>OX387243.1:67791330-70191330 GCA_947561735.1 Cenchrus americanus
ACTAACCAAGTAGATAACGCCCAGGTCTATCCCTCAATGGTCGATGCTAAGCAACTAATGACACAAGGATTTATCCCGGTTCCCGCCGAGGGGGCCGTACGTCCGTTTTGCTGGTGTGCTCGTGGCACCATATCAAGCCAAAGACCGGGGTGCGCCCAGTGCGGCGTATACAGGGAGGGCGGCAGAGGAATCGTGGCTTCCAAGTCCCCTCGGGTGAGTGGCCGGAGATGTCGGGGAGAATGAGAGAATGAGTGCACGGTGCGCCGTAATCCTTCGAATTTGTCCCCCCGCGGCCGGGGGCTCGCCTTCCCTTTCATAGGCCAAGGGAGCAATGAAGCAGCATGCACGCCACACTACCTAGCCGCGTGTGCAGCACGTCGTGCCACGGTGTAGAGCGGGCGGCCGGCCCGGGTCGATCTTTCGCTGCGATCCGGCCTGGGCGCATGGCCCACCTTGTACCTCGAACGCGGGCGTTCGAGGGTAGGAGGCGGGCAGATGGCGATGGCGTCCCCCGATAGGCTTCGAGGGAGGCGTCGCGGATGGTCGGCACGGGCATGAGCCGCGGGGACCCGCTGTTCTTCCCAATGAGCTCGCGGGTGGTGGAGTGGTTGTCCGCAGTTGTTCGGCGTGCGCCTGCGAGTCAGGGCGTGTGCCCGCGCGCGTGGGTACGGCGGCCGCGCCGCGCGCGGGCCGGGATGGCCACCCACCGGCCTAGCGCCCCTCACCCAACTCCGGGCAGGTCACGGAAAGTGGAGCCGAGGGGTGCGCCCGGCCCCCTTTCGAGGCCCCAGCGGCGTTAGCCGGACAGTGGCGCAAGGCGCCGCGGTGTCACGGATCGACGCCGCCGGCATCACACGCTCCACCCTGGCCGGCGGGGATGGGCTCCTCCCCGGGGAGCAGGCGGGGCGGCACCGGGCGTGAGCCCTCGGCGCATGATGGCGCCGTCTCCGCGGCGGCCGTGGCGTTAAATGCCCAAGTACGGGGCCGGGCGCACGCGTGCGGGGCGCCCGTGAGCGTGGCGGGCCCTCACCCAGGGTGGAGCGAACCCTCGAGCGAGGCGAGGCCCGCCCGAGGGGAGCGTGTGCCCCCGAGCGGGGCGGACCGCCGAGGGAAGGGTCGCCCCTCGAACGGGGCGAACTCCGTTCGAGGAGGGGTTGCGCCCTCGAACCGGGCGCGAGCCCGTTCTCAGAGGAGCGTACCCTCGTGGCGAGGCGGAGCCTCGCTTCGAGGGGTCTCTATAGGCGAGCGCTCGTCTTGGTGGGCCTCCGTAGTCCTCGCCGCATGGGCCACGTCCCGCATGGTTGCTCCCCTCTCGCATGGTTAGGCTTAGCTTATTTTGATGCAAAAGAACTTAAGTGAGGGTTCTTTTATTGTTTGGAGGGGACCCCTAGGGTGGTCCCCGACACAGCCCCCGAGCATCCGGCGGCTTGCCACCGAGGCCCCCGGGGCAGAGCGGCCGAAACCTACCGACAGGACGTTCTTCCCTCCTTGTTTGCGAACGCTTCTCTGTGGGGCCGCGCTAGCGGACCCGCGGGTCTAGCCCTCTGAAGCCCCGCCCAGAGTGTGGGCTCTCCCCGCAGGGGTTAACCGCGAGCAATTCCCGCCGAAAGGGCGTGGCACATATGCCAACCGAGAACGGCGGTATTTCAACCGCATCGGGGGTGCACGCTCCTCCTCGTCACCGTTCTCCGGCGGTGCAACTCCAAGGAGGTGTAGCCGTGCGTCAAGCCCCTGAGCCTTGGCCTCGTTCGGGCGCATCTGGCCGAGCCCGACGACTTGTTTTTTATCGCGCTTCTCGCCGTCCCTCCGCGGTACGAGGGTGAGGTTCCACGACACCCATCGAGCCGGTCGCGAATCGCGGATTCCTCTTCTTCGAGTCGCTAGCGGTGGTTCGGCGGACGTCCATGCCCCGTTCGGGGAGCAGGTAGGCCGCGCGTCCGAGAGACACGCTCCATGGAAGCGCTTGCGTGGGCTTGCCAGGTGGGGCCTCGGCCCCGTTCGCTAGGGGACCGAGGGCGCGGAAGCTCTCCCCAAGGGGACCCCCCCGGCCAGCTGCCCTCGCCGGCTCTTGAACACGACATGGGGGGCACCCTCGAGCCGACGGGCCTCGAGGAACGGCTCGAATGCGCGTGCCCTCGTCGTCCCTAACTCGTGATCCGGGGCGCCCGTTCGAACCCGTCGAGGTCGCTCGAACCCTCTCGACCGCAAGGGCCGTGCGGGCCCGTGCCGCGGGCCAGCTCTCGTCTTTTCGAAGCAGTCGCGGTCGTCGAGGGGTCCGGGCGTGCCGACCCTCGAGGTGTCAAGTTGGTGGGCATGGCGCGCATGAGTGCTTTCGGTGTCGCTCCATTTCAAGCGTGACCCGGGCGATCCCCTTCTACGCGCGTGCCTTCTTTAGGGGTTGACATCGTCTCGAGTTGGGGGTCATGCCGCTCGAGGGTCCCACGTGGCATGGGTGCTCGGCGGTGCTCTCGCTTCTACATCGAGCAGTCCTCGGCGGCCTTCTCACGCTGATATCCCATCGAGGGTCGCCTTGCTTTGAGCTGAGGGTCATGCCGCTCGAGGGTTCTACGTGGCATGGGTGTTCGCGGGCGTTCGGCTCTTACACCGAGCAAAGTCCCGGCGACCTTCTCACGCTCGCTCATCCCATCAAGGGTCACCCTTGTCTCGAGCCGAGGATTCGCCTCGCCCGAGGGCTCTCCTTGCTTGGCAAGGGGCCCGGCATTTAATTGCCTTGCGGCGTGGCCGGCGGGGTCGGCAGCTGCGGCGCCCTTTAGGCGCCTGCAGCCGCGCGCGCGCGTAGTGGGCGACGTGGCCGGCGGACGGACGGTTTTGCCTTGGCCGTCGCCGGTCTTGCCGTAATGATGACCTGCCCGTGGGTGTTAGAGCCGTTGCGGCCGTGGTGGGGCCCGCCCGTCGACGCGATGGGGCAGCATTCCCTCGTTAGGCGAATGCTGGCGGGCGTGCGTCCGCGAGAACTCTCGCCCGTCGCTTATAAACCGCGGTGAGGAAGGGACGGCGGTTTTCTACCTTGGCTCCTCACCGTTTTCGCCCCCTCCGTCCCTTCGCCTTCTCGCTCACTTTGCCGGGCCGCGCGGGCTCGCTCGTTTAGAGCTTCTTCCTTGTTTTCTTTGTCCCTCCGCCTCGCACTCGTTCGCCCCCCATGGCGCCGCCTCAGCTTCCGATTAGGTCCTCGGGAGCCGTACGCATGGGAGAGTGTCGACAAATGGACCGGGCTCGCCCCGGGCGAGCGGTGGTCGCCGCCGGCCAGCCCCCGTCGGCCAACGAAGAAGGGCGCCCGGCCTGAGTGGATCGTGCGGCCATCGGCGCACCTTGAGCCCAATCCGCCGCCGGTTACGTGGTGAGCTTCCTCCGCTACCACGAGCGCGGCTTCAACGCGCGTACGAGCACATTCATGCGGGCATTGTGCTACTACTTATGGGGTGTGGAGGCGCACAACTTTGCCCCCAATGCGATCTCGCAGCGGCCACATTCGTGGGCGTCCGAAGAAGGGTACTGGGGGATCCCGCTCAGCGGGAGCTGCGGGTACACCTCTTACGCCGGGGGAGCTCATCACGCAGCCCCACGTCGGAAAGCCGAGGACTGCCGCGCGGTGCGCGCCCGGGCGGGATGTCGCTCGCCTCCGCGGGCGCGCCAAGGAGGTCTACATCCCCCCGCACCATGACGACGAACAACGCCGCGCCGGGAGCGGGGATGCTTTTGATTTTCGCGTACGCTGAGGCCGGCCTCTCCTCCCTACACCGGCGGGTGTTCAAGAAGAGGCTCGACTCTGGGCCTTACGGGTTGCCCTACGGCCCATCCCCGGGCGCGCCGGGTCCGTCCCCGCGCCCGTAACCGGCCGGCGCAGGAGGGGCTCAACGCGATGGGCGTCCTCGCCTTCCTCCACCCCCGGCGGGTCGTGCCGTTGATGGAGAGGCCCCTTTTGCATCTTCGAGATGACGGAGGCGGCCAACCCCGTCGGCGTGGCGAGGTCGCGGATGCTCCCGGCCCCGCCCCGGAGCTGCCGTACGCGCTCACCCGGCGCGGAGCGCCGTCGACACCGTAGGACGCCGCCACCTCCTCGCGGTCGGACCCTCGTGGGACATCGAGATGGCCCCGTCGGCCGTTGGTGAGTGTGGGTTTTTTTTTGATTACGTTTTAGTCCTTGTTCTTGCTTCCGTTTCCTTGATGTGCCATCGTTGCTCTCGTGCGGCGACTCGGTGCAGTTCAACGCCGCCAAGTCCGTTCCACCCACCCCAGACCCCCGTGCGCCCCGCCGGCGGCGCAACCGGGAGCGAAGCGGGAGCGGCGAGCGGCGCGGGGAGGGAGCACGCAAGGCGGCGCCGAGCGCGCGCGCGACGCACCCGTCCGCGGAGTACCGGCGGCGGGGAGGAGCGGGGGCTCTCCTCCCCGTGATAGGCCGAGGAGCCCCTCGTCCTCGGAACAGACGAGGAGGAAGAGTGTCGAGGGGAGGGCCCCTCGAGCGGGGGTGGCGGCCGCGCCCCGGGCCGCCGCAACCCGCGCCGGCCGGTCGGGCGCCTTGCTCGGCTGGGCGCCCCGGCGCCCGTCGCCAGCGATCATCGGGCCGCCGCGGCACGCGCCGCGAGGCGCCGCGCGCGCCACCCGGGCGCGCGCGGCGGACGTGCTTGCGCGCGCGGCCAAGCGTGCCGCGCGCGGCGGGGAGCGCGTCGGCGCGCGGCGTCCTCGTGAGGGGCGCGTCGGCGGCGCGCCCTGCGCGCGGGGCTAGCGTGCCCCCGCGCGTGGTGGCGGCATCGGGCGCGGCCCACGCGTGAGGCGGGCGTGCCGGCGCGTGCGGCGGTGCCCCGTGCCGGGGGAGGTGCCGCGTGGGGCGCGACCCCCCGCGCCGGCCTCGTCGGAGGCCTCGAGGAAAAGGAAGCGGGCCTTTTTCCTCCGCTAAGGTAAGGAACTTCGCTCTTCTCCTTTGCTTGGCTTTAGTTTCTCTGGTTATTAGATGCTCTCAACCCTCCGTTCGTGTTTGCGCGGGGGCGGTGCGAAGGTTGTCCCTCCTCTTGCACCGGCCAGGTGTTCCGAGGCCGGGCGCGTCGATCCCCACCCGACGGCTGCTCGTCGAGGGGGTCGCGCCGGTGGACGTGGCGCGGCGGCGGGCACGAGCTTCGCAAGGCCCTAGCCGGGGCCCTCGAGGCCCCGCCGGCGGATCAGCTCGCCGCGGCGCGCCACCGCAGGTCGCCGGGGCGGCGGCGCGGCCGCCACGGGGGCGCAGCCGCGGCCGGTGGCTGGGCTGGAGGTGGAGTGGGCGCAACCCCTGCGGAGCGCCGCGCGATGCGGCGGCACTAGATGGGAGGTGGCGGCGACGGCGCCACGACGGGCGCCCGTGGGCGCGGGAGGCGCAGGTGGAGGCGCCAGCGGAGGCGGGAGCAGGGCGGCTCCTCCGCCGGGCGGTCTCCGGTGCGGGAGGTGGTGGAGCTCTCGGATGACTCCCCGCCGCCCTGGGGTGGAGCCGGGGGGCGAGCTGGCCCAGAGCCTCTCCCCGAGCCCCGAGAGGGGCCCTCGTGAGGCGACACGAGGGTCGCATGATAGTGGGGGGCGGGGGGCACGATGCCGAGGCCTCGTCCTCCCACGCGGGCCGCCCCCGCCCGGTGGGGGCCAGTGGAGGATCCCCTCTCGTTTGGCGACGCCCGGAGGGAGCAGGAGCCGGGGGCGAGCTCCCGGCCACGGCGCCACGCTCAACCGCGCGTTGAACGAAGCGCTGCGCGGGTCCACAGCGGCCCGGCCTGGATCGGCTTCCCCAACGTGAGGCCACGGTTGCTCGTCTCCCCTTCCTTTATTTCGCTCTCGCGTGCGCATTCAAGCCTTGACACTTGCGAGAGATTCGATGTGTGGATGCCGAGAGCTCGAGCGCCCGCGCTCGTGAAAAGTATAGTCGCTGTTCGACCGGGTGGAGACGTCGAGGTCCCGCCGGCTCCGGGAGCGATGCGCCGCTTACGACGCGCTTGCGGATGCTCTCGTCGCCGGACGGTGGCCGGGGTGTACGGGCGATGGCGTGGTGCGACGTGCTCCCCGAGAGCTCGGGCGGACGCGGCGCGTGACTCGAGTCTCGGGCGGATCAGCGCAGCCCTCGTCGATCGTGGACGAGGCGCCGTGGAACGCGCGAGGACCCCGGACAAGACGCGGACGCCGGCCGCCACCTGGGAGGCGAGGTGGCCACCGGCCGCGCCGAGACCCGGGAGCTCCGCACGTCGCCGAGGGGCCCGGGCGCAGCCGCCGGGGGCCGAGGAACGGCGCGCGGGGGTTGGAAACCGCGCGAAGGAGGCCGACTGAGGGGGCCGCCCCTCGACACCAAGGGGTTGCGGCCCTCGTCGCCGCGAGGGGCGCTCCGAGCGAGAGCGCATCGCCCGCCAGGGGGTCGAGGGCGGCTCCAGCAGAGCGGTGCGCCGCCTGGCGACGCCCGACGGCGCCGGGAGCGGGAGCGCGGCGCGCGCGAGACCGGCGGAGAGGTCGCCGAAGGAGCGGAACGCCGCATTCTCCGAGGTTGAGGATGGAGGCGTTGGCGCCGCATCGCCAATGCCGCCCAAGAGATGGCCCCGTCGAGCAAGGCGAGACCGGTCCGACACCTCGAGTTGGCGCTCGAGTCCGCGCGCCGCGACCTCGATCGGGAGAAGAGGCAAGTCGAGGGTAAGCTACCGTCCGACCCCCGTTAGCGTTCTTGCTTTAAGGGTTCGTTTCCCTTCGATTTCTTGTCATCTTGTTGCTTCCAGGCTGCGCACGCCTTGGGGCACGCCAGTTGGGCGGGCCGAGGCCTCGGGCCTCCTACAACTCCTCCGAGCGAGCGCTACCCAGGAGCCGCGGGACGCGGCCCTCGAGACTGTCACGTCGTCGAGGAAGGCGATGCCCTGGCGGCCCGCGGCCGGCCGCCCGCCACACGCGCCCTCGGCGGCACGGCACGGGGCGGGGTGCGGCGGGCGTTGCACCCGGGCGTCTGCGAGGCCCTCGCAGTGGTGCGATCCCACTACGAGGTCAACCTCGAGGCGGTAGCGGGAAGGGCTACATCGTGCCCGAGGGCGTCGAGGACGAGGTGGCCATGGAGCGTGCGCACGCGCTCGTCGACGCCGCCGAGTCGCTCGCCGAGGCCCCTTCGAAGCATTCCTCTTCCCGACGCCGTCGTCCCCGCTCCACCCGCCGGCAAACCCGGGGGCGCTAGGCCCGTTTTTTGTTTATGTGTATCGAACTCCGGCCTCGTGGCCTCTTGTAAATAAACAAGTCGTTTCGTGAACATGGTCGGTTGGAAATGAAATCGCTTGCTTGTGCGCTTTTTGCTTCTTCTTCTTCCCCGAGTAGATTCTAGTTAGGGGGAGTTCGCCTTTCGCGGGGGCCGCCGGGTTGGAGGCGAGAGACGGGCCATAGCCACGCGGCGTAGGCGGGCTCGGCTCGCGCGCTCCTTCCGCCGTGCCACCTACGCCCTATTCGAATCGTGGCTCGTGGTTGAAGTAGGAAACAAACTTAGCGCGTGTTATTACGTTTTTTGCGCGAAAAAATGGGACCATTTGGGGGGGGGGGGTGCCCCCCCCGCAACGAGGCCCCCGAGGGTAACTTGGGCTTTCGGGGGGAAAGCCGAGTTGCCCTTTTATTAGATCGGAGTATTTACATAGGTGACACCAAGCTGGGGGCGTTGGCGTGCGTTTTTACAACGGAAAATACTTGGAAATCCTAGCTAAGGGTAGAAGCGACGTAGGCGTTGGATGTTCCAAGCGTTGGTGAGTTCTTCGCCGTCCTCGTTGGCAAGCTTGTACGTGCCGGTTTGAGCACCTTCACCACGACGTAGGGTCCCTCCCATGGGGGCGATAGCTTGTGGCGCCCTCGGTTGTCTTGGCGTAGCCTTAGGACCAAATCCCCCTCGGCGAAATCCTCGCGACGTATCTTGCGTGCTTGGTAGCGTCGTAGGGGCGGTGATACCTTGCGGAGTGCATCAACGCCACAAGGCGTACTTCGTCTGGCTGGTCCGGTGAGTCCTCGCGGGCTCGGCTGGTTAGCATCCTCGTTGTAGCCCCGAACCTTGGGTGACCCGTATTCCGCATCCGTGGGGAGGATGGCCTCCGCGCCATGGACTAGGAAAAACGGGGTGAACCGGTGGCTACGCAGGGGTAGTCCTTAGGCTCCACACGACCGGCTGGCGAGTTCTTGGAGCCATTTTCGGCCGGATTTGTTGAGTTGGTCGAAAATTAAGGGTTTGAGGCCCTGTAGGATCATGCCGGTGGCACGTTCCACTTGGCCGTTGGTCCGTGGGTGCGCCACGGTGCCCAATCCACTCGGATGTGGAACTTGTCGCGAGAACTCCAAGAACTTCGGCCCGTGGCTCGGGACCCGTTGTACGCGATGATGGAGTTTGGCACTCCAAAGCGGTAGACGATGTCGGTGAAGAACGTGACCGCCTTGCTCGGCCCTCAAATTCGTAATGGGGCGCACCTCCACCCACTTGGAGAACTTGTCGATCGCGACGAGCGGGTGGGTGAAGCCCCCGGCGCCTTTCCGCAAGGGCCCGACGATGTCTAATCCCCACCGGCGAACGGCCATGTTACGGGGATCGTTTGCGAGCTTGAGCGGCAAGTTGGTCTTGCGGGCGTAGAGCCGGCACCCTTCGCAAGTGCGCACGATTTCGTTGGCGTGCGCGACCGCGGTAGGCCAATAGAAGCCTTGGCGGAACGCGTTGCCGACGAGGGTGCGCGGCGCGGCGTGGTGGCCACGGATCCCCGCGTGGATGTCCCGTAGGAGCTCGCGCCCCTCGGGAATGGATATACACCCCCTCGGAGGATGCCCGCGACGCGGCGCGCTTGTGCGGCTCGCCGTCGACGAGGGTGAATGACTTGGCCATCTGGCGATGCGCCTGGCGTGGCCGTGCGCGGGGAGCTCCCCCTCGAGCAATCCGGGCGATGTACTTCTCCCGCGGTCCGCTCGGACCGGGGAGCGGCTCGATGTCCATTGCGACGACCTCGTGGGGCCCGTACCCCTCGAGAAGGAGAGAAGAGAGTACGTACGCCTCGTTCGAGGGGTCCTCTTCCATGGGGTCCGCACCCGCCGGATTCGAGGGAGCCCCGGGGTCGCCGTCGCTCGAGGGGTAGGGGCTCGAAGGTTCCGAGGGCTCGCGATGTCGCGCGCGAAAACGTTCGGGGGGGAACGGTGATCCGCCGGACGCTATCTTTGCCGGCTCGTCGCTTCCTCGTTGTGCCGGCGGGGTACATGATTAAGCTCGATGCCGTAAAATTTGTCCTCGAGGGCTCGCACGGCTTTACGGTAGGCCTCCATCTTGTCGTCGTGGCGGCTCGCGTTCTTCATGACTTGGTCGATCACGAGGGCCGCGAATCCCCTCGCACATCGAGGCGCTTGATGCCCAACTCAATGGCGATTTTGAGGCCGCGAGAGAAGGGCCTCGTATTCCGCCATATTGTTAGACGCGGGGAAGTGGAGACGCCTTGCGTAGCGCATGTGCTCCCCGAGGGGTGACACGAAGAGCGAGGCCGCGCCGCTCCCTGTCTTCATCAGGCGAGCTCGAAGAACAGAGTCCGGCCTCGCTTGAATGTGAGGGGCGGCGGTGCGTGTCCGTCCACTCGGCGACGAAATCGGCTAGGATTTGCGATTTGATGGCCTTGCGCGGGGCGTGGCGAGCGTCTCGCCCATCAACCTCCACGGACCACTTGGCAATTTCTGCTCGCCGTCGGGGTTGCGAATGATCTCTCCTAACGGGAAGGAAGAGACCCCCGCAGAATCGGGGTGGGCCTCGAAGTAGTGGCGGAGCTTGCGCCGCGCGGGGACTACCGCATACAACGGCCTTCTCGGACACGGGGGTAGCGCGTCTTCGTGTCCCGATGGGACTTCGGCCGTGTAGTAGACCGGCCTCCGCACGGGCAAGGCATGCCTTCCTCCGTGCGCTCCACAACGATCACGGCGGCCGACCACCCGGGTGGTTGCGGCCACGTAGAGTTGGAGGGGTTCGCCGGTCTCGCGGCGGCGTAAGGATTGGGGCGTGCGTCGAGAGATGCCTTCGACTTGTCGAGCGCTTCCCGGGCCTCGGCGGTCCAAGAGAAGCGCTCGTGCTTCTTGAGCGGCGGTAGAGGGCGGAGCCCTTCTCAGCGAGCCTCGAGACGAGCGGCTCAAGGCGGCAAGGCACCCCAACACCTTCCGCACCCCTTTGAGGTCCCGAATGGACCCATTCGCTCGAGGGCGCGACCTTTTCGGGGGTTGGCCTCGATTCCCCGTGGGGAGACGATGTATCTAGGAGCATGCCCCGCGGCACTCCAAAGACACATTTTTCGGGGTTGAGCTTGACCCGTTGGCCGCGAGCGGTGAATGCGATGCCAAGATCGGCCGACCGGAGTCGTCGCCTTCCTGGTTTTGACGACGATGTCGTCTACGTAAGCCTCGACCGTCCGCCCGATATGGTCCCAAAAAACGTGCTTGCATGCGGCGCTGATATGTTGCGCCGCGTTTCCGAGGCCAAAGGCATCGTGGACGTAACGAACGTCCCGAACGGTGTGATGAACGAAGTCGCGAGCTGGTCGGACTCCTTCATTTTTATTTGATGATATCCCGAATAGGCATCAAGGAAACAGAGTAGTTCACACCGGCGGTGGAATCAACGATCGATCTATGCGCGGCAAAGGAAAAGGAACTTTTGGACATGCTTTATTGAGGCCCTGGTGTAGTCAATACACATCCTCCACTTCCCATTTTCTTTTTTACAAGCACGAAGATTAGCTAACCATGTAGGGTGGAACACTTCCTTGATGAATCCCGGCCTCGAGGAGCTTCGCAGCTCCGCTCGATCGCCCGTCGCCGTTCCTCGTCAAGCGGCGCGGCCCGCTGCCTGACCGCCGCGAGCGTTAGGCGGAGGATATCAAGGGAGTGCTCGGCGACCTCCCCCCTCGGGGATGCTCGGCATGTCCGAGGGGCTCCACGCGAAGACGTCGGCGTTGGCGCGGAGGAAGTCGACGAGCACCTTGCTTCCTATTTAGGATCGAGGGTCGGCGACCCTCAATGCTTTGCCCTCGGGGGCCGATGGGTCGAGAGGGACCCCTTTGGTTTGCTCGGCGGCCTCGAACGTGCCGCCGTGCTTGGCGGCGGAGCCGAGGTCGCCATTGACCATCTTCTCCAAGTGTGTTTACCGGCGCTTCATCCGGCGCTAGCGCCTCTGCATGTTCCACGCACTCGACATCGCGATCGAATGCATGCTCGATCGACGACCGACGGTGATGACGCCGTTTGGACCGGCATCTTCATCTTCGAGTACGTGTAGTTGGGAACCGCCATGAACTTGGCATAGCATGGTCGCCCAAGGATGGCATGGTAGGCCCCTTTGAATCCCACCACTTCAAAGGTGAGGGTCTCCTTGCGGAAATTCTTGGGGGTCCCGAACGGGGACGGGCGGATCGATCCGCCCGAGGGGTTGAACTTTGCTTTCGGCGCGATGCGGTGAAACGGTTTCGTCTTTGGGCCGCAGTGGTCCAGCCCAATCCCCATTAGGCGCAATGTATGCGCGAAGAGGATATTGAGGCTACGCCTCCGTCCATAAGGACCTTCGAAAACGGGCGTTCCCAATGATGGGATCGACCACCGGGGGGTGCGGCCCGGTTCGGGATGCGGTTTGGGTGATCATCCCGGCTAAAGGTGATGGCATCCTTCGACCCGTTGAGAAAGGCCGGAGGTGCCCTCTGCGCGCGAGGACTTCGTGCGCTCCTTCTTGCGGCCTTAGGGTTGACATGTCGACCGTAGGTCCCCCCCAAAAATGAGGAACACATTTTCGACGAGCGGGAAGCCACTGCGTCGCCGTCGCCCCCATCCTTCTTGGCCTCGCCTCCTTCGCGGCGGCACGGCCATAGAACTTCTTGAGCATGTCGCCTTGCTCGAGAGTGTGATTCACGGGGGTCTTGTGGTAGGGGCATGGCTTCTTCATCATGTCGTCGAACACCCCCGGGCCTCGAGGAGCCGGTCGAGGGCCCCGTCGGGCCGGGTCAACGAGGCGAGGGCCTCGGCGTTGCCGCCGGGTGCGCCCTCGCTCGCGCGCCTCGCGGCGCGGCTTCTTCCCCCCCCCCTTCTTGCCCCGCTTGTCGTTGCGGCGCGGCTCCTTGGACCCGCCCGCTCGCGGCGTGTCCTCGGAGCGCTTGCCCTTCTTGCGAATCGAAGATTGCCCCCACGGCCTCCTCTCCGGAGGGCGGAGCGGTGGCAATGTCGAGCCCGGCTCGTTCGAGTCCGTGGGCGGGGCGGCGCGTCCCGGCCTCGCGCACAAGGTCCCGGCACGTGGTGCCCTCGAGGAACGCGTGCACGATCTCGTATTGTGCCACGGCGGGGAGCTACGTGCGGCGCTTGGAGAAGCGCGTGGCGATGAAGTCCCCCGTCGTCTCGCCTGGCTTCGCGTGCGGGGAGCGCGGATCCCGCGGAATTCCCGTGGCGCACGTACGTGCCCCCGGAAGTTGCCCACGAAGGTGTGGACCGGGATCGTCCCAACTATGGATCCGGGCGGCGGGCAAGTGCTCGAGCCATGTCCGGGCCGCGTCGCCCGGATGCGGGGGCAAGTTGCGGATGATTACTTCGTCGTTGGTGGCCCCGCCCGGTGACGGCCGGGCGGTAATCGTTGAGCCGTACACGAGGGTCCGTCTCCCCGTTGTACTTGACGATCGTCGAGGGCCGACGGAAGCGGCCCCGGGAACGCCGCCGTGCGGATCTCCCCGGTGAACACACGGGTGCCGGGGGCTCGGTGTCGAGGGAGCGATCCTCACCGCCGTCGTAGCGTCCACCCCTTCGAGGGTGGTAGCCCCTAGTTGCTCGCGCGTCCGCCTTGCCGGGTGCGCCCGGCGTTGATGACGTTGCGGGCGTCGCCATCCGGCGCCCGCGTGTGTCGAGGAGCCGTTCCTTGGCCGGCGTGCGTCCTCGGTCGGCAAGTCGACCCACATGCACCGAGGGTTCGCCCCCGGTGCCGATCATCACCCCGCGCGTCCCCCGGTTGGCGGATGCGTGAGGCCGAGCTTTCGGCTTGCCGGACGGCCGCTTGCTCAAGGAGGGTCCGCACCTCGCGGTGCATGTCTCGAGCCTCGGGGGTCGAGGGGTGCCGGCATGGCGCGCGCGCGGTGTCGCGGCGGCGATGAGCTTTTGGCTCGCTCGCGGCGGAGTATCCGCGTTGTCGACGTTGGGGACGGGGTTGAGGCGGTCGCGGACTTGTCGGCCTAGCTCCCGCGCGCGTTCGCCGCGCGCGGAGGGCCTCCCCCGCCATCGAGGCGCGCGGAGTAGCCGCACCGTCCGTCCTCCTCCGCCGCCCTTGGCCTCGAGCTCGCGAGCTTGGGCCGCCGCGCGTCGACGTCGGCCCCGGCGGGGGCGCTCGGTCCCGCGGCCGAGGGCGCGTGGCGATCCCCCGGGGCGGGCGTGACTTCCCCGTCTCCGGCGCCCGCCGCACGGCGGCGTTGGCCGGGTCGTTGGTGATGACGGCGCAGCACTCCCGCGTGGGGTCGTAGCTCCCGCGTCGTGGAGTCGTCGGAGCGACCAAACCGCAGTCCGTGGCGTCGAGGGAAGCGCCCGAACGCGGCCGGGGTCCGGCACACCGAGAAGTCCCACTCGCGTACCCATGGCGGGCGGCGGGTGGCATCGTGTCGACGGAGCCCGGGGGACGACTCGTCCGTCGCGGAAGTGCGGGATCACGGCGACGAAGACGTGCGGCCGGGCGGAACCCCCGCGCATTGTCGTGTTGACGTTGGCGTTGTAGGCCGTGGTGGCGCCACGCGGCCCCGATGGGGATGCGCGGTCCCCGAGACCGCACGCGGTCCCGCCGGGGCGGTGGCGGTCGTCGTGACGGTGGGCGCACCGCGTTGGGCGGCGGCGCGCGCTCGCCCGCCGCCGGACCGCGCCCCGACGCGAGCGTAGCCCGCAGCGGCGACGGCGTCGCGGCGTCGACGGGCTGCGGCATCCGTGCCTCGCCGGCGCTGCGCGGTGTCGTGCGTGCGGCGGGGAGACCGCAGCGGACTCCGGCCTCCCGCTGCGCGCGTAGCTCCTCACGGTTGGTGAGGCGCATGAGATAGCCGTTCCCCCGTGGCCCGGAAGTTCAAGTCCCCGAAGCGGATCTCGAACCGTAGGAAGGGGGTCCGAGCTACCCATGTTGTAGCGGGTGCTACGGTACTCAGTGCGAATCACCATGGAGGGAGTTAGCGAAATGACCTTAGGCGCTCGTTTGCCCCACGGTGGGCGCCAACGTCGGTGCGGAATATGGTCCCGACACTAACCAGTAGATAACGCCTAGGTCTATCCCTCAATGGTCGATGCTAAGCAACTAATGACACAAGGATTTATCCTGGTTCCCGCCGAGGGGGCGTACGTCCGGCGGTGGTGTGCTCGTGGCACTATATTGCTCGGCCAGGGGTGCTTGTAGTGGGGCGGATACAAGCAAGGCGGGAGAGGAATCGTGGCTTCCAAGTCCCACGGGTGAGTGGCTGGAGATGTCGTGGGAGAATGAGAGAGTGAGTGCACGGTGCGCCGTGTTCCTCCGACTCGTCCCCCCGCGGGTGGGGGCTCGCCTTCCCTTTTATAGGCCAAGGGAGCGGCGAGTTACATGCACGCCGCGCTACCTAGCTGCGTGTGGGAGCACGTCGTGCTACGGTGTAGAGCGGGCGGCCGTCGGTCGATCTTCGGCTGCGATCCGGCCATGATGGCCTACCTTGTGCCCGAACGGTGGCGGTTCGAGGGTAGGAGGCGGCGGATGGCGATGGCGTCCCACGATAGGCTTCGAGGGAGGTGCGATGATGGGCGGTACGGGGCACGGGAGCGGGCGAACGGCGTTCCTTCCCAATGAGCTCGCGGTGGTGGAGTGGTTGCGCGCGGTGCTCGGGCGTGCGCTGCGCGAGTCGGGGGCGTGTGCCCGCGCGCGTGGGTACGGCGGCCGCCGCGCGCGCGGTGGCGGGGATGGCCACCCACCCGCCTAGCGCCCCTCACCCAACTGCGGGGTCACGGGAAAGTGGAGTCGAGGGTGCGCCCGACCCCCTTTCGAGGGTCGAGCGCGTTAGCCGTACGGGGCGTGCGCGCGGTGTCACGGGACCGACGCCGCCGTGCCGCACGGTCCACCCCACGGTGGCGGGGATGGGCTCCTCCCTGGGGAGTTGGTGCGGCGGCACCGGGCGTGAGCCCCGGCGCATGATGGCGCCGTCCTCGCGGCGTCGGGCGTTAAATGCCCAAGTACGGGGCCGGCGCACGCGTGCGGGGCGCCCGTGAGCGTGGCGGGCCCCGCCCGAGGGTGGAGCGAACCCTCGAGCGAGGCGAGGCCCGCTCGAGGGGAGCGAGCCCTCGAGCGGGCGGGGCCGCTCGAGGGAAGGGTCGCCCCTCGAACGGGGCGGAACCCGTTCGAGGAGGGGGTTGCCCCTCGAACGGGGCGGAGCCCGTTCGAGGAGGAGCGTACCCTCGGGCGGCGGAGCCCGGTCGAGGGGTCTCATAGGCGAGCTGTCTTGGTGGGCCTCCGTAGTCCTGCTGCATGGGCCACGTCCTGCATGGTTAGTTCTCTGCATGGTTAGGCTTAGCTTATTTTGATGCAGGAATTTAAGTGAGGGTTCCCCCATTGTTTGAGGGGACCCCTAGGGCGGTCCCCGACACATTTATTTTCTCAATTATTTTGAAAGGTCCATCAGCTCTAGGCATCAACTTCGATTTTCTTAATTCTGGAAATCTTTCCTTTCTAAGGTGTAACCAAACTAAATCTCCTGGTTGAAGTTTAATTTCTTGTTTGCCTCTACTACCAATGACTCTATACCTTTCATTCATCTTCTCAATGTTGTGCTTAGTTGTCTCATGCATTTGCAAAATAAAATCAGCACGTTTCTTTGCATCACTATGAACCCTCTCACTAGTAGGTAAAGGCAATATATCAATTGGAGCAAGGGGGTTGAAACCATACACTACCTGGAAAGGACTTACCTTGGTGGTGGAATGTGTTGCCCGATTGTAAGCAAACTCCACATGAGGAAAACATTCTTCCCACACCTTCAAATTTTTCTTCAAATCAGCCCTCAACATGGTGCCCAAGGTGCGGTTCACTACCTCTGTTTGTCCATCAGTTTGTGGGTGACATGTTGTAGAGAACAACAGCTTGGTCCCCAACTTGTTCCATAGAGTGCGCCAAAAGTGACTCAAGAATTTAGCATCACGATCTGAAACAATAGTAGAAGGCATACCATGCAAGCGAACAATCTCTTTGAAAAAGAGGTCAGCAATATGAACAACGTCATCACTCTTATGACATGGTATGAAGTGCGCCATCTTAGAAAAACGATCCACCACAACAAAAATGCTATCCCTCCCCTCTTAGTCCGAGGCAATCCCAAAACAAAGTCCATTGAAATATCCGTCCAAGGAATCGAAGGAACAGGAAGAGGCATGTATAAACCATGTGGATTCAAGCGAGACTTAGCTTTTTGGCATGTGGTGCAGCGGGCCACGAAACGCTCAACATCTCTCCTCATCTTTGGCCAAAAGAAATGTGAGGCCAAAATATCCTCTGTCTTTTTAGCACCGAAGTGTCCCATCAGCCCTCCTCCATGCGCTTCCTGCAACAACAAAAGACGAACGGAACCAACTGGAATGCATAGGCGGTTAGCTCTAAACAATAATCCATCATTGATCACAAACTTGTTCCGTGTACGTCCCTCTCTACAATTCAGCAACACGTTTTTAAAATCAGGATCAAGCGCATATTGTTCTTTAATAAATTCAAGTCCAAAAATGCGACAATCAAGTTGGGACAGCAAGGTATATGCCTAGACAAAGCATCCGCAATCGCATTATCCTTCCCTTTCTTATGTTTGATAACATAAGGATAAGACTCAATCAGTTCCACCCATTTAGCATGACGACGGTTCAGATTATTTTGAGAGCGAAGATACTTAAGCGATTCATGGTCGGAATGGATAACAAACTCCTTAGGCCACAAATAATGACGCCATGTCTCTAAAGATCGTACAAGAGCATACAATTCCTTATCATACGTGGAGTAATTTAAAATATGACCATGCAGTTTTTCGCTAAAGTATGCAATGGGTTTACCATCTTGCATTAGAACAGACCCCAATGCCAATTCCACTAGCATCACATTCTAACTCAAAAGTCTTACCAAAGTTTGGAAGTTGCAGCAATGGTGCATGTGTAAGCTTGTCCTTCAAGGCATCAAAGGACTCATTATGTGCCTTTCCCCATTGGAATACCACCCCTTTCTTTGTCAACTCATGCAAGGGGGTTGCAATGGTGCTGAAATCTTTGACAAAGCGGCGGTAGAATCCTGCAAGACCAAGAAAACTCCTCACCTGTGTGATGGTTTGGGGAACCGGCCAGCTCTTTATAGCTTCAACCTTCGTCTCATCCACCTCAATTCCCTGTGGAGTAACAACATAGCCAAGAAAAGATACTCGATCCGTGCAAAAGATGCACTTCTCAAGGTTACCAAACAAATGTGCAGCACGTAAAGCATCAAAAACAGCACGCAAGTGATCCATATGTTCATCCAAAGACTTGCTATGAACCAATATATCATCAAAGTAAACCACCACAAATCGTCTAATGAAATCCCTCAAAACCTCGTTCATCAAGCGCATGAAAGTGCTAGGTGCATTAGTCAAACCAAAAGGCATTACTAGCCACTCATACAATCCAAATTTGGTTTTAAAAGCTGTCTTCCATTCATCTCCAAGTTTCATTCTAATCTGGTGGTAGCCACTTCTCAAGTCAATCTTTGTGAAAATTATAGAACCACACAACTCATCAAGCATATCATCAAGCCTAGGAATAGGATGACGATATCGAATGGTAATATTATTGATGGCTCTACAATCAACACACATACGCCAAGTACCATCTTTCTTAGGAACCAAAAGCACGGGGACAAAGACACGGGGACTAAGGCTCTCACGTACATACCCACGGTCCAAAAGCTCTTGGACTTGCCGCTGAATTTCCTTAGTCTCCTCGGGGTTGGTTCGGTAGGCTGCTCGGTTGGGCAGAGTTGCCCCCGGGATCAAGTCGATTTGATGCTCTATGCCTCTCACAGGTGGCAGCCCTGGTGGTATTGTCGGTGTTTCAGACCGGCAAACCTACCAAGGGGGTACCCGAGGTAGTAGATTGTGCGGTGGGGATCGTGATCGGGAGACCGAGAACTCGAAGGTATGCGCAAGGACACGGGACACAAGATTTATATAGGTTCGGGTTGCCAAGGTGGCGAACCCTACGTCCTGTTTGGGGGATCAAGTATGGCGCCCTGCGCTTGGTGTTGGGTTGTCCCCGGAGGGATTGGGGATGTGCGGCTAGGTACCCGGCCCTCCTTTATATAGTCCGGGGGCGGGGTTCCTAGTCGGTTACAAGGCGGGGAGTCATAGTAGGATTACACGGAGCGAGTCCTAGTAGGAGTACGGGGGGAATTCTACAAGGAGTCCGTCTTCTACTATTCTTCCTTCCTTGCACGAGTACCCGGGGAGTATGCCCGACAAGCCCCCGAGCACGTTGGAGTCGAGAGTAGTAGTTCGAGTAGTCTTGAAGCCTCTTCGAGTAGTTCTTGAACGTCCTCGAGTACTGCTTGGAGAAGTCTTCAATAGTACTTGAACTGCCGCGAGGCTGGAAGGTGGTCCAGCTCATCAGCCTTGAAGTCGAGATTATATGGAAGTGCGATTGCAAAATCGCACTCCATATGGAGTAGCCCCTGAGCCTTAGGTTGAGTTGTAGACTCTAGCTGAGGGTCAATCTTGATTCCAAATCTTCCGTCTTGAAAAATTTGAATGATGGGTGTAGCATAGCGACCCCAGGAGCCTTGAAATGATTAGGTAATCAATCCAAGGGTCTTCAGTGATCGCGAAAGCCATCAACCGAGTACTCTTGCAGCGTGTAGCCCTCGAGATAAGAGAGCTATATGAGCCACGTCGAGTAGTGATTGGTGAGAAGCCCCCGAGCTTGAGAGCGAGCGAATCATGCTGAAGTTATCTTCGAGTAGTATGTGAAATGCAGCCCCCGAGCTGGAGAGATTCCAAGTAGGAGTTTGGCGTCGAGCCATGGAGCTTGAGAAGTAGTCGTGCCGTCAGAGCGGACTTTAGAATGCGACTTAAAAACCGAAGTCGACTTTGTGCCGCGCGGAGCGGACTTTGGGATGCGACTTGAAAACCGAAGTCGACTTTGTGCGCGCGGAGCGGACTTTGAGATGCGACTTGAAATCCGAAGTCGACTTTAGTTGCCGCGCGGAGCGGACTTTGATATGCGACTTTAGAAGTCGACTTTAGGATGCGCGCGGAGCGGGACTTTGATATGCGACTTTAGAAGTCGACTTTAGTTGCCGCGTAGAGCGGACTTTAGGTGCGGCTGCGGTAGTCGACTTTGTGCCACACGGGGTGGACTTAAGATGCAAAAAACGAAAAGCACTTTCCGGAAAGCCAAAGCGAATAAAAAATCGGAAAAAAACGAGTAGTTTTGCCGCCGGAGCGGGCTTAAGATTGCGGCCGGAGTCGGCTTGTGCCACCGGAGTGGGCTTAAGTACTCGAGCCATGGATTTCGGACCCAAGGTACGATTCTTGCGTCGGAGCGGGCTTGTGCCACCGAGTGGGCTTGGATGCGACCGTTAGCGTCGACTTGTGCCACCGAGTGGGCTTAAGTACCGAGCCATGGATTTCGGACCCAAGGTACGGTTGCCGCCGAGCGGGCTTGAAGGTGCGACGGAGTTGACTTGTGCCACGGAGTGGGCTTAAGTACACGAGCCATGGATTTCGGACCCAAGGTACGATTGCCGCGGAGCGGGCTTGAAGGTGCGACCGGAGTCGGCTTGTGTACCTAGGCCATGGATTTCAGACCCAAGGTACGGGTGCCACCGTAGTGGACTTGAAGGTGCGACCGGAGTCGACTTGCGTACCTGGGCCATGGATTTCAGACCCAAGGTACGGGTGCCACCGTGGACTTGAAGGTGCGACCGGAGTTGACTTGCGTACCTGGGCCATGGATTTCAGACCCAAGGTACGGAGCGCGAGTACTTAGGGCATTGGACCCATGGTACAGAGCGTGAAGACCACGTGCAGCTAGGTTCCATCGTCGCCAGGACCCGAGGGCCGCTTACAGCTAGGTTCCATCGAAGCTTACACACGTAGTATGCCACTGAAGCATGCGAAGATGCGGCCGGAGTCGACTTTAAGATGCCGCACGGAGCGGACTTTAGAATGCGACTTTAGAAGTCGACTTTAGATTGCCGCGCGTAGCGGACTTTAGAACGCCTCCTAGGGATAGCCCCGAGTTGATGAAGTAGACTCGCGGTGACTTGATTGATATGCCTCAAGAGTAGTTAGCGAGTGTAGCTCCGTGAAAACCCGCCGAGAAGCATACACAAATGAGTAGTCGGCAAGCGAGTCCTACATGATGAGGAGAACAAGCCAAGAAAACGAGTAATCATTTAGATAAATGACTTAGCCGTTGCTTTGCACAGGCGACTTGTAGATAAAGCGTGGCGATCGGCGATGGAGCCGCGACGGTTGTTGTTGAAGTCGACTAGTCGAGTTGATTCCGACTAGTTGTTGGGGGCGTGACTCGCCGTTCTCGACTAGTTTGGAAAACTAGTCGAGATGAATGGTCGACGCGATGCGACCGGGGAAGATGACGTCATGGCGGCGCGCGGCGTACTCGAAGTAGAGCCAGTGTTGCCGCGAGACAAGTAGTCGCACCCCACGGCGTGGCTGAAGTAGAGCCAGCGTGGCCACAAGACGAAGTCGCGGCGCACGGAGTAGTCGACGACGAGACTACGAGACGCGGAGTAGTCGACGACGAGCGGCGCGACGTGCCGAGGCATCCGGACGCGCGGCGTAGGCAAAGTAGTCGACGACGAGCCTGCGCGAGGCGGAGTAGTCGACGACGAGCAGCGCGACGAGGCTGCGTGACGAGCCGCGCGACGTGCCGAGGCACCCGGGACGCGCGGCGGAGGTGAAGTAGTCGATGACGAGCCCGGAGTAGTCGACGATGAGCGGAGCGACGAGCCGCAAGACGAGCCGCGCGACGTGCCGAGGCACCCCGACGCGCGGCGGAGGGGAAGTAGTCGACGATGAGCCGGAGTAGTCGACGATGAGCGGCGCGACGAGCCGCAAGACGAGCCGCGCGACGTGCCGAGGCACCGGACGCGCGGCGGAGGCAAAAGTAGTCGACGACGACGAGCCGCGCGAGGCGGAGTAGTCGACGACGAGCGCGCGACGAGCCGCGTGACGAACCGCGCGACGTGCCGAGGCACCCGGACGCGCGGCGGAGGTGAAGTAGTCGACGACGAGCCCGGAGTAGTCGACGATGAGAGGAGCGACGAGCCGCAAGACGAGCTGCGCGACGTGCCGAGGCACCCGGACGCGCGGCGGAGGTGAAGTAGTCGACGACGAAGAGCCTGCGTGAGGCGGAGTAGTCGACGACGAGCGGCGCGACGTGCCGAGGCACCCGGACGCGCGGCGGAGACGAAGTAGTCGACGAGCGGTGCGACGAGCCGCGTGACGAGACGCGCGACGTGCCGAAGCAACCGGAAGCGCGGCGTAGGAAGATTGATTCCGCTTTGACAAGAGCAAGGCGACTTGCTTCAATGGATCTCGGCGAGTCGACGAGTGGATTGATCTTGTTGACGAGGGTCCTTCGAATTCGCTCGGTGGTGATGATCACCCCTACCTGGCGCGCCAGCTGTCGGTGTTTCAGACCGGCAAACCTACCAAGGGGGTACCCGAGGTAGTAGATTGTGCGGTGGGGATCGTGATCGGGAGACCGAGAACTCGAAGGTATGCGCAAGGACACGGGACACAAGATTTATACAGGTTTGGGTTGCCAAGGTGGCGAACCCTACGTCCTGTTTGGGGGATCAAGTATGGCGCCCTGCGCTTGGTGTTGGGTTGTCCCGGAGGGATTGGGGATGTGCGGCTAGGTACCCGGCCCTCCTTTATATAGTCCAGGGGGCGGGTTCCTAGTCGGTTACAAGGCAGGAGTCATAGTAGGATTACACAGAGCGAGTCCTAGTAGGAGTACAGGGGAATTCTACAAGGAGTCCGTCTTCTACTATTCTTCCTTCCTTGCACGAGTACCCGGGGAGTATGCCCGACAGGTATCTCAACTGGAAAAACATCCGCATACTCCTGCAAAATGTTAGTGATACCAGGAGGTATCGAACTAGCAATATCATCAAGGGAAAACAAAGGGCTTTGCAAATTAAGGCATAGCAGATTTCATCTTCAGAAATTTCAGCAAGGTCACATTTTGTTGCAAGCATAACCCCACCCTTCAACTTAATGCCCTCGGCCTTAGAATTAGGTGCAGGTTTACCCTCTTTAGGTGGGAAAACAATTTTTGCTACTTGCTGGTTTTCAGATTGTGTTCCATGCAAACTCGCAGCTCGTTCTTTCTCAGCTTGTACAATTTCAGCAGGGGTCAAAGGTAACAAAGTATATTTCTTTCCTTTATGCACAAAGGTGTATTTGTTACTTCTACCATGGTGTGTTGCATCATTATCATATTCCCAAGGTCTACCCAACAAAAGAGAACAAGCTTGCATAGGAACTACATCGCAATCAACCGAATCGGAATAAGAACCAATTGAGAATGAAACTCTACAAGTTTGTGTTACCTTAGCCTTTCCTGAGTCATTTAGCCACTGAATATGATATGGATGTTGGTGTGGCCGTGTGGTCAAGCCAAGCTTCTTGACCAACTCGAACTTACCAAATTGTTGCAGCTACCTCCATCAATGATGACTCGCACACGTCGGTTTTTGATGATGAAGAAAATCTGAAATAGATTGTGGCGTTGTAGCTGTTCGGGTTGTTGCACTTGTGTGTTGAGCACCCGCTGAACAATGACACTCCTATAGATCGTTGTATCCTCTCCACCAAGGATCTCTTCTTCTCCATCATTTTCTTTCTCTTCTTCATCTTCAATGTCAGAGGTGCTGATGTAGCCATCCTCTGTCGCAATGTATGCCCTATTGCTTGGGCAGTCCTTCTGCACATGCCCAATCCCGTGGCAACGATAGCACTGAATGCCGGAGGTGCGACCCGTTGATGCCATGGATGAGGTACTCTTGGAGGGCACCTGCGAAGGATTTTTACTCGAACTCGAGGAGTGTGCGGGTGCAGCAACTCCCGAGGCTGTTGGGCGCTTGCTCTCTGGTGGCGGCACCCGAAAAGTTGATGGCCTGTTCAGCCCCATCGATGGTGTGGCACGTGGTGTGTAAGTGGTGTTGGACTTGCCCTTCACGTGCTGTTCACGTCCCTGCAATTCCTTCTCTGCAAGCATAACAAACTGAAACAATTGGTCGATAGAGTTAAATTCCTTATAATCAACAATGTCCTGAATTTCACGCCTTAGACCCGAATAAAAACGACAAATAGAATCCTCAGGTCCCTCCACAATACCACAACGCATCTTGCCCTTTTGGAGCTCCCCATAGTAATCTTGGACAGATTTCTCTCCTTGCTCTAAGCGCATCAATTTCTTACGCAAGTCTCTATGGTAGGAAGGGGAAACAAAATGATCACGCATAGCTACCTTAAGTTGTTCCCATGTGGTCGGTAAAGCATTCTCTGCAGCTAACCCACTCCACCAAATGATTGCAAAATCCTTAAACTCACTAGAGGCTTGATGAACTCTATGCCTTTCAGGAACAAGGTGGGCACTAAATTTTTGTTCTACTGTCATCTCCCAATCAAGATACCCCTCAGCATCATAATGACCAGAAAAAGTTGGAATTGTAAATTTGACCTTAGCATAAGGATCATCAGAAGTATGATGGTTATTACCTTGATATCGAGGACCTCCCATACCTCTCCTGTTCTCACGTAGACGACGTCGTAGCCTCTTAGCTCGGGTGGCTGCTGCATCTATGTTTCCATCCTCATCAAACACAACATCTTCATCTATGTTGTTTCCTCCCATATCTTCCTCATTTGGTAGACAATTTTCTAACTCCTTAACCCTTTCGGTTAGAGTAGATATCCGCCTATCCAACCTCTCCATGCTGTTACCAAGCTTGAGATCAATTAGTGCATCGGTGACAGCCTTCTTGATTGCATCACTCATCCCTCTCTGGGATTCCTCCATGGCAGCTTGAAGTTGAGCTCTGCTAACACACTCATTGAAGTCTTTGGGAGAGTTAGCCTGTTCATCCCCTGTCATTGCAAATAGCCAAACAACAGCAAGTAGCGAAGGTTATCCCTAACAAATGACCACAAGTTGTAGTGGTGCCTCTCAATCATGCAAAATGGCAGCTCCTCCACAAGCTCTTGCAAATGTTCTTACCAATCACAAAACAAGAGTTGGTGCAACCGGTGGCTGGTTCGTGATACCTGTGAGGAGATGGCACCAAGATTGCAAGGTCTTCTTTTTATACCGATTTGAAGAAATATGTGGAGCTTGGGAAGGCACAAATATAATTTTTGTAAGTGGCACAAATGTTAGCAACAGATAGCAATGTTGAATTATAGTCCGAAATAATTGTTCTCATTGCTGGACTAAGGTGCTCCAAGACCTAGTGTGTGCGTGAGTAGTGTGGTGAAGAAACAATATATGGTGGATAGCAAGATCACAAGATGAAATGCTCAAATCGGCACACACTTCACAGCTCACTTTGCCCTTCTCTATGTGCTCCTACAAATATTGTTCCCTCTTTATCCTTCTCTTTTTCCCTCTTGTTGGGCTGTTTTTTTGGAAATTTGACTTTTCCTTTTTCCTGATTATTTGTGACTTAGGAGCACATAGGAAGTAACCACAGAAAATTGGAGTTGAAACAAAGGAAAGGTGTGGCCTGTGGAAAATTCAGAAGACGTGTGCGCAACAAGTGCTGCTGCAGCAAGTGTGTGGAGGAAAAAGATGGGAAAACACAAGAACTAGTGGGGGAAAACACACACACTGGACTCTAACACAACCTAACCAGCAACCAGACTTTGATAAGGACACAAACTCAGCAATACGAACTCTGAAACTAACAAATGCAGAGGCTATGGCGCGGAAGGTTCTAGGATGGGAAAAACAAGTATGGTTGTGGGCTGTAGGATGAAGGTAAACACTCAAACTAAGGTGAAAAAAGATGTGAACCTGACGGTATACCTTTGCTCTGATTACCACATGATACGACTTGGGTTCCCAGTCTTCCGAAAGGTTCGGGTAACTATCGATTTGGGCTGATTCGAGACACACCGATCCGGCTTCAAATCCAAAGAAATGAACCCTGCAATCTTACCACCACAAACCCTATGGTTATCAACCAAGCTGCAGCTCGATTGACCTTGCCAAGAAGGCTTACTCTTGCCTGCGAAACCGAAGAACACAAGCAAGTGCACGGAGAAGAAACCAAATCACAGAAAGTATTCGATTCGGCTCGCGAATGGGGTTCCACAACCGAAGAATCGCTATCCTGTTCTTGATAAAATGAAACTAAGCAAAACCCAAACCCTAGAGAAGAGGATGGCGGCTAGATAACAAGTGTTTGGGGCGGCCAAGTCCCCCTGGTCGAAACCCTAATGGGCCAAGGCGAGATACATAGCCCAGAAGGCCAAAAGGCAGTGCACAACACTGAGGCAGATTCTGGGCGTCCTCTTGTTTGGACGATTTCTGTCGACCCCAGATGAATTTGGGCCTGAGACTGGTTCCATTTGAAAGTTTATCTTCTTAGCTTTCCATCCATATAAAGAACGTTCAAATCCGAGTTATTATGTGACCATGGCGGCCATTTTAGTGTAGACTGTTCCTGGCCCTCGAAACAGACCCGAGGCCAACTTGGTTTGGGCCTCCCTCTTGACTTGCTTGTCCTTGCTGGTCCTCCATGACTCCAAGCCCATCTCCAAGCATTCCTTGACCTTCTCCATTGTTCCTAATCACAATATAATCATTAGGTAGCAATCTATTCTCATAATCATACAAGGAGGTGCTTAGGAACGAGCTCACCTCTAGATTCAATTATCGCGCTCGAGCTCTAGTGATTGGACCTTGCATGACCAGCGGAGGATCATTGGTTGTATCCAAAGGAGTGATGTCCTCATCAGATGGCCTCTCGGTGGGAATGGCTCTTTCCCTTGCGAATGGCGGCGCCTCCAGGGACTTAGGGTTGAAGATCATTTGGGTGCAAGGAAAGGGGGGCCGAACCGACCCCGGAACTAGGCCAGGCCAGCTGGCTTGGGCCGACCGGCCCAGGCCCATCCCGGCTCGGTTCGGTCGCCCCTTCGCTCCGTGGGTCCTTATGCATTTATGCACTTTGCCCCCCTCCACTTGCACCATTTTGACGATGTCACCCTCGCGTCCAAGATGAAGGTTCTCCGTGCATGAAGTTCGGTCTTTTACACTTCAATCCTCGGGGATGTTCCTTTGTAACACTTTGGTCCTTGCCACCATTGGAAGTGATTCCATCAAGCTCATGAACACGAACAAGTGTTGACGGATAAAACTCATATCCACCTACGATCCGCAAGCGTACGGACCTACACCTTTTTCACCACGGGATTCCCAAGGTTCTTGTCAATCCGCGAAGCAAGAGGATTACTAGCGCTTAACCAAGTACTAATCTAGTTGACTAAGGAAACCTTTAAAGAGAGTATTAATCTAAAAGTAAAGACAATCTAACCTAATCTAAGTTAAGTTGATCAAACAAATCTAGGGTTAAACTAGATGGTAAAGGGGTGAACACAAGAGAGTGAGTAAGAAAGATAAGCGTTCCCTCCCTAGGATCTAGGATAACATGGTATCCATCTACTACATGAAAGCGGTAAACCAATCTACCAGGGGTTGTGACCACGGTTTCGCCCTTTCCCTCCTCTCGTACTGTCACTACGCGAAGGTATTCGTGACTAGACCTATGATGGACACGGTATGTTGATGGAATCTATGGGAGTAGCGGATATCATACGCCCGAAAAACACGGTAGCTAACCTTAATCATCAAAGCATCATCAACATGAAAATAATAGATTGAAACCACGAATCAAGTAGCGATCACATTGTCGGTGTTTTAGACCAGCAACCTACTAAGGGGAGTACCCGAAGTAGATGAATGTGGCCTCGCCGAGATCGGTAACTCGAAGGAAGAGACACGTGGCACACAATTTAGACAGGTTCGGGCCGCGAGGTGCGTAATACCCTACGTCCTGTATACTGCGTAGCTCTGGATTGATTGGGCACGATTACAAGATGGTGCAATGGTGCGCCGTGGGTTGTATGAGATGAGATGACCCTAGAGATCGGTCCCTGCCTCACCTTATATAGTCTGGGAGGCAGGGTTACAAGTCGGAGTAGGGAGAGAGTACTAGTCGAGTACGTCTAGGAGTCCTTCATACAGTGCGGGACATGTACAGCTTCCTAACCGAGTACTACTCCTCTGCAGTCCTTGTGCTCCACGCCTTTAGGTGCCGTGTAGCGCAAGCCGGGTAGTCCCAGGGGCCCACCGAGTAGTCGGTCCTGGTACCCACCGAGGTAGTGGGCCCAGGGAGGTCCATACGACAAGCCCACGAGTACTTTGTAGTCGAGAAGGATAGCTCCAAGTAGTCTTGACGGCCTTAACGAGTAGTCCTCAAGCGTCCCTGAGTGCTACAAGTCAAAAGTCCTCAATAGTAGTCGAAGCATCCCGAGGCTGGAATGTACTCCAGCTGATGTTTGAGCAATCCTGAAGTCTTCTCGAGTAGTCCCAAGCGTCCTCGAGTACTGCCTTCGAAGGTCTTCAAAAAAGCCCGTCTTGTCTTGAAACCGGAGCTGATATGGAGGTGCGATTGCAAAATCGCACTCCATATGGAGTAGCCCCCGAGCCTTAGGTTGAGCCACAGGCTCTGGCTGAGGGTCCATCTGAAGTCTTGGCAAGAAAATCCCGAAAAATCCGGAGAGAAAAAACCGAAGGACACGTGGCACGGAGCCCCCGAGCCTTGAGTCGAGTACTTCCTCTCGAATTGAAGGGTCATCTTGAAGAATGTGTCCTGAGATGCTCTTGAAACTAGCCGCTTCCCAGGTAGTCGAGTAGAAGTAGCCGAGCCCTCGAGGTGAGGCGCTTCGACTAGTAGAATACGAAGGGTCACGCTTAGCCGCTGAGTCAGCTGCGCGTGGACTTATCCAGCCGGTCGTTGCGGAGCCGGTTTGACTTATAAATAGAAGCCGAAACCCTTAGGGTTTTTTACCCATCCGAGCTGCAGTCATTTCGATTCCATCTGAAGTAAATCCACTCCCAGCGCTCGCTGCCGCCGTAGTACATTCAAGTGCGCCGCCACCCAAAGCTCTTAGGGTAGCCCCCGAGCGGATGTGCGTGAAGACGCCTTGTACTTGGAGGATGAAGCCGTCACCGTCCAAGTCGTCGAAGGCCGCCGGGAAGAAGAGGGGCCGCGAAGAGGCCGCCGCGGCCGCCACCGGAGTAGCGCCACCCATGTCTCCACCGCGGGCCGATCCAAGCCGCGAGTGGAAGAAATCCAAGGTGAAGACGGAGGATCTGCTGACCCTCCTAAACAGCGGGTTCATCCGAGAGAAGGAGGTCGACATGTGGAGGGCCGCTGCTGGAGATCCATATCCAATGGAGAAGGCCGAAGACGAGATTCCAATGTTCGCGCGGTTCGTGGAGCGCGGGCTCGCGCTCCCGGCCAGCGATTTCTTCAAGGGTCTCCTCGGGTACTACGGAGTCGAGTACCTGAATCTGAACCCCAACGTAGTCTTCCACACCGCGGTCTTCGTACACTTCTGCGAGGCCTTCCTTGGGATCAAGCCGCATTGGATCCTTTTCTGGAAGTTCTTCCGGGTCGAGCCGCAGCCAAGTGCCACCAACCCAAGGGTAGTCGGAGGAGCCGGCATCCAGTTGAGAGAAGATGCCGCGAGCGAAGCGCACCGGCGTACAAGCTTGTCGACTCCAACACTGACTGGAAGACGAGGTGGTTCTACATCACGAACCACCATCCTGGCCTGCCGAAGCCGAGCGGACGGCAGCCCAGGCACCGCGAGTGGTGGAATACGGAGCCCACCATGCAGGAGGGGATCCAGCTTCCCGAGCTGCTGGCACGCATCAAGGTGCTCAGGGAAGCGGGACTGAGGGCCGAGCACGTGGCCTTCAGTTTCATGAAGCGGAGGGTGCAGCCGTTGATGCCTCGAGACACCTTGGGCTTCGAGTACACCGGCGACGACGACACGTCGCGGATGCCCGGAGGCGAGCTGGACGACAGCGACATCATTGAGAGGCTATCGAGGATCTTCAAGGATATGCCGCCGTACACGGCGTGCCCTGTCCAGGAGTACTCCGCCGCGCGCCCGCCAAAGGAGGTGAGTAGTCGTACTCCTCTTAATTGAGTAGTCTTTGCTTGGTGTAGACGTGCTGATGTCTTTGTGTCTTGCAGGAGGACTTGAAAAAGTTCGTTTCCGAGCCGCAGCCGCCCCCGAGCGGGATCGAGATCCCGAAGGAAGGGAAGGCAAAAGAGCGGCGAGTAGTCGGCGACGGCGATGACACCGTCGTCGTGGAGGATACTACCGACGACAACGACAACGACGGCGACGACGACGAGACGTTGCAGGACCGCTTTCAGTTGTGGTCGAGGTTTAGCCATCCAGGCTTGCCTCATGTGCCTCTGGTGCAAGACCCCCCGACTAGCCTGGAGGCTAGCCTGGCTGCGCCGCCACGGAAGTCGCGCAACCCCGCCTACATGCGGGTGGCAAAGAAGCTCAAGGTCTCGGAGACCACGCCTCAGGAGGTAAGATGCCTTGACTAGAGTAGTCGAGTACCCATCGTGTGAATATCCTTTGCTGATGAGTAGTCATCCTTGTATGCAGGAGGTGCCGCCAGCGGAGCCCGTCGAGGAGGGCGACGAAGGCGTATGGGACACAGTGGGGGAGCCAGCCAGAAGTCGTAGTCCAGCCCCCACTGTCGAGGAGATTTTGGCGCAGCTGGAGCGCCTGCCCCCTGCTCCACAGGGGAGCACGGAGCCCGTAGCCACCGCCGTTGAAGAGGTGGTGGCTTCAGGAGCGCAAGAGAGCGCCGCACCGGCCGCCATTGCAGAGGAGGTGGTAGTCGCAGGGGCGCAGGAGGAGGCGCCCGCCGAGGGTGGACTGGTCGACATTGCCAGCATCCTCGGTGCCCCGACCGTGACAGTAGTCCGGTCGAACTTGTAAGTACTGCATCTTCCCGAGTAGTACTTGTTGTAGTAGTCGAGGTTGACTGACGACCAATTGTGTGTGCTTCTGCAGGAAATCCACGGATCTGTCCTGGGAGGGGGATGAACCCTCTTCGTCGGTGGCGGAAGAAGTCGCGCCGCCCGCCGAGGAGTCCGCTCCCGCTTCCCAGGCGGTGCCCGAGCCGCCGGCTGCCGAAGCGCCGTTGCCGGAGGCCAGCATAGTCGAAGGTGAGTACTCCTCTGAAGTTGTGGAACTCCTCGAGAAGTAGTCATAGTCGCTGATGCACTCGTCTTCTCTTTGACAGGTGCTGAGGCTGAAGGTAGTGATATCCCTGCGGGGGTGCCGATGCAGGAGTCGACACCAGAGGTCCCGGAGGCTGCGGGTGGAGCCCCCGGGCCTATGGAAGAAGTCGTCGAGGAGGCCGCCGTGGCGGCCGGGGGAGAGGGGATCACCACGTCGTCAGAGGTCGCTCTGGAGGTGGCTATCCGCTCCCCGGAGATCCAGGACGCAGAGCCCATCCGCTCTGCGCCGATGACGAAGGCCACCGCAAGTGGTCGCGGCGGGATAGAGCTGCTCGCAGACGATCTTGTCGAGCCGGCGACGGTGGCCAAGCATCTGGAGGCGATTCATCAGGCCGAGCAGTGGATGAAGGTAAGTAGCCATAGGTTCTGAGTAGCCAATCCTTCTGTCGTTGAGTACTCGTGTGACTTGAGTTGTCTATGCAGGACGTTGCGGAGAGGTCCCGCGACAAGTCCAACATGCTGCAAGGCTATGGAGACGCAGTGCTCCGAGCTGAGACGCTGGAAGAGCAACTTGTGAAGTCGCGGAAGCACGCGGCTGCCATGCAGTCGAAGCTCGACGCCGCCTTCGCCAAATACCACAACGATGTCCAAGAGTTGCAGGCGAAGGGCGACGACTTGGTGCGGAAGAATAAGGGCCTCCGCAACAAGAACAAAGGTACGCCGCTGGACTTGTCGGGTAGTTGTTTGGAGGTCGAGAGGTAGTCTGACCCGCTGTACTGTTGCTGTGTTGCAGAGCTTGAGGGCCAGGTGGAGCAGCTGAAGTCCTCGGAGACGAGCATGAAGAACCTCTTCTACCGGGAGCAAGAAGCCCGCCAGGTACTCGAGCTCGACTACAAAGAACTTGCCTTCGAGTGCGAGAAGCACATGGAGCTCCGGATTGCTTCTGACCGCGATCTCGTCAACTGCTACAAATCCTTGCAGAAGTTGAATGAAGACTGCAAGGCACTGCGGGCCCAACTGAAGGAGCTCGAAGAGGCCGCGCTGCCGATCGCAAGGCTTCTGGTGTCGCACCCGGGCGGCCCCAAGATTGCTCCACTGGTGGATCGCCTCAAGGAAGCTCCGAGCCGGCTGGCGGCCTATGTGAAGCACATGGCGAGGTCGATCCCAAGACAGGTCTTGGCCTTCATGAAGTCGTACTTCCCGAAGGCTCCAGTGGAAGTAGTCACCGGCGGGGTAGCCGCCAACTGCACTGATGAGCAAGATGCGCAGCCGCTGCTGGAGCAGATGGCTCCCATCGCGGAGCAAGTAGCTGAGAAGCTTAATCTCCAGTAGCCCTGTAATAGATAGCTAGTAGCCAGGGTTGTACAGAAACAATTGTAATGAATTGCTTAAGTATCAATGAAAGAAATTTTCTAGCAATGAGTACTCGTAGTCGCGATCTCAGAGTGTGGAGCCCCCATCGTGGAGTGGATGCGAGTAGTCGTACTCGGCAGTGGTGGTCCCGTTGTAGGGAGTAGACAGTAAAGAAGTTGATGAACGATCAAACTTTATTACTGAAGAAGTACACCTGGGTGGCCAGGGCCGTAGTTACAGAGTAGTCGCTTGGACCCGGAGGTCGCTTACAGCTGAGTAGAGCTGGAGCGGGTAGCCGCTTATAGTAGTAGATCCGTAAGTAGCCGTGTAGGCTGGATTGTAGATCCGTAGGTAGCCGTGCAGGCTGGATTTTGGAGTGTGGTCTCTCAGTAGACCGCTGCTAGAGTCCTTGACGCTCGTCGCAGCCCAGGGTCCGTAGGTAGCCGCACGGGCTGGAGCCTGGAGAGGTGAAGTCCGGAGACTGGAGCCAGGACCCAGAGGCCGCTTACGGCGGGGGGGGGGGTGTTGATGTAGTCGAGTAGACTTGAACCCCGGAGTAGTCGTGTAGACTAGGCGTAGAATCGACAGAGCTGGTCGACGTTCCACGAGTTGTTGATGTCTTCGCCTTCAAGTGTTTGGAGGCGGTAGGAGCCTGGCCCGGTCACCTTTGCCACGGTGAAGGGACCTTCCCAGGGGGAGCTGAGCTTGTGAAGTCCTTCCGTGTTCTGGATACGGCGGAGGACAAGATCTCCAACGTTGAAGGAGCATTCTTTGACGTTGCGATCATGGTAGCGTCGGATACCCTCTAGGTACCTTGCTGATTGGACGAGGGCGGCGCAGCTAGCTTCTTCGAGGCTATCGATGTCAACTCGTCTGATGTCTTCTGAGACGCCTTCGTCATAGTGCTCCACTGCTGGTGAGTTCCATATGACGTCGGCAGGGAGGATTGCTTCTGAGCCGTAGACCAGGAAGTAAGGGGATTGCCCCGTTGACTTGGATGGTTGAGTCCGTAGCCCCCAGAGTGCGTTGGGTAGTTCCTTGATCCACTTGCCCCCTTTGGAGTTAGCAGCGTCATGTAGCCGCTTCTTGAGAGCGTCGAGGACCATCCCATTGGCGCGCTCGACTTGTCCATTGGCCCGAGGATGGGCAACTGAGACGTATCGGACGTCGATCCCGCTGTTCTCGCAGTACTCCCAGAACAGGTGGTTGTTGAAGTTGGAGCCCAGGTCTGTGATGATGCGGTGGGGTAGTCCGTAACGATGTACGAGTTCATCCAGGAAGTCGAGTACTCTGTCAGCCTTGGGACATGTGACTGGCTTGACCTCGATCCATTTGGTGAACTTGTCGATGGCCACCAATACCCTGTTGAATCCTCTCCGGCGCGGCTTGGCGGTGGCCCAATCATGTCGAGCCCCCAGCAAGCAAAGGGCCAGGTTGGCGGTATGGTGACTAGCTTGTAGGCTGGGACGTGTTGCTGCTTGGCGAAGTACTGACATCCTTGGCACTTTCTAACGAGTTCTTCGGCGTCGCCCAGAGCTGTGGGCCAGTAGAAAGCTCGCCGGAAGGCCTTGCTGACGAGCGTGCGTGATGACGCGTGGTTGCCGCAGACGCCCTTGTGGATCTCCTCCAAGATGTCATTGCCTTCTTCACGAGGGACGCACTTCATGAGTACTCCAGAAGATGCGCCCCGCTTGTAAAGCTTGTCTCCGACGAGGACGTAGGACTTAGCGCGGCGGACGAGTTGCTCAGCCAAGTTCTTGTCGGAGGGGACCTTCTGCTCGCTGAGGTAGTCGATGAAGGGTTGCCTCCAGTCCACGTCGATCATCATGACCTCTTGCCCAGCTGGTGGATGGGCTGGGACAGTGGTCGGTGGCGCCGGCTCCGGGATGGATGGCGCGTGAAGCTCGTGGACGAAGACACCCGCTGGTACTTGAGCGCGGGTGGATCCAAGCTTCGAGAGGACGTCCGCTGCAATGTTGTTGTCGCGGACGATGTGATGGAACTCGAGACCATAGAACTTGTTCTCGAGCTTGCGGACTTCTAGGCGATGGCGTCCATGTTCTCCTTGTTGCGGTTCCGGGACTTGTTGACATGGTTGATGACCACCGCGGAGTCGCCGTAGACTAGTAGCCGCTTGATGCCCGGTGAAGCCGCGAGGCGGGCCCGTGTAGGAGGGCTTCGTACTCGGCTTCGTTGTTTGAGACCTTCCGGAAGATCCGGAGGAGGTACTTGAGTTGTTCGCCCGTTGGAGAGATCGGGGGAGTACCCCCGCACTCGCGCCCTCGAGGTTGAGTGAGCCGTCGAAGTACATCACCCAATGCTCGGTCGCACGGTGGGAGTGGGTAGCTGGTTCTCCCGCCACTCCGCCATGAAGTCGACTAGTTCCTGCGACTTGATGGCTGTGCGTGGCTTGAAGTCGATAGTGACGGCGCCGAGCTCGACAGCCCACTTGGAGATTCTTCCAGTAGCATCTTGGTTCCGCAGGATGTCGCCGAGCGGGTAGTCGGTGACGACGGAGATCGAGTACTCCTAGAAGTAGTGTCGCAGCTTCCGCGATGTGATGAGTAGTGCGTACAGGAGCTTCTGCACAGGCTGATAGCGGGCATTGGACTCCTGGCAGTGCTCAATCAGCTCCCTGGGCACTCCTGGCATATCCGCTGGCTTCCACGCGAAGATGTCGCGGTTAGCCCGAAGGAAGCTAATGAGCGCGTCTTCCTATTTGGGGTCGAGGCCAGCCCCGATGGTGGTGGTCTTACTGGGATCGCCTGTTCCGAGGTCGATCGTCTTGACGAGTACCTCCTCAGGTGGCTGAGGCTTGTTGGTGCTGTCAGACTTCTCTGGGATGTCGAGTTCACTTGTGGCAAGCTTATTCGACGCGGCGTAGACCTCCATCATCGCGTTGGGTACTTGGTTCGTAGAGGCGATCTCCACGGCTTCTGTGTCGCAGTCGTGGGAGATCTTCAAGTCCCCTTCGAGGGAGAGTACACCAGCTCGGCTTGGCATTTTGAGTACCAAGTAGGTGTAGTGGGGCACCGCCATGAACTTGGCGATGGCCGGTCTGCCGAGGATGGCGTGGTAGGAGGTCTCGAAGTCCGCGACCTCGAACTTGATGTACTCGGTACGGTAGTTGTCCCGAGACGCCCCGAAGGTGATCGCGGGACCACTGAGCCCAGTGGAATAGCCGCATTGCCGGGGACGATGCCGTAGAAGGGTGTGTTGCTCTTGGTGAGCATATGAGTGATGTCGAGCTTCATTTTCTTCAAGGTCTTGGTGAAGAGGACGTTGAGCCCGCTTCCACCGTCGATGAGCACCTTGTTGAGTTTGGAGCCCGCCACCACTGGCTTCAGGACGAGTGGGAACCGTTCTGGTTCAGAGAAGCTGGTCCATTGATCCGCGCGGGAGAAGGTGATGGGCACCTCCGACCACCTGAGAGGGGTCGGGACCGCTGGCTCGATGGACATGACTTCACGACGGGTAGCCTTCGCTCCCCGCTCGCCGGGCAATCCGCCGAAGAGGACGTTGACGGTCTTGTCTGGCTCCTGGAAGTCATTGTTGTCGCCGTCCTTCTTCTTGCCCTTTTGGTCATGAGGGTGCGGTGGCTCTGGCGTATCTTTGAGTGCATGCCTGAGTTGGTAGCACTGCTCGGTGGTGTGGTTACCGTTTGGGTGCCACGGGCACTTCGCCTTCAGCAGGTCTTTGAAGCCGCCGGAGTTCTTCTTCGAGTTCCCTTTCGCAGGGCGCTGGATAGCCGCGACAGTGTTGTCTGGCTTGCGCTTGCGGTTGGGACCCGAGTAGTAGTAGTAGTAGTTGTTGTTACGGCCGCCTTGGTTTGCGTTGCTGCCGCTGCCGCCACCCTGGTTCTGCTTGGTCTTGCCGCGGATGGCGTCGTATTTGGCATTGGCCTTGTCTTCTTCATCCGCCCAGGACGTGATCATGTCCTTGAGGTGGGAGGTGAACCTGGGGCGGCGACGACCGAAGTCTTCGAAGGTGTGGCGGTGATAGAGACCATCTTGGAAGAGGTCAATGACCTCCTTGTCGGTGACGTCGACGACGGTAGCGCGCTTGTCGAAAAAGCGGCGCATGTACTTGCGGAGGGTCTCGCCTTGTTCCTGCTTGATCATGGCCAGGTCCATGCGAGTACCCGATCGGCCCATGGCGCCCGCGAAGTTGCTTGTGAACTCGCTCCTTCGACCGGTCCCACTTGTCGATCGAGTGCTTATCCGGCCGACTCGAGCCGTGTGAGTGGTGCATGGTCCGGGCGAAAGGGGAGAGTAGAGGCACTTGGTGTCGCCGTTGCCGCCGCCGTTCTCGATGGAGAGGGCGTAGCACCCGAGCCACCGGATGGGATCCGCTTCGCATCGTACTTGGTGATCCCCAAAGGCTTGAACTTGTCGGGGAGAAGAAAGTTGCGAAGTCGAGGTGAGAAGGCGGGGAAGCCGTCGCCCTCGCGTGCGGTGGTCGACTTCTTCCGCCGCGGCCTCCTCAATCTTCTCGGCGGGCGTCGTAGCCGCCCGCGAGGCGCCGCAGGCGTGGGCGTTCGCGTGGCCTCGGCCGCCGCGACCGCCGCCTCCCGGCCCTCCCCGTTGGCCCCATGGTTGGAGCTTCCGCCGCGCCGCCGCCGCCGTCGGGATCATTGCCGCCCCCGCCGGCCGGAGCGCGGTGAGGGACGACTTCTCGGTTGCCGTGATCGCGCGCGAAGGTCCGCCGGCGTTGGAGCGACGACGGTTTGGATCGGGCGGGAGGTCGGCTCGAGTACGGTTAGGACCGTTGTTGGCGCTGCGACTCGTGGCTTCGTTGTCGCGGTGTCTGGCTGGAGGAGGTTGGTTGACTCTGTTGTCGACCCGCATGAAGTAGGCGTCTTCAGTGAGCTTGGCGATGACCTCTTCAGCGCGTATGCCCTGAGCCTGGCGTGCGATCGCTGTGATCGACATGAGGCATTGCTCAGGGGTGGTGTGTACTCTGCTCTCGACCGCCTCGAGAGCTTCCGCAAGGTTGCGGACGGGGAAGTTGTCGCGGAGGCGCCGGCGACGTTCACTGCGCTTACGGTTACGCTCACGTCGAGCGTCTCTCGTCCGCGGGGTTCTCGTTCGGTGGAGCATCGGCGGAGAGCTCGTCGGAGGAGATGTCTTCCGTGTACTTGTCCCGAGCCGTGCCCGAAGGTCTCGGGGTGTCGCCGGCGCCCATGAAGACTTGGCGATCGGGGGTGCCAAGGCCGGACTCGCAGGGTGCCACCTCGCTTGGTGTGCTTGAGTCGCCCCGGCTAGGGGTGTTCCCTCCTGGAATGGTAGCGAGTCGATGTAGGCGACGTAGCGTGAGTCTCCTTTTATCAGGTCAGCAGGTTTGCGGTCTGGCTAGTAGACGTATCTCCCGACCGGCGTGGATGTTATAACCAGCCCAGAGGCTGGCCCTGACAAGGGAAGCTCGGTGGAGTTGTCCTCGGACTCGGGCTCCTCAGGGTCCGACCCAAAGTCGAACTCGTAATCCGGGTTCGAGTAGAACTCGGAGAGAGGGCTGGAGTCCGAAGCACGATCGGGGGTGGCGTCGGAGTCCGAGTTGCACTCGGGTATGGGCTCCTTGCCGGCCCGACGCGAAGTGGGAGCCCCCGTGCGGGCCCGGCTAAGGGTGCGGGGGCCACGCGCGGAGCGCTCGCAAGGTGAGGGGACCGCCTGCGATGGCTGAGCAGCCGGCTCACATGCGATGGCCCATGGCGACGTCGAGTTCGAGTTGGAAGCGGACTCGAGCTCGAAGTCAGCGTGGTGGTTGAAGAGCGAAATTTCACCGAACTTGCCGGCGAGTTCGCCTGTGACAACTTCGGGAAGCGTCACGATGCCTGTCTTCGGGTTGGGCTGCATGGTCAGGCGGCGTTGGAAGGAGCCCACGCCGTCAGCAGTGCAGACCCAGGCGCCGAACACGAAGGTGTCGCCGCGGTTGAAGGCGACGGTTGGCTTGAAGTAGACGGGGGTCGTCGAGTTCGCCATGTGATCTCGGGCGAGATCCCCTACCCGGGCGCGCCGGTGTCGGTGTTTTAGACCAAAGAACCTACTAAGGGGAGTACCCGAAGTAGATGAATGTGGCCTCGCCGAGATCGGTAACTCGAAGGAAGAGACACGTGGCACACAATTTAGACAGGTTCGGGCCGCGAGGTGCGTAATACCCTACGTCCTGTATGCTGCGTAGCTCTGGATTGATTGGGCACGATTACAAGATGGTGCAATGGTGCGCCGTGGGTTGTATGAGACGAGATGATCCTAGAGATCGGTCCCTGCCTCACCTTATATAGTTCGGGAGGCAGGGTTACAAGTCGGAGTAGGGAGAGAGTACTAGTCGAGTACGTCTAGGAGTCCTTCATACATTGCGGGACATGTACAGCTTCCTAACCGAGTACTACTCCTCTGCAGTCCTTGTGCTCCATGCCTTTAGGTGCCGTGTAGCGCAAGCCGGGTAGTCCCAGGGGCCCACCGAGTAGTCGGTCCTGGTACCCACCGAGGTAGTGGGCCCAGGGAGGTCCATACGACACACATAGCATGTATCCATCTAATCCTAGGGATGAACAGAGACATTACCTCATCATCTTACACGGATTGAAGCACATAGGGGCGATGGAGACTCCGGAGAACGTCGTCGATGAAGATGGCGGCGATGGAGCTTGGGAACACCCCTAGGCCAGCGGCTTGGAGTCCTCTTCTTGCTTCCTTCTCTCCGTCGGCGTTGATCCTTGCGACGAGCTCATCTAACTCTCTCCCTCATCTTGCGGCGGTGGTTTTCTGATGATTGGCGTCGGTAGGATGATTTGTTCGATGTGGCGGCCGACGGCGGCGGAGGCAATAAATAGACGAACACCTAGGGCAAAGGGGGGACCGAACCGACCCCGGAGTGGGCCGGGCCGGTCGGCCCGGCCGGCCGGCTCAGCCCACTTCGGCCCGGTTCGGCCCCGTTTCCTCCCCGTTGCTTCTCGCGTGATCCCTTATTTGTGTGCACTTGCATGTGGGCCTTTGACGTTGTTTCCTTCACGGTTAAGGCTTGAATCCTTTCTATGCAAGCTTCGTCGTTTTCCGGTTGAGTCCCCGAAGATTTGCACGTTGGCGCTTCGGTCCTCGGTCATTTGGAGTCATGTTCATCGCGTGTCTTGACTCTTGCTCGGGCTTCATGATCTTCTTCCAAAGTGCTTGGTGAACTTATCCCGAAAGTCTCCTCATTAGCGTAGATTTCCTGCGTAAACAACAAACTCCAAAATCGACATGCAAGTGTGAACTTGTTATATCATTAGTATGCCTAGTGGCGGGTTAGTTGCAAATCATAATCGAAACCAATGTATAACAAGTACTCTAGGTTGACGGAAATTCACCGTCAACATCTCCCCCATGCTTAAACCTTGCTCGTCCTCGAGTAAGTAATCCTTGCTTAAAAGGGAAATCAATGTTGCCTTCCAATGTTGTCCCTGTCGTATGGACCTCCCTGGGCCCACTACCTCGGTGGGTGCCAAGACCGACTACTCGGTGGGCCCCTGGGACTACACGGCTTGCGCTACACGGCACCTGAAGGCGTGGAGCACAAGGACTACACAGGAGTAGTACTCGGTTAGGGAGCTGTACATGTTCCGCACTGTATAGAGGACTCCTAGACGTACTCGACTAGTACTCTTTCCCTACCCCGACTTGTAACCCTGCCTCCCGGACTATATAAGGCGAGGCAGGGACCGATCACCTCATCGAATCTCCTCTCATACAACTCACGGCGCACCATTGCACCATCTTGTAATCGTGCCCTATCAATCCAGAGCTACGCAAAGATACAGACGTAGGGTATTACGCACCTCGCGGCCCGAACCTCGTCTAAATTGTGTGCCACGTGTCTCTTCCTTCGAGTTACCGATCTCGACGAGTCACAATCATCTACTTCGGTACTCCCCGTAGTAGGTTGCCTGGTCTAAAACACCGACACCGGCGCGCCGGGTAGGGGCTCTCGCTCGAGATCAGATGGCGAACTCGACGACTTCCGTCTACTTCAAGCCAACCGCCGCCTTCGCCCGCGGCGACACCTTCGTCTTCGGCGCGCCCGGGCCCGCACCGCCGATGGCGCGGGCTCCTTCTAGCGTCGCCTAATCATGCAGCCCGACTCGAAGACAGGCCTTGTGACGCTTCCCCGAAGTTGTCCACAGGCGAACTCGCCGGCAAGTTCGGCGAAATTTCGCTCTCCAACCACCACGCTGACTTCGAGCTCGAGTCCGTCTCCAACTCGAACCCGACGTCGCCATGGGCCATCGCATGCGAGCCGGGCCGCTAGCCATCGCAGGCGGCCCCTTCACCATGCGGGCGCTCGCGCGTGGCCCACGCATTCTCGCCCGGGCCCGCACGAGCGCTCCCACTTCGCGCCGGCCGCAAGGGAGCCCGTACCCGAGTTCAACTCGGACTCCGACACCGCCCCCGATCACGCTCCGACTCCGCCCCTCTCTCTCCGAGTTCTACTCGAACCCGACTACGAGTTCGACTTCGGGTCGGACCCCCGAGGAGCCCGAGTCCGAAGACGACTCCACCGAGCTTCCCTTGTCGGGGCCGCCCTCGGGCCGGTTATAAAATCCACGCCGGCCGGGGAGATACGTCTTTCGGCCGGACCGCAAGCCCCGCCGACCCGGAAAAGGTGGACTCACGCTACGTCGCCTACATCGACTCGCTACCGTTCCAGGAGGGAACACCGCTAGCCCGGGCGACTCAAACACACCAACTGAGGTGGCACCCTCTGAGTCCAGCCTTGGCACCCCCGATCGCCAAGTCTTCATGGCCGCCGCGACACCCCCGGACCTTCGAGCACGGCCGAGGACGATACCCGGAAGACATCTCCGCGTACGAGCCGGCTCGCCAACGCACCTGCAGATGAGACCATCGCCAATAGGGACGCTCGACGCGAACGCAACAGGAAGCGCAACGAACGACGCCGGCGGCTTAGAGACAACCTCCCCATTCGCAACCTTGCAGAAGCTCTCGAGGCGGTCGAGAGCAGAGTACACACCACCCCTGAGCAGTGCCTCATGTCGATCACAACGATCGCACACCAGGCTCAGGGCATACGCGCCGGAGAGGTCATCGCCAAGCTCGCTGAAGAAGCCTACTTCATGCGGGTCGACAACAGAGTCAACCAACCTCCTCCTGCCAAACCCCGCGACAACGAAGCCACTAGTCGCAGCGCCAACGCTGGCCCCAACCGTACTCGAGCTGACCTTCCAGCCGACCCAAACCGCTGCCGCTCCAACGCCGGCGGACCTTCACAACAAGACCAAGGCAACCGAGAAGTTGTTCCCCACCGCGCTCCGGCCGGTGGCGGTGGCAACGACCCTGATGGCGGCGGCAGCGACGGCGGCAGCTCCAACCACGGGGCCAACAGGAGAGCTGGAGGTGGCGGCAGTCGCGGCGGCCGAGGCCACGCGAACGGCCACGCCTCCGGCGCCTCCCCACCGCAGTACGACGCAAGCCGAAGATCGAGGAGCCGCGGCGGAAGAAGTCGACCACCGCGCCGAGGGCGACGGCTTCCCCGCCTTCTCACCTCGACTTCGCAACCTCGCTCCTCCCCGACAAGTTCAAACCTTTGGGGATCACCAAGTACGACGCGAAGCAGATCCCATTCGGTGGCTCCGATGCTACGCCCTCTCCATCGAGAACGCCGGCGGCAACGGCGACACCAAATGCCTCTACTTCCCCTTCCGTCCGGACCAAGCACCACTCACATGGCTCGAGTCGCTTGACAAGCACTCGATCGACAAGTGGGACCAACTGAAAGAGCAGCTTCACGAGCAACTTCGCGGCGCCATGGGCCGTTCGGTACTCGCATGGACTCCGGCCATGATCAAGCGAGAACGAGGCGAGACCCTCCGCAAGTACATGCGCCGCTTCTTCGACAAGCGCGCTACCGTCGTCGACGTCACCGACAAGGAGGTCATCGACCTCTTCCGGACGGTCTCTACCATCCCCGCACCTTCGAGGACTTCGGTCGTCGCCGCCCCGAGTCCATCCCCCACCTCAAGGACATGATCACGTCCTGGGCGGATGAAGAGGACAAGGCCAACGCCAAGTACGACGCCATCCGCGGCAAGTCCAAGCAGAACCAGGGCGGCGGCAGCGGCGGCAATACAAACCAAGGTGGCCGCAACAACAACAACAACAACAGTAACTACTCGGGTCCCAACCGCAAGCGCAAGCCAGACAACACCGTCACGGTTATCCAGCGCCCTGCAAAAGGGAACTCGAAGAAGAACTCTGGTGGTTTCAAAGACCTGCTAAAGGAGAAGTGCCCGTGGCATCCAAACGGCAACCACACTACCGAGCAGTGCTACCAACTGAGGCATGCACTCAAGGATACCCCGGAGCCACCGCATCCTCACGACCAAAAGGGCAAGAAGAAGGACGGCGACAACAACGACTTCCAAGAACCCGAGAAGACCGTCAACGTCCTCTTCGGCGGACTGCCCAGCAGGCGGGAGCAGAAGGCTACCCGTCGTGAAGTGATGTCCATTGAGCCAGCGGTTCCGACCCCTCTCAGGTGGTCGGAGGTACCCATCACCTTCTCCCGCGCGGACCAATGGACCAGCTTCTCCGAACCAGGACGGTTCCCCCTCGTCCTGAAACCAACGGTGGCGGGCTCCAAGCTCAACAAGGTGCTCATCGACGGTGGAAGCGGGCTCAACGTCCTCTTCACCAAAACCTTGAAGAAAATGAAGCTCGACGTCACCCCCATGCTCACCAAGAGCAAGACGCCCTTCTACGGCATCGTCCCGAGCAACGCGGCTATCCCACCGGGCTCGGTGGTACGCGCTTACCTTCGGGGCGTCTCGGGACAACTACCGCACCGAGTACATCAAATTCGAGGTCGCGGATTTCGAGACCTCTTACCACGCCATCCTCGGCAGACCGGCCATCGCCAAGTTCATGGCGGTGCCCCACTACACCTACTTGGTACTCAAGATGCCAAGTCCAGCCGGTGTACTCTCCCTCCAAGGGGACTTGAAGATCTCCCACGACTGCGACACAGAGACCGTGGTGATCGCTTCCACGAACCAAGTACCAACGCGATGATGGAGGTCTACGCCGCGTCGAAGAAGCTTGCCACGAGCGAACTCGACATCCCAGAGAAGTCCGACAGCGCCAACAAGCCTCAGCCACCTGAGGAGGTACTCGTCAGGACGGTCGACCTCGGAACAGGCGACCCCGAGCAAGACCACCACCATCGGGGCCGGCCTCGACCCCAAATAGGAAGACGCGCTCATCAGCTTTCTTCGGGCTAACCGCGACATCTTCGCGTGGAAGCCAGCAGACATGCCAGGAGTGCCCAGGGAGCTGATTGAGCACTGCCTTAACGTCGATCCAAAGGCCACCCCTAAGCGACAACACCTCCGACGTTTTGCCGACGACAGACGGGACGCCATCAAGAAGGAGCTCGCCAAGCTAGTCGCAGCTGGCTTCATCAGAGAAGTCTTTCATCCTGAGTGGCTTGCCAACCCCGTCCTCGTCCGCAAGAAGAACTCGAACGAGTGGAGGATGTGCGTCGACTACACCGACCTCAACAAGCACTGCCCCAAGGACCCCTTCGGGTTACCGCGGATTGATCAAGTCATCGACTCCACGGCGGGCTGCGACCGTTTCCGCTCGCTTCCTCGATCGCTACTCCGGTACCACCGGATCGCAATCAAGGAGGAAGACCGGGAAAAGACCGCGTTCATCACCCTGTTTGGCGCGTACTGCTACACGACCATGTCATTCGGGTTGAAGAACGCCGGCGCTACCTATCAACGGGCCATCCAGGCCTGCTTCAAGCGGCTACTCAACAAGAACGTCGAGGCTTACGTGGATGACGTAGTCGTCAAGACCAGGAACTCCAGTACCCTCATCAACGACCTTGAAGAGACCTTCGCATCGCTACGCGAGTACCGCTGGAAGCTCAACCCGAACAAATGCGTCTTCGGCGTCCCTTCGGGCAAACTACTCGGCTTCATCATCAGCCAGCGCGGCATCGAAGCCAACCCCGAGAAGATCTCCGCCATCACCAGCATGAAAGCTCCCACGAGCATTAAAGACGTCCAGAAGCTGACGGGGTGCATGGCGGCATTGAACAGATTCATCTCGAGGCTAGGAGAACGGGGCCTCCCCTTCTTCAAACTACTCAAGCATCACGAGAAGTTCGTGTGGACTCCAGAGGCGGATCAAGCCCTTGCCCAGCTCAAGGACTTCCCCGTCAAAGCCTCCAATCCTCACGGCTCCTCACAAGGGCGAGCAGCTACTGCTCTACCTAGCTGCGACTACTCACGTGGTCAGTACTGCCATCGTTGTCGAGCGGCAAGAAGACGGCCACGCTTACCCGGTCCAGCGCCCAGCCTACTTCGTCAGCGAGGTTCTATCAGAGTCCAAGGCTCGCTACCAGCCCGTGCAGAAGCTCCTGTACGCTCTACTCATCACCTCACGGAAGCTACGACACTACTTCCAGGAGTACTTGGTCTCCGTCGTCACCGACTACCCGCTCGGCGACATCTTGAGGAACCAAGACGCCACCGGGAGAATCTCCAAGTGGGCTGTCGATCTCGGCGCCCTCACCATCGACTTCAAGCCACGCACAGCCATCAAGTCGCAAGCACTAGTCGACTTCATGGCAGAGTGGCGGGAGAACCAGCTACCTACTCCCACCGTGCGACCAGAGCATTGGGTGATGTACTTTGATGGCTCACTCAACCTCGAGGGCGCGGGCGCGGGGGGTACTCCCCGATCTCTCCAACGGGCGAACAACTCAAGTACGTCCCCGTGATCTTCCGGAAGGTCTCAAACAACGAAGCCGAGTACGAAGCTCTCCTACACGGGCTCCGCCTCGCGGCTTCACTTGGCATCAAGCGGCTACTAGTCTACCGGCGACTCCGCGAGGGTCATCAACCAAGTCAACAAGTCCTGGGACCGCAACAAGGAGAACATGGACGCCTACTGCCTAGAAGTTCGCAAGCTCGAGAACAAATTCTATGGTCTCAAGTTCCATCACATCGTCCGCGACAACAACGTTGCGGCGGACGTCCTCTCGAAGCTTGGATCCACCCGCGCTCAAGTACCCACGGGCGTCTTCGTCCATGAGCTTTACGCGCCATCCATCCCGGAGCCGGCGCCACCGACCACTGTACCAGCCCATCCACCACCGGGCAAGGAGGTCATGATGATTGACGTGGACCGGAGGCAACCCTTCATCGACTACCTCGGCGAGCGAAGGTCCCCTCCGACAAGAACGCAACGAACAACTCGTCCTCCGCGCCAAGTCCTACGTCCTCGTCGGGAGACAAGCTTTACAAGCGGGGCGCATCTTCTCGGAGTACTCATGAAGTGCGTCCCTCGCGAAGAAGGCAAGGACATCCCGGAGGAGATCCACAAGGGCGTCGCGGCAACCACGCGTCCTCACGCACGCCGGTCGGCAAGGCCTTCCGGCGAGCTTTCTGCGGCCCACGGCCCCGGGCGATGCCGAAGAACTCGTCGAAGGTGCCAAGGATGTCGGTACTTCGCCAAGCAGCAACATGTCCCAGCCTACAAGCTAGTCACCATACCGCCAACCTGGCCCTTTGCTTGCTGGGGGCTCGACATGATTGGGCCACTGCCAACTGCGCCAGGAGGATTCAACAGGGTACTGGTGGCTATCGACAAGTTCACCAAGTGGATCGAGGTCAAGCCGGTCACATGCCCGAAGGCTGACCGAGTACTCGACTTCCTGGATGAACTCGTACACCGCTATGGGCTACCCCACCGCATCATCACAGACCTGGGGTCCAACTTCAACAACCACCAGTTCTGGGAGTACTGCGAGAACAGCGGAATAGACGTCCGGTACGTCTCAGTCGCCCATCCACGGGCCAACGGACAAGTCGAGCGCGCCAATGGGATGGTGCTCGACGCCCTCAAGAAGCGGCTACACGACGCTGCTAACTCCAAAGGGGGCAAGTGGATCAAGGAACTACCCAACGCACTCTGGGGGCTGCGGACTCAACCATCCAAGCCAACGGGGCAATCCCCCCTACTTCCCCGGTCTACGGCTCCGAAGCCATCCTCCCCGCCGACATCATATGGAACTCGCCGGCGGTGGAGCACTACGACGAAGGCGTCTCGAAGACGACGGACGAGTCGACATCGACAGCCTCGAAGAAGCTCGCTGCGCCGCCCTCGTCCAATCAGCAAGGTACCTTGAGGGTATCCGACGCTACCATGATCGCAACGTCAAGGAACACTCCTTCAACGTTGGAGATCTTGTCCTCCGCCGTATCCAGAACACGGAAGGACTCCACAAGCTCAGCTCCCCTTGGGAAGGCCCCTTCACCGTGGCTAAGGTGACCGGGCCGGGCTCCTACCGCCTCCAAACACTTGAAGGCGAAGACGTCAACAACTCGTGGAACGTCGACCAACTCGTCGATTCTACGCCTAGTCTACACGACTACTCCGGGGTTCAAGTCCAATCGACTACATCAACACCCCCCGCCGCAAGCGACCCTCCGGGTCCTGGCTCCAGTCTCCGGACTACTCTTCTCCAGGGTCCAGCCCGTGCGGCTACCTACGGACCATGGGCTGCGACGAGCGTCAAGGACTCTAGCAGCGGTCTACCAAGAGACCACCCTCCAAGATCCAGCCTGCGCGGCTACTTACGGATCTACGATCCAGCCTACACGGCTACCTACGGATCACCTGCTGCAGCGGCTACCCGCTTCGGCGCTACTCGACCGTAAGCGGCCTCCGGTCCCGGCGACTACTTTGTAACTACGACCCTGGCCACCCAGGTGCACTCCTTCAGTAATAAAGTTTGATTGTTCATCAACTTCTTTACTGCCTACTCCCTACAACGGGACCACTAAAGCCGAGTACTACTACTCGCACCTACTCCACGATGGGCGCTCCGCACTCTGAGATCGCGACTACGAGTACTCATTGCTGGAAAAATTCTTTTCATTGATACTTGAACAATTCATTACAATTGTTTTCCTGTACAACTATGGCTACTAGCTACCTATTGTAGGGCTACTGGAGGTTCAGCTTCTCAGCTACCTGCTCCGCAATGGGAGCCATCTGCTCCAGCAGCTCTGCATACTACTCGTCGGAGCAGTTGGCGGCTACCCCGCCGGCGACTACCTCCACTGGGGCCTTCGGGAAGTACGACTTCATGAAGGCCAAGACTTGTCTTGGGATCGACCTGGCCATGTGCTTGATGTAGGCGGCCAGCCGGCTTGGAGCTTCACGAAGGCGATCCACCAGAGGAGCAATCTTGGGGCCGCTCGGGTGCGGCACCAAGAGCCTCGCGATCGGCAGAGCGGCCTCCTCCAACTCCTTCAACTGGGCCCGCAATGCCTCGCAATCCTCGTTCAATTTCTGCAAAGATTTGTAGCAGTTGACGAGATCTCTGTCAGAGGCAATCCGCAGCTCCATATGCTTCTCGCACTCGAAGGCGAGTTCCTTGTAGTCGAGCTCGAGTACCTGGCGGGCTTCTTGCTCCCGGTAGAAGAGATTCTTCATGCTTGTTTCCGAGGCTTTCAGCTGCTCCACCTGGCCCTCAAGCTCTGCAACACGGCAATGCAACAGCGGGTCAGATGCTTCACGACTTCCAACAAGTACTCGACAAGTCAAAGGATATACCTTTATTCTTGTTGCGGAGACCCTTGTTCTTCCGCACCAAGTCGTCGCCCTTCGCCTGCAACTCCATGACGTCGTTGTGGTACTTGGCGAAGGCGGCATCGAGCTTTGACTGCATGGCAGCCGCGTGCTTCCGCGACTTCACGAGCTGCTCCTCCAGCGCTTCCGCTCGGAGCACGGTGTCGCCATATCCCTGTGTTGACGGTTAATAATTGTATCAAAGTTCGTTCGTGACTCGCAAGCGTACAAGTCTCCCGTCGTAGTCAAGGGACCCTTCTTCCCTCGAGTGGTGAACCCAAGGTATCGAATCCGTGGAACAAATGTGTGACGCAAGAATTAATCTATTAAAGCCAAGTAATCTTCAATAATCGATAAAAGACCTAATGCATCTAAGTAAAAGACACAAAACGAATCTAATCTACTAAAAACCGGAGAAAACAAAGTAAGATTGGGTAGATAAACCGATCTAGAGGGATCGGGGTAAGCCTTTTGTTGAAGTTCCAAGCAAAAGAAGAAATAGCAAATCGAATCTTAATAAAAGCCTCTTTAAATCGTGGTTTCCCGTCCAAATCCGAAAACATCCGCCTTTCGAGACCCCCGTTCGTCACAACGTATCCCTATTCATGCGGGGAGCTTAGGGCGAGTCAAAAGACAAGTCGAGATTCTTTCGGAAGATCCGCGTGTACCTCTAGCCACCGCGGCTACAAGAACACCCTAAGTAATCTATCTCGAGAATAGAATTGGAATAAGCAAAGCCGATCGAAAAACGAAATCTTCGAGGAAACACTTGATCGCCGGGAAAAGATTCAACTTGATAATTCAACTATAACAATGATACATACACAAGATCACCACCGGATCCTTCCTTGATCTTGCTTCTAGCTGCGGGAACTCCGACGTGGTCTTCCTTGCAAGGTTCCCACGTCGGCTAGGGAAACCCTAGTCAACTAGCTCGACCCTCTCCTCTCCTAGATGATGTCCCTCTCTTCTCTCGCTTCTCGGCGGCCGAAGACGAAATCTTCTCTCCGTGGCTCTCGGTCGGGGGACTATAAATAGCCCGATCGGCGGCTAGGGCAAAGGACGTCGCATTTGGGCCCTAAATGGGCTCGGGCCGACCGGACCGGGCCGGCCGGCCCGGGCCCATTTAGGCCCGGCCCCGCGGGCTCCTTTGCCCGAGGTCGGTTCCCTTGCTTCCCGGATGCTTCCCCCTTCGCATGTAGGTCCATGTCGTCGGTTTCTCTCCGAATTGGACTCAACTCCTTGTCTTGCAAGCTTCAAGACTTTTCCGGTCGGTCCCCGGAGTTTGTTGTCTTCTCGGATCGAGTCCCCCGCTTCTTGGAGTTAGTTTTGCTTCATTGCATGACTTGTTCGGGGCTTCAAGGTCTTGTCATGAGGTGCTTGATGAACTTATCCCGAAAGTCTTGCATTCAACACTAAATCCCTGCATAAACATTAAACTCCAAAAACGACATGCACACGTGAACTTGTTATACCACGGGGGTTAGTACCAATGGATAAGGTATAAAATTCATGCCAACACCGAAGGTAAACTCATGGCTAGGTTGACGGATTTTCACCGTCAACATCTCCCCCATGCTTAAACCTTGCTCGTCCTCGAGTAAGCCTTCGATGAATATCATCATTGCTAAACGATGTTTAAACTTTGCATTTGATTACACATGAGAAAACATAATGCTCTCAAAATTTTAATTCATTAAAGTTCCATAATGTACTAGCCTTCATCTCCACGGAGGGTGGATTCTTATTAAGCTTATCCCACAAGTATTAACATGCTCACAAAGTTTTAAATGGATCTCGAATTTTTGAAATGAAGAACGAGATAAGAAAAGCTAAACCAAATTCACAAATTTAAATCATCTCATGTATTGCTCATAAACTCTCATCTCACTTGTCTCTCAAGCCTATATATTCTACTCCTTTCCCTCTCATATGTATGTAGTAGGCTTTATATGGAGCTTTTGGGAAAGTTTAGTCCTAACAAGAATTTATAAATGAGGTGTTGTCAAAACAAGACAAGCTTCTCATGGTCTTACCGAGACTCGTCAAAAAGGTCATTGGAAAATAATGTTAAATCAAGGAGGGGAAAGAGAAAAATACACACACTTTAGATGAGTGGACATGTGCAAATGGCAAAGAGTGATCCCGAGGCACAAAGAAAGTCCTCGTTATCGGATTGCACATGGTTGGAAAATTGAGAATGGATCTTTTTATCTTGAAGCCTTGAATGCACTCTTAGAGAACCTAGGGAGTTCACTTTACGCACAAATATATATTTTTTTTTCTTCTCTTTCTTATATTTCTCATTCTTTTCTTTCTTTCTTATATATATATATATTTTTTTTTTCTTTCTTCACCTTGGAAGTCATGTACATCGCCGAATTTTTTTTTCTTTCATCATTATATATATTTTTTTAAAATACTCCCTTTTGAACTCTAAGGCAGCACCGTACCTACCTCCTCCCCCATGCTTAGACGTTGCTCGTCCTCGAGCAAAGAGGCGAAAAATAAGGTAGGTACCGGAGATATTTTCCTTGGAGAGATACTTGAAATCTTCAACGTTGGCACCGTCTTGCGATCTTCCTTGAATTGATGATCCATTCTCAATGATAGGTTGTGGTCAAGGAGGTAATCACAAAAAATGATATTTGGTTTAAGGGTGGATATCCGGCGAAGTTTGTGAGACCACCGATGCGGGGATACACAATGCACGGATAAAAGGCTAGCAAAAAGATAGATACGCAAAAACGGAATGACCAACTTTCTTAGTCTCGGGCCGGAGAAATCATGGCTTGCAATAACTCACTCAAAAATAAATCTTGTACACTAAGGTTTACGCACTCAAATATATATAAGGCTTTGGATAGGTTGAGCAACACACAAGTGATATTTGTGACAAGGTTAGCAATATTTTTGAGCATAAAAGACATCTTCAATCCATTCATAACTTGAGAGCACGTAAAACACTATGGGTCTTTATTTTAATCATAACCTCCGCTGAAAATTAAGCTAGCATTTAAATAAATTCAGATCTGTATTTTTAAGAGAGCACTAGCTTAAACATGCATAAATCAACTACAAAGATGAACAAAGCTGCAATTTTAATCATATATCAACATGGCACAAATTTTGTAACTTTTCCAATGATAAAAATCAAGGTGGTGACTTTATTAAAGGTGATATCAAGCTGAAATACACACTGAAAATAAACATAACAAGCTTGCTGAAATTTAAATAAAAACAGAAAAATACTACGCAAACACATAAGAGCAAAAGCTGAAAATTACAGAGAAAAAGAAAAGAAGAGAAAACTAAAGTTCCTTAAGTCTTCTAATCCTCCGCCGGTGGTTGATGTTGATAGTCTTGATAATAATAGCCTTGCTCATAATATGAATGAACGCTTCCTCCGTCGAATTGATTTGGCTCTACAAGGTGAAGGCGACCAAGTTCAAAGGCAATATTTGCGTTGCCTTCACCGAGTTGAGCTGCGTTGGATTGGATGGCTGCTATATTTTGAGCATTTCTTGCAGCGTATCCTCCAATGATAGCCATGCTTTGTTGTGGTTGGGGATGATGAGCGTAGGACTCCGCGAAGTTAACGTTGGGAACAACATAATTTTGAGGGGGTACCGGTGCACCACCCCCCCATGCTTGTTGTTGAGACCCTCCGTAATAACTTGGCGGAGGAGGAACCCCGCCGGATGGTTGCACATTGGGTTGTGCTCCACCCTCTTGTGCGGAGGATGTTCCCTCTTCTACGATCCTTCCTCTTTTGTTCTTCCTTGCGGGGACAAGTATTCCTTCTTCCAACCAATCTTCCCTTCCTTCGGTGAAAAGCCTAAGCCTCTCATCCGAAGAGGGAGGTTCACAATGGCCAATCGGTAACCTCTTCTCTCATCTCCACTAATGTACTTGCCTTGCCGCAAGTACTCAAAACCGAGAGAGGTACCGCGCAAAAGGTGAGCGGGGGTTTCTTGCGATCCCCGGCCGCAAGGAAAAGGCCAACATGGAGAGGTAACACCCCGAACCAATATCACTAGCCCCCGATGTTGCTTCACAACACCAACGGTTGATCATGAGGTAAGAGGGGTCAATTGGCCGCCCGGCAATCAAAGCCGAGTATAGCCAATTTAACTCCGTGTCGGTCACCTTTGTTTCCCTCATCCTCCCCAATACCCTCTTGCACATCCAAGAGTGAAATATCCGGATAATGGGGTTGCGGATGCTTTTGCGTTGTTGATGGGCATCTCCGGAGATCATGCCCCAAAATTCCGCCAACATGCCGGGAGGCACGTCGACTTTCTCCGAGCGCCCTTGTGGAATCCAAGCAGCTCCCTTACGTGCTCGTAGGGAACCACTTGTTGGATTCCCTCCAAACGGAATGACAAGCATTGCACCCCATCATCATCAACGATGGGTGCCATAGTCATTAAAATTTCCAAGGTGTAACCCAAGTGGGTGTCCACCGAGATTCCGTTGGAGAATTGAATCCACCCGAGGTGCCCCAACATGTAGTTTATGTCGGTGCGAAAACCCAAGGTGTGGAGTGCTTGGTCGTCGATCTCGACGTTTGGCACAAGCCTCTTCTCAAGATTGGCGAGCCTATCCTCCTCCTCCGCCGACATGATGATGAAGCCGTACGAAGATTGTGTCGGGGTGTAAGGAGGTGGTGCGGTTGAGCGAGTCGATCGTCGTGGTGGCGCGGGTTGCTCCTCCGTGCGCCCACGAGGTTCGGTGAACCTCATGGAAGTGCTTCTCGCAGCCCTCATCCCACCAAGGAGGAGAGCGTCGTTCCTCCTCGGTGGTGCCGTGTCCGTCTCCATGCTCCGGGAGACTCGAAACCGAGTGCCTCCTCGAAGACGTGGTTGATGACGGCTTCGACGACGACGAACTCTTCTTCTTAGAGAAGAGACTTGTGGTCTTCTTCCACATGCTTGCTGCACTCTCTCTTCAACTAAAAATCCGGGTTGCAACCGGTAAACTAGACACTTAAACTCTTTGCTTCGGATGTGGACTTTGAGTGGATTAGGGAGGTGGATTTTTTCTTGAGCTCTCAAGCTTGGGTGGTTGGCTAAGTCTACGGAGGTTCTGAGCACACAAACTTGAACACACAAACAAGGGAAGGAGAGGGAAGCTTGCCTCGCGAAGACCGGCGCCGGGGGGCACCATTTATAGGGGCAGGCCGGCCGGGCCTAGGCCGGCCGGCCCCGGGCTCCAACGGCTCCTCCTCGGTGCGTCTTTCTCCCGAGCACGATCATTTCGCCTCCGCAACTTTCCCCGCCCGCGTGCTCCACGAGTTGCACCGCCCAAACGCTCTCGTCCACTCCTTTCCTTGAATTATTGGTCCTCCCACTTGATGCTCCATGCTTTGGGTCATGTCCATGCTCCCTAGCTCCACTTGCTTCACATGCCACCATTGAAATCCTGCAAAGTTGATGCTTGCTGCCCACCATGCTTGTCCTTTGCATGTGGAGTGGGTGAAAGTTGATAAAAGAGAATCCAATGGCACATGCATGATTAATTCAAACTTGATTGCCTCCATTTAGGTGTGTTTAAGGTTAAGCACTCCTCTAATTCGAATTTTAAAATATTTTTCAGAGCCATGCAAGAGCTTGAACATAATTTTAGAGAAGTTTTTAAACCATTAAAAACAGATGTAAGTCGAAAATATTTTTCGACTACGTCGATTTTGGTCTTACCGGTAAAGTCCGCTTTCATCGGTTGAGAGCGAACGTTTTCCCGCTTGATCATGGGGGCATAGGTTTAGGTTCTAATTTTGGCTAAATAAGAAAGATTTTGAATAGAACAAAATTAGAATGGGCTTAGAAAAATTCTAATCCTAGAGAAACCAAGGATAAAGATTTTTGAGACCAACCAAAAGCTTTGATTTCTAGGTTCACGCGAGTCCCACCACGTGCTGAATTTTTATAACACTTGAATATAAATCGTGGCTCTACTCGTGTGGTTTTAGCATGAAAAATAAGCCAACCTCAGCACCATAATGAGGGTGAAAGGTTGAGCTAAGGTTCTGAAATTATTTGGTTGAGGGGTTTCTCGAAAAGAAAAGAATCAAACAAGCACATAGGAGGGTTCATGCAAAGGGTTTATGATAAAGCAAACATTCAATCAAGAATTATGTCTCTAATATTGTTCAACCACTTCTAAGTCTAATGTCTTTGCGTAGTAAAACTCAAAAACTAAATTATTAAAAATACTCGAAAAACCCGGAATCGGGTTGTCCTCCCGTAGCTTATTCTTGACTTGACTTGACGAAACGGGTTGCCTCCCGCCTAGCGCTTCGTTTATAGTCTATAGCTAGACTTCTTCACTTGATTACTCCGGATCAACGCTCTTTGCGGGCGTTGCAATCTTGGGTACCCACTTCCGCACCATCTTGGGCGCGGGCTTGTCTTTTGGCTTGGCCGGCTTAGTCATTTTTTTGGTCTTCACGGCGGCTTCTCTTCCTTTGTCTTGACGGATGCAACACCTTCTTTAATTTTCGTTACGTTCACTTTTTTCGGCTCCTTCTTCTTTTTCAGCCCCTCCGTTTGTTTTGGTTCTATCTTCACTCCAATCATGTTGCATGCCTCAATCCTTGGACGGAACTTGAAGGAACTCCTTTCTCCGTTGATATCGAACATGATCTCCCCCTTGCCAACATCAATAGTTGCTCCCACGGTCTTGAGGAACGGCCTCCCTAGGATGAGCGGCGGCTTCTCCCTCTCTCCCATCTCAAGCACAACGAAGTCGACGGGGATGAAGTGGTGTCCAATCTTCACGGTACATCTTCGGCAATGCCCAAGGGATAGCGAATGGAGTTGTCACCCACCTCCAAACATATTCCCGTAGGCTCCATCGGTAGGCGTAACTTCTCGAACACATCCCTCGGCATGACACTCACACTAGCTCCAAGGTCGCATAACGCCTTCTCGAAGTTGAAAGAACCAACCGAACATGGAATTGTAGGGCACCCGGGTCTTTTTGCTTCTCCAGCCCATAAGCAATAGCCGCACTACACTCCTCGGACATCTTGACATGATCTACCCCGAGTGTTGCTATCTCATATTTATTTGCAAGAATGTCTTTAAAGTAACGAGAATATGTAGGTACTTGTAGGGCATCTAGTAACGGCATGTTGATGCTAAGTCTACGCACAACTTCCACAAACTTCTCAAAGTGGTTGTCAAGTTTACCTCGGAAGTAGCGTGGCTTGAGTTGCGGTATCCTCGTGTCATCTTCCGCATCTCAAATTCGGGTTCCTCGGTGACGATCCCCGTAACCTTCTCTTTAGCGCCTCCTTCCACCCCGGTGGACGGTTTAAGCTTCCTTGCTCCCGCGGAACGTTCCGGATCTTCGGTCTCCTTCCCCGAACGTGTTTGAATGGCCTTCGCCGATTCGGGACATTTGGGTTGTCCCGAAGCTTCCCTTCATCATTAGTGAGGCGCCCCGCAAGTTGTCCAACTTGCGTCTCGAGCATCTTCATCATGTTGAGTACTTGATGATTGGAACTTCCGACCTCCGTCACTTTGCTATCGATGTTCTCCAACACCTTGTCTATGGTCTTGAACTTGGTGACGGTGTCCTTGTTGATCTTAGCTTGCTCATCCATGAACTCCTTCAATTGTATCCGAAGTGGAACCGCGTTAGGAATAGATGAGCTTGCATTAAATTGAGGCCTACCTTGCCCGTAGCGGAAGTTCGGCAATTCTCCCTTCCTCATGTAGTCGAGCACTTTGGCTTCCTCCGACAATCTTTGCGGACATGGCCATACTCTCCACATTCTTCGCATGTGGACCTTGCTTCGGCGGCCTTCAAGTCTTGAGCCTCTTTCTTTTCTATCTCCATCTTCTCCAACCTCCTCATGAGCGAGTCGATCTTGCCTTCAAGTATGTCTTCCTTCTCCACTTGCAAGACTCCTTTGACGTTCCCCATAGGTTGAGCCGGTGTAGGCGCCCGGATGACGCCCACGTGTCATTATCCGCGACCTTCTTGAATAGCGTGAAAGCTTCCGTCGGTGTAAGCTCGATGATAGATCCTCCCGCCGATGCATCGATGATCGTCCTTGACGCCATGGTGAGTCCTTGATAGAACTTTTGCACGAGGTCTTCTTTCGGGAACTTGTGATGTGGAACCGCCCGGTGTACTCGTTGAAGCGCTCAAATGCCTCCGAGATAGTTTCGTAGGATATTGAACAAAGGTGGCAATCTTATTACGCAAGCTTTGAGTTTTACCCGTGAGTAGTATTCCTTCATGAAAGCCTTCATCAACGTGTTCCAATTTTGCACCGTCTCCGCCGGTTGAGAGTGGAACCATTGCAACGCCTTCCCGAGTAGTGAAAACGGAAAAAGCCTTGCCCTCATTTGATCTTGAGTCACCCCATCCATATTGAAAGTCTGACATAGTTGAATGAATGCTTGGAGGTGAAGGTTCGGATCCTCTTTGCCGGTGAAGGGTGAATGTTGCACCATGCGGATTGTTGAGGTCTTGATCTCGAACGGTCTTCCGATCTCGTCGAGGTTCAAGATTGGTAGGTCGATGATGTCTGGGGTGCATAGCTCCCCAATCTTGCGTTCTTCCGGTGGTTGGTCACCCATTGGTGGACGTCGGTTCTCCCGCGGACTTTGAGGTGGTGAATTCTCCGAGATTCCCGCGATCCTTCGTCTTCCGACTCCGAATCTACAAAATCCAGCTTTTTAGCTTGATGTGCTTCGCGTCTCCTTAGCCTCGTAAAGTTTTTCTTCGGATCATCCACAAAATTATTGGGTTTGTTGGAGAGGTAGCCGTCCATCTCCCGTTAGGGTTAGCAATAAACAAAATATGCAAAAGAAACTAGAAAACAAAACAAATCTATAAAGACTAGAGTTAGACAAACTAGATTAGATGTATTTTGAGGATGATTGAAGCTTATTAGATGCAAAAATAAAACAAAATCAGTACTGAAAATTACAAAAAAAAGCAATAAAAAATCAAATCTTGATCACTTGCTCCCCGGCAACGGCGCCGTAAAAAGGGGCTTGTTGACGGTTAATAATTGTATCAAAGTTCGTTCGTGACTCGCAAGCGTACAAGTCTCCCGTCGTAGTCAAGGGACCCTTCTTCCCTCGAGTGGTGAACCCAAGGTATCGAATCCGTGGAACAAATGTGTGACGCAAGAATTAATCTATTAAAGCCAAGTAATCTTCAATAATCGATAAAAGACCTAATGCATCTAAGTAAAAGACACAAAACGAATCTAATCTACTAAAAACCGGAGAAAACAAAGTAAGATTGGGTAGATAAACCGATCTAGAGGGATCGGGGTAAGCCTTTTGTTGAAGTTCCAAGCAAAAGAAGAAATAGCAAATCGAATCTTAATAAAAGCCTCTTTAAATCGTGGTTTCCCGTCCAAATCCGAAAACATCCGCCTTTCGAGACCCCCCGTTCGTCACAACGTATCCCTATTCATGCGGGGAGCTTAGGGCGAGTCAAAAGACAAGTCGAGATTCTTTCGGAAGATCCGCGTGTACCTCTAGCCACCGCGGCTACAAGAACACCCTAAGTAATCTATCTCGAGAATAGAATTGGAATAAGCAAAGCCGATCGAAAAACGAAATCTTCGAGGAAACACTTGATCGCTGGGAAAAGATTCAACTTGATAATTCAACTATAACAATGATACATACACAAGATCACCACCGGATCCTTCCTTGATCTTGCTTCTAGCTCCGGGAACTCCGACGTGGTCTTCCTTGCAAGGTTCCCACGTCGGCTAGGGAAACCCTAGTCAACTAGCTCGACCCTCTCCTCTCCTAGATGATGTCCCTCTCTTCTCTCGCTTCTCGGCGGCCGAAGACGAAATCTTCTCTCCGTGGCTCTCGGTCGTGGGACTATAAATAGCCCGATCGGCCAGCCTAGGGCAAAGGACGTCGCATTTGGGCCCTAAATGGGCTCGGGGCCGACCGGATCGGGCCGGCCGGCCCGGGCCCATTTAGGCCCGGCCCGCGGGCTCCTTTGCCCGAGGTCGGTTCCCTTGCTTCCCGGATGCTTCCCCCTTCGCATGTAGGTCCATGTCGCTCGGTTTCTCTCCGAATTGGACTCAACTCCTTGTCTTGCAAGCTTCAAGACTTTTCCGGTCGGTCCCTGGAGTTTGTTGTCTTCTCGGATCGAGTCCCCGGCTTCTTGGAGTTAGTTTTGCTTCATTGCATGACTTGTTCAGGGCTTCAAGGTCTTGTCATGAGGTGCTTGATGAACTTATCCCGAAAGTCTTGCATTCAACACTAAATCCCTGCATAAACATTAAACTCCAAAAACGACATGCACACGTGAACTTGTTATACCACGGGGGTTAGTACCAATGGATAAGGTATAAAATTCATGCCAACACCGAAGGTAAACTCATGGCTAGGTTGACAGATTTTCACCGTCAACACCCTGCAACAGGTTCGACTTCTCGCGGGATCGCTCCGCGACGTCCTGCACAAGGCAACTCAAGTCACGAAGAGTACTCAATGACAAAGGATTGACAACTCGAAAGGCTACGGCTACTTACCTTCATCCATTGCTCGGCTCGACGGATCGCCTCCAGGTGCTTGGCCACCGTCGCCGGCTCGACGAGATCGTCTGCAAGAAGTTCTATCCCGCCGCGGCTACTCGAGGTAGCCTCCGTCATCGGCGCAGAGCGGATGGGCTCTGCGTCTTGGATCTCAGGGGAGCGGATAGCCACCTCCAGAGCAATCTCTGGCGACGTGGTGACCGCCTCTCCCTCGGCGGACTTCTCGACGACCTCCTCCATGGGCTCGGGGGCTCCTTCTGCAGCCTCCGGGGCCTTTGACGTCAACTCCTGCATTGGCACCCCCGCAGGGATGTCACCACCTTCAGCGCCTGCCAACAACGACAAGTGCATTAGCGCCTACGACTACTCCTCCTGGAGCTCCGCAGCTTCACGAAGGGTACTCACCTTCGACTACACTCGCCTCCGGCAACGGCGCTTCGGTAGCCGGTGAAACGACCCGAATTTCCGCGAACGGAATCCCGAATCTTAGCACCGCAGTGGTAGTCCCAGGAGGGCTACCACGTGCAATCCCTGTCTCAGCGATGCCAAAATCCATACAGAAAGATAAAAACAGTAAAGTAGAGTACAACATTTATTTTATTACATTAATCAGAGTACATCTCTTCGGCACATGCCGGGTACAAGTCCATCGGGACCGAATCAAACATAAATAAAACGTCTAGCGCCGCTCCATGAAAGCGCGGGAAACTCCATATCCGCAGAGCGGCTCAAATGTAGGAAGAGCTCTAGTCCACCCAACCGTCGTTGTCGAAGTCGTAGTCCCGGCTCCGCGTCGAGTCACTGTGGTCTACCCGATAAGCGGGTAGGTCATGTCGCCTTCCCAACAAAGAGGCAAAAGCGGTGTATATTCTACTATGCATGAGATAACCCTATTCTCGTCGTAGAAAGCTTAAGCAAAGCAAAGATTGCAACGCACAAGGTAAGCGAGAATATAGCTAGGAGGTCCACACCTCGGGAAGCTTCCGCTTCCGAGGTCCACACCTCGGGGGTCCACACCCCGCTCAAGGAATACCACACCAAAACACCGGATCTCAACCACGATCCGGAACCCAACTCTCATCTCGCGATGTGGGGCCCACCGGCTCCTATCCCCACATCTCAACGGCCGAAGCCGGCTCACACACTCGGGGGGAGAGAAGAAGCACAAGAGAAGTGTAACTAGTCGGTGGAGAGATCGAAAGACCGTCCATAACCAAGGTGGACACGGACTATAGCTATAGGTTTAACACTCGCGAGAGGTTGTACAACCGTACCCGCCCGAATAGGACCGGAACCGGCCGTCACCGTGTCCGACCCTACCATACCCGCCGAAGCCCAAGTAAGTGGATAGTACCCTTATGCATCTCCGAGCCTGGCCCAGCCTCCGCGGCAGAGCTCATACTACCCGCGAGAGGTCCCTCGAAGCTGTGGAACCCTTCCCCGGCCTCGCCAGGGCAAAGTCTACTAAGGAGGGAAAAACCAATCCCGACACGATCCAGTTCTCTGGGGTGAGCTCTGGCCGCCCAGACGAGTCCGCCCCTGAATTGACAAGCCAAAGCCCGAAGGCCTGCACGGTCTGGGAAGGAACTCACGCGCGAGACGCGGCGTGGAACGCCCGTGCGCTGAGCTCCACTGGTGGCGAGGCCACGGCCATGGCGCGCGTGGGTGCGGCCGGCCGGCTCCCGCACTCACCAAAGACTCCGCAACGAGAATACCCACGGCACGAAGGCCGGTTCACGGCAAGGCATCACATGCCCCCGCGGCGGCTCGCCCGCAGACGCGACGCGGCGAAAGGGCGTTCCCGCACAACGGGCCGCGGCGGCGCGACGCGCGTTCGGCGTAGTGCTCGACGGCGCGGCGCGGGGTAGCCCTCAGCCCCTCCAGCACACTTGCCCGGACCCGAACTTGGCGAGAACGCCGGGTCACCGCGGCTTGGGGTAGCCACGGCCCCGAGCCCCCGCCGGCGAGACGCGACGCGGCGTCGCCCATGGGGAGACGGCGCGCGCGCGACGCGCTCGGCCCCCGGCGGCTCGAAGGCACGCCCACACACAGAGACGAGGCAAGGAGACGGCGTAGGGAAAAGGGAGAAGGCCACGACGCTCACAGCGGGTCGGCGGTGTAGTCGAAGCCGGGTCGCGTGCGTCGATGGCGTGGCGTAGCAGGCGCTCCCGGCGGTGCTCGATCCTCTGCTTCGGTCCGGCTCCTCCTCGGTCACGTACGGCGCCCCCCCTTGCCCGGCTCCTCGCGCACTCGTCACTCCGCGGCGGCGACGCGGCGGTGGCGGCGCGCGTTCACCAGCCCCCACCGCTCCTCCACCTCTTCTCCCACCTTCCCCCCTTCCTCTTCCCCTACGGCGGTGCTGCTCTGGGAAGGGGCAAAACCCCAATGTGGGTTGGTGGCGGTGGTCGTCTGCTTCTTGCCCTCCTCCCGCTTTTGAAACCACGGCACCGCCAGGGCAAGGCGAAATTCCGGGGCTGCCCCGGCTTGGTCCGCCCGGGCGGCCGTGGCGGCGCCGCCGCCCCTCTCTCGCGCACTCGCCGTCACCGGGGGCAAGGCGCGGGGGTAGAAGGGGCTTTTCCTCCCCCCGGCCCCCGGCTCGGTTCACGCGCGGGCGCCGGTCCCTCGGCGTGCGTGCGGGCCGGCGGCTCGGCCGCGCCCCGCGCCACGCGAGCGGGTGCGACGGGGCCGGCGGCGCCGGGTCCGGTTGGGTGCGCCGGTTGGGTAGGTGAGGAGAAAGGGATGGCCGACACGCGGGGTCCGCTTGTCGGTGACTAAAGGAGAGGGTGAAGCGGTGCGGGTTAGTGGGCCGAATGATGGCACGAAGTTGGGCGCGCGCAGCAAGGGAAAGGAGAAAGCGGCCCAAAGCACTTGTTTGTCATTTTACAATTTAAAGAATTATGCTTTGAACTAGGGTTTGAAAAGGAGTTTGAATTTGATTCCCACCCAAATTCAAACTTCACACATTTGAACTCCAAAGAACCAGAGAAAAAACCAACTCACATATTTTACCATATTTTAAATATATGTTTTATAAATGGGCTAAATTGGTGGAGAATTTAGAGAAGGGCTAGCAATTTGGTTCAAAAATTGATAGCACTCACAACCAAGCAAAAAGTTTTAAATTTTCGCAAAATTTTACACACCTAAATTCCTGGGTTGTTACATTCTCCCCCACCACCGAGAATCTCGTCCTCGAGATTTAGTCCTCGACCTCCTCTGTGAACAAGTGAGGATACTCTTTTCTAAGATCAGCTTCCTTCTCCCATGTTGCTTCTCGCTCGGTATGGTTGCTCCACAACACTCTACAGAAAGGAATAGTTGTCCTCCTTGTCTCCTTGACAGCTCGGTCCAAGATTTTCTCAGGATATTCTGTATACTCAAGGTTGTCTTGCAAGTCAAGCAACTCCATGGGCACTTGCTTAGCCTCCACCGCCTTCTCGCTCTTCTTCAGCTGTGACACGTGAAACACTGGGTGAACTCCTGCCATTGTCTCGGGTAGTGCAAGCTGGTAAGCTAAACTCCCAATCCTTCGGGTGATAGGGTACGGTCCCACGTACCTCGGTGCAAGCTTTCCCTTCACCAAGAACCTCTTTGTTCCTCAAAGCGGTGAGACTTTCAAGTACACTCGGTCGCCAACTGCAAATGTCAACTCTCTTCTTCTTTTGTCGGCATAGCTCTTTTGACGGCTTTGAGCGATCTTCAGATTCTCACGGACTTTCTCGACCTTTTCCTCTGCTTCCTCAATGATCGCTGGCCCAAACAGTGCTCGTTCTCCAACCTCTGACCAAGCTAGCGGGGTCCTGCACTTTCGCCCGTAAAGTGCCTCAAAGGGAGCCATCCGGAGACTCGCTTGAAAGCTGTTGTTGTACGAGAACTCCGCAAACGGCAAACTGCTCTCCCAATCAGTACCATAGGTGAGTGCACAAGCTCGTAGCATATCCTCCAAGACCTGATTGACCCTCTCTGTCTGACCGTCGGTCTGTGGGTGAAAAGCTGTGCTGTAGTTGAGAGTGGTTCCCATAAGCTTGTGAAAACTCTGCCAAAACTTGGAGACAAACTGTGGTCCTCGATCAGATACAATACTCCTGGGTGCTCCGTGCAGCCTGAGTATGTGCTCTACGTACAGTTCCGCCAACTTCTCGGTTGCATACCGGGTCTTCACCGGCACAAAGTGAGCCACTTTGGTCAGCCTGTCCACTATGACCCAAACCGAGTCATTTCCTTTTGGTGTTCGAGGAAGTCCCACCACAAAGTCCATGGAAATGTCATCCCACTTCCACACCGGAATAGCCAACGGCTTCAACAAACCAAACAGGTTTCGATGTTCAATCTTTACTCTCGCTACGGTGTGTCGCAACAGCCACGTAGTGGGCTATATCCTTCTTCATGTCCTTCCACCAGTACCTGATCTTCAGATCTCTGTACATCTTGGTGCTGCCCGGGTGGATCGAGTACCTCGAGTTGTGTGCTTCTCTCATGATCTGCTCCCGGATTGCCCTGTCTTGTGGTACACTGAAAGGATCTTGTGATGTCTAGAGGGGGGGGGGGTGAATAGGATCACTTTAAAATTCTGCAAAATCTGAGCAGCGGATCAGGGACCGGATGACCGGCAAGACGACGACCGGATGACCCGGGGGGTCCGGGTCACCCTGGCACTTGTGCCGGATCAACCAGTACGCAGGAGTAAAACTCAATAACTTAAAGAGAAAGTGAATTTGCAGCAAATATGTGAACCAACTTGGTGTAAATGAAGTGAAGAAGACCTGCAACAAAGGATATTACACACAACAACACAAATATAGAGATTGATTCAAATATAACTTCTAGGGTTAGGGTTGAGGATGAAGAACACAAGCAAGCAAGAGACAATCGATTTGTTTACCGAAGTTCACCTCCACTAAGAAGGCTACGTCTCCGTTGAGGTTCCCACAAAGGGAGGGCTATCACGAAGAGCCTCTTGCCTCTCCAATTCACCACAAAGGCAAATTGGTGCTCACTAAGAAAAACTCCACAAAGGAGTGGCAATACAAACGATCCCTGGTGCTCCACACGGAGAGGGCACTCAACGGGCGACACCTAACCGTCTAGAAGCAAGCTTCAAGAGTAACAAACACAAATCAATCAACCAAAGCCACCACAAGTGCTTCTTGAGAGGAGGAAATGAAGAGCTCTCACAAAGGGGCTAAATCCTACACCTCAAATGCTTTCACACTCAAACCCTAGGAGGAAATCTTGATTAGAGTGCTTGGGAATGAGTTAGAAGAGAGGAGATGAAGCTTGGGGGGTGTAGCAATGGAGGAGAAGGCGGAACCCTAAAGAGGAGGAAGAAGGGGTATATATACCCGCTTCCCCCGACTTGACCGTTGGGGGCGATCGGCGACTGGCCGGTCACCCCGCACGGGTGGCCGGTCACCGCCTCCCTCCAAAGACGGTTCCGGTGGCCCGCCACTTGTGCCGGTTGACCCGGTAGGCCTGGAGGGGAAGGGTTTTAACAAGAAGGGGCTGTTTTTGAATTTTCTAAAGGTTTTTCTAGGTTTTTCACTCTTAGAAAAGATGAGAAAAGATCACAAGAAGCACTTGTAGCAAACCTTGATTAATCGACCGTATCCCTCTTTATAGTACGGTGTTTCCTAAACTCAAATTCAAACCGAAAATTAAAATTAAATCTCCAATTGAGCTTCAACACCATAAGTAAGAAAATGAGGGCCTTCCTTTGAGAATTCATATTTATTTCACTTTAAAGCCTGCACACATCTCATTCAAAGCATTAATCCTCCCTAATTGCATTGTCATTATCACCAAAATAATTAGGAGCCTAGATGCACTTTCATACACAGATCCGTTCTTTCAACCACACAGTGCCCTGCTCATCTACCCGGTAGTCCTCTGCTTTGCCCTGCTTCATTAATTCCCGCAAAGCTTTGATTTCTGCACATGACTTCTGGGCTGTTCGGATACGTTCCTCCAGGTCATAGGTCACTTGCATCACGTTGACTTGGCCTTGGTCCACAATTTCGATTCTCAGCTTTTCTAGCTCTTCGTGCAGAGCAGGTTACTCTTCCTTTACCATGAGGTTGTTGCAATAAGTTTTCCGGCTCAGTGCATTTGCCACGACATTGGCTTTGCCTGGGTGGTAGTTGATCTCGACGTCGTAGTCCTTGATCAGCTCTAACCATCGCCTCTGCCTCATGTTCAGCTCTGTCTGTGTAAAGAAGTACTTCAGGCTCTTGTGGTCGGAAAACAGTTCACACTTGTTTCCTATCAGGTAGTGTCTCCAGATCTTGAGTGCATGCACAACAGCTGCCAACTCCAAGTCGTGTGTCGGGTAGTTTTCCTCGTGTTTCTTCGGTTGCCGGAAGCATAAGCCACCACTTTCCCTTCCCCGCATCGGCACACATCCGAGTCCTTGCCTTGAAGCGTCACAGTAGACCACAAAGTCTTTCTTGATATCTGGCAAGGTGAGCACTGGGGCTGTGGTGAGTCTCTTTTTCAGCTCTTGAAAGCTCTTCTCACACGCTTCTGACCACTCGAACTTTGTGTTGTTCTTGAGCAACTCTGTCATTGGCTTGGCGATCTTGGAAAAGTTCTCAATGAACCTCCGGTAGTAACCTGCCAACCCAAGGAAGCTTCTGACATCTGTCACGTTTAACTGCTGCTCCCACTTGGTCACTGACTCTACCTTGGACGGATCCACGGCTATCCCCTCTGCTGACAACACGTGTCCCAAGAACGCGACCTTCTCCATCCAGAACTCGCACTTGCTGAACTTGGCGTACAGTTTCTGCTGCCTCAGCCGCTCTAGCACGACCCTCAGGTGCTCCTCGTGCTCCTCCGTGGTCTCAGAGTAGATCAAGATATCGTCGATAAACACCACTACAAACCTGTCCAACTCTTCCATGAAGACCTTGTTCATCAAGTTCATGAAGTAAGCGAGGGCGTTGGTCGGCCCGAAAGAAACCACCACGAACTCGTACAAGCCGTACCGTGTGGTGAAGGTCGTCTTGGGAATGTCCCCGCTCTCGGATCTTCATCCGGTGGTAACCCCGACCTCAAGTCGATCTTGGAGAAGAACCTTGCCCTTTTGAGCCTATCCAGCAAGTCCTCGATTCTGGGTAGCGGGTACTTGTTCTTGATTGTCATCGAGTTGAGCGTGCGATAGTCAATGCACATCCTCTTTGTGCCATCTTTCTTCTCCACGAAGAGCACTGGCGAACCCCACGGTGAGGCACTCGGCCGTACAAACCCTTGCTCGAGCAACTTCTTGAGCTATTTCTTCAACTCGTCCAGCTCGTCCGACGACATCCGGTACGGACTCTTTGCAACGGGCCCCGCCCCCGGCATCAGCTCAATCACGAACTCCGCGTCCCGGTCTGGGGGTAGCTCCGTAAGCTCCTCTGGGAACACGTCCGGAAACTCACGGACCACTGGGATTTCTTCAATCTCTTTCCCACTCATGTTGCACATCATCGTAGCAACCTTTGGACTCTGTGGCTCGATCCGCACTATAGTTCCACTGGGGTGTTCTAGCTGTATCACTTTGGGGTTGCAAGAGACTATCCCGTTGTGCTTTGCCAACCAATCCATCCCTAGGATCACATCTATCCCGGTAGACTCCAAAACTGTCAAGTCTGTCGTGAACTGTAGCCCCTCAAACACCATCCTCACTCCCCTGCACTCTAACGTACTCCTCTTCTCTCCTAGCGGAGAGCTAGTCAAGATAGGCCTTGGTCGAGGCTTAGTTGGTAAAGACCTTTCTTTAACAAACTTGGTAGAAATATACGAAAACTGAGCTCCAGTATCGAACAAAACAGTTGCCAAAACTGAGTCAACAAGGAACTCACCAAGTGTAACGTCGGGCGCGGCTGCTGCATCCTCGGCGGTGAGGTGGTTCAGACGGCCTCGTGTAGCTGGCGGCTGAGCAGTCCTCTGCTGTGTACGGGGTGGCTGTCCTCCTGGTGCCGGTGGCTTGGGCGGGGTCCGGAACCGAGAGCCGCGGTTCGACTCCCCGGTGGCGCTCGCCGTGGACACTCAAACGACTTGTGCCCAACCCGACGGCGGTTGAAGCAAGTCACCTTGGATCTGTCTCGGTCGACCGCGGTGGTGGCCTTGGTTTCCGACCGTTCGTCCTCCACTCCCGCCCTGGGTTGGCTCTCGCTCGCGGGCGAGACCGAGAGACGTGGTGCCTCCGCCGTGACCGGTGGCCTTGAGCGTAACTTCGTCCTCTCGCCTCCGAGGTGGTCTCGAGCGGCTCGCCCGATCCGTGCGCTTGGACTTGCTTCCACGAACCTCCATGTACTCAAGCCTTGACCTCTCCACGATCGGTGCCTTGTCGATAATGGAGCGAAGTGTCGGGCGGTCGTGTGCGGACAAGTGGTGTGCCATCCCCTTGTGCGGTCCCTTTCGAACCGGTAGACCTTCTTCTTCTCTCGTGTCGGTGTCGTCGGCACGTACCTCATCGGCTCCCCGGTAGCGGTTGGCGTACTCCCCGCACCGACATGTTTCCCATCTTGAGGTGCCCGAACTCGTCGGCCTTTCGTCCATCACCGCGTCGGGGATGTGGTGACTCCCCGAAGGCCTCCACAAACTCGTCCCACCCGATGTGCAACGGATCCCGGTGCGAGTCACGATAGCTTGTCCCACCACGCACCGGGCCGTGCCGATCGGCCGCGTGCGCCGCCACGGTCACACACTCCTCCTCTCCGTAAGCTCGGTCGGCCTCCGGCTTCTTCTCAATCTCACGTAGCCAGTTGTCTGCGTCCATCGGGTCTGCTGAGTGGTCGAAGGTAGGCGGTCGCAGCTTGTTGAAGTTCTCAACCTTCTTCTGGAAACCCTCTGGCGCGTTGCGGTTCTGACCCCTGTGGTTGTTGTTGTTGTTGTTCTGAGCTAGCATCTGGGTGATCGTCTGCATCGATCGAGTCCGTACCGCCATCACGTCGGCCAAGTTCGGGGGAGGTGGCGGTGGTGGCACCTCGTGTCCCCCGAGCACCGGCCCGCTCCTCCCTCGGCCGGGGTACCCGCTCGTGCTCGGGCTCCTCGCTCCCCGAGCTCCCTCGTCGTCGTGCGCGGCTCCTCGACCGCCAACTCGGCCTCCTCGGCCTACGCGGCCCCGCCAGCCTCCGCGGAGCCCGCCTCGTGGTGCGTGACCTCCACGGCGTCCGCGGCCTCTCGCTCCCGCTGGGTTAGGGGCATCCTCCCCTCCGTCGTCCCCAGCGACCTCCTCGAAACGGGCCAAGAGTCGCCCGGACCTCCTTGCTCCCGACATCTGTTCCAGTTGCAAGAGTCAGTAGTGGTAGGGAGAACATATCTATTAAGGTTATTAACTATAAAGGAGGAATCCTGCTAACAATCACAGAATTTCAGACAGACATAAAGAAGCATGAAATCCGAAAGAAACCATGAAGATCCATGTCACTCAATCAATGCCACCATACAAAAGGGGTGCACCTCGAGGTTTACTCCAACGACCTTCGAGGGCGCACGGCAACACATCACGCTAACGCATGACACAACATGGGGTAGCTACTACGGGCATGACAACATGAGCGATAACATTACATCTAACTTATTACAACGACTCAGAATCTACTGATAATCTCTACTCCCATCACGGGGTACACTGAGGCGTCTCGGGGCTGGAGTCTGGTGGAACCGAGTAGAACGGCGGTGAGTGTGTCCCTGGGTATCCCGGCACCCTGATCGCCGGTCCTCCGTAGTAGTCACGGGTATCCTGAAGAGCACGGTCCATCTCTCGTGTCCCCGAGAACCACTCGGGTACGGGCGTACCCGTGGTAGGAGGTGTCGGCGGTAGCTCGAAGGTCTCTCCGTCCTCGGTCGGGGCCTCTTCTTGAGCGGTAGGCGCGCGGAGAGCTCCTCCAACTCTCTCGGCCTCTCGCCGGTCGAACGCTCCCCGAGCCGTGCGGGTCCCGGCTGCTCGGTCTCTCTCCTCGTAGACCGGTCCACCGAGGTAGCACAAGTGGTGGTAGTTGTGTCGACTCGCCTCCCCGAAGATCCCACACCTTGACTTGATAGTCACCGCCGCAGCTCCAACCGACTCCAACCGGTCCCTCGCCTCGCAAGCTTCACTCGTCCTCACGCGTGGCCTCCACGGTAGCCCGTGCAACTCTCCGCTCGCCCTCGCCCGTGCCTCCCGGTGTAGCGATCCTCCCGGCGTCCCTCTCGGTGCCGGGCCGTAGCTACGCGGTCCAAGGCCGTACCCGGCTCTCCGTTCCTCTCGTGCGACTCCTCCAACCGGTCAAGCAAATCCTCTCTCTCCATCTCCGTGTCCCGAACCCGCCGCGAGGGTATCATCCCACTTCCACCGAAGGTACGCGATCTCACCGTACCGCCGCGAAAAGTGCCCGGTCTCGAGCCGGGATGCACCGTCTGGCTGCGTGCATCTTCTTGTCCTCCTCCACAGTAGTCACCTCAAGGTACTGCGCTCGGTCGCTCGTGTCCCAACGACCCAGGTCGTAGATCCCTGACGGAAGCACGCTGAACGGTGTGTCCTTGAGCTTCTCCTTGAGCTGAACACAAACCATCTTGAGAGCTCTACGTGCGCCAGTCTGGTGTGCCTCCGTGGTCGAACTCTCGAAACAGTGCACCTTAACCTCCTTGAACTCTGGCACCCGTGGGTCTGCCGGCACCGTAACGGTCAGGAAAGTGGGTGTCTGCTCCCTGTGCCCCATGGTCCTCCCCTTGTAGCTGACTCGGTCGATCCCTACTCCGAGTGCCTCCGGGCACTCCCCTCGGCAGTGGCGAAGCCTCCGACCTTCCTGCCGTCCGACTCCAAAGGGATCCACGCTTCCTCCGCCATCTGCACAACGTTGTTAGAGCGTAGTTAGTAAGGTAGTTAGTGAAAGTTAATCAAGGTAATGCATATATATAAGTATAGATATATACATACGGAAGCCAAGGGGTTTATATAAAGTTTCAAGGTTCAAAAACGGCTTCCTATGCTATCGACCATTCCTGGGGCTCGTCCTACAGTCAAGCATGGCTCTGGTACCAACTGAAACGACCCGAATTTCCGCGAACGGAATCCCGAATCTTAGCACCTCAGTGGTAGTCCCAGGAGGGCTACCACGTGCAATCCCTGTCTCAGTGATGCCAAAATCCATACAGAAAGATAAAAACGAGAAAGTAGAGTACAACATTTATTTTATTACATTAATCGAGTACATCTCTTCGGCACATGCGGTACAAGTCCATCGGGGCCGAATCAAACATAAATAAAACGTCTAGCGAGCGGCTCCATGAAAGCGCGGGAAACTCCATATCCGCGAGCGGCTCAAGTGTAGGAAGAGCTCTAGTCCACCCAACCGTCGTTGTCGAAGTCGTAGTCCGGCTCTGCGCCAGAGTCACCAGGGTCTACCCGATAAGCGGGTAGGTCATGTCAGCTTCCCAACAAAGAGGCAAAAGCGGTGTATATTCTACTATGCATGAGATAACCCTATTCTGGCTGTAGAAAGCTTAAGCAAAGCAGCATTGCAACGCACAAGGTAAGCAGAATATAGCTAGGAGGTCCACACCTCGGGGAAGCTTCCGCTTCCGAGGTCCACACCTCAGGGGTCCACACCCCGCTCAAGGAATACCACACCAAAACACCGGATCTCAACCACGATCCAGAACCCAACTCTCATCTGCGATGTGGGGCCCACCAGCTCCTATCCCCACATCTCAACGGCCGAAGCCGGGCTCACACACTCGGGGGAGAGAAGAAGCACAAGAGAAGTGTAACTAGTCAGGTGAGAGATCGAAAGAGGCCGTCCATAACCGGTGGACACGGACTATAGCTATAGGTTTAACACTGCGAGAGGTTGTACAACCGTATGCCGCCCGAATAGGACCGGAACCGGCCGTCACCGGTGTCCGACCCTACCATACGGGCCGAAGCCCAAGTAAGTGGATAGTACCCTTATGCATCTCCGAGCCCGGCCCGCCCTCGCGGCGCAGCTCATACTACCCGCGAGAGGTCCCTCGAAGCTGTGGAACCCTTCCCCGGCCTCGCCAGGGCAAAGTCTACTAAGGAGGGAAAAACCAATCCCGACACGATCACACCGATCCTCCTGCAGGAGGGGTTCTATCCACTACAAGTCTCACCCCGCACCCCTGCCCAATACAAGGCGGGCGGTCTGTACGAAAATAGTCATCCGAAACAAGGTCAACTGACGATCGGTCCTTAAGGGGCCGAGAGCGAGCACTCAACATCTCCATCCCTCACGACACGACCCTCGGGTAAGAGGCCAGATCGCATCTTCCCTCGGCAGCCGTTCACAAGTAACCAAGCGGCTCGCTCCCGCCAAAACACAGCAAGGGGATACGCACCCAGGACGCACGCTAGAATCACACCGAGATACCCACATCTCAGCCCAAGCCCAGAGTACCATCCATAATCAATCAAAAAAAGTATGGATAGTTGAGGTAAGGGACTAGCTAGGGGTCTGTAGCTAGTCCCGCAGGTAGAAGAACAAGGAAACAAGATATATCAAAACATCAAGGCATGGCTAGTAAACGGGTTATGCAATACATCAGATCAATGCATTAGAGTAAAGCACTAGCAGCTATTAACAACATGGGATCTATATGGTTGGGAGTGACATGACACCTTCGTTGCCGTTGAAGCAGTCGCTGTCTGGAGCAGTGTACTCGGGGTCCTCCACGTCCTCCTGGTCGAAGCTCGGGTCTGCGGCACGAGATTCGACGCGAAATTAAGATAACGGTGCAAATCTAAGCAATAACTCCAAATAAGAATCAATTTAGAAGATCCAAATGAACCCAAACTACCTACAATCAGCAAGGTTTCGCAAATACGGATTTATAGAAATTATTTTTGTATTTTTCTGAGCTCCCTAGAAATAGTTATGAATTTTTAAAGGTTAAATACATTTTCTGGAATTTTAAAACAGAAAAGAAAAGGGATTTTCAGAAAACAAGCCTGTGACGTCAGCATGACGTCAGCATTCTAGGGTTCGTGGGCCGATGATGGGCTGAAAGGTTTACTGGGCCGAAAATGGCCCACTGGGCCCGGCCCAACTGGCCCAAATGGAGGAAGTCCTCTATCCCTCCCTGATCTCCTGGTCCAGGCCTCGTTCACGCGGTGGGCCTCCACGGCAGCCCGATGGGCCGGGTGCCACATGAGGCCCAGCGGCCTCTGACCCAGCCGCTTCCAGGAAAGGGGGGTCCCCGCCCCTTCCCCGGGCGCACGCGCGCGCCCGACGGCGGCGCGGCCCCCCTCCCTCCCGCCTATGGTGGTGGCGGCGGTCCGGGCTTGCGCCGGGGTGCACTAGCGGCGGTCGCCGCCTCGCGTCCGAAGCCCGGCTCACGGTTCGCTAGCACGGCACGGCGTTCGAGGTTCCCGCGCGGCGGCGCGGTGAACTCCACCCCGGCGTTCGCACACGCGGCGGCGCGACAGTCCCCCCCGCCTCGGTCCGCGTCTGCGGGGTGAGCTGCGGCCGCCCGCACGAGTCCGCCCCCGAATTGACAAGCCAAAGCCCGAAGGCCCGCATGGTCCGGGAAGGAACTCACGCGCGAGACGCGGCGTGGAACGCCCGTGCGCCGAGCTCCACCGGTGGCGAGGCCACGGCCATGGCGCGCGTGGGTGCGGCCGGCCGACTCCCGCGCTCACCAAAGACACGCAATGGATACCCACGGCACGAAGGCCGGTTCACGGCAAGGCATCACATGCCCCCGCGGCGGCTCGCCCCGCAGACGCGACGCGGCGGAAAGGGCGTTCTCGCACAACGGGGGGCGGCGGCGCGACGCGCGTTCGGCGTAGTGCTCGACGGCGCGCGGCGCGGGGTAGCCCTCGGCCCCTCCAAAGACACTTGCCGGGACCCGAACTTGGCGAGAACGCCCGGGTCACCGCGGCTTGGGGTAGCCACGGCCCCCGAGCTCCCGCCGGCGAGACGCGACGCGGCGTCGCCCATGGGGAGATGGCGGCGCGACGCGCGCTCGGCCACCGGCGGCTCGAAGGCACGCCCACACACGGAGACGAGGCAAGGAGACGGCGCGGGGAAAAGGGTGAAGGCCACGGCGGCGACGGCGGGTCGGCGGTGTAGTCGAAGCCGGTCGCGTGCGTCGATGGCGTGGCGTAGCAGGGCGCTCCCGGCGGTGCTCGATCCTCTCGCTCGGTCCGGCTCCTCCTCGGTCACGTACGCCCCCCCCCCCTCGCCCGCTCCTCGTGCACTCGTCACTCCGCGGCGGCGACGCGGCGGCGGCGCGCGCGTTCACCGGCCCCCACCGCTCCTCTACCTCTTCTCCCACCTTCCCCCCTTCCTCTTCCCCTTCGGCGGTGCTACTCTGGGAAGGGGCAAAACCCCAATGTGGGTTGGTGGCGGTGGTCATCTGCTTCTTGCCCTCCTCCCGCTTTTGAAACACCGGCACCGCCAGGGCAAGGCGAAATTCCGGGGCTGCCCCAGCTTGGTCCGCCCGGGCGGCCGTGGCGGCGCCGCTCACCTCTCTCTCCGCGCACTTGCGTCCACCGGGGCAAGGCGCGGGGGGTAGAAGGGGCTTTTCCTCCCCCCGGCCCCCGGCTCGGTTCGCGCGCGGGCGCCCGTCCCTCGGCGTGCGTGCCGGCCGGCGGCTCGGCCGCGCCCCGCGCCACGCGAGCGGGTGCGACGGGGCCGGCGGCGCCGGGTCCGGTTGGGTGCGCCGGTTGGGTAGGTGAGGAGAAAGGGATGGCCGACACGCGGGGTCCGCTTGTCGGTGACTAAAGGAGAGGGTGAAGCGGTGCGGGTTAGTGGGGCGAATGATGGCACGAAGTTGGGCCGCCGCAGCAAGGGAAAGGAGAAAGCGGCCCAAAGCACTTGTTTGTCATTTTACAATTTAAAGAATTATGCTTTGAACTAGGGTTTGAAAAGGAGTTTGAATTTGATTCCCACCCAAATTCAAACTTCACACATTTGAACTCCAAAGAACCGAGAGAAAAAACCAACTCACATATTTTACCATATTTTAAATATATGTTTTATAAATGGGCTAAATTGGTGGAGAATTTAGAGAAGGGCTAGCAATTTGGTTCAAAAATTGATAGCACTCACAACCAAGCAAAAAGTTTTAAATTTTCGCAAAATTTTACACACCTAAATTCCTGGGTTGTTACAGCCGGGGGCTCAGTCACGGCTTGGGCACCGGGAGCGGCCTCCTCGACGGGCGGCGCGACTTCTTCCGCCACCGCTGATGAGGGCTCGTCCCCATCCCAGCTCAGATCTGTGGATTTTCTGCAGAAATATTCACAGAGGATCGTCAGACAAAGATCGACTACTGCAGCAAGTACTACTCGTGAGGATATGATACTTACAAGTTCGACCGGACGATGGTCACGGCCGGAGCACCGAGGATGCTGGCAATATCAACCAGTCCACCCTCGGCGGGCGCCTCTTCCTCCGCCCCTGCGGCTACTGCCTCTTCCTCCATGACGGCGGCGGCCGGCGCAGATGTCTCTTGCGCTCCCGAGGCCACCACTTCTCCAACGGCGGCGGCCACGGGTCCTCTGCTCTCTTCGGAGCGAGGGCCGGCGCTCCGGTTGCGCCGAGAGTTCTTCAACGGTGGGGGGGTCGGACTACGACTTCCAGCTGGTTCCCCCACCGTCTCCCACACGCCCTCGTCGCCCTCTTCGACGGGCTCCGTTGGCGGCACCTCCTGCACACAAGGAAGACTACTCATCAGCATTGTACTCGAACAACGGGTACTCGACTACTCTACTCAAGACGACTTACCTCCTGAGGCGTGGTCTCCGAGACCTTTAGCTTCTTCGTCACCCGCTTCCTGGCGGGGTTGCGCGGCTTCCGTGGCGGCGCAGCAAGGCTAGCCTCCGGAGCTGGCGGAGGGTCTTGAACCGGTGGAACATGAGGCAAGCCCGGGCGGCTAAACCTCGACCGCGGCCGGGAAGCGGTCTGCGGCGTCTCTTCGTCTTCGTCGTCGTCATCGGAGGTATCTTCCACGATGACGGTGTCGTCGCCTTCACCGACTTCGCGGCGCTCCTTCACCTTCCCCTCCACCGGATCTCGATCCCGCTCGGTGGCGGCGCGGCTCGGAGACGAACCGCTTCACATCATCCTGCGCAAAGACACAAGACGTCAGCAACTCTACTACAAGTACTCACTACTCGACGAGGGGAGTACGACTACTCACCTCCTTGGGCGGGCGCGCGGCGGAGTACTCCTCGACTGGGCACGCCGTGTATGGCGGCATGTCCTTGAAGATCCGCGACAACCTCTCGACGATGTCGTTGTCGTCCAGCTCACCTCTCGGCATCCGCGACGCGTCGTCATCGCCGGTATACTCGAAGCCCAGGGTCTCCCGAGCCATCAGCGGCTGGATCCTGCGCTTCATGAAACTGAAGGCCACATGCTCGGCCCTCAGTCCCGCCTCCCTGAGCACCCTGATGCGTGCTAGCAGCTCGGGGAGCTGGATCCCTTCTTGCATGGTGGGCTCCGTATTCCACCACTCACGGTGCACCGGGCCGCCGTCCGCTTGGCTTCGGCGAGGCCGGGGTGGTGGTTCGTGATGTAGAACCATACGGTCTTCCGGTCCGTGTTGGAGTCGACGAGCTTGTACGCCGTGCGCTCCGCGGCGTCCTCCCTCGGTGGATGCCGGCCCCTCCCGACTACTGCGGGGTTGGAGGCACGGGGCGCGCGGCCTGACGCGGAAGAACATCCGGAAGAGCACCCAGTGCGGCTTGATTCCGAGGAAGGCTTCGCAGAAGTGGAGGAACACCGACGTGTGGAAGATGCCGTTGGGGTTCAGGTTCAGGTACTCGATCCCGTAGTACCCGAGAAGCCCCTTGAAGAAGCCGCTGGCTGGGAGCGCAAGACCGCGCTTCACGAACCGCGAGAACATCGGGATCTCGTCTTCGGCTTTCTCCATTGGATATGGGTCTCCTGCGGCGGATCTCCACATGTCAACTTCCTTCTCCCTGATGAACCCACTGTTCAGCAGGGTCAGCAGGTCCTCCGTCTTCACCTTCGATTTCTTCCACTCGCGGCTAGGATCAGCCCGCGGTGGAGACATAGGCGGCGCCGCTCCGGTGGCAGCCGCGGCGGCCTCTTCGCGGCCCCTCTTCTTCCCGGCAGCCTTGGACGTCTTGGACGGCGACGGCTTCATCCTCCAAGTGCAAGGCGTCTTCACTCGCATTCGCTCGGGGGCTACCCTAAAGGCTTCGGGTGGCGGCGCGCTTGATCTACTACGGCGGCAGTAGGCGCTGGGAGTGGATTCGCTTCAAGATTCAAATGGAATGACTGCGGCTCAAATGGGTGAAAAACCCTAAGGGTTTTGGCTTCTATTTATAAGCCAAATTGACTCCGCAACGGGCGGCTGGATAAGTCCACGCGCGGCTGACTCAGTGGCTGCGCGTGACTCTTCGTATTCTACTAGTCGACGCGCCTCACCTCAGGGGCTCGGCTACTTCTACTCGACTACCTGGGAAGCGGCTAGTCTCAAGAGCATCTCAGGACACATTCTCCAAGAAGACCCTTCAATTCGAGAGGAAGTACTCGACTCAAGGCTCGGGGGCTCCGTGCCACGTGTCCTTCGGTTTTTTCTCTCCGGATTTTTCGGGATTTTCTTGCCAAGACTTCAGATGGACCCTCAACTGGGGCCCGCGGCTCAGGGCTCGGGGGTTTCTCCATGCGGAGTGCGGTTTTACAAGTCGCACCTCCATATCAGCTTCGGCTTCACGACAAGACAGGCAGTTTTTGAAGACCTTCGAAGGCAGTTTTCGAGGACGCTTGGGACTACTCGAGAAGACTTCAAGATTGCTCAAAACATCAGCTAGAGTACATTCCAGCCTCGGGATGCTTCGACTACTCTTGAGGACCTTGACCTGCAGCACTCGGGGACGCTTGAGGACTGCTGGTTAGGGCCGTCAAGACTACTTGAAGCTATCCTTCTCGACTACAAAGTACTCGGGGGCTTGTCGTATGGACCTCCCTGGGCCCACTACCTCGGTGGGTGCCAGGACCGACTACTCGGTGGGCCCCTGGGACTACCCGGCTTGCGCTACACGGCACCTGAAGGCGCGGAGCACAAGGACTACACAGGAGTAGTACTCGGTTAGGGAGCTGTACATGTTCCGCACTGTATAGAGGACTCCTAGACGTACTCGACTAGTACTCTTTCCCCACCCCGACTTGTAACCCTGCCTCCCGGACTATATAAGGTGAGGCAGGGACCGATCACCTCATCGAATCTCCTCTCATACAACTCACGGCGCACCATTGCACCATCTTGTAATCGTGCCCTATCAATCCAGAGCTACGCAGCATACAGGACGTAGGGTATTACGCACCTCGCGGCCCGAACCTGTCTAAATTGTGTGCCACGTGTCTCTTCCTTCGAGTTACCGATCTCGGCGAGTCACAATCATCTACTTCGGGTACTCCCCGTAGTAGGTTGCCGGTCTAAAACACCGACAGTCCCTGCACTTAGTCATTCATGACGAGACAAATTGCTCTCTCTTCAATTTATTTTTAAAGTTCAAGTTGTGACCGACTTCTTTTTTCATTATGGAAGATAGACTAACAATAAAGAACAAGCCACATTTAACACAATGCTCTCAAACTTAAGTGAACTTCAAACCATTACCATGTCACATGGAAGATTTTCAAAAAGATGCATATCCAACATAAGTGAAAATCTCTTGCAAAAGCTCATGGAAACACTCATCTCATCAAGTCACTCAAGCCTATACTAGATTATTTTCAACCTACTCTACTCATATGTGATAGTGGAAGGCTTGTGTGGAGCTTGGAAGGTTAAAAACAATCCTAGCAAAACATATATCCGAAATATGGTCAAATTAAGAGAGAGGTCTATTGGAATTACCGAGACTCGTCAAAAAGGCCATGGAAAATAAATGTTGGAAAGAGAGAGGGACGAAACACACACATTTAGATAAGTGGACATGTGCAAGTGGCAAATGGATGATCCTGAGGCACGAGTGAAGTCCTCATTATCGGATTGCACATGGTCGGAAGATTTGAGTATGGATTTGTCATCAAGGCACTTGAGAACTTATGAAGCAAAAAGATCCGAGGAGCATCTTTATTATTTTATTATATTTTATTTCCTTCTCATTTTTCTCTCTTTCTTCTTTTTTCACTTTTTTCTTCCTATTTTTCTTACTTTTCTTTTCTTCTTATCATATTTTTTTCATTTTTCATTTTTTTTGCTCCTCAAAACTTTTTGCAACATAATACTTACATAGCATTTGTGTCAGAGAATGACTCCTCTCCCATGCTTGAACGATGCTCGTCCTCGAGCATAAAAGAGATGGGAAATGACTGCTAAAGTAAGTATAAATTCCATAATATTGCAGAATATTTGAATCTCCATCGAGAATTTTACTCCATACTCAAATTGGGTTGTGGACAAGGAGGTGATCACAAAAAGATGTTTTTGGTTTAGGGTGGATGCCCAGCAAAGTTTGTGAAATTTTCGATGTGAAAACCCACAATGCATGGACAAAAAGGCTAGCATGAAAAAGTTACACAAAGGAATGACCGACTTCTTAGTTTCGAACCATAGAAATCAATCCTAATCCAACTGCGTTGACGGTTAATAATTGTATCAAAGTTCGTTCGTGACTCGCAAGCGTACAAGTCTCCCGTCGTAGTCAAGGGACCCTTCTTCCCTCGAGTGGTGAACCCAAGGTATCGAATCCGTGGAACAAATGTGTGACGCAAGACTTAATCTATTAAAGCCAAGTAACTTCAATCTTCGAATAAAAACCTAATGCATCTAAGTTAAAGACACAAAACGAATCTAATCTACTAAAAACCGGAGAAAACAAAGTAAGATTGGGTAGATAAACCGATCTAGAGGGATCGGGGTAAGCCTTTTGTTGAAGTTCCAAGCAAGAGAAGAAGTAGCAAATCGAATCTTAATAGAAGCCTCTTTAAATCGTGGTTTCCCGTCCAAATCCGAAAACATCCGCCTTTCGAGACCCCGTTCTGTCACAACGTATCCCTATTCATGCGGGGAGCTTAGGGCGAGTCAAAAGACAAGTCGAGATTCTTTCGGAAGATCCGCGTGTACCTCTAGCCACCGCGGCTACAAGAACACCCTATGTAATCTATCGTACGAATAGAATTGGAATAAGCAAAGCCGATCGAAAAACGAAATCTTCGAGGAAACACTTGATCGCTAAGAAAAGATTCAACTTGATAATTCAACTATGACAATGATACATACACAAGATCACCACCGGATCCTTCCTTGATCTTGCTTCTAGCTCGGGAACTCCGACGTGGTCTTCCATGCAAGGTTCCCACGTCGGCTAGGGAAACCCTAGTCAACTAGCTCGACCCTCTCCTCTCCGACATGGTGTCCCTCTCTTCTCTTGCTCCTCGGCGGCCGAAGACGAAATCTTCTCTCGCGTGGCTCTCGGTCGGGGGACTATAAATAGCCCGATTGGCGGCTAGGGCAAAGGGCGACGATTTTGGGCCCAAAATGGGCACGGGGCCGACCGGACCGGGCCGGCCGGCCGGGCCCATTTAGGCCCGGCCCGCGGGCTCCTTTGCCCGAGGTCGGTTCCCTTGCTTCTCGGATGCTTCCCCCTTCGCATGTAGGTCCATGTCGTCGGTTTCTCTCCGAATTGGACTCAACTCCTTGTCTTGCAAGATTCGACACTTTTACGGTCGGTCCCCGGAGTCCGTCGTCTTCTCGGATCAAGTCCCGGCTTCTTGGAGTTAAGTTTGCCTCATTGCATGACTTGTTCGGGGCTTCAAGGTATTGTCATGAGGTGCTTGATGAACTTATCCCGAAAGTCTTGCATTCAACACTAAATCCCCGCATAAACATTAAACTCCAAAACCGACATGCACACGTGAACTTGTTATACCACGGGGGTTAGTACCAATGGATAAGGTATAAAACTCATGCCAACACCGAAGGTAAACTCATGGCTAGGTTGACGGATTTTCACCGTCAACATCTCCCCCATGCTTAAACCTTGCTCGTCCTCGAGTAAGCCTTCGATGGATATCATCATTGCTAAACAATGTTTAAACTCGCACTTGATCACACATGAGAAAACATAATGCTCTCAAAATTTTAATTCATTAAAGTTCCATAATGTACTAGCCTTCATGTCTACGGAGGGTAGATTCTTTTTAAGCTTATCCCACAAGTATTAACATGCTCACAAAGTTTTAAATAGATCTCGAGAATTTTTGAAATGAAGATCGAGATAAAGAAAAACTAAACCAAATTCACAAATTTAAATCATCTCGTGTATTGCTCATAAACTCTCATCTCACTTGTCTCTCAAGCCTATATATTCTACTCCTTTCCCTCTCATATATATGTGGTAGGCTTTATATGGAGCTTTGGGAAAGTTTAGTCCTAACAAGATTTTATAAATGAGGTGTTGTCAAAACAAGACAAGCTTCTCATGGTCTTACCGAGACTCGTCAAAAAGGTCATTGGAAAATAATGTTAAATCAAGGAGGGGAAAGAGAAAAATACACACACTTTAGATGAGTGGACATGTGCAAATGGCAAAGAGTGATCCCGAGGCACAAAGGAAGTCCTCGTTATCGGATTGCACATGGTTGGAAAATGAGAATGGATCTTTTTAACTTGAAGCCTTGAATGCACTCTTAGAGAACCGGGGAGTTCACTTTACGCACATATATATTTTTTCTTTCTTTCTTATATTTCTCATTCTTTTCTTTCTTTCATTCATTCATTTTTTTTTTCTTTCCTCGTCATTTATTCGGTCCATGACTTTCACAACGAAGTTTTGATTTTTTATACCTTGAAAGTCATGAATATCACTGGATTTTTTTTTTCTTTCATCATTATATATTTTTTTAAAATACTCCCTTTTGAACTCTAAAACTGCACCGTACCTACCTCCTCCCCCATGCTTAGACGTTGCTCGTCCTCGAGCAAAGAGGCGAAAAATAAGGTAGGTACCGGAATATTTTTCCTTGGAGAGATACTTGAAATCTTCAACGTTGGCACCGTCTTGCGATCTTCCTTGAATTGATGATCCATTCTCAACAATAGGTTGTGGTCAAGGAGGTAATCGCAAAAAATGATATTTGGTTTAAGGGTGGATATCCGGCGAAGTTTGTGAGATCACCGATGTGGGGATACACAATGCACGGATAAAAGGCTAGCAAAAAGATAGATACGCAAAAACGGAATGACCAGCTTCTTAGTCTCGGGCCAGAGAAATCATGGCCTGCAACAACTCACTCAAAAATAAATCTTGTACACTAAGGTTTATGCACTCAAATATATATAAGGCTTTGGATAGGTTGAGCAACACACAAGTGATATTTGTGACAAGGTTAGCAATATTTTTGAGCATAAAAGACATCTTCAATCTATTCATAACTTGAGAGCACATAAAACACTATGGGTCTTTATTTTAATCATAACCTCCGCTGAAAATTAAGCTAGTATTTAAATAAATTCAGATCTGTATTTTTAAGAGAGCACTAGCTTAAACATGCATAAATCAACTACAAAGATGAACAAAGCTGCAATTAAAATCATATATCATCATGGCACGAATTTTGTAACTTTTCCAATGATATAATCAAGGTGGTGACTTTATTAATGGTGACATCAAGTTGAAATACACACTGAAAATAAACAAAACATGCTTGCTGAAAATTAAATAAAAACAGAAAATACTACGCAAACACACATAAGCAAAAGCTGAAAATTACGAGAGAAAAAGAAAAGAAAAGAAAACTAAGGTTCCCAAATCTTCTAGTCCTCCGCCGGTGGTTGATGTTGATGATCTTAATAATAATACCCTTGCTCATAATATGGTTGGACACTTCCTCCGACGAATTGATTTGGCTCCACAAGGTGAAGGCGTCCAAGTTCAAAGGCAATATTTGCGTTGCCTTCACCAAGTTGAGTTGCGTTAGCTTGGATGGCTGCGATGTTTTGAGCGTTACTTGCAGCAAGCCCTCCAATAATGGCCATGCTTTGTTGTGGTTGGGGATGATGAGCGTAGGATTCCGCGAAGTTAGCGTTGGGCACAACATAATTTTGTGGGGGTACCGGTGCACCACCCCCCCCATGCTTGCTCTTGTGGCCCTCCGTAATAACTTGGCGGAGGAGGAACCCCGCCGAATGTTTGCACATTGGGTTGTGCTCCACTCGCTTGTGCGGAGGATGTTCCCTCCTCTACGATTCTTCCTCTTTTGTTCTTTCTTGCAGGGACAAGTAATCCCTCTTCCAACCAATCTTCCCTTCCTTCGGTGAAAAGCCTAAGCCTCTCATTCGGAAGGGGTATGTTCACTATGGCCAACCGATAACCTCCTCTCTCATCTCCACTAATGTATTTGCCTTGCCGCAAATACTCAATGCCGAGAGAGGTACCACGCAAAAGGTGATCGGGGTTTCTTGCGATCCCCGGCCGCAAGGAAAAGGCCAACATGGAGAGGTAACACCCCGAACCAATATTACCCGCCCCCGATGTTGCTTCACAACACCAACGGTTGATCATTAGGTAAAGGGGTCTATTGGCTGCCCCGGCAATTAAAGCCGAGTATAGCCAATTCAACTCCGTGTCGGTCACCTTTGTCTCCTTCATCCTCCCCAATACCCTCTTGCACATCCAAGAGTGAAATATCCGGATAATGGGGTTGCGGATGCAATTGCGTTGTTGATAGGCTTCTCCGGAGATCATGTTCCAAAATCCCGCCAACATGCGGGTGGCACGTCAACTTTCTCGGAGCTCCCTTGTGGAATCCAAGCGGCTCCCTAACGTGCTCGTAGGGAACCTCTTGTTGGACTCCCTCCAAACGGAATGACAAACTTTGCACCCCATCATCATCAACGATGGGTGCAATAGTCATCAAAATTTCCAAGGCGAACCCCAAGTGGGTGTCCACCGATACTCCGTTGGAGAACTGCACCTATCCGAGGTGCCCCAACATATAGTATATGTCGGTGCAAAAACCCAAGGTGTAGAGTGCTTGGTCGTCGAACCGACGTTTGGCACAAGCCTCTTCTCAAGATTTGCGAGCCTATCCTCCTCCTCCGCCGACAAGATGATGAAGCCGTACGAAGATTGTGTCGGGGTGTAAGGAGGTGGTGCGGTTGAGCGAGTCGATCGTCGTGGTGGCGCGGGCTGCTCCTCCGTGTGCCCACGAGGTTCGGTGAACCTCATGGAAGTGCTTCTCGCGGCCCTCATACCACCAAGGAGGAGAGCGTCGTTCCTCCTCGGTGGTGCCGTGTCCGTCTCCATGCTCCGAGGAGACTCGGAAACCGAGTGCCTCCTTGAAGACGTGGTTGATGACGGCTTGGATGACGACGAACTCTTCTTCTTGGAGAAGAGACTTGTGGTCTTCTTCCACATGGTTGCTGCACTCTTTCTTCAACTAAAATTCCGGGTTGCAACCGGTAACTAGGCACTTAAACTTTTTGATTCGGATGTGGACTTTGAGTGGATTAAGGATGTGGATTTTTTTTTTGAGCTATCAAGCTTGGGAAGGTTGGCTAAGTCTACGGAGGTTTTGAGCACACAAACTTGAACACGCAAACAAGGGAAGGAGAGGGAAGCTTGCCTTCAAAAAAAAAAAAAAAACGGGGAGCCGGGGGGGCTCCTTATGTAGGTGAGGCCGGCCTCGGTGCTCCTCCCCGTCTCGTCTTTCTTCCAGCACGATCATTTCACCTCTGCAACTTTCCTGCCCGCGTGCTCCACGAGTTGCACCGCCCAAACGCTCTCGTCCACTATTGGTCCTTCCACTTGATGCTTCATGTTTTGGATCATGTCCATGCTCCCTAGCTCCACTTGCTTCACATGCCACCATGAAATTCCTACAAAGTTGATGCTTGCTGCCCACCATGCTTGTCCTTAGCATGTGGAATTGGTGAAAGTTGATGAAAGGGAATCCAATGGTGCATGCATGATTACTAGATTGCCTCCATTAAGGTGTGTTTAAGGTTAAGCACTCCTCTAATTCGAAATTTAAAATATTTTTCAGAGCCATGCAAGAGCTCGAACATAATTTTAGAGAAGTTTTTAAACCATTAAAAACAAATGCAAGTCGAAAATATTTTCTTTTTACGTCGATTTCGGTCTCACGGTATAGTTTGCCTTCATCGGTTGAGAGCGAGACTTTTCCCGGCTTGATCATGGGGGCATAGGTTTAGGTTCTAATTTTGGCTAAATAAGAAAGATTTTGAATAAAACAAAATTAGAATAGGCTTAGAAAAATTCTAATCCTAGAGAAACCAAGGATAAAGATTTTTAAAACCAACCAAAAGCTTTGATTTCTAGGTTCACGCGAGTCCTACCACGTGCTGAATTTTATTAACACTTAAACATAAATCGTGGCTCTACTCGTGTGGTTTTAGCATGAAAAATAAGTCAACCTCAGCACCATAATGAGGGTGAAAGGTTGAGTTAAGGTTCTGAAATTATTTGGTTGAGGGTTTCTCGAAAAGAAAAGAATCAAACAAGCACATAGGAGGGTTCATGCAAAGGGTTTATGATAAAGCAAACATTCAATCAAGAATTATGTCTCTAATATTGTTCAACCACTTCTAAGTCTAATGTCTTTGTGTAATAAAACTCAAAACTAAATTATTAAAAAGACTCGAAAAACCTGGAATCGGGTTGTCCTCCCGGTAGCTTATTCTTGACTCGACGAAACGGGTTGCCTCCCGCCTAGCGCTTCGTTTATAGTCCATGGCTAGACTTCTTCACTTGATTACTCCGGATCAACGCTCTTTGCGGGCGTTGCAATCTTGGGTACCCACTTTGGCTTAGTCAATTTTTTTGGTCTTCACGGTGCGGCTTTGTCCTTGGTCTTGACGGATGCAACAACTTCCTTGTGGCTCGGCATCTCGAACTCCGTTCGGTCGTGATCTTCATGGTCTCTAATGTGATCCTTCATCTCTCCCGAATGAGCTTGAGTAGCCTTCGCCGTCTTGGGACCTTGGAGTTGTCTCGGATATTCTTCTTTGTTACCCATCGGGCGCCCGGCAAGTTGTCCCACTTGCGTCTAGTATCTTCATCACGATGAACACTTCACGTATAGAGCTTCCGACCTCCGTCACCTTGCCATCTAAATTCTTCAATATTTTCTCCATAGCCTCTAACTTAGTGACGGCGTCCTTGTTGATCTTAGCTTGCTCGTCCATCAAGTCCTTGAATTGTGCACAAAGAGAAACCAAAACTTGAATCGACGAACTTGCATTAAATCGGGGTTACCTTGGACGTGGTCGTACTCCACACACTCCTTGCATGAGGATCTTGCTTCAGCGGCCTTTAGGTGTTGAGCTTATTTCTCCATCTCCATCTTCTCCATCCTCCTCTTAAGTAAACCGATATGCCACTCAAGGAATCCGACTCGTATGCATTCGGCTCTCGCAATCGTCATGCGGATAGTTGAGACTTTGATCTTGAATGGCCTCCCGGCGTCTTGAAGGTTTATGATAGGTAGATCAACGATGTCCGGGTGCGCGATTGCTCCGGTGGTTGAGGTTGATCTTCCTTTGGACTTGGAGGTGGTGATTCCCTTGGAGATTTCGACGGTCCTTCGACTTCAACTTTTGAATCTAGGGTTTCCACCCCTTTAGCTTGTGTTGCATGTCACCTTTGCACCGTAAAGTTTTCCTGGATCATCCACAAAAAGGTTTGGGTTTCTTGGAGAGGTAGCCAACCATCTCCGGTTAGGGTTAGCAACAAGCAAAGTATGCAAAAACTAGAAAGGAAAAATAAATCTATGAAGACTAGAGTTAGATAAACTAGATTAGATGTATTTTGAGGATGATCAAAATTTAGTAGATGCAAAAATAAAACAAAATCAGTACTGAAAATTACAAAAAAAAGCAATAAAAAATCAAATCTTGATCACTTGTTCCCCGGCAACGGCGCCGGAAAAAGGGGCTTGTTGACGGTTAATAATTGTATCAAAGTTCGTTCGTGACTCGCAAGCGTACAAGTCTCCCGTCGTAGTCAAGGGACCCTTCTTCCCTCGAGTGGTGAACCCAAGGTATCGAATCCGTGGAACAAATGTGTGACGCAAGACTTAATCTATTAAAGCCAAGTAACTTCAATCTTCGAATAAAAACCTAATGCATCTAAGTTAAAGACACAAAACGAATCTAATCTACTAAAAACCGGAGAAAACAAAGTAAGATTGGGTAGATAAACCGATCTAGAGGGATCGGGGTAAGCCTTTTGTTGAAGTTCCAAGCAAGAGAAGAAGTAGCAAATCGAATCTTAATAGAAGCCTCTTTAAATCGTGGTTTCCCGTCCAAATCCGAAAACATCCGCCTTTCGAGACCCCCGTTCTGTCACAACGTATCCCTATTCATGCGGGGAGCTTAGGGCGAGTCAAAAGACAAGTCGAGATTCTTTCGGAAGATCCGGCGTGTACCTCTAGCCACCGCGGCTACAAGAACACCCTATGTAATCTATCGTACGAATAGAATTGGAATAAGCAAAGCCGATCGAAAAACGAAATCTTCGAGGAAACACTTGATCGCTAAGAAAAGATTCAACTTGATAATTCAACTATGACAATGATACATACACAAGATCACCACCGGGATCCTTCCTTGATCTTGCTTCTAGCTCGGGAACTCCGACGTGGTCTTCCATGCAAGGTTCCCACGTCGGCTAGGGAAACCCTAGTCAACTAGCTCGACCCTCTCCTCTCCGACATGGTGTCCCTCTCTTCTCTTGCTCCTCGGCGGCCGAAGACGAAATCTTCTCCGCGTGGCTCTCGGTCGGGGGACTATAAATAGCCCGATTGGCGGCTAGGGCAAAGGGCGACGATTTTGGGCCCAAAATGGGCACAGGGCCGACCGGGCCCGGGCCGGCGGCCCGGGCCCATTTAGGCCCGGCCCGCGGGCTCCTTTGCCGAGGTCGGTTCCCTTGCTTCCTGGATGCTTCCCCCTTCGCATGTAGGTCCATGTCGTCGGTTTCTCTCCGAATTGGACTCAACTCCTTGTCTTGCAAGATTCGACGCACTTTTACGGTCGGGTCCCCGGAGTCTGTCGTCTTCTCGGATCAAGTCCCCCGGCTTCTTGGAGTTAAGTTTGCCTCATTGCATGACTTGTTCGGGGCTTCAAGGTATTGTCATGAGGTGCTTGATGAACTTATCCCGAAAGTCTTGCATTCAACACTAAATCCCTGCATAAACATTAAACTCCAAAACCGACATGCACACGTGAACTTGTTATACCACGGGGGGTTAGTACCAATGGATAAGGTATAAAACTCATGCCAACACCGAAGGTAAACTCATGGCTAGGTTGACGGATTTTCACCGTCAACAAACTCATCAAAACATATGTTTGCAATCTACGGGTTTTGTTATCATAAAACATATATGTATATGGCTTTGATAGGTAGAACTTTACAAGATCATCACAAATATGTAGATAGCATAAAAGTTAAGTTTTCATAAAAACAACAAGTTATCCGGCTATCCATAAACTTAAATCAAAGAGCAAAGATATGTATGTGGGTCCAGAGCATAGTCATTTCACCTCCACAAATAAAAGAGCCGGTATTTAAATTAATTTCAGATCATATTATAGAGAGCAATTAGCCAAGACATGTATAACTTCATGTAGGTAAAACAAAGCGGCAACTTTCATCATCTTTCCGTAAGCATAGGCAATATAGAACATCGAGGTGAACACATGGTCATGCTTATCTATTGAAAGTAAAAAGAAACCTAGGTTGTCCTCCTAGTAGCCATGTTATTGTTTGAAGAGAAAAACAAAAGGTTGCACCTAGTTGAGGTTGAAGGCATACTTACAAGCATTTGTGTTTGGAAAAGAGAAGGTTCATGGAGATGTTACCATCCTTTGTAATTCTTCGTTGCCTTCTTCCGACATGTATCGATGTGGCTTTTGCTTTTGTCTTGATTTATTAATGCTCCTAAACTTCTGAATTTGATCTTGTATGCTTAATGGAGTCATTGGTCACCCTTCTCTTCAATGTTGTCATCACCATCTCCTCTGTCTTGTTCTCATCATCTCCTTGCTGTCTATTTTTCATGGATTTCCCCCTCTGTCCAGAACAGAACATATATCGAAATATAGCTCTATTGAAAAGTTTATGAAATTACCTTTCCAACGTGTGGTCATTCATCGAAAACGGAGTTCAAACAAGGGAGCTATGTCCGTTTTACTTCAGCGCTGCGTGATGTCCAAACTGATTTCAGGACGTGTTGCACTCGGTGATTCGGGCATAACCGCTTGTAGGAACCTCCGATTGTCTTGATTCTTAATTTGTTGGAATCGTAACTTCATCTGGCTTCTAAATATCCAAAAATATCCAGTGTTTTCCCTTCAAGAGCACGCAGAATTTTGATGAGATTGGTGGCTTCTTGCGCATTGATCCCGAGATGTTAACGATCTTTATCATTCTATCTTCTAGAGTGTCATGTTGCACTTCCGTGTTGAAGATTCAGGGTCTCCCCCATGCTTAGCATTTTGCTAGTAATGGAAGAAGAAGACAAAGCACTTCTTAGCCATCCTTCAATTTCCTTGTAGTGAGAGTCTTTATCTTGCCTGTAAGACGTTTTAAACGCACATTCTACCCCCAAGGTGACGGTTGGAAGTAGATAGAATTGCCAACAATCCAACAATGTCTCCTAAGATTCTTAACTTGTGGAATAATTAGTTTAATGAGGAATAAAAACCTAATGAGTGTACGTGGTGCAAGGTGTGTATGCACATGATAGGAAAGCATATAAACAAAGACAATGTTTTGACCTAGTTCTAAACACCATGTTTACAACTAGGTTGCCGAATTTCTCCATAGCCATAAAGGTTTATATATCTAGGGTTAAAACACCATGTCTATCCCTAAATCAATAACTCTTATAGCACAAGAAAAATTAAGCGCATTGCAAAGCTTATAAACTAACCAAAGCAACATGAAAACATATGAAAAGCCAGCTAGGTTTATCGAACTTAACGATGATGGTCCGCAATCTTGTTTAAACACCACGTTTACACAAGATCACAAAAGGAAAACACCCATAGGTACCTATGAAGCATAATCATGGAAACTGAAGCATACATCATTAAGTATATAAAACAACCAAGCCAACTATGTGCAAAACATGTATACACAAAGAAACGTCACATTGATAACAAAATGCAATGCATACAAATAAATATTGTCATGAACATGATGATGGTTCTAAAAAGGAAAACTGAACTTAGATTAATAACCACAAGTTGATGATAATAAGATAGTGCCATTCTTTATTTTCTCTAAGAAAGTAGTAAAAATATAAAGAAACGGGTTGCCTCCCGAAAAGCGCTTCATAAAGTCATAGAGCTGGCCTTTCTCACATACCTTCTTTTCGTTGCATAGCCATGGCCCTTCATGCAAGAAGAAAAGGTACCAATGCAGCTTTAATTTACTTCCCATGTTGTGCTTGATCACTTATAGAAGACTTGCCCAAAGCATCTTTTTGTTTCATCATTATCTCCTTCTTTATCATCCTTCGGTGTTGCCTTCACTTCATGAATTTTTATTTAATGTCCAGAACATAAAGTATACTCAATCTCTACTCCATTGCATAGTGCACAAAATTTCCTTTCCAACGAGTCTTTATTTGCTCAAATCGGACTCCGGACAGGAGAGTTACATCAGTTTTACTTCGGCGATGAAATCTGTCCTGAAATTTCAGAACGCGCAACGCTCAATGTTTTCTCCATAACTCCTTGCACGGGTCTTCAAACTTATTGGTTCTTGATGTGTTGGAATGGTAACTTGATGGAGCTTCTGAATATCTCATTTTCTTCATTTGTACACCTCTGAACAAGCTCTCAAATTGATGAAGACAGCAGCATCCATTGCGGGATTTGGAGAGGTTGATGATTTATCTTGCAACTCTTTAAGCATGACTTCTCTTTTCATTATTCAAGCCTTGTCTACATGGTTAGTGAAAATCGGGCCTTCTCCCGACATGTTCTTCTTTAGGGTCATTAGCTTGACCAAGCGCAAAGCATGATCGAGATTTACAAAACTTATTGTAAACACACGCGTCCATAATTAACACCACATGTGAATTGTAGCAACAAGTCAAGGTGTAAATAAAAGAAGCATATGTTATAGCACTTAGCTCATCATTAGGCAAATGTTCTTTAGGTGTGAGATTAATTGGATCAAACATAAATGTTTCCTCTTTTTCATTCTCAAGAAAATCTAGCCTATCAACATGATCACTATTGGAACAAGGCATAGACATTAAACTATCATTCATACTATTGGTTGAGCATGAGTATTTGAATTTATCAACATCAATACCAATAATATCTTGAGATTTCAGCGCGTACCTTGGCCTTAGATATTTTTCAACAAGAGTGATATTTGGTTCATCAAGCGGTGTTGAAGGCGAATCGATCTCAACAAGTGTAGTTGCCTCTTCATCACCATCTTGCAATTTCTTCAACTCATCATGTGGAACATGTAATCCTTCAACTATGTACGCATTCATCTCTTCTTTGAAGTCTTCTTTATCAACCAGATCTTCATCTTCAAAGACTTGTATGTTGCTTTCTTTATCTTCCATGTACCACATGTCGTCAAGATCGCTCATTGTTGATTCACTCTTTCCTTCATCCTTGAGTACTTCCATTTCTTGATTTGCTAGTGTGTAGGCTTCAATAGCACACAAGCTATCACCTTGTGGGGAGGGGCCTTCTTGGAGTACTTGATCTATGTCAACCCCTTCCCATTCATCCTTTGAGTCACTAGGCTCATCACGGTTGTACTCTTCTCTCCCTTCATCATAAATCTTTGAGTTGTCAAACTGGTCGATTCATCCTTCATCTCCTTCTTCTCTTTCTTCTTCAAACATCTTTTGGATCGACTCTCCACTCATCTCTTGATCAAATATATCTTCAATTAGTTTGGCAACGTGTTGGCATTCCTCCTTCCTTCGGTAGTTAATTAGTGGGGCGAAATCAACTTGAACCCAACCGGATTGAATGAACTCCACCAATGGTCTAGGATTCCACATACTTCGGCCTACATTGATGTTAGTTTCAACATTTTTAACATCCGAAATGACCTCTCTTACCTTGGGAAGTGGATCTTCACTTTCTTGTATGGTCGGTTCATCTTCCTTGACCTTCGGTTCATCTTTTTCAGAAATTTCAGCAAGCACCTTGGGCTTGCTTTTGTCATTTTGCTCCTCTCGACAACATCTTTGCCAATCTCGTAGTGTTCTTTGTCCATTGCTTATCCTTTGTAAGATTTGTGCGGCTTCACTAATTGTTTTATCCATTATATCACCGCCTGCACACATGCTTACAAAACGAGACGAGTTAGGGGTTAGTAAAAAGTAAAAGGTATGCAACATCAAGCACCGGAAAATCCCAAGTTCGGGCCTCGCTCAAGTAGTTCATTAAAACGGTCCCATGCTTCATCAATTCCTTCATCCTCTCCTTGCTTGAAATTGAGCACTTGCCTCCTTAAGTCTTGGACCTTGCTTATGGGAAAGAACTTCAAAAGAAACTTCTTCACTAGCTCATCCCAATTTCCTTTTGCTTCAACGGACGCAAGTGTGTACCATCTTTGCGCTTCATCTTCGAGAGAGAATGGAAAAAGATTCCACTTGAACCAAGCGGCCGGAACTCCTTTTTGTTGCACCGTGTTGCATAACATCGTGAATTCCTTAATGTGTCTATATGGGTTGTCATCCTCCAATCCTCTAAATGGTTTTGTCGCCACTAACTTGATGATTCCAGGCTTCACTTTATAGTGGGTTGTAGCAAACGTCAAATCTGATTTTTGCATCTCAATGTCTTCCATTGACGGCATTGCTAGCTCCCTTAGCGACATCTCTTCGTCTTCCAATGGTGAGGTGAACAAATCCATCTAGGCACAAGAAAAGTTGAAAGAAAAACAAAAAAGATTTTCCCCTTTTTTTAGAAAATAAGGGTTAGGTGTTAATAATCAACAAAATTAATACTAGATTAAACGTAGCAAACTGGCTTGCTCCCCGGCAACGGCGCCAGAAAAGGGGGCTTGTTGACGGATAAAACCCGTATCCACCTACGATCCGCAAGTGTACGAACCTACACCTTTTTCACCATGGGATTCTCAAGGTTCTTGTCAATCCGCGGAGCAAGGGGATTACTAGCGCTTAACCAAGTACTAATCTAGTTGACTAAGGAAACCTTTAAAGAGAGTATTAATCTAAAAGTAAAGACAATCTAACCTAAGTTAATCTAAGTTAAGTTGATCAAACAAATCTAGGGTTAAACTAGATGGTAAAGGGGTGAACACAAGAGAGTGAGTAAGAAAGATAAGCGTTCCCTCCCTAGGATCTAGGATAACATGGTATGCATCTACTACACGAAAGCGGTAAACCAATCTACCGGGGGTTGTGACCACGGTTTCGCCCTTTCCCTCCTCTTGTACTGTCACTACGCGAAGGTATTCGTGACTAGACCTATGATGGACACGGTATGTTGATGGAATCTATGGGAGTAGTGAATATCATATGCCCGAAAAACACGGTAGCTAACCTTAATCATCAAAGCATCATCAACATGAAAATGATAGATTGAAACCACGAATCAAGTAGTGATCACATAGCATGTATCCATCTAATCCTAGGGATGAACAGAGACATTACCCCATCATCTTACACGGATTGAAGCACATAGGGGTGATGGAGGCTCCAGAGAACGTCGTCGATGAAGATGGCGGCGATGGAGCTTGGGAACACCCCTAGGCCAGCGGCTTGGAGTCCTCCTCTTGCTTCCTTCTCTCCGCCGGCATGGATCCTTGCGACGAGCTCATCTAACTCTCTCCCTCATCTTGCGGCGGCGGTTTTCTGGTGATTGGCGTCGGTAGGATGATTTGTTCGATGTGGCGGCCGACGGCGGCGGAGGCAATAAATAGACGAACACCTAGGGCAAAGGGGGGACCGAACCGACCCCGGAGTGGGCTGGGCCGGTCGGCTCGGCTCGAGCCGGCCGGCCCGAGGCTCGCCGGCCCGAGCCCACTTCGACCGGTTCGGCCCCGGTTTCCTCCCCGGTTGCTTCTCGCGTGATCCCTTATTTGTGTGCACTTGCATGTGGGCCTTTGACGTCGTTTCCTTCACGGTTAAGGCTTGAATCCTTGCTATGCAAGCTTCGCTGTTTTCTGGTTGAGTCCCTGAAGATTTGCACGTTGACGCTTCGGTCCTCGGGTCATTTGGAGTCATGTTCATCGCGTGTCTTGACTCTTGTCGGGCTTCATGATCTTCTTCAGAAGTGCTTGGTGAACTTATCCCGAAAGTCTCCTCATTAGCATAGATTTCCTGCGTAAACAACAAACTCCAAAATCGACGTGTGGGGACGAGGTGTTCCTCGTAGATCCGGCACAGGTAGCGGAGGGCTTTCCTGAGGGCCAAGGGGTAGGTGTCTCGGTGTCGAAACCCTGTGGCGGTCACGCACCACGGCTCGATGTTGGTGTGGCGGTTGCTTCTAGTGACGGAGAGGACCACCCTACAGTGAAGAGTGTCGAGTTGCTCGTACTCTCTGTTGTAGTACCTAGGGCGCTCAGTGATACCGAGGCGCTCCAGGGAGTTGATAAGAAGGCGAGCAAAACCAGGCTCCTCCTGGCACACGCCTTGGGTCCATCCATCTTCCGCCATCTGAAAACAAAGGTAGAGTTGAACAGGTTGTGGTGGGGTACAAGAGGTGGATAACTTTATTTAGTAACAAGGTTGGGGTACACTCCTCGGGGTACACTTATTATCACTAGGACACAGCTCTAGCCTAGACATTCTAGTCCTATCCTCATGGTGATTCTTCCTCTAGCTGAATGCGACGCTTCTTCGGTGGGAGGTCTTGCTCTAGTATCTCGTCCTCAGTCTGGGTCCCTTTGTCCCAATGAGTTTCTTTGGGTTCATCTTCCTCCAATCCAGCTTCTTCTTCTCTCCTTCTACGTTCCTTGACTTCATCGCATAGGGCTTTATTGGCTAATAAAGTGTGTTCCCTTTCCCTAAGATAATCTTGCTTCGTGTTGTGTAGTTCAACTTCGACCATGGTTGTCTTTATCCTTTCCAGTTCTACCCTTTGCTCCGCTCTTTCCGCTCTGTCAATCTGTTGCTTTAGTTGTTGGGCTTGCTCCTGGTAGAGGTGGTCTAGGCCATTGAGGTAGATAGACAGGTGGGAAACTGCCTCTTCCAGGTCTTCTTCTTCTCGTTCTAGTCCTCTCATGCGATCAATCCACGAGTGTCCTCTACCTCTGGAGGGTGGGAAAAATCCCATTGGAGTCCTTCTGAGGTGCTGCCTATAAACCACTCGTAGACGTCGCAGGGCCTTCCGAGCAGCCTTTGGGTAGGTGTCGGCGAAGCGAAACCCAGTGGCGGAGACGAACCAAGGTTCTATGTCGGGGTAGAGCGTGCTTCTTCCCACGAAGATCAGCACCTTACACCGAAGGGTGTCGTAGCGTTCGTACTCCCGATAGACGAACTCCGGCGGATCCCTTACTCCGACGCGCTCTAAGCTGAGTAGCAGCAGGTTAGGGAGGCCAGGATGGACGGGGCAGACTCCTCCGTTCCATTCTGGGTTAGCCATCTAGAATCAGGCAAGGATCAAGGTAAGGATTTGGGAAAAGGTGAGCTCAGCAAAGGAAAGGTTAGAGAGGGCCAGAGGAGGTCTCGTATCCTAGGGGTCGCGTCCTACGGCCAACCTGCGGCTCTGATACCACCTGAAGCGTCCCCTCATCAGAGGTGACTAAATGTGACACAAATACCAGTCCCAGGAGGCGGTAACACATTTATTACAACGGGTGGATCGGTCTTTTACATCACGGCGACACGAGAGGGGCACGGAAGTGCCAACGCTACAAGGAACAACACAAACGCTAACGACCACACTACGATAGCAAAGGCTTCCAAAGCCTCATCAGAGTACCACACCATGGAAGCTCTCTGTGGAGGCCCTGGGTACACAAGCACGGTTGGGTGTAGGGCAGCGACCTACTCGACGTCTTCGGGAATGTAATCAGGATCCTCCTCTGAAAAACAGTTAGTAAATCAAGGGTGAGCACATACGTACTCAGCAAGTTCAACCCCACCCACGGAGGGGCTTATAAGCATATCATGCACATGATATATGTAACAAGGAACATGTTAAGGTTCATTTGCAAACTCATTTACAAAATGCAGGGGTTCCTTTTCGAAAAGGTTTTCGTAAACTAATTTTATAACCAAAGTGACTCAACTATTTTAAGAAAACCATTGTGGAACTACCGGACTCCCCGTCCGCAGTAGCCCAGGCACACAGCCACACACTTAACCCGAAAAACAACTCACACCAGAAAACATCCCAAACCAAACACTAGTTTTTGTGACCACACCGTGACTCGTCCAATACCGTGGACACGGCTATTCGAGTAGGTTTGACACTCTGCAGAGGTTGTACATCTTTACCCACAAGTAGGGTATCGTCACACGGACACCTTAGTGTCGGCACGGATCCTATCAAAGCCATTACCCACCTTAGCTAACGCTACGAGCCACCACGGAAGCAACCAAGAGGTTATCCCACATAACCAGGGTGTACCTCACACAGAGCATACCCCTACTCCTTGGTCTCTCGCCGCTCACCCGCACACCAGATGGAAAGTAGATTAACTAGTGGGGTTTATGCTAAGCCGTTGCCACATACAACGGTCGAGTGGTTGTACGATGATTTGGGTCAGGTGAGATGCCACGCAACCCGGTCCTTAATCGACAAGATGGACAACTCCCAACATGCTCAACCACACAGGTACGAGCTCACCCATACTTCTGGCACACGTCCATCCCGTCTACCCAGTTCTTTACTCATTTTCCAAACATATCCCATTTCCACTTTTAAAGCACTCACACATAATGAAAGCACTCACACATTTTTAAAGCACTCATTTAGGCCAAAACAAGTTTCAATCATAGCAATCAAGGGTGGCTATCCTACCATGTTTTTGCAGTAAAACAATATGCAATTTATAAAACGGACATAGGGTTGTGTTTATAAAACTAGGACCAAAGCATGCATCAAAGGATGAGATTGAACTTGCCGTCTTCAAAGTCTTCGGGGAGTTCCGGCTCGGCGTTCGGGATCTCGGGCTCCTGCTCGCAGTAGTCGGCTCCAAACTCCGGCTTGGGATACCTTCCTTTGTTTGCTTCGTCGGCTATAGCGCACACACAGGCAAGCAAGCAATCAATATAAGCACACACAATTTCTCCAGCTGAGCTCGAGGAAGGTAGTAAAATAGGGAAATAAATGTTATGTAGGGGGTTTTGGGTGAAGGATGGGTGGCGGTATATCTGGTACGGGTGTGAGGAAGGTTGGGCACGATTTGGATTAAAATCGCGCATGAAATGACAGGTTAAAAGAGGTGTTTAGAATTAATTAGGGCCGGTTAGTAATTTAGTTTAAAAGAAAAGGACCTAAATATAATATTTAGCTAGGGTGAGGGTCTAACTATAATAGCTTGGGGGCCTATTAAAAAGGGCAGGGTTGTTTTGGTGGAATATCTTAAGGTTTAGGGTTTAATTTGGAAGAGAGAGAGAGAGGGAATAGAGGAGGGGGCTTGGTGGGAGGAAAAGGAGAAAGGTTAGGGGGTTTTTGGCAAAACCACCCTTTCCTTCCCCTTCCTCGGTCCAGAACAGAGAAGGGAGGGGAGGCGGCTCTGGGGCGGCCGGCCGGCGGCGATTGCCGGCGAGCCGGTCCACTTGCGGCGGCGGGAGGCGGGGGAAAATGGAGAGGGCGACGAGGGGGACCGATTCCCACCCTCACCTTGAGCTAGGACGGCGCGGGAGAGCGGCTCCCCGGCGGCGGCGGGGCGTGGCAATGGAGGTTGGGCGGCGCGGTAGGCGGTCGGTGGGTGCAGAGCAAGCTCGCTTGGTGCGGTGTGGGGCGGCGAGGAGGTGGCACCGACCCTTTTATAGGCGCCGAAGGTCGGTTCCGAGGAAAAAATCTCTACGGCGACTTTGGTGGCGATCCGGCCGGGTGGGCCGCGGCGGCCGGCGCCGCGGCGACTCCGGCGAGGTGACCCCTCGGCGCGGTGCTTGGTCAATTCGCGGCCTAACTCGGCACGTGACGGGCCGCTCGCGCGGCGACACGTCGCGTCGGTCAACTCTGTGCACGGCGCACGCGTCTGCGGCGTGGCCGGCGTCCCGGCGCGTGCGGGCGGGCGGGCGGCCGCGCGCGCGCGCGGCCGGCGCGCGGCGCCGTGGAGGAGACCGAGGTGGCGTGCGGGAATGGCAAGGGGCCGGCGCGGTCGGCGCCAGGCGGGCGAGCCAGGAGAGGAGCGGCGCAGGGGAGGCAACGGCGCCAGGCGCGGCTGGCTGAAGGAGGGAGAAGGAAGGAAAGGAAAGAAAGGGAAGGAAGAAAGGAAAAGAAAAGGGGAAAAGAAAAGGAAGGAAGAAAAGAGAAATGAAAGGAAAGGAGAAAAGGAAAAGAAGAAAAGAAAATAGGAATAGGAAAAGAAAAGGAAAAGAAACAGGAAAAAGGTTTAGAAAATTAGGAAAATTGTTAGGGAAATTAGGGGGAAGGATTTGCGGGGTTTTCCGGTTTCCGAGCGTCAGCGTGATTTTCGGGACGGCGGTGATGGCGAGGCGGACCGGCCGGCGGGACCGCGGTGTGCGCGGGATTCCCGGCGCGGTGGCCGACCGCGGCGTTGGGGGCGGCACGCGTGGGTGATGGCCCGAAAGCGGGCGGTGCCGGCGGGATTCGCGGCACGCGCGCCGAGGGTGAGAGAGGGAGAAGGTGACCGGAGTTTCAAAAGGGGGGGGGTAAATGAGCTCAGCGGGAAAGTTTTGAAAACACGCGTGATTTATTAGGTGATTTATTAGGAGCTAAAAATGCGGGTGTTACAAACCTACCCCACTTAAAATGAATCTCGCCCTCGAGATTCGTCTAGGTTTCAAACAGGTGGGGAAACTCTTTCTTCAACGCATCCTCTTGTTCCCACGTGGCTTCTTCTATTCCGTGTCTGCTCCATTGGACTCTGCACACCCGTACTTCTGATGTTCTTGTCCTTTTGACCACGGTGTCCAAAATTTTGACGGGCACTTCCTGGTACCTAAGGTCTGGCTGTAGATCGATGGTTTCTACCGGTACTCGCTTTTCTTCGAGGACCTTCAAACATCTGCGTAGCTGGGAGACATGAAACACTGGGTGTATATCTGCCATTTCTTCTGGTAGCTCCAACCGGTATGCTACTGCTCCGACCCTCTTTAGTAATTTATACGGTCCAATGTACCGAGGGGCCAACTTTCTGTGCACCTGAAATCTCCGAGTCCCTCGGATAGGTGAAACCTTGAGGTAAGCGAAATCTCCAGGATTGAAGCTTGCTTCACGCCTCTTCTTGTCTGCGTAGCTCTTCTGTCGGGATTGGGCGGCTTTCAATTTTTCTCGGATGTCGGCTACTCGCTCTTCGGCTTCCTTTATAAGTGCAGGCCCAACCAGGGCACGTTCTCCTACTTCTGACCACATCAAGGGTGTCCTACATTTCCTCCCGTATAATGCTTCGAACGGTGACATTCCTAGGCTTGCTTGATAGCCGTTGTTATAGGAGAATTCTGCATATGGTAGACTCTGCTCCCAATCTTTGCCATAGGTGAGGACACATGCTCTCAACATGTCTTCCAAAATTTGATTTACCCTCTCGGTCTGTCCGTCTGTCTGCGGGTGATATGCTGAGCTGAAATCCAGCTTGGTACCCATGGCTTTATGCAGGCTTTTCCAAAACCTAGAGGTGAACTGGGTCCCTCTATCTGAGACTATCCTGCTAGGCACTCCATGCAACTTCACTATGTTCTCTGTGTAGAGTTTTGCCAACTTCTCTCCACCATAAGTGGTCCGTACGGGTAGAAAGTGAGCAACTTTATTGAGTCGGTCCACTATCACCCATATGGAATCATGTCCTTTCTGAGTCTTTGGCAAACCTACTACAAAGTCCATGCCTATTTCGTCCCATTTCCATACCGGGATTGGTAAAGGCTGCAACAGTCCTGCGGGCTTCTGGTGTTCGGCTTTGATCCTCTGACAAGTATCACAGTGGGCGACGAACCGTGCAATGTCTGCTTTCATTCCGTTCCACCAATACTTCTGTTTTAAATCCATATACATCTTGGTGGATCCCGGGTGAATGGAGTATGCTGAGTTGTGGGCCTCATCCATGATGGTCTGTCGGAAATCTCCATTTTCCGGCACGCATATCCTATTCTTGTACCATAGTGTGCCTTGATCATCCACTCTAAAGTCAGGGGCCTTATTCTCTCCTGTATGTTTGCGGATCTTCATCAGATTCTCATCGATTTCTTGGGCCTCCCTGATCTTTTCCTCCAAGGTAGGCTGAACACTCAGTTGGTGAACGTAGCCTTGGGGGACAATGTGCACGTTGAGTCGTGCCATTTCCTCTTGCAACTGGGTACTCTTGGGTGCTGCCTTCTCGTAGGATTTTCGGCTTAGGGCATCTGCTACTACATTGGCTTTCCCTAGGTGGTAGTGAATCTCTAGGTTATAATCTTTGACTAACTCTAGCCACCTTCTTTGCCTTAGGTTCAGGTCGGGCTGGGTGAAGATGTACTTTAGGCTCTTGTGGTCGGTATAGATCTCGCACTTATTCCCAATCAGGTAGTGTCTCCAAATCTTAAGGGCATGCACTACGACTGCAAACTCCAAATCATGGGTGGGATAATTCTGCTCGTGGGGTTTGAGCTGGCGGGAAGCATATGCCACTACTTTCCCATCTTGCATGAGAACACATCCCAACCCTTTTCGGGATGCGTCGCAATATATGACAAAATCCCGTTGAATGTCTGGCAAGGTCAGCACTGGGGCTGTGGTCAATCTTTTCTTCAACTCCTGGAAACTCCTCTCACATGACTCAGTCCAGTTGAACTTCTTCTCCTTCTTGAGTAATTCCGTCATGGGTCGGGCAATCTTCGAAAATCCCTCAATGAACCTCCGGTAGTACCCTGCTAAACCAAGAAAGCTTCTGATCTCGCTCACATTGGTCGGTTGTTGCCAATTGGAGACCGTTTCAACTTTCCCGGGGTCTACTGCTACTCCTTCCGCAGTCAGAATATGCCCAAGGAAAGATATTTTCTCCGCCAGAACTCACACTTGCTGAACTTAGCGTACAGCTTGTGTGCCCTCAATTTCCCCAGCACTACTCGAAGATGTTGCTCATGTTCCTCCACACTCTTGGAGTAAACAAGTATGTCGTCAATGAAGACTATGACAAACTTGTCCAGCTCTTCCATGAACACCTTATTCATGAGGTTCATAAAATATCTTTGGTGCATTGGTGAGTCCAAAGGACATCACTGTGAACTCGTACTGCCCGTAACGAGTGACAAAGGCGGTCTTAGGGATGTCACTTTCCCTAATCTTGAGTTGGTGGTACCCTGACCTTAGATCCACCTTCGAAAAATACTTGGCTCCTTTCAGCTGGTCAAATAGATCATCTATTCTGGGGAGAGGGTACTTGTTTTTGATAGTGACTTCGTTCAGCGAGTGATAGTCCACGCACATCCTCATGCTCTTATCCTTCTTTTCCACGAAAAGCACTGGGGCTCCCCATGGTGATGAGCTTGGTCTGATGAACCCGCTCCGCTGGAGTTCTCCTAGCTGCTTCTTCAATTCTGCCAACTCAGGGGCTGCCATCCTATAGGGTCTCTTGGCTATGGGAGAGGTTCCAGGAATAAGGTCGATGACGAACTCTATATCCCTATCTAGTGGCATTTTTGGGAGTTCTTCGGGGAACACATCTGGGTACTCTCGCACTACTGGGACATCCTCTATGGACTTGGCTTCCATGTTGAAAACCATTATGTCTGGCCTGTGTCCTCGGGTGTGGCAGGTCACTTGTATCCCTTCTGGGTTAGTTAGGTGCACTACTTTATCGACGCAACTTATAAGGCCATGGTGTTGGCTTAACCAGTCCATCCCAAGGATCACATCTATTCCCTTGGACTTCAGTACTACCAGGTCTGCTAGGAACTCTACCCCACTTAAAATGATCCTTATCCGGGGGCATCCCAGTTGACACTTGATGTCACCTCCGGGCGTTCGAGTTAATAGGGGTGCTTTTAGTAGTACTGTAGGTATGCTATGTTTTTCCACAAAACTTGAGGATATGAACCAGTGCGATGCTCCCGAATCAAATGATATGGTTGCCAAGACTGAGCTGACCAGGAACTCACCGAGCACTACGCCTTGTGCTTCTTGCGCCTCCTGTGCGTTGATGTGGTTGACGCGGGCTCGTCCATAAGACTGCTGGGGCTGCCTCATCTGCTGGTTGCTGTTGTTGTTGCTGCGCACCGGCATGCGGTTGGCTCCAGACACGAGTGGCCTTGGTCCATTCACCGAGTTGGAGTAGGTGGTAGCGGTTGGCTTCTTGGCATACGGGCAGTTGGCGATGAAGTGTCCTGTTTTGCAGCAGTTGAAACACACTCGGGAGCTGTTGTTGTTGTTGGCAGTGACCTGGCTGGTGTTGTTCTGTGGGGGCTTCATGGCGCTCTGGTTATTGTAGGGTTTGAACTGGGTTCTGGGGCCTTGCGAGCCCGTGGCTTGGGACTGGGTTCTGTACTGCATGGGAGCTTGGAACCTGGACATGGGGTGTCCGAAGTTTCTCGGCCTCTGGGACCGCTCTTGCTGTTTGGCCTTGTGCTCCATAAACTTGCGCTTGTTCTCCTTCTTCTCTTCTGCCCTCGCTCTTTCTGTGAGTATGGCCATGTTCATGAGGGTGTTGAAGTCCGAGTAGATCTGAGGGGTAAGCAGGGTCCTCAGTTTCGGAGTTAGTCCCTTCTTGAACATTTCCTGTTTCTTGGAGTCTTTGTCCACTTCCTCGGGGGCATAGCGAGCCAGCTCTATGAACTGGTAAGTGTACTCCTCCACGGACATGTTGCCCTGGCGGAGTTCACGGAACTCATCTGCCTTTCGCTTCAGTGTGGCCTCTGGGATGTGGTAGCGGCAGAACTCTTCCATGAACTCATCCCAGGTGATGGCGGAGGGATCCTTGGCTGCTGCGCAGTAGTTCTCCCACCAGGCTAGGGCTGTCCCGGTGAGTTGGTGAGCTGCCAGGAGAACCTTGTCGCGGTCCTCACAGTGGAAGGGCTCTAGTTCCCTCAGAATGGCTCTCAGCTAGTCATCAACATCCAAGGGATTCACCGACCCGCCAAAAGTGGGTGGCTTCGTCCTGAGGAACTCTATCAGCTTCTCTTTCATGCCCAGGACTCGGGGCCTTGGGCGGTTGACGGCGTTGAAAATGGCCTCCATCAGGACAGTTTGATTGGCCAAACCTTGTGCCAATTCAATGGGAGGGGGCGGCGGCGGCAGGACAACGTTCTCTCCTCCATCTTCGTCTTGGTTTACTTCCTGATCGTTAAGACGCTCCCTTCGATCGGCTTGCGATCCTTCAGCGTCCAACCGACCGGAGCCTTGGTGGGTCCTGACAGGGCGCCTGGAAACCATCTGTAAAGGAGCAGGTTTTCTAAGAGATCTAGCTTTTATGTGATGTTTAAGTGGATTATATCGGATTTCTTTTTGAAAAAGGCAGGGTCTACTCCTGCCGGCAAGCACACAACAAGCACATAGCAAACAAACAAGCACAGACAAGTTTTTATTACAAACCAGTGAGGAGGATACATCCCGACTACGCGACTGACACTATGCGGACACACTACACGACTCAATACAACACGAGCTAAGGGTACGACTCTAAACTTGGACCAGCACGGCTTCACTCCCTGGGTCAGGGTTACTGGGGTATGCTACTCGTGAGGAGAGCCATCTTCCAGGGTCGAGTGTTCTTCCAGTGGAATGAGCCGCTCGTCGTCATTCTCACCCTCGGGGTTTCCATTTTCTTGAGGTTGTGCTGCGGCTTCGGCGGTCGTCGTTGGTGGTTCGGTGGCTACTGGTGGTGCTGGCGGGACTTCGATAGTTCCTCCCCATCCTACAAGGGGTGTTCCCAGCAGGACTTGAGCTTCTCCAATGGCTGGAACGGGTGTTCCGCTGTTGGTCCATTCTTGCATGTGTTGGTCCTGGATTGGCCTGAGGCTTTCATGGGCAACGGCTTCACTGCTTATGGCGGCTGCGGTCCTTGCTTCTGCTTGAGCCACTTGGACTTGGTGCATCCTCACTGTGACTTCAGCTTGCTCGGCCCGACTGATTTGCTCCCTCAAGTGCTTGGCTTGGTCATCGAAGAGCTTATCCAGTGAGACAAGGTAGGCAACTACGTGGTACAGCAGGTCTTCTTGGTGGCGGCATCGTTCCAGGTTTCTCATGCGGGCCTGCCAAACTGGGGTTCTGATGGCGGGAGGAAAGTACCTCATTGGTGTGGGGACGAGGTGTTCCTCGTAGATCCGGCACAGGTAGCGGAGGGCTTTCCTGAGGGCCAAGGGGTAGGTGTCTCGGTGTCGAAACCCTGTGGCGGTCACGCGCCACGGCTCGATGTTGGTGTGGCGGTTGCTTCTAGCGACGAAGAGGACCACCCTACAACGAAGAGTGCTGAGTTGCTTGTATTCTCTGTTGTAGTACCTAGGGCGCTCAGTGATACCGAGGCGCTCCAGGGAGTTGATAAGAAGGCGAGCAAAACCAGGCTCCTCCTGGCACACGCCTTGGGTCCATCCATCTTCCGCCATCTGAAAACAAAGGTAGATTTGAACAGGTTGTGGTGGGATACAAGAGGTGGATAACTTTATTTAGTAACAAGGTTGGGGTACACTCCTCGGGGTACACTTATTATCACTAGGACACAGCTCTAGCCTAGACATTCTAGTCCTATCCTCATGGTGATTCTTCCTCTAGCTGAATGCGACGCTTCTTCAGTGGGAGGTCTTGCTCCAGTATCTCGTCCTCAGTCTGGGTCCCTTTGTCCCAATGAGTTTCTTCGGGTTCATCTTCCTCCAATCCAGCTTCTTCTTCTCTCCTTCTACGTTCCTTGACTTCATCCCATAGGGTTTTATTGGCTAATAAAGTGCGTTCCCTTTCCCTAAGATAATCTTGCTTCGTGTTGTGTAGTTCAACTTCAGCCATGGTTGTCTTTATCCTTTCCAGTTCTACCCTTTGCTCCGCTCTTTCCGGTCTGTCAATCTGTTGCTTCAGTTGCTGGGCTTGCTCCTGGTAGAGGTGGTCTAGGCCATTGAGGTAGATAGACAGGTGGGAAACTGCCTCTTCCAGGTCTTCTTCTTCTCGTTCTACTCCTCTCATGCGATCAATCCACGAGTGTCCTCTACCTCTGGAGGGTGGGAAAAATCCCATTGGAGTCCTTCTGAGGTGCTGCCTATAAACCACTCGTAGACGTCGCAGGGCCTTCCGAGCAGCCTTTGGGTAGGTGTCGGCGAAGCGAAACCCAGTGGCGGAGACGAACCAAGGTTCTATGTCGGGGTAGAGCGTGCTTCTTCCCACGAAGATCAGCACCTTACACCGAAGGGTGCCGTAGCGTTTGTACTCCCGATAGACGAACTCCGGCGGATCCCTTACTCCGATGCGCTCTAAGCTGAGTAGCAGCAGGTTAGGGAGGCCAGGCTGGACGGGGCAGACTCCTCCGTTCCATTCTAGATTAGCCATCTGGAATCAGGCAAGGATCAAGGTAAGGATTTGGGAAAAGGTGAGCTCAGCAAAGGAAAGGTTAGAGAGGGCCAGAGGAGGTCTCGTATCCTAGGGGTCGCGTCCTACGGCCAACCTGCGGCTCTGATACCACCTGAAGCGTCCCCTCATCAGAGGTGACTAAATGTGACACAAGTACCAGTCCCAGGAGGCTGGTAACATATTTATTACAACAGGTGGATCAGTCTTTTACATCACAGCGACACAGAGGGCACTGAAGTGCCAACGCTACAAGGAACAACACAAACGCTAACGACCACACTACGATAGCAAAGGCTTCCAAAGCCTCATCAGAGTACCACACCATGGAAGCTCTCTATGGAGGCCCTGGGTACACAGGCACGGTTGGGTGTAGGGCAGCGACCTACTCGACGTCTTCGGGAATGTAATCGGGATCCTCCTCTGAAAAACAGTTAGTAAATCAAGGGTGAGCACACACGTACTCAGCAAGTCCAACCCCACCCACGGAGGGGCTTATAAGCAGATCATGCACATGATATATGTAACAAGGAACATGTTAAGGTTCATTTGCAAACTCATTTACTCAATGCAGGGTTTCCTTTCCGAAAAGGTTTTCGTAAACTAATTTTATAACCAAAGTGACTCAACTATTTTAAGAAAACCACTGTGGAACTACCGGACTCCCCGTCCGTAGTAGCCCAGGCACACAGCCACACACTTAACCCGGAAAACAAATCACACCAGAAAACATCCCAAACCAAACACTAGTTTTTGTGACCACACCGTGACTCGTCCAATACCGTGGACACGGCTATTCGAGTAGGTTTGACACTCTGCAGAGGTTGTACATCTTTACCCACAAGTAGGGTACCGTCACACGGACACCTTAGTGTCGGCACAGATCCTATCGAAGCCATTACCCACCTTAGCTAATGCTACGAGCCACCACGGAAGCAACCAAGGGGTTATCCCACATAACCAGGGCGTACCTCACATAGAGCGTACCCCTACTCCTTGGTCTTCCGCCGCTCACCCGCACACCAGATGGCAAGTAGATTAACTAGTGGGGTTTATGCTAAGCCGTTGCCACATACAACGGTCGAGTGGTTGTACGATGATTTGGGTCAGGTGAGATGTCATGCAACCCGGTCCTTAATCGACAAGATGGACAACTCCCAACATGCTCAACCACACAGGTACGAGCTCACCCATACTCCTGACACACGTCCATCCCATCTACCCAGTTCTTTACTCATTTTCCAAACATATCCCATTTCCATTTTTAAAGCACTCACACATTTTGAAAGCACTCACACATTTTTAAAGCACTCATTTAGGCCAAAACAAGGTTCAATCATAGCAATCAAGGGCGGCTATCCTACCATGTTTTTGCAGTAAAACAATATGCAATTTATAAAACGGGCATAGGGTTGTGTTTATAAAACTAGGACCAAAGCATGCATCAAAGGATGAGATTGAACTTGCCGTCTTCGAAGTCTTCGGGGAGTTTCGGCTTGGTGATCGGGATCTCGGGCTCCTGCTCGCTTGGGATACCTTCCTTTGTTTGCTTCGTCGGCTATAGCGCACACACAAGCAAGCAAGCAATCAATATAAGCACACACAATTTCTCCGACTGAGCTCGAGGAAGGTAATAAAATAGGGAAATAAATATTATGTAGGGGGTTTTGGGTGAAGGATGGGTGGCGGTATATCTGGTACGGGTGTGAGGAAGGTTGGGCGCGATTTGGATTAAAATCGCGCATGAAATGATAGGTTAAAAGAGGTGTTTAGGATTAATTAGGGCCGGTTAGTAATTTAGTTTAAAAGAAAAGGACCTAAATATAATATTTAGCTAGGGTGTGGGTCTAACTATAATAGCTTGGGGGCCTATTAAAAAGGGCAAGGTTGTTTTGGTGGAATATCTTAAGGTTTAGGGTTTAATTTGGAAAAGAGAGAGAGAGGGAATAGAGGAGGGGGCTTGGTGGGAGGAAAAGGAGAAAGGTTAGGGGGTTTTTGGCAAAACCGCCCTTTCCTTCCCCTTCCTCGGTCCAGAACAGAGAAGGGAGGGGAGGCGGCTTTGGGGCGGGCGGCCGGCGGCGATTGCCGGCGGCGGGCCACCGCAGCGGGGCGGGAGGCGGGGGAAAATGGAGAGGACGACGAGGGGGACTGATTCCCACCCTGACCTTGAGCTAGGACGGCGCGGGATAGCGGCTCCCCGAGCGGCGGCGGGCTGTGGCAATGGAGGTTGGGCGGCGCGGTAGGCGGTCGGTGGGTGCAGAGCAAGCTCGCTTGGTGCGGTGTGGGGCGGCAAGGAGGTGGCACTGACCCTTTTATAGGCGCCGAAGGTCGGTTCCGAGGAAAAAATCTCTACGGCGACTTTGGCGGCGATCCGGCCGGTGGGCCGCGGTGGCCGGCGCCGCGACGACTCCGGCGAGGTGACCCCTCGGCGCAATGCTTGGTCAATTCGCGGCCTAACTCGGCAGGTGACAGGACCGCTCGCGCGGCCGACGCGTCACGTCGGTCAACCCGTGCACGGCGCACGCGTCTGCGCGCGTGGCCGGCGTCCGCGCGTGCGGGCGGTCGGGCGGCCGGCGCGCGCGCGCCGCACGCGGCCGTTGTGGAGGAGACCGGGTGGTGTGCGGAAATGGCAAGGGGCCGGCGCGGTCGGCGCCGGGCGGGCAAGCCAGGATAGGAGCGGCGCAGGGGAGGCAACGGCGCCAGGCGGCTGGCTGAAGGAGGGAGAAGGAAGGAAAGGAAAGAAAGGGAAGGAAGAAAGGAAAAGAAAAGGGGAAAAGAAAAGGAAGGAAGAAAAGAGAAATGAAAGGAAAGGAGAAAAAGGAAAGAAGAAAAGAAAATAGGAATAGGAAAAGGAAAAGAAACAGGAAAAAGGTTTAGAAAAATAGGAAAATTGTTTGGGAAATTAGGGGGAAGGATTTGCGGGGTTTTCCGGTTTCCGGGCGTCAGCGTGATTTTCGGGACGGCGGTGATGGCGAGGCGGACCGGCCGGCGGGACCTCGGCGTGCGTGGGATTCCCGGCGCGGGGGCCGACCGCGGCGCCGGGGCGACACGCGTGGGTGATGGCCCGAGTGCGGGCGGTGCCGGCGGGATTCGCGGCACGCACGCCGAGAGTGAGAGAGGGAGAAGGTGACCGGGGTTTCAAAAGCGGGGGGGGGGGGGGTAAATGAGCTCAACGGGAAAGTTTTGAAAGCACGCGTGATTTATTAGGAGCTAAAAACGTGGGCGTTACACTACGATACTCGAACATGCAACCGCTTAAAGACATGAAAACCAATCTAATCTATCGGGGGTTGTGACCACAGTTTCTTCCTTTCCCTCTCCCTGTACTGTCACTACACGGAGGTATTTGTGACTAGACCTATGATGGACACGACGTATTGAATGGATCCAAGGGAGCATCGGGGCCCTTACTTCCCTTTACGACATGGTAGCTAACCTTAGGCATCAAAGCAAATTCAACACAAGATGATAGATAGATGTTCCAACAAAGTAGCGATTACATCTCAAGACCGATTAGAACCCATGGGCACATAAGAAGATTACCCCATCAAGGTGCTAGACATGGCACCGTTGATCATGGTGACGCTTCCGACGGTGTCTTCCTTCTTCTCCACTTGTGGGTGCTTCCTTCGAGATGGGCGATCCTCCTCCGGAGATCTCCCTCCTCTCTCTAGCTTGTGGATGGCCTCTCGGTGCGAATGGCTCTCTCCCTTGCGAATGGCGGCGCCTCCAGGGCGTTGAAGATCCTTCGGGTGCAAGGAAAGGGGGCCGAACCGACCTCGGAACTGGGCTAGGCCGGCCGGCTTGGGCCAACCGGCCCAGGCCCATCCTGGCCAGGTTCGGTCGCCCCTTCGCTCCCGTGGGTCCTCATGCATGCACTTTGCCCCGTCCACTTGCACCATTTTGACGATGTCACCCTCGCATCCAAGATGGAGGTTCTACGTGCATGAAGTTCGGTCTTTTACACTTCAATCCTTGGGGATGTTCCCTTGTAACACTTCGGTCCTTGCCACCATTGGAAGTGATTCCATCAAGCTCATGAACACGAACAAGACTCCTTAATTGCTCCTTTGAACTTGTTGTGAATCCGTCATTTATGTCCATGTTTTCCTACATAAACACAACACTTTCAAATGCATGCAAAAAGATGAACTTGTTATATGATTAGTGTGCCTAGTGGCAGGTTAGTTCCATAAACAAATCCAAACCAAAGTGTAACGAACATGTTTGGTGTACCAAAATACACCGTCAACAGAGGCCAGCAGACGTCGCATGCTCGGTGGGTGGAGTGGTGGTGGGGACACTCAAGGTCCACGCTGGCATCCATGCTCATCCCGTTGGGCACGCCCAAAACATCAGTTGCATCTGTCACCTGTCCAGTAGCGGGAACTCCACCCTGCGGTCTAGCCGGTCCGACCGGAGTAGCGTCGGGTCCAGCGTGTCGGGGTGGTTCGTCACCATGATCACGCGCACACCATCGCCCGCGCGACCGTCGTCATTGAACCCGTCCATCTGCGCCAGCAACTTCACTAGCACACACTGCACCTCAAGGTCGTCACCATCGCGACGTCTACCTCATCGAAGATGATCGACACCTTCTCCTGGGCTAGCGGGATGATGTCGCGCACCATCTAGGGTTGTCACCGAGGTACTTCTCCACGAGCGCGGGGCCACTGACGCGAAAGAACGCCATCATCGTCTGGTGCGTGATGACCCTGGCGAGCATGGTCTTGTCGATGCCCGACGGGCCGCACAGGCACACCGCATGACGGGTCCATGCCGACATGTGTGAACCGCTCCGGGTGCGTCAGCGACAGCTCCACAGCCTCGCAGACCTCCCACTTCAGTGCCTCGCACCCGGCAACATCGTCGTACGTGACACCCCGCCTCTCACCGTCCGCGACGAGTAGGGACGACACGATGGCGCCTGCGTCGGCATCCGCGGGCAGGTCCTCGAGGACAGCGAGTGACGACGATGCATGGAGAAACACGTTCACCGAGGGCTTGAGGCGCGCGCGGTCGACAACGTCGTGGACACGCACATAATGGCCGTGCGGCCTCCCTTCGCCATCGTCAACGACGGTGTGATCGTCGCTGACGAGCTCGACAACTTGGACGATGATGAGGGGCATGCCTTGCCGCTGGACGTGCTTCAGGGCCTCCTGTGTACCGTGCCTCACTCCCGAGCGCGGCGGCAGGGCGGCAATGCTGCACGTGGCAGCGAAGCACAATAGGATCGAGGAGGAGGCATCTGCCTCGCCGAGTTTGGGAGCTGCGATGAGGTCCCCATGCTCCCGTCGTGCGGGCATGCCTTCCACGCCGCCCATCGCGCGAACCGAGGGGGCGGCGACGTAGATCCAAGTCGCGGTCACACGTCGGGGTGACGTTGGTGTGCGTGCATGCTGGGGATTAGGTGGGCAGGGGGTTATTGCAAAAGTGTTGGATATATGCCCAGAGACAATTGGATTGGATCCACTAATGGACTTGATGGATTTGATCCATTAGGGTACTAAAGTTTTAATGGGCCGCAAAGGTTGAAAGACCTATTAGTGACCTCTATATATACAGAGGTTGAGGGAGGGAGAAAACCTAATCACTACTATAGTAATTCCTACAGCCCCTCCTCAATCTATATCTTACAGATTGTGATCGTTCGTGAGGTTCTAGTACATTTACGATCGGTGTGCATTCCCCGAATGGTGTGGATACCTTGGAGGTGCTACATGTGGAGCACTTGCGCGAGCCGTAAAGTGCAAGAAGAACGTGAGCAACTGCACAACACTACTACACTCGACGCGTTCATCTGTATTCTGCCGCATCTACACGTATAGTGGCAGTCCTGTGATCTCTGACAGTAGCAGTTCCTGCTTTGCGAGGAAAATTTTGTTTTGCGCTAGCGTAGCCACCCCATATCCCTTAAAAAGTGCCTCGACCAGTGGGGGGCTGGCGGGCGGTTTTCTGCAAATTGCTCCCACCTATTGCGCAGGCCATCAAATCTAGATGGTGCGTCCCTGATCAGAGGTTGCATAGTTTGCACAAGTAGGCTGCTTTACACCCGATACACTCTTATTTTACCATTAAGCATGTGCGGAAAGTTAAGGTAAAATAATGAATTGGCAATGCTGTCCAAATAGGGAGCGTATCAGGTGGAAACCAACCCACCTATGCAAACTATGGAAATTGTGATCAGGACCACAGGATCTGGATCTAAAGGACACATAGAGAGGTGGCACCAATTTGCAGATACCCACTCGCCAGCCCCCACACCTCGATGGACTTTTGCAATAAAGTCCCTAATCCCCACGGCGCCCACCCAGTGTGCCTCGTGTCGCCGCCACCATGGAGCCGTCGGACCGCTGCCCCATCGCTGGGCGACCGCCCTTTCCCAGTGTTGCGTAGCCAGCCCGTGCGACAACGATTCCTCATCCCGGCGGCAGCCAACCCCTCATCCCCCGCGGCGGCCAGCCTGTCTGACGCGGGCCTGCCCGTGCGCCTCGTCCCGAACTGCTGCTGCCCGAGCTCTGTCGGGGGCGTGCTAGATCGAGGGAGGGAGGAGCATCAACATCATCACGAAGCCCGGGCGCTGATTTCTCCATGGATGGAGCCGCGCCTCGAATCCTGGAGGCAGGCCTCCCTCCGTGGCGGATGAGGAGGCCCGCGACGGCGAGGGGACGCAAGGGCGAGAGGAGAGGCGGGCACTCCTCTCCGTCGTGGTGCTCCCTCTGGCGCGGAGCTCCATGCGTCGGCGGGGCGCGGCCCATGGCGGGGAGGTCTGCAGGTGTCGCAGTGCGAGTTGTCGTCGTCAACTCCGTGCTCCAGTGCCCGGCGGCGACTCGCAGTCACGGACTCGCGGGTTCAGCAAAAGCCAAGCAACGCGGACTGGTTGGGCACCGTGGGGACTAGGGGGTTATTGCAAAAGTCCATCGAGGTGTGGGGGCTGGCGGGCGGGTATCTGCAAATTGGTGCCACATCTCTCCATGTCTTTTAGATCTGGTGGTCCTGATTACAGTTTTCATAGTTTACATGGGTGGGTTGGTTTCCACTAGCTGTGCTCCCGTCCAAAAATAACCCGGAAAATTCAAATGCAAATCTAGCTGGGCCCAATGGAACACCTCTCGAAATGCTGGGCTCGCTGTTGCGCCCATCCCAAGGCGGCCCCGTCGTCCTCACCACCAGACGCTCACCAACCTGGCAGCCTCCTCCCCCCGCACATCATCGGCCAAGCCCCGCCGCTCGCAGTCGCAGCCAATCACACTCCGAACAACCAGCCCAAATCCCCCACCTCCTAGGGCTCACTCCCCCCAAAGTCAAAACAGAAACCTCCAGGCCAATTCTTCCTCGACCGCATCGCCCGTCCCCGCCTCCATGGCCACCTCCGCCCTCGCCACGCTCTCCGCCACCGCCGCCGCCGCGGCCGGCAAGCGCCTTCTCCTCTCGCGCCCCTCCCCCTCCTCCCTCTCCTTCTCCCGCTGCCTCGCCGCCGCGGGACCCCTCCGCACCCGCGGGTTCCTCGGGTCTCCAATCCGTGCCGCGGCGTCGTCCGCGTCGGCGCCCCCCGCCGCGGCGGCGGCCAAGACCATCGCGGTCGGGGACCGCCTCCCCGACGCGACGCTCTCCTACTTCGACTCCCCCGACGGCGAGCTGAAGACGGTGACGGTGCGCGACCTGACGGCGGGTAAGAAGGTGGTGCTCTTCGCGGTGCCCGGCGCGTTCACGCCCACCTGCACCCAGAAGCACCTCCCGGGGTTCGTCGCCAAGGCCGGGGAGCTCCGCGCCAAGGGGGTGGACGCGGTCGCCTGCGTCTCCGTCAACGACGCCTTCGTGATGCGCGCCTGGAAGGAGAGCCTCGGCGTCGGGGACGAGGTGCTGCTCCTGTCCGACGGGAACGGGGAGCTGGCGCGCGCCATGGGTGTCGAGCTCGACCTCTCCGACAAGCCCGTCGGGCTCGGCGTCCGGTCCCGGCGGTACGCGCTGCTGGCCGAGGATGGGGTGGTCAAGGTGCTCAACCTCGAGGAGGGCGGCGCCTTCACCAACAGCAGCGCCGAGGACATGCTCAAGGCGCTCTGAGCTTCGACCCCCATCTCTTCGCTCGCCATGGTTTGCTGTCTCCCACTCGAGAAGCTAGATTTTGTTTCTGAATAATCGTTGCGGCAACGGTGGCTTGTGTTATGTTGTTGCTACCACGACGACCTGAGTTTAGTGACTGGTGAATACTGCACACTGCACCTCAGTTTATGAGTTGTTATCTTGATGTGAAGGTTCTAGCGAACATGGCAGTATAGGCATGATAGCTCCCTGTGATTGTGAATGTGCTCTGTTTGGCAACTTCTGGTGACATATATCAGTTTTATTTGGGAATTAGTGCTTGTTTGCGTCATAATTCTATGCTTTTTGTGTCTCTGAGCTGCAATGACTGCAGTTGCAATATTTTCTTGCAAACCAAAGAGAGCGACAGCCCATTTTTGTTGGAAAGTTCAGGCTTTGGTGCACACCTGACCAAACTAAGATGTTTTGATATAGGCACTCTGCACTAAAGTTTGGTGCTTTGGTTAGCTCGTTTGATTGGGGGATTGACAGTTGCTATGTCTCAGATGTTCCTGTTTCATCATGTTTGCGGTTTCGGTTTGCACAGCTTCACATAAGCCGTTTTCTTAATGCTCTCTGAAGCTCCTATGGCTATAGTCTCTCTGACGTGTTGTGGGGATTCAATTTCCTGAGGGAGCAAGGGGTCATATGCCTCTTGGGAGGAGCAAAGGCCCAATCTTTCATTTGCTTTGCTAGCAATCTTATTGTTGTGAGTCCATGATTAATTTATTATACTGCTAGCCAACCAAACCGTTGCTATACAAGACCAAGTTCTGAAACCAGATCGGTCGTAACTCGTAAGCAGTCGTAAGCTTGATCGGATCTAAATTGAATGCCTTCTGTGGGGACATCAGCTTGAAGTAGCAGAACTGTATTGTTTCTACTTTCTGCTGGTAACAAGCTGGTGGTGAAGTCGTCCCCTTTCCCCAAATAGTTTTCTCGAAGACTTAAGCATATCTGTGAAGAAGGAAGCTGGAGAGAAATAATCATCTGTGACCGTAACTTGATTGCAACGGCTAATTACTTCTTTGGAGATCTCAATATCTCAATACGTCTCTTGAGAGGGGAGTACCGGAGCCTTCTGTGTAACTGGTTCGATCTCAAGGGTTCGGACCAAATATGATTTCGCAGCGATGGATGTATATAGGCAGTGGTAATGTGGTAAGGCAGCAGTAAGCGTGATCCTGTGCTGCCTGTAGTTCTGCACTCTGCAGTGAACAAATGCACTTTGCACCTGAATGACCTGTTTGGACGCGGGGAGTGATGTGCCTGCGCTCAGGTGTCCACCATGCCGCTTGTTTTCGTTCCCCTCATTCCCTGGATCCCGGGATAGCCTGTTCGCTTGTCTTATCAGCCACCAGCCAGCAGTATTTTTCTCTCACAACAAATCAGCCACCAGCAACCAGCCAGCAGTACTTTTCTCTCAGAACAAACCAGCACCAGGCATCAGCCACCAGCCAAACGAACAGGCTGATGTCGCCGGCGCGGCGGGACACTCGAATTATCCGATAATCATCATTCATCACGCTTACCACGGCTGGCTTACCAGGAATCCTATATACGTATCTTCCGAAAGATAAATAGCTAAGAGCAATTGCTCGCAAGGGACTAACTATCTTGGCTTAACTATCTTAAAAAATAGAAAATTTGTCAAAAACTTAATCCAACAGATTAGCTAAACTTGTCCTACTATCCTCCACTAGCTAAACCGGGGGCTTCGCTAGCCATCTTTGACTAGCCAGTCCCGCTATCAATCCCCTTGTACATAGTATGGCAGACGGGACCCACTAGCGGTGGAGCATATGGAGAGTTGATTTTATCTAGTCTATTGGATTTCATCAACTTTTTACTAGCTATTTCATTTTATATACTAGCCAAATCAGTAATTTAGCTAGTGATATTTAGAAAGACTCTTGGAGTTGCTCTAAGCAATTATAAGCCCAAGTACCGGACACACAGCCCACCGCGCGCAGCAGGTCGTCTTCTTCCTGCTGCCGTCGACGCCCGTTTGCGTGTGTCGGTGAGAGCCGAGGAAGGGTGGGAAGTGGGGGAGCGGTCGGCGGCCTCGCCGCCGGCCGGGGTGGTGGTAGAGGTGGTGGCAGCTTAGGGTTCGGGGTTGTGGGATGGGAGATTCGATGGCCAGAGAAGATGAGTGGGTGGGCGGTGGGCGGAGCGGCCGGCGGCGAGGTCGTCGCCGGCCGGGTGGTGGTGGAGGCGGTAGCACTTAAGGTTAGGGTTTCGAGGTTTCGGGGTTCGGGTTTCCGGGGGCTCCATTGTCCCGTGGGCCTAGAAATGAAGGGGGTGGGTGCGCCCGGAGGCCGGCGGCGGCGGAGGCGAGGTGGCGCGGGAGCGCCGCCCGCCGGGGGTAGGGCAATATGGGCGGTGGGCCGTGGACCGGCGACGGGGGTGCGAGATGCATTCGGGTTAGGGAGGGCGGGGGTCGACGGGCGGCGACGGGTGGTTGGGAGGGCGGCGCGGCGGCCGCCGGCTGGGGCTGGTGGAGAAGGCGGCGGTGGTGGCGACCGGTTGGGGAAGAAGAACAAGAGACGATGGGAGAACCCGTGATAACTTCTTCCCACCTTCCGGAAGGGAGATAGGAGACCCCTGCCTTACCATGTTCACACGGGCGGCCCACAGGGTAGTTGGGAAGACTTGTACCCATCTGGAAGAGTATTGGCCCAAGATGGCCCATCTATTGGGTGAAGATGAGAATGTGCCACATAGCGGAGTTCGAGTTCGATCGAGTTCGAGTTCGAGTCGGTGTCAATACCCCGTCGGTGCTGATGCAGTCGGACTCCGGGCTCCCGGCTCCGGCTCGGGTTCAGTGATGGCGTGTTCGGACTTTGGACTCGCGAGAACCTATAAATTCCCAACTCCACTCTCACCTCTTTCCATCTCCCATTGCTCAGCTCTCTCCCGCTTCCTCTGCTCGTCGTGAGGTGCTTCTGCTGACTGCTGTTGAGCGTGTCCTCTCTTCTCAGTTCCCACTCTCCCCTTGACCTGACATGGCGATACCTGTCGCGCGCGTGCACCTCGCCATAGCGCACGCGGCTCTCCCGGCGCTGCTCCCGACCCCGCTCAGGTGGAAGATGGTGGCGCCGCTGCTCCAGGCGCCGCGGTGCGTCGTCATCCTCCCCATGCCACTGGCGCCCAAGCCCTGCCGCGCCGACGCCGTGGAGAGGTGGGACGCGAACAAGACCGTGAGACCGGCAGCCAGCCCGACGTCGTCGTCAGGATCATCATTAGGCCGGCACACACGCACCCCTGACGACCGTCCTGGCGAGAGGTGGGACACCAACAAGACGAGCGCGACGTCCTCGTCGAGCAGCAGCGGCAGCAGGTCGGTAACCAGGGCGCGTCGTCGTCGGCGGAGCGTTGGGACGCGCACAAGAATCCTCGCCCGACGCAGGCCGGCGGGATCGACGACGACGACGGCCAGAGCAGCAGCAACGGCATGGAGTTGGACGACATGCCGCTGCAGCGGACGTTCTACGCTGGTCCGGGCTTCCTCGCGTCGTCGCCGGAGCCGAGCATGCTCCCCATGCCATCTCCGTTCATGGTGCGCGTTGTTGCGTAGCTGCATCCCTGCACTATACTGCACGCGGAGTGATACACGCGCTGGCGTTGATCAGGAATGATCTCTCGGGTTTGGTCATCACGTGGTGTCGTGGTGAACACTAGGCCAGAAACGATTTGTCCTGGCGGCTAAAACCGGTTTTTGCTGGCGGGCGAGGCACCCGCCAAAGAACTTTGAGCCGGTAGAAATGGCCCTTTGTCTTTGGCGGGTGGCCGGCCCGCCGCCACGAGAGCCATTTGTTTTGGCGGGTCACTTAAACGACCGCCAGCACAAATGTCATCGGCGGCGCGGTTACTTAAGCGACCCGCCGGACAAATGCCATCACCGCCGGCGCTTTCTTAGGACGCCCGCCGGCACAAAATTCGGCTTTCTTTGCGGTTGCTTAGACCGCCCGCCACAGAAAGCATTTTTCCCTTTTCCTATATAATTCCCCATAATTGTTTATTATTTGTATATAATTTGTCATTTTCGTCTATTATTTTTTTCACATTGGCATTTGTATGCTAAATTCACTTTAATTTTCAGTAATTTAATTTGTATTTAACCGCCAAATCCAAATATATGTCTCACAAACACACAATCCAAACTAAATAAAAAATGTATACATAAGTCACATTACAAAACATTGTGCATAATAGATAACCCTAAGACACTCATCTACGTAACCTTTCTGCATCATCTAATGTCAGAACTCCTTCTTTATCGAAGAATTCTCCATCCTCGTGGCAAATCTCACGTAGGATGAATCTCGGCATGTTCGCACAAATATTGGTGATTTGATTGTCACCAATTGCCCCCATGATTTGTCAATGGTAGGCATCTGCACGTAAACACAATAAATGAAGATTGTTATGCATTACCATCGGGACCATAATTAGAACATACATAGTTGTGTACAAACTAGAGGCTTGCGTCTTCAGGATTCGTCCGGTACCTCCCATTATTTCTCAAAACCTCACACACATAATATCCACATAGTACACTGCCAGGAGGTTGTTTGTAGCACTGCAACCAAATAAAAAATGATCGGTGCTAATTAACAGAAGTGTACCAACTCTGATAAAAATGATTGATACTTATTAACAGAAGTGTTCTTACCCATTTGGCATTGCGTATCACCAATTTTCCCTTCTTGTGCTCCCCGCCATTGAGTATGTATAGCCTATACGCACTTTAAGGATATAAAAACATAAGTTAGTAATACAATTTGAAATATAGTTGATACACGCATTAGTGATTATATATTGCACTTAGTTGTCTTACTTTTTTATAATATCAATGATTGTCTTGTAAGAAGACAATGAATAGTGTAATGAGTTGAAGACCCCCACGGTTCCCAACTTCGGACACATGTGAAAGCAAATGAAATGATCACCGCATAAAATTAAAATAATTAATATAAATAGACTAAAAAATGAAGGCAAATGATGAAATAGTTATTTAAAGGATCTTACTCAAAATTGTAAGCAAACTTGATAGAATCCTTATGTTGGTTTTTCCTCATGACCGTTGAAATGTATACGACACCTCGTGAAGTTTAGCTTTCTCGTAACCCTTTATTAATTTTTCTTTCTCTTCGGTGTCTTTGCTTCTTCCTCTATTTTCTTTCTTAATTCATCCCTCATTATGAACGTGTGTTGTGATTTGGTTACTTGTTGCGGGTCAATAAATGCTACCTTCCACCTCCCATTTGTTTTCTTTTCATCGTACGCTTGCATCCCGCAAAAAAGTTTATTTAGGATGGTAATAACAATAGATTTGGATGTCGTATAGGGATGTTGACTTACATGGACCAAATGGTGACAAGATTGATGTCGAGTTTTTCACGACGGAACATCGCATGCAAATCGGGGAAATCGATTGCAACCTTTCGGTCATAAGAGCTACTGAACACCCATTTCGGTAGATTGGCGGTGATAGTGTGAATGCCTTGCTTCATGGCGTGCATGATCCAAGTATGCAGCCTCATTAATTCTGACGGCCCTTTGTTCAGTTGCCACCTAAACAAGAATGGTTTGCCATGCTCATACTTGTCGGGCACCTCATCCAACGAAAACATACTTATGTGCTCCTCCTTTTGTTTTTGTAAAGAGGCGCGGGATAAAGACTTTTCATCTGGTGCCTTCTTGAGTACTTGAACATTAGGTGATTCTTTATCGGGTGTTGGAGCCCGTTTAGGTTTATTCTTCAGTACTTTCAAGAACAAATCAACATCAGATGATTTCGTCTTTGGTTCATATGAGTTTATCATCCGGTGTATTGTTGTTGGCGTCTTGGTTGCTGGAGGAGGAGATGGTGGTCTTGGACATGGCAGAGGAGATGGTGGTGCCCCCCCCCCTCGCCCCCGATGTCGGAGGAGTTTGTGGTCTTTGATCGGATTTCGGAGATGATGTCCCCGCCCTTTGCCCCTAATGTCGGAGGAGTTTGTGGTCTTGGATCGGATTTCGGAGATGATGATGCTCCCCGCCCCCGCCCCCGATGCCGGAGGAGTTTGTGGCATGTTGTTGTCATTATTGTTAACTCCCTGCTCCACAACCATCATGTTGTTGTCATTGTTACCGCCTCCATGTTCCCCACCCATTGTGTACTCGACCATTGCAGCATCTGGATCCTGGGGGGTACTCATTCTTGGCTAGGTTGCAAGCAGGGACTTGGTGATGTATTAATTATGATATCTCGACGATGCCACAATATGTATTGGTTCCTCGCATCACCGAGAAGCGCGATCCCATCCTTAGTAGGGATATCAATCTCGCACGACTCATCAGAAGCCGAAACAACTTGAACCCATGCGTACTCTGGCGGTGGTGGACTCGGAAACACACGACCCGTTAGTGCCATGGCTGTCCCAACTTCTCGAAACTTATCTAGTTTTCTTCCATATGGAATAACCAACTTGCATGGTGTATCCTCTACAATGTCATCCACAGGATGCTTGGGATAGCAATAGAATCAACACTACTTGGAGTCGGGATGGCTCCGATCTGGTCAAGCATCAAGTTTGGAGGAACCTGTCCAGAACCACCAGATACTAGATTCTCTGCACTTGGCCCAACAGAAGCTTGTTGTTGTTGTATGAAGAAGCATATCAATTCTTGCTTGGCAATTTCTCTCATCTTGTCTTCAAGCTTCTTCTTATAACGGTCTCGCTTTTTATAACTTGATCGGTGTTCACGAAATGCTTTACCCCAGGGCAAGGTAGAAGAAATCCCTCGAACACGGCCAGGGTGCTCAGGCGTTCCGATCGCGGCAGATAGCATATCTCTCTCCCTGTCGGGCACGAAAAGACCTTTCTTTTGCATTTCCGCACGTTCTTCCAGCTTTTGATAAATTTGTTCTGTTGAGGGCTTCTGGAATGAAACATTACCGTCAGGTGCTATAGCCGGAACTCGAGCAAGGATCCAATTTCTGCTACGCTCATTCATGCCTTCAAAAATAGTTGGTAAATCAGCTACCCACCTTTCTTCTTCCTCCTTCCTCCATTTTGCCATTTTGGCAGCATATCCTCCGGAACCCAAGCAATGGGGGTTCTCAGCAGCTTTCATAGCCTTCTCCTTTTGTTGGACGCTCAGAGCTACTGCTTCTGTCGTCTTCTTCTGATCTATGAATTCTTCCCAGACTGCTAGCGGAATGTTACCATACACATCCCTAACATCCTTTCCTTTCTGGACAAAAATTTAGTATTAAGTGTAGACCTCCAATTCCTAAGAGCTCTTCCACAAAGGCCCTCAGCAAAAGTTCTACCTGCATTTTCTGTACCTTCTGGATAAACAAATTTTTCTTTCACTTTGGCCCATAATACATCCTTCGTAGCCTTAGGGGCTGTCTTCCAATTAGTAGTTGTGATCCAAGACGCCAATTGGTCTCTGACAATTGCACCGACGATGTTTCGAAACCTAGCAGCTATCCCCTTAGGTTCGGCGGGCTCACCTTTGTCACCCAACCGTTCTATCACAAGTTGTCCTCTTTCAGGGATCTGGTTTCTTCTTCTATGACCATGTTTCCTTTTCAGGTTACTAGAACTAGTAGTGCCCGAAGGTTGTGGTTCTGAAATGACTTCTGCCTCTTGGGCACGAATGTTAGATGCTCTACGACGTCGTCGCGGGGATCGGTCATTGTTCTACACATAAAACACTATTTAAAGTATATCTTAATTGAATAAACAAACATTAAGTTGAGTGAATGTGCATGCAGACCTCATTATCGCTTGGTTCGTAATCAACATCATCGTCTTCGGGACGCCTACGAGGTCGTGGTTCGCTTGGTTCGTACTCAGAGGGAGTTTCATAGTCTCCAATTATACCACTATCACTAGATTCCTCCTCACCGGATTGTTCACTGATAACATTTGATCATAGATAATCCATAGTCCATATTTATACAATAATCCATAGTCCATATTTATACAACAATCCATTTTTATAAAAAAAATCTATTTATCAACAATCCATATTCCATATTTCATTATTTATACACCAAAACTAATAAAATGAAATCCATAGTCCATTTTATATAATAAATCTATTTAAAAATTAGACACAATCCATAGTGCATACTCATAACAAATTTATTTATACAAAATGCATCATCCATTTATTTATACAAAATGCATCATCCATTTATTTATACAACAAAATGGATAAAATAAAATCCATAGTCCATTTGTAACATTTTTAAATCTATTTATCCACAATCCATGTAATTGCATCCACAATCTATTTATCCACATTTTTAACACATGTAATTGCATTTTGAAAAAAAAAGAGAAAAAACACCAACCAGGGAGAAGGGGCTGTCGTTGCTGCGCCGCCGGCCCTATCCCCGGCCTCCATGTGTCCCGAGCGGTGACGAGATGAGGTGTCGGTGGCGAGCGGGGGCGGCGCTATCGGCGGCGGCGGAGCGATCCGCCGGCGGGTCCCGGCCGGCGGTTGGGGAAGCGGCGGCGGGGAGGAGGACGCCATCTGGTAGGGAAGAGGTGCGGTGGCACTCGGTCGGCGGGGCGGCGGGGGCGACCGCGGACGACGGCGCGGCGGCGGTCCACGGGAGAAGGGGCGGCGCCCTAGCGGAAGACGGCGGCGGTCCACGGGGAGAAGGGGCGGGGCCCTCGCGGATGACGGCGGGGCGCTCGTGGACGTGGGCCGGGCACTCCTGGAGGACGGCGGGGTGGTCGGAGGGGCGGCGGCAGTCGGGGACGACGACGGCGCTCCGCGGGAAAATTTGGCAGCCTGACGACGTCGTTACGTATTCGCGCCAGACTTAGAAAATTTTCGAGACCGTGTCTCGTGTATATATAGATGGAGTCACCACTGGCGGGCAACATAAGGCAACCGCCAGCTGTAGACCACCGCTGGCGGGTCACATAAAACAACCGCCAGCGGTGAACCTTACCACAGGCGGGTGACTTAAGCAACCGCCAGTGGTGAGAATTCCCGCTGGCGGTTTTCATAAGCGCCCGCCAGCGCTGTGATATGAAAGAATTTAAACTTATCTTTTCAAATGCAAATGACAAAACACCTCCTATAAATAAATTTAAATATTTTATGAAAATTTTTGGAAGTTTCAAAGAATTTTGAACATTGTCATGCCAGGATTTCAAATTTTCAAATTTTGGCAAACCACTATGCTGGCGGTTGACTTATGATAACCGCCGAAGATAGTGTTTTTCCATAATTTGCAAAATTTGAAACAGGGGCTTAAATTATTCAAATTTCATTGAAACTTCCCAATGTATCATAAAATATTTCAAGTTAAGTATAGGGGGTGTGTTTTTTGTAAAATAAGTCCTAGTTAGAAAAGGTTAGTTCAAATAGGTTCATACACCTAATGAGTTATAGGTTGTTTGACCCTAGGGTCTCATTTGAACTAACCTTTTCAAATTCAAACCTATTCTTATAACAAAACACCTCCTATAAATAAATTCAAATTTTTTATGAAAATTTTTGGAAGTTTCAAAGAATTTTGAACATTTTCATGATAAGATTTCAAATTTTGGCAAACCACTATGCTGGCGGTTGACTTATGATAACCGCCAGCATAGTGTTTTTCCATAATTTGCAAAATTTGAAACAGGGGCTTAAATTATTCAAATTTCATTGAAACTTCCCAGTGTATCATAAAATATTACAAGTTAAGTATAGGGGGTGTGTTTTTTTAAAATAAGTCCTAGTTAGAAAAGGTTAGTTCAAATAGGTTCATACACCTAATGAGTTATAGGTTGTTTGACCCTAGGGTCTCATTTGAACTAACCTTTTCAAATTCAAACCTATTCTTATAACAAAACACCTCCTATAAATAAATTCAAATTTTTTATGAAAATTTTTGGAAGTTTCAAAGAATTTTGAACATTTTCATGACAAGATTTCAAATTTTCAAATTTTGGCAAACCACTATGCTGGCGGTTGACTTATGATAACCGCCAGCATAGTGTTTTTCCATAATTTGCAAAATTTGAAACAGGGGCTTAAATTATTCAAATTTCATTGAAACTTCCCAGTGTATCATAAAATATTACAAGTTAAGTATAGGGGGTGTGTTTTTTTAAAATAAGTCCTAGTTAGAAAAGGTTAGTTCAAATAGGTTCATACACCTAATGAGTTACGAGTTGTCGACCCTAGGGTCTCATTTGAACTAACATTTTCAAATTCGACCTATTCTTATAACAAAACACCTCCTATAAATAAATTCAAATATTTTATGATAATTTTTGGAAGTTTCAAAGAATTTTGAACATTTTCATGCCGAGGATTTCAAATTTTCAAATTTTGGCAAACCACTATCTTTGGCGGTTGACTTATGATAACCGCCAAAGATAGTGTTTTTCCATAATTTGCAAAATTTGAAACAGTGGCTTAAATTATTCAAATTTCATTAAAACTTCCCAATGTATCATAAAATATTTCAATTTAAGTATAGGGGGTGTGTTTTTTGTAAAATAAGTCCTAGTTAGAAAAGGTTAGTTCAAATAGGTTCATACACCTAATGAGTTATAGGTTGTTTGACCCTAGGGTCTCATTTGAATTTAAGTACAGGAGGAGAGTCTCATTCATCAAAACTTCCAAAACTCTCCTAAATTGATTGAAAGTCTTACAACAACACTAATTATATAAAGTCGTACAAGTGATACATCAAGCCCGACTAATAAGAAGTGCAAGTTTATCCTTTAACAATTCTCCCATCACAGTCTGTATGTAACCATGGCTTCTCCGATTTAGGAATGGTGGCTTTAATTTTTTTATTCTCTTCTCATGATCTTTGAACAAGATTAGTTCCTCGAACTGATTGTAATCCTCAACATCAATTACACCTTCTACTCCTAGAATTCTTTGTTTTCGGGAGACGGCAATGTGCTTCTTCACATTCATAGGATCAGCTATGTAGAAAACTTGTGCAACACGCTCGGCGAGTACCCATGGATCATCTTTGTAACCTACATTAGCAAGGTCTACAAGTGTCAATCCATAATTGTCATCTGTGACGCCATTCGGGTGTTTGACCCATTGGCACCGAAACACGGGGAACCTGATATTCCCTCCATAGTCAAGTTCCCATATTTCCTCTATGAACCCGTAGTAAGTGATGTTGTTTCCGGATTTATCAATCGCATCTATGCGAACACCACTATTTTGATACGCAACACTCTTGTTGTCTTTCGCCTTCGTATAGTAGGTGTACCCATTAATTTCGTATGCTTGCCATGAGGTAACATTGCTTGATGGACCAGCCGCCAACCTAGTCAACGTTGTGTCATCTATGGAATTTCCTTGAAATAGATGCTCATGTTCCTTTAACCATGATGGGAAATGACGCTTTTGCTCTTTGATGACCCAATCCTCGGTCCGACTATCATTTTCCTCACGAATCTCATTTTCGTGTTGCACGATAAATGGCTCCACTATTGCAAGTTGTTGCAGAACACTAGCATGTGCTTTCTCCAGTTGTTGGTTGTCCTCGTCAATGAATCTTTTCCTTCCAATGGTCCCTTTCCCTGACAATCTGCCTTCGTGTCGAGATTCCGGTAAACCGATCGCTCTCTTATCTTTTATGTAGTATATGCAACAATCAACACTCTCTTCTGTATGGTAGCTCTCGATCATGCTTCCCTCTGGAAATGCCTTGTTTCTCATGTATCCGTTGAGAATCGACATGAACCGTTCGTACGTCCACATCTGATGAAAGTACATAGGTCCTAGTTCAGTAATTTGCTCGACCATGTGGATCATTAGATGTTTCATGATATCAAAAAATGATGGAGGGAAGCACATCTCGAGCTGGGCTTGAGTTTCTGACATAAACAGCTGAAGCCTTGCCAACTCTACACAATCTACCACTTTCTGCGAAATGACGTTGAAAAAGTAGCACATCCTTGTGATGACCATCTTAAGGAATATTGGTTTGACAGCTCGGATCGCAATTGCGAGAAAAACATTAATCATCACAAGACAGTCATGAGAGTTACAACCAGTAAGCGTCATGTCCTTCAACGAGACTAATGATCGGATGTTGGATGAGAATCCGGTTGGCACTTTCAGCGCGCGCAAGCATTTGCAGATAGCCAACCTCGCATGTTGTGTTAAGTTGAAGCTAGCAGGTGGAAGGTACTGCTTACCATTAGGACGTGGTTGTGGGTGAAGTTCTTGCCTAATTTTTAGGTCAACAAGATCCTTACGCGACTTCAGTCCGTCCTTTACCTTTCCCGTTAAGCCTAAGAATCCCATTGTGCTTTCAAACACATTCTTTTGAAGATGCATCCCATCGATGGCATGGCGCACTGTCAAATCTTCCCAGTATGGCAAGTACTTAAAAAATATAGACATCTTCTTGAAAGGCACATCAATGTTTTCTGTAGTTTCAGCCTTCTTCCTTCCCCCTTTTGAATTATCACCTTTTGATTTCTTACCAAGTTTAAACTTGACCTTCTGACACATTTCAAATACGGTTCTACCGGTGGCCGGTTGTGGGGCAAAAGAGTACTTCTCAATCTTTCCATCGAAATAGTCTGCCATCTTACGGTACTTGTGAGTCCTTAGTAGCCAGCGTCTGTGCCCCATATACACTGTCTTCTAAGATCCTTTCAGGTACACAGATATTGTACCATTCAAACAAACTACACAACCTATTTTCCTTTTTTTTGACCAGACAAAGAAAATAGGGAAGGGTAATCATTAATGGTAACAAATATAATTGCCTTAGGTGTGAATGTCTCCCTTTTGTACTCATCCCACATCTCAACCCCATGTTTCCAAAACTTCTCCATTTCTTCCATCAATGGCTCCAGGAATATATCTATATCAATACCAGGTTGCTTCGGTCCTTGGATTAGAATGGTAAGCAAAAGGAACTTTCTCTTGTGACATAGCCAGGGGGAGGTTGTATATGGTCATCAACACTGGCCATGTGATGTGCGTGCTACTTCTTTCACCAAAAGGATTCATACCATCTGTACTTAACGCGAACCTTATATTTCTTTTTTCTTCTCTAAACTCTTTGTGCTTGGAATCAAAGGTCCTCCACTGCCGAGCATCAGAAGGATGTCGAAGCTTCCCATCAGACTTCTCTGGGCGATCTGCGTGCCAAGTCATTAGTTCAGCGGTCTTTGGGTTCGAGAACAATCGCTTTAGACGATCCTCCACCGGCAAGTACCACATCACCAATGCAGGGACTTTACGTTGAGTAGCAGTGTTAGTACTAATACTGTACTCCTCCTCAACTTGAGAAATTACACTTTTCTTTCCACCAACCTTCCTCTTTGTGCCTTTAGATGCAATGACCCGTTCCACAGCAAAATCGGCATTACTTTTGTAACGATTAGCATCGCAATTTGGACACTTCTCTAGTTTTGCATAGTCACCGCGGTACAATATGCAATGGTTCCTACATGCGTGTATTCTTTGCACTCGCATCTTCAATGGGTTGATAATCTTCTTTGCTTCATATCTGTTTCTTGGGACCAAGTTAGGCTTGGGAGTAGATTGGCCAACAAAGTAAGGAGTTCATTAAAACTATTGTCCGACCATCCAAATTTTGCCTTCACAATCAGAAGATGGAGCATGAAACGCAACACGGTCCACTCCTTCCCACAACCCTCATACATACGGTCCTTTGCTGCCTTCTTTAGTGTCTCAAAATTTTCTAACCCTTTAGCACTCCCTAGCAACACCTCCGGTTCAATGTGGCGCAACATTTCTTCCATATCAACATCACATTCCTCGTCCACCTGTGGTGCATCTGTTTGATCATCATTTTGATCTTCACAGCCAAAAGCATCATCCGTCATGACATGATCATTTTCATCTGCATCTTCATCACCCACTTCATCATACCTGATGCCGATGTCTACGTTGTTGAAAGTACTTTCTGCTTCACCATGGTGGGACCAAGTTTTGTATCCTTTCACAAAACCACGCTTTATCAAATGCATCTTAATGGCATTAATATCTTCCCAAACAATTTTGTTGCAACAATCACAACATGGACAATGTATTTGCTTTGTCCTAGAAATTTGGGCATGCTTTTGCGCAACCTCAAGAAAGTTTGTTAACTCTGTCAAGAATGTAGACGAATTTCTCCGTATGCCATACATCCACGCTCTATGTTCCATCTTAAATAACCTATAAAAGTAATTCTATTAATTAAAAACTCTGTATGCTCTATGCTTCATTTAATATGTAAAAACGGAAACAAAACTAAATTCTATAAATTTAATTATTGAAGATAATAATTTTAATTACAAACTAATAATTTAATATGTAAACTTGCTTCTATAATTGCAATAATAATTAAATATAATTACTTCTATAATGTAAACTTGCTATTAATGACAAACTAATAACTTATATATAATTTAATATAACTTGCTTTTATATTATGAACATTTAAATATTTTGGATTGACAAACTAATAATTTAAATCTAAAGCTATTTAAAAAATAAATCTCTAAATCAATATCTCTCTTCACTCCCCTCTCTCTCCTAGCTAACCCTAGGTTTAGATCTAGATCCCTAACTACATAGAAATCATTAATAAAAGGAGAAAACTAATGTTAAAATAGCACAAACTCACCTTATATAGCCACCTCCTCCAAGAAAATCAAGAGCAAAACCTTCCCCCCTAGATTTGGTGTTTTTGGAGCTTTTCCCGAGCTCCTCTCGGGCACAACGCCATTGGAAGGTTCTTTGGGAAGAAGGGGTCGGTCTATATTTATAGAAGACACAATGCTGGCGGTTGGCATAAGGAAACCGCCGGCGATAATTCTGTCTTTGGACGTGCCTTATATTGACTTGCCCCAAGATCGTGTACATTTATGCTAGCGGTCCGCTTAAGCCACCCGCCAGCACTAATATCTCTCCTGGCGGGCTCTTAAGCCAACCGCCAGCACACTTGTCAGAATATCTCCGGTCGAAACGTGGTTTGACTCACTCACTCACTCACTCACTCACTCACTCCCAAACCTAGCTGCCGCCGCAAGCAGCCGCAACCGACCCTGCCTCCCCGCCACCGCCGCTCGTGCGTGAGCTTCGCCCGTGTGCCGCCGCGCCTCAGCCGCCGCAGTCGGCAAACTGTCGACCCACTCTTCAACCTCCAGTTCCTCGACCGACGTCGAGCAGGTTCATCGCCGTCGCATGGCGAGCAGCTCGGTCGCGCCGAACCTTAGCCAATTCGTGCCTCTCCCCCTGCTGATCTGCCCGTCGTGTCGGCTCCGGTTAATTTGGTACAAGACCAATTCAAATACCATCATCTACAAGTGCCCGAACAACCACGTGGTTTGTTTTTCATCTCATGCCCTAATTCATTTGATTATTACTGATTCGGTTGATCTAATAATAGTGATTATTAGTTGATTATTAGTTGATATAATATGAGTAGGATTTGTTGATTATTATTGATTTGGTTGATATAATATTAGTAGATTTGTTGATTATTATTGATTCGGTAGATATAGAATTATCCACAATTGTTGATTATTAATGATTTGATTGATATAATTTTATGTCTATAGAATTATCCAAATTATTGATGGAAGTCACATTTGTTGTTTATTCTTTTAGGGGGACCCTAATTCATGTCAGGAAGTTTATTTTGAAAATCAATACATCAACCATTTGAAAAATTTTCACCCTCATTTGCTGCCGCCAAACTATCAGTCGTTCAGCTGTTTAGTTGGTGCAACGCCAGCACCAAGAGCGGCACAACCGTCTAGTGTTGTGTATCCGCCGGGGCAGGTGCAGGAGCCACCACTAGCAAATTCAGAATTTCTGTAACAATGGAATCAGATGAAGTGTGTCATTTCTGATCTGAAGGTGGGGATGAGTGATTTGAAGATAGCAAGTAATGAAACGAGGCTTGAACCTGCAGACCATAGAAGGCACCTTATTGACATTATGGCAGAAATTGGCTATCGGAAGAAGCGCAACAAAAATCAAGGATTCTGCATGCAGGGCACCATCATCGTTGTTGTGGTCTTTATAATAGGTTTAGTGCTTGGTAGCTATATCATAGTCGGACTGTCAAAGAAATTTGAGTGAGACAAAGTTGTGTTGATTTGTGAGAGGCCCCTAATGTAGTGTACTTTAATTTGTGTTGGTTTTAAGTGTGCTTTGAAACATTTGTCATCACGCATGTTGTTTGTATGAAATAAATCTTTCTAAGGTGTTGTTTGTGTTGATATTTCAGTTTGAATTTTACTTGTTGTTGTTGTCCATGCATGTTGAAATATTGGTGACTTGTATCAATTTCAAGCTATTTTCAGCTTCATCGTGTTGGCGGGTGCATATGAAACCCGCCGGTAGTAAAGATCCTCGTCTGGCGGTCGATATAAGCCACCCGCCGGCGAGAAATGGGACCATTTGTCTTTGGCGGTTGGCTTATATAGGCCGCCCCCACTAAACCTTCTATCTTTGGCGGTCAACATAACTCGTCCGCCAGCATAAATAGTACCATTTGTCTTTGGCGGGTGGATTATGTCGCCCGCCGGCGGTGATGTTTCAATGCGGCGGTTGCTTCGTCCGGCGCCCCTCGCCCCACTTTGCTAGCGGTTCATAGTTGCACCCGCCAGCACGCTAATTTGCTAGTGCCAGGACAAATCGTTTCTGGCCTAGTGAAACTGGCCGGTGATGCACTGATGCGGCTAATGATGTTTAAAAATCTTCTTGTGTTATCTGTTTTGTTCGTAATAACCGCAATCTGATCATCAGAGTGTCCCTAGATAAACAGTACTTGCATGATTTCCAGCCTGTTCGTTTGGCTTATCAGCCACCAGCCAGCAGTACTTTTCTCTCAGAACAAACCAGCCACTAGCAACCAGCCAACAGTACTTTTCTCTCACAACAAATCAGCACCAGCCATCAGCCACCAGCCAAACGAACATGCTGTTCATTTTTAGAAGTCAGAGTCGTTTAGGTTTTATCTGAATTCTGAAGCACTGTAGAAGTCCATATCTTGTGAATGGAATGATCCACATGAACCCCTCGTTCGTGCTGTAATGTTGGTTTTTATCACTTCGGTGAAGAATAATCAAACATCGGTCCATGATTTTTGTCATGTTAGGATCCATGAGTTAAAAGTTAATTTGACCTAGTTGAGATTTAATTATAGCCTTAAAATATCCAAATATGAGGGTCAGATTAGTCTAATTTGCATCTAACTCACTCAAAAATCTATCTCACATAAGAGGTGCTAATTAAAGCTAATTGACCCAGCAAAAAGTGACTATTCTCTCTGCCTCCATCTACATCTAATGATTGAGAAAGCAAATTTAGTATCATTCTAACCATTACATCCAAACACCTCTTTGACCGAAGTTAGTTTAAAGTTAGAGTTAGAAACTTACTTCAATTCTAAGTTAGATTATCCAAACATGATCATCAATGTCGACAAGCACTCGGTCCCTATACACACTAAAAAGGAGGTTAATCAGATGAATTAAATGCTTGTTTCTACTAATGGGCTAGCACAATATGCTTTGAGGTAATTCGCAAAAAATAAAAGAGGTCAGGACTCACAAACTTCAAAGTTCGATTATATCCATTATTCAAAATTCCAAATTATAATTTTTCTTCAAGACATCCTCGGCACTTTTTATTATTATTAGAACATCCCGGGCATTTTTTGCACATGCGACAAACAATAAAATTTTCAAACAACAACAGCTTGAGTCTGCGGGCATGGCCTTTGCATGCTAATTTGTTGTGAGAGAAAAATACCGCTGACTCGTTGGTGGCTGGCGGTTGGTGCCGATTTTGGTGACTAGTGCTAATTTGTTGCGAGAGAAAAATACTGCTGACTGGTTGATAGCTGGTAGCTGGTGCTGATTTGTTTTGAAAAAACAATGATGTTGTCTGGTGGATGAAACGCCAGCCGAACAAGGCAAAACAGAATTGCCTTTTAATTTGAAGAGTCTTATTTATATACAAACTATTTTTTTCCTAAATTTATTTGGTATAAACATGTAATAACGAACAACTATGTGCATTGGTTGATGCAGAGGTTTTATAGTAATATACATTTCTTTTTTAAAAGATAAGAAACAACCAACCGATGCCTTTAAAGTTTATCATACCCAAATAATAAGTCCAACTAAATTTCAACATTTCAAAAATTACATTCAATATTTTGTAAAAAATATATCAACATTTGCAAATGCTTCATTAAGTATTTAACTTTTTTTTACAATATTCAACATTTTTCACCATCTATTTCAACTTTTGAATAAGATTCAACATTTGTACAAAAATTCAAAATAAAAAAGATCACTTTTAATCATGTTCTTCGTTGGTCTCCGGAGCTCGTGGCTCCCACGGTGGAGCTCGCAACAAAGCTTGTTCGGAGCTCGCCGCAGCGACAGGGTGGCAGCGCGTGGTGGGAGGTAGTGCGGGTAGGGACGACAGTGACGCGTGTATATACGACGGTGGTGGGTGTAAGGAAGAAGAGGATCCAAGTTTGATGGAGAATCCAACAACTATTATTGTGTGCACGAATTTCAAATACCGGAAGCTATGTAAGGAAAAAAATCGAAAACTAGATAGGATTTTCGGGGAGGATTAGCAGAAATCCTATATATCTTCCGAAAGGTAGAATGAGTTGAAATTGTAACCTACTGCTAGCCCAATAACAACCCACATAACCCAACGACAGTTCCCGCTCACCGCAACCTACGAGCCTCACCATGGTCGGCACCGCCGTGCACGGCCAGCTCGCGTGTTGGCTGCCGCACTGCCGCCCTCGCCGACCGCTAGAGCCGGAGGTGAAGGAGGAGGAGGGGAAAATGTTAAAACATTTTTATGAAAATGTTGGTGAAAACATTTTGAAAAAATGTTGGATATAACATGTTCTCGACACAAATGTTGGTGCAACTCTTTTTAAGAAAATCTTGGTTCAACTTTTTAAGGAAAATGTTGGTTCAATTTTTTTGTTTGAAATATATTGTAATTTGTTTAATTAATAATTATGATGTGAGACAGTTGAAAAATAATAACCAACAATTTTAGATAACTTTTGGTGAGCTAGAAGTTCGAATAGGCTATGTTTTCAAGGGGACAACAACAACGCCAAAAAAGCGTGCGCGCGCAGGCCGCAAGGAAAAAAGATCATAATGCCAGTTTCAGTGGGGGGTTTCATAGACATTAAATAGGTTGTCATGTGAGCACTTTTGATGAGGTGATAGTGTATTAATGAAGAGAGAGGTAAAATGAGTTTCATTAGGATGACACCCCCTATACACAGTTACCTAGACAACTTGTGTCTTGCATGCAACCTAGAAAACAACAATAGATGAAATTATGCATTGAGAGTGATGTGTTTCATTATTGTTTCAAATGTTTTTATATGATGTGTCACTCTAGGTAATTGTGTTCATGACATTTGCATCGAGACTTGTTATATGCGTCCCGCGGCATGGTGACTCGCTCAGTCGCTTCCGCGACTTTTGACCCATAGTTGAAAATGAAAAGAAAAATGATTTATTCACTGCACCCACCGAGTGAAATTACTTGGCTAAAATACACAGACAGTTTCTAAATTTGTTACGGGATCTCATCTAATTCCTTGAACTCTCAAAATGCACTTTCAAATCTTAGAACTTTAATTTAGGTGTCATGGAGATCTCTAAATTCTTGAAATATATTCTCATTTCGTCAAACTTATCCTAGAGTGTCATTCAAGGCAATAAACCCTCAAAATGCATGTTAAGGTATAGTATTCCAAATGGGCCGGGCACGATTGGCGGCACGAGGCACGACCCTAAAAAGCACGACCCTAACCTGACCCGAGACCCGATCTATAGTGCCTAGTGCCGGCCCGACCCGACGGCCTTTTAGTGCCTGGGCCGCCACCTCGGCCCGTCGGGCGGCCGAGGCACGGCCGTCTGAGGGCGGCTCGAAGGCGGCCGGCCTCGAGCACGAAGCGGCCCGGCCTCGCTAACTCCCTCCCCCGCGTCCCCCCCGGCCCGCCTCCTCCGAGCCGTTGGATCGGCGCGTCCCGGCCGTTGGATGCGCCTAGGGACGGCGACTATTTAAGCCGCGGGCGCCCGGAAACCCTAGCCCCCAATCCCATTCCCCCCTCCCCTCGCCGCTTCGCGTCCGCGCGCGCGCGCTTCGCCTCTCCTCCTCTGCGCGCTCCTCGTCGTCCGCATCGGCGCGTCGGTCGTCCTCTCCGGCGACGGCGACGACGAGCGCCCGCCCCCCCGGAACCCTAGCCTAGCCCCCCATTCCCCCCTCCCCTCGCTGCTTCGCGTCTGCCGCTTCGCCTCTCCTCCTCGGCTCTCGCCTGTCGTCTGCATCAGCGCGCCGGTCGCCCTCTCCGGCGACGGCGACGACGAGCGACCCTCCGGCCTGTGTCCTCCCAGCCGTTGGATCACCTCGCAGTCTCCACTCTCCAATCCTCATCTCTCCCTTCCTGCTCCGCGTCCGGCCGTTCGTGCTCCGCCTCTAGATCTACGAATTGGGGCCTCTGTTCGTGGTCATCCCCAACCGCTCCTCGGTTGTTCACGCACGTCGTCGACTCGCCGTCGCTCTGGTGCTCCGGATTCGCAGGTACGGCTACGATCTAACCCTAACCCTAGATGGACAGGTCTAGTCATCTCCTATGCTCTCCCTCTCCTCTGTATGTTGTGTCTGATCTGGTGCTCTGCTTTGTGTGCTGCAGGTCGACGGCCACCGTGATCCGTTGAGGTACCGGAGCTCCGGCGATGTCAACCGACGATGAGGACCAGGGTCACTCCATCAACAACGACTACCGAATGGCGGGCTTGCGTGGAGATGATGAGACTGACCTCGAGGACGATCGGGAAGAGCTGTTTGGCTCTGCTGTTGTCCCTGTTTATTTATCTTGTGAATGTATGCTTGATTTCAAATTGAATGAGGGGTAGCTTGCCAATCGTGCCTAGCACGGCACGAGCCCGACGGATGGCCCTTAGGGCCTGTCGTGCTGCGTTCGTGCCTAGGCACGGCACGGCACGAAAAAACCCCCTTCGTGTCGTGCCTGGGCCGCCAAGTCGGCACGACAGCACGGCCCGGCCCGACACGAAAAGGTCATCGGGCCTGTTAGTGCCGGGCCGCATCGGGCCGGGCCAGATCGTGCTCGGGCCGTGCGGCTCGTTTGGAATACTATATGTTAAGGTCTTCTATTTCATGACTAATCTAAACAAGAGGGGACGACTAGGAAGAATACTTATATTTTCGCACTTGATCTTGTCCATCTTGGTATATATAAACGGTTGAAGATTCGTGACCTTGGCTTAGAAAACTCCTGAACCCGATTTCATTTTTCGAAAATAAACTCCGGTGAGAATAAACCTGCGCTCAAGGGGATTCGAACACGGGTCGTCGGTGTGCCCACCACTGCATCACCTGGCCAACCGAGCCGGAGCTCGTTATTCTCTGGTGCGACGAGTAGATGACATGGCCACTCCATTATTGGTCCCATGGCGTTGTCTTCCGTCCTGGTGGTGCCCGGCGGCACCACGGGGCATGGTATATGTAGCCATGTAGGCATCGCGCCCACCGTGACGGCGTAACCTAGAGAGCTACATGCATGTGGTGTGCCTTGTGAGTGAGCCTTCTGAGATTTCCGAGTACTGCATTGTTAATTGGTTCACGTTCACCATTACCCAGGGACACATGCAACACATGCATGCGAGATGCATGCCGAGATGTAGAGAAGCAGCTCGCATCGCAACAGATAATGGAAATTAACACAGGGAAACCCGCTGCATTGGTTGGTGAAAGCTGAGCTTGTTATGTTACCACAACCAGTGGTGATCAGATCAGCGGCTGGATGACAGGCGCGCCTAAGCTGATCGACGAGGCGACGCGTGATGCTCCGGTTACCTGTAGCGCCATGCTGGCAGCCACCGGACGCGCGCGTCACACTCACACCGTACCACCGCCGGCGAGGTGCCGGAACGAAGATGGAAAGTCTAGCTTGAGCAGAGGATCTGTTTCCCCGACCGACCTAAATGGCTTGTCAGAGATGGACTACATACTCCGCGGCTAACCGTCGTTTGATGCTCTGCGTGGGCTATTTGGGCTCCACAGCTGAAGCCCGTCGTCGATTCAGCCTTCAGAGCGAAGAGCAGACAGACACGGAGGGCCGTCAGAATGTTTCTTGCTTTGGAATGGTAGTGCTCCAACACAGCCACAACGTTTTGCCGGAACTTAAACTGCAGGTCTGTCAGACTGACTGCTCGGAAATGGCAGTGGAACAACGAGATCCCTATCAAAACGCAAGCTGCGGCGGCGCTTCATGGCTCGGAGCCCGGGTCCTCTGTCCCGTCGACAATCTCACAATCACCTCAACAGGCCAACGACATCCGGACGCCAGCCAGCACCACCGAGGAACACATCCGCGTGCGTTTCGGGGGAGACGAGGCGCCCCACCGTCCATTTGCCGCGAGACGATGAGAGGTGGGTACTGCTCCGCCCTAAGCTATAGGGAGATCACCGAGCTGGAACGGGTAAAGGGATGGAGCTACCGACACAGCGCGTGTCAGCCGTCCGGCGGAAGTACATTTCCCGCGCTCTCGCCCAGTGTATTATTGGATCTATCGGATTGGCTTGCTTGCTTGCTACACGCACAAACGTTCAACTTGCATGCATTGTGATTTGCACTGAGCCGCTGCTAGCTGTAAAAAAACTTTGTATACGTACAATGAATCTAGATCTATTTTTAGTAGTGATGCACTGTTAGTTTCAGTTTTTTTTTTTTTGCCATATGAAAATTGACGCATACAAAAAAGCTACGTTAATTCAATGCATATTGGAATATCAACGTACACACGTCCTAATAAAAACAACAATATCAAAATAATTGTAATATGCAGCCGTCAAACATTTCAAAACTTGATCACAATGCATTCCAAATATAGAAGCCCTCCCACTCCCCATGTGCCCCTTAGATCGACATCTTGTGTTCCAGACTAGAAGTGTATATGGTTACACGGAGAGATTGGTTTGTACCTTCCCAATATAGAGATATCTATATGGTCTATGCACATTTATTATGTAAATAAAATGCCTTTATGTTTCAAAATCAAATCATAAATTGTGTAAATATGAAGAAAATTCCATAAGTCGGCATAAACACCAACTTCATATAACATTAAGAACATGCATGAAACAATTATTACAAAACACATATTTTAACAATAAATATACCTTCAGACACACCAGAGACAAAATAAAAACACCAAACCTCCTCATCATAATCTTGTAGGAGCTACAGATAACAAACCATGCCATATACATAATTATATGAATCATCACAAAGAATACACATCCTCATGAAAGGAAACAATAAATACAAGTAGGGTTGTCAAACCTCAATAGTGGTTGGCACGACCCTAGCCTAGTTTAGGGCCTAAGTAGCTCATCCTTAGATATTTGTTTAATCAAAATAAGTAACCCAATTCGGGACATACCATGTGGTCTCTACCTCCGATGAGCATATGAAAAAAAGGAAGTATATATGCACAGTACATGCAAGTATCACTGAAAAGGTTATTAAACAAATATTATTCTTGTAAAGTATCTCAAAATACATTGAGAACTAAATCAATGAGACATCTTTTGCAAAAAGAAAACAACCAACCAACAAAAACTTTACAAAAGGAACTACTATGAAGTAATGATAAGTGAGCAACATATATATATATGATGAATGCAATCCATTATGGAATAGCGGATTACAAACACAATGAATTCATACAACTATTAATATATATCATAAAGGGTGGTACGCAACATTAAAAGGAAAGTTGAATATTGAATATTCACTCACTATACTGCAACCAAAATTAACACCCATAGACAATAAATCAGTCTTGTATTTGTGCATTATAGCTTCTCGTCTCTATTTGAACATAAGAACATTTACACATGCAACACATTTAACATTATTGAGATTTGACAAATACAATAATTAAAAATACTGATAAGAAAACAATTTGGATAAAAATAATGGATTTATAAGCATGATAATATTTCTAATAAAAGAACTTGATAAAAACAAATAAAACCTTGATTACTATACTTTCTAATTAAGATGATATTTCTAATCAAGTTTATAACTACATCAACTATATACATTTTGCAATTAAATATATGTGTAAGGTCTATAAATTGAATTGCATTATACAAAATTGTAGAAGAAATATAAAGAAGTCATAATAAATCAATACATACAATAAGTACATAACATATTTTTTAAACAGAATTTAGCCATGTTAGCGAAATAAATAAAATGTAGAAACCTTCTCATCGTAAATAAGCAGCCATTGTCAAGAACAAAATAGCACAAATTAAGTTGCAAGCCGTTACAGAAAATACACATTCACACCAAATTCAATGAATATGAGTCAGTGCATACCTCATTAATGATTGTCACTAAAAACAACTTGACAAGTTTGGATGTACTTCTTTGACCGAAAATTTAAGTTTGTGTATGTTTATTTTAAGTAAATCATTTACCCTCCAAGTTTAACTATCCAAACTTTTATATATGTTGACAAGATAAGACTAACATTAGTAGTAGCAGTAATAGATATGAAAAGGGGAAAATCGGACATGAGTTATGCAAACTACTATGGGTGTGGACTTCCTCGGATGTGCAGCGTGTGAGATCGGATGTGGGGACGCGGATCTCTCGACTATCAATTTCCCCCCTACATTCTATATGTATTATTTCTATTTGTTCCTACAATCAACCCAACACGTGAGGGCTTCAATGCAATATTGAAAAAGTGTGCTAAACTAAACATGTCAATGCTGCACTTTGTTGAGCAACACCAAAAGATTCAAGACAAGTGCTTTATTTCTCAAGATGGGTAGGATTTTAAGACTGGTGATAAGGAGAGATGGAGATGGTCAAAATATCGTATTGAGAGACATGTTGCTACTATGTACACCATGAAGGACGGATTAGGCGAACCAGAGAGGGGGGAGTGAATGAGAGCCGATAAAAATTCTTCTCAAAGGAGATGAGGGCTCCAACAAGACAAACACTGCTTCCAAATCACGTCTCCTACTCAACTACCCAAGTTGGCCAAGACCACGCAGCCACTGAAATGTCACTGGTCCTAGGAACCAACAACCACCTTCACAGACTCGAGAACCCAGTGGAACACCAACTCGAGCACCACTGACCTACACCGGTCAGGCTAGTGAGCAGCACCGGTCAGACCGGTCCCTGCTGGTAAAACCTGGGAACTTCCACAGAAGGCCCCCACACCGATCAAGCCGGTGTAGCTCACCGGTCAGACTGGTTCGAGCCAGGAAACCCCAAATCCACCAAACAGGCCTACCGAGCTCCAAACTGACCCAAGCTTGAAACAGTAGTAACACGGGGCAACAACAAACTCACCCAGACGTTCATCCGAGGCAAAACCCACAGAGCCTCTGCACCGATCAGACCGGTCAGGCTGGGCCGCTCGGGATGAACAACACCCATGGGTCAACTCCCCCAAATCCAACTCCCGATCTCCCGAATCGCTCCACGGATTTGTGCAAGACTTTGGGGATAGTAGGAACACCTCATGGGCACTCCATAGTCAAGATTTGGTCCACCAAAGCTTGCTAAATCGAGAGGAATCGAAGAAATCCCACCAAGAACGCCTCTAACCCTAGAGCACTGAAAACACCAAAATCGAGCCCCTTTGCTCACAGATTTGGGAGGGGAATCAAAGGGAAAAGAACCACGAAGGGTTCATGCATACATCTCCCACCAAATCCCAAAGAGAAAGGCCTCGAAATCTCTCCAAGAAAATCACCAAGAAAAGGCTCCGAAAATCACCAAAATTGAAAAGAACGAACAGGAACAACACATCCAAGCCTTGAGGAACCATTCCGAATCATCTATACATACCAAAGAGGTATGTACAAGGTCTAGCTTGCTGCCTGATCATCCTTCCCTCTCACAAGATCTCACCATGAAGCTCTCAATCTAGTCCTATGGAAATCCTAAGGGAGAATAGGAAAACAAATGAGCTAGGGTTCCAAGAGATGGCTGCCATCCTCTCACCACTTGGGTTATATGGTGGCAACCGAAAGTCTAAAATACCCTTACTAGCTAACTTGGGATACATGCCCCTCGAGGGTGAATTCGAAAATCTTTGTCATCGCTCCATCGGACGGATGCCCAGCGACCGCAAACTTGCTTGCCTCGACGCAAGCCTTGCGATCCCAACGTGTCCTCCGCTTCGAAGTCTCCGGACTGCATTGCCGCACACCGGTCAGACCGGTGCTGCTCACCGGTCAGACCCATCGGTCGAACCGGTCTGGAGGCTGCTGCACCTCCGTCTTCGGTTCTTCGGTCTTGGCTTTGTGGATCAACCAAGGAACCTAATGGTTTTCTGGTGAACCACCGGAAACCCCGTGAACTCGGTGTAGGCTCCGCCAATCACCACTCACGACTCGGCTCCCACGTAGTCCCGACTCGACCTTGGTTTTGAGGCTCAACCAAGAAACCGTCCATGACTTCATCTTGTCGTTCTTGCCACCATGCGGCCCGCACCGACCCCCGCCGGCCATCGGGTAACCAAGCCTACTTGTCTTCTCCACACACGGAGGCCTCACCACAACGATCTTACACGCATGTTCTTCACACCGCACCAACACCGGTCAAGCCGCAACCTTTGCACCCGCAATACTTAGCCAAGAATCGGTCCACACAACGTTGTCAATCACTCATCACACCGAGAAGCGACCATCCACCGGTCCTCGAACCACACACCGGTCCTCAATCTCCCCCTTGATGAGTGCATTGACAACACACACATATAGTAACTCGAGAGAAAAAGAAAAGAAACGAATAAAAAACTCCAACAAGCGATCGAAAGCCAAGAAAAGGCAAAGAGCAAGATCACTTGAAGAAGACAAATCTCGGACCCCTTAGGCAAGGGCACCGGCTCGACACATCCGAGACAAAACTATGCTCAAGCAAAGAGCGCAAACCACCAAACCAAAGCTCGAAAACCACAAAGAGCTCCGCTTTGCACACATGCAAGCTTCCCCGAACCAATGCAACTCCCCCGGACGAATGCATGCAAACCACGTCACAAACAGAGCGACTCATGTCATGTCTAAGATAGAATTGAGCAATTTTGCGAAAATTTACCCTCTCATGAGCAAAATCCTAAACATAAGCAAAACATGTCAAAATGGAAAAGCCACACAAACTTCATGCTAGGACAACCACTCTAATCATAAGACCATCACAAACACCCACAAGCACCTCATGTCATGTCAAAGCCACCGAGTCATGTGCCTACTTCTATATGTGAGACTTCTCATTGGTAGGCATCATGCAACGATTTAGCACCTAAAGAAAATTTAAAATTAGCACATATGACATGGGAGCACATTTTCCATGCAATTTACATTTCATTTTCAGATTCATATTTGGTACATGAAATGTCTTTGCAACAAAAAGGAACTTACGCCCCTCCACAAGATCAAGCATGGGGGCTAAACATTCATGATGGCAAATGAGTCTTTGGCCCCATATGATCAAAATAAGTTATCCAACCACAAATTAAGCATACCCAAGCCACTAAAACATGTCAAGATCATATAAAGGCATTTACTCACAAGAGAGCATACATGTAACATTTTTGAAAAACATAACCATCAACCATGGATATAAACCAAGAATATCAAGAGCTAAGCCAACTAACCATAGTATACCAAAAAGCTCACAAAGACATACATATCATTCCATGGTGAACAATTTATATAGGAGAAGCTTTTCCTAAACAATGCATATGATACAAAATGCATGCAACCTAAGATACAAAGATGCCTATACATCATGTTACATATGCCATGCCAAATGCAAGAAATGCATAAAGGAAAGCTATACATATGCTACAAAGGAGCTCCCACACACCAACTCAAGAAATTAAACAAACACCAAGCTCCCCCCGCAAACGAGTGAAAGTTGCTTGATCTAAGAGTTTGGTGAAAATATCGTCTAGTTGGTCATGTGTGGGTACATGGATCAAAGTTATCTTCCTTTCTCTACGTTGTCTCTCAGAAAATGATACCTCACTTCTATGTGCTTGGTTTTGGAATGGAGCACTGGGTTCCTTGCAACACTTATGGCACATGTCTTTGTCACATTGAAGTCGGACATGGGTATACTCCTCACCAAAGTCACTCATGGTGTATGTAATCCAAAGGAGGCGAGAGCAACAACTAGCTACGAAAACATACTCGCCTTAGTTGTGGATTGAGCAACACTCGGCCTTGTTTGCGGGAAGACCAAGACACCACGAGAAGATCCCAAGAGCGGCAAGTCCGAGAAGTGGACTTCCTATCCAACCGACACCCGGCAAAATCCGTGTTTGAAAAACCATGAATAGCCAAAGAAGAAGATGCGGAGTACCAAAGGCCGAAGTCGGGAGTGTGACGCAAATATCGAAAATGTGCTTGACCGCTTGCCGATGCGAAGTCCTTGAAGACGCTTGAAAACGAGCGCACGGACATACTAAGAACCGGATGTCCGGCCTCGTCGCCGTCAAGTAGAGGAGTGACCCGATCATGCTACGGTACTCCTTCCGGTCCACATGTTCACCCTCCTCATCCGCATCAAGAGCCGTAGTCGTACTCATAGGCGTCACCATGGCCTTGGAGTCCTCCATCTTGAACTTCCTCACAATGTCCTTGGTGTACTTAGCTTGGTGCACGAATGCTCCTTCCTTTGATTGCTTGATTTGTAGCCCAAGGAAGAACCGCAACTCACCCATCATGCTCACCGAAATTCCCTGCTCATGTCCTCTGCAAACCTTTCAACAAGAGAGTTAGACGAGCCACCAAAGATAATATCATCCACGTACACACCGCACAATAAGGATATCTTTGCCACCGCTTGAGAAGAAACAAGGTCGATCGACCTTCCCCATCTCAAACCCTCTCTCAAACAGGAACCCCCTCAACTTACCGCACCAAGCTCTAGGCGCTGCTTCAACCCATACAACGCCTTCCTCAACTTGTACACCCGATGGGGGTACTTCTCACTCTCAAACCCCGGTGGGTGCATCACATACACTTCTTTCTCCAACACACCGTTCAAAAAGGCACTCTTCACATCCATTTGGTGCAACTTGAACCCTTTAGCCACGGAAAAGGCTAGAAGGATCCTAATTGCCTCCAAACGAGCTACGGGGAGCAAAGGTCTCCTCGTAGTCGATCCCCTCTTTCGACTATACCCACCGAGCAACAAGCCATGACTTGTGAAAGGATCTTGATGTCGCCTAGAGGGGGGGTGAATAGGCGAGTCCCGAAAATCACCACTTAAAACAATTTTATTAGTGAAACCGGATACTCGGACTTTTCCCCGGAGTTTCTAGAAAGTCCGGAATCTTTGAATTTGGCGCTTGCGCAACGGAATATACACATCTTTGCCCAAAACCGGTGCCACCGGGTTTGCTGTGCGATGACTCCCCCTCTAACCTCCTTCTTGATTGCTTGCTTGAAATCAACTAAAGCTGGGTGAGTAGTTTAGAGTGAAATTCTATGAAGAATGTTCAATGTCGACACTTCACAAACAAAAACACCCGAGTAGATCGACAAATATGACAAAGAGCAAGCTAGGAATAAGAAGTAAGGTACATGTGAGGTAAATCAACAAGAGACACAATAATTTGTTTTACCGAAGTTCGTATTCACCACCGTGTGAATCCTAGTCTCCGTTGGGTGCTTCTCCTACCGAAGCCGGGTTGCATTCAACCCTTTTCCCGATCCACTAGATGGCTTCTTCCCTTGCGGAGGCGAAGCAAGACCTTCACAAACTTTCCCACAGCTCACCACACCTTGGGAGCTTATGGGCGACGCCTAGCCGTCTAGGAGGCAACCCTCTGTAGCGAACATGGCCTCATATGCCATTTGTTCGGAGTTTGATTTTGGTGATTCATGACAACATGATCATTGGGACTAACCTTATTGTTTTAGCATGTCTTTGTAGACACTTCTAGGTCCCAAGGATGCAAGAAAACCATATGCCAAATTGAGAAGATAGTGTATTTTTCTAGGGTCAAAACCGAGCAAGAAAAGGAAAAGAAAAGACACCGTCGGATGAACCGACGGTCCCTCAAATACAAGCGTCGGTGCAATCGTCGGACGAGTTGGTGCACGGGGTCAAACCCTAGGAACCGTCTGATGAACCGACGACCCATTATTTAGTAGCGTCGGACGAGTTGCGGAGGAAGAGCAAGGAAGACGGTAGCACGGATGATCCGACGGTCCGAGTGGGGACCCCCGTCGGTCTATCCGACGCTCGGTTGAATTCATACGAGAGACGCGCCAAGACGAAGCCTTCGGCACGGATGATCCGACGCCTTGGTCAAGGCATAGCGTCGGTCTATCCGACGGTCTATTGGAAGCTAACGATGCACCGACTTGGACACAAGGCCTTCGGCACGGATGATCCGACGTAGCGTCGGAGCACGGCGTCGGAGAAGTTGTGTCGAGAGAACCTCAACGGCTACGTGACATGGGAGGGGCACCGGATGAACCGACGCCCGAAAAAGCATAGCGTCGGTTCATCCGACGGTATCTTTTTCGGCGGCTAGCCAACGGCTAGTTTGATGTCTTGGGCTATTTATACCCCCTCCACTCACCCATTTGAGGTTGTTTGGATTGTGTGGAAGTGCGGACGAGTTCAAGACACATTGAAGATCATATCCAATCCATCCAAGTGCTTAATTGCTCATCCTTAGACTTGCATATGCTTTGTGTATGTGCTTAGTGCTAGGCTTAGCTTAGAGCTGAGTGAGTGCAAGGTTGTGCCAACCTTGTGAGGTGATTCTTGAGTGAATCTAGTTGTACAAGGTTCGTCGGAAACCTTGGGGCCTAAGTGGCTCACCGGCAATCGTCATCGACCCTCCGGCTTGGTGTGGAGCGGCGAGGACACTTTGTGCGGGGGACGTGGAGACCTCCTTCCTTGGTGGAGAAGCTCCTTAGTGGAGGCGGCATCAAGGTGACCAAGAGAGCTTGGCAAGTGCCTAAGTGGCTAGACTTTGTGGCGAGTCAAGTGGTGCTGTTGGGAGAGACTTGGTGACCGGGAAGCAATACTCTTGTGTGAGTGCTTCAACAACGTGGACTAGGGGTGGCTTAGTGCCTACCCATACCACGGGATAAATCACGTGTCAAGAGTTTGCTTCCTCTCATCCCCTTTACGTTTCCGCATTTACTCTATTGTAATCTTTGTTTGCCTCTACTTTCCTAGAGTAGTATCATGCTTGGGTTGGCTATAGGTTGCAAACCTTCTTTTGGGATGGGAGTCTCACACTAGAACAACCTAGTCGCACATATAGATAGTATGTTCTAGTTTACCTTTGCGCAAAATTAGTGAAGCCATAGGTTAAGGTTTTTTAGTTGCCTAATTCACCCCCTCCCCCTCTTAGGCTAACGAGCATCCGATTCCTTTCAAGTGGTATCGGAGCCAGGACTCACTTCCTTCACAAGGATACACCAATTCGATTGGTAAATTGTGAAAATCGACTCATTGGAACGGTTAGGCTTCACCGCCTAGTGAGTTGCTCTATAGAGGAATGAAAGGGGTGGATACCTTAGGTTTGGCTCCACATTTCGATGGCACGGGCTATCCTCGGTGAAAGGTTCTCATGGAGGCCTATCTCCAAGCAAGGGATCTTGATGTTTGGAGAGTCACCGATGAGGGCATGAAAAATGGTACTAGAAAGGAAAAGCAATTTGATGTAATTGCTAAGAGTATCATTTTGTCCTCACTAGATGTAGGCATTTTCAATAGAGTTTTTACTTGTGAAAATGCTCATGAGCTATGGAAAACCATCAAGGAGCAAAATGAGGGTTCAAAAGAAGTTGCTAATGAACGCTACGGTTGTCTCCTTGAGGAATTCAATAGCTTCAAGCAACTTGCTAATGAAAATGCCGAATCTATGTACTCACGCCTAAATGTGCTTGTCAATGAGATTAATGCCTTAGGTGTGAAGGACATCACGGACTTGAACATCAACCGCAAGATCCTTCAAAGTCCCCGAAAGCCCGATTATGACTTGGTGAAGGCAATCATCTACGAGAAGAAGCTCGAAGATCTGAAGCCATCGCTTATCTTGAGCAAGATCATGGCACATGAGCTTCAACTCATGCCCAAGTCAAAGAAGGCGCCCCAAGAAAAGCCTCAAGAACCATCCTCTCCAACAACAAGCCATGCTCTCTCAAGCCGACAAGAGAAGATGTTGAGTAGGATGGCTACTCATGGAAGCTCAAGCGAAGATGATGGTGATGATGGTGACGATGGAGATTCCTCAAGTGATGAAGAGGTTGAATCCATGGTGGTCGAGAACGTGAAGAAGATCTTCAAGTATGTGAAGAAAGTCAACATGTACGGCTACAACGTCCACTTGAGAGAAGGGCGTCATCATCAACACATCAAGTTCACCAAGATCAAGCACAAGCCCAAGAAGAAGGTGGTCAAGGAGAGGAGACCAAGGCAAGAAGCAACAATAGCCATCCATGGGTGGACAAGTGGTGGATCGAGTTCTTCTAGCTCAAGCGATGAATCAAGAAAGAACTTCACCACCCGCTTCATGGAAGGTCCTTCATCATCACACATGTGCCTTATGGCCAAAGGTATGGAAAGCAATGTAAGTGATGACGAATCCGACACCACCTCTCTCAATGATCTTGTTGAGCTAATCCATGAGCAAAAAGGAATGCTTGAACAACAAGCTAATGAAATCAAAGAACTCAATGCTCTCAATGATCTTAGTGACACCCTTGCTACAAATTATGAACATTTGTTGTGCAAATTCAAATTGCTTAGCAAGGAGTGTGATGAGCTAAGATCTAAGCTTGAAAGCAATGAGACTAAAACAAGTAATTCCCTTGAGCTTAATGAAACATCTATCCCTTGTGCAATCCCTATCTCCAAGGTAGATGCTTCAACTTCTTGCATTGATTTAATTGATGAATCTTGCTCACCATCTTGCCATGAGAATGTTGTTGTAGAAACATGTGATTATCTCATAGGCAAGGAAAACGATGAGCTCAAGAAAGAAGTGAAATGGCTCCGAGAGAGGTTGGCAAACTTGATGGGCAAGGGCAAGAATGATGAAGAACAAGTGGACATCTCTCAAGACATGAAGAGCCAAGTCCAACCTTCTCAAGATAACCGTGATCCCATGGTGAAGAAGCTTGAGAAGGGTGCAACCGTGACTTGCTACAAGTGTCATGGAGAAGGGCACAAGTTCTACAAATGCCCTCAATTTGTCAAGAAGATGGACAAGGGCGCAAAGAAGAAATTGAAGCCCACCATCAAGAGCTCCCTCATCTACACCAAGCCCAACCGCAAGAACAAGACCAAGAGCAACACCTACGTCATCAAGAAGAAGGCTAATGGCAAGGTGGTTGCACACAAGGTTGGGAAGATGAAGGAAGAGCGGGGTAGGAACCAACCCATTTGGGTGCCCAAGGAAGTTATCACCAACATGAAGGGGCCTCAAATGGTTTGGGTTCCAAAGGACACTTGATGGCCTTGAAAGTGGGGACTTGGGAGGCTTGGCACAAAGAAGTTGCGGAAATTCATGCCTACAAGCCAAGCTTGCGAATTGGACATGTGTTGCCCAAGTTCCCCGGTTGAGGTAATGGAAACTAGAACCCATCTCTTGCATCAATGTAGCTCCATTGCCTTGTTTAGGTTGCATTTGTTGCAATGTTTACATATGGTAGGTTGCTTGTGTCATGTGCTAACCCATGAGCAATCTACATGGTTTGATTATTGTGTAGGAAAGCTACACTTGTTCTTTCATGGTGCATGTTTTCATATATATCTCTTTGCATCATGAGCAAGCTATAGGGTAAGCTTCCCTTTTGTTATCATAAACAATGTGCATACATTTGGTTGGTGATTCAAACACTAAATGCACACATTTAGGGGGAGCTCATCCTATGGTTTGGTTATGGGACTAACATTGTTTCAAGCTTATCTTATGTAGTCCCTTAGCGACGCGTTCCGGTGCGGTGTTTCATTCTAAGAGAATGCTATTTCACTCTCAATGTGATCTAACATCTCTAAAAGAGTGAATATAGCAATATGAGCTTCATGCTATTGAGTCATGTCCTTGCGAGCTTATGTCTCTATATAAGTTCAAAGGCAATGTACTCATACATTCCTAATCCTTGTGGTACCCCGAGTGTCTTCAATACAAGCTTCTTTCAAGTGGTGTCACCTAGTGATATCATTTCCAAGTGGCTCATCTCAATGTGGTGCCAACAAGGTAGAGAGGATCAACCCCTAGAGGTATGCAATGATCAAAAGACTACAAGTGATATCTACAAGTGGTAATGTAACAAGAACCCATTTGTCTTATCTCTTGTCCTTTAAGCTACCTCCTTGCATGATATGCTCTAAGCTTCCTTGTCTTTCAAGTTTGTAGTTGTGCACTTGTTTCTCACTACCTTTGTCCTACAAGTGGTATTCTTTTTGTGCACACACATAGGGGGAGCTTAGTTTGTATCATGCTAGTCTCATGAGCGTGTGATCCACCTTAGTTATTCTCACATGTGGTATCTTCATTGATATCATACATATGGATCATGGTTCATGCGGCTTTCTCCCTTGCATTTAACATTTCTCCTTTGAGCTATGGTTGCTAGATCTTGCTAGTTTCCTTGGACCCGGTTGCTTTGGGACTTTTTGGAGATTTTATTCCAAAGGGGGAGAATGTGAGACCAAAGCAAGCTTGTGGCTTAAGCCTACAAGTGGTTTCAAGGATGCTTGCAAATGGTTTCAAGGATATGAGACAAAAGGGAGAGAATGTGAACATGAAGATCAAAAAAAAGGGGAAGTTTGATCTAGGGGGAGTTTGGATGATGGTAAGCATCCAAGCAAGTGTAAGTGGTTCTAATTTTGTCAATTCTTGCAAATTTATGCTTGCTTTGGTTGTGTTGTCATAAATCACCAAAAAGGGGGAGATTGTAGCGAACATGGCCTCATGTGTCATTTGTTCGGAGTTTGATTTTGGTGATTCATGACAACATGATCATTGGGACTAACCTTATTGTTTTAGCATGTCTTTGTAGACACTTCTAGGTCCCAAGGATGGAAGAAAACCATATGCCAAATTGAGAAGATAGTATATTTTTCAAGGGTCAAAACCGAGCAAGAAAAGGAAAAGACAAGACACCGTTGGATGAACCGACGGTCCCTCAAATACAAGCGTCGGTGCAATCGTCAGACGAGTTGGTGCACAGGGTCAAACCCTATGTACCGTCGGATGAACCGACGGTCCATTGTTTAGTAGCGTCGGACGAGTTGCAGAGGAAGAGCAAGGAAGACGATGGCATCGGATGATCCGACGGTCCGAGTGGGGACCCCGTCGGTCTATCCGACGCTCGGTTTGAATTCATACGAGAGACGCGCCAAGACGAAGCCTTCGAAGACCGGATGATCCGACGCCTTGGTCAAGGCATAGCGTTGGTCTATCCGACGGTCCGTTGGAAGCTAACGATGCACCGACTTGGACGCAAGGCCTTCAACACCGGATGATCCGACGTAGCGTCGAGCACGGCGTCGGAGCGGTTGTGTCGCAGAACCTCAACGGCTACGTGACGTGGGAGGGGCACCGGATGAACCGACGCCCTGGAAAAGCATAGCGTCGGATCATCCGATGGTACCTTTTTCCGCAGCTTTTAGCCAACGGCTAGTTTGATGCCTTGGGCTATTTATACCCCCTCCACTCACCCATTTGAGGTTGCTGGATTGTGTGGAAGTGCAAAAGAGTTTGACACATTGAAGATCATATCCAATCCATCCAAGTGTTTAATTGCTCATCCTTAGACTTGCATATGCTTTGTGTATGTGCTTAGTGCTAGGCTTAGCTTAGAGCTGAGTGAGTGCAAGGTTGTGCCAACCTTGTGAGGTGATTCTTGAGTGAATCCAGTTGTACAAGGTTCGCCGGAAACCTTGGGGCCTAAGTGGCTCACCGGCAATTGTCATCGACCCTCCGGCTTGGTGTGGAGCGGCGAGGACACTTTTTGCGGGGGACGTGGAGACCCCCTTCCTTGGTGGAGAAGCTCCTTAGTGGAGGCGGCATCAAGGTGACCAAGAGAGCTTGGCAAGTGCCTAAGTGGCTAGCCTTTGTGGCGAGTCAAGTGGTGCTCTTGGGAGACACTTGGTGACCGGGAAGCAATACTCTTGTGTGAGTGCTTCAACAACGTGGACTAGGGGTGGCTTAGTGCCTACCGATACCACGGGATAAATCATGCGTCAAGAGTTTGCTTCCTCTCATCCCCTTTACGTTTCCGCATTTACTCTATTGCAATCTTTGTTTGCCTATACTTTCCTAGAGTAGTATCATTCTAGGGTTGGCTATAGGTTGCAAACCTTCTTTTGGGATGGGAGTCTCACACTAGAACAACCTAGTTGCACATATAGATAGTATGTTCTAGTTTACCTTTGCGCAAAATTAGTGAAGCCATAGGTTAAAGTTTTTTAGTTGCCTAATTCACCCCCTCCCCCTCTTAGGCTAACGAGCATCCGATTCCTTTCACCCTCCAAGAGTAACAAATGCCACGAAGATCTCTTGCTATGAACTCGAGTGCTCAAGGATGGATTAGCTCAACTTTCACTCAATCTTTCAATCCCTCACCCAAATCTCTTCTCTTCTCAAATCTCTTGCTATACTAGAGATGGGAAGGCTTAAAAGGGCTGTGGATATGTGTTTTTCATGTGGGGAACCCGGCAGCCCCAAATGGGAGAGGGTGAGGGGTATTTATACCCATCACCCAAAAACTACCCGTTGGTCGTTAAGTCCCGAAACTCCGGAAAAATCCCCGGATACTCCGGAATCCCCAAAACTAGCCGTTAGATTCAAAAGTTCCGGATATTCCGAACATTTTTCCGGAATCTCTCGGAAAGTCCGGAATCTCCGGAAAATTCCCGGAATATCCGAAGCTTCACTGGACAGCACAAGTCACCTCGGAGAAAAAGCCATAACTTTTTACTCCGGACTCCGAATTCGATGATCTTGGACTCTGTGGAAAGCTTATTCAGAGGAGCATCCATTCCAACTAAAAATAAGCTCCAAAACCATAAGGTGCATGTGTTGTGAAAAGTGTTTCTCTCATGATAGCACTTGGGAGGTTAGGTTTGAGCACCGAGACATAAGCAAAGGTATCCACGTTGCATCCCTCTTGATAGTACGGCGTACCTATACTCAAGATCAAATATAAAAGCAATAATAGAACTCTTGAGCTTCTTCTTCAAGAATGCCATACTTGATCAATATATCCTCATGAGAGATCCATCCATCATTGTCTCATTGGTTTGAGCACTTCTACCTTGAGCTAGTGACTTTGATCTTTATATAATAATGAAACCCAATTCTCGATTAAGTCACCCTTCACATGACTCAATGAATATGTAATGCTTCTTCATTGCTTCATTTGGTTAGGCTCGACTTGATACCTCGAAACTTTCCAAGCTATAGCCACTTCACCCTAGCCAAGCACATGGTCCAAGTCACTACTCGGCCAACCTTAGCTTAGTACCTCGTTGCTAATCCCTTGCTTGATTTCTTCATCCATTCGTTGCCAATTTGAGTTAAGCTTTGATTCAACATCAAGAGTGGAATTCTATTGAGATCATGCCTTCTTTTAATTTAAATATCCCATCGAAGTGCGGAGGACCCGAACGTCATTCCTAGTATGTCATCTTTAAATCTTAGACTGGCTAGAGTCAATGAAGACCCGAACTAGCTCTGATACCAATTGAAGGACCGATTAGGCGAACCAGAGAGGGGGGAGTGAATGGGAGCTGATAAAAATTCATCTCGAAGGAGATGAGGGCTCCAACAAGACAAACACGGCTTCCAAATCACGTCTCCGACTCAACTACCCAAGTTGGCCAAGACCACGCAGCCACTGAAATGTCACTGGTCCTAGGAACCAACAACCACCTTCACGGACTCGAGAACCCAGTGGAACACCAACTCAAGCACCACTGAACTACACCGGTCAGGCTGTTGAGTAGCACCGGTCAGACCGGTCCCTGCTAGTAAAACCTGGGAACTTCCACATAAGGCCCCTACACCGGTCAGGCCGGTGTAGCTCACCGGTCAGACCGCTTCGAGCCAGGAAACCTCAAATCCACCAAACAGGCCTACCGAGCTCCAAACTGACCCAAGCTCGAAACAGCAGCAACACGGGGCAACAATGAACTCACCCAGATGTTCATCCGAGGCAAAACCCACATAGCCTCTGCACCGGTCAGACCGGTCAGGCTGGTCCGCTCGGGGATGAACAACACCCGCGGGTCAACTCCCCCAAATCCAACTCCCGATCTCCCGAATCACTCCACAGATTTGTGCAAGACTTTGGGGATAGTAGGAACACCTCAATGTCACTCCATATCCAAGATTTGGTCCACCAAAACTTTCTAAATCGAGAGGAATCGAAGAAATCCCACCAAGAACGCCTCTAACCCTAGAGCACTGAAAACCCCAAAATTGAGCCCCTTTGATCACGGATTTGGGAGGGGAATCAAAGGGAAAAGAACCACGAAGGGTTCATGCATACACCCCCACCAAATCCTAAAGATAAAGGCCTCGAAATCGCTCCAAGAAAATCACCAAGAAAAGGCTCCGAAAATCACCAAAAAGAACGAATGGGAACAACACATCCAAGCCTTGAGGAACCACGCCGAATCATCTATACATACCAAAGAGGTTCATACAAGGTCTCGTTTGCCGCCTGATCATCCTTCCCTCTCACAAGATCTCACCATGAAGCTCTCAAGATAGTCCTATAGAAATCCTAAGGAAAATAGGAAGGGAAAAATAGGAAAACAAATGAACTAGGGTTCCAAGAGATGGATGCCATCCTCTCACCACTTGGGTTATATGGAGGCAACCGAAAGTCTAAAATACCCTTACTAGCTAACTAGGGATACATGCCCCTCGAGGGCGAATTCGGAAATCTTTGTCATCGCTCCATCGGACGGATGCCCAGCGACCGCAAACTTGCTTAGCCTGGACGCAAGCCTTGCGATCCCAATGCGTGTCCTCCGCTTCGAAGTCTCTGGACTGCGCCGTCGCACACCGGTCAGACCAGTGCTCTTCACCAGTCAGACCCATACCCACCGATCATACCTGTCTGGAGCTGTTGCAGCTCCGTCTTCGGTTCTTCGGTCTTGGCTTTGTGGATCAACCAAGGAACCCAATGGTTTTCTGGTGAACCACCGGAAACCCCGCGAACTCGGTGTAGCCTCCGCCAATCACCAGTCACGACTCGGATCCCACGTAGTCCCGACTCGACCTTAGTTTTGAGGCTCAACCAAGAAACCGTCCATGACTTCATCTTGTCGTTCTTTCCACCATGCGGCCCGCACTTGACCCCGCTGGCCATCGGGTCCCTCAAACCTAGCCTATTTGTCTTCTCTGCACTTGGAGGCCTCACCGGCAGCGACCTTTCGCGCTTGTTCTTCACTTGCACCAACACCAGTCAAGTCGCAACCTGCACCTGCAATACTTAGCCAAAAATCAGTCCACACAACGTTGTCAATCACTCATCACACCAGGAAGCGGCCATCCACCGGTCCTCGAACCACACCTGGTCCTCACACCGGGAACCTCTTCTGCATGTTTCTGAAGGAGTTTAAAGAACAATAAAATATGATGTAAAGCAAGAAAGTGAAATCCTAAATGTTGGTGCCCAATAACGTGTGTGTACGGCTATGGTAAGAGAGAATACCTTGTGACAAGAATTATGGATGAAAAATGTTATTATTGTGAGTGAAACAATTTTTTTTCACATTGACATTTCGTTTTTTGGCATAATATAAGATGATGATAGGAAGGGCACTGTTCCACCCCTAAGCTATATGGATCACCCAGCTAGCTGGAGCGGGCAAAGGGACGGAGCTACCGACACAACATGTCAGACTGTCAGCCACCCGACTAAGTACATTTCTCATGATCTCACGCACTGTATTATTGGAGCTGTCAGATCGTATTGCTTGCCTTAGTACACGAACAAAGGTGGATCAACGTTAACTTGCATGTAATGTGACTTATAATGAGCCAATGCTAGCTGTACATGAACATATAAAATAAAAAAAAGCTTTGTACACATGCAATGAAATGCAATGTTCTAGTTTTTCCATAGATGAATATGGACAAATAAAAAGGTACTTAATTTAATGCATATTGGAATATCAAAGTACACACGTCCTAATACAAACACCATAATAGGCATCCATCAACATTTCAAAATGTGATTACAATATACATTATAATACAGAAATACCACTATGCACATTTATTATATAAATAAAAAAGACCGATATAAAAAATTGATAAAAATAATGACCACCTTCTATAAAAAATTTGATTACCATACTTTCTAAATTTGATAATATTTTCCATCAAATTTATAACTACAACAACTACACTACATTATAAAGAATTATAAAGAAATTATAATAAATCAGTACACACGAGATGTATATAACAAATATTCATTAAATAGAATAATGTCACACTAGCCAAATAAAACCCAAAAACCTTTTCATTGTAAATAAGCAAGTGTCATCGAAAACGAAACTATTAAACAATGTGAAGCGGAAAATATGTGTGCACACCAAAAATAAATGAATATGAGTCACTGCACACCCTGTTAATGATTTTCACATAAAAACAATTTGACAAGTTTAGATGTACTTCTTTAATGAAAATTTTAAGTTGTTTTATGTTTATTTTAAGTAAGTCATGCTTTTAAAATTATCTAGACTTTTTTATATGCTGACATGATAAAACTAGCATTAGTAGATATGAAAAAGTACGTACATTAGTATATAAACTTTTCTATGGCATTTGAGTTTCTACCCTTCTTTTTAAGTGTATTTGTGATTTTGTTCTCATTTTTGCCTCTAGCGAATGGTCATAATAGATGCAAATACACAAAGATCACGGGAAAAATCATGACGACTTGTGAATATTCAAGGGTAAAGTCACAAAATTTTAAAAAATAAGGGTAAAAATGTAATTCCACTTCAAAATAAGACTATGTTCAGAAAAATCTTTTTTTATTTAATGAAATATATTTTATTAAGTATTACTAGTAAAAGTATTAACTTCTAGATATCTCATGCCAGTACCCTAGGGTAATGACTTCCGATGGTGTCCTACACAAACTTTTCTAATAATAAATATGTCTAAACTAAATAAAATATTAAGATCCATAGACTCTCCTTTACATAGAATCCTGATGGATAAGTTGGATATCTTTATTAGTGTAGGGACTTTTTTTGACAACTATAGATATATTATATTAAGCAGCCAAATTACAATAAGGTCCCCAAAAGGAGGCCAAATTACAGCTAGGTCCTTGGACCGGATAAGAAGAGAAACTACAACCAAGACTAGAACGACGATGAGCTCGCTGACGGTGAGCAGTAAATGCGCCCATGGCGCTTACAACCGGATGGAAGGACCGAGCAGAGCTACGGTTGAAGATGGGTCGACCGAGCCATGTAGGAGGCATACACCAAGCAACCGAAGAATGTTTTGGTAGCTGTTGCCGGAGATTGAAGAAGAAGCTCCAAGTCGAATCCCGGGGCAAGACGAGGTCATCGAGGTACCATCAGAAGCGTAGTTGCGTGTGGGAAGCTTGAGTCCACAGGAGCGACGACTGCTTGGAGATGGTGAAGGCGGGAATCGCAGCCAAGATGGGAAGGTAGCAAGAGGCAGTCCCCAATACTAGATCCACCTATAAGGGAACCCGATCTACATGAGGTGCTCTCAAAACAACCTCCCATCTTGCTGGATCTTGGGCAGCGACGAGGGAAAGGAAGGGGAAGGGCGGAAAGGGAATTGTTGGCGGAGAGGCGAGACGATGGGGAGGCAGAGTTATTTTATTTAACCATACCTTGTCTAGAGCGATAGCGACAACGACGGCAAAGGAACCACTGAGGAAGACCTCGGCGGCGAGAACGCCAACAACGAGGGTGGCGACCAAAGGCAGGAGCAAAGTCATTAAGACACAATCACTAGGGCTACTAGACTACAACTAACATGAATAAGATAGCTACTTAGTGGATCTATCGATTTGGGGGGGGCTCCCTGCTGAAGGACTGATTAGGTGACCAGAGAGAGGGGGTAGTGAATGGGAGCCGTAAAAAATTCTCCGAGAGAAAACTGGCTAAGTCCCAAAATTGCAACCAAGAATTCCCACATGAGCTTGACAAGGTCACATAGTCACAACAGACCTACCAACCCTAGGAACAAGTTGCAAAGCGGAAGCACAACTGAAGGACCAAAGGACTTAGGCAAATCTGCCAGCCCAGGATGGATCGTTCGTGCAAGGACCTCAGACCGCCCGTGAGCTATGGCGGACCGTCCGTGAAGTGAGGACAGACCATCCGTATTATGCAAACAGAACCTCTAGTAGCACACTGCGGTATACGGACTATCCGACACGACCCTTCGGACCGTCCGTCCGTCCGCCACGGACTAGATGAAGATGATGGTGAAGATGGTGATGGAGATGGTGAAGGTGTTCTCTTTCTTCTCTTCTTTTCCTCCTTCTTCCTTTTCTTCTTCTTTTCTTGCTTGTTGTCCTCTTTCTTCTTTTCTTCTTCTTTCCCTTTCTTCTTGTCCTCTTTCTTGCTTTTCTTGCGGTTGTCCTTGGAACTTTCTTTGACTGCCTTTTTGAGCTTGTCTTCTCTTAGGCTGATGTGTTGCCTATCTCCGAGGCATCACCATCAACTTCACTTGGTAGATCTTTGAATCGAAGGCCAAATCTAGAGTTTGAGGGGTCAAGATCAAGCACAAAGATGCACAAGACATCTATCCATGATCCCACAAAGAAATCCGAACTCAAAACACCTCAAAATTGAAGGAACAAGCCGCGCACAAAAGTCCCACAAAAATAGCCCGAAAAGACACGAAAATCACTCGAGCCATGAGAAGGAAATCGACGCAACCAAGAATGCTTCCATACACTGGAGGTCAGATCCTATACAAAATGATGAAGAAAATCTAGCCTAAAGAGCAGGGAAAGTGAGAAGCAGTCCGGAAGGATGAGTTGCCCTGGAAGCCTAGAGCTATATATATGAAGTCTTTCCAGGTTGTGCAAATGACCAACCTACCCCTAGAACATAAAGGAGATACACACCCCTCAGGGTCAATACGGTCAATACTTGAGCATCTTCATTGGGCGGTCACGCCTTTACCGTAGTCTGCGTCCTCCCGACGGAAGCCCCGCGATCCCGCCGCGTGTCCCCCGACATCGAAGCTTCTTGGCGTGCCCGGATCTCGTCTCTACCCACCGAGCTTCCGGCCTTGGTTTTGTGGTTCAACCAAGTAACACGGTTTTGTGGTGAAACACTGCAAACCCTATGTGCAGATTCCGATCGTGAGCCGCTACCCTGCACCGGCTCCTGTCCACGACTTCGTCTCGCTTTTCTTGCCACCATGCGGCTCGCACTTGATCCCGTTCGGCCACCGAGTGCATCGAGTCAAGCATACTTGTGTCTCCACTCCTCGGAGGCCCCGCAAGGCTAAGACCTTTTGCTCCCGCTCTTCACCTGCACCAACGCAAATCAAGCCGCAACCTGCACCTGCAAACTGAGCCTAGAGTCAGTACACATCACGTTGTTAATCACTCATCACACCAAGGAGCGACCATCCACTGGTCCTTGGATGCTCCGGTCCTCACTTGCCCTTCTCGTCACCGGCAAGGTCGCCGGTGGGGAGGAAGGGAGGAGCCCGAGCCGAGGTGGGAGAAGGGGCCGAGAAATGAGGAGCCTTCGAGGCGAAGACTCCGACTCTGCCATTCATGTTCCGTTGGTGTCTCTCGTGCAGGGTTCCCACATGCACGTGTCGACTCTATTCTCCTTTTCTTTATTCTAATCATCTTTCACTTATCAGTCGATAGGACTTCAAGTCAAACTATTTGAAGTTTGACCAAATGTAAGACGAAGAGAATTAATATTTATAATACTAAATAGTATTGATATATTTTTATGTAAATTTGATTAAATATAAGATGGTTTGACAAAATCAAAAGGACATTCAAGCTAACCATTAATCTTTCTTTAATTACCTTGGATGCAATCTGGGTGAATTTCCCATGTACGTATGTACACATCCATCACCTATATCTAGTGGCGTAGCCACATTGGGGAAAGCCGGGCAGCAGAGTTTTAGGCTATGCAACCTAAGACCGTCTCCAGCAGTGTTCTCGATCTGCATCTGCAAACTTCTCATATGAGCAAAAGAGAGAGAAGGCAATAGTCTCACAAAGGAGGAGGCCTTCCAGCGGAGGATCTGCACCCATCATGCATCGTCTGAGACGGTTGCCTCTCGCGTCGTCTCTTTCCGCCTCCTGCCTCCCGTCTCCCTCGCCTACCTCCTGCCTCCCTCCCCTGCTCCTCGCTCCGTCCATGGGCAGCCCACGCCACCTTACCATCATCGTTGAGCAACCGTGCCGGAGAGCTCAATACCACGAAGGAGAGGGGAGGAACCGAGGAAGGGCGCGTCGTGGAGCAGCTCGCCGTCGCCATCGCCGCTGCTCCACCTCGTGTGTGGAGCTCCTCCGCGCTAGATCTCACTGGGAGGGACATGGCAGAGGAGAGAGGTCGTGTCACTGTTCCTCCCGCCTCACGCCCCTGCTCCGCCCGACGGGAACGGATCTCGCCTCGCGCCCCTGCTCTTCCTGTCGGGCCCCATGGCTTCCGCAGAGGAAATGCAGCAGGATCTGCCGTCGATTCCCGCGAAGGAGCTGCAGCAGGATCCGCCACCGGTTCCTGAAAGGATCGAAGCAATGTGGCCTAGAGGGGGTGAATAGGCCCGCAAACAAATTTAAACTTTTTCTGCAAAGTAACTGTCAGGGTTCGAAACTTTCGAGATTATTTCCGGAACCTCCGAACGGGGCAACCTCCGAAAATAATCACGAGAGTTCTGAGATCTATTAGCTCAAAAAAGATACGATAAATACAGCGAATTACTTGATGAAAATAGATCTAGCAAATTCTAGAAGATCCTTAGGACCTAGCAAGATGATTTAAAAGCAAGGAACCAACTAGAGCACTATGAACAAGTAGATCGGAAACAAACCCTAAAAGATCTAGTCAAGAGCAAGCATGAACAAAGATGAGTAAGAACAATAAATCAAAGCATACACAAGACAAGGATTTATCCCGTGGTTCAGCTCACCACAAAGGCTTGCCTACGTCCACGTTGTTGAGGAAGCCATAAAGGCTAAGAACCACTAAGATCCACTCCTCTCTCTCACCTATCACCTTGAGTAATAGGTGGAGACTTTCCACTAGATTCACAAGGGGTAATACAAACACCTTGGAGCTTCCACAAATTGAATTGGAGAGCTTCCAAGAACCTCTAGCCGTCTAGGAGCAAGGCTCCAAGAGTAAAAGATCCACCGAGCTTGCTAGAGCTTCTCCAAGTGCTCAAGAACTAGGAAAGGAAGATTTTCCTCACAATCTCACTTTAAACCCCACTCTCAGTCAATGCTAGGCAAGGATTTGGAAGAGAGTATATTGGGAGTCAATGCAAGGTGAGAGAATGAGGTTAGAAAGAGTTACTGTTCGGGGGGGGACCAGAATGACCGTTGGGGGACCAAGGAGTATAAATACCCCCAGATCCAGAACAATAACGGTCATATTTCAAAGTCCGGAACCTCTGAGAAAAATCTCGGAACTTCCAAACTCTGAAACCTCTGCTGACTGTAGCCCGTACGGTCGGAACCTCCGAGATTAAACTCGGAACCTCCGAACAGAGGAACAACAGGGGCATAACAGCAGCAGGTCTCTCTCTTAAAGGAATGGTTTAGGATTAGGATAGATGTCCTAAGAGCACTTGAATCCACCCAAACTTGCCATTAGAATCCCTCTTGATATTACGGCTTGTCCTATACTGAATTTCAAAAGATAAGATAAATAAAATCCTCCAGAGAGCATAGGAAAACTTCTTCATGTAATTGAGGGGTCTCATTTCTTTCTTTTGCACCTGTGATATATTCCTGTACTGCACAATATACTCAAATGCTCTTTAGATCTTTAATTGTGTGGTCACATCACCAAAACCCTCATAGGGCTTGATTGCTCTTACAGTTCCCGCGGAGGCGGCAGCAGCCTACGTGGATGAGGCTCCGGCCGCACCGCTCGGAATCAGGCCTCACCGTCGACGTCCTCCTCCTGCTGCTCCTCAAGTTTGTTGGAGCTCAGACTGGCTCCAATAGGGCTATACTAATGCATATATGCCTTTCATTTGCTACTGTGCATCTCCTTCACTTCCTCCAACAGAAGATGCAAACCAGAAGGCATTTTGCATTGTGAGGAGAGAGGCAATGTAAAAATCCATCACCTCTCTCCTCGAAGGCATTCGAGGGGAGCATCTACTAGTGAGCACGACATAGCGGCGGGTGGCGCAGCGCGGGCGCAAGTTGCAGTGGTGGTGTGTCACGGCCAAGCACGGCATGGGCAAGCGAGCACAGCGTGGCGCAGCGCGACGGCAGGCGAGCGCGAGCGCAGGGCGTCGATGAGCACCTCCACCATTATGTTCAATTTCTTCCCACCCGACGAACCAAACGTTGATTACTCACACACGAAGGTCCAACACCCTCACGCGAACCCCTTGAGTGATCTTCATAAACTCCAGCAGCCCAACTCACTGGAAAATGAGTTTTCCTTGACACCACCACCAGACCAAGCCGCCGCGCCGCCCTGGACCTTCTTCAGCCACTCCTTCTCGACGATATGTCTAGCTGCGGTGGCGCAGGGCGGGGCGGAGGCGCAGGGCGGGGCCGCGGTGCGGAGCCGGCGGTGCGGGGCGGGCGGCGGTCTTGGGCCGGTGGCGCGGGTCGCGGGGCAAGCAGCGGCGAGCAAGTGCCTCTTGCCTGTTGGAGACGGTTCTAAATGCATTCACTCCTGTGCACTGTACACGGTATGCATACATGGTTTTGCCTCTCAAAAATGCAACATCTTGTTGGGGTCAGTCTCACCACCTCCAGCCTCGATCTGGCCATCCCTTGAAGGCCACGCTGACAAGCGCGCTCGCCGCGGGAGGAGGAGGGACCTCCAGGGAACCCCACCCTGCACAGATCAAGGTCGGAGGAGCCCCGCCCTGCACAGATCAAGTCGTCGCTGTCTCGTGTTGATCCATCCTCCAGATTGATACCGATGGAGAGCGAGGGATGGTGGAAGAGAGAGAGAGAGAGAGAGAGAGAGAGAGAGAGAGAGAGAGAGAGAGAGAGAGAGAGAGAGAGAGAGAGAGAGAGAGAGAGAGAGGAGCTGGCGAGGCTGGAGACCGGAAGCAGAGTCGACGAAGCGGATTGAGGTGAACGGAGGAGAGCGAGCGTCGGTGAGATGAGGCGGGGGTGGGAGGTGATGGTTGGTGGGAGAGGCTTGCAGGTGTGATGCGACGAGGAGAGAACCACTGAATATGCGGTTGCAGAGGCCTACAACCGCAAAATGCAGATGCGGTTGCAGCATCTGTTGCAGCTGCTACAGTCACGTTCGATCTGCATTTGAAATCTAGCAGCTGCTGGAGACGGTCTAAAGTAGCCGCCCCAGCTAGATCTGCGCTAGCTCAAGTACGTTCCTTCTTCTCCGATGATATTTTTAGGTTCCGATACCACTCCAAGATGGCGCCATAGAACGCATGTTCTTACTACTTACTAATTTGTGTCTTAGTTCTACAAATTTGAGACTACATTTTTAAACTTCACGTAAAAATTGTACAATTACATTATATAGATGTGTGAATTGATGTGACTTTCATTTTGGTTTAGTCCATCATTAGAACTTTAGGAGTACCACCTGACCCCCCCCCCCCCCCCCCCCCTCCGCCACTGCCTAAGTGCCTATGTATCTACGCAGCTCCGCCGTGCATCATGCCTGGCGCATGCTTGCAAAATCATCAACCCGCCTCATGTGACTCCTGTAGACATGTGTCAGTAGCCGACTGTTTTCTCGTATTTGTGATCATCCCTGATCAAAATCCGGTGTCAATAATCATGTTAACATTCTAATATGTTTACTATTCCTGTTGAAGGAAGTATTTACTACTCACGATTACACAAAATCCCGAATGTATCAGCACACCTGCATCTAGCATATCCACCCAATAAATGAGAACGCAAAACGTTTACGCATCCACACAGCCAAGCCATTCAACTTCAAAACCACCCTCACAGTCATGTTGGCCCCACGGTCAAAACCACCGGCCACCGACACCCGGCTGGCCGGCGGCGTCCCCGGCAATCCGGGGGGTCACCTCCCCTACCTCGCCGTTAAATCTCCCCTCACCTCGCCGTCTCACCCCGCGACACAGCCGACAAAGCCCTCTCACCGTCTCTATCTCCCTTCCCTCCCTTTAATTCCCCTCCGCGCGCAGCCAGCAACACACCACCCCGGCGGCGCTAGCTGCATTCCCACCGGCGCGCCCCCGCCCGCGCATTGCGAGCCATCGCCACCGCAGCGCCATTCGTCCCCCTCTCTCTCAGAGGAGACAAAAAAAGAACACGGTGCGCGTGCGAGGGCAACGACACAATGGCCGGAGTGGCGCTGCCGGGGTGGGGGACGACGGTGCCGGCGTACCGCGGCGACGCGGCGGCGGCGGCGGTGTGGCAGCAGCTCAAGTCCCCCGTGGTGGTTCCGCTGCTGCGCCTGTCGGTGGTGTTGTGCCTGGCCATGTCCGTGATGCTGTTCGCGGAGAAGGTGTACCTTGCCGCGGCCGTCCTCGCCACGCGCCTCCTCGGCCGCCGCCCGGAGCGCCGGTACCGTTGGGAGCCCATCCGCGACGTCGGCGACCTCGAGGACGGCGGCGGTGACGACGGAGGGAGCGCGGCGGCGGTGTACCCGATGGTGCTCGTGCAGATCCCCATGTACAACGAGCGCGAGGTGAGTGACAGAGTGAGTTGTGATCGATACACTGCTGATACTGGCCGGAAAGCTGACGGCGCCGCCGCCGTTGACCGTGGTCTGCGGCCGGGGAGCTAGCTTTTCTGCCGTCTGGTGAAGAAGCTACTGACGAGGGAGGGCGTGTGGTCTGCATGGTGGTGGACGGATTGGACGTGCAGGTGTACGGAGTGTCGATCGGGGCGGCGTGCGGGCTGTCGTGGCCGGCGGACCGGATCATCGTGCAGGTGCTCGACGACTCCACCGACCCCGTCATCAAGGTACGAACATATACCCGTGCAGAGGCGTACGTGATGGAGAAATAATTATCTGTAATCATGGTGGCTTTTGCATGGCGCAGGAGCTGGTGCGGGCGGAGTGCGAGCGGTGGGCGAGCAAGGGTGTGAACGTGAGGTACGAGGTCCGGGACGGGCGGCGAGGGTACAAGGCCGGCGCGCTCCGGGAAGGGATGAAGCGCGCCTACGCCCGCGGCTGCGACGTGGTGGCCATCTTCGACGCCGACTTCCAGCCGGACCCGGACTTCCTGCGGCGCGCCGTGCCGTTCCTCGTCCACAACCCCGAACTGGCCCTCGTCCAGGCACGATGGAAGTTCGGTGCGTTACTCACTCCTCCGGCTCCGTCACCCACTAATTAAGCATTGACCTGAACTGCACCGGCCGGCCGGTGCAGGCGTGCAGCCTGTTCGTTTGGCTGGTGGTGGGCATGGCCGACGCTTGATTTCTTGGTGAGAGAAAATCTTGTTGGCACGGCTTTCGTGGGCGGTTTGTTTCGGGAGAAAGATCACGCTTTCGACCGATAAGTTCGAACGAACAGGCTTGTGATCAGCGGGGTGGTGGTTGGTCGTTGGGGTTAACTGTGGGTTTGTGGTACTGGTGCGTGATGAGATGAGGTAAGAAAGTAGCTAGAGTAGTAGGCAGCGGCTGGAGATCCGATCAGGCCGGCAATCAAAGGAAGTTCTCTACAGTTTTGGCAATCAAAGTAGCTAGAGTAGTTGCGTTTTTGCTTGCTGCTGGAAGTTTTGGAAATTAATGGCGCCGGGAGTTATAGCTAGTGATCCATCAAGTACCCATCTGCATCCGTGACCAGTTTGTGAGGGAGAGGCCGGGGTACAGCGGCCGGCAGGTAGTAGTGTCCATGGAGAGTGGCAATTGGCATTTGGCAAAGGCTCAAGTGTCGGTGCTACTAGCTGGGATCATCACCAAGGGGGTCAAAGTGTCCCTGCTGTCTCTGGCCCATCGGCCCTGCACGCAAACCGCATTTCAGCCACGATGCATGCTCCCTCCTACAGTCACGAGAGCTAGGAGGAGCAGCAGAACCACATGGAAGTGAGTGAGCAACGTGCCGAGAGAGCGTCACCTACCAAACACACAGCATCATCAAGTGTCCAAATCCAGCAGTTCCACTCGTCTCACTCGCACACACCTGCCCAGTACGTACTGCTTCGTGGCCCAAGTACCGCTCCAACGCCCGTACAGCGAGATAGTTGCACAGGCCCTAGTGTCTCCTCTATCATTAGCAACAAATACGCAGCCTTGCCGGCAACAATAATAGACTCCTCAACATCCCCATCTCTGTAGTCTGGAGCTTTAGGACGTGCAGTATATCTGCTCGCCAAATTTGTTAAACTTTAACCGTCGATAAATTTGCACGAATGAAAAAGTGCAATGTGGTGGAAAGTTGCGAAAAAAGCACGTGTTGGACGGTATGTTAAGCGAATTGAAGTTCAAATTGGGAGAACTAAACAATCCCATAAAATGCTCTGTAAGGTAAGACACATTTTACTAGCAGGTTTCTCCATAAAAACATGTATCCAATACTGTTGGAGTATAAGTGAATTGCCCACCTTTCCCTATCAGCTTAAGCTTTTGAGTTGAACTGGTTGGTGCATGCAACTCAATATGGTACCAGAGCCAGAGGTCTCGAGTTCGAATCCTGGCGGGCGCGTTAATTAAAATATTTACAGTCCACTCCAATATTCCACGTATGCGGCCTGGGAGAGCCTGCACGTGAGGGGGAGTGTTGGAGTATAGGTGAATTGCCCACCTTTCCCTATCAGCTTAAGCTTTTGGGTTGAACTGGTTGGTGCATGCAACTCAATAAATACATATTGCATTTATTTCTAAAAAGCATTATTTCTATAAAAATTATTGGTGAAACATGCGCCTTGTTTTTTTAATAGAATTGCCCACCTTTCCCTATCGAGCCAAGCTTTTGGGTTGAACTGGTTGGTGCATGCAACTCAATAAATACATATTGCATTTATTTCTAAAAAGCATTATTTCTATAAAAATTATTGGTGAAACATGCGCCTTGTTTTTTTAATAGAAAAGCATTACCACGTAAACCATACAGGTGTCATAAAAAACATGTATTTCTATAAGAAAAAATAGAAAAAAAGTGTATTTTTGACCATTTAACTTTTGTCTTAATTTGGTTTTGACGAACTTCAAAACCGGGTACCTTTAACCGTCCAACTATCAAAACCGTTCAAATTTGGCTATCAGGCTATTTTGATGGGTGGTTGTAAATTATTTTATTTGCAATTTTGTCATTAAATCTTAAAATGGTTATTATTTTTGTTCGTACCTCCGATTTAGGTGATTCATGGGGCACACATTCACAACAGTGAGCTTGATCTTTTAAAATGTTCCCGATACTATTTTCTCACTATTTGTTATATTATTTTTATGTTGTTGTGTAAAAAGTAAAAACAATACAAGAAAAATAAAACAAGCATTTTCAAAATAATATGAACATTTTGGAAGATAAGCTCACCGTTATGAATGTGTGATTGTAGTAATCACTTAAATCAAAGTTATGAGAAGAAATAGTAAACATTTTAAGATCCAACAACTATTTTAATCATTTTATTTATTTACAGTTTAGTCCTAATACCTTAAAATGATTACTATCTTTTTCGCATACCTACGATTTAACTGATTCTTGTGGTCATGCATTTATAATGATGAGTTTTTATCTTTTAAAATGTTGTTCATACTATTTTTAATTATTTTTACTTTTTCTTATATTATTGTTTTTACAAACAACATATGAACAATATAACAATAGTGATAAAATGGCATAAATAACATTTTAAAAGATAAAGCTCCCCGTTACAAACGTGTGACCGCAAGAATCACCTAAATTGGATGTACGGACAAAAAGAAATAATCATTTTAAGATCTAAGAACTAAGTTGTAAATAAAAAAAGTTAAAACCACCGATCAAAACAACCTGACGGTCAAAAATTTGAACAGTTTTGGGAGTTTGATGGCCAAAGATACTTGGTTTTGGAGTTCAATAGCCAAAACCAAATTGAGGCAAACGTTGGATGGTCAACAATTGACTTTTTTCCTTAAACATTATCAGTCAAACATTCATCTTGTAGACCACCGTTACACATTTACACGCATGGAGATGTACAACTGGTTATAGCATATAAGATTATAAGATGCACTAAGGATTGATGATACCACTTCGGTTGTTTGTACTAGTACATGGTACTTTCAATATTCAAATAAACTTGTTCTCGGTAGAGATTTCTTCGGTAGAGATTTCTTCTTGCACGTTAATGACATGTTTGGTGTTACTACTGGTTCCTTCCATTGTGATGAGCAGTGAACGCAGATGAATGCCTGATGACAAGGATGCAGGAGATGTCACTGGATTACCACTTCACCGTGGAGCAAGAAGTCGGCTCCTCCACCTACGCTTTCTTCGGCTTCAACGGTAAACTAGAATCTTGGGTCCCTCTGTTGTCTCTTCCTATGTTCTTTTTTGTGGGGGGCGTTAGTTCTGTGTTTCCTTTCCCGCTCACATGATTCTGTTCCTCAACATTTTCCCTTTCTACCACGTGTTTCAGCTCAAAGTCACAGTGAGATCACTCTCTGTCTCCTAGTCTTTGGAAAGTGAAAAAAGGGGGCATCATGTCCCACATCTCAAAGTCGTATGAAATTGCATAAAAAGGGCACGAAGGAATAACACACACAGTAAATACAGAGAATAATAAGACAGTAGGGACACATGGCTACTATTCAATAACATCCTAAATTCTGTAAAAAAAAGTTAAATGCTGGCATGCCTTATGAAGAGATTTAGGAAAAACAGAAACCATGAGTGACGGATGACAATTATGAAAACATAATTGAATGACCAACTTTTTGTTTGCACTTATTTTTTCTCAAGTAGTAGTTAATAATAGACATGAGTGCAGGAGTTGTTGCTTAGAAACTGGTTCTAATAAGGAGCATACTATTTGTATGTCTCCGCATTTGTTCTTACCATTCCGATGTTTGTGGACAGGAACTGCCGGTGTATGGCGCATATCTGCTCTGAATGAGGCAGGAGGTTGGAAGGACAGGACCACTGTTGAAGACATGGATTTGGCGGTCCGAGCGAGCCTCAAGGGATGGAAGTTTGTATTCCTTGGTGACCTCATGGTAAAAATCCGAGCAGTACCTGTATGGCAATGTAGCAACTGCTGCATTAGTTTGCATTGCTCTTGGTGTTGCATAGCTGCTAAAGTTAATTAGTAAATGCATATGGAAGCATGGAACTAACCCATAAATGTATTTTCAGGTGAAAAATGAGCTCCCAAGCACGCTCAAGGCATACCGATATCAACAACACAGATGGTCATGTGGACCAGCAAACCTGTTCAGGAAAATGTTGATGGAGATACTCAGAAACAAGGTCCCTTGCACAAACTTTTAATTTTCAGGAAATAAAATTAGCACAATCATTAGTTATTTCTAACAGGTTGTTTGTCAATCTTGATGCAGAAAGTGACACTTTGGAAGAAAATTCATGTCATCTACAACTTCTTCCTTGTGCGCAAGATCATAGCACACATTGTGACCTTTGTGTTTTACTGCATTGTCATCCCGGCCACAGTCTTAGTTCCTGAGGTTGAAATACCCAGGTGGGGTTCTGTGTATATCCCAACCATCATCACCCTTCTTAATGCTATTGGCACTCCAAGGTACCAATCCTTTCAAGAACTTTGTTATCCAAGTGGAGGGATAAAAATCAAAATACACCTTAAGTTCTAAAGATGTGATGATTCTAGCACTTACCTGAAAATTAACAACAAAATCATTGAATCATGCAGGTCAGTTCACTTAATTGTATTCTGGATCCTCTTTGAGAATGTGATGTCGTTGCATAGAACGAAGGCCACTTTCATCGGCCTACTGGAGGCAGGCAGGGTAAATGAATGGGTGGTGACAGAAAAACTTGGTGATGCTCTGAGGATGAAAATGCCAGGCAAGGGCTTCAAGAAGCCCCACATGAGGATAGGAGATAGGTACAAAACAAAACATTGTCTATTCTGATTCATCTAATTATTCCCAAGGTTAAACTTTAAATTGGAATCAGGTTGCATATTCTGGAGCTTTGTGTCGGAGCTTACCTCTTCTTCTGTGGATGCCACGATGTCAATGTTGGGAATAACCACTACTACATATTCCTCTTCCTCCAATCCATTGCTTTCTTCATCGTTGGTGTGGGTTATGTTGGGACTTTCGTCCCCCATTCATAGCGAAAATGTCATCATGGATTCATGCTTGTGTTCAAATCCTTACAGTTTCATGGTACATAGACAGATGAAAGATAAGATCAAGCAGCCTTCTCTTGTGTGTATTGTTGTCAAGGAGACAAGCAGTGTAAGAGCACTGCAGTGCAAGCCATAGATATATATAGGTATGTTTACCTGCTAGGAATGTGCTGTGAAGCACATGAGATTGGTGATGACAAGCAGGCTGTTTTGAGACTCAGTGCCACCATAGCAGAATCAGAAATAGAAAATGATAGCAAATTGTGAAAATTTCATCATTTGTTGTGCAAACAGAAAAACAGAAACAGTTTGTCCATTCATTGTCCGCAAGTTTGCTGTGAGAATATTAAGAAAATAAAGTTTTACATGTTCTGATATCTACTTCACCTTCATTTTTTTCCTGTCAATGTCAACTGTAATAAACATATTGTATTTGATAAGATTAAATTTCAGGGCATCGTGGTACAAATAAAGATCAGAGGTGTCAGAGCAACTGACCTCTTTTGGTTGTTTCTCTGAAAGATCGACTGTCTACATCTTGCCTCAGGCTCCAAGGAGCTCTACAAATGAGTCGCTCTTGTGTTTTTCTGATTCATTCAGAATGCTCTATCAACCGTACTGCCTGTCAGTCAGGTGATGAACAATCTGTCTGTGGATTCGACTTTGAGTCACTGATAAACAAGGACAAGCATGACTGAAGAAAGCATCCAAACACTGACAATACCGCAGCTCTGCAACTGCAAGGCTCCAACTCACAGTTTGATGTGATATTCTGAGCCCCATGATTGCAGACATGAACAGTTGATGCTAACTTGTGGTACATGCTGCTTCTGGAAGCAAGGTAGAGATTTCTAGAGATTTCTAGTGACTTGAGTGACAGGCACAGCGCAAATGCGAAAAGGAAGGAGCTGTACCTAGTAAACTACCTGCTGATTGCTCAGGCAGCTTCTTCCCCAGGTTATCCATTTGAGCTTCTTCTCTTTCAGGTTTCATCAGTGACAGTTCATCAGGCTGTGGTAATTATTGTTAAAAACAGTGTAGCAAACCTGCCCACTTGTAATAAGAACCTGCTCGATCATGAACTTTGCAACAAGAATGAGCTGTGGCAACTGTCAGATCAAAACTCCGCAGCCAAGAATGGAGCATTCAGATCACCGAAGATGGTATTTCTGTGCAGGATGTTTCTCCAGAGAAGCAAGGCATTTTCAATTTGAACATCAGCAGTGACCACACAGACGACCGCTCAACGACTGACACCATCAAGCAGTTGCTCCCACGGATTGCTCGGTGACGGCAGAGGTCAATGCATTGCAGACCTCATATATCGCCGAGCAATCGTCGTGATACGAGTCTCCAGCGAGGAACGTGTAGACCTTGCCCTGCACTTCAACAGCGCTCCAGGCGCGGTCCTTCTTTACTCCGAGCGCCCTCATCGCCTCGTGCGCGCCGGCCACGCTATCCCACATCCCGCGGGCAGCGTACGTGTTCGCCAGGACCACGTACTTCCCGGCGTTCCTGGGCTGCAGCCGGAAGAACCTCTGCGCGGCGAGCTCGACGAGCGCCACGTTGCCGCCGTGCTTCCTGCAGGCACCCAGCAGCGCGCCCCAGACCACGGGATGCTCCTGGCAATCTGGCAGGTTCTTGACGAGGTCGTAGGCGTCACTGAGTCTTCCGACCCTGGCCAACATGTCGACCACCGCCGCGTAGTGCGGGCCCCTCGGGGCGAGCCCGTAGTCCGACGACATGGACGCGAGCCGCCTCAGGCCCTCGTCGACAAGCCCGGCGTGCGCGCACGCCGAGAGCACAGCGAGGAACGTGACATCGTTGGGCCGGAACCCGTCCGCGGCCATCTGGTCGAAGAGTGCCAGCGCCTCGGCGGCGCGCCCCTGCTGGCCGTGCCCGGATATGACCGCCGTCCACATGGTGACGTTCCGTTCCGGTGCCGCCGCGAACGCGCGGCGCGCGTCCTCGGGGCAGCTACACTTGAGATACATGTCCACGAGCGCGCTGTTAGCGAACACGTTGCCGCCGACGTCTGACTTGACCGCGACGGCGTGCACGCGGCGGCCGCGCTCCAGCGCCGCCAGCCTCGCGCACGCGCACAGCACGGACGCGAACGTGAACTGGTCCGGCGCCAGGCCCTTCGCGCGCATCGCGCCGAACAGATCCACCGCCCGCTCCTCCGTGCCGCCGCGCGCGCACCCGGAGATCATGGCGTTCCACGCGACGACGCTCCTGTACGGCATTCCGTCGAACAGCTTCCGCGCGCAGCCGAGGTCCCCGATCTTGGCGTAGAAGATGAGCAGCTTGGTGGTGATGAACTCGCCGCAGCGGAACCCGGTGGTGACCATACGCACGTGGATCCTCTTGCCGAGCCTCGCGTCCCTCCGGTTCACGCACTCTTGCAGCAGAAGCGCATAGGTCCTCGCGCCGGGGCACACGGGGCTCTGGCACAGGAGACGCACTGCCTTGGACAGGTCCCCGGCGATGCACAGGGACTTCAGCGTTCGTGCCAGGCCAACCGAGCTCATGGTCAACGGAAATGGCACCGTTCTGGATTCCGCTCGATGAGTGATCTTGTTGTAGTAGCCGAGGACTTGAGGTCTGTCGATGGCAGATCCTGGATTCAAATCTCAATATCCAGTCGACCAATGAAGAAAAGTTTTGGTATTTACGAGAGAAGCTGAAGACCTAAGAAAATCAGGCTACATTTACACGACAACTCAACATCACTTACAAAATCTAGCATATACAACTGAAAACTTTGTTTCATCATCTCTCCTCTTCATCTTTTACTCTTCCTATTACTATGTTCATCTTCTCCATAGAGTTTCAGGGGTTCAGACTTCAGACATAGTACATCATGCCGACCTCCAGCGTGGAGGCGTGCGGAATGGTGACCGCGTAGTTGGGCCCCCGGCTGTTCCGCCGCAAGAAGTCGTAGCAGAAGTTGATCACGAACCGCCGGAGGAAGCTGGACCCGCTCTTCGCCTTGACGTGCGAGTTGCCGAGGATGAACGCCATGCCGGCCTCCCGTGCGTCTGACAGCTCCTGCAGCTCTTCCTGCACACCGACGTTCGGCTTCGGGCTCGCCGCCGGCAGCACAAACCGCACCCGCTTCTTGACTCCCACCGCCGGTGCCGGTGTCAGCGACGGCGACTGAATCTCCCTTGCTTGCGAGGGTCCAACGGTGTTCTCCACCGGGCCATCCTCCTCCAGCATGCGAATGCTGCTGGAGCGGACGACTGACATCCGCTGCTCCTCGTCCTTGTCGAAGTCATCGGACATCCCGTTGAATTTGGAAGCCCCTGAACGGATGAACTCCGCGATGCTGCACACCAGCTCCTTCTCAAACTCCATGTCGTCCTTGTGGAAGTCATGGTACCCGTACCTGACAATGCACCGGTAAATTCTGTACTCCTTGGGGCCAATTCTTCCGACAAGGAACCGCTCTTCAGGCCGGACATGAGGGATTGGAACGTTCTTGATGCACATGAATATGAGCACCTGGTCATGACCAACAATGATGAATAAGGGGGTAAACATACTTCTGATTGTCTGAATTTTGAACAGTGAAAAGAGCTAAAAAGAACTATTGAAGGTACCTGATGAAAGGCAGGCAGATTGGTGACAAAATGCGAAAAGATTGCCGGGATGCCGGTCTCAAGCTCAGTGTGGATGAGACCAATGCCACGGACACGAACGATACCAAGGTTTGGGCTGAGACCAAGAAGCCAGTTGATGGAAACCTTGCTCTGAACGTCAAACTCATACTTCTTGATGGTTCCATAGTGCCAGATGCACATTATCAACATGAAGATGAAAGCCAGGACGATTGGGACCCAGGCTCCTTCCCTAAATTTGATAAGTGCGGCTGAGAAGTACAGCGCCTCAATGGTTCCAAAGAACACAATGAAGCCAATTGCAAGAAATATGCTCCTATGCCAGCACAAGACTATCACAAGGGACATCAGACATGTTGTGACCAGCATGACAGTTATAACAGCCAGTCCTGTATAAAACCACAATTTAGATGTGAGATGGATTTGCTCGCTACTCACATTTAGTATGTCTGTTAGTTCTCACGCGAGAAAAGCTGGGGGTTTAAAGTGTAAAAGATATTAACACTGGCGTACCTGATGCATTTCCCAAATGCTTAGTATCCCTGAAACCAATGGTTACAGCTAAGCACAGTATCATCAGGATCCAATTGATCTCGGGGATGTATATTTGCCCATGAACTTTGGCAGATGTATGAACTATCTTCACCCGAGGAAAGCAGCCCAGAGAAGTGCACTGCTTGATCATTGAAAATGTACCCGTGATAACTGCTTGGCTCCCCACAACGGCAGCAAGAATAGCAATCGCCAGAACAGGCCACCTGATTTTCTCTGAAATTTAAGATGGTCAACATTAACAAATAACATTACGAGCAGGATATTGTAGTATTGTTCTCATTCTGTGATGAAAGATCGGAATGACATAATTGCATAACTTACCTGGCACAGATACATAGAATCCAATCCTATAGTCACTTTCCATGGTATGATGCCTACACAGGTAAGCAGCTTGTCCCATATATGCGAGGATCAATGCTGGATACACCATGCATGTAAAAGCAATCTGCCCAAGAAAATTCTATCAGAGAGAATAATTTGCCACATATTGCTTCTAGTAGGAGGGAGGGAATACAGGAAAAAGTGAGTTTGCAGGAGATATTTATTCACCTGTATTGACAACTGATTAAAATGCCCCAGATCAGCAAACATTGCTTCAGAACCTGAAACAGCAAAAGGGTCACCTTGAGTAAGAGACACTCGACGGATCAAGGCAAAAGGTCCAGAAATGGTTGCTGAGCACAGTACCAGTTACGCACAACAGTATTCCTCCCAGGGACATCCAACCTCCTCTCTGTGTCTTCCTTAAGAACTTGTACATGTAATACGGAGATAACGCTCGGTATACAGTGGGTTCCCAATGAATAATATTGTAAACACCGATCATGCTTATACATAGAAGCCATGTGATCACAATTGGAGCGAAAATGAAGCCGACCCGATGTGTACCGTAGTGTTGCAGTGCAAACAGGCAAACCAGTATGATACAAGCAATAGGCAGCTCCACATCTGCACATTCATGATAGCAGAACTTCATACAGTTAGAAAAGGACTTAGAATAAAAGGCACATTATCAACACAAAAAAGGAATCAGAATAAAGTGAAGTCCCAATTAACTTGACAAAGGCCAAATCATTAGTCCAAAAAGTCAAGAATAGGGTCCTTTGCTTTATAATTTGGACCTCGGCAGATGTGAACTTCTTTCAGCAGCTGTGACCTTTTTCCAGGTTCCTGAATCTTACTACGTGTTACCATCTTTTTGCCATCCCACTTTGGCGTAACCACATAATATCAATTGAAAGAGCACAGCGTGTCTAGCATATCTTACATGAGAACCATTATCCTTTCGCTTTGACTAGTGGTTCCATGTATTGTGCATCAATGTCGACGAAGCTGCTCCATTTCGCTACTCGTAGGAACTGTCAGTATACATGACTACAGAGAACTTCATCTTCTTTGATGACATGTCCCTGGTGTTGCCTTGCCCTGGAGAAGAATCAAAGACCTCCAAAGATGAACTGTATTGTCCACCGCAGCTTCTGATGAAATAGAGATAACTTGAGGTGATTGTTGTTCAGCAGTTCACATCCTGGCACCTCAACTTCCACACTTCCACTCCATGCAAACCAAATTCTTCAGGTTGAATGGCATCAGTTTGACCACCTTTTCCTAGGAGAAACCCCATTTGCCAAATTCACTCCTTGCTCCACATCTTACAGTTGAGAATCAGTGGCTGAGACAAAACTGGCACCTAACACTGGGGCAATTCTATGATTGCCTGATTGTATCAAGTCCCTTTGAGGTGGACCCCGATTCAATCAACTGAGAACTTGAATCTATGAACAGTACCTAGAAAGCTGGAAAGACAAATCTGCAATCAACAAATACAAATCAGTGGAAGGGGATAATTGGGTCCTTACATTTATGGTGCTCCTTCTCCATGGACAGCTCCAGCCCAGAGACTGCTGAGAACACTGCAACAACAGAGCACCATAGGCGATGTAAAAATCGGAACTCCACAGCACACCAACACAGCCCAAGAAATCAACAACAGCCGATCAGGCAAGGCAATTGAAGACTCACCGGAGATGGCTGGCGTGAGGACGCCATCGCCGATCACCATGCAGGTGCCGACCAGCGCCAGCACGAGAAGCACCCGCTGCAGCACCTTGTGCCGCTCCAGCAGCCTCCTGACGCTGGCGGCGGCGCCCCCGCCGCGCCCGCCCAGCGTCACGGCATTGCCGTTCTCCGCCGCGGCCTTCTTGGTGGCACCGGCGTCGAGGAGATCGTCGTCGTCCCCTGCAGCGGCGCGGCCGGGCGGGAGGAGAGCGGCGCGCGCGTGGCGGCAGAGGAGGGAGTAGAGCGCGAAAGTGCCGCCCTCGCCGTTGTCGTTGGCGCGGAGGACGATGCAGACGTACTTGAGGAGCGGGACGAGCGTGAGCGTCCAGAAGACGAAGGAGAGCACGCCGAGGATCTCGTCGTTGGTCTCCGTGTGCTGGATGTCCTCCGCGAACGCCGCCTTGTACACGTACAGCGGCGACGTGCTGAGGTCGCCGTACACCACGCCCAGGCTCTGGTACGCCAGGCTCAGCGTCATCCGCCATGGCACCCCCTTCCGCCCTCCCCGCTTCTCCTCCTGCGGAACACAGCACAGCCACACAAAACCGAAAGAAATCAGCACATTTCAGGAGCCCCACCCCTCGAGATCGCAAGGAAACCGACGGACACGGGCATTCCAAGGCAAGATTCAAGAACCACGATCACGGCAAGAGCAAAGGCAAGACTGGGCCTTGGAAACATCTGGCGGCTCCGGGCACCGTACCTCGTCATCCGGGGGAGTGCCCGGCGGCGCTTCGGGATCCATGGCTGGGGGGCTCTTCATCGCCCCTCTCAACTGCCTGGTTTAACTCCGGCCTGTTCTGGTGACCGAAGCGAGGAAGACGGGCACTTGGGGACTAGTGGGGGAGTAGGGATTAGGTGAAGGTGACGGCGGTCGCCCTGCGGCCTCACCTCACCCGGGTTCTTGGCTCCTCGGGCGTTATGAATTTGAGCAGGAGGCGGCGTGGAGGGGGTGGGATTTGGTGGGACATTTCGGACGCCCTGAGATTTTTAAGATGGTCAAAGCAGCAAAACAGGGGGAAGCAGCATTGGCGTGAGGGGCAGCCAGGGGGCCAGGGGATGGGGGGACGGAGGAAGCGGAAGGAAGGAGACGAGGAGAAGAAGCGCTCCGAGCGAGGAGGGAATATCGACAGGAAGAGAGAGGGGCCAAAAAGCAGGGGAGAAAAGCAGCGGTTTTCTTCCCTTTTCTGAAAGGGCGTCGCTAGCTGTTTTGGTGTGGCTTCCCTCTGCATAGTGATTACTGTTCATGGTTATCCTTTAGATACTACTGTAGTAGTACGTAGTCATCATCTAAGAGAAATGATGGTGGCCTTTAGAATTTAGATATGAAGTACATTACATGGTTTAGAAAAGCTCTTTGTGTCATGCAAAGAAAATAGGACTATGTTTAAGGTAACGGGCAATTAATTTTACCAGCTGTAATACTATATTTGTCATGGATTTTGTACTTCAAAAATAGTGTCACTTAATTGACTACTACTAGTACATTGTAAACGCATGGTACATGATTTTTTTTCTGATGGCTGTTTGTGGCTGTTTTTCATTGTCCATATTAATACGAAGGTTGCTGGAGGGGTTATTTAGTAGTTTTGAATTTGCATCAATAGGTCGATTTTTCATGGGGTTGAATGGTGGTTAAGCTGTAGTTCTTCACATGGCATGCATCCCCCAAATGCATGGATGTGGAGATTGTGACTGTTTTGTTTATTGCAGAAGGTTGAACGTGTCATGTGAGGCAGATGTTTCCATTGGTAGATTTATAATACTTTTTAAGTACAATCTGCATGCAATCATTTTGCTATTATATCAAAGTACGATTCAAGCATATTATCTCTACCATCAAGCATGATGTCGCTCCGATGATGTGGCACAATAGTACATCGTTTGAGTTAAAAAGAATCATGTTTGGAAAAAAAGAGAAAAAATTTAAAGAGATACTCCCTCCGTTTCATATACTTGTCAATTTACAGAGTAGATTACATCGCGGTTTTTAGTACTCACTCCGTTTCATATTACTTGTCATTATGATTTTTCAAAATACATTTTTTATTATGCATAAAGATATATATTATGTCTCGACACATAAATAACATAACAAAAGTTGTGTATCAAGATAAGTTGGAATGACAAGTAATATGAAACGGATCGAGTACGTCCTCCAGTGCTGGATTTATGCTGCGGAGTCAGCAAATTGTTCTCGGCAGCTCTGGCTTATCCCCCGACCCCCAACCAAACAAAAAAGCTTCGATGATGCTGCCTGCCACGCAAGAAAGGAAGGCAAGGACCACACGGGGCACGCCTCCTCCAACCTCCGCAGAGAATCCCCACACCCAAAACCCTGAAAGCACCTGTTCCTAATCCTACCCACTTGAGCACCCGAAACACTTCAGGATGGACCCACATGCTCAGTGACTGAGGCTGGTCGGATGGAATGTGCCGAAAGAACTGAAGCATCTGGTTGCTCTCGGTCCCGGCCGGCGCGCGGAGCGCGCGCTCCGAGGGTGATCTGCGCGTGCGCTTCTCGCGTCGCCCGCCTCCGGAGCGGGCCCACTCGGCCGGTGACGCGAACAGTGACCTGGCGCCCACCCCCCGGGGCCCGCGCCGTGACGTGGCTCGCCGCCCGCGCGCGCGCCCGGCGCGACGCGACGCAGGCAAAACGACGACACGGCGGATTGAGTGATTGACCGCGTTGTTGAAGCAGGTGACTTCTCGCTTTCGTCTGGTTTTTTCCGTCTCCTCTAGTCCTCTTCCTCACCACCACCACCTCGCGCTCGCTTGACGCGCCGCCACGTCGCGATTCGTTCGGCGGCGTTCCTGGCGGCGGGCGGCGGGCGGCGAGGCTGTGTGCCGGCCGGCCGCCGAGTCCTCCACGGCGGCAACGGCAGGGCAGCCGCGTTGTCCCGTCGGTCCGCCGCCGGCTGGATGATGGATGGTGGTGCCTCTCCGGCCTCTTTTGTGCACGCTTTTCCCTCAGGTGTTTCGGTTGTGCAGGGCATCGCTAGCAGCCTGACATGTGGAGCGGCACCACGGCGAAGGCATGGATCGGTCACGGGCGAATAAAAACGTCCTGCATCGAAAGGCACTGGTGGTGTGTGTCTGGTGGCTGAAACTTGCGGGGCTCATTCCCCCTCCTGTAGTCCTGTAGCATGGTTTTGTTGGACACATTTTTTCTGCTGCTCATGGAGCTGGAATTGGTAGAGGAACTGAACTGATCGACGCCGTGCTCATTCGACACTCGGAACCTCCACAGTCCACGCAGTCACTTTTGTTATTGAAGGCAATATATACCACACAGTCATATAGTCAACAAGGTTATACAATAAGGGACCTCGACGGCGATTGCTTGACATAGTCACTAGGGGAGACGCCGGCTTCCCCGAGTGCCAAATGCACTCGGGTGACATAGTCACTAGGGGAGACGCCGGCTTCCCCGAGTGCCAAATGCACTCGGGGAAGACGCAAAAACACTCGGGGAAGCCTTCCCTGAGTGCAACACTCGGGGAAGAGCCTCCGGGATTGCCTCTCACGGGAAAAAGCTCTTCCCCGAGTGCCAAAAATCGTACACTCAGGGAAGCCTTCACCGAGTGCCGTTCTAGCACTCGGGGAAGAGTTAACGCCGTTGGTGCCGTCCGCCTTTTTAAAAAAAATTCTCTTCCCTGAGTGCAACACTCGGGGAAGAATTTTATTTTTTTTAAAAAAAACTCTTCCCCGCGTGTTGCACTCGGGGAAGAAATTGTTTTTTTAAAAAAATCCTCTTCCCCGGGGCACTCGAGGAAGACATTCCTAGTGCTCTAGAGATGCTACAATAAATACTACATAGATACAATTAGAACCATAGACAGAGATTTGTCACAAATTATGAGCAGAAGACTATCATTAAGTCAAACCACAATACCTTTAGTATCTTTTCAACTTTCTTGTATTCTATTCCAGTGATAATTTGTGTTGGCATCAAGTTCTCTCTCTAAGTAGTCATCCCAGTCTGCAAGAGCAACAAGAAACATAAATTTGTTGTTTAAAAGGCTAACTGGATATTTATCAAACTATTGTTGCACCTAACTGGATACTGTCAGTTTCATTATTGATAGCGGTACTTATTAAATCATCAAAGCTCATGGCACAATGACAATGCTTGTACAACAAGATTCATGCAAATCAAAGTGTGAAGCCATCAAAGGATGAAAAGAGCAAATGTAAGATCAGGTTTGCTTTAAAACTGCCCAGTTGGAAATGTAAAGCACATGTGTTTGGATAAGTAGAATTGGACCAGGACACAAAGTACTTTATTTGGAACCACCTGACCGAAAACCACAACTTACAGTTAACTAGGTAAAATTAGTCAGGGCCAGATAAACTCATTTTGTAAGCAGTGTAAATCAGTCTAGCACAACTAATGATCATTGTTGTTCTGCCATAGCACCAATGCTTAATTACATCCATACAAGTGAGAAACATTGCAAGCTCATAGTTGTTTTGGAGAAACACTTACATTACATTTTGCTGCAGAGTTTTTTTGCCCCATTTTTCTTGTGATGCCACCCCAAAAAAAATGTTGAGGGAATATTCCAGCTTCACTGCTGTATAGCACAAACAGAAAAGAAACAGCAACACCATTAACAAATAGCTATATAATACCAGATCATTTTTTTTCAACATTTAACTATATCCTACTAGCAATCAATCCTACTGTCAAAAGTGAATTTTATTAGAGGCAGTAATCACAAACAAAAGTTGTATATGGTACAGAAGTCGGAATGGAAAGGTGTAATAAAAATACACAAACAATATAAATAATCAGTAAGAATGCCAATGCCAATGAGTTACTGACCCCTTTTCTCGCAGAGGTCATCTGAGTACGCCACTGGGTACAAATGAAGTGCTATTCTGCCTTCTGTCTACATATGGCACACATATAAAGAATGAATCGTAAAGCAGATTTACTAGAATATATTGACAATCCTAGAAGAAATTATGTTTTAATTGCAGCAACAAAAGGCAGAGTAGCGAATCAGCGCAACTGCATGTCATTGTGCACCTTTCTTTTAGATTACACATAGATCATATTTCGACAGATTCACAGAACCCTGGCTGGATGAAGTCCACTCTAACCTTCTGTAAAAATAACACAATCAGTTAACTACATGCTCTTATCTAAAATAAGTCCCAGACCCTTGGTGATTTTAATATTACCTAAAGGTCCTCCATGCAGAGGATTAGCACGGGCATATATCCATGAATAAAAGAGTAATAAAGGGGTGTGGACAAAAGAAGGCACTAGGAGCTTATACCATTACTGCAAGAAACTAGGCTTATTCCATTTTATTGCATTTATGTATGGAGTGACAGTTTGAACTAAGTCACAAATAGGTGAACTAAGAATAAGTCCTATCGTAGAACTTAGTTGCTACTTGTCATGCATCAATGTGAATCTCTGTACCATAAGTGAAATTTTTCTTATGAAGTGCAGAAGTGAAAACAAACTTAGTTGCTACTTTCAGGTTCCTCTTCGAATCGAACCATAAATCCACCAAATCCGCAGATCGAATGAAATCTAGGGCAGGGGGTCATAGATCAAATGAATCGAACCAACACTAACCACAAATTGAGCAGTCCGATAGAGAAATCAGTTCTAGGGTTCGAGGTTTGAAGGGGAAGGGAGGAACGAACCTGAACCTGCAGAAGAAAAGGAGGGCTCGAAGAAGACACCCGCTCCCGCCGCGCCCGAAGTAGAAGGCCACACGCTCCCCCGCCACCGTAGCCGGTGACGGCGCCGCGCCTGCCGCGTCCATGGGCGCCTCGCCGCCCGGCACCCGCTTCGCCGGTCGCCCCGCGTCGCGCCGCCGCATGCACCCGCCGCGCTCGCTCCGCCGGTCGCCCCCGCGCCGCGCGCGCCGCATGCGCCCACCGCGCTCGCCCCACGCTCGGTCCGCCCGTCACCCCGCGCCACGCTCGCGGCGCGCCGCGCCCGTGCTCGCCGATCCACCGCGTGGATCCGAAGGGAGAGGAGAGGGGAGGAGGGTTGGGGCCTTGGGGGCGGCGGTGGGTGGGGGTGGGGAGGGTGCGACTTTGGTGTGGGGGTGTTAGAAGGTTAGGGTTGAGGCCGGTGGGTAGAGTTGGGCCGGCATGGAGTTAGGCTGGCTTGGCCCATTAGATAGGTTTTCTTTTTTTAATATCTTCCCCGAGAGCCGCGTGACACACACTCGGGGAAGAGGTACCTCTTCCCCGAGTGCCAGCTAAAGGCACTCGGGGAATTAATTTTTTTAGTTTTTTTTGCCTCATTTTTTTGTGATGCCTTCCGACGTTATTTGAAACTTCATGCTCAAATTTGGGCTAATTTTGAATTTTTTGTTATATTTCGTTAGTTTTTTTTCGTTTTATTAATTTTTTTGCACACTTCAAATTTGAACTGCATGAAATAATATAATTTGGTGATTCAAAAAATTATATTCATGATGTTTGGTGTATATTGAGGCCTTATCCATGAACTCACATGATATGTCGAACATCTTGTTGCCGTAACATGACGATCAACTTGCACGAAAAGTGTTTCTAAATTTAAAAAAATCCGAACGAAGTCCGCAAATCACGAAACTTGTAGGGGTGTCGTGTTATCACATGTATAAGTTGTGTGCAAGAATTGAGAAGATTTCGAGTAAGTTGGGATGTTGGATGCCTAAAACACCCAGACATCTCCATGTGTATTATCACATTGATCACATGTGGAGATGTCTCGATTTTAGGCATCCGACGTCACAACTTGCTCGAAATATTCTCAATTGTTGCACACAACCTCTACATGTGATAACATGACTCCACGACTAGTTTCGTGGTTTTCGGACTTCGTTCGGATTTTATGTAATTTATAAATAGTTTTTCGTGCAAGTTGTTCATCATGTCACGACAACGAGATGCTCGACTTTTCATGTGAGTTCCTAGATACGACCTTAATACACACCAAATATCATGAATATCATTTTTTGAATCACCAAATTATATGGTTTCATGCACCTGTAGTTCAAATTTGAAGAATGCAAAAAAATTCAACAAAAGGAAAAACTAACAAAATATACCTAAAAATTTTGAAATAACCCCAAATTTGAGCAAATAATTTTAAATAATATGGGGAGGCCTCACAAAAAAATGGGGCAAAAAAACTTTTTAAAAAAATAGTTTCCCGGGAAGGGCCCTTCCCCGAGTGTCAGAGCAGGGCACTCGGGGAAGGCACTCGGGGAAGAGGCTAGTTTCCCCGAGTGCTAGGGTAAGGCACTCGGGGAAGATTTTTACCATACGACTCTGTTTCCCTCCGCCGTCAAATACAAATTTATCTTTTCCAAGTGCCATGGACTCTACGGCACTCGGGGAAGTCTCTCTTCCCCGAGTGTTATTCTTCCCCGAGTGCAACACTCGGGGAAGATTTTCTCCCCGATTACCCAATTTTTGGCACTCGGGGAAGCAAGAGACACTCGGGGAATTTTGCTTCTCCCGTAGTGAGTCTTTTTTTTTTTTACTCTTTCTCTCCCCCTCGTAGTTTCCTCCCGCATCTCGTCGGATCGATGGCCGGCGACGCGCGCGGCCGGCGGCCGGCCGGGGTGTGCCGACGACGTTGACACACGGCATATCTGCATGGAGATACCCTTACTTGCTATATGTTTATAGCTCGCCGGAGTTTTACCAGCTCGCCGGCCGCGCATCGGCGGGTCCGCGACCTTTTGACTTGTCAATTGTAACCTTGTGGCAGGTCCGGCCGCCGCCGCCATTGCCACCCATCCACGTAGAATCATGCGAGAACCCCATGAGGAATTCCATCCACACACATGCTTGTGGCGTGAAACTTGTGGCCGGCCGGCCCGCCGGGAGGAGGATTACTATCGCTAGCAATAATTGAACTGCTGATGCTGCCTGTGCAGCACAAACTACGGACGTTTGTTTGCTACTACTTGCATTTCCTTTTCCACAACTGATTTCCATTCTTTTTTGCTTATTAAATACGTTCAATTTGATTAGCAGATTAGCATTGGGTGGCGCATCAGCATCCTCACGTACCATCATCCGGTTCTATTGTGTTTTTTTTGGCTCCTTTTGCAACTGCATGCGGAGGACAGTCTCCCTTATTTCCCAGCCATCAATAATCATCATACACACCTTTTCCCCCACTACTACTCCAACCGGAACAAAAACACAATATGTTATTAGCATAGCAAACAATCCCTTCTTATCACAGCAGCGGCATCAGGCATCACTAGAAAACTTGCGTCGCATATATATGATGATTCTGTCATTGGATCGATCTCTTTCTGGACATGAAAAGGGCACTGATTGCTGGTGATGTTCCACTCAGCACCAGCAACAACGACGAAAAGTGTCCTTAGCTTGTTACAACATATAGTACACTACCAAAGCATCATCTCCCCTGCCGCCACTGAGAATTCTCCTTTCTCTTTGCAATATGGTGGGACCTTATTTTGGTCCACTCTGATTTGTCTTGGGTGACGGACAGGGCCCTACGTTCGGGCCAGTTGTTGGATCACACGCCTTTGTCTTGGGTAGGAGCATGCTGTGTGCTGTATGCAGAGAGAGAGAACAAACACACTACCCTAGGCTGACGCGTGCATGGAGTCACCACTTCTCACTTGGGACCAAACAATTTGCTCAGATAGGAGTATATGTATGGTGAGAAAACAGCAACATTAATTGTTCTAGGTTTATTGTAATTTGTTTGGTGGTCTTCATGTTGGTACAAGCTCAAGATCAGCAAAGTCCGTAGCATGTCCTACAAATAATGAACTTTCAATGTCTACGGATTTCATGTACAAGAAAAAAAAAATCTAGGCATAACAAAAGAAAAAGGTAAATTGGGGGTACGGTAGAAAGTTGAATTAACAACCAGTACAGTAGACATTTTGCATACGCAGATTATTTCATGAGGTTTCAGAGATTTGATCTTTGACTATTGTATGTGATCGGATCCACTTTGCCATTCGCATAACACACGATTTCACACTGGGATAAAAAAATGTCCTTGGTGTAAAAAAAATCAGCTATCTGCATCCAACATCCACTTGTAGCAGCAAGAGAGGTTTAGGTGGTTTAACTGTGCACGCCTTCCTCCATAAAGTGCACAAATGGGATAGGATTAAGAGTAGGCTCTCTCGCTTATGTTTGGATGTGCTTGATCAAGAATTATCAATGTCTACTTTTATGGTTGGTGACCCTACTAATCTCATATTCTGCTCATGCGTGAACATGCTGATCTTGTCATCACATCGTCATGCAATTTATAAATATATTTCTTGGGCATCCCTATCTGATGCTCGTGATCGATGAAGAGCAGATGCAGCCATGCAGGGGCCTCACTTGCATCTGGCCATCTGGGGAGCATAACCTTCTTTATCATGCGTGCAGTCCAAATAAAAAAAAATCAAAGATTGAGGGCCAAAGTGTGAGCCGCCTCAAAGCATATGCCCCAAAAATTTTATTCTCACTTTGCTCATTAAACTAATATAATTAACAAATCAGACGCAAAATCCAAAGATGCATTCCTGTCTGATTCACGCGCATTAGCCTTAAAATAAGATACGACAGGTGCACTCGATCGGCCATGCGTGACTTTGCACAGCTCAGGAGTGCTCCACACCGGAAGCGTAGGGTTGGGTATTTTCCTTATCCTCTTTAATTTTTATTTAGATATACTTTGTGAAGAGCACAAAATGTGGATCCTACGAGGCGAAGAATATCAACATAGGAGACATCACCTACTCCCTCCGTCTAAAAAAGAATGACGTTTTAGGATTCAAAATTTGTCCAAAAAATGACGTTTTGCTTTATTTGGTGCAACAATCAATTAGCACATATTATGAGGCGCAATCGAGGTCATTTCACCTCCTTAATAATTCGTTCTAAAATTTCTAGAATGACATTTTTTTTTTGACGGAGGGAGTACGTGGAATATACAGTTCATGTCATGTCCCCTAGTCATTGGGATCATGTGTGGTCTCTGTAAGACTCGGGTTGCTATATGATTTTTTTTTGGGGGGGGGGGGGGGGGGGGGAGTGTTGTGTTGGATTTATGCCCTAGAGCCCAATTGGATTGGATCCACTAATGAGTTTGATGGATTTGATCCATTAGGGCACTAGAGTCTTAATGGGCCGCAAAGGTTGAAAAGCCCATTAGTGACCTCTATATATACAAAGGTGGGGAGAGAGGAAAACCCTAATCACCTATTTGCTACGGTAGTCGCGACGCTACAGTAACCCGCGGTGAACAAGAACCATGGGTGAATAGTGATTTCGCCGCCCCTCCTCTATCTATATCCTCCCGTTCGTGATCGTTCGTGAGGTGCTAGTACATCTACGATCGGCGTTCCTTCCCCGTACGTGTGGATACCTTGGAGGTGCTACGTTTGGAGCACAAGGACGAACCGCACGTGAAGGACAAGGTGGACGTGAGCAACCGCACCGCTCGCTACCTCGACGCGTTCGTCTACATCGAGACGGTTCCGCCGCATCCGCGCGTCTAGTGGTAATCTCGTGATCTCGGACACACAGCAGTTCTGTTTTGCGGGGGAAAATTTTGTTTTGCGCTAGCGTAGCCACCCCGTATCCCTTCGGTGGTATCGCAGCCGTAGTCGCTAAGTTTTTAGATTCGGGATGTGTGCATATGGAGATATGCGGATGTAGATCAAAGTTTTGATCGGCTTCGTGTTCTTGACGTGATGGTCGTGTAACGAATTACTCCTACGGTCGGAATTCCGCCATCGGAGTTAAGTGATACACGTAAACCCGATCACAACGAGGAGATCAATTGGATTGGTCGAATCGAAGCTAGGTCAAGTGTCGGGCGCATGGGATGCGTGGTGGTGGCGATTGGATCTCTACCGGCCCGGGAAAAACCGAAAAACATATTGTTCGGTAAAACAGTCATAACTTTTCGTGGTTAACTCGGATGAAGACGTTTTATATACGAAAATTGATCTACAGAAAATTTTACACATGTGATAAACCAGCTTTGCTGGTATCGGCGAAATTAGTTTTGCCAAATTCGGCTTGCAAGATAGGTTTTCGGGCGTTTAAGTTTGGACGTCGGAATTGCGATAATCTGTTTTGCAGGTTTTGTGATCGGTATGGCCTATATGTGTATGTGATGCATGTGTGTAATTTTTTCGTGACTCGCGCACGCATACGACAATACGGCCGGAGCCACATGTATTGTCAAAATTAATGTAATGGTCCGCGTACCAATTTGTGATGATTTAATACGCGATTGTGTAACTTTCATTACTAGCACGCGTTAGATAGTTCTTGGATGACTCATCACATGGAGGATGGCACACACGGACCATGGAGATGGAGATCAACATGATGTACGGGTCAATGGAGATGGAGATCACCATGTGAGAATAGGCCATACCGTGTTACAACCGTGTGAATGTCGTTCTTCTTGTTCTACTTTTACATGCGACAATGTTGTTTTCTTGCGTGTGATGTTACGAGTAGAACGATCCCTTTGGAAGTTAACATGCCCTCCCAACACTTGCCACCGTCCCACGTCTTGTACAATTAGTGGTGGGTCTATGAAATTAGGGTGCCACTAGTTTTCCTTGACTAGACGGGTTTGTATCGGATACTTACACGCATAAGTGTTGGTTTACTTATCAAAGTCATCTTAACGGTTAAGGATTTTGGGGCATAAAGGTTGGGAGCCTAGACATAGAGATGTCACCAAACAACGAAGTCATATGTGATATGATTAGCAAAGAGTTGCTTACCGATCTACCTTGTTCACTAGTGGTGACGCAAAAGCTCACTAGTAAACTTGTTAGTTGTGGATTCTAAATCACGAAGTATCAATGTGGGGATATTGATTTTAGTGGGAGTAAATTCTTTTATTTTACTCTGTCATGGATATATTGTTTTAATGTTTTGCATTTATTATTCCGTTGTAGATTAAAGGCACCTAGCAACACCACATCGTTTACCTTGCATTCGGTCCTTGAGAAGGACAAGTTGACGCAACAAACTTTACGGATTGGATTCGTAATCGAGAATTGTTCTCGTAGCCGAGAAAAGGGAAGGAGTTCTAGGCACCCCCTTACCAATAGATTATAACGTTAAGAAAAGCACGGGCGGAGTCATGTGATGGCGATCCAAAACAAGCCGATTTTAAAAGGACGGGCAATCCTTGGAAGAAGAAAGGTAAGGCCAAGGATAAGATCCCAATGCCAAACCAGGCGCCCAAGGCTAGTCCAGTGCCAAGGCTGAATATTTTCATTGTAAGAAAATCGGTCACCGGAAAAGAAATTGTAAGATGTACTTAGCTTCTATGAAAAGCAAGGGAAGTAAGGGTACTTCCACTTAGGTACAGTTAATGTTTATGTTACGTATATTTTCCTCGCTGATTTTTATACTAATTCTTGGGTATTTGATACCGGATCGGTTGCTCATATTTGCAACTCGATGCAAGGAATGATAAGAAGTAGAAGCGTGGAACGAGGAGAAGTTGATTTCCGCATAGGCAATAATGCAAGAGTTGCTTGCATTGAGCGTCGGAACGATGCAACTACACCTCCCGTCAGGATTTATATTGGAAATGAATAATTGTTATTTTGTTCCTAGTTTGAGTCGAAACATTTTATCCCCTTCATGTTTGATGAAGGATGGTTATTCATTTGCGAGTGAAAACAATGGTTGTGTGATCTCTAAGGATAATGTGTTTGTGGCTTGTGCATCCATTGTGAATGGCTTATTTGTTTTAAATCTTGATGATTCACCTATCTGTAACATAAGTGCTAAAAGGTCTCGACCTAATGATTTAAGTCCTACCTACATATGGCATTGTCGTTTGGGTCACATCAGTGAAAAGCGCATGAAGAAGCTCCATAACGACGGACTTTTAACTTCGTTTGATTTTGAATCCTACGAGACATGTGAAGCTTGTTTGCTAGGCAAGATGACCAAGATGCCTTTCTCGTGTTTTCCCGAGAGAGCCTCGAACTTACCGGAACTCATACATACGGATGTGTGCGGACCAATGAGTACAACGGCTAGAGGTGGATACCAATACTTCATAACGTTCACCGATGATTTAAGTAGATATGGTTATGTCTATTTAATGAAGCACAAGTCCGAAACTTTTTAAAAGTTCAAAGAATTTCGAGTGAAGTAGAAAATCAACGTGGAAAGAAAATCAAGACCTTGCGTTCGATTGTGGAGGTGAGTATTTGAGCCATGAGTTTAGCAATCATCTAAAGAGTTGCGGAGTTGTTCCACAACTTACGCCACCCGGAACACCTCAAAGAAACGGTGTATCCGAGCGACGTAATCGAACCTTGTTGGACATGGTCCGATCAATGATGAGCTAGTCGGACCTACCATTGTCATTTTGGGGTTATACTCTAGAAACCGCAGCTTTCACTTTAAATAGGGTACCTTCTAAGTCCATAGTTAAGACACCATATGAGATGTGGATTGGTAAGACTCCCGGTTGTCTTTTACGAAAATTTGGGGTTGTGAGGTTTATGTGAAGAAACTTCAATCGGATAAATTAACACCTAAATCGGACAAGTGCATATTCGTGGGATATCCAAAGGAAACCTTGGGATATTATTTCTACAACCGGTCGAGAAGGCAAAGTGTTTGTCGCTCGGAACGGCGTTTTCTTAGAGAAAGAGTTTCTTAAAGGATAAAAATGTAGACGAAGGTGTATCTTGATGAAGTTCAAGATGAGCCGCTTGGGAAAGATTTCACAATTGATGCTAATGTAGCCGAACGAGTTGAGATGCCTGTGGCAAGAGAAGCACCACCGCAACCACGAAGGTCCGAAAGGGCACGTCGCGCAACCGATAAGCTCAATCTCATGATCGCGGGAGAGAGAGAGACATATTGTTGTTAGACAATGATGAACCTATGACATATGCGGAAGCAATGATGGACCCGTATTCCGAGAAATGGCAAAGTGCCATGAGATCCGAAATAGATTCCATTGATAACAATCAAGTTTGGAACTTGGTTGACCCGCCGCATGGTGTTAAACCCATAGAGTGCAAATGGATCTATAAGAAGAAGAGGGACATGGATGGAAATGTTCACATCCATAAAGCTCGACTTGTTGCAAAAGGTTTTCAACAAGTTCAAGGAGTTGACTACGACGAGACATTCTCACCCGTAGCGATGCTTAAATCTGTTCAGATCATTCTAGCTATAGCTGCATATTTCGATTATGAGATATGGCGATGGATGTCAAAAACAACTTCGCTAAATGGAAATCGACCGAGGATGTGTATATGACACAACCCGAGGGATTTGTTGATCCAACTAATCTTTGGAAAGGTGTGCAAACTTCAAAAATCCATTTATGGATTGAAGCAAGCATCTCGGAGTTGGAACCTTCGCTTTGATGAGGTGGTAAAAGGGTTTGGCTTCATTCGAGTGAAGAAGAGCCTTGTGTTTACAAGAAGGCAAGTGGGAGCTCCGTAGTATTTCTAATCTTATATGTGGATGACATATTACCGATTGGAAATGACATTCCTATGCTTGAGGCCGCTAAGACCTCATTAAAAAATAGTTTTTCAATGAAGGACTTAGGTGAGGCGGCATACATTTTGGGCATCGAATCTATAGAGATAGATCAAAAAGGCTTATAGGATTAAGCCAAGACACTTACATTGATAAAGTGTTGAAAAGGTTCAACACGGAAGAGGCGAAAAAAGGGTTCTTGCCTATGTCACATGGCATACATCTTAGCAAGACTCAGTGTCCTTCGACAACTGATGAGCGGGAACGCATGAGTAGAATACCGTATGCTTCGGCCATCGGATCTATTATGTATGCAATGATATGTACACGTCCAGATATTTCGTATGCACACAGTGTTACAAGCAGATACCAATCTGATCCAGGTGAGGGTCACTAGACAGCGGTTAAAAATGTTTTTAAGTACTTGAGAAGGACTAAAGGCATGTTCCTAGTCTATGGTGGTGAGGAGGAGCTCGTTGTAACGGGTTACACCGATGCTAGTTTCCAAACTGACCAAGACGATTCAAAGTCGCAATCAGGATACGTTTTTACGATAAATGGTGGAGCTGTGAGCTGGAAGAGTTCCAAGCAGGAGACAAGTGGGTCGATTCTACAACGAAGCCGAGTACATCGCGGCTTCGAAGCCGCAAAGGAGGGTGTTTGGATAAGGAAGTTCCTTTCGAACTTGGTGTGTTTCCGAGTGTCTCTAGCCCATTGGATCTTTATTGTGACAACAATGGGGCTATTGCGCAAGCAAAGGAGCCAAGGAACCACCAAAAGAATAAACATGTACTGCGGAAATTTCATCTGATACGAGAGATCGTTAGACGAGGTGATATCAAGATATGCAAAGTACACATGGATTTGAATGTTGCAGATCCTTTGACAAAACCCCTTCCACAGCCTAAGCATGAGGCGCACATGAGAGCTATGGGTATTAGATATATTCTAGATTAGCTCAAGTGCAAGTGGAAGAATGTTAGAAATATGTCCTATAAGGAATTATAGAGATGATTATATTTCATTATATCCATGTCACTTGGTTTTTTATTGAATATCCATGAAAGGCGACTTGTATTTGATTGGCAATTATGTGAATTGTTTGTGAAACTCTTTTACTCGTATGGTTATTCAAAAGTTGTCCCTAGTATGAGTTAATGACTAGCACATGTATTAGTTGATGACTATGTTTCACAAGTCATGAACATGGAGATGTATAACTAATAATGTGGGCACATGTATGACATGGGGCTGGACTGACCCAATTTGAGACTTTGTTCTCTGTTTACACAACATATACGCTATGTCCTTAGACTTGAGATTGTCGCATGTACTCAAGATGTGAATTGAACTACTTAGGGGCCATCAACCGCTACTCCGTAACTGGGTAGTCATAAAGATGGCTTTCGGGTTTGTCAGAAAGCATGCTGTGAGGCATGGTTAATCAAGATAGAATTTGCCCCTCTCTACTTAAGAGAGATATCTCTGGGCCCCTCGAGTGGCTGGATCAAGAAATGCATTGCCATGCTGGGTTAAGAGTTAAACCCCTTTTAAGGATCCGAATCACGATATCGAGAAATAGAGGTCAGCTTGGGGCTAGACCAAATATCGTGAGGCAAAGGGAATAGCATGTATGAAATGATGTGTGGTTCGTCAGATGAGATCTTTACGTATGCATAGGAGTTGACACGTCTTGCTAGAGGCCACTGTCAACTATTGGTCGAGTAGGAGTACTCGGGCCATGTCTATGTTTGCGTGAACCCATAAGGTCACACACTTAAGGGGTTTGGAACATTAGAAAGCTTGCATATGTGATTGTCTCTAGTGCAAGTGGGAGACTGTTGGATATATGGCCTAGAGCCAATTGGATTGGATTCACTAATGGGATTGATGGATTTGATCCATTAGGGTACTAGAGTCTTAATGGGCCGCAAAGGTTGAAAAGCACATTAGCGACATCTATATATACAAAGGTGGGGAGAGAGGAAACCCTAATCACCTATTTGCTACAGTAGTCGCGACGCTACAGTAGCACGCGGCGCTACAGTAACCCCGTGGTGAACAGTAACCACGGTTGAATAGTGACTTCTGCGGCCCCTCCTCCATCTATATCTTCCCATTCGTGATCGTTCGTGAGGTGCTAGTACATCTACGATCGGCGTTCCTTCCCCGTACGTGTGGATACCTTGGAGGTGCTACGTTTGGAGCACAAGGACGAACCGCACGTGAAGGACAAGGTGGACGTGAGCAACTGCACTGCCTGCTACCTCGACGCGTTCGTCTACATCGAGACGGTTCCGCTGCATCTGCGCGTCTAGTGGTAATCCCGTGATCTCGGACATGCCAGCAGCCTCGTTTTGCGGGGAAAATTTTGTTTTGCGCTAGCGTAGCCACCCCGTATCCCTTCACGTTGAATATTTGTGGTGATCATTGTTTCCATTTTCTCCATTAATTATGAGCATAACTTCATATGCATAAAGCAGTATCGTACGGGAGGATACGGCTACGAAACCTAGAAATAAAGTGCAGGTACTTTATTTCCTGCTGTTGCACCTAGGCGTCACGCAATATTTAAAAAAAAAGATAATTGAAGTATCATCTCTAGGTCATGCCCTGTTCGTTTGGCTTATCACCACTACCAGTCGGCAAGATTTTTCTCTCGGAACAAAACCAATGCCACCAAAGAATTGGCCCAAAGAATACTTTTATCTCGTAACAAACCAAAGCATCAGCACCGGCCGCCGGCCAAGAACAGGCGTTAATTTGCACCAAAGGGAAATAACACCGGCTACTGAAAACTGCACATAAATAGGGGAATAAGCTTAATTATAAAAAGGATATGCGGCGTTTAATTAACATACACGAATTTCACAGAAATTCCGTATGAAAGTACGTAAATGACCCAACCTCTTCCACGAGAATATACCGGCTCTAGTTTGTTTACCGTAGCATCTGTCATCATCTTGGATTCATGGGGCAGACGGTGGAAGTTGCATATACGGATATACCCATAAAATGCATCACCAAATTAAACCTTATTATCTTATGAAAAACAAAATGGTACCCATTCGAGCAAACCTAACCTCCAATTTTAATAATAGAACATCATGTTACAGGTAAGTAAATATTTTTTTCTCATCTTACATGTAGGTAAATAAAGAACACGTCTAGCTACGCAGATACGTGGGAATGGATCAACATCCATAATCCAAAGAAGAAAAATCCAGTAAGATCCTAAATTATAAAGCTCACATCCAATCCAATTCACTCACTCAAAGTCCAATATCCAACAATATAATCCAACCACCATAAGGTTGACTACTCACATAAATTTATATGTGGGACACATGTCTAGAGCCGGACCCTAGAATTAAAAATTCGCGTTCACACTATAAAATTTTAGCGGATTTGACCGAAATTTGGTGAGATGCCTTAACATGACAGTCTGCTACTCAATGCAAATCGGTGAAGCCAAATCTATATGTGGGACCCACGTCCAGAGCAGAACCCTAGAATTAAAAGCTTGCGTTCACACTATAAATTTTTAGCGGATTTGACAGAAATTTGGTGAGATGCCTTAATATAACAGTTCGCTACTCGGTGCAAATCAGTGAAGCCAAATCTATATGTGGGACCCACATACAGGGCTGGACCCTAGAATTTAAATCTCGCGTTCACACTATAAATTTTAGCGGATTTAACCAAGATTTGGTGAGATGTCTTAATATGATAGTCCACTACTTCGTGCAAATCGGTGAACCCAAATCTATATGCGGGACCCACGTCCAGAGCCTGCATTAGAATTAAAAGCTTCTGCTTGGACATCCGATACTGATTGGACATCCAATTTAATTTAGCATATGAACATTTACATCCAAAGTAATTCGGTCCAACGAAGTCCAAAAGAAAAAAAATCCAATTGGATTTGGATTTTCCAAAATCCATTACCACGTCTAGCTAGGCAGGTCTAGTCTAGCACAGGCCAATTTGCACAGCGTTACTGAAACTTTTGAGAAAGTGGCGTGCAACTGCTAGGAGCAACTAACTGGCCAAAAGAAAAAAGAACCTGTCAGCCACTGAAAAGCCAAACAGGACGAGGACTGACTCTGCAATCTGCATTCATTCTGCAGTCCGCAGTAGCCAAATAGAACTGTTAAACACAAAAACTAAAGTCAGAGGCAACAAAATAAAATGCCTGATGTGGTAGCCGGCGTCATGGTGAGCGTCGTAACAAATCTGGGCGGTCACCGAACCTGACAGCAGAGAAGATAAAACAAGTGGTCTTACACGCACGGACAACTGCATTTGACTCCGTGAAAGGCTGAAAGCTAATCCATCCGCCCTGCTTAGGCCCCGTTCGGTTCTCATAATTGACTTAAAGTCTGCAAAAAGTGCGAAAATAAGTCACCTGTGAAACCAAACAGTACCGACTTAAAGTGCTCCAATTTATAAGTTGCATAAGTAGCTCCACCCCTACTTAAAGTGACTTATTTCCACTTTTTCTCTACCATCCCATGTGGGCCACCCACCGACTTATAAGTCACCGCAACCAAACAGACCGACTTAAAGTGGCGTGACTTATAAGTCGGGTGACTTATAAGTCACCCTACTTATGGGAACCAAACAGGGCCTTAATTATGCAACGCACATTAAGATTTAAATTTACAAAAGGTCAACGTACGTGATTGGCCATCAGAGGATAAGAGAAGGGTACTAGGAAAAAGAACAAGAAATTCAGCCTAGCATAGCAAGTAGCAAGCATTTGTGAGGTGGACATGCATTACATGACATGAGCTCAACTACTACCTGCTTGATGGTACTGGTAATGCACAATATATAGGATCATACATGGTCATTGCTCATGGCTGTCATGGAACATTCAACATTGGAACAGTTTGCGTTGTTTAGTGGATCAAGGGGATTAAGAAATTGAATTATTGTAGAGGAAGTGGGTGTACCCGCTATAAATCCTTTGTTTGACTAAATCTTTTTGTTCACCACAAGATACCTTCATGAAACTTGATGGATATGAATTTCTTTCGCCCATCTGGCCTTGAATTAAGGCATGCAGTCCAATATTATCCGGACGATTTGCAAAAAGCCACCTTAATTAGCTTGTGATCATGCTTTGGCGTAGCACGTACGTAAACCATATGAAGAGGACTGCTGCTAGCTTCATAGCTAGTAACATTAACCAAACGTTTTTCCAAGACTTTGCTAAAAGAGCCAACCAGAGAGATCACAACACGTTACCACAATTGATTCCGTGTCTCACCGTACAAAAGAGAAGAGAAGAGGTCTCACCGTACGTCGTCGTCTCCATCAGTGAGCCAGAATTGCGGTGCTCCGGTCGCCGTCGGCCGCCTGCTGTTACATCGTCGTGTCCAGACGGCACCAAGCACTCGCCGCCACGGTGAAAGTGCGCCGTCGCGCTGCCGTTTTCAGGAAACCGACGGCAGCGCCAAAACAGGCCGGAGGGGAAAGCAAAAAAAAAAAAAACCTGCTTTCTCATGTGTTTTACAAAAGGAGAGGTTTGCAGTACTCCCAAATGGAGCGAGATGCGTGCGTTTATTTGCCTTGCCACGATACAACATATTGTGATTGCAACATGAGAGCCAGCCCGGGCTTAACTCATGCCACACGGGCTTAACTTGACAGCCGTACAAGTTTTCGGAATCGGGGACGGCCAAGCTTTTGGCTGGGACGCACTGTGGTGTGTTACGACGTTCTCGCAAGTGTGGCACTGCTTTTGTGTAACGTGGGGAATTCTCGTACCGTGCCTTAATTTCAGTCCTCCCTACTATCTTTGTGACAACGTCTGAGGACTGACGACCACAAGTTAAAAATAAGAACGTGCCCCAAGTTGGCTTCGGAATTGGAGTAGAGATCTCAATAATTAGGGGCGCGTATCTCATCAACTCTTCGCATCATCAGAGACCTGATCTCCCCAGCCACGACGCTTATTGCATCCTCTCCTCCGAACCTCGCGCATCTTGGGGACAGGAACCAGCTGCGCACGTGCCCCCCCCCCCCCCCCCAAGAGCCTAGTTAGCTTGCTTTGCATGCTCCTCACTGCCCGCGATCAACAACACCTTCACCCCAAGTGCGCTTCCACTTGTAGATAGCGAGGCTTTTGTTCGGGCCTTTAGCCCCGGTGGAGCCGGGACTAAGGGCCTTTTGTCGACGTAGCCCGAAATGCTCGCTGTATCCGGCTTCCCTTTAGTCTCGGTTCGTATTACGAACCGTGACAAAATGGGATCCCAACGGCTCGATCCGACAATAATTAGCCGCGGTTTTTAGTCCCGACTGGTGTTACGAGCCGAGACTAAAGGCCGGGGGCAATATAACGCACGTACCTCCTTCCTCCTGCCCCCGATCCATTCACCATAGCCATTCACCCATTCACCAGAGCCATTCACCCGAGCCATTCAAGCTCCCCCCCCCATGGCGACTCAAGCCTAGGGTGGTGCTGCGATTTTTTTCTTCATTAGTTTGTGAAGATTTCTCTCCTCCAAGGTGTTGTAAAGGTTAGAATCTTCATCCTCCTTTCATTTGTGGTGGTTAAATTTTGTTTTATGGTTTAGAGATGGAGAAAATAGAAATGTTAATTAGAGAGATGAGATTTTGTATATACACGTGAAGATGTAGTTAGGATGGTACTTGCATTGTTCCTTCTTTCATTAAATCTTGTTTTTCATAATATTGAATTTTTCTTGTATATATATAGTTTATAAAATATATGCTCATAAAAGAAGACATACCGAAAATGTACTAGGTATTTCCATTCTTTTATTGTTTAGAAATAATTTTATTCTAGGTAGCCATCAGAGGAAATAGAAGATTAACTATTTTGTTAAGTATGTTTTAAATTTATATATAGAATAAATGTAAGCATTCTCTTATTTTCTTGTTTTTCATAAATTTGAATTTTACTTGTACATATAGTTTATAAAATATATGCTCATAAAGAAAAAATAGACATAGAGAAAATGTAGCTATAGTTTATTTTGTACATATAGTTTATTTCTATTCTTTCATTATTTAGAAATGCTTTTATTTATAGGTAGCTATAGAAGATTAAATTATTTTATTAAGTATTTTTAGTTTTATATACAATAAATGTAAGTATTTCCTTTTTTTCTTGTTTTTCATACAGAGCCCCACGTCCTAATTAGCTACAGTTTTACCTCACGGGCTACGTGGGGACTTCCTGCAGCTCCGCGAGGTGGGACTGTAGCTAGATAGGAGGTGTAGCGCATGTGTGGTACTGTAAGTGGGTGAGTGAGGTGTATATGACGGTGAGGTGAGACTGTTGTAGTTCCCGGAGCATCTAGTCTTCTGAGCTATGTACACTAATAATAGTGTTGAATTCTATCTCCTTTTGTTTTTTTATTTATGCATACATTGAATCCAATCTATAAATATGTTGGTATGTGTACATATAGTTCATAAAATACAGTGTTGAATTCTATGGCCCCTCTTATTTCTAGGTAGCTATACGAGGAAATAGAAGATTAAATTTTTTATTAAGTATTTTTAGTTTTATATACAATAAATGTAAGCATTTTCTTTTTTTTATACAGAGCCCCACGTCCTAATTAGCTACAGCTTCACCTCACGGGCTACGTGGGGACTGCATGCAGCTCCGTGAGGTAGGATTGTAGCTAGATAGGAGGTGTAGCGCATGTGTGGTACCGTAAGTGGGTGAGTGAGGTGTATATGACGGTGAGGTGACACTGTTGTATAGTTCGCGGAGCATCTAGTCTTCTGAGCTATGTACAGTAATAATATATAGTGTTGAATTTTATCCCCTTTTGTTTTTTATTTCTAGGCTATAGGAGGAAATAGAAGATTAAATTCTTTTATTAAGTATTTTTTTAGTTTTATAAACAACAAATGTAAGCATTTTCTTCTTTTCTTGTTTTTGATACAGAGCCCCACATCCTAATTAGCTACAGTTTAACATCGCGGGCTACGTGGGGACTTCCTGCAGCTCCGCAATGTTGGACTGTAGCTAGATAGGAGGTGTAGCACATGTGTAGTATTGTAAGTGGGAGAGTCAGGTGTATATGACAGTGAGGTGAGACTGTTGTAGTTCCCGGAACATCTAGGTCTTCTGAGTCGCTGGTTCATAAAGGTTATGTACAGTAATAGTTCCTTTTTGTTTTTTATTTATGCATATATTGAATCCAATGTATATATGCAAACCAATCCTATTTATTGTGAATAATGTGTATTATTTTGATTTGGATGTAGTTTGAGCTAACAATGTCGTCGTCAAGTGGTGTTGGAAATGACGTCCGTGGTCGTGGCATAGTCCGTCGGTGTGGCGGGCGTGGTGGCCGTGGCATTGGCCGTGCAGGTCTTGGTGGCCGTGGAGGTGGTTTGGAGGCCCCGTTGCCTCTATGTCCAGGATTGTACTTTCACCGCGAGATTACCTTGCCAATGGGTGATCCAGGACGTGTAGCTAACTTGGTAATATAGGAATTGAAATTAATTTGCTTTACATAGAACTTTTTTCATTTCACATGGAAAATCTGTAATTTTAGTTACATATATAATTATTGTAGGTTCTCAACAATATCAGATGGCCGAGAGACATTATCAGGGATATGAATGGTACTCCTCCTATAGTGAAGACTGAGCACGTTGATGATCACATGGCAAGAGTGTATATCTCTTTCACCATACCCACTCGATATGTAGACTACGGCCAGTTGCCAGCAGGCGCACCACACCCGATGGTTGCCATTGCAACAGTTGGCAAAACAGCACCTATTCGGTTAACCTGAGAGAGGACTGCCGTGGAGAATTGTCTACAACAGCTCCAGAATAATGTTGGGTGCTTCCTGCCGGACCTCTCCTATTTTAAATTAAGGCAACTCGAGACGGGTGAAGGAACTGTGATTGAGACTACGGAGAGGCTTTGCAGGGCTCATCAAGATGTGGTAATATACATTTATATATAAAACAATTTCTATTCATTATTAATTATTTTGTTTTTGGTACATATATCTCATCATCATCTGATTGTGTGCAGGATCACTCTGATTCTACCTATGCTTCAATTAGCTTCAGTGCGATTCTGAATCAAGTCGTAGAAAGAGTTGGGGTGGATTACTATGGTGGGGAGCCGTTTTTCACCAACAATTGGAAGTGTCAAGCAATTGCAACTTTCTACAAGCCAGCAGAACCCGAGGCTCTATTGTTTGATGTCTGTTGTGGTGTTTGTGACACTCCTCCCCAAGCGGAGGAGAGTGCACTAGTACGCGCTCTAGCTTATTTTGAGAGAGTTCTAGGCTGGAGGATTGCAGACATTAACCATGTTCCATATCTACAAGCGCATGCTGCTCATCAGTAACATTATGCATGCATGGATCAGGTTTTGTACCGTACCCTATTATGTGAACTTGTATTAATTATTAGCTAGCTATGTGAACCTTTATAAACTTATTATCAATTATTGTTAATTACGTACTTTATTATGAATTCATGTGTTTGAATTCATCCGTGAATTCATAAATGTGTTTGAAGCAGAGGTTTAAAAGGTAGAAGCTGACCAGCTTCAGCTTGAGACCATCACGTATTAATTAATGTCGTGCCTTGTAATAACCATCTGTACGTATACGTAAGCCATTGTAGTTATGTGGATCAATATAGCAAAAAGACAATACGCGAATTCATAAATTTATAAATAAAAATAGTAATAATTGTTTCAACTAATATTTTTGAAACGTAGATTTTTGTGAGTAGGTTTACTAATATTTTTGAATTTAATTTATTTTCCCCTTCAAATTGTAAATAAAAAAATAGTAATAATTGTTTCAACTCTTGACATAATATGTGCATAGAAAAGTAGGTATTTTTTGTGTTAGCATAATATAATTTTGCACGGTACAAATATTTTAACTAATGATTTATTTTAAATGTTGAAAGCAAAAAGGAATGACATTAATGAGCAAGAAAAAGAGAAAAAGCCCGCGAATGAGATGAATGAGATAAATAAGCAAGGAAATGAGCATGTTGATCATTCAAATACAATACACAAATTCATAAATTTGTTTAAACCAGAGATTTTTCTGAGTAGGTTTACTAATATTTTTGAATTTAATTTATTTTCCCCTTCAAATTATAAATAAAAATAGTAATAATTGCTTCAACTCTTGAAATAATATGTGCATAGAAAAGTAGGTATTTTTTTGTTAACATAATATAATTTTGCATTCCACAAATATTTTAACTAATGATTTATTTTAAATGTTGAAAGCAAAAATGAATGACATAAATGAGCAAGGAAAAGAGAAAAAGCCCGCGAATGAGATGAATGAGATAAATGAGCAAGGAAATGAGCATGTTGATCATTCAAAGACAATTAATTAGAATTCATAAATTTATTTAAACCAGATATTTTTCTGAGTAGGTTTACTAATATTTTCAATTTAATTTATTTTCCCCTTCAAATTGTAAAAAAAATAGTAATATTTGTTTCAACTCTTAACATAATATGTGCATAGAAAAGTAGGTGCTTTTTTGTGTTAACATAATATAATTTTGCATGGCACAAATATTTTGACTAATGAATTTTTTTAATGTTCAAGGCAAAAAGAATGAGATAAATGAGCAAGGAAAAGAGAAAAATCCCGTGAATGAGATGGATGAGATAAATGAGCAAGGAAATGAGCATGTTGATCATTCAAAGACAATTAATTAGAATTCATAAATTTATTTAAACTAGAGTTTTTTCTGAGTAGGTTTACCAATATTTTCAATTTAATTTATTTTCCCCTTCAAATTGTAAACAAAAAATAGTAATATTTGTTTCAACTCTTAAAATAATATGTGCATAGAAAAGTAGGTACTTTTTTGTGTTAACATAATATAATTTTGCATGGCACAAATATTTTGACTAATGATTTTTTTAATGTTCAAAGCAAAACGAATGAGATAATTGAGCAAGGAAAAGAGAAAAAGCCCGTGAATGAGATGAATGAGATAAATGAGCAAGGAAATGAGCATTTTGATCATTCAAAGACAATTAATTAGAATTCATAAATTTATTTAAATCAGAGATTTTTCTGAGTAGGTTTACTAATATTTTCAATTTAATTTATTTTCCCCTTCAAATTGTAAACAAAAATAGTAATATTTGTTTCAACTCTTAAAATAATATGTGCATAAAAAAGTAGGTACTTTTTTGTGTTAACATAATATAATTTTGCATGGCACAAATATTTTGACTAATGAATTTTTTTAATGTTCAAAGCAAAAAGAATGAGATAAATGAGCAAGGACAAGAGAAAAAGCCCGTGAATGAGATGAATGAGATAAATGAGCAAGGAAATGAGCATGTTGATCATTCAAAGACAATTAATTAGAATTTATAAATTTGTTTAAACCAGAGATTTTTTGGAGTAGGTTTACTAATATTATCAATTTAATTTCTTTTCCCTTCAAATTGTAAAAAAATAGTAATATTTGTTTCAACTCTTGAAATAATATGTGCATAGAAAAGTAGATATTTTTTTAACATAATATAAATTTGCATGGCACAAATATTTTGACTAATGATTTTTTTAATGTTCAAAGTAAAAAGATTGAGATAAACCCGCGCAAAAATTCCCCTTTAGTCCCGGGTGGTGTTACCACATGAGACTAAAGGCCCCCCTTTTGTCACGGTTGGTGTTACCAACCGTGACAAAAGGGCGAAAATCCGCCTTCAGGGCATCCCGCGCGAAATACGACCCAGGACTAAAGGGCCTTTTGTCACGGTTGCTAATACGAACCGTGACAAAAGGTGGGGGTTCTGTATAAACCCCCAGGGCACTTAACCGTTTTCCCCCAAATCGTGTCGTTCTTCCTCGACGCGCCCGTTCTCGCCGCAGCCGTCCCCGACGAGCCGCTCCTTTCTAATGCGCCACTCCACTCCTTTCCGACGCGTCGCTCCTCCCTGACACGCGCACAGCGCCGTCTCCCGCCGCCGGCGAGCTCGGTCCCACCGACGTCTGCCCTCCCCGTCCCCGACGCGCATCTCCGTCCCCGACGCGGCGGCCCTCTCGCGACGCGGCGGCCCTCCCCCGACACGCCGCCCCCGCCGGTCCTCCTCTCCTCGACGGTGACCCCTCCTCTCCTCGGCGGCAACCGCGCACCGGCCCTCCTCCTCGGCGGCGGCCTCCCCGCAACCGGTATGCCGCGCGCCTCCGACGCCGACGCCTCCACTTGCCGCCCCCTCCGCGGCCGCCGGCCCGGCGTGCGTGTGCCCGATGGCCCCGCCGGGCGCGGGGGGGTTTCCCTTGCTGACGTCCTCCCGTGAAATGCTGGTGTCGGCAAGCATTTATAATTAATTCTATTGGATTTAGTTTATATTTTGATATTAATTAGAAATTATAATTGTGTGTAAATTTTTAATATGAAAATTTATTATAGGAATAGAAAGAAAATTAATTAGAAACTTGTACTCCCTCCGTCCCAAAATAAATGCTATTCTAGGACCGAGCACGGAAACCAATGTGAGGTGTAAAATGACCAAAATACCCTTTGTCTTTTATGAGAAAGATCTAGCAATTGGCTTGTCTCTTATTTCTGTGTGTATATTTGTGTACCAAAATCTAATTGTTTTGTAATATACAATTTTATAGTTTTGAGTATTTGAGTTATTAATTGTTTTCTAATATAGATGTAACCTTGAGTTCTTAATTGTGTATTTGAGTTCTTAATTGTTTTCTAATATATATATGTAGTTTTGAGTTCTTATTTGTGTATTTGAATTCTTAATTGTTTTCTAATGTATATGTAATTTTGAGTTCTTAATTGTTTTCTAATATATATGTAATCTTGAGTTCTTAATTGTGTATTTGATTTTCAATATACAATTTCATTAGTTTGGACGACTGCCGCATCGTCTCGAACAAGTGACTTCTCATCACCTCTGTCATTCTCCCACATGGCACCGCCATCAACAAGCATCGTCCGCCCACAAGTTAGTAGAAATATTTTGACTTCGTTTATTCAAGAAAATTCATAGTAAATACTTGTTCATTCTAGAATTTCATATACAAACTTGTTGCTTATTCTACAAAATCAAAGGAAATTCTTGTTTAATAAAGAAATTCTTAGTAATTACTTGTTTAATCTAGAAAGTTTTAAAAATTGTTGAAAATTACATAAATTCATAGAATATTCTTGTTTATTATAGAAATTCATAGAAAATGCTTGTTTTTTCTAGAAAATCATATAAAAACTTGTTGCTTATTCTACAAATTCATATAAAAACTTGTTGCTTTATTCTACAAATCAAATAACATTCTTGTTTAATAAAGAAATTCTTAGTAAACACTCGTTTAATCTAGAAAGATTTAGAAATTGTTGAAAATTACATAAATTCAAAGAATATTCTTGTTTATTATAGAAATTCATAGAAAATTCTTGTTTATTCTAGAAAATCATATAAAAACTTGTTGTTTATTCTAGAAATTCATAGAATTGCTGCTTAATCTAGAACTTCATTGAAATTTGTTTATTCCAGATGGATGACAACCATGACAACTTTATGGCTGACATTATAGCTAGTGGTACAATTGCAAACTTCACCGAGGAGGAGTGTAGTCAGGGGACATGTACTTGAACATACCTCCGAATGAGGACACTGCTGCCCCTGTCATGGAACAACAACTAATATTGAGGACAATTTTAGAAACAATGAGGAAAGTGTTGTGAATGAAAGTATTGAATGTTCCCACGAGGTATGTATATATATATCATGCATTAACTTCATAGTTCTTATTTTTCTAACCTCAATTCTTAGGTACTAATTAATTAAGCTCTCAAACCAAAATATAAGCTTCAGATCATTTATAAATTAATTTATACGAAAAAGACAAATTTCAGCCTAGTAAATCACTATTAATTTGTATAAAAAGATTTAATAAACTTTTTGATCTCAACTTTCTCCTACAAGACATGTATGCCAAATATAAGCTTCTGAACAAAGCATAAGTGCAGATTCAAATTATTTTTCACATTTCGAATTTAAACTCCTACACAAGATTAAATCCAAATCATCCATTAAACAATTTCCTAAAATCAAATCCACTCTACCAGAGGTACTACTCAACAAGGCAAAGCCCTAGGGTGCACATGTGGTTACAGAAAAGTTCATTAAAGGGGCTATAAAAAGCATCAAACTTAAACTAGCATAAAGCTTACATAAATCATAACTGAAAATATACACATCAAAATCATGCAAACTTTTTTCACAGATCTAGACATGCTATAAAGAGAAACATATCCAAAAATAAAGTTCATAGCATGCGTATATTTTAAACTACACTAAAAACACTTCAAACTGAGTTTGAATTTTTAATTCAAAAACTGCACAGAAAAACTCTATACATGCTTTCTAGAAAAGGTAGGTTTCTTCACCAGGAACCCAACAAAATTGGATTGCATTTTTATTATTTTTTTATGATTTGTAATGTATTTTACAAGTTCCTACGTTTTGGATCTAGATAGTACTTACGAACAGGTCCCTAGTTCTTGCATCTAAGACCCTGAAAAGAACTTGACCTCTGCAATGTAGTCCTTGGCGTGACCAGCAGTCGAGATGGCCAGATTCCGGCGAGGGGAAGGTCGGGCTTGGCCGGGAAAGGGCGGGGAAGTGGTGTAGGCTCACCTAGGGTCCCATTTGAGGCGGCCCAGAGGTCGGAGGATGCTCCGGCGATGGAGAACGGCGGCGCGGTGGATCTGAGGCCGCCTCAGCCTGTTCTCCGCCGTGCGTGCTTGCAATGAAGGCGAGCTGGTGGTTGGGGAAGGTGAAGTGGAGCCGTGGGGCGGCTCTGGTGTGCTCGAGGCTGGGTGGTCAGGAGTGAGGGAGGAAGCTCGGCGGCGGATTATGGCGACGACGTCTCTGCTCCTGATAGTGCCAACGCACGGCGGCGTGCGGTGACTACCGGGCGAGCGAGAACGACGAGGAAGGTGAGGAATCCAACGCCGACTTCTCACTCTCGCCTTTATCCCGCGCACGAACTGCTGGGCACGCGCGCACACACCCGCGCGGCTGGCACCCGGCATGAGCGGCGCGTGGTGGCGAACCGACACGCATGCACGGTGGGCGCGACGCAAGTTCAGGGGTCGGGCGGAGGCCCCCACGGCCCAAGTGCGGTCCACCACGGAAACCACGAAGCTCCGTACATCGGAAAAAGGAGAAATCGACGCGTGGCGAGGAGGGTTCGGGCGAGCGTGCGCGCTGGGGCGCGGCTGGCCGGCGGCCTGTGCCCTTTGATATTTCGTATGCACACATTCAAAATTGTGAAACTAAAAAACTTTGAATATAATTTGGAAATCTCCAAAAACGGAAGTTATAGAGCAACTATAGGACTACAACTTTCGCAAAGGGCGTCATATGTTTTGATCAACAGATTTGTGGGAAAACGTGTTGAAGATGCAGGAATTCTCGGCCCCGAGTTACTGTTCACAACGCGTTCAACTCGATTTTTGGCCAATTTGCACTCAAACTTTGAATGACCGCCAATTATAAAAATTGTGTTCCCAGAGATAACGAACAACTTTCATATTGGCCGATTTTGAACTTCTATAGTGAAATTTGGAGAACACACAAGAAAACCAAATCAGCCTTTACGGAGCATTTAGCGTTTGACCGTGATTTGAGATTTTGACCAAGGTCTTTTGTGCAAATATGTGCCAAATCATGTCAAACATGTTTAGGAGCCGATTAAACTTGATTAACACAACTAATTAAGGTATTTATATTTAATAAACACTTGGGGTGTTACACCAATTCACCTCAGCAACCATTCGCCACAAGCTCTCGAGCGCAATCTTTCAGGTCGGTGCAACCACCAAAGAAGAAACGAAAACGATCAGCAAAAAAAAGGCAGAGGCAAAGACAGATGAAGAAACAGAAGGGTCTGTATGGAAAGAAGTCAAGGACTTCTTTGAAAAAGCGAAAGAAGAAGAAAACAGGAAGAACTGGATGCCGAAAAATGAAGGTCGTACGGAGAGACTCAAGTCTTTCATACACGATAAGGAAACAAAAAGGAGAAGGAAACCGCTATTGAAAACAGACTTTGAGCGTTCTTTGGACAAGTCTTATGCTAAGAAGAAACAGCGAGGGTCGCCGAATAGTTACATCGAGCAAATACCTGCGTCGACGTCGGGGACCGCCACCACAGACAAGAACAAGGAGATTCCTGCGTCGACGTCGGGGACCGCTGCCCCGGACAAGAACGAGGAGATTCCTGCGTCGGCGTCGGGGACCGCCAGAAACATCGAGCAAATACCTTCATCCACGACCCATCAGACTGACTTGTTTGCGGGCATCACTCCAGAAGTGCAAAACGCTATTGACGCCATGGGTGAAGAGGAACTGGCTCAGGTCATTAGCTTTTTTGAACAAACAAAGATGCCTATTGGTGGTCTTATAGGCCTTGAAGACCTACCAGCGGATAAAAATCAAGAATTTAGATGGCACTTTGTGCTAGGAAAACATCTAGTGAAGCCAGAATTGGTCAATAAGTTCCCAACTAAGATGCGCAGATTTCATGACTGGTACATGAAGAAGTCAGCTGAGGGCCTGGAGATGTTTGGTATGCTCGTGAGACCTGGAGATTTTGTCCTTCAAAACAAGAAGGTGGCCTGGCTCCGATTCGCTGATATCTATGAAATTTACCATCTGGACGCCCTGAATACCGATCTTATGATGGCCTGGTGTCTGTAAGTGACATATTTTCATATGTTCATAAATAACTTTATTACATTTGTCGATCTACTAAGTAACATTTGACTCTTCTTGTGTAGCCTGCAACTTATTGAGATGGGAAGAAAGGGTTATTCAAGAATTGCTTTCATGGACCCATCAAAAGTTAACGCAGATGAGATTAAAACAGTCGAGGCCATTTTTAGGCACTTAGATGAGTTTCATTACAAGAACCTTATACTACTGCCTTACAACTTCAAGAAGTACGATTGTCATCTAATTATCATTGCTAATTCTATTTAGTCAATTCTAATCTCTATGAGGATGCATACAGATTCCACTAGGTTCTACTCATAATTAGTATCGACAATAGCAATATCAATATGTACGACTCATTGAGAAAAGACCGCTCAGAATACCAAGACTTTGAAGATGTATTCCACGAGTAATAATTCTACCTATGACATTTTCTGTAATACAATATATATATTTAGCTTTTATACTAACATGTTTTATCTTTTATTATTTTGCCTCAGAGCTTGGACCATGTTCATTGCAAAGCACCGAGGAGCATTTCAACCCAAAATTAGGTGGGTGTATGATTTTCCGGTACGTATACAAATAACAACTTCAGATTGGGAATATTTAAAATGTATAACACTACAATTCCATATTATGTTCTCCTCTCCAATTTAGTGTTTGAGACAAGAGCAAGAAAATAATTTATGCGAGTACTACGTTTGTGAGTTCATACACCATCACAGTGGCAACACGGATGACGATAGTGTAAGTAAAATAAACCTATTAATAATACATCATTTTTATCCTTTTTTATATTTAATCGATTGCTGTATTATATCAACCTATTTGCAAATTACAAGGATTATAAAAAGGGACACACTCATTAAGAAGGATCGTCTCTTGGCAATTCAAGAAGCTCTCGTGGGATTCCTCATGGATGAGGTGGTTAATCCACAAGGAAAACATCATTATGACAGCCATCCAATTGACCGACTCACCTCCGAGGAAAGCTAAATGAGACAAGAAATTTGAACTGAATGATATTTTGAATATACTATATGAGGTTTTGATGTATATATACTAGTTTAAGAAAATACTATTTATTTTCATGTGTATAAAATGTTATGTGTATATACATTTACAAGTTTATATATGTAGATATATAGGGTTTAATTTATATATAAGTCTAATCTAACTGCGTATATGGTATATATAGACAGATATATACCTATATACATGTTCAAATACGTATACGTGCATATACATATTAGACAAAAATTAGAACATATGCTGAAATTAAAAAAAGAGAAACGAGATCCTTTAGTCTCAGTTGGTATTACCAACCGAGACTAAATGGGTGGGCGCAGGTGCTGGCGTGCCCCCCATTTAGTCTCGGTTCGTAATACCAACCGACCGGGACGAAAGAGAGGCATTTTGTCTCCGAACTTTAGTCCCGGTTGGACTTTAAGAGATCTATCTAAACCCCTCTCCAACCGGGACTAAAGCCCCCTCCCTACGAGTGTACACGTTAAAATTCGCAATCGTCGTCCATGGAGGCAAGTCGATCGTCCAACGCGATTACGTTTCAGGTGTCCAACAATCTTCGATCTGACAACTTTGGTTTTGTATGTCTGGCTCCGCGCCGCCCAACACACCACCCGAGTCGTCTGATCGATCGGACAAGCTGGGGCACATGTCCCCTCCAGGCCTCCAGTCGAAAGGTTCGCATGGTCTTCCTTCCACGTACGTACAGTGGCTATCTGGTGCAGCGCCCGGCTGGCCGGCCAGCCGTGCCCGTCCGTGATCCCGTGAAGTGAGTTCGGCCGCGGTCGCGTCGCGCAGCGTGGCCGATCGAGCGCTGCCTACTTGCCACTGCGCACTGCACGCGCGCGCATATGCGGCCGGCGGCAGCGGATCGGATCGGGGTTTTCTCTATCGGATAACCTCAGCTGGCCCGAAAGCAAAGCCGATCGACGAGGTAGGCAGATCAGATGTCCTATCGATCCCATCGACCAACATATGCTTTGCGCGTCGCGGTGGGGGAAGAAGTTATTTTATTTACTACCCATTCCCGCTTGCGTTGGAAACAGAGAGGATTCGGGTTGAGATCAGTCGATGCCATTGCCGCCTTTTTTCACCGTCTCCATCAATCTTCCAGCTGTGTTGAAAAATGAAGGATCGACGGAAAGGCACAAATGATTTCTACAAACCCTCGAAACTTATATTAGCAACAAAAAGAAAAGTTAGAAAGTACTACAACGTTTGACCATTCATTTTATTCAAAAAAAATTTTAAGTATTGCATACTTTATTTGTAACTTACTTTGTCACCGGGATTACTTTAAGTCTGAATTATCTTCTCATATATTTGCAACAAGTTTTTTTAATAAGACCAATACTCAAGATTTATAAGGAAAGGTTAACGGTTATAGATACTTGGATTATGATGCATGGCCGACATGAGCCCAGCCACCGTACCTGCAGACGTGCAACTTGTTTAGTGATTAATGGAATTCAAGAACTAAATTAGTGGAGAGGAAGTATGTGTGTAATCCCTCGAGTACGTAAGAAGATTTTTTGTTGACTATATCCTTTCCTCCAATTCTCGGAAAAGGAATCCTTCACTTTTGACTCAATTTCACAACAAGATACTCCTATCTTATAACAAATTCTTTTGGCCTTAGCCTCGAATTGAAGGTAATCCGAATGCGTGTCACCTCCTCGTCATATATATTTTTGGGTAATGCTCCTGAACAGACGTCTGACGGGAAAAAAAATCGGACGCCCTCCCAACCGCCCACCAACCTTGCATATGATGTTTGGATGGTGATCGCAACATGTTCGCCACAAGCTCGTAACATGCTCGCCACAAGCTCGTAACATCGCTCGCAATATGTACACTATGTCGGGGGAGGAGGGAAGGGGCGCAACATGGAAAAAGTGTTCGCAACATGGGAAAAGTTGTTCGCAACATGGAAAAAGTGTTCGCAACACGATGTTTGGATGTTGGTCGCAACATGCTTGCCACAAGCTCGCAACATGTTCGCCACAAACTCGTAACATCACTCGCAACATGTACACTATGTCAGGGGAGGAGGAGGGAGGGGGCGCAACATGGAAAAAATGTTCGCGGTGTTCGCAACATTGAAAATCTGTTCGCAACATGAGAAAAGGTGTTCGCAACATTCGCAACACGCCTCGCAACATCATGATCCGACGGCTAATATGTTTCCTAATTTGAATCTTGTGGGTGAGAAGGACGTCCAGGCGCTAGCATTCGTATATATTTTTTAAAAAACTAATTCAAACACATATGCTCTTTGTACTAGTACATATGCACACACACTTTTATTTATTTATTTATATATATATATATATATATATACATACACATATCAATGTACAGAACTATAGACCTTTGAGATTGATAAAATCATCACGAACTTATATATACGACGGGCTGCATTTCACCCTGTATTGTGTCAACCAAACCTTTCCCAACAATCGCAAAAAGACCCGTACCATATGAGGTTACACAAAGCACCCAACAACGAAAGCACCATTGCATTGGCATCTAGCATTTTTTTCCACAGCGATTCTTCTGGAGAGGACTATATAGGACAAATCATCTTACCTATCCTCCATCGTCTGAACGAAAGCTAACGGCCTCATCTGTCGTCGTCTCCATCGTCGGTGGGACAAAAAAACAAGATGCTCCTGTCGCCGTCGGCCTGCTCCTCCTACACATGCAAATGCACTCCAAGCCACGTCGAAAGTGTGCACCACTACGCTGCCATTTTCAGGAACCATATTGAGGCCGGGAAACCACGGCAGCTGTGCCAAACACACACAGGATCGACGGGGCCAACGAACTCGATCTGCTTTTCGCAAGAACGCTGCACACTCCCTGCTGATGGAATTCGAAATGCCTTTGCCTTTGCTGCGAGATCGGTTCCGTGCGGAGTTCTGGAAGAATGCGCTTGCCAAGCAACCGTACAGGTTTTCGGAATCCGATCGATGTGTTGCCGACACAAGAATTACAGGATGCAGAACTTGCATCTGTATCATATCGATGCGTTTGCTTTCGCACCAAATAGATAGGTGCAGTCAGCGCAGCAGGACACGCCGTGGAACCAACCGTTGGATCGAAAATGAACGGTCCCATGTTAGTGCAAATGAATGGCTACTACTACATTGACAACCAGGGTTCGATTCCGTCCGACGCATCTTCACTAGAGTAGAAGATCGCCCGACCGAGGCTTAACCTTGGTAGCTGGCATCTATGTGACGCCAGGGGGCTACTCTATTGCTGCCCACTTTGCTAAAAGAAAAAGACTATACTACATTGTTTTTTTAGGAACCTACAATTGTTTGATATGGTGCCAGGGGATTTCTCGTCTCCTCGACAGGATGGGAACGAAGATATCACAGGACTCTGAGATCATATATAGGAGTAGACACTTCGCGAAAGATAAACAGTTTGATAGAAACGCGAACGGTTCTAGATATATGCAAGTGGCTAAGGTTTTCTCTAGGGCATCAGAATCTCTCTCTTGACAGAATGAAGGGCAGCATAAGCTGTGGGCTGATGGATTCTTGGAACAAAATCCCCTAGAAACTTTACAGCCTGTATGTATAGATACGGGTCAGAAAAGTAGTAATATAATGAGGTACATAGTTCGGTCACCTCCATGTGACGTGTGAAGAGAGAAAGAATCCAGAATAAGTCCTAGAAACATTCAGATTTCAGAGCATGAATCCTTATGCGTGATAACAATCACTGCAAAAATCAGTATCAGATTATTTAGATCCTAGCAAGTAGCATGCAACTCTTTATTGGCCACCAGTCTACCCACTACATTAACAAAATTTGTGAAGCGGCCGCTATCTTACTATATAAGCGAGAATCGGTAGAAATAAGCAAAGCATTTCGGTGGAATTCTCGCTTATATATGCTTAACAAAATCGAAAACAATGCCAGAGAATAATCTCCTGAAAGCTTTTCTCAATCAGTGCATTTGGAAAATCCATCGGATAATTGCGAATATACGACATATCTGGCGACCACAAGTTGACGCTCCAAGTTGGCTACGGAAGTGGAATAGACACCTCAATTATTGGAGGCCGTCGCATCTCAACCCTTGGCGTCGTCAATCAGGAGAGGTTGGCACCGCATGGTCGCATGGCATTAGCATCTTTCGTCTTTGGGACAGGGAAACTAGCTGCACACGTGCGTGCCCCCGGCTCTGTGTGATTAGGTAGCTCTCGCATATGCTCCCTGGCCGGCCTGACGACGGACACGATCGAGCACGCACACAGCTACAGATCACACAGCTACACAATGATGCAATCTTATCCCCGTCACAGTCTGATTCCACTGAAGGCGACGGCACCGAGATGAATCTCGATCTGGGCAATGATGCTGCAGCTAGAGGCGGTACGCTGGTGAAGAAGGTCATCGTCGCCGGTTCTTAGCTCTGGCACGCACACTACCGTCGAGCTTTTACGGACCAGCCATGAAAGCTCATCACCGCCGGCCGCAACGTCAAAACCGGCGGTGATGAGGCGTTCGTGATGATTGGGTTTTTCAATACCTGTAGTAGGTTGGCTTCGTGTCATGATCGCCCAATGACCGAACCGAAGAGACACGAGGCGGAAAACAAGAGATCGAGAATCCCCCCTCAGAGAGACAAAGATGCCACTTTTATATCTCCACCACACCCCCACTCCACTTTGCGTCCGGTCACGCTCACAGCTAGTCACACCGCAACCTGTAGTTATCCCGGCCGGCCTCGCGACCGAGAGCGAGAGAGTTCGGTCACGGTCGCGACCTCGCCGGTGACTCACGCCGCACCCAGCTGAGCCCCCCTGCCACGGCGAGTCGTCGTCGTCGTCGGCGACGGGAGGAAACCTCGGCTGCTGGTCCCAGGGAAAGCAGCATATATAGCCCGTCCGTGCGGTGATCGACTTGATGGTGTCGAGGATAATGTGCTTTGCTTATCTCGCTCGCTCGCTCGTCGGAGGATGATTCTGCCGGCCGGCCGCGGTGCTATCGCCGGAGAGATCGTCGATCGATGCGTCGTCAGTGGCTGTGGCTCAGTGCGTGATGGATTAGCGCCGGCCGGCCCGGTTTTAGGTATGTTTGGGGACGCTTTAATTGGATGTGGCCATGCCCAGCCAGATCCAGGAGCACACGTACGTACGTGTGGCGTGATCACTAGCTAGCTTTATCTTTTCTGGAAGTGTGTTTTAGGGGACGATGATCTGAGACTGCACTACTCCACTGAGAAAAAAAAAGTTACTGATAAAGCAGGTTGCCTATGTGAGAAAAAGGCTTCGCACTAGTGACTGATGAGTGTGATCCATGCATGTCGTGTGTTGTACCTGTGAGGCTGCGACATGTTCGATTTCGATCAGGTCTGCATATACTCCAGTGGCTGGGTGATCGAGCTTTAGAGATTCCAGTACGGTACAATGGAAGCTCGGATCTATAAGGAAGATCACACATATGCAGGTATGTGGCGATGCTTCCTTCCTCGACTTTTCTTGCAGCTTTGAACGACGACGTCCAAGCCTGCTTTTCCAACAAGCATCGTCGTCCAAGCCTGCATCCTGAACATGCGGGGCTCGTGCTTGATATTGGCGACGGAGGATGGATGCATTGCCCATTGATCAATGATCAGCTAGCCTCAGAAAAAAGTGATCAATGCAGCAGATTTCCGTTCCGTACGATGATGGGCTGAAAACTTTGGGCCTCTTTCGTATACATGAGTAGTACACTTACTTTTTTTTGATGCGCCAGCAGCAGCATGTGGGCTACAGCCTACACTGACCCACAAATATTTTTTAGGGCAAACTGTGGGGAGATCTAGGCTTGTAGTCCAATGGTAGGACGGTCCAGTAGGACGCTACGCACCAGGGTTCAAATCCTGGTGCTCGCACCCTTTCTTTCATTTTCCAGGATTTACCGGCGTTATGCATTAAGTTCGACGATGAGGCGCCTTTGGTAACTTCGGGAATCTCCAGATCTGTCGGTGCTCTGTCCTTCAGAGGTGCTCATAAGGGTGAGTGTGCGTGTGTGTTGTGAGCGTCTGTGTTGTCCTGTGTAATTCTTAAAAAAAATAAAACACATTTTAAATTAAAACGGAGGGAACACATACACCATTACAGTGGCAACACGGATGATGATAGTGTAAGTAAAATAAACCTATTAATAATACATCATTTTTATCTTTTTTGTATATTTAATCGCTTGGTGTAATATCAACCTATTTGCAAATTATAGAAGATTATAAAAAGGGATGCACTCATTGAGAAGGATCGTCTCTTGGCAATTCAAGAAGCTCTCATGGGATTCCTCATGGACGGGGTGGTTAATCCATAAGGAAAACATTGTTATGACAACCATCCAATTGATGACTCACCTCCGAGGAAAGCTAATTGAGACTAGAAATTTGAACTGAATGATATTTTGATGCTACTATATGGGCTTTTGATGTATATATACTAGTTTAAGAAAATACTATTTATTTTCATGTGTATAATTATTATATGTATATACATTTATAAGTTTATATATGTAGATATATAGGGTTTAATTTGTATATAAGTCTAATCTAAGTGCGTATATGATATATATAGACAGGTATACATATATACAATTGCAAATACGTATACGTACATATACGAGTTAGACAACAATCACAACATACGGTTAAATCGAAAACAGCAAAAAAAGAGATGAGACCCTTTAGTCTTGGTTGGCGGGTGGGCGCAGGCGCTGGCGTGCCCCCCTTTAGTCTCGGTTCGTATTACGAACCAGGACTAAAGGACCCCTTTAGTCCAGGTTGGTTCACCCGGGACTAAAAGGGGGGCCTTTTGTGTCTGAGCATTAGTCCCGGATGGTCTTGAGAAACCTATACCCCTTACCAATCGGGACTAAAGCCCCTCTCTACGCCAGTGAATGCATGAATCAAGTCTACAAATGCAATCATGTGCTTCTCAAATATACAAAGAGCAGTACAACATGCTAAAATTGAGACATAGACAAGCAAGATAGCCACAATTTGAGCACAAGCATCGCTAACAAGATAGATAGGGACATATAAGCAAGGGACATAACCATGATCAAAATCAAGCATTTTTCACAAAATTTTTTTCTCTCATGAGCATAGGACCTACACATGGTCAAAATGAGTACCAACAACATATAGCCCACATACTTCATGCAAGATCACACATTCTCATCACAAACACCTACAAGCTATCTCATGTCATGTCAAACCAACAAGCCATGTGTCCACTTCTACATATGAGACTTCTCATTGGTGAACATTATGCAACGGTTTAGCACCCAAGATAAGGAATTTAAAGCATTTATGACATGGAAGCTAAATTTTCAAGCATAGGCATATCACATACCGAATTCATGATTTACAAAATAAGCATGGTACATGAAGTGCCTTTGCGGCAAAAAGAAGCTTAGGCTTCTCCACAAGGTAACATGTAGGCTAAACATTCATGATGATAAATGGATCTTGACCCCAAAAGAAAAGAACATGATTCCAAGCATAAATTAAGCAAGATATAGCCATAAGCACCCAATTTGAACATGAGAGGCATTCTGCTCACAAGAGAGAATCATATAGCATTTTTACAAAAGGAAGCCATCCACAAGCATATATATATATATATCCCAAAGCTACCAAGAGCACAGCTATGCATCTCATGAGCATCACAAGTAAAGTCATAACCTCATATCTAGCATATCATGGTGATCAAAGCATATGAGAGAAGCAAATCTCTATGGCATATGATACAAATGCAGTCTATGATAAAAAGATGCAAACATGCAAGCATGATATGATACAGACAAAAGAATGCAACATGCATATGTACATCAACCCTCCCAGCTGAAGCTCAGAAAGGAAAAATGACTCCAAGCTCTCCTCGTAAACAAGCAAATGTAGCTAGGTCCAAGGGCTTGGTTAGGATATCGGCAAGCTGCTTTTCTTTTGGCATATGGACGAGGTCTATATGTTTGGTTCTGGAGTGCAGCACAGGGTTTTTGGCAACACTAATGGCACTCGTGCTATCACACATGAGAGGTACATGGGAACACTCCTCACCAAAGTCACTCAGCGTGTATGTGATCCAAAGCAGTTGTGAACAACAACTAGCTGCATCAACATACTCAGCTTCTGTGGTAGATTGGGCTACACTAGATTCAATGCTGCCCTAAACGCTAAACAATAGTCGTTCGTTCGACCCTCATTTAGTGTGTAGGCCGTGTAAACGTTGTGTACACGTCGTGTACACGGGTTACACGGTTTTGTACGAATGAGAGAAAAATAGCATCCTAAGCTTATAGTTGGTATAGTTCCCCATTTCGAAAAACATCAACACATCACTGAATATCGAATACATCTGTTCAGACCACTCACTAATTCACTAGTGTCTCATGCTCAGTTGACTACAAGTCACATAGACACAGAATACATGGCTAGTCGGTGAAATACAATACACAACATAGTTCACAAGTCACATGATGGTAACAAAAAGTAAAAAAGTTCATAAGATGGATAAAAGCATTGATGTGCAATCAACAGACAATCAACAATCTTTGACCATCCTCTTGCCCATCACCAAAACGGCCCATTACACGGTCTACACGCTGAGTAAAACCGTGTTTTGCCGTTTTTTGTGAGCTGTTTAATCCGTGTCTGACCGAGTTTGACCGTGTACACGGGCTAACTGTGTAATGAACCGTTTAGACCCTAAACTACATGAAAGTCTGCTAAGTAGCGTTTACACGGTGTGTACACGGGCTACATTGCCGTTTACGGCAACACTAACTAGATTGTTTGTGAGAAGACCAAGAAACAAGAGAAGAACACAGAAACTAGCAAGTACCCGAAGTCGAGTTCCGATCGACTCGACACCCCGCAAAGTCGGCATCCTAAAAGCCGAGAAGCGAAAGAGAAGAGGACGCCGAGTACCAAAGACCAAGCTCAGGAGTGTATCGAAGATACTTGAAGATCCGCTTGATGACCTGCTGATGTGAAGTCCTCGGCGACGCCTAAAAATGAGTGCACAAACACACAGAAAATTGGATGCTCGGCCTTGTCGCCGTCAAGTACAAGAGGGATCTGATCATGCTCCGTACTCCTTCTGGTCCACTGGCTCTCCGTCCTCGTCCGTGTTGAGTGTTGTAGTCGTACTCATTAGTGTCGACAGGGGCTTCAAGTCGTCCATCTTGAACTTCTTGAGGATGTCCTTCGTGTGCTTGGCTTCATGCACAAAGGTTCCCTCCTTCGCCTGCTTGACCTGAAGCCCGAGAAAGAACTACAATTCTCCCATCATAGACATCTCGAATTCTTTGCTCATGTCCTCTGCAAACCTCGCAACCAAAGAGTGAGACAAGCCGCCAAAGGCAATATCATCCACGTACACCTGAACAATTAGGATATCATCACCCTGCCTGAGGAGAAAAAGAGTCTTATCAACCTTGCCCATCTCAAACCCCTTGCTGAACAAGAACCTCCTCAACCTGCCATACCATGCCCTGGGAGCTTGTTTCAGCCCATACATGGCCTTCCTCAGCTTGTACACTCGGTGGGGAAAACTCTCAAATTCACGTGGTTGCCTAACATAAACTTCCTCCTCCAAAAACCCGGTCAAGAAGGCACTCTTCACATCCATTTGGTGCAACCTGAATCCTTTAGCTACAGAAAAGGCTAGAAGAATCCTGATTGCCTCCAAACGGGCTACAGGAGCAAATGTCTCCTCATAGTCTATCCCCTCCTTCTGACTATAACCCTGAGGAACCAACCTCGACTTGTTCCTCACCACCTCACCATTCTCACCCTCTTTGTTTTTCCACACCCATTTTGTCCCAATAGGTTTGTAGTTTGGTGTTGGCTCTACTAACTCCCACACTTGGTTTCTCTCAAAATTCTCTAACTCCTTGTGCATGGCATTCACCTAGTTAGGATTAGATGGCATAACTCCTTGGCTGTGGATTTGGTACCATTGATGTCCCTGTCCCACAAGAACCTTGCATATTTACAACAGGTGGAGCTTGTCTGATCGGCTGACCAGCCGATGGGCTTGATTCCTGCAAATTCAATTGGCTTGAAATAGCCAATTGATTCATAAGTGTTTGTAGTAACTATGCAGAATCCACTTGTGGAATTACTGGCTGCCCTATCACCCCTTGGTTGATCGGCTGCTGAGGTGATGATCTTGTATGAGCCACTGTGTTAGCCGGGGTCAAGGCAAGCTGCATTGATATTGACTACTGTAGTGGGGCAGTCTGTATGGGCATCTGTTGGCACTTCTTACGTCGTTACTAAATTCGCAACGGCGCCAGAAAGCCTGTTGGTATACTACACAATCACAAATAAATCCACAAGCGCACGGATACCGCTGTAGCTTTCACCCGAGAGTATTCCAAGGTATCGATTTTCACGGGGAACGAGAAGTGTAGAGAATCTGAACTAATTCGTCCGGGGGATATGGTGACGAAGGATAGAAAGGCAAAAGTAGAATTCGGGTAGAGAGGGGATAGCTGATGAAGTTTGGGACTCGTGAGGGTCACAGATAGAATCAGGACACAACTTGTCGCTCGTCAGGTCCAGAGGGAAAAGAGTCACGGAAAGGGATGAGAAGGGGGCTCTGATGTCGTAATTCCTACTCGCCGGAACTAACGTGGTGGACTAAAGAGCCCATCCGGAGGTATCACCTCCCTAGGGTACCACAACTATTTCGTTGAACTGGGTAAGCATTCCAAGGTACCGAAGAGTCTAGACACCGCGTCTACACTAACCGAGCACTACTTTACCCTGCGCTAGAGCAAAGCAATCACGATAAGTAGAAACTACTTAAACCACAATCGAGGAACCTAAGAGCGAACAATGAAATGACTTGAGACTTAGTTACTCACGAATCCGAACTTACAAAGTATCCTGTGTGTGCACGACCGAAGTAGTACCGCACCCGCCGAGGTACAAGAGGAAGACCGACTCCGGCTTCTACTCCAACACTCAACTCCCTCGCCCTACTATCTGAATACTCCGGTTTCTTGGTTGGGTCTAGCTTAAAAGAGACTGGGGCCTCATCCTCCTCCGTGAAGAACGGGATTTCCTCTTCAAAGTTTGGTTGAGCTAGCTCTGCTAAGGAGGTGTCCATTACCTCCTCTAGTAAGTCTGGTTTGGGTTCGGCTTCTACCAAGGTGTTTTCGGTTCTAAGATACCAGCGGGAAGTCGTCACCGATCTTTAGCTCCAACTCCGGTTTCCTTGGGGATTGCTCTAAGATTTTCATGATAGGTCTACCGATGATGACTGAATGGGTGTGATGACACGGTAGATCAAAGAGATTGAAATCAAGATAGAGCTCGTGTTCCGTAAATTTTACAGGAAACACCCAAGAATGCCCTGACGACCTAATGTCTCTCCTGAAGGAATGTTAAGGAGTTTTGAAGATCTTGAGAGAGAGAGAGAGGATACGACTGCTAGGGGTTTTGCTAAGGATGAACTGATAATGTTGATCCCTAGGCTAGGTTCATAGCCAACATCATGCTTATTCTCCACGAGTTCACATCTAGTGTGCCTCATTTTGGTTGGAAATTTTATGACATGGGTTGAGGCTTCCGCCTCATCCAACCATTCACTACTCATGATGGCCGAAAGATTTGAAATGAGCCTAAAGTGCTTGGCTCATTCCTCTGAGCAAGAGATAGGAGCTTCCGGCTCCTCTTATTCTTTTGGTCTCTCTACTCTTTGGTAATTCCAAGTATTGCCAAAGTTAGCAAATAGCTCGTCGTAAAACTCGTAGACGAAATCGCACGAGGGGTCGTCAATCTCTCTATATGGTTGAAATGGTTCGTCGGTGAACCATGTTTTTGTTAGAGGAGTACAATCCTCTACGGATTGGATAGTTGGGAAAGTGGGTTCCTCCTCTATGGGTTTTGGTTTCGAGAGAGTGTTTGGCATGGGTTCTTATTCGTCTGGACATTCGTCAAAAATCCCCGTGTAGGGAGTGTTTTCTAGGATTTTTCCTAGAATCTACTTCCCTTCACTAAGGGTCAAATGAGAGAACGAGCCTCCAGATGAAGTATCCAAAAATTTGGTTGATTCGTTATCGAGACCCATTCTAAAATGTTGTATAAGAATAGGTTCTAGGATCCCAATGTCGAGTCCAGAGGCCAAAGAATTGGTGAACCGTGCCCAAGCAATCCCTAGCGACTCCTTGTCTAATTGTTTGCAAGAGAGGATTTCTAGTCGTAGGGTCACTATTGGAGACATAGGGAAGAAGGCCTGACAAAATTTTTCTCTAAGCTTTTCCCAACTTCCCTCCATGCTTCTGACTGAGGAATAGTACCATTTCTTTGCTCCTCCCACTAAAGAAAATGGGAAGGGTTTCCATTTAATAGTTTGTTGGGTCATCCCCTTAATTACGATTATTGAGAAAATTTGATCAAATCCTCGCAAATGAATGTATGGGCTTTCCTCTTTCATTCTGCGAACGAATTCTCACGAACCAAGGCTATAAGAGCAGGGTGAAGCTCATAGCTCGGTGTTTTGATGGGATGTGATGATGACGGAGGCTCCAAATGATCGCCCTTTGGAGAGGAAAAATCGAAAAGGGTTGGATCGGAATCCATGAGATAAATGGGGTGATACACGGACAAACTGAGTTCGGGATAAAAAACAGCTACCGTTCCTCGGCAACGGCACTAGAAAGCTTGTTGGCACTTCTTACGTCGTTACTAAATTCGCAGTGGCACCAGAAAGCATGTTGGTATACTAATCACAGATAAATCCGCAAGCGCGCAGATACCTCTGTAGCTTTCACCTGGGAGTATTCCAAGGTATCGATTTCCACGGGGAATGAGAAGTGTAGAGAACCTGAACTAATTCGTCCGGGGGATATGGTGACGAAGGATAGAAAGGCAAGGGTAGATTTCAGATAGAGAGGGGATAGCTGATGAAGTTTGGGACTCGTGAGGGTCAGGGATAGAATCAAGGCACAACCTGTCACTCGTCGGGGCCAGAGGGAAAAGAGCCACAGAAAGGGATGAGAAGGGGGCTCTGATGTCGTAACTCCTACTCACCGGAACTAATGTGGTGGAATACAGAGCCCGTCCAGAGCTGTCACCTCCCTAGTGTACCACAACTATTTCGTTGAACCGAGTAGGCATTCCAAGGTACCAGAGAGTCTAGACACCGCATCTACACTAACCAAGCACAACTTTACCTTGCGCTAGAGCAAAGCAATCACGATAAGTAGAAACTACTTAAACCACAATCAAGGAACCTAAGAGCAAACAATGAAATGACTTGAGAATTAGTTACTCACGAATTTGAACTTACAAAGTATCCCGAGTGTGGACGACTGAAGTAGTGCCGCACCCGCCGAGGTACAAGAGAAAGACCGACTCCGGCTTCTACTCCAACACTCAACTCTCTCACCCTACTGTCTGAATACTAACTTTTGGAGGGCTCCGCCACTTGCTTCTAATCACTTGTGTTCTTCCATGAGGTGCCTAGCTCACTTTATAGCCCCAATAGGTCAGTGGCTGCAGGAGGGGGTACTTGTAGGCGAGAGGGAGCTGCAGTGCCCGGCAAGGAGGCGCGACCGTATCTCCAGTTGCGTCCGGCCCTGTGATTTCCACCGCCTTCGATCGTGTGTCTGTGATTTGGTCCCTGAAGTAGTTAGAAGATGGCTGTGGGTGGGTTTGCTGAGGTAAGGAGGTGCGGCCAGCCCCGGGCCCTCTTGTCATTCACTCCGGATCGTGCTCTTATGTGTAGATGAAGTCTTGGATGTTGCTCCACGTCGGTTGCTCACTGGTTGGTGGGTCCATGGGTCCAAGTGAGGCTAATCTCGACCTCTGGATTGAACCAACCATGTTCCTTCAATCAGGATCGTTCGCAGCTGTGTTCCCTTGAGTGACCAAGGCTTGGTGGCTCGTTTGGGTGAGTTGGGCAGGTGCGGCCGGCGTAAGTGGTGCAGCCGGCCCTGGAGTTTCGACCGGCCCTAGTGGTGTGGCCGACCCTGCCTCCTGGCCCCGGCGCATCTCTCTTGTGGTGTGTTTGCTTGATCCAACACGATCCTGACGAGTTTGGTCTTTTGTGAGCTGGTGCACGGAACTATACTTTTTGGGAGCCTGCATAGTGGTGCAAGGTAGGGTCGGCGGTACCACTAGGTGGAATGGGAGCTCTTTTCTCTGTTGGTATGACCATATGAGCATGAGCTGGACTGATCTTGACCCTTTCAAAGTTCTTGCTCCCGTGATTGAAGTAGATGAACACCACTCCTTCCCCATTCATGTGTACAGTCCCTAGAGTACCCCAAATATAGCTTGGTGAGACTGTGGGTACTTCACCTCTGGAATTTCCTCAGGATGAGGCTCAAGAAAATTTGGGATATCATTCTCAAAATGATCATGAGGTAAATCCCGTCCTGCAAGTTTCCCATCTTGATTCCTCATGGGAGGATATTTTTGATTCTGCATTAAAAATGTTTGATCTTGGGCATTGGACTGTACTTCATGTGTTTGATCATAGGCATGGTAACAGCAAGATATTTGGCTTTTTCTCCAATACCTTGGTTCTGAATCGGCTGGGAGTCCGATGAAGAACCAGTAACAACCTGTGGAGATGGTGCAATTCTCACTGTTGAATCATCAATCGGTAGAGCGGTCGATTGGTCCTGCTGGAACACTGGAGGAGTTCTTTTTGGTTGAAAATATGCAAGCCCCAGATATCCTCCTTTTGCTCCTTTATTGAGTGCTTTAATCAGACTATTTTGCACTGTATTAGTAAAAACCTTAGCTTGATCAATCATTGTTTGGTGCATCACCTTAGTCAACATGTCCTTAAGTGATTCAAGATCGGCTGAGAAAGTGACTTGCTTAGGCGCAAAAAACAGACTCTTCTAGAAGATCCCGTTCTTAGTCTGACCGTATGATGCTAGGCAAAGCTCTTCATAGTGCTTCATATGAGCTTCGAACTCAACTTTGTTTGTATCCTTCAACTGATCCCTGGTGATCGCTTGGATGTTTTCTGGATCGATCTCAGAAGGAACAGTCTTCGTAGGCTTCATCATTGTTGACTTTTTTGGGTCCCACTGGGCGTGACAAAAGTGTGTTGATGCGAAAATAGGACGTCACCTCCGCGCGCGACACACGAGACTCCCCGGTCTGTGCGAGGCGTGCCAGTCAATCTAACCTATTGATTGACAATCACTACACCAAACTGGATTTACCTTGGGGCCATGATTTTTCTTGGCAGTCAAAATTGAGCTGCCAAGGAATATAACGTTTCCTTGGCGGTGTCAAAAAACTGCCAACAAAATGTAATTTCTTGGCTGTTTTTATGAACCGCCAAAGAAACTGTGAGTGTTCTTGGCTCCTCATGCAAGTCGCCAAGCAAAAGACGGATTAACTTGGCTCCTCATCCACATACTGCCTATGGGCACGAATCTCCTGTGCATTATGCTTCCAAGCAAGCGAAGAGGCCCTGAGATAAAAAGTTGAAGATGCTCTTCTTCTTGCCGGAGGGAAGGTTGCCTCTGGAGGATGAGGGTCCATGAGAAGAGGAGGGAGCCTCATGGGTGGAAGGACCACCAGAAGAAGGTCCAGCTGAGAAAGGAGCTTTTAGGAGGGGCATGCTTGCCCAACTTGAGAAGACGCTCAAGATTGCCCTTGTTTGGCTTGTACCAAGAGTGAGTGTTGTCAGAGAGAATGTTAACTTCGGCGACCTCACATATCATCCGAAAGATCCAAGGGGCATATTGGCAACTCTTATATGCTGACACGGAGCACATAATGATTTCTTCCCAAATGAAGTCAAACGCACTAAAGGGCTCTTGGTCCGGTCCCATCTTCACAAGAACATCCTTGGCAATGTTGGAAATGTTGTCGTTGTCACCTATCTTTGGAGTGACAGTATATCGGAAGAGTTGGTTGAACATCCTATAGACGGGCTTCATGCCATGAGTTGTGCCAAACTCAATCTTGCCATAGGAGGTGTCATACATAAATGCCATCTCACTATCCAAGGAGATCTCTCCACCATGAAGCTTTGGACAACCAAGATCTTCTTCACCGAAACCAAGAATGTGAGCGAACCTCTCAGAGGAGACCTGTTGGCGCTCCTTAGCCTCACAACTAAATGACGGGGCTAGGGAACGTCTGGTGGTAAAACACACGATCACAGAAACGTCCGCAAGCGCACAAATTACCGTTGTGGCACTTCACCCTGTGGTATTCGGGTTATCGTATTTATATTTTCCCAAGTGAAGCACTATGGCATGGATAATCAAGAATGGTAGAGAGGATCGTGGTTCGGTAAAAGGGTCTTATAGCTGGGGTGACGATAAAAATATGCGGGGTTAAATGAACACATGAGGAGATCTTGATAAAAGAACTAGAGAGGTCCTAGTGAGTTGGGAGGACAACGAGACAAGAAAGGAACCTAAGGCAATCCATCTATTCTAGTCAACTCCGGGAAAAGAACTAAGATAAAGTAGAGCCTAGATAAGATAGAATCAACAAGCTCTTCTAGTGTTGCAGGGGCATGCAAATCCGCACCCTCAGACTGGGATGAGAAGGAAGGATGACGACGCGTTGAATCCTACCGCCCCGAACTAACGTGGTGGACTACAGAGCCCGTCAGGAGCTGTCACCTCCTTAGGGTACCACAACTATTCTGTTGCGCGGGACACCAATCTAAGACTAAGGCAAGTTCTGAGCACCGCGCTCACAACAAACCAAAGATCCTTCTCTAAGGCCTTTAGAGAAAGGTCTCTCTCCCGTGAAACACCAGAGATTAAGCGAAGAACGACCACAACACTATAGGGTTCAAGAGAACTAAACTAACCCAGGCAAAACTCACTTTAGTCTAAACCGAGAATAAAGCTTCTAGTAGCTAAGTAAAAGATGAATGTAATTGACTTGAAATGTAAGATAGAAAGATAACTTAAAATGCAATTAAGTCTTAATAAAGGAAAGATACAAGAGTAGTACCTGAACTCTGAGGAAGACTTCTCTGGAACCCTAAGACTAGCTCGACTTGACTCTAACTCCCAACTACACTACTTCCTACTCTAAGATACAAAAGTGGACAATAGTGAAGTTCCTGTGGTGTGTCTTCTGTTCCAGCGAGTGGAGGGTCCTTTTTATAGCAGTACGAGGTCAGTGGAGCGCTGAGGTGGTGGGAGCCAAGCACGACCGCACCTCTAGGTGCGGCCGTACCTATAATTTGCCGCCATTCGTCATGGACGGTCCTGATGCTCGCTCCTTGATCGGTTGTGGGTCGGTATTCTGGGTCGGTTCCGTCGGATTCCACACTTTGTAGGTGTGGTCGTACCTCTTGATCCGGCCGTATCTACTCAAAGTCGTGTGATGCACTGCCACTGGTAGGGAATGCTCAAGATTGCTTCAGAGTGGCAGTTGGATGCATGCAGACGTGGGCCTGTGGATCCAAGTGCTTCCTTTTACACCCTTTGGATCAAACCGACATAACCACGGCAAATCCTATCCATTCAAAGTGTGTCTGTGAAAATGGTAATCACCGGGACTCGGATCGTGGCAGGGTGCAGGGCCAGCCGCACCTGCTGGTTCGGCCGCACCTACCTGGTGTGGCTCGGTGACTCCCATTTTATACCAAATGCGTACCTGCAAGTAAAAATACCAACACAACTCATGGAACTTTATTAGTATTAAAAACATGCATGTAACTTGTCATATACCCTTCTCGTTTCCAGGATTTTGACGGTCGGAAACTTGTTGTAAAGACCGTCAACAAACTCTCCAAGCTGAACATTTGCTCGTCCTTGAGCAAAGTCTGGACTTGACCTTGGACAGGAGTTGCATTGGTGTTACTACTCTGCAAGCTCCTATGCACAATTCCATATTCTACTTGCTGTTTGAAAAGGTCGGTATGAGAGAAACTTAGCCATGTTTTACCTGTGGGGCTTGTAGCTTTCCACCTTGCCTTCGGAGGTTGAAGAGTAGAATGGTTTGGACTTTGCATCACTCACCCTTTCCTTTTCCGGATCCTATCTCGGAGTTTTGAAATTTGCACAAAAAGAGACAAAGTTCCTCGAATGGTTCTCTCAATCGCTCAATTGGTACTTGTTTCCTCACCAAAGGCTTTTGAAAGAGCCTCAACTTCCTACTCTATGGCTTGTATGTGGAGCATTGGGTAGGATAAGTATGAGACTCACTCGTGCCACATGTTGTTGTTGAGCCAAAGACCGGATCCAAGAAGAAACAAGTCATGCAACTTGATCGAGATGTGCAAGTGTGTGGAATATTTTTGTTTGTTTTTCTAAACACCCTTTGTTTTGAGATTCTCCTCTTTCTTTTTATTTTGAAGGGGGGCATGCTTTACTCTTTTTTCTATGCTCTTTGATTGGAGCATATATCTCTTTTTTTCGATGACCCCTCTCTCCTTTTTGCAAGATTACAAGAAGAGAAATCTCTTTGAACTTTGGAGTATTTATTTTTGGTGGATGGATGGCATGTTTTGCGTAACTCCCGGTGTAGGAGTTAGCATGTATATGTGGGTGTACGTGATCTCGATCATGGAAGCATGAAAAGATTCTACCAAGGGTCACAACAATTTGGCAAAACTCAATGGGTCACAAGCAAGCATATGTAGAAGGTTTGTACTTTGATAATGACATATGTCTTTGGTAGGTAATACGGCCATTGAGGAACTTGTCTTATTTTATTTTTCAAAAGAAAGGATCCGAAATTTTCACCATACTAAGAGATAGGGCAAGATCAACATTGTCACACCATATCATACCCGCCAACAACTTAGGTTTGGTCATAAGCATTTGCTTCCCACAAGATTTCATTTCAGGCTCATGTCTCAAAATATACCAACAAATTCAAAAGCTCATAGGATACAAAGTTGTGCGCTAGGTTCTTACAAAGTTTTAACATGGCAATTTTTTCATTATTTAAAACGAGGGTGTATAGACATGACTTCACGCATATGGTGAAAGTAAAGCTTTTGTTTATTCTGAGTGAAGTTGGGATTGGATTGGATAGGCGTACCTTGTTTGATGGGACCAGGGTTCTCCCCCAAGTCGATTCTTGATCTCCTGGATGACATGTCTTACCCGATGTTGCTAAGTGGAACACTTGGAGGCTTGATGCTATGGTTGCTTGGACAATCTTGTGTATTTTCATAGGTATGGCCGTATCGGTTGATTCGGCCAATCCTACTACTCGAAGTTTTCACTTCTCTACCTGTAATTATTTTGCACAAGAAATTCGTCGAGGGGAGGTACGGCCGTACCTCATGGTTTGGCCGTACCACGAGAGACTTTTCCAACAATACTACAGACCGTTATCTTCGAAAAACTTTGGGCTTTTTTAAGATGGAAATTGAAACAACTAAAAACAACTACGACAAAGGAAATGAAAAACAACTAAAACAAAAGGAAAGAAAACTGGTTGGGACTTACCTGGACGGGAATCTCTCTCCCCCAAGCTGATTTCAAGAACGGGACTAATAGCCACTACGTGAAAAGCTGGTTTTGGTAATGGGCGTAGATCGCCTTCGGTAACGGGCAATGCGCCCGTTACCGATCAAGTGTTACAAATAAGCTAAGAAAGGTAACGGGCAGATGCCCGTTACTGATAAAACATATTCGTAATGGACATTAAACAACGACCGTCACCACAACTAGCCACCGGTCACGTGAAATGACTGTTTTTCTGGGCCCACAGGGAACTTTCGTAACGGGCACCAAAGCAAAGCCCGTTACAGAAGCTCAATATCAGAGATGCCTGATGTGCACCTGCGTCTCTACTATCTTGACGAACTGAGACACGTCTATTTCACGCGCATCTCAGTACATATAGGATTTGTAACGGGCATCAAACAACGACCGTTACCACAACTAGTAACTGGTCACGTGAAATGGCTGTTTCACTGAGCCCACATGGAACTTTGGTAACAGGCATGAAACAGAGCCCGTTATTGTGAAATTAACTTCAGAGACGCGTTCGGTGAACCTGCATCTCCACTGTCTCGACGAAATGAGACGCATCTGTTTCCATGCGCATCTGCTTTCTCTCTATTAAAGGAGACGCTTGCTTTCAACCTGTGTCTCATATATCTCGATGAACGGGCCAGGTCCTGGGGCCCACCGGTCAGGACTGGTAACGGGCTTTTACACCGCCCGTTACATTGTGGGCATTTTTGTAACGGGCTTTCTGAATGAAGCTCGTTACTCACTGATCATTGTTTGTAACGAGCTTTAATTAACGCCCGTTACAGATACGGCGGTCACCCCTACAGTAACTCGCTGCCGGTTGCGGTGGCATCCTCCGGAACCGGCCGGGATTTGGCGACCACCGGGGGCGCATCCCGGAACCGGCCGAGATATGGCGGCCACCACAGCAAGGAGACATCACAAACACATTCTCACATCACAGATATTGGCAAATAAAGCAAGATCACATTTATAGACAAGCTAGCTAGGATCACATCAAGTTTCAAGTTACTCTCATCAGGGCTTGTTTGGATGGAGTCATGAGAAAACAGACTGAACCAGGCAGTATCTGACCCCAACCAAGCAAGCCAAGCAGGTTTCTCAGGCAACAACACCTGACTAAAGAAGACTGAATGAGTTTCAAGTTTCTGGTCACAATAAACTCACGGTGCACCACTGTACAAGTTGCCCTTTCGGTCGATGGCCTCCTTAGGAATGTACTCGCACAGCATCTCCCGGACACGCTTTACATCTTCTATGGAAACATCTACAGGAGGTTTGAAATCCTGCAAAATACAATCATTTATGAGAATACAAGTAGAAATCGTTTTCTAAAATCAGATGGATAATATGAGCAGAGACAAGGTTGAGCATTATTATCTACTTACAGCATCGAGTAGTCTTAACATATGGAACATGGAATCCACACAAAGAGGACCCCCGTGGTTGCTGAGCACACTGCATCGAGGTACCAAATTTACAAGTTAATGCAGTAGCAAATAGGTAAGAAGGGACCATAAAAAACCTCGGTCTTATAGCGAGATTTGTTTTGTGATTGAGTGTGGCTTTTGGCCTTTTTTCTTTCCTTTCGTCACTCTGTACTGTGCATCACCAAAGGCCCTGCATGATCAGCAATACCAATTAGAAACACTAAAAGATTGATTTTTTGTGAACAAAAAATACTGTACCAAAGGCCCTGCATGGTCAGCAATACCAATTAGAAACACTAAGAGATTGAATTTATGTGAACAAAACCTACAAGAAACTGACCAATTCAAAACATTTTGGAGGTCTGGGAACTTTAGCGGGGGATGTTGTTTAGCAGAATCTAGATACCAAACCTCTGTGAACTTCATACAGATATACACAGTTCATATTTTACTTAATTAGCATACAGGGATAGGTGCTAACCATTTTGACAGGGCCACAACAATATGCTTATATATCAAAGCAAAGAATAAATTCCTTCAACTGCTTCCTTGTCCAACTTGAGCAGCGATGGATTGTTTGTTCCATATGTACATGCAACAAGAGGATAAAGCAATGGTCATGACATTATATATGACAATAGTGAAACAACACTCACAACACATCATGACACAACAATAACAATATATATGACAGTAGTGAAACAATTAACACTCACAACAGAGCACAAGACAGTCCAGTTATCACTACCTTATAAACCACTATGATGCAATTCCCACTGACATTATATGGCCATCAGAATTAAAGTATGCTAACAGGTCCAAAGCATAAGTGTCGATCTGGTACATTCAAAGCATAGCAGAATTAAAGTATGCTAACATCCTTTATGCTTTTCATGAATTTACAGTGCAAATATTATAGCACCAGGAACATGAAAATGAATTTCAACATTTCATATAACTTCATTTGTTGGCAACAATTTATTCAAAACAGACTTGGAGCAACAAAATCCATCCATCAAATCCACAGTCAATCAATTGAAGATGAACTATTAAGGCATGTCTCCCTATTCCACCTTGACATGAATATATAGCAGATTGGGTGGACTACATTATAAACCACTGCAATGCAATTCCCAATGACATTATGTGGCCATCAGAATTCAAATATGCTAACAGGTCCAAAGCATAACTGTCGATCTGAGCATAGCAGAATTAAAGTATATGCTAACAAGTCGAAAGCACAACTGTCGATCTGGTACATTCAGAGCATAGCAGAATTAAAGTATGCTAACGGGTCCAAAGCATAAGTGTCGATATGGTACATTCAGAGCATAGCAGAATTAAAGTATGCTAACATCTTTTATGGTTTTCATGAATTTGCAGTGCAAAAATTATACCACCAGGAACACGAAAATGAATTTCAACATTTCATATAACTTCATTTGTTAGCAACAATTTATTCAAAACATACTTGGAGCAACAAAACCATCCATCAAATCCACAATCAATCAATTGAAGATGAACTATTAAGACATGTCTCCCTAATTCACCTTGACATGAATATATAGCAGATTGGGTGGACTACATTATAAACCACTGCGATGCAATTCCCAATGACATTATGTGGCCATCAGAATTAAAATATGCTAACAGGTCCAAAGCATAACTGTCGATCCGAGCATAACAAAATTAAAGTATACGCTAACGGGTCCAAAGCATAATCTGTCGATCCGGTACATTCGGAGCATAGCAGAATTAAAGTATGCTAACATCTTTTATGCTTTTCATGAATTTACAGTGCAAAAATTATAGCACCAGGAACACGAAAATAAATTTCAACATTTCATATAACTTCATCTCGTTGGCAACAATTTATTCAAAACAGACTTGGAGCAACAAAATCCATCCATCAAATCCACAATCAATCAATTGAAGATGAACTATTAATGCATGTCTCCCTAATCCACCTTGACATGAATATATAACGGATTGGGTGGACTACATTATAAACTTCGCGATGCAATTCCCAATGACATTATGTCCCCATCGAATTAAAGTATGCTAACGAGGTCCAAAGCATAACGTCGATCCGAGCATATCGAAATTAAAGTATATGCTAACGGGTCCAAAGCATAACTCGTCGATTTGGTACATTCGGAGCATAGCGAGGATTAAAGTATGCTAATATCCTTTATGCTTTTCATGAATTTACAGTGCAAAAATTATAGCACCAGGAACATAAAAATGAATTCAACAGTTCATATAACTACATCTGTTAGCAACAATTTATTCACACAGACTTGGGGCAACAAAATCCATCAATCAAAACCACAGTCAATCAATTAAAGACGAACTATCTAGGCATGTCTCCCTAGTTAATCCACATTGATATGAATATATAGCAGATCGATTTTGGTGGCCGGTGAGAGAGAGGGCGTTGGGGGTTCAAGCAGGACTAACCTCTGTCGTGAATGAAGTAGTTGTTCTCGTGATGGTCGGAGGGGCCAGATCCATGGCGGCTCGTGGACTGAGGCGGCCGGCCGGCTCGTCGTCGTGGCCGGGGATGACATCGACAGATCCATGTCAACTATCTTTAGGTTGGTCGGACGTACGTCCGCATGCCAGTAACCGCGTCCTCGTCACCGTCTTCACGCAGGGAGCGGTGGGGCTGGAGAAGAGCAGGGCTGCGGCAGGGAGAGAGCGGCGAAGGTGAGCGGGACAACTGGCAGCAGCGAGGAGCCGAATATGAACGGTGCGCGTAACCGTGTTTAATGAAACTCCTGGCGTGCCATTGACGGCTCTATGCAGCAATTGTAATTTCATGGGCACTATAGTAAATATAGGTGGGAAATTTTGAGCAGCCCGCGCACGGTTTGCTCGCTAACGCCGACGAGTAGGCCGGTGTCATGGGTGACGATGGTTAGTGAACCCAAATCGTTTTTGTTGGGAGTTGGGTCAGCGGTTATCTTTTTTATATTGGCCGCCGACGCCGACGTGTGGGCTCGTCACAATTTTTTTGGAATGAAACTTGCTTCCCTAATTTATTAGAGCCCATAAAACAACACCTAAAAAATCATAAAAATACGAACAATTCATATTTGGACATTTGGTATTTGAATAAAATATCAACAGTCACACTTGTGTGCCCAAGATTCTTAGAATCCGTTTTACATCCCTTGTTAATGATGTAATAATTCTACTAACATCTAGTGTGGTCTAAAAAATCTACAAATTGACATGCCAACATAATTTGGGTACCTAGACTTGTCTACAAAATTTCAAATGGTTTCGATGAAGGAATTATATACTTGTGTACAAATGTCTACATCTCTCACATAGTTTCCTAGAATGTTGCTTGAACATTAAAGTTTTCCACACTTTGCAACATGTTCGAACTCTATGCATTTGAAAACATAGCAAAACCTTGTGTTCACCTTAAGCTTACGAAATGTAAAGTTCCATCACTAATGGTTGTGTAAAACAAATTTTATTTGTATGTTGTACTTACAAAAAAACAAAATAAGGCATATAAACATCACTCAACAAACAGAATGTACACTAAACAATGAAATTAATGAATAGATGGCGATTTTAGAAAAATTTAGAAAAAAGTATCAAATTTGGACTAAAAACGACGCAGAAATACTTGTTGCAACATTTGATTGTAGATTAAAAGGAGAAATGGTAACCGTTCTTCATTTGAATAGAACTGGCCCCCACAGTCATTTGAATAGAACAAAGGAAGAAGTAGAGGGCACCGCCGCCCGCCGCCGCCGCCGACATCCCGACATCCCGATAAAATCAAATCCGTGTTTAGTAATATTTAATAATTTACATTCAAGATAGATAATGTTCATATTGATGCTTGCACCTACATCCCGATGTTCATCCTGCTGACGGTGTACTCCACGGCGGGGTGGAATTTACGCGTCCAGAGGTCGAACTCATGACGGATGCGACACTTGGCACTGCAGTAGTGGATGATCTCTTTGGTATCTGGCCCGTAGCGCCTACATCCCGCTTCCCAAATGCAGATGTGGGGATTCTGGACGGGCAACAACGGAATGTCCTCGTCGTCACCGTCATCAAGCCAGTACAACCACACAATGTTGTCGAGATCCTGCATGACGAGGTAGCGCAGCCGCCGCAGGTTGTGGTTCTTCCACCGGCCGTTAGGGGGCGACGGGCCACCGCTGATTTCCTGGAGTAGTGCCATGGCTTCGGGGTCTGCCGGGTTGCAACGGTACTTCAGCATCGCTAAAAAGTACTTGGCACCAGAGTCTTCAGCAGCGGCGACATCTCCGATGAGCTTTAGACTCTTATTGGGGTTCTGTCGCCTCATCAACCTCACCATCCCCTCGAAGCACAGTGCCTCCAGATGATTGGCCTCGCGGAAGCACCACTCAAAGCACGACCTGAAGTAGCAATTCTTGCATGCCTCACGAAGATCACGCAGCGACACGTGCAGTAGTACCTCATCAGAGTTGCAGATGCACTGGAAGGTGCCGCAGATTTTATTGCGAAGGTTTAGAAAATGAAAAACGACCACATCCTTGATGGAGTGGATGATGATCTGGGTGAGAAGTTCATCTGGCAGCAGCAGCATCAAGCACACTGCAGCGGCCATCAAGAAGAATGGGAGGAAATAGCACAACGACGGGGTTCGGAATTTGAATGGTGACGAGGGTTGAAGTTGGCGGCGACGAGGGATGAAGTTGGCAAGGAGGATTGAAGTTGAAGAGGGATGAAGTTGGCGACTAGGATTGAAGTTGAAGGGGGCGACGAGCTCGAGGGTTGAAGGTTGAAGATCGCGCCTCGGCCATGTCGTAATAAAACAATAAATGGAAAATGAAAAGGCGCCGTAGTTTGGTTGCTGCCGTTGACAAGTGGGCCCGACATCATTGCCCCGCCCCTTCTCCTTCCCGCGTAAGTGAAAGGCGACTCGTGGCTTCGCGCCCGAGACGGAGCCCGATGCGCAACCGAGTGGCACGTGCGCGTGTGGAGCGGTGGGTGGGGCGAGAGGTGCCTGACGGTTCCGCGTCTTGTCAATATAACTCCCTCGCCCAGTCGCCCTCCCCTACTTTCCCTTGCTTCTTCCATAAGCTTATCATCTTTTTCTTCACTTCTTCCTCCTCGCGATTCACCACTACAAATCTTCGGTCACCGAGAGAAGGAGGAGATGCTGTCGAGGAGCCCACTGCCGTCGAAGCGGGGACGAAGGGAGGACGACGACAACGAAAGTCGTCGTCGGAAGAAGTTGGAGAAGGGGAAGGAGCCGACGGCCAAGGACGCTGACAAGGAACCTCTCTTCGACGACAATAAGTTCATCACTGAGCTGCTCAGGAGCGCCTTTAGAAAGCTTCAAGGTGTTGGCAAGGCCTTCGACATCAAGGCGCATCATGATGCGTACAAGGACCCGACCTTGAAGGGTCTCGCCTTCAGGATCCACGGGTTGGCTGAGAAGCTCGAGAACCTCCCCGTGGTCAAGCGGACTGCCTGCCGCCACTTCTTCTTCGATGACGGCGGCTCCGACGGTGACGACGGCAGCCACGACAATGACAGCGGCGACGACGGCGGGACTCCGACTAATTGATAGCCTCCTCTACCAATTAGTAACAATAATGTCTATGTGCTTTTGTGTCTTCGTCCGGTTCTTGGACATGAACTGCTTAGTTTGTCTGTCATTCATGAACTGCTTAGTTAATTAGCTTGGTTGTTAGATTTTTTATGTCATGAACTCGATCTTATATACACGAGTAGATCCAATCACGTTGTGATGAACTGTGTTCTGTTGTGATTAACTAGAGATCTTTTGTGATGAATTAGATCTTATTAGAGTAGTCAATGCTGCCACAGGTTAGCTTGCTGACGCTGACGCTGACGTGTGGGCCAGTGTCATTGGCGACGATGGTTAGTGAACCCGGATCGCATTTGTTGGCAGTTGGGTCCGGGCGGGCAGGCAACGATTATCTTTTTTATATTGGCTGCTGACGCTGACGCGTGGGCCTGTCACAATTTTTTTGGAATGAAACTTGCTTCCCTGAATTATTAGAGCCCATAAAACAACACCTAAAAAATCATAAAAATACGAACAATTCGTATTTGGACATTCAGTATTTGAATAAAATATCAACAGTCAAACTTGTGTGCCCAAAATTCATATATTTCGTTTTTATGCGCCATGGTAATTATATAATAATTCTAATAACATCAAATTTGCTCTAAAAAATCTACAAATTGACTTGGCAACATAATTTGGGTACCTAAACTTGTCTTCGAAATTTTAAGTGGTATCGATGAAGGAATAATATACTTGTGTACAAATGTCTTCATCTCTCACATAGTTTCCTAGAATGTTTGCTTGAACATTGAAGTTTTCTACACTTTGCAACATGTTCGAACTCATATGCATTTGAAAACTTAACAAAACCTTATGTTCAACTTAAGCTTACAAAATGTAAAGTTCCATCACTAATGATTGTGTAAAACAAATATTATTTGTATGTTGTACTTAAAAAGAACAAAAATAAGGCATATAAACATCACTCAACAAACAGAATGTACACTAAACAATGAAATTAATGAATAGATGGTGATTTTAGAAAAATTTAGAAAAAAGTATCAAATTTGGACTAATAACGATGAAGAAATACTTGTTACAAAATTTTATTGCAGATTAAAAGGAGAAATGGGAACTGTTCTTCATTTGAATAGAACTGGGCCCCACAGTCATTAGCGACGCGGGGCTGATAACCCGCGTCGGATTTGCTTGCTCTCCCAAAATTTTACACGTATAATTCGAGCATCATACAAAAGCTAATCTACTACCGATTTCCTATTCTCCGTGCGAACTTCACCATTTCGCGGCGCGACCTACGGTCTTCGCCGCAAAACGAGAAATTCGAAACCATCCTTTTTCCATGCCGCGGCCGCCGCCGGTGCCTGCGCACAGCTGATCGCCGCACACCTGTGCCGAAAGCGGCAGCGGTTCACCCCAAATGCACCAAGTTGAGTAGTGGAGCGCACGCGCGACCTTCTTGCGCAAAGGCAGACACCCCTCGTTGCTCAGCCATCTCGACAACGTCATACTGCCGCCGCTCGCGACCCACCTCATGTAACCCTTCGAAGTGTCGTCGGCGGCGGCATCGCCATTGTCTCTGTAGAGCAAGATGGCGTATAGATAGGCCACCGCATCGCGCCCACCCTCGGCGTGCGCCAGAGATCATTGTATCCCCTGTGTTCGATGAAGAAGGCTTTGATTCCGGAGAGGAAACAAGCCTCCGGATTCCCGAGACCGCTCAGCATAGCAAGGAATGCTTTGTAAGCAGTGGGGTTCCATACCCAAGAAATCTCATCTCGTATCCCCTCTATCGACAAATGTCGGTCGACGTCGCTGTGGCCGCACACACGACGCATGGTTGAGCAAGTACCGCGTAGGCTGCGGAGGTCAGCCAAGGGCCGCTCCGAGGTCGCACCGACGCGCGCCGCAATCTCAATACGGAGGTCTTGAGGGAGGCCCAGCAGCAGCGATGACGGCTAGTGCCACGTGCTTCTTCCCGGCATGCTATCCATCTCCGTCCGGGAATGGTGACGATGAGGAGTAGACAGTTGCTGTTTTCGCGGATAGAGATGAAGGGGTAGGGGATCTAATTGTTTTGGAAGGAGAAGATACAGGAGATTTGTTTCCAAACACGATTGAAGTATGCAATGGAGATGATGTTTAGATAATCCGCGTTATCATTTAATTCTCCATTAGAAACGACATTTGGCTAATCTGCATAGAGACGATGTTTCGTTACCCCACGTATCATTTAATTCTACATTGGAATCACTACCTCTGCGGCTCTACTCTCAGCCATTGAGTGGCAACAGGTTCACCATTGACCGTCTTGGGAACCTCTTCCCGTTTTCTGTGCTCTTGATCTTATCCGTTCCTCTCTTTTTTTGGAGATGATGACTACATTGGATGTTTGGATGGAGGTGTTAGTGTTAGTTTGTAGCAAACTAACACCAAAACTAACAATTTGGAGCCAAACAAATGTGTTAATTTGGAGGTGTTAAAAACTACCACTAACAGTTATACTAACATCTACCTTCCAAACTCGGCCATTGGAGACGATGTTTGCTTACTCCACGTATCATTTAATTCTACATTGAAATCACTACCTCTACAGCTCTGCTCTCAGCCATTGACTAGCAACAGTTTCACCATTGACCGTCTTGGGAACCTTCCCAACCGTTCCTGTGCTCTTGATCTTATCCCTTCCTTGTTTTTTCTATAAAAAGGCACCGACGCCTATCAGTCCTCCTCACTTCAAGTTGCTTCCTTCTTCTCTAGATCTAGATCTAGCTAGTATAAGGTTCCTTCTTCTGATACAATAAAGCGAGGCACTTGCTTTCTTCTTCTCTAGATCTAGATCTAGCTATGGCACAAAGAATAGATCTTGTAGGGCGCAAGCTTTTGCTTTTCTCTCTTCTTCCTCCTCCTCGATCTCTCAGTTGCTAGAAGAATTCTTGTGATAGGGGGTGATTGGGTTGCTCATCCCTCGAACACAGCTGCTAGAAGAATCCTTGTGACATACCCCTTGCTCATAGCCGTGTCCAGGGAAGGTAGCCCAGAACCTCCTGGCATCAGGATGTACAAGCCGACGGAAAGCTTGCTGCAGCTTTTCCGTCACACTTGGGCTTCGTTTTGCTTTTCCCTTCTCCTCCAGGAGGAGGGATTTTTTAAGGGGTATGTTTCCACCCTCTCTGTATCTTTCTCTTGTGTTCACTTGTAAGATGAGGAAGCAGCCAGAATCTGGATGGAGCATATCTCATTATTTTTCCTTGTAAGATGAGCATAATTAAGGAAAGCTTTTTTCTTGCAAACCAAATTAGTGTTACAAGACAGAAGCTCTCTTTAAGTAGTCATGCCAGGAATCAAATCTCTAAGCCGTCAGCAGAAATGGAGCTTGTTCGATGACCACGTGCAGCAAGATCGACGACCTACGAGCAAGATCGATGTGTGTGTGTGATTTTACATATCTCGTCATGAAAATATGGTCGTATTGTAACCTTGTTCTGATGTATCAATGATGACTGTAATCTGTGTGTGTGTGATTTTGCATCTCAAGAGACATGCTTTTGTGAAATTATGCCAGATTGTTGGAGATGAACTCTTTTTTTACTTGGCATATCTTTTTAGAAGTTGGCAAAGCACAAGATTTTCCAAGTAAAATTTGGCAAACTCTTGGAGATGCTTTAATCCGTGTCTCTTTTGATGTAATCTATTCGTGATTTCGCATATCTTCTAGCCCATAACAAAAGCGACGCTGGTTCGTTAGTCCTCGTCTCTTGCCTGTAACAAAGGCGATGTTGGTTCATTAGTCCTCGTCTCTTGCCCGTAACAAAGGCGACGCTGGTTCGTTAGTCCTCGTCTCTTGCCCATTACTGAACTGAAGTAGAATATAAACAGAGTATATATAGTATCTTTGGCAGAATATATTACAAGCAGGATTCAAATTCCACCACATCCCATATATTACAAAAAGATTGAAATTCCACCAATACATCGCATCCTTTATATTACAAAATGGATTCCATTTCCACCAATAGACACATCCTTCGGCATTACAAAAAGGATTTAGCAGAAATCAGGCTTGCTTTTTCTTCCTTGATTTCTGTATATGGATTTTTTCACTATGGTCGCTTCGCAAGTACGGTGTTTTGTTAGTTCCGAAGAGTTGGGGCTTGTATGAAGTGTCAAAGGATGGAATTTTGTCAAACTGGTTGTATTCCTCCTCCTCAACAACATTTTCAATCCCCACAATCCTTTTTTTCAGGCATAACCACAGACCAGTTCTTCTTTGCAAGGTCAGGTACATAGAACACTTGCTCAACATCGTTGGCGAAGACAAACGGTTCGTTTTTGTAACCAAAGACCCGAAGATCAACACTAACATAACCATATTTGTCCTTGCTCACAGCTCTCTTCCCATTGGTGACCCATCTACACGGAAACAAGGATACCTTCATTCCTACATAATCAAGCTCCCATATCTCCTCTATTTGACCATAATATGTGTCTGTTTCTGTGTCATCATCATCGTCATGGCTGTCGTCAACGACGGCTTGTACACGCACACCACTATTTTGATAGACGCTCTTTTTATCCTAGATCATGGTGTAGAACGTGTATCCATTGATATCCATTCCTTCATATCTTGTAACAGTGAACAATGGCCTCGCTGCTAGATTCCTTATCTCGTCGGTAATTACGAAAGCATTATTGCCGCATGTCTCGACATAATCTCGCATCCACCTGCCGAAACCTTGCATGTGCATCTTTGCAAGCCAAGCCCTACCACGGTTAGGGTTGTCTTCACGTAGTTGTCATTTGTGCTCATTGGCAAATGGTGTAATTAGGTGCAGCTGTTGTATCACGGTGAAATGAGCCTTTTTGAAGGCATCTGCATCCGGAGTGACTGACCTTTTCCCCATGGTCCCAACACCTGAAAACCTACCTTCATGCTGTGAGCGAGGCACACCAATGGGGTTTTGTGGGTCCATCTAACCCATGGCCCACTCCACTACTTCGATGGTCTCGTAGACACGAACAATGGCTCCCTTCGGAAATAACCGGTTATGTACCAATGATTTTAGGAATCCATAGAACCTCTCATATGGAAACATCTGATGAAGATAAGATGGGCCAAGGAACCAGATTTCCCTTGCGAGGTGTGCTGTTAGATGCAGCATGAGATCAAACAATAACGGTGGGAAGGTAGCTTCAAGCAGGCATAGGGTCTCTAAATGCCTCCTCTCCAAGTCCAATAGTTTTTCCTCATCAATCACCTTCTGTTCTATTGCATTGAAGAACAAACACAAGCTCGTGACCGCGTCGCGGACCAGTTCTGTCTTGATACCTCTAAGTGCAAAAGGAAGAAGAGCTGTCATCAACACATGGCAACCATGAGATTTCATCAAGTTGAAATTCATTTTCATGTCCTTCACTGACACTAGCCTCTTGAAGTTTGATGAGTAGCCTAAAGGTACTTTCAAATCATGCAAAAACTGACATAATTCTTTTCTCTGCCTTTGACAAGGTGGTTGCAGCAACGGGAAGGTTCGTCCCCAACTCTTTAAGATCCTCCCTTGCATTTTTATGATCTTTTCCTTTGGACTTCTGTTGCAGCAATGTTCCACAAGTAGCTTCACACACATTCTTCTTGACATGCATGTTGTCAATCGAATGACGCACATCCAACATCGACCAATACTCTAGCTCCCATAGAATTGATTTCTTGTTCCACATTCCTTCTTCTTCTTCACCATCTCGTTTCTTTTTTTTGCCAAGGGTTTATTCAGTTAGTTTGGGTAACTCCTCGATAGTTTTGATGTCCTTGACTTTCAAGTGGACCAGATCTCCAGTCACATGAAATGATGCCTCTCGATTCTCCTTTTCCCCATTAAACTGACAATCCATGGCCCAGTATGGATGTTTCTTGCCGAGGAAATGACAGTGCCCCATAAATACGTATTTCTTTGAATGTCTTATCCATATTGCGCAAATATCTTCCAAGCAGTGTGGGCAAGCTGCACCTTTTCTTTTACTTTGGCCAGAGAGGTTGCGCTGAACCGGGTTGTTGTTGATGGTGGTAAACAACATGCCATGCATTGTGAACTCCTCACGCTTGTACTCATCCCAAACCTCCGGCACACCAGGCTTCCACAATATCTTCAAGTCATCAACTAGTGGCCTCAAGTAGACATCAATACTGTCGCTAGGTTGCTTTGGCCCGAAGACCAATATTTTCAGCATCATATATTTTTGTCTCTTGCATAGCCAGGGTGGAAGGTTGTACAACGATAGCACGACAGGCCAGGTGCTATGTGTTGAGCTCTGGTTACTGAATGGGTTCACGCCATCTGTGCTCATAGCAAACCGTATGCTCCTTGCGTCGTCAAAGCATGGGAAGTTGGTATTAATGTTACCCCATTGCGCTGCATCTGCGGGGTGCCTAAACTTGCCATCTTGCTTATAATTAAGCTCCTTTCGGCCTTTGTCGTGCCAATGCAAGAGTTGGGCCTTTTTTCGTGTTGCGAACCATCTTTTCAACTAAGGAATGATGCAAAATACCATGCCACCCTCACAGGGCCCCTCTGTTAGCCTTCTTCTTGCCTCTGATCTTGCCGGGCTCATTCTCGTAATCAGCATTATTATCATCTCCACCATCCTTTTTCCTCTTGTACCGATCATAGCCACACTTGGGGCACTTGTCAAGGTCTGCATGATCTCCACGGAACAATACACACCTGTTCTTGTATGCATGGATTTTTTCAACCTCTATTCCCAGAGGACAGATTATCTTCTTCGTCTCATAGACAGACTCTTCTATTTGGTTTCCTTCAGGTAGCATGTCCCTAAGCACATCCAATAGATGTTTGAAACTTTTGTTGCTCCAACCATGATCTGCCTTAAGCTGCAGAAGTTTTAGATCACCAAAAAGGCGAGAGTACTTCTGGCAATCAGGATAGAGGGGTTTCTTTGAATCGTCAATGAACTGCTTCAACCTCACTAATTCAAAAGGTGTGTACACTCGTTGAAACTCAATATCCCACAACATTTGATCAACATTGTGCACACATTGCAACACCTCACCATTATCGAAGCCCCTAACTTCTTGATCAGTGATATCCTCAGGCCTCAACACATTTGGTGGGAATAATGGTTCATTTCCCTCAAAAAGTCCACTGTCATCAAGGTCTTCATCATGGTTAGCATGGTGTCGCACTTCACCTTTATTTAGGCAGCTTGCTTCGAGTTCATTAAGGCCTTCCTCACCATGTTTATTCCAACACGTGTAATGTTTTGTGAAACCACGTGTGACCAAATGATGAAAAATGATTTCCCATCATGCAAATTTCTTTTGGTTGAGACAATCAATACAGGGGCAAAGCATTGCCTGAACACCACTGTTGGAGTTTTTGGTCTTGACGACCACGTCATCCACATAAGCTTCGACGTTCTTGTTGAGTTGCCTCTTGAAACAAGCCTGGATAGCTCGTTGGTAGGTAGCGCCGGCGTTCTTCAACTCGAAGGACATGGTCATGTAGCAGTACGCTCCAAACGGGGTGATGAACACGGTCTTCTCCTGGTCTTCTTACTTGATCGCGATCTGGTGGTGCCCGCAGTAGCGATCGAGGAAGCGAGAGCGAGTCGCACCCCGCCATGGAGTCGATGACTTGATCAATCCGCGGCAACCCGAAGGGGTCCTTGGGGGCGATGCTTGTTGAGGTCGGTGTAGTCGACGCACATCCTCCACTCGTTTGAGTTCTTCTTGTGGATGAGGACGGGGTTGGCGAACCACTCGGGATGGAAGACTTCTCCGATGAAGCCATCCATGAGTAGTTTGGCGAGTTCCTTCTTGATGGCGTCCCGTCCGTCGTCGGCGAAGCGGCGGAGGTGTTGTCGCTTCGGGGTAGCTTTAGGGTCGACGTTGAGTTGATGCTCGATCGGCTCCCCGGGCACCCCCGGCATGTCCGTTGGTTTCCACGCAAAGATGTCTCGGTTAGCTCGGAGGAAGTTGATGAGCGTGTCTTCCTATTTCGGGTCGAGGCCTCGCCCCGATGGTGGTGGTCTTGCTTCGTTGTCGCTCGTCCCGAAGTCAATTGTCTTGACTAGAACTTCCTCGGTGGGGCCGAGGCTTGTTGGCTTTGTCCGACTTCTCTGGGATATCGAGTTCACTTGGGGCAAGCTTCTTCGACGCAGCGTAGATCTCCATCATTGCGTTGGGTACTTGATTCGTAGTTGTGAGTTCCACAGCTTTTGTGTCGCAGTCGAAGGATATCTTCAAGTCCCCTTGCAGTGAGAGTACACCCGCTGGACTTGGCATCTTGAGTACCAAGTAGGTGTAGTGGGGTACCGCCATGAACTTGGCGATAGCCGGTCTACCGAGGATGGCATGGTAGGACGTCTCGAAGTCCGCGACTTCGAACTTGACGTACTCGGTACGGTAGTTGTCCCTTGTTTCCCCGAAGGTAACTGGCAGAACCACTGAACCCAGTGGGATGGCCGCGTTCCCGGGGACGATGCCGTAGAAGGGCGAGGTGCTCTTAGTGAGCATGTGGGTGATGTCGAGCTTCATCTTCTTCAAGGTCTTGGTAAAAAGGACGTTGAGCCCGCTTCCACCATCGATGAGGACCTTGTTGAGTTTGGAGCCCGCGACCACTGGCTTTAGGACGAGTGGGAACCGTCATGGTTCAGAGAAGCTTGTCCATTGATCCGCGCGGGAGAAGGTAATGGGTACCTCCGACCACCGGAGAGGGGTCGGGACCGCCGGTTCAATGCTTGTGACTTCTCGACGGGTAGCTTTCGAGCCCGTCGGTTGGGTAGTCCGCCGAAGAGGACGTTCACCGTCTTGTCGGGTTCTCGGAAGTCGCCGTTGCCTTCGTCGGTCTTCTTCTTGCCTTTCTTGTCGTGAGGGTGCCGTGGCTCTGGAGTATCCTTGAGTGCTCGCCGGAGTTGGTAGCACTTCTCGGTGGTGTGGTTGCCGTCCAGATGCCACGGGCACTTTTCTTTCAGCAAGTCTTTGAAGCCGTCGGAGGTCTTCTTCGAGTTGTCTTTCGCAGGGCGCTGGATAGCCGCGACAATGTTGTCTAGATTGCGCTTGCGATTGGGACCCGAGTAGTTGTTGCTGCGACCGCCTTGGTTCCCGTTGTTGTTGCTGTCGCCGCCCGTGTTCTGTTTGCTCTTGCCACGGATGGCGTCGTACTTGGCGTTAGCCTTGTCTTCTTCATCAGCCCAGGAGGTGATCATGTCCTTTAGGTGGGTGATGGAGCTCGGGCGGCGACGACCGAAGTCTTCGAAGGTGCAACGGTGGTAGAGACCGTCTTGGAAGAGGTCGATGACTTCCTTGTCAGAGACATTGACTACGGTGGCGCGTTTGTCGAAGAAGCGCCGCATGTACTTGCGAAGGGTCTCGCCTTGTTCCTACTTCAACATTGCCAGGTCCATGCGAGTACCTGAGCGGCCCATAGCGCCCGCAAAGTTGCTGGTGAACGGTTCCTTCAGCTGGTCCCACTTGTCGATCGAGTACTTCTCGAGTGACTCGAGCCATGTAAGCGGGGCTTGATCCAGACAGAAGGGGAAGTAGAGGCACTTCGTGTCGTTGTTGCCACCAGCGTTCTCGATGGAGAGGGCGTAGCATCTGAGCCACTGCACTGGATCTTGCTTCGCGTCGTACTTGGTGATTCCCAGAGGCTTGAATTTCTCCGGGAGAAGTAGGTTGCGAAGTCGCGCAGAGAAGGCGGGGAAGCCGTCGTTGTCGCCTGCCGTGGAGGCCTTCTTGCGTCGTAGTTCTTCAATTTTCTGGCGGGCGTCGAAGACGCCATGTGAGGCACTGGAGACGTGGCTATCCGCGTGGCCTCGGCCGCCGCGATCGCCACCGCCCCCAGCTCTCCTGTTAGCCCCATGGTTGGAGCTCCCGCCGTCGCTGCCTCCACCGCCAGGATCGCGGTGAGGAACGATCTCCCGGTCACCACCAGCACTGTTGCCACCATGAGAGGGTCCACCGGCTATTGCCCGAGTACGGTTGGGGTTAGATGGTAGCTCCGCTCGAGTACGGTTGCGACCGATGTCCGCACTGCGGCTTGTGGCTTCATTGTCGTGTTGGCGGTTCCTGACGGGGGGCGCTTGAGTGAACCTGTTGTTGACTCGCATGAAGTAGGCGTCTTCCGCGGGCTTGGCGATGACTTGTCCCGCGTGCATCCCCTGAGCCTGACGTGCTATCGTAGTGATAGACATGAGGCATTACTCTGGGGTAGTGTGTACCGGCTCTCGACTTGGTCGAGTGCTTCTGCGAGGTTGCGGATGGGAAGGGACTCGTGGAGGCGTCGGCGCCGTTCGTTCCGCTTCGCGTTGCGTTCACGTCGAGCGTCCCCTGTTGGCGTCGGTCTCGTCGGCGGGCGCGTTGGCGGACAACTCGTCCGCTGAGATGTCCTCAAGGTATTGGTCGGGGACCGGTCCCCGAGGGCCCCGGCGTCTCGTTGGTAGTCATGAAGACTTGTCGGTCGAAGTGCCAAGGCCGGAGTCGGCCGGTTGCCACCTCTCGTCGGAGTGTGCTCCCCGAGTGGAGCAAGCGGTGTTCCCTCCTTTAAGGGAAGTGAGTCGAGGTAGGCAACGCGGCGCGAGTTCCCTCCTCCCGTCGGTCCGCGGGTTTGCGGTCCGGCCGCAGACGAATCTCTCGGCGTGTGTAGATGTTATAACCATGCGGAAGCCGGGTCCCCGACAGGGGGTTGCTCGTAGTGTTGCTCTCGGACTCGGGCTCATCAGGGTACGACCCGAAGTCGAACTCGTAGGAGGAATCCGAGTAGAAGCCGGAGAGAGGATTGGAGTCCGAGTTGTAGTCGGGGACGGTGTTGGAGTCCGAGTCGTACTCGGGTACGGTCTCCTTGCCGGCCCGGCGCGTAGTGGGAGCCTTCGAGTGGGCCCTGCTGGCGCTGCGAGGGCCACGTGCGAAGTGCTCACGGAGTGGGGAGGCCGTACGCGATGGCCGGGTAGCCGACTCGCATACGATAGCCCACGGGGACGTCGAGTTCGAATTGGAGTCAGATCCAAGCTCGAAGTCGGCGTGTTGGTTGTAGAGCGAAATTTCACCGAATTTTCCGGTGAGATCGCCCGTGACTACTTCGGGAAGCGTCACAAGCCCAGTCTTCGGGTTGGGCGGCATGGTGAGGCGGCGTTGGAAAGATCCAGCGCCGTCAGCAGTGCAGACCCAGGAGCCGAAGACGAAGGTGTCGCCGCGGTTGAAGGCGACGGTTGGCTTGATGAAGATGGAAGCCGTCGAGTTCGCCATATGATCTTCGGCGAGATCCCCTACCTGGCGCGCCAGCTGTCGGTGTTTTAGACCGGCAACCTACTAAGGGGAGTACCCGAAGTAGATGAATGTGGCCTCGCCGAGATCGGTAACTCGAAGGAAGAGACACGAGGCACACAATTTAGACAGGTTCGGGCTGCGAGGTGCGTAATACCCTACGTCCTGTATGCTGCGTAGCTCTGGATTGATTGGATGTGATTACAAGATGATGCGTAATCTCATGTGTATGAGAGGGGAGGGTCCCTGCCTCGCCTTATATAGTCCGGGAGGCAGGGTTATAGTCTAGGAGTTCTCTACACAGTACATGGTATGTATAGCTTCCTATCCGAGTACTTCTCCACTGTAGTCCTTGCGCCTCACGCCAACAGGTACCGTGCGGCACAAGTCGGGTAGTCCCAGGGGCCCACCGAGTAGTCGGTCCTAGTACCCACCGAGGTAGTGGGCTCAGGGAGGTCCATACAACAGATACAATCTAAACATGGAAGGCTAAAAGCATACATTATTTAAAGCAAACCCATGAACATATTTCACTCGTGAGGGGATTACCGAATACGGCTGTACAGCTGAATCGGGTTCCGTGGAGAAGGAACAAACATTGCCAAGGATGATAAATCTATCAGATTGAATCGAATTCCAGTCCACCGGATGACTAGCTCTAAGACAATCCAAAAACCTGCATCTACCGGATGATATCCGGTTCTGTCAAGATCTATGCAAGATTAACAAGCTTGAACCCGCAACACGTGACAATCTAGATTGATCCGAATTCGGCTATAGAGAACCCATGACCCGCTTGCCACGTCAAGCCAAAGACTTGAGCGTGCAACACGTGGATCACAAATAAGATAGAGCCGAATCTAATCAATCTAAATTGGGCAATAAGAGTGTTACATGAATTAAACACAAAAAAGTAAAATTCAAAGCAACACATGGTAACTTAATGAATCTATTAGATCTTGCCAAATCTAATAGAGCCGATAACTAGCTCCAAGCTAGATCTTATCCTACCGCATGACTCATGATCCAACAAGGAAACCTTCTTGAACCAAGTTCAAATCCACCGCATGATATTAAACATGGTAACAAGACTACTTGCATCACGATCTAAATCCACCGCATGATACTAGACATGATACAAGGTTGTCGGTACTTACGGAGGTCGACGGATCGATGGCTCCTCTCGAAGAACTCAACGACACGACTAGAAGAACTCGAAAGTTGGCACGGGGCCGATTTGTTGTGAAATTGTTCGATCCCTATTACAAACACTAAGGGTTTATATTTATACCCTGGTTCTAACATGACTCCTAGTCGACCACGATTACAATATTTATTACCTAAAATTAACACCATGGTGTCATGTCCGTCTCGTATCCATCATCAACTCGTCTCCTTCTTTGTATCCAATCCACGTCATCACGCACTCCCGAATGCTTCTGCTTTCATCCGTGGAACAGCTCTCCTGTCGAATGACGATGTACTCCCGACCGCAGACGCCTCTACCGAATGCTTTGAGGAAAACCTCCTGCCGAATGGTGTTCTTCTGCCAAATTCAGCTCACATGTCAGTCTCTTCCTTGTACCAATTTTTGGTGTTAGCAACACCGCTGCGAGAGCCGTGACGTAGGCCACCACCGGTCGTCCCTACCATGAGGAACAGGTTTGTAGGTCGCCGGCCACCTCCGATGCAGGGCGTCAGCCATCGAGCCCCATCACGGGAAGTCACCGCCGGTCGTCGAGCCACCACCACGGGGTCCGCGTCGCAGGCCGAAGGCCGGTGATTGCCCGCGCTGACCGCGCCGCAACCACACCATCTGGAGCGCCATCGCTACCGCCTGGGTCCGGCCTCCATCCAAACGAAGTGCCTCCTCTGTGCGGACCACAGATCCAGCCACAGCACCGGCGGATCCGAGGGATCCACCTCTCGCTGCCGCGGAAGACGTCCCGCCTCAGCGAGCCATGCCGTCGAGCTTGGGTAGTCGCGCCTGTCCTAGCCCTCCAACGAGAAGAGGAGAAGAGGCCACGCCGCCACCTTCCTCGCGGCCGCACGGTATCCCGACCAGCGGCCCGCTCGGGCGGCAGTGTGGCAGGAGGGAGCGTGAGAGTGAGTAGGTGGAGAGTTGGTGGGTAGTGTAAAATGAGGGGTACACAGGTCATTTCCTCCCACTATTGTTTCCTGAGTTTAAACCCTCCAGGACGTTATATTTTGGGACGGATGGAGTATTACAATCTTAACATTTCCAAGCTACTGTGAAAGACACGTTTAAGAAAACAAATGTGAAAAAATGCATGGTATAATTAAACCGTCTACCCACTGAACAAACCATACTTACAACTCTGAAATTGGAAAGGTCATGCTCATTTCAAGCGAATCCTGAAGAACATGTTCATAGATGACAGGGCACAGGGGGACGACTACTCAGTCATTCCTAATAACTAGGTGATACCCCGCGCGTTGCTGCGAGAATTTTTTAAACAAAATTTTAAGGTGAAATGTGAAAGTAGTGACACCAAAGATATTACATGGCAATATTCGTTTGTAAACTCATTATATATGGAAGCATGTTATTTTGTTGAGAGTGAATCATTCTAAAATCATCGGCATGAATTTTGTGGTGTGATATACATGCTATAAGCCACAAAAAATCGATTGAAGACATAAATATGTGATTTGGTGGATGATGACATGGCGTATAGTGGATGGTGACATGACACATAGTGGATGATGACGTGGAATGCTTGCATGTTGAGAGAAATCCAACCATGACTTGTAGTGGGTCTCACCTATATAAGTTTTATAGATCACACATATGCCTCATTTAGGGAAAGATGAGGCATGGCATGAAGTTGTACAGATAAGAATGTAAAAGTTGTGAATCTAAAAAGAGTTGCATGGTATCCCAAGTAGAAACTGAAACCCACAAGTTAACAAGTGTACCATAGCCAATGCACACAACGAAAGCTAATTAAGACAGGATCTCCATTATTTCCACAGTGACACGCATTGCCACTTCTTTCATCACTTCATCAAAATACTCTTACCGGCCCATCAATATGCCTCTGCTGAGCTGAGGTCACATAATGCAGTTTGCCAGTTTATCTACGAGAGGGTTATGGGAACGAGATGTACGGCCTCCCGGCAATGCAGATCGCGCGAGCGGTAAGCCGCCCTTCCCTAGCCTGGTCTGCCATCACCGGGCGCATGCTTTAGGCAGCCATGCAACACGAGACGAGGGGAGCCGAACGAATCGTGTGAATAGGATTGGCACGCACGCACGCAAGTATTGCTTCCCCTTCTGCAAAAATGGGTGTCCAACAACTGTCGACATATGTGTCATGTGTGTGAAAGGGCAAAAACTGTATGAGCTAGTCTAGTCATTCTCATTAAAAATTAGTATGTGCCTTCAAGCATGTCTTTTTATTGAGCGATAGTGCGATACGAGTTATTTTCCTTCATCGTAGTGTAGTTTTCATGGGTAGTGGTGCTACACCACTGCTTGAGACTTTGATTTGCATTCAGATTTGTTAGCAGCCATGAGACATTGGAGATAGCCAACTAAATAACTGCATGATGCTAATCAACCAATAGTTTGAGAGTGCAGGAACCGACTTAAGTTCAGCCCGTGAGCTCAGTTGCACTAATTGTGGAATTAAACAATTTACAGCCGCATCATATATTTTTGTTTTATCGGTAAAACATGAACAACTTGTAATAGGGAGATGCGGTCAACTCACATTAAAAGCTAAGACAAACAGATGCGATTTTTGTTAGGCAGATTGTATTTACTGTAAACAAATCCTTGGTTGACATGTTGTGTATTTTAATCACAAACAAATTTACACTTCTGGTGTACTTTAATCTTTTTTCCATATAGTATAGGGGAGATCTGGACATATATCTGCAATTCTTAACCTCTTAACTATTTTAAAGACCAACAAGAGTCGTTTTTTAATGAAAACAGGAGAGGACATCCCTTACTGGATGTTATATTGAAAAACTTTAGAAAATGGACATCAGACCATGAGCAGTACAAGTTCAAGAAAAAGGAAAATAAAGGGGGAAAGAACAAATTTACAAGTTATTGAGCCATGATTCCGTAGAAGGAGAATTAGAAAACACTAACAAGAATTCAGAAATAAACTTTATCCTATAGGAGTCCAGATGGGTTGGACTCCGGTGGGTTGGATTGGAACCTCAACACGCACCGCTCAACTCAACAACTCAACGGTCGGATTGGGACATCGACACGATCAACTCAAACAACTGTAAAGGATCGGTCCAGTCGGATTGGGGCATCGAACCGGGTCTCCACAACTCTGATCCGCCGTCGACACGAGCCACCACACACACAAACCCTCTCTTCTGCCCCGTTCAAGGAGATTCTATTGTCTACTGTGTTTTTCCTAAAGCAAAACAAATGAGAAGAAAAAAGAAGAGAAAGCTCTCACAGAAGCAACCAAAGCCGAAGCACCAGGCCGAAGAAGCTCGACGACACCCAGGATGCAAGGCTCACACAGGAGATGCTCGACGTCGCCTTCGGCAAGGGCATGACACCAGGGTGCCATCGACGTCGTCCAAGGGATGAGCTTTCGCTCGCATCTCCACCGCAAACAGCAAGACGGTTGGCACCACCAACCCCACCACCATGGCGCAGCTAGGATCCCCGCATGACCAACACCAATGGCACCACCAAGATACCGCTGGCAAATGATCATGCAAACCATCATCAGCAATGCCACCACGGCTGAGGACCATGTGTGGTTCGAGGACTGGTGGATGGTCGCTTCCTTGTGTGATGAGTGATTGACAACGATGTGTGGACTGATTCTTGGCTAAGTATTGCAGGTGCAGGTTGCGGCTTAACTGGTGTTGGTGCAGGTGAAGAACAAGCACGAAATGTCGTTGCCGGTGAGGCCTCCAGGTGTGGAGAAGACAAGTAGGCTTCGTTCGAGGGACCCGGTGGCCAGCGGGGTCAAGTGTGGGCCGCATGGTGGCATGAACAAGAAGATGAAGTCATGGACGGTTTCTTGGTAGAGCCTCAAAACCAAGGTCGAGTCGGGACTACGTGGGAGCCGAGTCATGAGTGGAGATTGGCGGAGGCTACACCGAGTTCGCGGGGTTTCCGGTGGTTCACCGTAAAACCACTAGGTTCCTTGGTTGATCCACAAAGCCAAGACCGAAGAACCGAAGACGGTCTGCGGCGAAGTGCCGACCGGTCCGACCGGTGGGTCCGACCGGTCCGACCGGTGTGCGACGACGTAGTCCGGAATCTTCGAAGTGGAGGACACGCGTCGGGATCGCAAGGCTTGCGTCGAGGCTAAGCAGGTTGCGGTCGCTGGGCATCCGTCCGATGGAGAAAACTTGAAGACTTCCAAAACCACCCTTGAGGGGCTTGTATCCCTAGTTGTTAGAAAAGGGTATTTTAGACTTTCGGTTGCCTCCATATAACCCTTGAGGTGAGAGGATGGCAGCCAACCTCTTGGAACCCTAGTTCATTTGCTTTCCTATTTCCCCTTCCTATTTTCTTAAGATTTCCATAGGACTAGCTTGAGAGCTTCATGGTGAGATCTTGTGAGAGGGTTGGATGATCGGTCAGCAAGCTACACCTTGTATGAACCTTCTTGGTATGTATAGATGATTCGGCGTGGTTCCTCAAGGCCTTGTTGTGTTGTTCCCGGTTGTCCTTGGTGGTGATTTTCGGAGCCCTCTATTGGTGGTTTTGGTGTTTTCGGGACCTTGCTCTTGGGGATTTGTTGGGGGGAATTTGTGGGAACCCTTAGTGGTTCTTTGTCCTGTGATTTCTCTCCCAAATCCGTGAGTTAAGGGGCTCGATTTTGGGGGTTTGGGTGTTCTAGGGTTAGAGGAGGTCTTGGCGGGATTTCTTCGATTCCTCTTAATTTGGCAAGTTTTGGTGGACAAAATCATGGCTATGGACTCCTCATGAGGTGTTCCTATTATCCCCAAAGTCTTGTTCAAATCCGTGGAGCGATTCGGGAGATCGAAGTTTGGATTTGGGGGAGTTGACCCGCGGGTGCTGTTCATCCAGAGCTGCCCAAGCTACACCGGTCTGACCGGTGCTCTTGACCGGTCTGACCGGTGCAAGCTCCCTGTGGGATTTGCCTCGGGTGAATCGCTTGACTCGTGTGTCTTTGGGTTTGGTGCTGCTGGTCAGTTCTTGGTCTGTTTGGTGTTGTTTTGTTAGGTCTTGTGTAGGGTTTTCCTTCCGTGCGGGTTGTGTTTTGAGGGTGGTTTTGTTCCAGGGCCTAGAGAAGTCACTGAGGCTCTCTGGAACGTTTGTTGTGCGGCTGCTGTAGCCACCGGCCCGACCGGCTCGTCCACCCGGTCGACCGGTGTCACCGGTCCCCGGCCGGCGCGGGCCATCGGTCGACGAGTGCGGCACGGGCGACAAGCCGTGCAAGTTTCCACCGTGCGTGTTGGTGTGTTTTGGCTCGGAAGGTTGTGTGTTGGTTCCTAGGTCCAGTGGCACTCCAGTGGCTACGTGGGCTTGGCCAACTTGGGTAGTGAGTCGGAGACGTGTGTTGGAAGTTGTGTTCGTCTTGTTGGAGTTTCCATCTCCTTCGAGAAGAATTTTTATCGACTCCCATTCACTCCCCCCCTCTGGTTCGCCGTATCGGTCCTTCAAGTGGTATCAGAGCCGGTTCGGGTCTTTATTGACTCTAACTAGTCTAAGATCCAAGGATGGCGTACCAAGAACGGGGTTCGGGTCCTCCACACTTCGATGGTAAGAACTACCAGATGTGGAGTAAGCGGATGGCGGCGTTCCTCCGTGGAAAAGGTCGGATCCTTTGGGATGTCACGATGGACATAGGCTATGTCCACCGATGAACTTCCTTGCTCCGGGATCGAGGGACATGTTCGATGCCAACAATAAGGCGGTCGTCTACTTGTTTCGTGCTTTGTGTCAGCCTGAGTTCGATCGGGTGCACACCGAGCACTTGGCTTGTAGAATCTGGTTGATGTTGAAGGAGGCTCATGTTGGGAATGCCCAGGTTCAGGATCGGATGTATGCGACCTATCGGAGAGAGTACGAGAACTTCACTCATCTCCCCGGTGAGTCCATCGATGCCTTGTTTCAGAGGTTCACGGTGGTTGTGAACAACATGAGGGCCAATGTGGATGTGCTCCCGTACGATGATCATGATAGTGCTGTCAAGATCTTACACTCTTTGGATCGTACGATTTGGGGCGGAAAGTTCGAGGCCATTGTGGAGTCGGAGAAGTATGACACTCTGACGGTGAACGAGCTATTCTCGAAGCTCAAGTCGGCTGAGGTGGATAGGGGCTTGACAGCCAAGCTCGAGGGCCCGACTGACTCTCATAGTCTTGCCCTCATAGGTGGTTCGAAAGGAAAGGCTAACACTAATCCATCCACCAGGATGTTCTCTTTGTCCTCTTTGATGTCTATTCCAGATGAGGAGTTCGACTTGTTTGGAGAGGACGAGCTGGCGCTCTTGACGAGGCGGTTCGAGAGGTTGCACGAGAACCGAGTGAACATGAGGAGGAACACGAGGACGTGTTTCAAGTGCGGCAAGGCTAGACACTTTTTTGCCGAGTGTCCGAAGGTGAACAACCACGACAATCACAAGTTCATGGACAAGAGGAAGAAGTCCAAGAAGAAGGATCATGAACATGGGAAGAAGGCTCGGTCTCGAGAGAAGATGAAGAGATCGAGCGACATTGAGTCCGATTCCGAGGACGCGTCTTCAAGCTCGAGTGATGAAGACGAAGAGGATGAGAAGAAGAAGAGGATGGGGAGGAGGAGGAGGAGGAGGAGCAGAAGAAGAAGAAGAAGAAGAAGAAGAAGAAGAAGAAGAAGAAGAAGAAGAAGAAGAAGAAGAAGAAGAAGAAGAAGAAGAAGAAGAAGAAGAAGAAGAAGAAGAAGAAGAAGAAGAAGAAGAAGAAGAAGAAGAAGAAGAAGAAGAAGAAGAAGAAGAAGAAGAAGAAGAAGAAGAAGAAGAAGAAGAAGAAGAAGAAGAAGAAGAAGAAGAAGAACCTTGGCAAGTATCTCAACGGCCTCTGTGTGACGGGCCTAAGCCTCAAGGACGACTTCTGCGGCATGGCTCGCAGCTCCAGCAGCAAGAGAAGCCAGAAGGACGCCTTGGACTTGGATTCCGAGGATGAGGTATGTGATGAGCTCTTTTCTTTGCGCAAGGAGAATGAGGAGTTGGTTGACTTGCTTGATAATCGCGATCACATGCTTAGAGAGGCTAAGAAGCTTAGGAAGGAGCTTAGATCGTTACTCGAGGATGCTAGACTAGAGTGGCTGAGCTAGAAACACAGGTTCTTGATAGCAAGCTTGAAATTGATTCTCTTAATGCTAGCCCTGTTGTTTCTGATGAGATTAATTGTGCTGATTGTTCTGCTTTCCTAGCTGACTTGACTGATCTTAGGGAAAAGTATGCCTCCAAGTGTGAGGAACTAGATGTGCTTAGGGTTGAGTTGGCTGAGCTACAATCTAGACCCACTTTGCTTGGTGCTTGCACTTCTTGCCCTGGTTTGCATGAGAAAATTGTGGAGCTTCGTTCTCGCATTGTTTCGCAAGAGGCTGATTTCAAAGTGCCTATTCCTACTTCCTGTTCTACCTATGAATTACATGTTGTAAAGAATTTGGATCTTGCAAAATGTGTTGGTCGCTTGCAAGATGAGAATGATAAGTTGCGTGAAGTGCTGAGTTGGTTGTCGAGTCAAGAACCTCAGCTTGGTATGATGATTGCTAGCTGTAAGCGCTTTGATGGTTGGGCTTTGGATTCGATAAGGTTGGTGAGGGCAGTAGTGACAGAGAAGGGAAATTTGGGAATGTTTCAGTTCCACCACAACCCACACCCAAAGACAAGTTTGCATCCAAAGCAAACCAACCGAGAGAAAAACTGAGTGAGAAGGCAAGTGAAAAGCATAGTGAGAAACCTAGTGAGAAGCCTTGTGAAGAGCCTCACTCCAAGCCTAAGCCCAGATCAATCCATTTCCATTGTGTGTTTTGTGGAAAGGATGGTCACAAGAGAGAGTTTTGCTATAAGAGAAGGAGAGAGGCGAGAATGGCTAAGGAGTGGGCTAACAAGGACAAGTACCACCCTTCAAATGGTGCACTTGAGCCTCGTGTGCAGTTGCCTAGGGCCAAGGCGGGTGTGAGGACAGTTCCGGTCTAGGGAGAGCGAAAGGTTGTAGGAGGTGCTGCTGGCCGGGCTACACTGGTCAGACCGGTGAGGGGCACCGGTCAGACCGGTGCAGGCCTGGACAGGCAGAAGTTTGGGTTTTGTGCTCGTACAGATGCTAAGTTCGGTTTAGGAGGTCGTGGTTCTAGTGGTTGGTCTGGAGAGTTTGCCGATGGTTAGTTTGCTAGGCGCTCTCCCCCTCGTGCTCAATACGGGGATGGGAGGGGTCGTAGCTTGGAGTTGGAAAGGAGGGACGGTCCACGGTTTTCCTTTCGTGGTTTTGGTCCTCCACTGGTTAGTGAGAGATGGTTCCCTCATAAAGGTTACCATGGTGGTTCTAGGTTTGACAGGATTGGTCGCTGTATTGATAGGCATGGTAGGATGAATGTTGCTAACCCTACTTTTAAGGAAATGGCCTGACACTGGTTTGCCACTTTTGGAACTAACCCCAGTGTTGAGTCGTTTGCTCGCTCTCGCTCTTGGTTTTGAGTTGCAGGTGGATGGCCCGGAGAACATTTGGTTGATATCGAGGGTGGTTGTCCGGCCTCATACCCCGGTGGTGACATGGAGGTACATCACTTGCGGGGATGGTGGACAAGGACGAGTGAATTGTGAAGAAATGATCAAGGTAAGTAAATTTGTGACCTTCAAGTGTATGGCCTTGGTCAAGCCACTTGGTTTGTTTTGCTTCTTCTCTATCTCATGTGTGTAGGGTGAGCGTTGTTAGCTCTTTCTCCCTAGTGCATGTGTTTAGGGGGAGCTTGTGAGTTTTGTGCTCCTTTGCTCTTTTGCCGGTGGTGTCGAGCCCTTTTTGCCTCCCCTCGAGGAGCCGGTGGTTTCTGAGTTTTGTGTGGGAGCTCCTTTGTAGCATATGTATAGCTTTCCTTTGTGCATTTCTTGCATTTGGCATGGCATATGTAACATGATGTATAGGCATCCTTGTATCTTAGATTGCATGCATTTTGTATCATATGCATTGGTTAGGAAAAATCTTCTCCTATAACATTGTTCACCATGGAATGCTATTTATGTCTTTGTGAGCTTGTTTGGTATGCTATGGTTAGTTTGGCTTAGCTCTTGATGATCTTGATTTATATCCATGGTTGATGGCTATGTTTTTGAAAAATGTCACATATATGCTCTCTCATGTGTAAATTCCTTTATATGATCTTGACATGTTTTAGTGGCTTGGTTATGCTTAATTTGTGGTTGGATAGCTAGTTTATTGATCATATGGGGCCAAAGGCTTATTTGCCATCATGAATGTTTAGCCCTCTTGCTTCATATTGTGGAGGGGCATAAGTTCCTTTTTGTCGCAAAGACATTTCATGTACCAATTATGAATCTGAAAATGAAGTGTAAAATGCTTGGAAAATGTGCTCTCATGTCATATGTGTTCAATTTAATTTGCTTTGGGTGCTAAACCGTTGCATGATGCCTACCAATGAGAAGTCTCATACATAGAAGTAGGCACATGGTCGGTGGCTTTGACATGACATGAGGTGCTTGTGGGTGTTTGTGATGGTCTTATGATTAGAATGGTTGTCCTAGCATGAAGTTTGTGTGGCTTTGCCATTTTGATATGTTTTGATCATGTTTAGGACTTTGCTCATGAGAGCAAAATTTTTCACAAAATTGCCCAAACCCATCTTAGCTTCGTCCAATGGTTGTGAAACTTGGTGATCTTATAGTTGATGTCAATACGAAGCTATAGAGTATCTAACTTGCTCATTTGGACATGTGTAGCATCCTATGTTGAATTTTGTCTATTTGAGAAGCTCTAGGTTGAAAGTTTTGCATTTTTGGCTTGATTCATGCATTGTCAACAAGGGGGAGAAGTTTGAGCTTGAATTGGCTTGCTTTGGATGCATTTAGAAGGTTTTCGGATGGTTTCGAGCCATTTCTCGGCTCGGTGTGCACCGGCTCGACCGGTAGAGGTCACCGGTCGAGTGCTTCGGTCCCGTGCACATGTTGAGCACCGGTCTGACCGGTGGTGGTGACCGGTCTGACCGGTGAGAGCTGAGTTGTTGCAGCTGCCTTGTTTCAAGTGGTGTTTTGCATGCATTCGTCCAGAGGGAGTTGCATTGGTTCAGGGCGATCTTGCATGTGTGCAGGGGGAGCTCTTTGTGGTTTTTCGAGCTTTGGTTTGGTGGTTTGCGCTCTTTGCTTGAGCTTTGTTTTGTCTCGGATGTGTCGAGTCGTTGCCCTTGCCTAAGGGGTCCGAGACTTGTCTTCTTCAAGTGATCTTGCTCTTTGCTTTTTTTTGGCTTTCGATCGCTTGTTGAAGTTTCTTTTTGTTCGTTTCTTTTCTTTTTCTTTTCTCTCTTGTTACTTTATGTGGTTGTTGTCAATGCACTCATCAAGGGGGAGATTGAGGACCATGTGTGGTTCGAGGACCGGTGGATGGTCGCTTCCTTGTGTGATGAGTGATTGACAACGTTGTGTGGACTGATTATTGGCTAAGTATTGCAGGTGCAGGTTGCGGCTTGACCGCCGTTGGTGCGAGTGAAGAACGGCGCGAAAGGTCGTCGTCGGTGAGGCCTCCGGTTGTGGAGAAGAAAAGTAGGCTTCGTTCGAGGGACCCGGTGGCCAGCGGGGTCAAGTGCGGGCCGCATTGTGGCATGAACAGCAAGATGATGTCATGGATGGTTTCTTGGTAGAGCCTCAAAACCAAGGTCGAGTCGGGACTACGTGGGAGCCGAGTCATGAGTGGAGATTGGCGGATGCTACACCGAGTTCGCGGGGTTTCCAGTGGTTCACCAGAAAACTATTGGGTTCCTTGGTTGATCCACAAAGCCAAGACCGAAGAACCGAAGACGGTGCTGCAGCAGTGCCTGACCGATCTGACCGGTGGGTCTGACCGGTCTGACCGATGGGTACCGGTCTGACCGGTGAGGAGCACCGGTCTGACCGGTGTGCGACGACGCAGTCCGGAATCTTCGAAGCGGAGGACACGTGTCGGGATCGCAAGGCTTGCGTCGAGGCTAAGCAGGTTGCGGTTGCCGGGCATCCGTCCGATGGAAAAAACTTGAAGACTTCCAAAACCGCCCTTGAGGGGATTGTATCCCTAGTTGTTAGGAAAGGGTATTTTAGACTTTCGGTTGCCTCTGTATAACCCATGAGGTGAGAGGATGGCAGCCAATCTCTTGGAGCCCTAGTTCATTTGCTTTCCTATTTTCCCTTCCTATTTTCTTAGGATTTCCATAGGACTAGCTTGAGAGCTTCATGGTGAGATCTTGTGAGAGGGTTGGATGATCGGGCGGCAAGCTAGACCTTGTATGAACCTTCTTGATATGTATAGATGATTCGGCGTGGTTCCTCAAGGCCTTGTTGTGTTGTTCCCGATTGTTCTTGGTGGTGATTTTCGGGGCCCTCTCTTGGTGGTTTTCTTAGGGTGTTTTCGAGACCTTGCTCTTGGGGATTTGTTGGGGTAAATTTGTGGGAACCCTTCGTGGTTCTTTGGCCTGTGATTTCTCTCCCAAATCCGTGAGTTAAGGGGCTCGATTTTGGGGTTTTCGGTGTTCTAGGGTTAGAGGAGGTCTTGGCGGGATTTCCTCGATTCCTCTTGATTTGGCAAGTTTTGGTGGACAAAATCATGGCTATGGACTCCTCATGAGGTGTTCCTATTATCCCCAAAGTCTTGTTCAAATCCGTGGAGCGATTCGGGAGATCGAAGTTTGGATTTGGGGGAGTTGACCCGCGGGTGTCTGTTCATCCGGAGCCGCCCAGGCTACACCGGTCGACCGGTGCAAGCTCCCTGTGGGATTTGCCTCGGGTGAATCGCTTGACTCGTGTGTCTTTGGGTTTGGTGCTGCTGGTCAGTTCTTGGTCTGTTTGGTGTTGTTTTGTTAGGTCTTGTGTAGGGTTTTCCTTCCGTGCGGGTTGTATTTTGAGGGTGGTTTTGTTCCAGGGCCTAGAGAAGTCACTGAGGCTCTCTGGAACGTTTGTTGTGCGGCTGCTGTAGCCACCGGCCTGACCGGCTCTGTCCACCGGTCTGACCGGTGTCACCGGTCTGACCGGCGCAGGCCATCGGTCGACGAGGTGCGGCACGGGCGACAAGCCGTGCAAGTTTCCGCTTGCGTGTTGGTGTGTTTTGGCTCGGAAGGTTGTGTGTTGGTTCCTAGGTCCAGTGGCACTCCAGTGGCTACGTGGGCTTGGCCAACTTGGGTAGTGAGTCGGAGACGTGTGTTGGAAGCTGTGTTCGTCTTGTTGGAGTTTCCATCTCCTTCGAGAAGAATTTTTATCGGCTCCCATTCACTCCCCCCCTCTGGTTCGCCGTATCGGTCCTTCAACGGCACCGCCGACACTTCGCCACAGGAGAACAACGGCATAGGGCAGCCAACTACGCCACCAGGGCACCGCCAGAGCCCCGCCGCTCGGCCACAGGCAACCACGCCAGCATGGCACAGCAAGCCCACAACCGAGCACGCCACCACCGGCCATGCCACCAAGGCGCCACCACTCTCCAGAGCCAGCGCGTCGCTGGGAAAAGGCCCTCCATGCCCGTCATCGCCACAGGGGACGGCCTGCAGCGGCTGAGACATCGAAGGAGCCGTGATTGGCCCCTGTCGCCGCCCCACAGCAAGAACGGGGCGCCAGGGAGCGGGTTCGCCAAGGCCCGCCATCGCCATCCCGAGCGAGCCACCGCCACGGGGCAAGCCCCGCACCAGTCGCCACCGAAGGGGTCGCGAGGCGCGCCGTCATTGTCGGGCCCCGACGCCACCGTGCACACCCGATGCACCAAAGGCCCGGGGGCGGCATCCGGCGGCCGACCAAGCGGATCGGGGCGGGGGCCGGGGCCGGCGGCCCTCCCGCGACCACGGACGTCGCAGCCCTGTCGCCACATAGAGAACCCGAGGGAGGGGGGAGAGGAGGAGGAGAAGGTCCGCAAACCATAGATCCGGCGCGGGGAAGGCTGGATCCGGCCCCCGGGAGCCGAAACAGACCCCATCCCACCGCTGTCACCACGGTCGGCGGGGCCGCAGCACGCCGCTCCGCCGCCCCCGGAGACAACGCCGCCGGCCAAAGAAGGCCCCGCCGCCGCCGTCCCGGGGGCCGGGCGGGTCCCGGCGGCCCCTCCGGCGGCGGCAGGGGAGGGCGAGCAGGGGGAAGGCGCACTGCGGGGCGGAGGGTTGGAGTCACCACCGCGTCGCCCGGGTGGGGCAAGCAGCAGCGAAGCGGTTTCAATTCACAGCTTATATCTAGATGCATAGCAAAAACAAGTCCAGACTTGTTACACCTCTGGTGTATTCTGGGTCATGTAGAGGGGGTATGGTCTCAACTATGAGACCTGAGTTCAATTCCTCATTAGAGCGAATTTACGGGACCGATTTAAGAAAAATCCCCTTGGTCATAATGAAAACCGTGAGGCGGTTTTAACCCCATCGGCTTGGTTTTGCACCTCTGATGTATTAACGATATAAGTTGATGCATGTGAGATGCACCATGTGTCATGTTTTGTAACGGAGAACGTGCACAATTAACCCATGGATATCGCTTCTCCTCGGTCCATGTTATATGCAGAACCTAAGAGTTTTCTTGGCTCAATTTTTACAAATAGAAGTACAAACCAGACTGCTTTGTGAGGGCTACCAGAGTGATCAACGATCATGTTACTTGCAGGCTTGCAGCAGCATGTGCACCTCTAGTTCGGACAGGTGCTTCTTGTGCCCAACGATCACGCACCATTCACGTTCGAGCCCTTCGGCTCAGAACCATATTGGAGAAGGGGCACACAGATGGCACGAAGAGAGCATGCGAGCTTTGCTTCACATCTGCAGAAATTGTGAGAAAACCATGGTCTCCTTGGTCATTCGGCCTTTATAAATAAACGGTGTAGACACCAACATGTCTTTATTGTCCGAGAGTGGTAGAGCTCTACTCTTTTTTGTCATACTGGTGATAAAACTCCATGGTTGCAGTTTTGCAAGCGGCCTTTTTTAAAATTCATTGAGAGATTGGAGAGAACCATGTAGGGTATCAGCTATTAAACATGCAGAGAACCCTGAAACCAATCAGTGAGAGTGCTTTGTCCTTATGGATTATGGCCTCATTACTGATGGAGTGAGCAGCAATGGCTGAATTTATTGCGTGACATGCCGTCCAGGCCTCAAAGGTGATCACGAGAGCTTTCATCAAATTAGACGCTAACAGAGGATGATGCAGCTGTGATTTGTAAGCGCTCACGCAATCCACTGCTCACTGCGTGTACAGCCACCACCTATCAGGCCTGCCGGAACTGAGCACAAACAAATAGTCATTTAGTTTCATAAATAGTATGGCAACTAGGTAGATATCGGCGATCGATTGTATTGCGCTAGTTAATTGAGGTATTAGCCTATTAGGGTCTTGATTCCAACATATTGTAATAGACTGATCGATTGTATTGCGCTAGTTAATTTTTTTTTTTAACGAACGGGCACAAGATAGTGCCTATTTCATTGATATAGAGGAGAAAACAAGATGTACAAAGTACAAGCCGGCAAAACGGCCTAGGTCGAGTCTAGGGTATTACTCTCTCGCAAGTAAGCCCGCTAAATCTTTGGCCCCCCGCAGCTATCCAAAGCGAGGCCTCATCCTTGATTCTATTTACAAAAGAAGGCACGGAAGCCCCCCGTCGGTCAAAAATACGGTTATTTCTCTCCTTCCAGATCTCCCAGCTGACCAGCAGTGTCATGGAGCGCAAACCTTTGCGAGGTGTGTCCGGGAGCATGGTGATCTGAATCCACCAGTCACTTGTTGAGGCGCTGTGAATACACCGTATGGGAGGAGGGAACTGGGAGCCTATCCACGCGGCCAGGAGGGACCAGACCCGGTGTGTGTATCGACAGTGAGCCAAGAGGTGAATTGCCGTCTCCGGAGTGGTTCTGCAGAGCGGACAGACAGGACTGTGATCCCAATGCCGCCGGGCTAGTCTGTCCGACGTCCAGACGCGATCCTGTAGGATGAGCCATGCGAAGAATTTGCATTTTGGGGGTGCCCATGTCGTCCAGATGGCCGCCATCGCTGGGTTAGCAGCATAATCGTGAAATTGTGCCTTGTAAGCTGAAGATGTGGTGTATTCCCCCTTGGGTGTCAGGGTCCAGGTTATCGTGTCTTCCTGCTGAGGTTGAAGGCGTGATTGGTCCACTAGATTCCGAAGTGTCACGAACTCGAGTAGGTGGGCGGGAGTGAGTCCCGTGAGGTGTTGAAGGTCGCGGATCCAAGTATTATCGTGGAGTGCGGATGCCACGTTGCGTTTCTTTTTTATCGACTTGGCGAAAAGGAGCGGGGCGATGTCCTTTGGTCTATTTCCTTGCAGCCAACCTGAATGCCGAAACTTGCTTTGGAGCCATCGCCTATGGTGATGGAGGTGCAAGTAGCAAAAAGAATTTTATCCGCCTCATCATGGGGAACCTCTGTCCCTACCCAAGCCTTTTCGGTGAAGTCCACTCCCGCCAAAGCTATCGGAGTCGTAGGGCCCGCGCAAATTTCCCCATATGGAGGATCCCCGTGCCGCCAAGCTCCTTAGGTAGTGTTGTTTTGGTCCGGTTTACTTTGCATTTGCCGCCCGAAATTGCCTTGTCGCCCGCCCATAGAAAACGCCTTCGCATTTTGTCGAGGTCATGCGGCACCTCGACCGGCGGTTTGATGACCGTCAATAGGTAAACGAAGGTTGGGACGAAAGCACCGATTTGACGAGACACACCCCGGCCACCGGGGTGAGGTTTCGGCCGTTCCAAGTTGACAATTTTCCTCTTGCTTTGTCCACCAAAGGCGGGAAGTCGAGCTTCTTGAGTCGTCTTGGAGTTAGCGGAAGTCCTAGGTACTTGATAGGGAAGACCGCCCGAGAAACCGGAAGGTCGGCGAGGACGCCGCTAATGTTGATTCCATCACAACCGATTGGCGTCACACTAGTCTTCTCGCAGGTTTGTTTGTAGCCCGGTGACCAAGCCGAAATTGAGTAAAATGGATTTAAGGTTATTGACGTCCGGCATAGACGGTTTTAAAAAGATGGCGGCGTCGTCCGCATACATGGAGACTCTAAATCTTGCCGCCCGCCCATTGAGTTTGCTGAGAAATCCCTTTTCTGTGGCCAGTTCTAGAAGCCGGTGCAGCGGGTCGATAGCTAGGATGAAAAGTAAGTGAGAGAGCGGTCCCCTGACTCAGACCTCTGCCATGGAGTATGGGATAAGTAGGGATGTCGTTTAGCATTACACGTGAGGTGGAAGTCGTGAGCAGGGCGGAGATCCAATTTCGCCACTTTAGCGGGAAACCCCGGCGTTGCATGAGCGAGAGCGGGTAGTCCCATCGCACGGTGAAGCGTCCCCTCATCAGAGGTGACTAAATGTGACACAAATACCAGTCCCAGGAGGCTGGTAACACATTTATTACAACAGGTGGAATCGATCATTTACATCACGGCGACACAGAGGGCACGGTAGTGCCAACGCTACAATGAACAACACCAAAGCTAACGACCACACTACAATAGCAAAGGCTTCCATAGCCTCCTCAGAGTACCACACCATGGAAGCTTTCGGTAGGGCCCTGGGTACACAGGCACGGTTGGGTGTAGGGCACGACCTACTCAACGTCTTCGGGAATGTAATCGGGATCCTCCTCTGTAAAATAGTTAGTAAAACAAGGGTGAGCACATACGTACTCAGCAAATCCAACCCCACCCACGGAGGGGCTTATAAGCAGAATCATGCATAAAGTATAACAAGGATCGAGGTTAAGGTTCATTTTACAAACTTACACATGCGGGGGTTCATTTCAAAAAGGTTTTCGCAAATCATCTTCATAACCCAAGTAACTCAACGGTTTAGGGAAACCACGCGTGGAACTACCGGACTTCCCGTCCGTCGTAGCCCGTGCACACGACCACACACACATCACCGGAAAACAACTCACGCCAAAAAACATCCCATCCCCAAACACTAGTTTTTGGTGACCAAACCGTGACTCGTCCAATACCGTGGACACGGCTATTCGAATAAGTTTGACACTGCGGAGGGTTGTACATCTTTACCCACAAGTAGGGTACCGTCACACGGACACCTTAGTGCCGGTACGGATCCTATCAAAGCCATTACCCACCTTAGCTAACGCTATGAGCCACCACGGAAGCACCCAAGGGGTTATCCCACATAACCGGGGCGTACCTCACACGGAGCGTACCCCTACTCCTTGGTCTCCCGCCGCTCACCCGCACACCCGGATGGCAAGTAGATTAACTAGTGGGGTTTATGCTAAGCCGTTGCCACATACAACGGTCGAGTGGTTGTACGATGATTTGGGTCGGGTGAGATGTCACGCAACTCGGTCCTTAACCGACAAGATGGACAACTCCCAACATGCTCAACCACACGGTACGAGCTCACCCATACTCCCGAAACACACGTCCATCCCGTCTACCCGCTCTTTACTCATTTTCCAAACCTATCCCCTTTTTGTTTTTAAAGCACTCACACATTTTGAAAGCTCACACACATTTTTAAAGCACTCATTTAGGCCAAAACAAGGTTCAATCATAGCAATCAAGGGTGGCTATCCTACCATGTTTTGCGGTAAAACAAGATATGCAATTTATAAAACGGGTATAGGGTATATTTATAGAACTAGGATAGAAGCATGCATCAAAGGATGAGATTGGACTTGCCGTCTTCGACGTCTTCGGGGCCGCTAGGCTCGGCGTTCGGGACCTCGGGCTCCTGCTCGCAGTAGTCGGCTCCAAACTCCGGCTCGGGGTACCTTCCTTCGTTTACTTCGTTGGCTATAGCGCACACACAGGCAAGCATGCAATCAATATAAGCACACACAATTTCTCCGCATGAGCTCGCGGGAGGGTAATTAAATAAAATAGAGGAAATAAATATTATGCAGGGGGTTTGGGTGACGGACGGGTGGCGGTGCAACTGGCACGGGTGCGACGGAGGTTGGGCGCGATTTGGATTAAAATTGCGCATGAAATGCCGGGTTAAAGGAGGTGTTTAGGTTAATTAGGGGCCTGTTAGTATTTTATTATAAGAGAAAAGGACCTAATTATAATATTTAAACCTGGCGGGGGTGTCACTAAATAATCCAGGGGCATAATTGTAAAGGGACAGGGTTGTTTTTGTGCTTTAATTTAAAGTATAGGGTCTGTTTTGGAAGAAAAGAGTGAGGGAAATAGAGGGGGTCGGTTTTGGATAAGTGGGAAAAGGGCAGGGGGTTTTAGGCAAAAAGCCCTTCTTCTTCCTCCCTCCCTCACGACACGAACGCGAGAGGCGGGGAGGTCGACCGTGGAAGGGGGAAGGGGCGCCGGCGACTCGGTGCACGGCGACGGCCGGGAATTGGGGCGAAACGAAGAGGAGGTCGAGGGCAATCGATTCCGCTTCTTACCTCGGGGCCGGGGTGCTCCGGAGAGGCGGATCGACGGCGGCGGTGGGGCCGTTCGCGGAGGTGACCGAAGCGGCACTGGTGGTGGTGATGGAGGACTCGGGAAGGAGGGGGAATTGGTCGTGGGGTGCGGGGTGAGGTGGGGAGCCGGTCCGGCCCTTTTATAGGCGCGGGAAGGTCGGTTTGGCGAGGATATTTTGAGCTTCGCGGAGCTTCACTGGCCGGCAATGGAGGTTCGGGAAAATCCCGGCGTGGACTCCGGCCAGCGGGATTCTCGGTCGCTGCTGTGCGAATTGACCCGTCGTGCAGGCTGCTGTGGCCGTGGAGGGGAGGGAGGCAGCGATGCCGCGCCGCGCGGGAGGTGACCGGTCGGAGTAATGGAGGTCTTCGTTTGTCGAGCAATGGAAGGGAGGGGAGCTGGCGCTCCGCCGTGGCGTGGGGGCGCCCCTTGGCGTGCGGCTTGGGGCTTGGTCGGCCGGCCAGGGAGGGGGGCCGCCGCCCGCGGGGGCGCGCGGGGGTGCCGCCCCCCGCCGCGCGTGGGGAGGGGAGCCGCGGCCTCCCCGCGTCGCGCGTGGGGAGGGGGGCCGCGCGGGGGGGGGCCTCGGCCCGAGGCCGAAGGAAGTAGAGGGCGGTGGGGAAAAAGAAAAGAAGGAAAAAGAAAAAGGAGAAAAGGGAAAAGAAGAAAAGAAAAAGGAAAATAGGAAAAAGGAAAAATCAGGGAAGAGAAATAGAAAAGGGATTTAGAAAATTAGGAGAATTCCTAGAAAAATTAGGAGAAGGAGTTTTGCGGATTTTTCTGGGTTTCTCGGATACCGGCGTCAATTCCGGAACGGCGGTGATGGCGAGGCGGACCGGCCGGCGGGACCGCGGCGTGCGCGGGATTCCCGGCACGGTGGCCGACCGCGGCGGCCGGGGTGGCACGCGTGGGTGCGGCTCGAGTGCGGGTGGTGCCGGCGGGATTCGCGGCACGCGCGCCGAGGGTGAGAGAGGGAGACGGTGACCGGGATTCCGAAAGAGGGCAAATGAGCTCGGTCGGGACGCTTTTGAAAACACGCGTGATTTATTTGGTGATTTATTAGGAGCTAAAAACGCGGGCGTTACAAACCTACCCCACTTAAAATGAATCTCACCCCGAGATTCGGCTAAGTTTCGAATAGGTGGGGAAACTCCTTCTTCAATGCGTCCTCTCGTTCCCACGTGGCTTCTTCCACTCCGTGTCTGCTCCATTGGACTCTGCACACCCGTACTTCTGATGTTCTCGTCCGCTTGACCACTGTGTCCAAAATCTTGACAGGCACCTCCTGGTACCTAAGGTCTGGTTGTAGATCGATGGTTTCTACCGGTACTCGCTTTTCTTAAAGAACCTTCAAACATCTGCGTAGCTGGGAGATATGAAACACTGGTGTATATCTGACATTTCTTCGGGTAGCTCCAACCGGTATGCTACTGCTCCGACTCTCTTTAGCACTTTATACGGTCCGACGTACCGAGGGGCCAACTTTCCGTGCACTTGAAATCTCCGAGTCCCTTGGATAGGTGAAACCTTGAGGTAGGTGAAATCCCCTGGATTGAAGCTTGCTTCACGCCTCTTCTTGTCTGCGTAGCTCTTTTGTTGGGATTGGGCGGCTTTCAACTTTTCTCGGATGTCGGCTACTCGCTCTTCGGCTTCCTTTATAAGTGCGGGCCCAACCGCAGCACGCTCTCCTACTTCGACCACATCGGGGGTGTCCTACATTTCCTCCCGTATAAGGCTTCAAACGGCGACATTCCTAGGCTTGCTTGGTAGCCGTTGTTGTAGGAAAATTCTGCATATGGCAGGCTCTCGCTCCCAATCTTTGCCATAGGTGAGGACGCATGCTCTCAACATATCTTCTAAGATTTGATTCACCCTTTCGGTCTGTCCGTCTGTCTGCGGGTGGTATGCTGAGCTGAAGTCTAGCTTGGTGCCCATGGCTTTGTGCAGGCTTTTCCAGAACCTAGAGGTGAACTGGGTCCCTCTATCTGAGACTATTCTGCTAGGCACTCCATGCAGCTTTACTATATTTTCTATGTAGAGTTTTGCCAACTTCTCTCCACCATAAGTGGTCCGTACGGGTAGAAAGTGAGCGACTTTAGTGAGTCGGTCCACGATCACCCATATGAAGTCATGTCCCTTCGAGTCCTTGGCAACCCTACTACGAAGTCCATACCTATCTCGTCCCACTTCCATACCGGGATTGGTAAGGGTTGCAACAGTCCTGCAGGCTTCTGATGTTCGGCTTTGATCCTCTGACAAGTGTCACAGTGGGCGACGAACCGTGCAATGTCTGCTTTCATCCCATTCCACCAATACTTCTGTTTTAAGTCCATGTACATCTTGGTGGATCCCGGGTGAATGGAGTATGCCGAGTTGTGTGCCTCATCCATGATGGTCTGACGAAAATCTCCGCCTTCAGGAACGCATATCCTATTTTTGTACCACAGGGTGCCCTGGTCATCTACTCTGAAGTCAGGGGCCTTGTTTTCTCCGGTATGCTTGCGGATCTTCATCAGGTTTTCATCTGTCTCTTGGGCCTTCCGGATCTCTTCCTCTAGGGTAGGCTGAACACTCAGCTGGCGGACGTAGCCTTGGGGGACGATGTGTACGTTGAGCCGTGCCATCTCCTCTTGCAACCGGGCACTCTTGGGTGCTTGTCTTCTCGTAGGTTTTCGGCTCGGGGCATCCGCTACTACATTGGCCTTCCCCCGGGTGGTAGTGAATCTCTAGGTTATAGTCCTTGACTAGCTCTAGCCACCTTCTTTGCCTTAGGTTCGGGTCGGGTACCGGGTGAAGATGTACTTTAGACTCTTGTGGTCTGTGTAGATTTCACACTTGTTCCCGATCAGGTAGTGTCTCCAGATCTTCAGGGCATGCACTACGGCTGCAAACTCCAGATCATGGGTGGGATAATTCTGCTCATGGGGTTTGAGCTGACGGGAGGCATATGCCACTACTTTCCTATCTTGCATGAGAACACATCCCAACCCTTGTCGGGAGGCGTCGCAATACACGACAAAGTCCCGTTGAATGTCCGGGGGTCGGCGCACCGGGGCCGTGGTCAACCTCTTCTTCAACTCTTGGAAACTTCTCTCGCGAGGCCTCGGTCCGGTTGAACTTCTTCTCCTTCTTGAGCAGGCTCCGTCATGGGCCGGGCGATCTTGGAGAATCCCTCGATAAATCTCCGGTAGTACCCTGCTAAACCTAGGAAACTCCTAGTCTTGCTCACCTTGGTCGGTTCTTTGCCCGCTTGGAGACCTGTCTCGACTTTCCCGGGTCTACTGGCCTACTCCTTCGCAGTCGGGATATGCCCAAGGAAGGATATTTTCTCTAGCCAAAATTCACACTTGCTGAACTTGGCGTATAGCTTGTGTGCCCTCAACTTTCCCAGCACTACTCGAAGGTGTTGGTCATGCTCCTCTATGCTCTTGGAGTAAACAAGTATGTCGTCAATGAAGACTACGACAAACTTGTCCAACTCTTCCATGAACACCTTATTCATGAGGTTCATGAAGTATGCTGGTGCATTGGTTAGTCCAAAGGACATCACCGTGAACTCATACTGCCCGTAGCGAGTGACAAAGGCGGTCTTGGGGATGTCACTTTCCCTAATCTTGAGTTGGTGGTACCCTGATCTTAGATCCACCTTCGATAAATACTTGGCTCCCTTCAGTTGGTCAAACAGGTCATCTATTCTGGGAAGAGGGTACTTGTTTTTAATAGTGACCTCGTTCAGCGAGCGATAGTCTACGCACATCGTCATGCTCTTATCCTTCTTCTCCACGAAAAGCACTGGGGCTCCCCATGGTGATGAGCTTGGTCTGATGAACCCACTTCGCTGGAGCTCTGCTAGCTGCTTCTTCAATTCTGCCAACTCAGGGGCTGCCATCCTATAGGGTCTCTTGGCTATGGGAGAGGTTCTAGGGATAAGGTCGATTACGAACTCTATATACCCTGTCCGGTGGCATTCCGGGGAGTTCTTCGGGGAACACATCCGGGTATTCTCGTACTACCTGGGACATCTTCTATGGACTTGGCTTCTATGTTGAAAACCATTATATCCGCCCGTGTCCCCGGTGTGGCGGGTCACTTGTATCCCGTCCGGGTTGGTCGGGTGCACTACTTTATCGGCGCAACTTATGAGGCCATGATGTTGGCTTAACCGGTCCATACCGAGGATCACATCTATCCCCTTGGATTTCGGTACTACCGGTCCGCTAGGAACTCTACCCCACTTAAAATAATCCTTACCGGGGGCATCCCGGTTGACACTTAATGTCACCTCCGGGCGCTCGAGTTATTAGGGGTGCTTTGAGTAGTACCGTGGGTATGCTATGCTTTTCCACAAAGCTTGAGGATATGAATGAGTGCGATGCTCCCGAATCGAATAGTATGGTAGCCAAAGCGAGCCGACCGGGAACTCACCGAGTACTACGCCTTGTGCTTCCCGTGCCTCCTCGCGCATTGATGTGATTGACCGGGCTCGTCCATACGACCGCCGGGGCCGCCTCATCTGCCGGTTCTTGTTGTTGTTGCCGAAGTTATTGTTGCTGCGCACCAGCATGCGGTTGGCTCCTGACACAAGCGGCCTTGGCCCGTTCACCGAGTTGGAGTAGGTGGTGGTGGTTGGCTTTTTGGCATACGGGCAGTTGGCGATGAAGTGCCTGGTTTCTCGGCAGTTGAAACACACTCGGGAGCTGTTGTTGTTGTTGGCAGTGATCTGGCTGGTGTTGTTTTGCGGGGGCTTCATGGCACTCTGGTTGTAGGAGGGCTTGAACTGGGCTCTGGGGGCTTGCGAGCTCGTGGCTTGGGATTGGGTTCTGTACTGCATAGGAGCTTGGAACCTGGACATGGGGTGTCCAAAGTTTCTCGGCCTCTGGGACCGCTCTTGCTGCTTGGCCTTGTGTTCCATGAATTTGCGCTTGTTTTCCTTCTTCTCTTCGGCCCTTTCTCTCTCCGTGAGTATTGCCATGTTCATAAGGGTGTTAAAGTCCGGGTAGATCTGAGGAGTCAGCAGTGTCCTCAGCTCCGGAGTCAGCCCCTTCTTGAACATTTCTTGCTTTTTGGAATCTTTATCCACTTCCTCGGGGGCATAGCGTGTCAGCTCTATGAACTGGTACGTGTATTCCTCCACAGACATGTTGCCCCGGCGGAGTTCGCGGAACTCGTCGCCTACCTTCGGTGTGGCCTCCGGGATGTGGTAGCGACGGAACTCCTCCACGAATTCATCCCATGTGATGGCGGAGGGATCCTTGGGCGCGGCGCGGTAATTTTCCCACCGAGGCTAGGGCTGTCCCGTGAGTCGGTGAGCTGCCAGAGAACCTTGTCGCGGTCCTCACGGTTGAAGGGCTCTAGCTCTCTCGGAATAGCTCTCGGCCAATCGTCGGCATCCAAAGGATTCACCGACCCGCCAAAGGTGGGCGGCTTAGTCCCGAGGAACTCGATCGACTTCTCGTTCATGCCCAAAACTCGGGGTCTTGGGCGGTTGACGGCGTTGAAGATAGCCTCCATCGAACCGTCCGGTTGGCTAAGACTTGTGCCGGGTCAACGGGAGGGGGTGGCGGTGGCGGGACCACGTTCTCTCCTCCATCTTCATTTTGGTTAACTACCCGGTCGTGGAGACGCTCCCTCCGATCGGCTTGCGATCCTTCGGCCGTCCGATCGGTGGGTCCCGACAGGCGCCCGGAAACCATCCGTAAAGAAGCGGGTTTTCTAAGAGATCTAGTTTTATGTGATGTTTAAGTGGATTATATCGGATTTTTTTTTTTGAAAAGGCGGGGTCTACTCTGCCGGTAGCACACAACAAGCACATAGCAAACAAGCAAGCACAAATAAGTTTTTATTACAAACCAGCGAGGAGGACACATCCCGACTACGAGGACTCACTACACGACTAAGGACTAAGGGCGCGACTTGGACCAGTACGGCTTCATTCCCTGGGTCTTGGGGCACACTACTCGCGAGGGGAGCTGTCTTCTGGGGTCGAGTGTTCTTCCAGCGGAATGAGCAGCTCGTCATCATTCCCGCCTTCGGGGTTTCCGTTTTCCTGAGGCTGTGCTGCGGCTTCAGTGGTCGTCGTTGGGGGTTCGGCGACTGCTGGTGGTGCTGGCGGGACTTCGATAGTTCCTCCCCATCCTTCTAGGGGTGTTCCCAGCAGGACTTGAGCTTCTCCAATGGCTGGAACAGGTGTTCCGCCGTTGGTCCATTCTTGCATGCGTTGGTCCTGGATTCTCCTGAGGCTTTTACGGGCCACTACTTCACTCTCTATGGCGGTCGCGGTCCTTGCTTCAGCTTGAGCCACTCGGACTTGGTGCATCCTCACTGTGACTTCAGCTTGCTCGGCCCGGCTGATTTGTTCCCTCAAGTGTCTGGCCTGGTCATCAAAGAGCTTATCCAGGGAGACAAGGTAGGCGACTACGTGGTACGAGGGTCTTCTTGGTGGCGGCGTCGCTCCGGGTTTCTCATGCGGGCACCTGGCAACCGGGGTTCGATGGCGGGAGGGAAGTACCTCATTGGTGTGGGTATGAGGTGTTCTTCGTAGATCCGGCACGGGTAGCGGAGGGCTTTTCGAGGGCCAAAGGATAGGTGTCTCGGTGTCGAAACCCCGTGGCGGTCACGCGCCACGGCTCGATGTTGGTGTGGCGGTTGCTTCTAGCGACGAAGAGGACCACTCTACGGCGAAGAGTGCCGAGTTGCTCGTACTCTCTCGCTATAGTACCTAGGGCGCTCGGTGATACCGAGGCGCTCCCGGGGAGTTGATGAGAAGGCGAGCAAAACCGAGGCTCCTCCCGGCACACGCCTTGGGTCCATCCATCTTCCGCCATCCGAAAACAAAGGTAGAGTTGAACGGTGGTGGTGGGGTACAAGAGATGGATAACTTTATTTAGTAGGAAGGTTGGGGTACATTCTTCGGGGTACACTTATTATTACTAGGACTCAGCTTCTAGCCTAAACACCCTAGGCTTATCCTCACGGTGATTCTTCCTCTAGCTGGATGCGGCGCTTCTTCAGTGGGAGGTCTTTCTCCGATATTTCTTCCTCGATCCGGGTCCCTTTGTCCCAGTGAGTTTCTTCGGGTTCTTCTTCATCCAAGTCGGCTTCTCTTCTTCGCCTTCTACGTTCCCTGTGGAGCTCATCCCATAGCTGTTTGTGAAACATCTCCGAACGTTCTTTTTCCCTGAGGTAGTCTTGCTCCATGTTGTGTAGCTCAACTTCTGCCATGGTTGTCTTTATCCTTTCCAGTTCTATCCTCTGCTCCGCTCTTTCCGCTCTGTCAATCTGTTGCTTCAGTTGCTGGGCTTGCTCCTGGTAAAGGTGGTCTAGGCCTCTGAGGTAGATGGAGAGGTGAGAAACTGCCTCTTCTAAGTCTTCTTCCTCTCGTTCTAGTCCTCTCATGCGATCAATCCACGAGCGTCCTCTTCCTCCGGAGGGTGGAAAGAATCCCATTGGAGTCCTTCGGAGGTGCTGTCTATAAACCACTCGTAGGCGTCGCGGCGGCCTTCCGAGCGACCTTGGGGTAGGTGTCGGCGAAGCAAAAACCAGTGGTGGAGACAAACCATGGTTCTATGTCGGGGTAAAGCGTGCTTCTTCCCACAAAGATCAGCAGCTTACACCGAAGGGTGCCGTAGCGTTCGTACTCCCGGTAGACGAACTCCGGCGGATCCCTTACTCCGACACGCTCTAGGCTGAGTAGCAACAGGTTAGGGAGGCCAGGCTGGACGGGGCAGATTCCTCCGTTCCATTCGGGGTTAGCCATCTGGAACAGGCAAGAATCAAGGTAAGGATTTGGGAAAAGGTGAGCTTAGCAAAGGAAAGGTTATAGAGGGCCAGAGGAGGTCTTGCATCCTAGGGGTCGTGTCCTACGGCCAACCTACGGCTCTGATACCACCTGAAGCGTCCCCTCATCAGAGGTGACTAAATGTGACACAAATACCAGTCCCAGGAGGCTGGTAACACATTTATTACAACAGGTGGAATCAGTCTTTTACATCACGGCGACACAGAGGGCACGGTAGTGCCAACGCTACAATGAACAACACCAAAGCTAACGACCACACTACAATAGCAAAGGCTTCCATAGCCTCCTCGAGTACCACACCATGGAAGCTTTCGGTAGGGCCACGGGTACACGAGCACGGTTGGGTGTAGGGCACGACCTACTCAACGTCTTCGGGAATGTAATCGGGATCCTCCTCTTTAAAATAGTTAGTAAAACAAGGGTGAGCACATACGTACTCAGCAAATCCAACCCCACCCACGGAGGGGCTTATAAGCAGAATCATGCATAGAGTATAACAAGGATCAGGTTAAGGTTCATTTTACAAACTTACACATGCAGGGGTTCATTTCAAAAAGGTTTTCGCAAATCATTTTCATAACCCAAGTAACTCAACAGTTTTAGGGAAACCACTGTGGAACTACCGGACTTCCCGTCCGTCGTAGCCCGTGCACACGGCCACACACACACACATCACCGAAAACAACTCACGCCGTAAAACATCCCATCCCCAAACACTAGTTTTTGGTGACCACACCGTGACTCGTCCAATACCGTGGACACGGCTATTCGAATAAGTTTGACACTGCGCAGAGGTTGTACATCTTTACCCACAAGTAGGGTACCGTCACACGGACACCTCAGTGCCGGTACGGATCCTATCAAAGCCATTACCCACCTTAGCTAACGCTATGAGCCACCACGGAAGCACCCAAGGGGTTATACCACATAACCGGGGCGTACCTCACACGAGCGTACCCCTACTCCTTGGTCTCCCGCCGCTCACCCGCACACCCGATGGCAAGTAGATTAACTAGTGGGGTTTATGCTAAGCGTTGCCACATACAACGGTCGAGTGGTTGTACGATGATTTGGGTCGGGTGAGATGTCACGCAACTCGGTCCTTAACCGACAAGATGGACAACTCCCAACATGCTCAACCACACGGTACGAGCTCACCCATACTCCCGACACACACGTCCATCCCGTCTACCCGAGTTCTTTACTCATTTTCCAAACCTATCCCCTTTTTGTTTTTAAAGCACTCACACATTTTGAAAGCTCACACACATTTTTAAAGCACTCATTTAGGCCAAAACAAGGTTCAATCATAGCAATCAAGGGTGGCTATCCTACCATGTTTTGCGGTAAAAAACAAGATGCAATTTATAAAACGGGTATAGGGTATATTTATAGAACTAGGATAGAAGCATGCATCAAAGGATGAGATTGGACTTGCCGTCTTCGACGTCTTCGGGGGCTCGCCGGCTCGGCGTTCGGGACCTCGGGCTCCTCGCTCGCAGTAGTCGGCTCCAAACTCCGGCTCGGGGTACCTTCCTTCGTTTACTTCGTCGGCTATAGCGCACACACAGGCAAGCATGCAATCAATATAAGCACACACAATTTCTCCGGCTGAGCTCGCGGGAGGGTAATTAAATAAAATAGAGGAAATAAATATTATGCAGGGGTTTTGGGTGACGGACGGGTGGCGGTGCAACTGGCACGGGTGCGACGGAGGTTGGGCGCGATTTGGATTAAAATTGCGCATGAAATGCCGGTTAAAGGAGGTGTTTAGGGTTAATTAGGGGCTCGTTAGTATTTTATTATAAGAGAAAAGGACCTAATTATAATATTTAAACCCGGCGGGGGTGTCACTAAATAGTCCAGGGGCATAATTGTAAAGGGACAGGGTTGTTTTTGTGGTTTAATTTAAAATATAGGGTCTGTTTTGGAAGAAAAGAGTGAGGGAAATAGAGGGGGGTCGGTTTTGGATAAGTGGGAAAAGGGCAGGGGGTTTTGGGCAAAAAGCCCTTCTTCTTCCTCCCTCCCTCACGACACGAACGCGAGAGGCCGGGGAGGCCGACCGTGGAAGGGGGGAGGGGCGTCGGCGACCTGGTGCACGGCGACGGCCGGGAGTTGGGGCGAAACGAAGAGGAGGTCGAGGGCAACCGATTCTGCTTCTTACCTCGGGCTGGGGTGCTCCGGAGAGGCGGATCGACGGCGGCGGTGGGGGCGTTCGCGGTGGTGACCGAAGCGGCACCGGTGGCGGTGATGGAGGGCTCGGGAAGGAGGGGGAGTTGGTCGTGGAGGTGCGGGGCGAGGTGGGGGAGCCGGTCCGGCCCTTTTATAGGCGCGGGAAGGTCGGTTTGGCGAGGATATTTTGAGCTTCGCGAAGCTTCAATGGCCGGCAATGGAGGTTCGGGAAAATCCCGGCGTGGACTCCGGCCGGCGGGATTCTCGGTCGGCCGCCGTGCGAATTGACCCGTCGTGCGGTGCCGCCGTGGCCGTGGAGGGGAGGGAGGCGGCGATGCGCGCCGCGCGGGAGGTGACCGGTCGGAGTAATGGAGGTCTTCGTTTGTCGAGCAATGGAAGGGAGGGGAGCCGCCGCTTTGTTGTGGCGTGGGGGCGCCCCTTGGCGTGCCGGCATGAGGCAAATAGCATGCCAAACCTCATCATGCGTGAAGGGGCGATCAAGTGACGAAAGGTCCACTGCCGGAAGCGCGAGGTCGGCCCAAGCAAGGTCTCGGCTGCGCGGCGGCGACTGCCGCATCATTTCCTCGAAGTGCCTCTGAATGAGCTGTTGCTTGTCCACATGCTTTACTAGCCAGCGGTTCCCCTCCCGCAGACGTTGAATGAAGTTTTTTCTCCTGCTGCCAGTTGCTCTTAGATGGAAGAAGCAGGTGTTGGCGTCCCCTTCCTTAATGTGGGAGATCCTGGCACTTTGCTTTTTTCTTGCCTTTTCGACCACCAGCCAGCCCAGAATGCGCTTTTTTAGTCTGGTCTGAAGGTTGAACTCCGCCGTGGAGAGTGCTCTAGAATCATGTGCTTCATCGAGACGTAGAATGACCTCCTTAGCCATGAGGAGTTTTAGTCGAGCGTCCGAAAGGAGTGATCCGCTCCACTTCTTCGGTGCTCGAGCCGTGGAGAAAAGCTTGTGCCCCGGCCCGATGGAAAGGTTCGGTGTGCGATGTCGGTGCACCGCCACGCGGTGGCGACGACCTCTCGGAAACGGGGCAACCTCCAAAAATTCTCAAATTTGAAAGGCGCCGGTCGTTGCGGAGCATCCTGATTAGTCAGTAGGAGGGGGCAGTGATCCGAGTGGGACGAGGACAGGGCGTGAAGGCCACAGTTAGCGAAAGAGAGAACCCTGGCCTGGTTGCAGAAGACGCGATCCAGCCGGACCAGAGTTGGGCGTCGTCGCTCATTACTCCATGTGTATTTCCTGTTCTGTAGGCTTAGCTCCTTTAGCTCGCAAAAATCCAGCGTCCTTCTGAAGCGCGACATGAGACAGAGATTCAGGTTTCTGTTATTCTTGTCTGTCGCCTTATAGATCAAGTTGAAGTCCCCCAGGAGGAGCCAGCGCGAGTCGTCATCGGGTTTGAGATGGCGAAGATGTCGTAAGAAGTCTTCCTTCTCTGGGCGGCACGAGGGTCCATACACGGCGGTAAGTTTGAAGGTGGTCATGCTTGTGGCGCGGGGTGACGTCGGCCGTTATGGAGTAACGACCTATGCGGATGTCGGCTAACTCAAGAGTGTCGTCGCTCCGGAGCAGGGAGGATGCCCCCCTTGGTTCCAACCGCTGGTTTGTAGGCGAAATTGTTTAGCCGGGAAGTGCCGAGGAAGGAAGCAAGACCCGGTCAATCAATTGAAGTTTGGTTTCTCGAAGGCGAGGCAATTTGACACGGGTTATCCGCGAGCGTTTCATGCACAGCCAAGCATCTGTGTGGTGAGTTCGCACATTCCAAGAAACGATGTCAACGTTATGGTTACTCATGTGAAAACAGGGAGAAGCTCGCAGGACATGGCAAGGAAGCAGGACATGGCAAGGAATGGACGACTCCGCCAAGGGCTAAGAACCACAACAAGATGATCAGTAAAGTGAAGTTGGAATTCAAGAGTTCAGCAGCCATGCGCAAAGATCGAATGATTTAATTGAGATATTAGGGTCTTGATTCCAACATAATGTAAGAGACTGCATGGTAAACCATCTAATCACTGAACAAAGTATACTCACAACTCTGCAGCAATCATTTGGAAGCGCTCATGCAATCCAATGCTCACTGTATGTACAGCCACCACCTGTCAGGCCTGCTGGAACTGAGCACAAACAAATAGTCGCTTAGTTTCATAAATAGTATAGCAACTAGATAGAACTCGGTGATCGATTGTATTGTGCTAGTTAATTGAGGTATTAGGATATTGATTCCAATATAATGTAAGAGACTGCATGGTAAACCATCTAATCACTGAACAAAGTATACTCACAACTCTGAAATTCAAAAGGTCATGTGTCCGTTATAAAAAGGTACTGGCGAATCCGATTCCGTTCGAAAGTAGGGGATTCAGCGCATTCATAATTGGCATCCATCTATGTCGACGAGAGTACGTACAAATAAGACGGCAGCGATTTATTTAACTTGTTGCATTGTGTCAAGCTGGTCTCCAAACTCGTAAAACGACCAACCAGATTCGTAAACTCCATTCGAGTCTCATTTTGGTCCAATCGGGGGATGCATCTCTCTTCCGTGTCACTTACACGTGGGACCCGCGAGCAAGGTTGTCTTCAACCTTTGCAAACACCAGTCGCATGCCATCTCTCCCTAGCTAACTCCGGGCAAGCGCGTCAGAGTCAAGGAAACAATCCCCTTCCTCTCGACCTTGGACCACCGCCCCCCTCACGTCCGCAACGGTCCACAGCTCCTCTCCTAGGCGGCAGCGGCCAGACGCAGACCTACATGGCCAACCTTGCCTTTGCGAGCATGGGTAGGCAGGCCGTCGCAAGCAAGAGCGGGCCCGGTGGTGCTCGGTGCGGGGGCGGAGGAGCACAGGGTGGAGCGAAGCAAAGCTCAGCCGGCAGAGGAGGAAGCTCCACGCGACCGACCGTGACCGGTCACGGCAAGGAGCAGTCACAGGCACATGGCCACAACAACAGCGGTGGGCAACCTATGCCGGCGAGAGGTTGAAGACAACTTAAACACGCGGATCCAAACCGGTTTGAGTATAGTTGGTCTTTTGCGAGTCCGGAGACCATTTTGACACAGTGCAACAAGTGACCGCCAACGCCTTTTACTCTTTCAAATTTATATCCATCCATCACAACTCTGAAATGCCGTTTAACAACCGTGAAAGGAAACAACAGGGCATGAAATACAAATAGAATGATGCAGTACCAATATATACGCATATTCAAAGTCCAAACTTAAGTCCCGCATCAAAGGAAGATACATGACTATTTTACTAACAACACAACAACAGCAAGCACATAATGAAGCTTCAAACCAAGGATTTATCCTCTGTAGGCAGCCATGTTACAAGTCTTACTGCATCCGTAGCAATTCAGTTTCAAGTATCAAAGCCAGAGTAAACACCACTCCCCCTCAGGAGCCGTTTCTCCTCCTCGACGTAGTTCTTCCCTCTGCTGGCCTGCCCCCGGTCCCTCTTCCGCTTCTCCTTCTGCGAGAAGGAAGCATTCTTCTGGTCTTTATCTAATAGTAACTGGTTCAGCGGTGCATTCTTGATACCGATAAGCTTCTCTCCTTCAGTTACTGCAGCCCTTGTGCGCTCCCGTTCTTCATAGGACTCAGGCGCATCTTCTTTGTCATCACGATCTCTTCCAGTGGACCATGACCAATTAGATTCTTCCTGAGGACGAACTGTCAGGACAGATGGACCACCACGGTATCCATGACGGCTCAAAGCACTGAAATCCACACCACCAGTTTTCTTCCTCTTTGACATTGCTACTGTTTAAGAGCTAAAATCAATATTAAAATAAACCCTAACAATGAGTTATATTACTTGGAACAGCAATCATCTTGAGTTCATATTACTATTGGTACTTGCTATTTAGCAAATAAAACTGTCAGCTTCAACAGTACCAAAATAGGCAAAATAAAAGGCCCAATTTGTTTGCTAATCCAACTTTATGGAAGGGAACACTGGATCTATGTAAGCATGATACAAGGGATCTGATGCCCAAAGACTAGCTAAGTGCTGACCAGAGGTGGTCATCCTATGGACTTCCTCAGTAGCCCAAATTAGGGTCTCAGCTCTCACAGGGTGGACGATGGCATCTAGACGCCGATGCTCATCATCACTCCCAATCCTTTGCTGATCCCACCTTTTCAATAGGACATTAGTGAGGTAATGCAAGGGTTGTCTGTACAACTGTTTCAGTGATCTGGCGAGTCCCATCCATGATGTGAATGGGATTACTGAATCACGGTAAGCAGGAACCAGAATGTGCTTCATGTAATGTTGATACATTTCGGCCCTCCTGAGCAGAGCACCTGCATGATCCCATTACTACATTAGAAAGACCATTCCTGAGGATCTGCAACAGCTCAGTCCATGTCTCAGAGGTGCCCAGTTAAGAAACACTAGTTTCTTTCCCCCAACGAACATTTATAAATCTCAAATTTAATACTTAGTTGCAAGAAATGCATGAGTTTTGATATTTGACTATAATTACAGAAACAAAAAGATGCAATAAAACAAACCACAACTATATCTAAAAGCACATTCGTTATTAGCACACACTCATACTTGAAAGGGTCCAGAAACAAATTTCCTGAAGGTATCCGCTAAACAGATACAGGTATTGGCTAGTAAATCTGTAGCTACAGTAGTAAAACAGCTGAGATTGAGAACTTGGGGTCAGGTAAGGAGTTGCTATCATCATCTGGAAAAAAAGGAACCTAATGGTTCCAAGAAAAATCCAAGCTGCATCTGTATTGATATGCAACCATCAGTTTGGATAACTCAAAACTTCAGTCCAAACAACTTGACGACAAGATTACATACAGAACAAGCTGACAATTCTTCATTGAAAAAGAGGTAGCTAAAGGTAAACAAGATATCATTCAATCAACATCAGTTGACTGCCTAGTTTTGTAAGGCAAACAGATATCAATTAAGCACGTCTCTCCAACGACTTGCTTTATTATTTCTTATACCTTCAATTTGAATGCACAACAACCTTCATAGGTGGTTCAAAAAAGAAGCGTTCATGTACCATGGCAAATATAAAGCATATGACCTATGTTTCTTCACTTAAAAGCCAAAATCGCAAACTAACCTACTCATAATCAGGATTAGGATGAACAAACTTCAACAACCACAGTAAATCATCATCAACCATATCAGTTCATTACCTACCCACGAGTGCAACACACAAATGCGATGTGATTCACAAATAAAAAGCTCTCACCTTCTGCTGCTGAAGCAACTTTGGAGGAATTGCGCAGTCCAAAGGCGTTCCAACCATTCCCCTTAACAACCTCATCATCAGAATCCGAGCTCAGGGAATCATCAGAAGGCACGTCCTCCGGTTCCTCACGCGGTGTCCTCTTCGTATCTAATAACAAAAAAAATATTGTAAACAGCACTCAATTGGAGACAATCTTCACGGATAGAAAGTAATGTGTGTTTATAGATGGCCAATACAAAGACTCATAACCTATGTTGCATCATTGGGAAGGCGAAAGCTGAACAAGCGACCACAGTTCACTAGCGCACAGACCAGCCTACTCATAATTGGGCAATCAATCATCTCAGGGCCAAAGCAGAACACACAGATTTCAGCAATCACAGTGGAGTAGTGGACTACCCAACACACATACCAAGGCGTCAATTTATCCGCGAGCGAACAACGCAAATGCAAACAGATCAGTGTACTGGGGGTCAAGAAATCACCGTATAGCTCTCAGAGTCTAACCTTCTAGTCTAGGCTTCTACCTTTAAAAAGAAAAGAGCAAAACGAAAAAAAACTCTCACCTCCTGCTGCCGCAGCAGCTTTGGAAACGCTCCCGCCCTTCCCCTTCCCAGCCTCTTGGTCAGCATCCGAGCCCGACGAATCCCCGGAAGACACGTCCAGGGGCTCCTCCGATGGGGCCGTCCTCTTCATATCTGATACCCACAGCCAAGGTCTGAGCCTCTCCATCGAAATCGCTGAGAACGCAGAGGAGAAGGCGGATCCGGGGCCTCACCTGAATTAGAGAGGAGAAACCTTTGCCGGAGCGGATGTGGTTGGGGAGGAGGCCGAGGCGGAGCTCCGTCGTCGCAGGTTGCCGGCGGCCGGAGACGGATTTCGAGTCGAAAAGTCGAAACCCTTGACGGCTCGGGCTTTGAGACCTTTCGGTTTTGGGTAGTACAGAGTTAATTTGGGCCGGCCTACTAGTTAAAATCGTTCACCCGAAACAAATGAAAAAGGCAAATCATATATATATATATGTATATTAATTATTTTGCAAAATTAAATGACCATTTCGAAATTTATCAGATTTGACCACCAAACGCCACGGCGCTAAGGCCACGTGACTCACGAAAGGCGGCAGGCAGCGGCCATGCAGCCGCCATGGGCCACGGCGGTTGGTTTTTTTTAATTTTGTAAATGACCTCAAATGGAGAAACTGTGAACATGAAAGGTGTGTGTCTTGAAAAGTTATGGAACTTTGTAGTTTACAACTTTTTCATTTGATGTCGTTTAGAGCCTTGAAAACAATTTATACTCAACTAGGTATAATATGAGGAGAAAGGAAACTGAGTATGAACACATGTGAGTGGTGTAGTGTAGTAGCAAGGGAGGCTTCGCGCGAAGTCAGAGGTTTGGGGTTCCAACCCCATGGAGCGCGTAGCGTCGAGATTTTGCGCGAAAAATATCATGATCGCAATTTTCAAACTTTCATCTAGTCTCAGGTGACCCGCCGCCGTGGCGCACGGCGTTTATAGAACCCTATCGCCATGGAATAGGCCTCAACCGTCGTCACGGCGGCTGACCTTCCCACCCATTGGACCCACTGCCGTTGACCTAACTACCGTGGGCTACGGCGGTTGGACCTGCAACCGTCGTGCGCCACAGCGGCCGCCATGACGCACGGCGGTTGGTGGTCAAATCTGATAAATTTCGTAACGGTCATATAATTTTGCAAAATGATTTTATATATATATATATATATATATATATATATATATATATATATATATCAAGACTGTTCCCTCGAAAGAAAGTTATTATCATCTTCTCAAAAAAAAGTTATTATCAGGATTATATATTCTCTTTTTTTCCAACACAACACATACTAAAATACCATCAGTATTTATTTTTTATACTTCATATATTATATATACAAATAAAGTGTGAACCAAATCTAAGTAACGCATCCACCAGGATTTGAGTCCTCGATCTAGTGCTGAGTGGTAGGATTTTTCTAAATTCATTTCAGGATTGAATTGTGTTTGTGCTTTCGGTGGTATACGACGGCCATATCGATTGCAAGGTGCCTGTGGTGGCTTCGTCACACTCTCTCTCGGGAGGTGTGCTCATAGCAGTCATAGGGGTAGAGTTGTGTCTTATGTTCGTAGGGGGTGATGCATGCGTGTTTGTGAATGTTTGGGTCTAAATGGTGTTTTGAAAAATAATAATAAAGGAGCCTTGCAGTATCAATATCTCTGGGCGGAATTCTCCCCTCCTGCTGCATTTTGAAATATAGGCATGGCGTAGTTCAATGTAGCGAAGAAGGTGAGAAACACAAGCAAATCCAGAAACACCGGGTGGCCGCTAAAATGTGCTCATAAAGTTACGTTACATATTTTCTCATGATTTGTATATGTCTGTTTGGTGCAGCTTTTGGTGCTGTTTTAAGAAGTTCTACCAAACGCGTAAAAAAAGCTTTGGAGGAGAAGTCACAGTGAAACATGCTCTCTAGAGCGTTTCTGCCCAGACGAAGTTGAAAAAACCAACTTCGCGCCCTGCCCTGCAGCCCCCCTGTTTTCTACCTTTGCCCTCGGGGTGGGGCCCACAGGTGGTCGGTGTGGGTGGTGGTGGCCGGAGCACACGTTGGAGACAGTGGATTTTCGATCGGCGGACGCGGCGGATCGACGGCACACTTCTCCCGGACCGCCTCCATGGTTGGCGGACGCAGTGGAGATGGTGGATCGACGGCCAGCGCATACTGTGGAGATGGCGGACGCGGCGGATTGACGGCGCGCTTCTCCTGGACCGCATCCATGGCAACAGGCACAAGGAGGAGGCCGCGGTAGGAGAGGCCATAGGCAGCCGCCAGCGAGCTTCCATGGCCGACGGGTGTGGACTGCGAGGAGAGTGTGGGGGGAGGGGCAGTTCGTGGATAAGGATGGATGCTGGAGAAGAGGAAAGAAGAGAAAAGGAAAAGAAGGGAGAGAGACAAAATGGAAGGAAAAAGAAAAAGGAAATGGAAATTAAAAAAGAGGGAAGGGCATTATAGACATTTCACTCTTATCCATCTTACGCAACCGAGAAAAGCTATTTTGCCAAAAGTTTTTCAAAACGGTTCCAGCTTCACCACAAAATCTGCTGCACCAACACAGCCACGGGTGTACCAAACGCACCCCTAGTTTGTTGTGAGAGGAAAAATATCGCGCAAGAAGTAGAAAAAAGCCCAAGGCTCTCAAAGTTTAAATTCAGCATATCAACAATCTTCTCTTGAAAAACAAAATCCCTATCGAGCATTCCCCTCAAATTTTTATTTTTTCTAACATTTATTCATTCATTCTTTATTTGGATCTCACAAGCATCCCAAGGTCCACAGCTGATGGATCATCACAAGATTCAAGAGCTCAACATCAATCGTTTATCTGTTCCATTCCAGTTGCAACTATCTCTTCAGCATCATCAGACTTTGGGCACGGCGGCGAGGGACGCCTCCAGCTTTTCGGTCGAGTGGGACAGGTCGACCATGTCGCCCCTCAGGTACTTCTCGTAGGCGGCGAGGTCGAAGTGGCCGTGGCCGCACATGGCCATCAGGATGACCTTCTCCTCCCCGGTCTTCTTGCATTCCAGCGCCTCCCTGATCGCCGCCGCGATCGCGTGCGTCGGCTCCGGCGCCGGGATGATGCCCTCCGTCCGTGCGAATTGCAGCGCCGCTGTTCCACAGTTCATCAAACAAGACGCAAATGTTACACGGTTTCCTTCATTTCCTTGCTGTGAAGTTTCTCACAATCGAAAAGCAGAGCAGAGTATGATACCTTGGAAGCATTCAGTCTGCTGTATGGAGATGGCGTCCATGAAGCCCTGCTCGTACACGTGCGAGAGCAGAGGTGCCATACCATGGTAGCGAAGCCCACCTGCGTGGATGGGGTCGGGGACGAATCCGTGGCCGAGCGTGTGCATCTTCATCAGCGGCGTGAGCCCGGCAGTATCGCCGAAGTCGTAGGCGTAGACGCCCTTGGTGAGCGTGGGGCACGCCGCGGGCTCCACGGCCCTGAACTCCGGGCTCATCCGGCCGGCGAGCTTCTCGCGCATGAAGGGGAACGCGAGCCCGCCGAAGTTGGAGCCGCCGCCGGTGCACCCGATGACGACATCGGGCACCACGCCGAGCGCCGCCAGCTGCTCCAGGCACTCCTCGCCGATGACGGTCTGGTGGAGCAGGACGTGGTTGAGCACGCTGCCCAGGCAGTACTTGGTGGCGGCGTCGGTGGCCGCCACCTCCACGGCCTCCGAGATGGCGATCCCGAGGCTGCCCGGGCTGGTCGGGTCCGCCGCCAGGATCTTCCTCCCGGCCTCCGTCGCCTCCGACGGCGACGGGTGCACCTTGGCGCCCCACGTCTCCATCATCAGCCTCCGGTACGGCTTCTGGTCGAACGACGCGCGCACCTGCCACACCTGCATTCGTGCGTGCGTGCCATCACAGATTCAGCAGTCAACAACACCGATAAAATTGAGATCGAATGTGCAATTGGAACATTTCGACCAAGAACGGAAGATCAGAATGCGTGGTCACCTCGCAGTTGAGGCCGAAGAGGCTGCTGGCGAAGGAGAGCGCGCTGCCCCATTGGCCAGCGCCAGTCTCGGTGACGACGTTCTTGACCCCCGCGGCAGCGTTGTAAAACGCCTGCGGCACGGCGGTGTTGGCCTTGTGTGACCCCGCCGGACTGGTCCCCTCGTACTTGTAGTAGATCTTCGCCGGCGTTCCGAGCAGCTTCTCCAGCCTCCTGGCTCTGATGAGCGGCGTCGGGCGCCAGAGCTCGTAGACGTCGATGACCTCCTCGGGTATGTCAATGAACCGCTCGTCAGTGACCTCCTGCCTGATCAGCTCGTCGGGGAACAGGGGCGACAGGTCGCTGGGATTCAGAGGCTGGTGCGTCTGCGGGTGGAGCGGCGGCGGCGGCTTCACCGGCAGGTCCGCGATGATGTTGTACCATTGCTTCGGGATGCTCACCTTGGCACCTGAGTTCTGACTAGCCCTAGCGGCGAATCTCAGGCTTCTCCTCCCACCGGCGGCAGCAACGCCCCTGAGCTTGGGCGTGCTGAGCAGTGAAGCTCTTTGCTCTGGCCCTGCTGCTGCAGTGCAGAGGTGGTATCAGTTACAGTTAGAACTTCTGAAGTAGCGCTTGCAATGTGCGTGCCAATGTCAGAAATCAGAGGATGAACACAGGATTTAACGAACTCTGGTAACCGGTTGGGCCAAAGATAGCTAACTGCCGCAAATCTTGACAATCATTGTGGGGGGCACTCTCAAAATAGCTGACGATCAGATGCTATACCTGAACAAGTCAATAGTACCTATGAAATCAGATCCAATGGCTAACTCCCACAAGTCATCGACATTTGACCAAAATGATTCCTAATCCAAACCAAATTTATGATCTAATCGACCCTTTCCAGCAATTCAGACTAGCATCATATTTTCCTTGCTCGCTTAGCTTTCATCACCATGCGCAAGAGTAGTAGTTTTCTCCGAACAAATTAGCCATCAAGAACCAGTCAACAGTCACTTGCCGCTGCTAAAACAGCCGAAGACCTGAGCTTTTTTTGGATACCCATCTGCATCCCTCTGATTCTGATCTTGTACTCACCAACTACTTGAACAGTCGCATCATACATACTCCGCTTCAGTATGTTGGGGTGAAGACCGCGCGACGAACAGCATCATCACAACGATAATATAGTAAACTCCTGTAGATCTACGTTGGCAGGAAACAAAGATTTCAAAAAATCCGCAAGGGCACGAGCTTCCCAGCTCCTACCTGTCTGTCTCAACCTAAACCAATTGGAAGAATTCAAGCAAGCACAAGCAGAGGAGAGGTTCACAGAATGACAAGACTATTGATTTTGATTGCATAGTACTCAAGTCTCAAGATCTCACAATAGGAGAAGCGAAAGAAAGCATGCAAAGGAATCGGCGGGAGAATGAAGCGGGTGTGCTTGAGCGTGTCCATGGTGCACCTTTGGGCAGGGCAGGACGAAGGGTGGTGGTGGTGGCGGCGGCGGCGGCGGCCATCCTGTTCCGAGCTCCGCTCCCGACTGGCTGCCGCTGACCCCCGGGGTGTGCGGATCGCGCACGGCGTAGTTTATTCAGGAGGCTGCTGCTTTATTTTTTTTTTCTGGTTCCAGCGGGAGAAGAGGAAGAGTCCAGTTCGCTGTCAGGCTCAGCCGCCCCGCGGGCCGCGGCCGAGAGCTTTCAAAGGCTGACCTGATGACTCGCGAGTCGCGAGCACCGGCACGGCGGTTGCGGGCGGCAGCCGGCAGGGGCAGGGCCACTCTACTCCTCGCGCCGGGTGACGCCAGCGACCTCGTGCTCGTGGGGCAACAGGAACGTCGTTTTCTCCTTTTGCTAGCCCCCTCTCCATCAACGAAAACGAAGACATGCATGATGTGTACTCACCAACTACTACTAGAACACACGCATACATGGCTCGTTGATGCCAAAATAAGAACAGTAAATGGGGGGGGGGGGGGGGGGGATCAGGCATTTGTTGTCAACTGGGTATCTGCTACTGTGTGATCTTGTTGGGTCTGGGGGGTCGGGCAACAGACGGCACGAAAACGATAACATAGGGAGCTCCTTGAGATCTATGCTGCCAGTAAACAAAAGCTAAAAAAAATGTTGCAAAGTTGCAGCAAGCAATCTCCCATCATGCTTGCTCGCTGCGGCGACGGCGATCGATCCACAAGCAGAGAAGAAGAGGTGTGTTCTTGCTCGTGGCTAGCGCAACGCGGTTTGAGAGCTGACTAACAATCCAAAGGAGTATAAGTTCCTTGCATGAAACAAGCAAACGGGGAGGATGAAGCGTGGTGGGTACGGTGGATGTTGTCCATGGCCGTACCTTGGGACAGGGCGGGGCGAACGCCGGCGGCAGCGGCCATCTTCTTGGGCTCCTGGCTCCCGTGGAACTGGTGGCTTGGCCGGCAGCGCCTCCTGTCTGGCTCTCCTCGGCTCGTTGGGGGTGGCAGTGGCAGTGGCTGCAACCTCGCTGAGTCGCTGGCGATCTTATACTCGCTGCCGCTGGCTAGCTGGGCGAGTGGATTTAACTAGAGCTGCGCATGGAGCACGCGCCGCGGCCGCGCGGCAACTTGCATGTGCGGATCACGGCGTGATTCTGTTCGACGTGCGGGGGATTTGTTTTCTTGGTTCCAGGCCTTTGCAGCGGGAGAAGGAGAGGAGGGACGAGACTCGAGAGAGGGGAGCGAAGGGGAAGACCGGACTTGTGACCGCTGGCGCTGGCAGTGGTTACAGCCTGTTCGTTTGGCTGGTGGGCGATGGGCGATCTTGATTGTTTTGGGAGAAAAATATTGTTAACCCGCTAATTGTGGCTGATTCATTGTGAGAGAAAAATACCGCTAGCTGATGACTGATAAGCCAACTCTTTCCCGACCCTGTCGACCGCTGTTGATGTCCGGCGCCCCAGCTGCCGTGCCCCGACGGCACCAGCTGCGCGGCTGCGCCTTTTACGATGGCTCCAAACCTCCAAGGCTGACTTTGGAGGCACCGGCACGGCGGCTGCTGCGCTCTCGTACGGGGGTGACTCTTCCTCCTTTTACCCTTTTTGCATCACACACGTGAGTACTAACCGCTCAAATTTAGCAGCTAGTCTTATTAAAAAAATTGTACAAATATATAAATAAATTATTTAAAAATTATACTAACAAAAGAAGTCAAAAAAGTATAGTATTTTATATAATTTTTGAAATAAAATGAGCAGTCAAATTTTAAGATAAAAAAGTCAAATAATTTAATCACGAGCGGAAGAAGTACAGAGAGTAGTGAGGACCCCTTAGCTCTCCCGGTAGCGGAGCGGAGCAGGCGTTCCGGTGGTCCGATTCCTTTGCTTTTGTTGCATGTTCCACCAACGTGCTCGGTCAACGATTGGTGCAGTTTGGTTCACAGTTTATGTGGAAAAAGGAGCGCGTGGATAGAGTAATTAGGGCGGTCCCAACGCTAGAAACTAATCACGATATCCAAGAGACATACATCATCAAAATTCATCTATAGAAACTAGATCTCCCCAATGGTGATTTCTTCTTGCAATAAATGCCGGCTTTCTCTCTCCTTTATCCCATTCTTCCTCCCCCGTCCCCGCACTCATCCTCCATGCCATGTGCTCATCCCGAGCGGCACGGCAACATGGTGGCCCTTGCTCCGGCCGCCGCGGCGGGCGAGGGTGGCCCCCGCTCCTCCCCCTCGCCAAGACGGGGCGAGGGTGCCCCCCGCTTCTCCCTGCGCTCCGGCCGCGGCGGAGGGGGCGAGGGTGGCCCCCGCTCCTCCTCCCCGGTCCGGCTTGCCGCGGCGGCGCGAGGCGAGGTGCGGCGGCGGTGAGCGTGCGACGAGGCTCACGCGACGGCACGGGCCGACTCGGCGGTCGCGGCGGCGAGGCCCGCACGGGGTCGGCGCGGACGGCGGGACGGCGGCGAGGCGCGGACGCGCGGCGGGCGGCGGGCGCGCCGGCGCGGACGCGCGGCGGACCGGCGAGCGCGCCGCCGGGACGCACGGTCGACGAGCGAGCGGGCAAGGCGCGGCGGCCGGCGAGCCGTCGGGGAGCGCGCGAGGATCTCCCCGCCGGCCGACGGCATAGAAACCACCCGGTTTCTTCCCAATGCGAAAAGCCGCGATTTCTTGGTGCCTCGTTGCGAGGGAGGAAATCGTTTCCCGGTGAAGAAACGGTTTCTCCGTTTTTCTTCTCTCTCTTCGTTGATTAGCCCACCGCATTTAATTTTTGCTTACGTGGGCCGGGGAGTTAATGGAGATAGAAACCACATTTATAACCGCGTTGGGACCGCCCTTAGTGGAACCTCGACCACTAACCTGCTACTGTTGCCGATAAATATTTTTTCGAAATACGTAGTGCATCGGAGACACTTACAACACACGTACACTCGTCCCTACGGACACATGTGTGCAAACACTACCCCTTGATATTGATGAAGTCAACACAGACATCTCGCTGCCGACAGGAACCTCACCTACCACTAAAAGTACAAACATTGTTAAATCCTGAGAAATTTGCTCTCACGAGAAGTTAAACCCAGAACCTGATGTGCTACCAGAGCTTTTATGACTACTAAATTTATATGCCGTTTCGTCTGCTGATAAATACTTAAGGGTATGCTTGGTTGCAGGACCATAGATTGCCACGCCATGCGCGCGCCGCCACAGGTTGTGACGGGGAAAAGGCCGCCACGGAGTGTGGCGAGATTCCTTCTATTTTGCGTACGCAAATCGTTGTGGCAGTGCTTATTTACTCATGTGCCAAACACTTGCCTGATTTTCTGTGGCACGCCTCACTTCTACGTGGCAAGTTGTGGCCGGGAGCCAAACGGACACTTAAATTTGAAGGAGGGACGCGCACGTCTGCGTGTCGGAGAGGGCGTCGGCCTCGTTGAATATCGTTGCTCCGCATGGGCCACCGATTCGAGCACGAGGGACGGAGCCACGGAGGGAGGGAGGCCAGCCAGCCACACCAACGACCCCGTCTCCGTCAGTATCGCTGGCTTCTTTAATTTTCTTTTGGAAAAAAAACTGTTTTAGAATCTTGTGATCTTGTCCTGTCTTTAATTTCCGTTGGGCTACCTACCACCTTTCCTTCCTTGTGGCTGGCGACCGACCATTTCGCGCGCGGGAAAGAAGTATGTCCACGGGCTAATATGATATGGTATATTTATGATAATTTTTATTGTGAAACTTTTTTAATGTGCAATTGGGAAAAATTGAGGGTTTTTAATACATATTTCATTTTGCTAGAGCTAGATTTAAATTTTAGAAAAAATATAGACATTTTCATTAATTTTAAGTATTTTATTTAGATTTTTTGTGTCCCAATTGATCTCTAAGTTTTTTCTCAGATTTTTTAAATCATAAGGATAATTTTCGTGGTTTAATTAGTATTTACAAGATTTATTTTTTTTTAATTGCAAAAGGACAAAACTGCCGTTGAAAACCGTTTATAACCAAGGAAGGGACGTAAGGTAAATGGTATTGAATGTTGAGGGATGTGTTTAACACGGTTTTCTTTAGTCTAGAGAGAAATCATGAACTCAGTGTGTTGCTGAGGGAGGTCACACAAACTTTTTCTTTGTTGACTAGTATCGTGCCCGTGCGTTGCTACGGACTATTACAAAATATTAACGAAAGTATGGTATTACTATGAATAACATACTATTTTAAGGGTCCATATTTCTTAGGAATTAACTTCCACATACATTGTCAAAGCATTACCAATATATTATGGTCTATCATAACATCATGTTTCAAAGATAATTGAGATTCTCCATCAAGTGATGCTGAAACATAGCGGCATCCAAGTGGTCTTTAGAGAGGCGACATAAACACATTAGAAATGGAAATGGATCTCGACATATCAATGAAGCAAAGCAAGAAACAAATATATGAATGTTTTGAGTATGTTCGGGATCGGATTCGGGATATAGTCCACATGAACAATACATCATCATCATATATTTAGCTTTCCTCCAATTTCCACCAATATCATTTGGAGAGTAATTAGAATTCTAAACTAAAAAAAGTAGTGCTTTCAAATATGAAAGCGTAGGTGTGTCACAATTCATCATAAACAAATCGACCAAACAACAGAGCTTACCAAAGGCGTGTCACACTTCGACACCAAGTAGCCGTTATTTGCGAATCTTTCGGGTTGCATAAAGAAAAATGCGGTGTCATGCTAAAGAACATAGCACTATGAAATAACTAAGAACAGATAAACTCTATAAATATCATGATGCTACTTGTAGAATGGTTGTTACAGAATGTCAAGTATGTTTCTGGTATTTCAGTGACAAAGTATAAAACCCAGTTTACCAGCAAAGCAATACAATGCTACCCAGTTTACCAGCAAAGCAATATAAGGCATAGATATACTCTAACAGGAAACGGCACAGTAAGATAATGCCATTGCAGATTGCTCACAACACCTGATATTACTCCGCAAACCATTGTTTTATGTAGATTAGTTCTTGAATAATTGCTAGGTTGTAAGTGAAGATGCAAATTCAAATACACTGGCAATACGCGCGTCTTCTCGCAACACGTGTGTCTTTGAAATCAACCAGGTGAAAAAAATTAAACACACGTTATGTGATACCTATACTCTAGGTGGATATGCAAATTCCATAGAGTTTTGGAAGGATCGGTGAACTTCAAGAAATAAAGGGGCATATGGTACTTTTACAATAGAAGTTATAGTGCCCCAAAGTTGTAAAATGAGTGGGCAATAACAGCCACCTCAATGGGGTATCAGAGGGATGCAATAAGCATGGTCTTCTTACTGCAGCAGAGGCTGCAATGTGTAAGTTTGCAGTTTAGTTCAGATATTAAATTATAGATTTTTAGTGATTCAATAAACTTCATGCCACCATTAAACGCATCACAACGATCATTCGGATGCACTTGTAATTAGTATGCGAGAAAATGCACGAAACTTTTAAAGCGAGGAAAGGGAAGCACCTTGAAGATAGAGAGCACATGTAGGAATCCCTCTCTCCCCACCACGCCGAATACAAGAGCAGACAATCTCCTAATTATATATAGCAAAAATTGTACCTCAAATGGCATTTTGTTCAAGGTCGCCCACGAGTCCTCTTGGATCCAAGTTAACGGTTTCGCGGTTCCAATGTATGCAAAATAAAATTCAGCTTATGAAAACTTTTCAAGTACGTAACGTAAAACGGCGGGATAAAAAAATAACCGATATAGAAGGTAAAATAGAAGATAGCATGAGCAAATAAACATTGTATTGCCACATCTTCAATATGAAATTCCGATATCATTCGGAGACGAGTAATTAAATATGTCCTACTCAACCAGATTATAAAGCGGCACAATGCACAACTAAACATGCACTTTGATATGTCGGATCATATCCAACAAGAAACGACTACACGGTAGTGCGGTCAACGATCATTTGAGCTAAATCAAAGTAACCCTTCCGAATAGCTCGGATTGCAAAGATCAAATCAAACCTCAACCGACCACGTTGTAGTGTTACTTGTGGCGGGCTAAGGTGGCGGATGTCAAAACTAATCAAGTGTGTGTGCCAAGCGTGCGATGCTACAAGCATTATTGTTCAAAACCAAAACCTCGTAAAGGATAGACCTTTCTTATGGGATGAGTGTTTCTGAATACGACCTTGGAAGCACCCCTTGTAGATGTATTTTCATTCAACCGTGTCAAGTGGAAATTTGGAATGACAACAATATCTTCGACCAAATGAATTGTATTTTCCCATACACTTAAGCATTTCTTCCATCGCAAATAGTTATTTTAATTTTTGAAATTCATAATTAATAATAAGAACAATGAAAGTAACCATATACTTAGTAGGAGTAGGTCACTCGGGTATTCTACAAAGCTGATTTTTTTAAAAAAAAAGATTAACAAGATAACTCATTAAGGGCACCGAGAATGCCGATAAGAATGAATCCAACCGTGTTTGTTTGGGTTCGGTGATAAACCAATCCGAATTTCGAAGCGACCTTTCGGTTCATTTCAACAAGATCGCCGATAAGATCATGTTATTTTAACCATCCTAGCAACTATAATAACCATGAGAATATTGAACTTACACTCGCTCACGATCTGCTCCTCCGAAAGACACAAGCCTCTTGTTTCGGGCATATGGTGTGGACCCCGAGAAAAATGGTGATGCAATGAGCATTAACATCTCCAAAGGTTGTATGTTTTGTGGAAAAACGGGAAGACTACACTCACTCGCTCTCTCCTTCCATGGCTTCATTAAGTGCTTGCCGTTCAACCAAGAGCATGGATATCCGTTGGTCCAGTTTCATGTTCATCCCCTCGTAGAAATCTCTCGTTAGAATGGTACGGGGGTTGGCATTTACCGGTGTCCATGACTACGGAACCCGGGCATTCCATGCACAAGCCGCGGCCATCTCCCGGTGACATATACTTAGTGCTCCTTGGCTGCAAAATTACAAGAGGAAAATTTTACAATGGGAAGTGGAAATGCCTTTGAATCGGCTAATTGATAGCCTAGTTTGAAAGGAAAACATTCATCAAACCGCAAACTGTTTCCATGAGAATTTACTATAGCATTTCCATGTACACGAAGGAATATTTTTTCTTTGCATTTCCCTTAGTATACATACCTCCATTTTCTCACAACTACAACAACGCGGCGTCTGTCTTGCTCATGTAAAGGGCAATACTTCGGCCCCCGAAATGATGGGCTCTGTACTCTATCAAGCCACTCTGTTCGCCGGAATGCCGCAGAAACACAAAAGGTACAAGTTTATTGCAACGGTAAACCATTGAAATGGTATTGCAAATGCTGCTCTTCGAGATCTCATTCGAAATTCGAGTAAGCCTTACAAAGCGAATGCGGACATCACATTTTGGGTGATGCGGCTCCTTGTAGCACAACTTGTGATATGGATATGTGCCTAGCAAAGTGAACCGGAAAACGAAACATGAAAGGATACGGTTATTTCGATGATGGCCAAGCACACTTCTTGATGAAAGAAAATGGACGATGGTTATTACCTCGGTCTCACGGATAGGGTGGCCGCGGGAGCGACGGCGGAAGCACCGAGGGTGCCGATAAATTCCATGCAGCTCAAGTAATGACCGTGCCCTATCTCATGCTTGCGGCGTCCACATACCCCGCAACATGGACAACATTGAGCCTTTTTGGTGCATCGAAATGAGGTGAATGAAGATACAATAATTTTAGAACGGTGAGCGTAGCTAACCTCGAATCTTATCCGAGTATGTCTAATATGAATAATCTATTACCCGGATACAAATTTATCCGAATATCAATTTGTGATATCAATATGTATTAAAATCCACATTGTCTTGGTTGTGCATTTCAACAAATACCTAGTGTGCAGGTGTGGACAATCGCAATACAACATTTAGAACAAAAAAATCAATTTCAATATTCACCGCAATGTACGAAATAGTTGAGTAGAGATTTTGGAAGCCTTCAAAGTCATTTGAATCGATCATTTAAAAACAAAAAATAAGAAATGCGAGGCTCTCACTTGTACTCCCGGCATAGTATGGGGGGGCGTGGAGCTCCCCTTTGATGTCCGGGCGTGGAGCTCCCCTTTGATGCCTTCAACAAGAACCCGACGAAGGGGAAAGAACCGCAAGATTGATATCAATTAGATTAGATTGGGTAGACAAACTTTGATACTCACTAAATTGGATCTCGCTATTTTAAATGGTTGTACCCGGATGTTCATCCACGGCATCGGTCGTCCGCCCAATTAAATCACCACTACCGATCGATCTTGCAACACCGGCGAGCTCCGGATCACGGCGCGATGGTGATGAGGCGCTCGGCGTCCGCACTCCCCGGCTTGAGCCGGGCGACCGGCTTCTTCGTCTTCTCGGCCTCCTCCTCGGCGGGGGGACGAGCGGGTGTAGGGCGCGCGCTCCACGAGCCGGTCCTTGCGCTTGGCGAGGAACCGCTACGGCCGACGCCTTCCCCGGCGATGGGCGGTCGTCGCGCGGGGCCGGCCGGGGCCGGGGCCGCAACCCGCTCGGGGCGGATCGACGGTGCGTCGTTGCGGCGGCGGAGTGTGGTGAGAGCGGCGGATGCTAGGTGCGGTTGCGGCGGACGGCGGACGGGGGCGGCGGCGGACGGGGGCGAGGGGGGCGGACCGGGGCGGCGGCGGACCGGGGCGGGTTTGCAGGCGGCGGCGGACCGGGGAGCATGGGGAGGGCGCGCGAGGTGGGGTGGGCCCCGCGATCGCGGCCGAAGGAGACACGACCCGAGGGCGAGCGAGCCACGGGGGTGGTGAAGCCAACACGGTTTTAGGTACCATTTTTTTCTCCTCTTCACATTTTTTAGCTGTAGAGATTCACAATTTCACGCCACGATCGATCTCGCGGTCCAAAAAAAAATCCATGTGCCCCCCAGACATCATCGTTTGGCCATTTTAAAACGTCCACTGCCAGGTAGCGCTGCTTGCTCCCTCTGCACCCGTTCCACTCGACTTTTTTTTTTTTGGGGGCAACCCGTTCCACTCGACTGTGATCCTAGCTTGCCGCTGGCATTAGTTGTTTTCACGTGACGGTTTCGCAAGGATAATAATAAACTCTTATCGGTCAAAGCAAGCTAGGTTTCACTTGTTTGTGTTTATAAATGGAAGGGAAGATTCAGTGACAAACGGAGCATCCTGTGAGAGCTTGTAAACGGTGCTCTGTGTCCGTAGCACCAGTGGCCCAAGAAGAAGCAGTGAGCTTGTAATGGTGCTCTGGCAGTGGGCCGCAGGATGAAGCCCAAGATCAGCCCAGACAAGAGGCCCAGAATAGCATAATGATTTTTTTATTTTTTTCACGATTTTTCAAAAATATATGTTCCATATTTTGAAAATCTATACTACCAACGTCGTATGATATGGCATCTCGGTCCAACCGCCATATGGTACAACTGTTGGAGGTGCTCCAGTGCTCCAACCACTGTATCACACGGGGTTCTGTAGCACCTGCAACTGTCGTATTAAGTGGCAGTAGGGGGTCAATTCGTTTTAAAAAATCATATTTTTTTGTATGAACTCGAATGGAGAAATGGGGATAAACTTTATATGCAAATTGTAGCTTTCAATGAGATCTACAACTTTGTAGTTCAAACTTTTTCATTTGAAGTCATCTTCAAACTCATGTAATCAATATTCTATCCAGATCTCAGTTTTCGGTATCCAATCTGGATAATATATCGATTATTTGAGTTTGAAGATGACTTCAAATGAAAAAAGTTTGGACTACAAAGTTGTAGATCTCGTCGAAAGCTACAATCTCCATATAAAGTTTACCTCTATCCGAGTTCATACAAAAAGATGCAATTTTTTGAAAATGAACTCACCTCAACTGCCGTTTGATACGGAGGTTGCAGACGCTACAGTTGCCGACGCGGGTACTGTTTCACAACCGACGGGTGATACGATGATTGGGGTGCTACAGTGCCCAACCGCTGTATCATATGACAGTAACGATATAGTTTTGCAAAATTTGAGACGAGACATATATTTTTGAAAAAAATAGAAGAAAAATATAAAAAAACACAACACTCCTTCCTCAAGAGTCAAGACAGGATCCTCACCGGATCTCTACCGTGCTTCTCTGTTTCCCGGCTATTTCCTCTAATTCGCGATCCTTGATTTTTCTTCTACTCTTCCTCCGCTACCCTACTGCTAACCTCTGCTTGGTAACTAACAAAAAAAACTCAAAAGGAAGATATTATATTAATTAGACATTGTGTGTTTATTATTCCACTACAAGCTGCTAGTTGTAATTGTCGTCAAATTCATCACAAGATGAGGGAATAATTGTGTATCGGTGTTGCTTGTTTGCACCTGAACTTATTCTCTTTTGATTGGTTCAAGTTTTGATCCGAGATTACAACCTACCGCTGCCTCTAGGGCTTAACTTAATCGCCACTCTCTCCTACACCTCACGTGGACCAATCGACCATGTACCCTTTTTCACCATATACCTTTTTTTTATATTTTCCCTTTCCTTTGCAATTGCAAAAATCGTCGACCCCAACCCAAACAACATCCATCTAGCTTAATTATAATGATTATATGCCGATTAAAATTTAAACATCCCCATAACATGAAAATTGCATCGTCTCTCTTTTTTTCTTTTTTCGAGGGAAGTCAACAAAGGAGGCTCCTATCTGTTTTTTTATATACTCTTCTTTATTAAATGTTCCCATAAAATCCCCAGCTGTTATAGCAGCATGCGGATGCATCACCGATGAGGTTGAGATTGCACCCATAGGGGTTTGCTTCTCATGACTTGGTTACGTCATGATCATGATTTAAACAATTATTTATATCGATATGCACTTTCAAAGGCTCAAAGCTACATGACTATATTTCCCATATATATATATAAGACGATATAAAGACTTCACTACAACTGACTATATATAAAATCTATAACCTAGGGGAATAATTCCTGAGTTACCGACTTGTAGGTTTCAGATAAAACCCATTGGAACATCAACCCGAGGAATTAACAAAAGCAAGAGCACTTGAAAGCAATTTTTAAGTGGAGAGGTTAAAAGGAAAGCATCTTTTTGGGCAAGTAGCACCGAATAATTAAAGCTTACTCAGGTAATTGGAGGCTTGGAGAGCCTAGAAAAGCTCACTTCCTAAACCCTCTTTTGTCCCAGGCGCTGCTTTATTTTTTAAAAGTAAGTTTATAGGGGTGTTATTACTTATATTCACATCTCTAGTCCGGAAAGACAAATGCCAAATGTATAATGCCCAGTTACTATTTTGCTATCATTTAATTGTGAGAGTTTATTTTAAGCCAATGTTTAGTTGTTTACGCATATCTCGCATACACAGACTGCAATTAAAGCTACCATATTAGCTCAAAAAATAATTATGAGATGACATGATGTGAATTTAGGTAGAACTAGCACAATAACTCTTGAAATCCTGAAATGTTCAAAAACAGTTTGTATAACTAACGACATCAAACTCTATTTCATCTTAGGCCGAGCTCAAGCTGTTAGATCCTAACCCTATTGCCCCCGTTTAGTTTTTCTTTACTTTCTTATTGTTATTCTTGTTTTCTTTTCAAAACCCAACCTACCTATGACTAAGCTCACCTAGTCCCTCTACCGGAAGCATTGATACATTAAGTGTTGATATGGAATTTGTCTTCACTCATCTTATATTATTATTACGTAAATTTTTTTATGAAAGCCCCTAGCTAATTACTACTAACTATATAGGTAAAAGCATATATACAAAGTGCAAAAAAAAACTGTTGCATGAAAAACTATGCAATATATATTTTTCATTGCTTAGACTAACATGAGAAATTAAAGCTTTAGAGAACCTGTAATCTATAGTGGATAAGGTTATTAATGACCTATGTGCTAGAGTTTCAACATGTAAATTAAGGTGGTCATCATCAGCTAGTAGTTTCCCATTTCTAGCCTACGTTCTCCAGGAGGGGATCCAGGAAATAGCACTTGTTTGTGGTGTTCAGGAAACAACAATATTTGTTGCGTTAGTGAAATAGCAATGTAAACACCTATATGTTTCAGGAAATAGCACCTGCCTTCATCATTTTGCTCTTGCTTTAATTTATTTTGATTTGAACAGGAACTTTATTCTCGGCTCTTCGGAATGATTGGAGAGAGCCCCGCCTCCTCTTGGTTGGCGCGAGGCCCAAGAGTGATGAGACTACTTCTTGAAAGAGCCTTTCGTTCAGGTCGGCAGGAGGGCCCTATGATCTATCAATTGAGGGAGAAAAACAGATTTTGCTCCCCATTTTTTAAATGAAGAAAGAAGGGTCGAAGTTTAGACCACTTATAGTAGTTCTACCCTTAGAAACGATCATGAACGAGGTGATCAGAACGGTACCCGAATCCATTTATGATCCCAATCTGAGATGGAATGAGTAGAAAGGGAATTGAAGAAATGACAAACATGAAAAAGTAGGTGTACTGCTCTGTTTTACGAATCCCTTCTATGTTCTCGGTGCTATTTGGTGAGTACATGGATTTGGAGTGCTATTTCCTTGGACAACACCAGAAACCAGTGTTGTTTTCCTATCCCAAATCATTTAGTGGACCGACTTTGTCTCTGGACAGGATTCGTTGTGTACATATAGAGATAGAAATAAAAGGAGATCAGACATAATTTCGCTAGTACCATTTTGGTAGTAACAGCCTAGCACAGGTAAAAGATTTTCCATGTGCAGAATCTAGCTGAGAAAGATCTGCAATCATCCTTTCAATTCTTTCAGTCAGTGCCTGATGTCTTTGCAAGGCTGCAAGCAGGCCTACATGCATGAACAGTATATATGAGAGGTGCTCATCTGCTCTCTAGTGTCTGATCCTTTGTGATGACAGCTGGAGATCAACAGAGACAAAAACAATTGGTGCAACATCAACTAGCTAGATGATCAAATAAAAAAATATAGACAAAACAGAAAAAAGCAATCAATTAAGCTACATATAAAAATATGTATCTACCACATCTGTCTACGCGCATAGCTCTCGCTCGCCTAACAATCATAGACATCCGATGAAGAGATCACGATCACAGGATTCTGCCCAAAAGTTGCCATCTCAAAGCATTGTGGTTGCAGCATGCTATGCATTATACGTGTATGCACTGTGCCTGCATTCACTTTTGGCGTGTAGAAGGAGCCAATGCAAGCCGTGCAAGGACTCTTTCTCAAAAGGCTGTCAAAGTTGTAGCTAGGCAAGGCAGGCTGCTTGCAACTTGCACTTTGCAATGGTTAGTGGCAGCTTTTGGGAAGTTTTGTTCTTTTGACCGGTCCTACCAAACTAAGGTAATGGTACTGATTTTTTTCTTATTTTACTTGCATTGACCTGGAGGTACATGTAGCTTGCTGTGTGGGATACATCATGTGCAATGATTCAGGTTAAAGGTACGTAGGCAGAACAAAGAACAATTATTAGATGGGACTGTATCTGTCCTATATATGGTAATAAGGAATATAAGAGAGAGTTATGTGAATGCTTGTTCTTTATCTCCTTTGAGCAATTAAGCAAATAATTTGCTCAAGGCAAGGTTCCTTCGTCGTCAAGGTAGCTTAAGCTGCGAAGGAAAGGTGGGCAATTCCGTTTACATGCATGGCTTTACCTGTGAAGCCGATAAGACCGAACACAAATAACAGCGTTACGCGACCTTGTAGAATTTTGCTTCACGCTTTATTAGGGTATACAATAATTATGGAGCCAAAGTGAAGCCACCCCTACATATCTGCAAAAATCAAGCCGCTACATACCGTCCAACTTGTGCGACCGATTACTGCTGCATCCTGCATGCATGTGAAGAATAGTGGTGATCACCGCATAGATAGCTAGGCCAAATCTTGATGAACAACAATTATAAAAAATGACCCTGAAATGACCGGACGTATTAGTGACTCTGAGATGCCGGCTTATCGCCATAAACTTTTTCTCATCTCATCTCACCAACCGATCGATCCCTCCCTTATCTGAATTACGTACGTGATGCCAGAAAGGATTAAAAAATATTTTAGCTCTACCTTAGACGCTAGGCTGACTTCATCTGATTGTGAATATATCGAGGCCCCCAAATACTGTTTGCCTTCCATTATTACCATAATTTATTCATGACGTTTCAAATCCAATTATCTGAAGAAAGTTAGCATCACGCCAAAACTACTGCATTGTTACCCTCTTCAGACCTTCAGAGATAGAGTTCAGAGAATGAAATTAACAGGCGTCTAGGGGATATGTAGCTGGAGAAGTCTAAGGAAGAATCTTTCTGCAGTCAGCTGGTAGTATTCACCGTGCGGCACAGACAGCAGGTGCTCCGTCCGTCGTCGTCTGTGTAGAGATCGTCGCCTCGCGCCGACGTGCACAACACGTCGTTCGCACGTTGCGGCGACCGATCCCCGCCGTCGGATGCCGCCGGAGAGGCGATTCGGTGCATCCTGGCCGTCCGCGGCGAGCGCGACCTCCCCTATAAATTGGGGAAGGCCGGCCGCCCTCCGAAGACAAGCAGCAAAGCAGCAGCGGCAGCTTCCTAGTGAGCTCACTGCTAGTGCCTGACAACTGTTAGCGAGAGGGCCGGAAGGAAAAGAAGGGAGCAGGGAGAAGCAACTCCGGCCAAGCGATCGCCGACATGGGAGCCGGCTTTTCCTGCTTCGGATCGTCGGGAGGGTACGACGCCGACGAGCCGGGGTACGAGCAGCTGCGGCGGTCGTCCAAGACCAAGGTGCGGCCGAGCGACGAGGACGGGCTGTGGTACGTCGGCGAGAGGGACGTCGACATGAAGGCGTCGGCGTTCATCGCCAAGTTCCACGCATCCACCAAGTTCGTGGAGACTTGATGAGCAGCCTATGCGACGACGTCCATGCCGCAGCACCGGCAAGGTCACCTGTGAATGATGAAATCTCTAGTAGTCTACCTGGGTCTCAGGCTCTCTCTCTGTTCTAGTCTCTCTACCTATAGCTAGTCTCTACTGCTTCTCTGCCAGTCTCTCCGGCTGGTGGTTAGCTACTGCTCGATCTACTGCTTGGTTCTTCTGCCATTTATTCGTGTTTGATGATATAAGTAGTTCATGCATGCTGGCTAGTTATGGATGGATCTATATATGCTAAAATCTGTGGAACTATGTAAAGGATGTGTAAATCTATTTATGCTAAATAAAAAGCAATGCTGGACGATGATCTTTTGGATGTATATGGATACGAAGTTATTGGTCTTTGAAATGAAATTCATAGCTGCTTTTGTTCTTTAGTTTAATTTTTATCATCTTCTCCTGAGAGGTTGGCATGTGATTCTGCTGTATTAGATCAGTTGCATGTGATGACCTGATGAGTGCTATTGAAATTTTGAGAAAAAAAACAAATGATACAAGTGATCAAGAAAAGAGCTGTGCCTGCTGATCATCAGTTCATTTGTCAATCATGTGAATTTTGTTCACTTTCTTTATCAATACACGCCGGGCAGATTTCTCGCCAGTCGTTTTTTCTTAACAAATGTCAATATTGTGTGAAGAGATGCACTGTTGAGTAGTGTACCTACTTCCTCCTTGTGGTCTGCATCAAAGTTTCAGTTTATAAATTCATCAGTAAAACCAAGATGAAAATGGGATCACAAGTTCACAACATGATGTGTTTAACTGAGCTAACAAAAAAAATTCTAATTAATGGCCCATATAGAAATAATAAATGGTTACTTCCTTGGCTATCCAATTATAGTTGAGATGAAAATTAAATCGAGTTTTAAGGAAAACTAGCTAGAAAAATCTGCTGTGTGTAAACATTTTTCATTGAGTTAGCATCTCACGGTGCAATTCTTCTGGCGAGCACTACATACAATGGATGGGTATTACTGATATTTAACAGAGTTGGAGGACAGCAAATTGGAATTTTGCTAAGAATCATAGACTAACACTGTGATGAAACACATTCAGTGGAGCAGTTTAACTTGTCGTATTATTCCTCCCAAGTGAGATTTGCAAAGGTTTTTTTTTGCTTCTCATAAATTATTTTAAGATAGCACTGTTTGGAACATTAATTTTATTTCCTACTATTAATTTACCTTGTGGAACTTTTGCTTCCACAATTTTAAATAACTTTTATCCATATCTGAATGGTTCTGAATAAGACAGGCCAAATTATCATCTATTCAAAGCTGGGCAGTATATATTTCACATCATTAAACTGTTTTCTGAATACGAATGGCATGGGATTTCTTCAAAACAAAGTAAAAGACGCTCACTCTTTTTCCATAGCAGCTCTGAAATTTCCGCGCTACAAAACAGAAAAGAATTCCTGCCCACAAATGGAGTCCCATTTTGGTTGTCGATCGTATAGTCTTTTCAGTGCAAATGAACATATTCTACAGCTTCGTACCACGCACTCACGGTTTAAAAAACACTACTTAACCACAAAATGCACCGCTAAATCAGAGAATAATAAAATGAGAAAGCATGGCGATCTTCTCCGACAAAAGTTTGGTGATGAACACATTTGCCCCCGTGAACTTGTCCCCGGCCCGTCTCATGTATCGTCCCGGTATCTCATAGGCCAGAACCGTGTTCCATCCTAGCTATGTTGTAACCATGTCTCTCGGCCGATCAATGTGTCACGTTAGCTGATCATGATCACCTTTTGCACTCGCTTCCGTGACAATTCCTCCAAACCATCACAAGTTGGCAATCTGATTCTGAATTCTGAGCACATTTTTTTTCCTTTTTTGATGTGTTGTGTGATGTGTTGCCTGCAATTTGTTTCATTCTGCATATGTTCGGCCGCAATCTAAACCCATCACACAGTGCACATCAGATTTGACGTAATTTTGTCTTAATTCCACTAAAACTTCAAATTTAGATCTGAATCAACACAATTAATTAACACGGTCGACAAGGATCGCCAGCATCCAGGGTCATAACAACATGTGAACCAGGCTTTTCCCGGCAAAAGGGTCGATCCAACCTAGAGGGATCACATGAATTTGTCTCTGAGCTCTCCTCCTTTCTTTCCGTTAACGTTCGAAATTCCCCCTCTAGCCATCATCATTTTAGGGTATCATGTATTCTCGAGAGAGAAGCTTTAGGGGTATCGAATTCGAATACTCCCATGGCAAATGTCCTCTTGGTAGATAAGAACGAGCCAATGATTTGTGACAATTCATTGGACCTCTTGTTGAAAAATGATCCGAAAAGATCGCCACTTTACACCAATGGCGCCGAATCACCGGGACTCATGGCCACTTACAATCTCTGGTAGGGTGCAATTACCAGTTACTCTGTGTCTTTGACTGTCAATCCACAGATTTTGCAGACAAGACCGGTGAATCTGAATATTCCCAAGAGATGGTGGAGATATCGTTCTGGGAAAGTAGAAGTTCCCAAGGCATATACTTGAACACTCTCCCTTTCAACTGTGCAAATTGTGAGACATCTGCACGATTTCCTGTTCCCACAAACTATCGCAGTTGCCGGAGTTGTGGTCATGAATTCATGATCAGATCAAATTTAAAATTTGCGCAAAACGAATATCAATTATTGGAACCAACTTTTTAGTTCTGAAAAGTAAAATATATTATATGAAGATATTTAAAGGACACCAATATATGCCTCCATAGTTCAGATTGAAATCATTTTTTTATATATGTCCAGCGGATACTTTATGCAAGTCTTGGCTTCAAATAGCATCTGGGACGTTCTTTTGTTGGAGGAACAAAAAGAGATAGAAGGAACTGTGCCATCGCTTTTGGCAACATTGGGCGGTGGAGAGCCATCTTCAGACTGTTGTACAGCTAGGAGCTGGCAAGGGCCTTTCTGTACTTGAGGAGTACCAGTTTTCTCTGAAAAGTACACCAGGTTTCCGGAAAAGATTAACCTCATTGTTAATGCTGTAGTCTTGCTGGAACAAACCTTAAGGTTTTACTAACCTAGTAGTTCTAGTAGTTCAAGTACAATGTAGTAACCTTTTCACCTAATAAAGGTTTCCCTATTCTGTTTTTTGAATGATTCTTTAAGCACCCTAAAGCCAATAAACTGTGCTTGATGATTTTGACATCGGAGGGGTCTTGTATTGTTCAGTGAACTAAACCTAAGCACCTGATTCTCATCTACTAGTTTGGAATCTTTGGATAGCTTCTCACTGGCACAATGTTTACTTAAATCTTCAGCTTAATATACCATCTGGCCTGTAACAGGAACTTGGCACTAACCAAGATTTGTGCTGATCTTATTACCAAGCTGTAAACCACAGATATGACGAAAAACAGAACGAACAAAAAGTTAACTATTCTGCGAGGCAACCATAAGAATTAGTAGGATTTATGATATCTTCGCAGTTGCGTTCATCTGAAAAAAAGTGATATTCCATCGCCCTGGTGAAAGATTTTGAGAACAAAGATTGCATTGGTTAGTGAGGAACCAGTTCCAGATTGAAGTTACACGAGAGATTTTGCTCCGAACCAGAAGAAGAGCTGAGCAGAGCATCGATTCCCTGCTACAAAACAAGCTCAAGTAACATGTGCTCTTATCCTCTGAACTCTGGGTCTTATTTCCATTCTGATTCCTAATAGAATTGATCTGGTATGTACGACTGATAAGCAAGCAACTTAGGATTAGCAGATGCAGAAATTGGTCACTGGGCAAGAAAGGAGATTAGCACATCTACAAATGTGCATTAACTAATCTGCCAGCATTACAAACATACGATGCTTCAGACTTTTGGGTGACCCAAACATTCATTGGACTACCATAATTTGAGTTCTATATTCTCACATACTAATATTCACATGATATCCACTGACCATGAGCTGACCTGTGACAAGTGGATTTGGCGAGCACAATACTGGGACCGGCTCCTAGCTTCCTACCAGCTGGACACAATTGTAACATGCCAGACAGTTGTTTCGATGACACTGAAGGTGCAGCTGTCGCCTTCTTTTAGCTTGTTTTCATGGCAAAACCTTTTCCAACCCTTTCCAATTATGTAGCCATAGGTGTTGGCGGTGTTGAACCTTACCCGCCAAGATCTTGGGTTGCCCGTCGTCGTTTTGAGTGTGATTTCACATGCTCCCGTAAGACCAAGTGAAGCGCAAAATGACCCTTTCACAGCCTGCATTGTTATCACAATTGCAAGCACTTCAGATAGGGATGCGACTATTTTTTGGAAAATAGATTTTGCAAGTATTACTAATTATATGCTGAAGAATAGGAGTTATTAAGTAGCACATGGACTTTCGGTACAGTTTTTGTACATAGTAAAAGCACATTTGTCTAGCTTGAAACAAGTGGAAATGGTAATGGATTTGTTGACTTTTCTGATAACAATAATTTTATATTTAAGTGAATTTTTATAATTTTTCAATCAGAATCAGGAACCTGTCTTGTGATAGTTTGAATTATCAATTAAGGACCGAGCCACAGTAACCATTTAACTCAATGTAATTGTAACATTTTATCAAAAGGTATATTATTCAAATCTGTGTAGCATGTTTTAAGGGAGAATTTGAAATTTGATTGTTTAATTTGTGTATCTGTTTAACTGAGAAAATCAGATTTCAGAATTTTACTGTACAAGGAGACTGTTTTGCATTGATTGTAATTCTCATTTGTTGACGAGTATATTTATCACACATTTAAACTATACAGAAATAGCAGGGAATGTAGTGCTCACAAAGAGGCGAGTAAGATCATAGCCGGTAATCCGTTTCGTGAATGAATGGCCTGGCGCAGTGCTGGCAAGTTTCTTCGGCGACACAGCCTTCTTCACTGAAATTGGGGAAGGACTGGGCCTCTTGCGGTACACATCCAAGCATGTATTTTCATTCCTGGCATTCCTTTTCTTCTTGGCAGGTGAAAGTGAAACACCAAGCTCCTTGCCACCTAGAAGATCAGTATATCAGGTAATCATAAAGTGGCAACACATAATTGAAGCCATTCAGGACTTGTGCAGTAACCTGGTGCACCTTGTTGAGGCACAGTGATTTGCCGCCCTATTGCATCATCCGTCATGTCTGCAGCTGCTGCTTCATACTCCTTCAGGCATCCGTTCGGCATGAACACCTCAACTGTAAACACCATGTTATCTTCATACCTGAACACCAGGATGTTCCCTTCTGAAATATCATGAGCCGTCAGAAACCGCGCCCAGCCATCGCCGAGCAGCACGCCTGGCTGGTCACGGTCTAGCTCGACGTGCCAGATCTTGCCAAGAGGGCTGAAAATCATGGCCTTCTTGCTGCTTAGGTGAGTGTCAGTCATGTGCTCTTGCACAAACTCGTCAGGGAATCTATGAAAAAGAAATGTTTGACAACAATAAAAAGAAGCAATGTGCAGACATTATTTTCATTTTGAATGCTAGTTTCGGTAAGCAGTATGGTAGTGTGAAGCAAAGAAGGTTTTAGCTTGGTCACCATCTTTTCCAGGTCGTCAGCGTTAAGCACTACGATGAACCGGGGCCTGCTCTTGCCTGCTGCTGCTGCCACCCCTGCGCATCCATGCGAAAATTGTTGAAGAAACTAACAGCCCAATTTTGGCGAATTTTTTAAACTGTGGTAGCACTGTACAAGCCTATGTCCGATGATGTTCGTTCACCTGCGAGAGGCGTGCAGAACCGCGCGCGGGAGCCGGCCGCGTCGAACGCCCGTACGGTGACCACCCCGCGCCGCTCGAGCTTGAGCACGACGCTCCACCCGGCCCCGACGCCGTGCGCGGCCGCGAACTCCGCCCAGCCGCCGGCGAGCTGCCACGGCCCGGTCCCGCCGCCTCCGCCCGCGCGGCGCAGGTCCGCACGCCAGACCTTGCCGAGCGGGCTCACCAGCAGCACCGCCGCCGACGCGGCACCGTCACCGACCCCCACCGCTCCAGCCTCGCCGCCGAGCCGCGCCGCGAACTCGCCGGGGACTTGCTGCATATACAACGCGGCGTAGGCGTAAGCAAATCCAGAACGTGATGTAACGACGAGGCCGTGTCGTTGCCGTCGGCCGCGTGCGTACCAGCTTGTTGAGGCAGGCCGGCGAGAGCGGCGCCGCCGCGTACTTGGGCCGCGCGCGGCGCACGAAGGGCGCCATGCTAGCTGGGTGAACGAGTACAGCGCGGTGGCCGTGCGCGCGCGGGAAGAAAAGGGGGACGGGCGGCGACGGTTGGAGTCCCCGAGGAGAAGAGGGCAGCCCATCAATGGACTGCCAGCCTGCCAGGCCTCTCTGCCGAACTGAACAGGCACTGGGGAGTGGGGTCAGAGCGCCAGATGGCAAAATGGTCAAATGGACACTGCGTTCTGAAAGTTTTTGTATCATCGAAAACGTCATCGAGTGATACAAGGAGTAACATAGTCGGATAGGACCCCGCCTTTTGCCTCCGGTGCCTGAGATTTCATACAACAAGGCATTGGCAAAGAATACAACAGCCTGTTCAGAAATAGTCGGAGCGTCCGGTGCCTTTTGCTGATTTGTTCTGAGAGAAAAATACTGCAGGTGAACAGGTTGAATAAAGTTTCATGTGCTGGTAGCAGATGTGCCTTGTGCTGATTTGTTCTGAGAGAAAAATACTGCAGGTGAACAGGTTGAATAAAGTTTCATGTGCTGGTAGAGTGCTGGTGTGGCTGATAATCCAGACGAACGAAGATTCGTGTCCCAATTCACAATTCATCGAGGATAACTAATACTATCGACTCAAACATGAAGCAACACAAAAATGAACCGACCCTGAACCGAAGTTGCACACAATCATGCTTGATCATTTTGCTCGACAAACATAGCACCGCAATCAAGCCGAAGTTGCACACAATCATGCTTGCTCATTTTGCTCGACGAACATAGCACCGCAATCAAGCCAATACAGCAGGATGTCAAATGTACAGGGCCTTGTTGAAAAGAAATTGCTCCAGAAAGAACAAGTAGAATGTCAGAACAATAATGTGTACTCCTAGTTGTAGCAGACAACATAAAGTATGTGATGAGTGATGACTAGATTGCAAGGAACGAGAAAAACTTCATAATATAAATTTATTGCTCGCCTTGTTGCGATGGTAAGAAAGCCACACAGCAGCCAGAACGGGAAAGGAAAGGATCAAACTGGATTGCAATACAACAGACCCTCCAAAGCTTTCCACAATGTCAGCCACAATGTTTACTTCACGAACTGAGTACAGTTAGTCTAAGCAATGGACAAAAATGTAGAGCAGTTTGGAGCTAAAATGAACACTAGAGCATATATCAGTCTATCAAAAGTAACAGAAGCACTAGCATTGCAGAGAATAACGTTACCAACTTTCCACCTTAATGTACATTGTAGAGCTGAACCAAGACTATGTGCTGATAGGAACCTTGCAAGTTGCCTTGTTGTGGCCATAACCCTTGCACCTGCTGCAGCGCACAGCCCTCTTGATTGCAATGCGGGGATCAGCTGGCTTCTCTTTGGGCCGCCCAACCCGGCGACGGGTTCGTATTGGACATGGGTATATTACTGGGCTCTGAGCAGGATCAATTAATGTAGGAGGCACAATGACATCAGGTATGGGGTTTATTGACAGGGAGTAGCTCAAGCGGTACCATCCCGTCGTGAAGTATTTCGCACAGTAGTCATAGGCATATTGTCCAGTGCGCTCAATCACTGCAATTGCATGCATGCACGGCAACCCAGAAATACGCCACCTTTGGCAGGTGCAATCCCATGCAGCAAGGTTGACAACATTAACCGAGTCATCACAGACCTTGAATATGTTACTACCATTTTCATCATTTTCTGCTGGGAGGACATTTAGCGTGTGAGCTTTGCTCACCTCTTCCTGCAGTTTCTGATTGGCTGATGGAGTTAATACCTCAGTCCATGCATTAGAAGACTCCCTGCGTGTGTACATCATCTCCATTAGCTTGCATCTTATTGTGTCAATCAGTTGCACAACTGAAAGCTCATATCTCGTGGGAATCCACTCAGAAACAGTGCCAAAGATATTGCACGAATACTGTCCATGACGTACCCCCTTAAAACGGGCATCTGACCACCGCTCAGGGTTGATATCCAAAAGCCAATCCGCAAGCTTATCAGATGCATTTTTTATGAGCTCAATATATTGATCGAGCTCGTCAGTAGTGCACGCATATATGGCCTTCTTAAGATGCTCAACCATAGCATCTTTTAGTTCCTCAGTCCATGCATCATCCAATTGTTTCTTAAATTCTTCAATAAGAGACTCCACACAGTAGCCATGATGACTATCAGGGAAAACTGAAGATACTTCATCCCAAAGTCCATGTTCTCCATTGGATATGAATGTGATAGCTCGAGATGTACTAAGTGAAGACTTTAATTGCTGCAGAAACCAATGCCAATGTTCACGGCTCTCATCATCCACGACACCAAATGCAACTGGGAACACATCACCTTCACCATCAACCGAAGTAGCAGTCAGTAGCTTCCAGTGCTTATTTGGCTTTGCAGTTATCGCATCAAGAAACAGGAGCGGCCTGCACCCATGCTGAAAACCATGGAGTGACGCGTGGAATGCAACAAAGAAACGGAACTTTGAATCTTCCAAAGCCACTACATTTGCCACACTTCCTGGGTTTGTCTCTACAATCCTTTCACAAAACCAAGGTAGCTGACTGCATGCTTCTTCATGTGAGCTATAAAGTTCTTTTTGAGCAATTGATCTTCCACGCCAAGCCTGTGAATAGTTCAGGCATAGTCCGTATTCCCGTTGCAAATCATTTGCAATATCTCTTGGCCTGTAGTTTGGACTATCACGCAACTTTTCTTTTATGACACTAGCAACCCATCTTTGAGAAGCCAACCGATGGCTTTTTACTGTTTCTGATTCACAGGTGTGACTTTCAGATATTTTCTTGATCATGAATTCTTTCTTTGCAGGGGATCTAGAAGCATGTATTCTCCATGGGCAATCTTCACCAGTACATTCAGCAGTCACACGAGAAGAATCATTCTTGATAAATCTGTAATGGAATCTATGTGCGATGGCATACTTATGTAAGGCATCACGGAAATCCTTAGGACCTTCAAACACTTGGCCCACTCCAGTTATAACATTCTTCCAGCTTGCACAGACCTTTTGTCTCTTAGACCCATCCTGAGTTGATGGGACAATAGCAAAGGCATCTGTGGGAGTGCCAGAGTCAGCAACAGCATTCTTTGACCTGGAACAAAAAATGCATCATGTCATCCTGCAATTTGTTTGTGTGATTACAAGAAATTTGTAAAAGTAGGAAAGTACCTGTTGTCAGCTTTCTTCATAACATAAATGTATGTTGTTTCTGACTCCGCATGGAATTCAACCATGCGGCGTAGGTCCTTGTCATTGGAAATAGATATCAAGGTTTTATCATTCTTTGGAAGGAAATACTTGAATGTAAACTGATCGAGTTTCAGGTTGTTAAGTGTTGACGATATCTCTTGCTTGAATGCACTAAAACTCCAATCACTTTGGACAAACATTGCATGTGCCTCTCCACCAGAATAGGACATATGACCATCTGCATCAGTGGTGAATTCTCCACCAATTTGAAGAACAGCTACAATTTGTTCCTTCCCCATATGTTTCAGCTTCCTACAAGGAGACAAAGTCCAAAGAACCAGGCTAAATTTAGCTGATTTCCTTAAAAATTCCATGTGCGAGCAACAGAAATGGTGAGAAATCTTAATAAATAATCAAGGCCAAACTCCCGTGTGCCACAAGATGCTAACAGACACTGAAGAATTTTACTCCATCCATCCAATTTTGATCAGCACGTAAGCAAAGGGCGCGAAGACCAAGAATAACAAAATCGTACATGTATTTCATTTACTCATCAACACAGCGACTTCACTCCTAATAGCGAGAGTGGAGTGCAGAGTAAGGCCAGTCCCAACCCACAATGTCCATAGGTCGTGTCAATCTTGCTAAATCATTAAGACATCTAGAAACTACCTCCAACCCATAATATCTTGATGCGGGAACGTAATAAATTTTCTCTCCTCTCTCCCCTCTTGTTTTTTCGCTGGAGATCGTGTCAACACCGTGTCTTGCATGAGACCTGGTTTCTCCATATTTCTAGAAATGCAGTATTTAATAAGACCAAGTTCAAAACAGAGGTAACACACATCCCCAGAGATAAAATACAGTGTTCAATAACAAAACAACCATCAGCAGGTGTTGAATTCAGTACCAGTTTTAGAAATATATCAGCCGAACACTATTCCTCGTATCAACCAAATCTTATTTTCTGTCACATAACACTATTTAATCTACCAGCCGAACACTATTTTCCGTATCAGCTGAACAGGCCATAGGCAATACGTGCAAATAGAAGGTTGCTGCTTCGCTGAAAATGACGCAATGTCATTATCTAGTACTCTAGTGAACGATTAACGAAAGGAACAACAATCTGTAGTAATTTCAGCAGTCTATACTTCTCAGCCACAAACTACTTCAGATTAAATAATCTTGGCATAATAGAAATGTTCAGCTCACATAATAGGCATTTGAGCATTTTATACAAAGCTTTCATTAATTTCAGCAGTCTATACTTCTCAGCCACAAACTACTTCAGATTAAATAATCTTGGCATAATAGAAATGTTCAGCTCACATAATAGGCATTTGAGCATTTTATACAAAGCTTCCATGATGGAACCCCCTTCAAATTTTATCTTTGTGCAAATTAACGTAAGGCCATGTAACGACTGAATTAACCAATCCTTTTCTAGGTGGGGGGAGGGGTAGGGCGCACCATGGTACTCTGGTTGAAACCAGCACAGCACAGAAAAAACCTTTTTTTTCCAGGAAAAAGCAGAGAACAACCTAATCAGTCCGGCTCCGCAGTTGTGCGGTCCCGTATGCCTGACTCGGTCGCTCGGATCAACAAAAGCCGATTTCAAGGAGAAGCTACGCACAAAACCTAACAAAAACTTGTTCCCCACGGAGCAGGCGCTTCGATTACCTGGGGAGGACGGGAGGTCGGCGGATCTGCGGGTCGAGGACGCGGGGCTCCCACCCGCCAGCGTCGGCGGCGCGAGGCGAGCGCTGCCAGCGGCGAAGGGGTGGCGTGCACCGAGTTGAGACCCCGGCGACGACGGTATGCCGCCCGAGGGCGCTCTAGCGGTGGAGCGTGGCCGGCGACGGGGCTCCCCCGGTTCCGGCCGCCGATGGTGATGGCTCGGGGAGATAAGGCCGTCGCGCGTTCCCGAGTGCGGGTTTCGGATCTAGGGTTCGCGAACGGGGAACGGGGCCCTCGTGTCAGGCACAGAGCTTCCGTTTTTTTTAGCACAAGGCACACAGCTTCCGTGTCGCCGCCGTGCGCGCTCTGGAGGCCACCAGACATGACTACATGAGACAGCAGACCGCTCCAGGCCCAGGCGCCCAGCAAGCGCCCGCCCGCCCTTTCTCCCTATCGCTCGCGATTTTTTTTCATTTTCTTATTTTTTAATGAATTTAAAAATACATGTCACTCTCGCAGTTGTGCAAGGGAGTGTTCAACCATCCACGGTTAAGGTAGCACTAGGATCATGCCCGTGCGTTGCTACGGGCAATTCAATCATAGATAAATAATATTTTTGTCTTATCACAAGTCAATTTTGTGGATAATTTCAGTTAAATTTCATGATGTTACAAATGTATGACAATCAGAAACGTATAAATCTTGTATATATAGGATAAATTGCAATTTTAAAATGTTTGACAGTCAGACTTGAGTATATGACTCCATCTAAATAATCCAATATGTAAAAACACATAATTGACTCGGAATCATGTCAAGCACATAAGACAACACAATGTCCAACATATAAGAGAGTGACTAAGCAATGAGTTGATAGTCTAGTTGATGTACCACCTACAAGTAATCAATATTTGCTTAGTAAACCTAAAATGTAATGAGAAAAGAAGCAGACAAACAACATCTAGAATGCTACAATACAGACTGAACCACATCTTTTCTATATTGAAAGGGCCATTCAAACAGGCACTATTGTGAATAAATGTAGAAGTTAAAAACCTGAAGACTATACAACCACCTTGCAAAGGTAGGCTTGGCATTTCATTCGGATGTACGGAGCCGATGTCAAGTATATCTTTGATAGCCTGCAGTATAGACAAGTAGGCTCGCTACTGACTAAGAGGTTAATGCTTGAGGATGTAAAAAACATCATACAGAAGGATTGTACTGATAGGCAGGTTCTCTACTGATATTTCAATAATATTTAACACAACAGGAACCAAAGAACAATGAAAAATACAATACTCTATAATGATACTTAGCATCCAATCCTGAATTTTGTGTGGTTGTGCCTGATGCCGATGGTGTAGGAGGAGTGGAGGATGCAACCGATGGGTACTGTAATTTCAGTGGATTAGATGATATAAGCAACAAAAGTAGATGCCAGCATACTTCCGGCGGTGTTGTTCTGCTATAGATAGGAACGTCCCCGAGGTCGCTAACAAAAGGAACATAGCTCTACATCGCTTGCAAACCTAACATAGACTTGAAATTTGAACTTGCCATCACGTGTATACATCACCTCAACTTTGTCGAGAGGATGATTTGTTAGCATAACTCCTGCTCAAATTAGAAAATATTTTAACATTGCCATTTTGGATGTACTTCACTCAGCCAACGAAAACACAGATTAGAAAATATTCTCTCCCCAAGTTATACTACCTCCGTTCTTAAATATATGACACTATTAACTTTTTCCATTGGTTTGACTATTCATCTTTTCTACAAGTATTTGTGCAAATTGATAAACCTACAAGTTGAATCTAAAGTACATTTGATAATAGACATAAGAGATATATATTACTTTAGTTAACTACAACTTGTTCTGCCTCCTAGGCATATTAGAGGAACCAATTTTTCTGCAGACAAAATATTGCAGTGCTAGCACTGCTAACAGCACTAAAATGATAAACACCTACTGAAGATACATCAATTTTAAAGAGTTTCCTGTCTACTAAATAGAAATATGGTTCTAATAGTTAGATTACTCAAAATTCTTGAAAATTAAATTTCAGGACCTTCAAGGAATTTAGTGAGCATGTGCCAGACCGCACAAATGTAAATTTGTTATTAATAATTTGGCAACCTTATGTAATCAATGAAAAGCATAAAACAAGTAGGAACCATTAGAAAATGGCAGTTCAAAATGCAGTAACTCATTCGGTCTAAAATGGGAAAGAAAAGAAAGACCTTTAGAAAGACTTAAGAGGGAACATACTTCGCAAAAAGAGAACACCAATTTAAAGAAAAAATACCTTGGTTAGACACAATTTGATTTTGGATTCATGTCATAGCACATGATGAAACATTTGTGAGAAATGATAAGGGTCTTACGGTTTAGCTTTTCACCAACGGTCCAACACCAAGCACCTCTTGAATATTGTGCATAAGTTGATGCACCTCATGGAGCTCATCATTCGGTTCCGCAAGGTTCCTTTGAGTTTCTTTGTATCCAAATACGAGTTTCTTAGTCTTCCGGATGAATGTATCTAGACGAAAAAAACAAACACACATGCTATCAAGCGATACGATTACGAAGTCGAATAAAAACAATGTTGGTTAGTGTAGGTTACCTTTCACTTCTCCAAAGCGGTGGCTGCCCAAGTCTCCTTGCCCTATGCATCCACACTCCACAGTGTGCGAACTCGCTGCAATTCCTATATTCTTGTTAACTTATGCTTCATTCACATATTGTGTAGCCACCTGACAAACACACCTGAAAACAATTTAGCTAGAAAAAGACTATCTTATGGTACTACTGTTGAAGATGATCAAGCAAACAAACATATTAAAAATGGAAGTCTTAATTAACAGAGCAGCTTTTCTCTTATAATTTTGGTAATTCCACTGCATTTTAGGAATCTGATCAGGAACAAACAAAAAAGTAAGCTTGATAAACAAGAGATTACTGGTGGACCAGAAAAGATTAGTAATGCATTTGACCTCAATGTAACAAAGTGAATCTGCTATATCATGATCTCTACTGAATAAAAGCAAACAAGCTAGCATTGAACTAACCTTTAGTCCACCTTTCTCGTCGACAACTTGGTAACAAAGAATTGAAAAGTAACTTGATCGCAATAGAAAATGGAAACATGAGTTACTGTTGTAAAATATAGGAAAATTTTCTTGAGAGCTTCCTTAAATTGATTAGTTTCTCTTATTGTTTCATACACGTACAAAATCCGAAATATTGTCTAATCTTAAAGAAAGGGTCAAATCTAATTGTGATGTCACGAAGATGAAAGGGTGCTACCTGCAAGTGAGGTATTTATACATAAGAATGACAGGTATATATACTGACTCACCATGTAGGTGTTGGTGACGACAGTGATCTCAAATTCTACGGGCTGGTCACGTAGGCGAGGTAGGCGCCGAAGAAGATCCCTCCGGCTTTAGGTAGGCGCTGGCGTCGATGGAATCTCGTGCTGGTACGTCCTGTCTGCAACGTAGAATCTGAGTCAGGGTGGCAGCGGATGATGACGCGGACGCCCACGCACGCCTTCACCATGCACCCTGATGGCTTCACCGATCACCGGGGAGGACGGCGTCGAGATAGTGTAGGAGAGCGAGGTCGTGCCCTCCTCGCTCGCGCCAATCATGCCCATCCTTCGGGCCGCCAACAAGATCGAGGAGGAGAAACCGCGCAGCCCCGACAGGCGGTGCAGGGACCCCGACTGGCGGCGCGGTCATCTTGCCAACCGAGCGGCGACAGAGGCGGGTGAGGACACAGGGGGCGGATCCGAAGGTGGAGGGTGAGGGAGCATATCCACGCGGGGCGGCGGAGCAAGCATGGCGAGAGGACGATATGGGATGGCGTGGTCGCCGGCGACAATGGCGGCGATGAAGTTGATTGAAGGATCTGAGGACGGCGCACGGAGGACGACGACGGGGAGATGGTCGACGGCGATGTCGATTGGAGGACGGCGGTGTTGATTGGAGGATGGCGGCGGCGGACGGCTTGAGGCCACCCGGCGGCCGAGCGGCGGGGGGAGGGGACCGCGGCGGCGAATCTAGGGTTCGAGGGGGTGCGAGGGGCGGGGGGTTGGGGTGGATGCACAGGGTTAGGTGGCGGGGCGGATACGGGGGGAGGCGGACGCACGGGAGCCCGGACCGGAGGGTAAAAATGGAAATGGAGAAATTGACAGACTGCGGGGGGTGGGGGCGGACGCACGGGGGAGCGGAAGAAAGTACTAACGGGTTTTTTCTCCACTTCATTCTTTTTAGGAGTAAAGAAACGATGAGGGGTAATCTCCAACCTATTAAATACGGTGACGTCGTTCACCCTCCCACCCCCTAATCCGTCGTCGTAATGATTCACGTCGTGCGAAGGAGAACGCAAGAGCTCAAGTCGGAACCACAACGAACTACTTCAGGTCTCCAACCAATCGGCAGGGCCACAACGCAAAAGGCGAGACGGACTTGGGGCTGCGGCGCCTGCCTGTAGCCGGAAAAAAAGTGGCCCGTAGCCGGCAGAGCCCGAGGCAGCACCGCAGCAGGTCAGCAGCCCGCAGGCTGTTCGTTTGGCTGGTGGTTGATGGTTGTTGCTGATTTGTTCTGAGAGAAAAGTACTGCTGGATGATTGTTGGTGGCTGGTTTGTTCTGAGAGAAAAGTACTGCTGGTTGGTGGCTGATAAGCCAAACGAACAGGGCGCCGGACCCGGACCCCGCAGGCACACCGGCGGGGGCTCATGGCGGCTACGACGCGGCCACCTCGCAAGGGTCGGCTACCCTTGTGCCGCTGCGAGCCGGAGCCGGGGCCGCCACCCACACCGACCGACCCCATCCGCCACTATCCGCCTCGCCGCGTCCCCGGTGTCGCCGCGTCGGAGTTCTGCGAGCCCCGCCCGGTGCACCTCCCGGCCGCTACCGCACGCAAGGCCGGGGAACGCTAGGCCGTGGGTATCCCCCGTCCGATTGTCCACGCGAGGTTGGGATGGGAGGGCGCAACGTGTCCGGCAGCTGCGGCGGCTCGGGGTGCAGTGGCGCGCACGGGCAGACGACGTGGCAGCCAAAGTGAAAGGATCAAGATGTCGACTAGAGGGGGGTGAATAGTCGAACCTGAAAATCACAAACTTTTTCACAGCTGTCAGATGCAGGTCCGGATACTCCGGATATTTTTCCGGATACTCCGGAAAATCCGGAGAATCCGGGAAAATGTCCGGATATTCCGGCCTGCTAGGGAGAGATTAAATCGACAGAAATTAAACTTGCTCAAAAGTAAATCTGTGAAAATAGGTTATGCATTGAGACGAGACAAGCCCGTTGTTAACACCAAAATTTCGTAAGGAGTCGACTTGTGGGACCGCTCGATGAGGAGTCCTTCGGCGGAAGGAAGATTTCTTCGGATGCATTCGGCAAAAAAATCCGCGGTCGGCTATCTGTTTCCGTTCGGCAAGAGAACAGTTGAGCTGATTTTGCGGGATTGTACGGTGATGTGGCTCAAGCAGGAAGGGCGAATGGATGGATAAGCGATCAAGCCTAGAGATAAATTAGGTATCAAATCCATTCGAGGTTGTGCTTGGCAGGGTATAAATATGAGCCCTGAATGTATGTAACAGATATACAATCATTCTCAATACAAACCGGCTTTACGCCAAACCCTAGAGTCCATTTGTCGTGTCGTCGAGTTCTTCGAGAGGGTTCATCGATCCGTCGACCTCCGTGAGTACCGGCAACCTTGTATCATGTCTAGTATCATGCGGTGGATTTAGATCTGATGCAAGTAGTCTTGTTACCATGCTTAGTGTCATGCGGTAGATTCAAGCTTGGTTCAAGAAGGTTTCTTGTTAGGTCATGAGCCATGCGGTAAGCTAAGATCTAGCTTGAGGCTAGTTATCGGATCTACTGGATTTTGGCAAGATCCAATAGATTCATTAAGTTACCCCGTGTTGCTTTGAGTTTTTGCTTTATGTTTAAATTCATGTAACACCTTTTGCCCAATCTAGATGGGTTTGGATTGGCTTTATCCCTTTTGATGATCCTTATGTGAGTCGAGTTTGTGCCTTTGGCTAATTTAATACGCGGATCACGTGCTCCTTGATAGCCGAAACCGAATCGATCTAGGTTGTCACGTGTTGCGGGTTCAAGCTTGCCAACGTTGGTATAAATCTTGAAAGAAATGAGTATCACGCGGTAGATGCGGGTTTTTGGGTTGTTTTGAAGCTAGTCATCCGGTGGATTAGATTTCAAATCAATCCGATAGATTTATCTTACTTGGTAATGCTCGTTCCTTCTTCATGGACCCCGAATCGGTACATTCGGCCGTATTCGGTTATGTATCTCATGAGTAGAACACGTGCGTAATCTATGCTTTAAATAATGTATGCTTTTAGCTTTCCATATTTAGATCGTATCATGCGGTGGATAGATCTATTTATGGAAAGTGGTACGATCCCCATGCAAGTTGTATCATGCGGTGGATAGATTTGTTTGGCATCGTACCCGACGGGTTTTAAAGTACCTAGACATGCGGTAGACTAGTGCTTTGGATCTATGCATGCTTGTTTATTGCATGTTTATGCTAGCGTTTTACTTTATTTATTTATTTAACGTTGATCACCACGGGGATCGGTCATGGTCTTGCACACGTGCATCTTTGTTCAAACAAAGACCGGTCGTCGTCATACTTACGTTATCTATTCAGCTATGTTACTTTTTCCTATTTACGGCTCCCGATTGGTTTCGGTTCTTTGACCGATAGCTTTCCATAGCTATATTCATCTCATACGGCTTTGTAGCCGCAAATATGGAACATGCCGGTACCACCGGCAAGGTCCAAGTTTTGGAATTTAACTACTTTATCTTTTGTTAGTTTTCGGGAAAAATTGATCGGCACGTCTCGTGATTCTCCGCACGTGTGAAGCCGGCTTGTTCGGCTTCTTTGTGTGCTTGGCGCTAGGTGCACATTTTGCGTCAACACACTTTTTGGCACGCCCGGTGGGACCACAGCCGAAAAATCAAGATGCCGACATCGGGGATATCATGGATGTCAACATTGAAGACCTCTCTCCCGAACAACGGCGAGCGGCTCCGGGACGTCGTGTACCAATTCCGGCGAAGTGTATGCTTTGTCCTTCAAGAAGAACGGGAGTGGAGTCCCATACCGAAAAATGAGATGCCCGGGGTATTGTTGCCGGGGGAGAGCGACGCCACGACCCGGCGGGGAGAGGGAGGAATGCATACGGGCGTTTCGAGACGCCGCGGACCATGTCTTAAGCGAGGCACCACGAGCTTTCCTTGGTGCGTTCAAACAAATGATGGTGGGCGTCTTCGGTCCGGGCATGGAGCGAGGCGTTCAACAAGACACCCATGCAAGGAGGCACCGTGGAGTTGGGCGAGTCCGGTTCTCAACCGCCATTGCAGAGCCGGCCCGGCCCGGCCTCCTCCTCGGAGCGCGGGAGTCAAGCTTTCCCGGCCTCCTCCACAAGGTGCTTGGGGGTCGGCCCGGTTCGGCCCCCCTTGCAGGTGCGGGAGGGCGACCGGTCCGGCCACCACCGCGGGGCGGCACGGGTCAACCTGTGCAACAGCCGAACCCGTACCAGCCCACGTACGGGGAGTTGGCATTCGGCTCGCCTGGAGCCCCGCTTGCTTCCGGCCACAGGATCGCTCCGGCGAGCAGCGGCTACGAGAGGAATCTATACGGCGGAGGCTACCACGAGGTGGGGAACTACGGAGCCATCGACGCTTTCCCGAATCCGGGTTACGCACCAGCTGCAGGCGCGCAAGAGGACGACGTCCTGGCGCGCGAAAGATGGCCGATTTAATGCAGAATCAGTTCGGCCTCAAACCGAAAATGCAAGGACCTACCTACACGCCGCCGTTCCCCGAGTGGTACTACAACGTGATCCTTCCGCCAAGGGTAAAACCTCCGACGGAATTCACAAAATTTTCGGGCGGGACGACACGAGCACGGTGGAGCACATTGCTTGCTACCCGATGCGGCTTGGAGAGTGCTCGGTGAAGAAGCGTTCGAGTCGAGATACTTCCCCGCGTCACCGACGGGCCCGACGTTCCGGTGGTTTTCATCTTTGCCCCCTAAATCGGTTAGCACATGGAAGGAGGCTGGAACGGAAATTCCACGCCCACTATTTCGGCGGCGGCTCGGAAAAGAAGCTAATAGACCTCGCTACCCCGAAGCGAGAGGCACGGTGAGACGCCCTTGTAATTTCTCGGGAGGTTCGGGGAAGTTAAGGGTATGTGTTTTTCGCTCAACTTTGCCGCCGGATGACCGGTTGGCCGACATGGCCGTTCTTGGATCTTTGCCGGTCATGCGTGAGAAGCTTGTTTGGCATGGAGTTCGATAACCTGGGCCAGCTGTCCCAAAAGTTGTCGTTAATGAGCAACCAAGCATATGGTTTCAAGAAGGATGCCAGGTTCGGCAAACAGCACGACGTGGCGGATATCTACAACCAGTTCCTGGACAAGGCCGACCTGATGGAAGATTCTGATGATGAACAGGACGTGGCTGCGGCCGAAATCATGTGGGGAAAAGAGCCATTGACTATGAATCAGCGCTGGGTCAAACAGACCAAAGGCACCTACGATTTCGACATCACAAAAGCCCGACAAGGCTGTTTGAGCTCTCGGTGAAGGAAGGCCGAATCGGATTGCACCGAAGGACATTCCATGCTTCGGCCCGATGGAGTAAAGGATAAATGTTCTTGTGGCTTCCACGACGGGGAACTCGCACTCCATCAACGACTACGGGGTCTTCGGGATGAGGATCCGAGAAAGCCATCCGGGAGGGACACCTCAAATTTGATAACAAGATGAAGGCTGGATGGCCACCCCTTCCCCTCGAACACGGTGGGTTTTTCCGTCAACATGGTGACGGTCGAGGAGAAGGGCAAGGTCAAAGTCTTGACCTCGGCCCGGGGCAAAGCGGGACGGAGTAGTGGACTCGGAGCGTCAAGTAACGTTGGAGCGGGTGCATGGTGAAGCCCCCCGCGTTCTCAAGAGCCACGTCGAAATCGGGGAATCATCCGCGAGCCAAGCCCGGGGTGACCACGCGTATCCTCCTCAATAAGTGGCGGCGCCGAGCCGGAAAAAGAGCGCTACCGAGAAGCGAAAATACGAGGAGGAGAGGCGCGAGCCGAAGAGAAAGCACGCGAGAAGAGATGCGGAGCAATACACGCGCGAGCGGCGCGCGCGCACCGGGGATGTGCGTTCTTCGAGCCTTTGTTGGAACGAAGGTTTGAAGGCGCCACGGCGAGGAGCGCACGAGTGCGGTGATAGGTATTTCGAGTACGGGCGGGGAGGCGCAATCGCCGATCCGTCCATGAAAGGATTGGAAGGATACATCCTAGCGAGGATCGGCGCCAAAAAATTGAAATCATTGATCATCCCAGGAAAAGGAAAGCTGATTCAAGGTGGGCTGATCAAGAGGAAGGCGAGGACGAGTACATCTGGCAAAAGGGGCAATGGTGCCCGCCTGGCCTAAGAAAGAGTCAAAAGAGAAGGGTTCAACGCTTGAGGAACCGTGAGCGAGGCGGTGGGATCCGGACAAGGCGGGTGTGGCGTCCAAAGGATAAACACGAAGGGTCAAAACGTTCGGCTCCGGCGTGCATGGTATATTTTTACGTCGAATGAATTTATGGATCTCGCTAATCGGGTTGTGCGGGGAAGAGGTGCCCCTGGATGATGAGCAAGTTGAGGGGCGATGGCGCGGCCGGTGCTAGCCAAGCGAGGCCGTCTTCGACAAACCGGCCAAAAATCGACACATGAGGCCGCCGTACTTGAAGGGTTATGTCAATGGCAAGCCATTGACCAAGATGTTTGTCGACGGTGGAGCGGCGGTCAACGTAATGCCATACACCACCTTCGAGAAAACTTGGCATGGGCCCTAGCGATCGACGCCTACAAGCATAATGCGAACGATTTCGCGGGAATCCTTCGGACACCAAGGGATGCGCCCACGTGGATCGATGATCGGGTCCAAGACGCGCTCACGACCTTCTTTGTTATCGAAGGTAAAGGAGCCTACGACCTACCCGCTTGGACGGGGCCGGATTCATGCCAATTGCTTGCGTCCCATCCACCATGCACCGCGCTCATCCAATGGGTGGATGATGATATTGAGGTGGTCCTAGCGAGATGACTCCGTGAGCATGGCAAACATGGAACCGACTTTTCGGGAGTATCAAGGCATTGATCGTTTCTCGGGGAAAGACCGGGGAGAAGGTCTTGTTGAACCTATCGACGGCGATCAACGGTAGGATTCAAGCAATCGGCTCTTATAGCAATTTTTAATGGAGAACCCCGTCGATGGTACTGATGGCAAGTTGGGGCGAGGATTCATGTCGGGCGATAAATTAGAAGAAGTTGACATTGGAAGTGGTGACAAGCCAAGGCCGACATTCATCAGTGCTAACTTGCAATCAAACTTCAGGGAGGAATTAATCAAGCTACTCAATGAATATAAAGACTGCTTCGCCTGGGATTATTCGGAGATGCCTGGACTGGATCGTTCCATCGTTGAGCATAGGTTGCCAATCAAATCCGGTTTCAAACCATACAAGCAACCACCCCGGAAAATCTACAAGGATGAGGTATTGGCTGATGTGAAGAAAGAAGTTGAAAGATTACTTGATGCAAACTTCATCGGCCATGCGGATATGCGGAGTGGATTTCTAACATTGTCCCTGTTTACAAGAAGAATGGAAAGATGAGGGTCTGCATAGATTTCAGGGATACGAACGAACTACTCCGATGGATGGTTACCCCATGCCTATTGCCGATTTGCTTGGTTGACGCCGCCTTGGGCACAAAGTTATCGGTTTCATGGATGGCGAGTGCGGGATACAACCAAATTTTTATGGCAATAGAAGATATATCAAAGACGGCCTTCAGATGTCCTGGCCATATAGGCACTGTTTGAATGGATAGTCATGACATTTGGGTTGAAAAATGTCGCGCAACTTATCGGCGAGCCATGAACTACATCTTTCACGAGTTGATCGGCAAAGTCGTTGAAATTTACATTGATGATGTCGTAATCAAGTCCCTAAGTCATGACACACATTTGGAGGATGTGAAAAGGACCTTGGAGTGCACCCGAAAGCATGGTACGAAGATGAATCCAAACAAATGCGCTTGTGGGCTGTCAGCTGGAGAGTTCTTGGGATTTTTGGTCCACGAAGGGGGAATTGAAGTTGGCAAGAAAAGCATGAAGGCCATTGATGAAGTTATCCCTCCAACTAATCTCAAGGAGTTGCAATCACTGCTCGGCAAGATTAATTTTGTAAGAAGATTCATTTCAAATTTGTCACAGAAGGTTTTGTCGTTCTCTCCATTGCTGAAACTAAAGAAAGATCAGAAGTTCACATGGGGCGACGAACAACAAAAGGCTTTTGACGAAATCAAGCAATACATGAAGGAGCCACCGCTCTTGGTCCCTCCTCGGTTGGACAAGCCTTTCAAGTTGTACGTGGCGGCCGATACCCAAACAATTGGATCGGCCCTTATTCAAGAATTCGAAGGAAAGGAGCGGGTAGTAGCATATCTTAGCCGAAAATTACTTGATCACGAGACCGAGTATTCGAGCGCCGAGAGAAGGTGCTCGTGCGTATACTACTCGTGTACAAAGTTTTGGCACTACTTGTGGAATGCCGAATGCCTTTGTATATTCCAAGTTTGATGTAATAAAACATATGTTATCTATGCCAATTTTGAATGGCGGGATTGGCAAATGGATCTTGGCTTTATCGAGTTTGAGTTAAAGTTCGAATCGGCAAAAGCTATTAAAGGTCGGATCATTGCCGATTTTATAAGCGAGCATCGTGACCCGTCAATTGATTTGCTTGAAATTACTCCTTGGGCTTTATTTTTTTGATGGGTCATGTGACACCCTAAAATTCCATCACTAAAATCACTTAGCAACTTAAATTAGTCTTAAGGATTTAAGGAGATTAAATTGCTATTTAAATTGAGCTTTAAAATATTAAATATAATTTCATAAACCTAGAGACAACAAGTGATTGTGCATCATGAGTTGGCTTGCATGGTTTTTGGTTGCTTGTGTGGTTTCTAAAAAGTTTATAAAATTCTTGAGAAAAAGTTTGAAAAGTTTGATTTGAATTTGAAATGAATTTTGGTTTGAAAATGAAGTTTGAAAAAGAAAAAGAAAAAAAAAAAGAAAACCAGCGCCGGCTCCCTTTCAGCCCAGATGGCCAAGCGGCCCATCAAGCCTCCCGCGCCGGCCCACTCTTCTCCTCTTCTTCTTTTCTTTTTCTCCCGCGCGCGGCGACAACCGGGGCCCGCCCGTCAGCCTCTCCCCCTCCCTTTCCTTTCTTCTTCCTCCCGCTGCCCACCCGAGCCCGCACCGCCCGCGCGATCCCCGCGCGCGCCGGCCGCCTCCCCACCTTCCTTTCCTCTCCCCACGGTTAATTAAGGCAATCAAGCACCCCGTCATCAATTAGGACCGTTACATTCCATCCTTTAACCCTAGCCGTGATGGCCGCGGCCATCAATGGCAAGCCGCCGGCCGTCCCGTCCCCTACCCGCCTCGCCTTCCTCCCTTTGCTCCTATTTAAGCTCGCGCACGAACCCCTGTGCCTCCCTTTGCCTCTGCAACACGCTAACACACACGCACGAGCACCAATTTCCCCGCGCCGCCGCCTCGGGTTCCCGCCGCCGCCGTCGATCCGTCGCCACCGGTGAAGGATTGGACCCCCCGCTCGTTCTCTTTGATTTTTGGGATCGCCGGGAGCTTGACAAGCTCGTCTTTGTCGCGAGGTTTTCGTCCCCGACGCCCGTGCGCGGCCGCGCCCCGAGCTCACCGGAGCGCCGCCCGAGCCGCCGCCGCCGTCGTCGAGCCCTTCGCCGCCGCCTCCTCTCCGCCCGTGAGCCCGCCTTCTTCCTCCGCACGCGGTGAGCAAAAACCCCCGCCCAATTCCCCTCTAATTTGCGCGCAGCATCGTCTCCTCGGGCTCGCCGGAGTAGCCGCGCCGCCCCCTTACGGTGCCGGCTGCCGGGTGAGGCCCATGCCACCCCCCTGACCCCCTAGCCTTGCTCGCGTGCTCCCCAGCTACGCGTAGAGCCCACGCGCGCGCGAAATGGCGCCCTGAGCGACCGGATAGGGTGCGCGGCGAGGTTTCCCGGCGAGGCGCCGCGCGCGCCCCCTTTTGTCTCCCGGCGACGTCGCCGCCGCATCCCGCACGCACGCATCCGGGGCCCTTGGATGCGCGATGGACGGCCCGGATCGAGATACCCTTTCGTTTTAAAGGGGCGGTCCACCGTGGACCGTGCGCCGGGCGCACGGCACGGTCGACGGTGCACGCGTGCACCCGTGGCCGTTGGATCCGGGATCCACGGCGCCGAGCCGGCTGATTTGTTTAAGAGCCCCCGACCTTTTAGATTTTAGCAAGCCGGTCCTTCTACCTTTGAGAATCTTTACGGTTAGGTCTCGAGTTTTATGTTTTAGCCCCTAGCCGACCTAGTTTTCTTAAATAAAGGTCCTTTTCATTCCTTTTTGCACTGAGACCCCTATGTTTTATTTTGTAATTATGTTTTAGCCCTGATTTTATTTATAAATAGCCACTGTAAACTTAGTTTTCTTGCGGATAGGTCCTCGCAAATTGTTTTAATCATATCTTTCTCATTTTAACTCCGTTTTTAGCATTCTATATACCGAAATGATCGTCTTGACGAGTAGAATCTTTTAAACAGTAAATTTACCAGTTTTGTTACTGTTTGGTGTACTGTTTTATTTATTGTTTGTTGTTCATGTTTGACTCGTAGATATCGTGCCTATTTCGTCCGAGCTCCCCGTCGGAGGTGATCGGGAAGAGCCTGTCCTCGAGGAAGATTTCACCCGGCTTGTAGAGGAAGGCAAGTGGATTTCCCCCTCTCGCATTATCTTTTTGAACCTATGACACCGCATGCTAAACAAAGTTTACTATTCATGTTGCTATGCATAAACACGATGGGCAAAAACCTAGTTAAGGACGTGACTAGATGCTTTACCACTTTACCTTGATCAACCCTGTTTAAACAAATGCTTGGGGTAGATAAATGCTTAGTTTGCTCTACATGAGTTTGGTTATGCTTTGTTTATGTTATACATCTCAGTCTTGCTTATATAATGTGCTTGTGCTTTAAACAAGATAACTTGAATCATAATCGGAACATGGAGAACCACCCAAGATAACGATACAACCACGGTCATATGGCTCGGCTTAGCCAATTAATTAGGAGAGTGGTTAGCCGATAGCTCTTTTCCGAGAGGGGCACGGGGGCCGGAGTTGAAGGGGTATAGCCCGGTTCTTTTGGGGTAGCGACCTTGGCTAAGGTGCGACCATTAGGGAGGGTTATGGTCCGCTCCGCCTTTGTATGCTTGTTGCGGGCCGTTGGTTTCTCTTCTTTCCTTTGTAAAGGCTTCGTAGTGGACCCCTAGCCACTCACCTTGGAAGTGTTTAAGGGTCCGGCTAACCGGGCAAGATGGGGAACACGAGCGTGGGTAAAGTGTACAACCTCTGCGAGTGACAATCGATCGATCGGCCGTGCTCACGGTCATGAGCGGCTTGGACCCTCACATGATTAATAAACTTGAAGATTAATGCAAATCATGGGTTTGTGGTTTGGTTTGAGGTTTCTCTTAAGGTTAAGTGGGTTGGTATACACTTACACCTAGTAATTAGGTGCTTGCTAATAAAACTTGACCAACTTATAAAACGCTTACCGTCGTGAACCATAGCCTATCCTTGATAGCCTTGCATTGTTTCCCCCACTTGCTGAGCACCAACCATAAGTGTGCTCACCCTTGCTTACCGTTGTTCGAGAGGAGAACGCCGGAGGCGAGGACGAGTACCGGAGTGACTACGAGGAGTTCTAGGGCATGCGGATCCCCCAGTCATCATGCCTGTGGAAGTCAAAGATGGAGCTGCTCGTCGTTTAGTTATCGTTGTGTTCGGACCTTCGAGTCCACCTCTCTGGATGTAATAATGGATATCATACTAGTTTAACTCTTGAATGTTTTATTACAGCAATGGTATTACTCTCGTTTTGTCTATCATGTGTGTGTAAATTGATCCTGGCGCACATATGAGATGCATTCGGTTTTCCTTGTAAAATCGGGTGTGACGAGGTCATCATGTGGTAAAGGTGGGGGAGTAGGAATTCTGTTAATTTCACCCGGAGGGGAGATGTTTGAATTTGCCATCCCTATACGACCTTTGTTACAAACAATCGAGCCGAGTACGAGACATTGCTTCGAGGGCTTCAATATTTGAGAGAAGGCTGTGGCCATTTCGGTTGAGGTTTATGGAGACTCGAGTTGGTAATCAAGCAATTGAACGGCCAATACGAATGCAAAAGCGAAGCAACGAGGAGTTACTATGAAGAATGCGGGGAAATCTTGAAGAGCTTCCCGTTGGTAACTCTCTGACATATTCCTAGGGAACATAACGAAGAAGCAAACGGGTTGGCTCGGAGCGCCTCCGGTTACAAAGAGAGTCAAGAAGCGTTTCTTTGCGGATATATGTGCACTAGGGACGGATCTTGCGGAGGATGATTGGAGAGAAGAGATCGTTGACTACTTGAAAGATCCATCCCGAAAGCTCTCTAGGAAGCTCGAGGTACAAGGCCATAAAATTCGTTCTCCTGGATGACAATTTGTTTTATGAATCATTAGATGGGGTGTTGTTACGATGATTGGGTCCCGGAAGAAGCCAAGAAGATGATGAGTGAAGTGCATGATGGGATGTGTGGAGCACACCAATCGGCCTATCGCATGAAATGGGTTATCAGGCAAACTGGGTGCTTTTGGCCAACGATATTAGAGGACTGCTTTGAGTATTACAAGGGATGTCAAGATTGCCAGAGGTTTGGAAATATTCAAAGGGTCCCTGCGTCAGCATTAAACCCCATTATCAAGCCATGGCCATTCAGGGGCTGGGGTATAGACTTGATTGGCCAGATTAATCCACCATCTAGCAAGGGGCATAAGTTTGTGCTTTTGGCTACAGATTATTTTACTAAATGGGTTGAGGCGATCCCACTGAAGAAGGTGATGTCGGAAAACATGGTTGAATTTGTCAAGAAGCACATCATCTATCGGTTTGGAATCCCTCGGACAATCACAATCGATCAAGGGGCCCAATTCGTGTCCACTGGAGTTCGGAGAATTTGCCGAAAGCATGGGAATCAAATTGTTTAATTCTTCTCCCTATTATGCCCAAGCTAATGGTCGGGCGAGAGGCTTCTAATAAGATCATGATCAAGTTGATACAAAAGAAGATCGACCGAAGCCAAGCGAGGTGGCATTCGGTACTCGGTGAGGCACTTGTGGGCTTACCGAATGGCCCCTCATGGAGCTACAAAGACTTGCTCCTTACGAATTGGTTTATGGGCATCATGCGGTTCTACCTTGGGAGATGCAATCGGATTCCGGGGAGAGTCGTGTTACGGAAAGATTTAAGCTCCAAAGATTACGGTGGCCTAATGATGGATGAGCTAGAGGATTTGCACATGATCCGTCTTAGGGCCCCGGAAAACATCGAGAAGAACAAGGCTGCGGGTTGCCAAGTATTATAACAAGAAGGTAAATGTCGGGCAATTTGCGAAGGCGATTTGGTTTGGAAAGCGCTATTGCCGATTGGAACCAAATACGGTGAATTCGGCAAATGGTCCCCTAGCGGGAAGGGCCCTTTCGCGTGGTCGGATGCGTCCCTGGTAATGCGTACATATTGAAAACTTTACTAGGAGAAGAATTTTCCGCCGCAATAAATGGAAGATACTTGAAGAAATATTATCCTAGTATTGAAATCGATCGATGATCACCGGCGGTGGGATTACATGCCTCGACACGGGGAAATAGGCGGGCGCTCAAGAACGGGGCCGCCTTTAGAACAAAAGATTCACAAACGGAAGGAACGACCGGTGCCTAAATGCATTGCCCTTAGCACAAAACTACATTACAAGCGCCTCTTGCGGGTTTACATCCAACAACCCCCGGTGATCGGGACTTCAAGGAGGTGGGAAGCGAGAAGGCGTGGAGAAAGAAGCGAAAGTATGATTCAATCTTTTCTTTGCTTCTTCGGTGCTCCCTCTTCGGTTGCTCCAAGACCACCGTGACGACGACTTGGAATGCACGGGGGTGACCATGATTTGCGGCCTCCACCAAGCTGTCCCAAGCCGCTTTCGGGTTGTTGTACAGTCGAGACATACGAAACGAGAGGAGCGAGTGTTAGGGGCAAGAAATCCGGATGTGAGCGCGAAGTCAAGAAGGAGTCGAAACACTTACCTCCCACTAATGCCTCCCGAGCCATGCGACGCTCGCGTTCGGCCCGGCAATGAGCAATGACGTCCCCGAGGTCATGCTCCGAGTGCCGAACGCGGCGGCGCAGCCGATGGCTAGCTCTCTGTTCGGGCGTAGAATCTTCGCTTCGAAGGAGTAATCGGAGGAGACGTATTCGGGAATGTCCTCGGTCCCAATGATTTCTTCGGGAAGCAAATCAAGGCCGGAAGAGGAAAGGTAGAGAGGAGGTAAAGCACGAGATCATATGAGAAAACAAGGAGTAAATCAAGGGAAAACTCACCTCGAACCGAGCGTTTCTCGGAGCGCCGCTCTCCCGGGGTTGCTTGCCTTTGTCCATGGCCTTGGGGTTTTTTCCTCCGAGGACGGGGGGAGGAAATGAGAAGTGATGGATGAGTGTGCGAGTGGAGTTGCGGGGGCATCTCGGCGGGCTATTTTATTGACCGAGGGGGTGTATTGGGAGTGATGATCGGCCGGCGTGCACTATTGGAATACCAAACGACGGGGTTTTCTCCCCGAATGCAAAGGGTTTTCGCTTGAACGGTGCTTACGGATTGCCGATTCGGGGATCTTCGTGGATTTTGCGCCAAGGGGCATCTGTTTTCGCGTGTTCGGTTCAAGCTAGTTCCCGAATACGTTTAAGGAAAACAAGATTCACGGATGCAAACATGAAGAAAATCATCGCGGTGCGGGCACGGAATTCAAAAGTTCTTTATTATTGCCGATATCAAGCATCCCTAATACAATCTAGTCAAAGAGCCCGTTCGGCACGGATTGGGGGTGAGTGAGTTCGGCAATGGCGTCGCCGTGGCCATCGAGGCGCTCCAAGATGAGCTCAATCTCCTCGATGTCTTCGGCGCGCCGCCCGAAGCCGTGCGGCTGGTGGAGTAGTCGACGTCGGTGTGCGTCGCCATGGCGGCCGGAGCCCGGGTGGTGCCCAAGCGGACGCCGTGGGTGGCCACTTCATCAACGCGGTGCTCCACCGCGACAAGGGCGCTCCACCGGCGTGTCTCCGCGGGCGTTCACCTTATCGGCCGGTTGTTCCACCGGCATCTTTGGGCGGGTTGAGCTCGGCATCACGGGCCGCAAAGTGCAAGAAAAAGGGGGGATTAGCATCAAAGGCCGGATTGGATCAAAGAGCGGTGTCGGGGCCGTACCGTCAATGGTCTCCGGCGGTTGCTTGCGCCGGTCTTCCCATTCCAACTCGGCCATGCCGGCCTTTTTGGAGATGTCCTCCGGCTCATGCGTCGGGCCGCCTCCCGATTCCGCCTTGAAGCGGAGAGCGTCGAGTTCCCCGTAAGGCACGGGGGAGTGGCCGTCGGACTCCAAGGAGTCGTCCGGTAGGGGCGGCCCGGCGGCGCGGGAGATGGATTCCATTGAATCAACTCCGAAAAAGGGATGATCGTCAAAACAAAAGGAGATCAAAGATGAATCGAGAGAAGAGGAATTGACGATCATTGCCTCCGCGCGCACCGGCGTGGCTCCCCTCCGCCTCATCGGAGGCGCGACGTCGGTTGAGGGCCGCGCACTATGCTTCTCCGAGATGTGCCTTTGTTTGGAGAAGAAGAAGACTTGAGATTGGCAAAGATTCGAGAGCTAAAGGCTTGGCGGAGAGCTAGGGGCACCTACGGTTTCAATTATAGGCCCGGCAAGACGGATCGTGGCCTCAAGTCGTGGCTCGGATCGTGGCGCATATCCCAAGAAAATCGGAAGGTGGGAAGGTTTCCTTGACCGGTCCGCCAATGGGTCGTTTGGAGTTCTAGGCCGAGTCATATTCGTTTGAGTCGGCTCGGTGAGAGGAGTCAAAGTGCCATTCGGGTATTGGTATTTCTTTGCCGAATGGGTCGTTCAGCATTGCATTTGAGAATGCGCAGAAGAAAAAGGAAATAAAATTGCAAGAACAAATGTGACAAGAGCGACCAATTCGGTTACACATCGATCGAAGCATCTAGATGTTCAAATATTTTGCAATTACACTACGGACATTCGATGTTGTTTGGCGAAAACTTTCCATCCGCTCTTGATAATCTTTCTGGACGCTAGACAGGATGGTAAGTTCTGCATCACATTGTTTCACCTTAGCTATAGCCGATATTGCTTCCTCTTGGGTCTTCTCTATCAATCCAGGGAGCTCGGCTATTTTCTTGTCATCGGCCTCTATCTCAGCTGACAGGCTTCTCAGTTCTGCCTCCAAAGCGGCTTTTCTGGCGATCTTCAATTCGCGAGAAGCTTGCAGATTGGCCAATGTATCTTTGTGGCTCTCGGTCTGAGATTGTGCCCCTTTCACGGCTTGTTCGGCACGCGGCCCTCTTCTTTTCAACGGTGGGCGGGAGGACACCTTTCTCAAAGCTTGTCTTATGGGCACATAATGAATTTCCGGACCGGAGATAGATGCAAGAGAGGCACCGATGTCCTCGGGGAGTTCTTGGGCGATGGGTTTGAGCATTTCCTCAAAGTGATCGAGATCTTTGAACCGATCTCGCGCATCTTTTTGCGGCCGGGGGCAAAAATCTCCTTGAGCTTTTCCAAGCACTTCCTCGACGAGTTTGAGGCACTTCTTCCCTTGCCTCGGTAATCGGGTTGTTCCCCATTGATGGACTTGATGATGATGGGGCACGATCCTAAGAAAGCAATATTGCCGAGTCGGGAGTGTTGGAAGTAAAAGGTAGTAGGATCTTGAATTGGCCTCGGTACGAATCGAAGCTCGGTGGAAGGCTCTGAAGGGAAGCGGATAAGAAATCTCGGAGTAAAATTAAAAACCTAAATGCCGAATGAAACTTATGGTAGAAAAATTTACCGAGCAGCTTGATTTTGGGCTGCCATTGGGGTTTTGAGCTCGAACAAGGGGATCTAGGGTTGGATCTAGACGAAGATTCCGGCGGATTGTGAAGAGAGAGAACAAGTGTTGAACGATTCGATTTGAAGACAATGGAGGTTGGAGTCAATTCCGGAATAAAATTACTTTTATCCCGTAATTGAAGGGGCATGTGTTAATACCAAAATTTCGTAAGGAGTCGACTTGTGGGACCAGCTCGATGAGGAGTCCGTCCGGCGGAAGGAAGATTTCTTCGGATGCATTCGGCAAAAAAATCCGCGGTCGGCTATCGTCCGTTTCCGTTCGACAAGAGAACGATTGAGCCGATTTTGCGGGATTGTACGGTGACATGGCTCAAGCGGGAAGGGCGAATGGATGGATAAGCGATCAAGCCTAGAGATAAATTAGGTATCAAATCCATTCGAGGTTGTGCTTGGCGAGGGGTATAAATATGAGCCCCGAATGTATGTAACATATACACAATCATTCTCAATACAAACCAGCTTTACGCCAAACCCTAGAGTATTTGTCGTGTCGTCGAGTTCTTCGAGAGGGTTCATCGATCCGTCGACCTCCGTGAGTACCGCAACCTTGTATCATGTCTAGTATCATGCGGTGGATTTAGATCCGATGCAAGTAGTCTTGTTACCATGCTTAGTGTCATGCGGTAGATTCAAGGTTGGTTCAAGAAGGTTTCTTGTTAGGTCATGAGCCATGCGGTAGGCTAAGATCTAGCTTGAAGCTAGTTATCGGCTCTATTGGATTTTGGCAAGATCCAATAGATTCATTAAGTTACCCCGTGTTGCTTTGAGTTTTTGCTTTATGTTTAAATTCATGTAACACCTTTTTGCCCAATCTAGATGGGTTTGGATCGGCTTTATCCTTTTCCGATGATCCTTATGTGAGTTGAGTTTGTGCCTTTGGCTAATTTAATACGCGGATCACGTGCTCCTTGATAGCCGAAACCGAATCGATCTAGGTTGTCACGTGTTGCGGGTTCAAGCTTGCCAACGTTGGTATAAATCTTGAAAGAAATGAGTATCACGCGGTAGATGCGAGGTTTTTGGGTTGTTTTGAAGCTAGTCATCCGGTGGATTAGATTTCAAATCAATCGATAGATTTATCTTACTTGGTAATGCTCGTTCCTTCTTCATGGACCCCGAATCGGTACGTTCGGCCGTATTCGGTTATGTATCTCATGAGTAGAACACATGCGTAATCTATGCTTTAAATAATGTATGCTTTTAGCTTTCCATATTTAGATCGTATCATGCGGTGGATAGATCTATTTATGGAAAGTGGTACGATCCCCATGCAAGTTGTATCATGCGGTGGATAGATTTGTTTGGCATCGTACCCGACGGGTTTTAAAGTACCTAGACATGCGGTAGACTAGTGCTTTGGATCTATGCATGCTTGTTTATTGCATGTTTATGCTAGCGTTTTACTTTATTTATTTATTTAACGTTGATCACCACGGGGATCGGTCATGGTCTTGCACACGCATCTTTGTTCAAACAAAGACCGGTCGTCGTCATACTTGCGTCATCTATTCGGCTATGTTACTTTTTCCTATTTACGACTCCCGATTGGTTTCGGTTCTTTGCGGATAGCTTTCCATAGCTATATTCATCTCATACGGCTTTGTAGCCGCAAATATGGAACGCTATGCGGTACCACCCGGCAAGTTCTAAGTTTTGGAATTTAACTACTTTATCTTTTGTTAGTTTTCGGGAAAAATTGAGCGGCACGTCTCGTGATTCTCTCGCACGTGTGAAGCCAACTTGTTCGGCTTGCTGTGTGCTTGGCGCTAGGTGCACATTTTGCGTCAACACCTCGTTTATCCACTCAAATCTTGCGGGAACCTCAACACAAAGTAGATCGGCACCAAACCCTAGATATGTGCTCAAGATAGAAACAAGCATGCAACAAGATGAACAAGCACAAGAGACACAAGGATTTGTTACCGGAGTTCAACCTCACACCTTGAGGTCTACGTCTCGTTGAGGTACCCACGAAGGGTGGACCTTTACACCTAGGTCACTTTCCTCCCTCTAGCGACCACAAAGATCAAGCTAGAGTTACTTACTCAATGTCGGGGTGATACAAACTTCCTTGGGCAGCCACAATCTTTGGACGCTCCAAGGCAACGCCTATCCGGCTAGGAGCTCAAGGCTCCAAGAGTAACAAACACGAATTTTGCCAACCAAGCGAAGAACGAGGTGCTCTAGAGATGGGAAATCAGCTCACCAGCACTCTCCAAGCCCTTGCTCTTAAATCCTCTTAAATCCCACAACAAATCTCACCAACCTTTAGCCAAAGGGGGAAGAGGAAGGGAGTAAATGAGGTCTGTTCAAGTCAACACGAAGTGGCAGGGAAGAGAGTAAATGAAGGGGTGGAGGGGGCTTTTATACCCCCCTCACCCAGAATATAGCCGTTGAGGCTTTATGACCCGGAGTATCCGGGGTAATCCCGGAAACTCCGGCCTTCCAAGACCAGCACCCAAGAAAAGATCTCCGTGTATGTGTTGGTGCAAAAATGTCTCTCATAGGTTTTGTTTTAGCAACTAGAGCACCTGTTCGACTCTTGGAAGACATAATTCCTGTCCCTCTTGATAGTACGGCATTCCTAGGACTCAATTTCAAAATTAAAATAAATAAGTATTCTTAGGAATCCTTTAGAGCACCACTTTCCTTTTTTATATTCAACAAGCTGTGCTTGATGCCATACATAATTTTAATACGTGCTCATGGACTAGATAAATTCATTAGCTACTTAGGTGTGTGTCATTAAATCACCAAAACCCACTTAGGGGCCAAGATACTCTTCACAGAGTTGTGACCACGGCGGCCAGCAAGCGCGGGCGGCGCTGCAACAACGGCCAAGCAAGCGCGTGCTCGTGCTGCAGGCACGGTGCACTTGTCGATGTTTTAGACCGGCAACCTACTAAGGGGAGTACCCGAAGTAGATGAATGTGACTCGCCGAGATCGGTAACTAGAAGGAAGAGACATGTGGCACACAATTTAGACAGGTTCGAGCCGCGAGGTGCGTAATACCCTACGTCCTGTATGCTGCGTAGCTCTGGATTGATTGGGCACGATTACAAGATAGTGCAATAGTGCGCCGTGAGTTGTAGGGGATTGGATGAGGTGATCCTGAGATCGGTCCCTGCCTCGCCTTATATAGTCGGGAGCGGTGGTTACAAGTCGGAGTAGGGAGAGAGTACTAGTCGAGTACGTCTATGAGTCCTCTATACGGTGCGGAACATGTACGGCTCCCTAACCGAGTACTACTCTGTGCGGTCCTTGTGCTCCACGCCTTCGGGTGCCGTGTAGCGCAAGCCGGTAGTCCCGGGGGCCCACCGAGTAGTCGGTCCCGGTACCCACCGAGGTAGTGGGTCCGGGGAGGTCCATACGACAAGCCCCCGAGTACTTTGTAGTCGAGAAGGAGAGCTTCAAGTAGTCTTGACGGCCTAAACAAGTAGTCCTCAAGCGTAGTCGAAGCATCCCGAGGCCGGAATGTACTCCGGTCGATGTTTGAGCAATCTTGAAGTCCTCTCAAGTAGTCCCAAGCGTCCTCGAAAACCGCTTTCGAAGGTCTTCAAAAAATGCCTCGTCTTGTCTTGAAGCCGAGGCCGACATGGAGGTGCGATTTGCAAAATTGCACTCCATATGGAGTAGCCCCCGAGCCTTAGGTTGAGCCGCGGGCTCGGCCGAGGGTCCATCCGAAGTCTTGGCAAGAGAATCCCGAAAAATCCGAGAAAAAACCGAAGGACACATGGCACGGAGCCCCCGAGCCTTGAGTCGAGTACTTCCTCTCGAATTGAAGGGTCATCTTGAAGAATGTGTCCTGAGATGCTCTTGAGACTAGCCGCTTCCCAGGTAGTCGAGTAGAAGTAGCCGAGCCCCCGAGGTGAGGCGCGTCGACTAGTAGAATACGAAGGGTCACGCGCAGCCGCTGAGTCAGCCGCGCGTGGACTTGTCCAGCCGCCCGTTGCGGAGCCACTTCGGCTTATAAATAGAAGCCAAAACCCTTAGGGTTTTTCACCCATTCAAGCTGCAGCCATTCCGTATCCATCTGAAGCAAATCCACTCCCAGCGCTTGCTGCCGCCGTAGTAGATTCAAGTGCGCCGCCACCCAAAGCTTTTAGGGTAGCCCCCGAGTGGATGCGAGTGAAAACGCCCTGCACTTGGAGGATGAAGCCGTCACCGTCCAAGACATCGAAGGCCGCCGGAAGAAGAGGGGCCGCAAAGAGGCCGCCGCGGCTGCCACCGGAGCGGCGCCGCCCATGTCTCCACCGCGAGTCGATCCAAGCCGCGAGTGGAAGAAGTCCAAAGTGAAGACGGAGGATCTACTGACCCTCGTGAATAGCGGGTTCATCAGGGAGAAGGAAGTCGACATGTGAAGATCTGCCGCTGGAGATCCATATCCGATGGAGAAGGCCGAAGACGAGATCCCAATGTTTGTGCGGTTCGTGGAGCGTGGGCTTGCGCTCCCGTCCAGCGATTTCTTCAAGGGGCTGCTCGGATACTACGGGATCGAGTACCTGAACCTGAACCCCAACGGCATCTTCCACACGGCGGTCTTCGTGCACTTCTGCGAAGCCTTCCCCCCGGATCAAGCCACATTGGGTGCTTTTCCGAAGTTCTTCCGCGTCAAGCCGCAACCAAGTGCCACCAACCCCGGGGTAGTCGGAGGAGCCGACATCCACCCGAGGGAGGACGCCGCGGAGCAATATCCGGCGTACAAACTTGTCGACTCCAACACGGATTGGAAGACCGGTGGTTCTATATCACACCACCCCGGCCCGCCGAGCCGAGCGGACGACGGCCCGAGCACGAGAGAATGGTGGAACACGGAGCCCACCATGCAAGAAGGGATCCAGCTCCCCGAGCTGCTAGCACGCATCAAGGTGCTCAGGGAGGCGGGACTGAGGGCCGAGCACGTGGCCTTCAGTTTCATGAAGCGGAGGGTGCAGCCGTTGATGGCTCGAGACACCCTAGGCTTCGAGTACACCGGCGACGACGACAGGTCGCGGATGCCGGGAGGCGAGCTGGACGACAGCGACATCATCGAGAGGTTGTCGCGGATCTTCAAAGACATGCCGCCGTACACGGCGTGCCCCGTACGGGGAGTACTCCGCCTCGCGCCCACCCAAGGAGGTGAGTAGTCGTACTCTCCTGGTCGAGTAGTCATTGCCTGATGTAGAGTTGCTGACGTCTCGTGTCCTGCAGGAGGACTTGAAGAAGTTCATCTCCGAGCCGCAGCCACCTCCGAGCGGAATCGAGATCCCAATGGAGAGGAAGTCGAAGGAGCGGCGTGAAGTCGGTGAAGGCGATGACACCGTCGCTGTGGAAGACACCACCGACGACGACGAAGACGACGAAGAAACGCCGCGCAGACCGCTTCCGGTGCCGCGTCGAGGTTTAGCCGCCGGGCTTGCCTCATGTTCCTCCGGTACAAGACCCCCCCGACTAGCACTGGAGGCTAGTCCGGCCGCGCCGCCATGGAAGCCGCGCAACCCCACTAGGAAGCGGGTGACGAAGAAGCTCAAGGTCTCGCAGACCACGCCTCGGAGGTAAGTTGTCTTGAACAGAGTAATCGAGTACCCTAAACCCATTGTACTAGTACGATTGCCGATGAGTAGTCTCCCTTGTATGCGGGAGGTGCGCCGACGGAGCCCGTCGAAGAGGGGCGATGAGGGGGTGTGGGACACGGTGGGGGAATCAGCGGAAGTTGTAGTCTAGCCCCCACTGTGGAGGAGATCTTGGCGCAACTGGAGCGCCAGCCCCCTGCTCTACAAGGGAGCACGGGACCCGTAGCCGCCGCCGTTGAAGAGGTGGTGGCTTCAGGAGCGCAGGAGACCACTGCGCCGGCCGCCGCTGCTGTGGAGGAGGCGGTAGCCGCAGGGGCGTCGGAGGAGGCGCCCGCTGAGGGTGGACTGGTCGACATCGCCAGCATCCTCGGTGCTCCGGCCGTGACAATTGTCCGGTCGAACTTGTAAGTACCGTATCCTTCCGAGTAGTACTTGTTGCAGTAGTCGATGTTGACTGACGACCATCTGTGAGTGTTTCTGCAGGAAATCCACGGATTTGTCCTGGGAGGGGGACGAGCCCTCTTCAGCGGTGGCGGAAGAAGACGCGCCGCCCACCGATGAGGCCGCTCCCACTACCCAAACGGTGACCGAGCCACCGGCTACCGAGGCGCCGTTGCCGGAAGCCACCGTAGTCGAAGGTGAGTACCCTTCTTGAAGCTGTAAGGCTCTTTGAGGAGTAGTCGTAGGCACTGATGCACTTGTCGTCTTTGTGACAGGCACTGGAGCTGAAGGTGACGACATCCCTGCGGGGGTGCCGATGCGGAGGTTGACACCGGGAGGCCCCGGAGGGTCGCCGAAGGAGCCCCCGAGCCCATGGAGAAGGTCGTCGAGAAGTCCGCTGGGGGAGAGGCGGTCACCACGTCGCCAGAGATTGCTTTGGAGGTGGCTATCCGCTGCCCCGAGATCCAGGACGCAGAGCCCATCCGCTCCGCGCCGATGACGGAGGCCACCACGAGTAGTCGCGGCGGAATAGAGCTGCTCGCAGACGATCTAATCGAGCCGGCGACGGTGGCCAAGCATCTGGAGGCGATCCATCAAGCCGAGCAGTGGATGAAGGTAAGTAGCCGTAGCCTTTGAGTAGTCAATCCTTCGTCGTTGAGTACTCTTTGTGACTTGAGTTGTCTTGTGCAGGACGTTGCGGAGCGGTCCCGCGACAAGTCGAACCTGCTGCAGGGCTATGGCGACACGGTGCTCCGTGCCGAGGCGCTAGAAGAGCAACTTGTGAAGTCGCGGAAGCACGCGGCTGCCATGCAGTCAAAGCTCGACGCCGCCTTCGCCAAGTACCACAACGACGTCCGGGAGTTGCGGGCGAAGGGCGACGACTTGGTGCGGAAGAACAAGGGCCTCCGCAACAAGAACAAAGGTACGCCGCCGAACCGGTCGTGTACTTGTTGGAGGTCGAGAAGTCCTTGACCCGCCGTGTCGTCGTCGTGTTGCGCAGCTTGAGGGCCGGTGGAGCAACGAAGGCCTCGGAGACGAGCATGAAGAACCTCTTCTACCGGGAGCAAGAAGCCCGCTAGGTACTCGAGCTCGACTACAAAGAACTCGCCTTCGAGTGCGAGAAGCATATGGAGCTTCGGATTGCTTCGACCGAGATCTCGTCAATCGCTACAAATCCTTGCGAAGTTGAACAAAGTCCGCGAGGCATTGCGGGCCCGCATGAAGGAGTTGGAAGAAGCCGCACCGCCTATCGCAAGACTCCTGGTGCCGCACCCGGCGGCCCCAAGATTGCTCCTCTGGTGGATCACCTCAAGGAAGCTCCGAGCCGGCTGGCCGCCTACGTGAAGCACATGGCGAGGTCGATCCCAAGACAAGTCTTGGCCTTCATGAAGTCGTACTTCCCGAAGGCCCCAGTGGAGGTAGTCGCCGGCGGGGTAGCCGCCAACTGCTCTGATGAGCAGTATGCAGAGCTGCTGGAGCAGATGGCTCCCATCGCGGAGCAGGTAGCTGAGAAGCTGAACCTCCAGTAGCCCTGTAATAGGTAGCTAGTAGCCATGGTTGTACAGGAAGACAATTGTAATGAATTGCTTAAGTATTAATGAAAGAAATTTTCCAGCAATGAGTACTCGTAGTCGCGATCTCAGAGTGCGGAGCCCCCATCGTGGAGTGGATGCGAGTAGTAGTACTCGGCTTTGGTAGTCCCGTTGTAGGGAGTAGACAGTAAAGAAGTTGATGAACAATCAAACTTTATTACTGAAGGAGTACACCTGGGTGGCCAGGGCCGTAGTTACAAAGTAGTCGCTTGGACCGGAGGCCGCTTACCGAGTAGAGCCGGAGCGGGTGGCCGCTCACAGCCGTTGATCCGTAGGTAGCCGTGTAGGCTGGATCGTAGATCCGTAGGTAGCCGTGCAGGCTGGATCTTGGAGTGTGGTCTCTTAGTAGACCGCTGCTAGAGTCCTTGACGCTCGTCGCAGCCCCCCCAGGATCCGTAGGTAGGCGCGGGGGCCGGATCTCGGAGAGGAGTAGTCCGAGACCGGAGCCGGACCGGAAGCCGCTTATGGCGGAGGGGTGTTGATGTAGTCGCGTAGACTTGAACCCCAGAGTAGTCGTGTAGACTAGGCGTAGAATCGACAGAGTTGGTCGACGTTCCACGAGTTGTTGATGTCTTCGCCTTCAAGTGTTTGGAGGCGGTAAGAGCCCGGCCCCGGTCCACCTTTGCCACGGTGAAGGGACCTTCCCATGGGGAGCTGAGCTTGTGAAGTCCTTCCGTGTTCGGATACGGCGGAGGACGAGATCTCCAACGTTGAAGGAGCGTTCCTTGACGTTGCGATCATGGTAGCGTCGGATACCCTCTAGGTACCTTGCCTCGATTGGACAAGGGCGGCGCGCCGAGCTTCTTCAAGGCTGTCGATATCAACTCGTCTGCTGTCTTCTGAGACGCCTTCGTCGTAGTGCTCCACTGCTGGCGAGTTCCATATGACGTCGGTAGGGAGGATTGCTTCGGAGCCGTAGACTAGGAAGTAGGGGGATTGCCCCGTTGGCTTGGATGGTTGAGTCCGCAGCCCCCAGAGTGCGTTGGGTAGTTCCTTGATCCACTTGCCCCCTTTGGAGTTAGCAGCGTCGTGTAGCCGCTTCTTGAGAGCGTCGAGCACCATCCCATTGGCGCGCTCGACTTGTCCGTTGGCCCGTGGATGGGCAACTGAGACGTATCGGACGTCGATCCCGCCGTTCTCGCGAGTACTCCCGAAATCGGTGGTTGTTGAAGTTGGAGCCCGTGTCCGTGATGATGCGGTGGGGTAGTCCGTAGCGGTGTACGAGTTCATCCGGAAGTCGAGTACTCGTCGCCTTGGGGCATGTGACCGGCTTGACCTCGATCCACTTGGTGAACTTGTCGATAGCCACCAATACCCCGTTGAATCCTCCCCGGCGCGCTTGGTAGTGGCCCAATCATGTCAAGCCCCCCGGCGAGGCAAAGCGCCGGGTTGGCGGTATGGTAACTAGCTTGTAGGCCGGGACGTGTTGTCGCTTGGCGAAGCATCCGGCATCCTTGGCACTTTCTGACGAGTTCTTCGGCATCGCCCAGAGCTGTGGGCCAGTAGAAAGCTCGTCGGAAAGCCTTGCTGACCAGCGTGCGTGAGGACGCGTGGTTGCCGCAGACGCCCTTGTGGATCTCCTCCAAGATGTCCTTGCCTTCTTCACGAGGGACGCACTTCATGAGTACTCCAGAAGATGCGCCCCGCTTGTAAAGCTTGTCTCCAACGAGGACGTAGGACTTGGCGCGGCGGACGAGTTGCTCGGCTGCGTTCTTGTCGGAGGGGACCTTCTGCTCGCTGAGGTAGTCGATGAAGGGTTGCCTCCAGTCCACGTCGATCATCATGACCTCCTCGCCCACCGGTGGATGGGCCGGGACGATGGTCGGTGGCGCCGCTCCGGGATGGATGGCGCGTGAAGCTCGTGTACGAAGACACCCGCTGGCACTTGAGCGCGGGTGGATCCGAGCTTGGAGAGGACGTCCGCCGCAACGTTGTTGTCGCGGACGATGTGATGGAACTCGAGACCGTAGAACTTGTTCTCGAGCTTGCGGACTTCTAGGCAGTAGGCGTCCATGTTCTCCTTGTTGCGGTCCCAAGACTTGTTGACTTGGTTGATGACCACTGCGGAGTCGCCGTAGACTAGTAGCCGCTTGATTCCCAGTGAAGCCGCGAGGCGGAGTCCGTGTAGAAGGGCTTCGTACTCGGCTTCGTTGTTTGAGACCTTCCAGAAGATCTGTAGGACGTACTTGAGTTGTTCGCCCGTTGGAGAGATCAGGAGTACCCCTGCACCTGCGCCCTCGAGGTTGAGTGAGCCGTCGAAGTACATCACCCAATGCTCTGGTCGCACGGTGGGAGTAGGTAGCCGGTTCTCCCGCCACTCGCCATGAAGTCGACTAGTGCTCGCGACTTGATGGCCGTGCGTGGCTTGAAGTCGATAGTGAGGGCGCCGAGCTCGACAGCCCCACTTGGAGATTCTTCCAAAGTAGCATCTTGGTTCCGCAGGATGTCGCCAAGCGGGTAGTCGGTGACGACGGAGACCGTTGACGGTTAATAATTGTATCAAAGTTCGTTCGTGACTCGCAAGCGTACAAGTCTCCCGTCGTAGTCAAGGGACCCTTCTTCCCTCGAGTGGTGAACCCAAGGTATCGAATCCGTGGAACAAATGTGTGACGCAAGACTTAATCTATTAAAGCCAAATAACTTCAATACTCGATAAAGAACCTAATGCATCTAAGTAAAAGACACAAAACAGATCTAATCTACTAAAAACCGGAGAAAACAAAGTAAGATTGGGTAGATAAACCGATCTAGAGGGATCGGGGTAAGCCTTTTGTTGAAGTTCCAAGCAAGAGAAGAAGTAGCAAATCGAATCTTAATAAAAGCCTCTTTAAATCGTGGTTTCCCGTCCAAATCCGAAAACATCCGCCTTTCGAGACCCCCGTTCGTCACAACGTATCCCTATTCATGCGGGGAGCTTAGGGCGAGTCAAAAGACAAGTCGAGATTCTTTCGGAAGATCCGGCATGTACCTCTAGCCACCGCGGCTACAAGAACACCCTATGTAATCTATCGCGCGAATAGAATTGGAATAAGCAAAGCCGATCGAAAAACGAAATCTTCGAGGAAACACTTGATCGCTAGGAAAAGATTCAACTTGATAATTCAACTATGACAATGATACATGCACAAGATCACCACCGGGATCCTTCCTTGATCTTGCTTCTAGGTCCGGAACTCCGACGTGGTCTTCCATGCAAGGTTCCCACGTCGGCTAGGGAAACCCTAGACAACTAGCTCGACCCTCTCCTCTCCGACATGGTGTCCCTCTCTTCTCTCGCTTCTCGGCGGCCGAAGACGAAATCTTCTCTCGCGTGGCTCTCGGTCGGGGGACTATAAATAGCCCGATTGGCGGCTAGGGCAAAGGGCGACGGGTTTGGGCCCTAAATGGGCTCGGGGCCGACCGGACCGGGCCGCCGGCCCGGGCCCATTTAGGCCCGGCCCCGTGGGCTCCTTCGCCCGAGGTCGGTTCCCTTGCTTCCCGGATGCTTCCCCCTTCGCATGTAGGTCCATGTCGTCGGTTTCTCTCCGAATTGGACTCAACTCCTTATCTTGCAAGATTCAAGCACTTTTCTGGTCAGGTCCCTGGAGTCTGTCGTCTTCTCGGATCAAGTCCCCGGCTTCTTGGAGTTAATTTTGCTTCATTGCATGACTTGTTCAGGACTTTAAGGTCTTGTCATGAGGTGCTTGATGAACTTATCCCGAAAGTCTTGCATTCAACACTAAAACCCTGCATAAACATTAAACTCCAAAACCGACATGCACACGTGAACTTGTTATACCACGGGGGTTAGTACCAATGGATAAGGTATAAAACTCATGCCAACACCGAAGGTAAACTCATGGCTAGGTTGACGGATTTTCACCGTCAACATCTCCCCCATGCTTAAACCTTGCTCGTCCTCGAGTAAGCCTTCGATGGATATCATTATTGCCAAACAATGTTTAAACTTTGCATTTGATCACACATGAGAAAACATAATGCTCTCAAAATTTTAATTCATTGAAGTTCCATAATGTACTAGCCTTCATCTCTACGAGGGTAGACTCTTATTAAGCTTATCCCACAAGTATTAACATGCTCACAAAGTTTTAAATAGATCTCGAATTTTTGAAATAAAGAACGAGAATAAGAAAAGCTAAACCAAATTCACAAATTTAAATCATCTTGTATATTGCTCATAAACTCTCATCTCAATTGTCTCTCAAGCCTATATATTCTACTCCTTTCCATCTCATATATATGTGGTAGGCTTTATATGGAGCTTTGGGAAAGTTTAGTCCTAACAAGATTTTATAAATGAGGTGTTGTCAAAACAAGACAAGCTTCTCATGGTCTTACCGAGACTCGTCAAAAAGGTCATTGGAAAATAATGTTAAATCAAGGAGGGGAAAGAGAAAAATACACAGACTTTTAGATAAGTGGACATGTGTAAATGGCAAAGAGTGATCCCGAGGCACAAAGGAAGTCCTCGTTATCGGATTGCACATGGTTGGAAAAAGAGAATGGATCTTTTTATCTTGAAGCCTTGGATGCACTCTTAGAGAACCGGGGAGTTCACTTTACGCACAAATATATTTTTTTCTTTCTTATATTTCTCATTCTTTTCTTTCTTTCATTCATTCATTTTTTTCTTTCCTCGTCATATATTCACCCATGACTTTCACAACGAAGTTTTGATTTTTTATACCTTGAAAGTCATGAATATCACCGGATTTTTTTTCTTTCATCATTATATATATATTTTTTTAAAATACTCCCTTTTGAACTCTAAAACCGCACCGTATCTACCTCCTCCCCCATGCTTAGACGTTGCTCGTCCTCGAGCAAAGAGGCGAAAAATAAGGTAGGTACCGGAATATTTTTCCTTGGAGAGATACTTGAAATCTTCAACGTTGGCACCGTCTTGCGATCTTCCTTGAATTGATGATCCATTCTCAACGATAGGTTGTGGTCAAGGAGGTAATCACAAAAAATGATGTTTGGTTTAAGGGTGGATATCCGGCGAAGTTTGTGAGATCTCCGATGCGGGGATACACAATGCACGGATAAAAGGCTAGCAAAAAGATAGATACGCAAAAACGGAATGACCAGCTTCTTAGTCTCGGGCCAGAGAAATCATGGCCTGCAATAACTCACTCAAAAATAAATCTTGTACACTAAGGTTTATGCACTCAAATATATATAAGGCTTTGGATAGGTTGAGCAACACACAAGTGATATTTGTGACAAGGTTAGCAATATTTTTGAGCATAAAAGACATCTTTAATCTATTCATAACTTGAGAGCACATAAAACACTATGGGTCTTTATTTTAATCATGACCTCCGCTGAAAATTAAGCTAGTATTTAAATAAATTCAGATCTGTATTTTTAAGAGAGCACTAGCTTAAAATGCATAAATCAATTACAAAGATGAACAAAGCTGCAATTATAATCATATATCATCATGGCACAAATTTTGTAACTTTTCCAATGATAAAATCAAGGTGGTGTCTTTATTAATGGTGACATCAAGTTGAAATACACACTGAAAATAAACAAAACATGCTTGCTGAAATTTAAATAAAAACAGAAAATACTACGCAAGCACACATAAGCAAAAGCTGAAAATTACGAGAGAAAAAGAAAAGAAAAGAAAACTAAAGTTCCTAAATCTTCTAGTCCTCCGCCGGTGGTTGATGTTGATGATCTTGATAATAATACCCTTGCTCGTAATATGATTGGACATTCCCTCCGACGAATTGATTTGGCTCCACAAGGTGAAGGCGTCCAAGTTCAAAGGCAATATTTGCATTGCTTTCACCAAGTTGAGTTGCGTTAGCTTGGATGGCTGCGATGTTTTGAGCGTTTCTTGCAGCATACCCTCCAATAATGGCCATGCTTTGTTGTGGTTGGGGATGATGAGCGTAGGACTCCGCGAAGTTAGCGTTGGGCACAACATAATTTTGTGGGGGTACCGGTGCACCACCCCCCATGCTTGTCCTTGTGACCCTCCGTAATAACTTGGCGGAGGAGGGATCCCGCCGAATGGTTGCACATTGGGTTGTGCTCCACTCGCTTGTGCGGAGGATGTTCCCTCCTCTACGATTCTTCCTCTCTTGTTCTTCCTTGCGGGGACAAGTAGTCCCTCTTCCAACCAATCTTCTCTCCCTTCATTGAAAAGCCTAAGCCTCTCGTTGGGAAGGGGTAGGTTCACTATGGCCAACCGATAACCTCCTCTCTCATCTCCACTAATGTATTTGCCTTGCCGCAAATATTCAATGCCGAGAGAGGTACCTCGCAAAAGGTGGTCGGGGTTTCTTGCGATCCCCGCCGCAAGGAAAAGGCCAACATGGAGAGGTAACACCCCGAACCAATATTACCCGCCCCCGATGTTGCTTCACAACACCAACGGTTGATCATGAGGTAAGAGGGGTCTATTGGCTGCCTGGCAATAAAGCCGAGTATAACCAATTCAACTCCGTGTCGGTCACCTTTGTTTCCTTCATCCTCCCCAATATCCTCTTGCACATCCAAGAGTGAAATATCCGGATAATGGGGTTGCGGATGCAATTGCGTTGTTGATGGGCTTCTCCGGAGATCATGTTCCAAAATCCCGCTAACATGCCGGTGGCACGTCAACTTTCTCCGAGCTCCCTTGTGGAATCCAAGCAGCTCCCTAACGTGCTCGTAGGGAACCTCTTGTTGGACTCCCTCCAAACGGAATGACAAGCTTTGTACCCCATCATCATCAACGATGGGTGCAATAGTCATTAAAATTTCCAAGGCGAACCCCCAAATGGGTGTCCACCGTTACTCCGTTGGAGAACCGCACCCATCCGAGGTGCCCCAACATATAGTATATGCCGGTGCAAAAAACCCAAGGTGTAGAGTGCTTGGTCGTCGAACTCGACGTTCGGCACAAGCCTCTTCTCAAGATTGGCGAGCCTCTCCTCCTCCTCCGTCGACAAGATGATGAAGCCGTACGAAGAGTGTGTCGGGGTGTAAGGAGGTGGTGCGGTTGAGCGAGTCGATCGTCGTGGTGGCGCGGGCTGCTCCTCCGTGTGCCCACGAGGTTCGGTGAACCTCATGGAAGTGCTTCTCGCAGCTCTCATACCACCAAGGAGGAGAGCATCGTTCCTTCTCGGTGGTGCCGTATCCGTCTCCATGCTCCGGGAGACTCGGAAACCAAGTGCCTCCTCGAAGACGTGGTTGATGACGGCTTGGACGACGACGAACTCTTCTTCTTGGAGAAGAGACTTGTGGTCTTCTTCCACATGGTTGCCGCACTCTTTTCTTCAACTAAAATTCCGGGTTGCAACCGGTAACTAGGCACTTAAACTCTTTGCTTCGGATGTGGACTTTGAGTGGATTAAGGATGTGGATTTTTTTTTCTTGAGCTATCAAGCTTGGGAAGGTTGGCTATGTCTACGGAGGTTTTGAGCACACAAACTTGAACACACAAACAAAGGAAGGAGAGGGAAGCTTGCTCCAGAAAACGGGAGCCGGGGGGGCTCCTTATGTAGGTGAGGCCGGCCTCGGTGCTCCTCCCCGCCTCGTCTTTCTTCCGGCACGATCATTTCACCTCTCGCAACTTTCCCCGCCCGCGTGCTCCACGAGTTGCACCGCCCAAACGCTCTCGCCCACTCATTGGTCCTTCCACTTGATGCTTCATGTTTTGGGTCATGTCCATGCTCCCTAGCTCCACTTGCTTCACATGCCACCATGAAATTCCTACAAAGTTGATGCTTGCTGCCCACCATGCTTGTCCTTCGCATGTGAAATTGGTGAAAGTTGATGAAAGGGAATCCAATGGTGCATGCATGATTACAAGATTGCCTCCATTATGGTGTGTTTAAGGTTAAGCACTCCTCTAATCCGAAATTTAAAATATTTTTTAGAGCCATGCAAGAGCTCGAACATAATTTTAGAGAAGTTTTTAAACCATTAAAAACAAATGCAAGTCGAAAATATTTTATTTTTACGTCGATTTCGGTCTCACCGGTATAGTTTGCCTTCATCGGTTGAGAGCAAGCATTTCCCGGCTTGATCATGGGGGCATAGGTTTAGGTTCTAATTTTGGCTAAATAAGAAAGATTTTGAATAAAACAAAATTAGAATAGGCTTAGAAAAATTCTAATCCTAGAGAAACCAAGGATAAAGATTTTTAAAACCAACCAAAAGCTTTGATTTCTAGGTTCACGCGAGTTCTACCACGTGCTGAATTTTATTAACACTTAAACATAAATCGTGGCTCTACTCGTGTGGTTTTAGCATGAAAAATAAGTCAACCTCAGCACCATAATGAGGGTGAAAGGTTGAGTTAAGGTTCTGAAATTATTTGGTTGAGGGTTTCTCGAAAAGAAAAGAATCAAACAAGCACATAGGAGGGTTCATGCAAAGGGTTTATGATAAAGCAAACATTCAATCAAGAACTATGTCTCTAATATTGTTCAACCACTTCTAAGTCTAATGTCTTTGCGTAATAAAACTCAAAAACTAAATTATTAAAAAGACTCGAAAAACCCGGAATCGGGTTGTCCTCCCGTAGCTTATTCTTGACTTGACGAAACGGGTTGCCTCCCGCCTAGCGCTTCGTTTATAGTCCATGGCTAGACTTCTTCACTTGATTACTTCGGATCAACGCTCTTTGTGGGCGTTGCAATCTTGGGTACCCGCTTTGGCTTAGTCAATTTTTTTTTGGTCTTCACAGGCTGGCTATGTCCTTTGGTCTTGGCGGATGCAACATCTTCCTTGTGGCTCGGCATCTCGAACTCCGGTCCTTCGGTCGTGATCTTCATGGTCTCTAGTGTGATCCTTCATCTCTCCGAATGAGCTTGAGTAGCCTTCGCCGTCTTGGGACTTTGGAGTTGTCTCGGATATTCTTCTTCGTTACCCATCGGCGCCCGGCAAGTTGTCCCACTTGCGTCTAGCATCTTCATCACGATGAACACTTCACGTATAGAGCTTCCGACCTCCGTCACCTTGCCATCTAAATTCTTCAATATTTTCTCCATAGCCTCGAACTTAGTGACGGCGTCCTTGGACATGGTCGTACTCCACACACTCCTTGCATGAGGATCTTGCTTCGGCGGCCTTTAGGTGTTGAGCTTCTTTCTCCATCTCCATCTTCTCCATCCTCCTCTCGAAGTAAACCGATATGCCACTCGAGGAATCCGACTCGTATGCATTCGGCTCTCGCAATCGTGATGCGGATAGTTGAGACCTTCCGGAAGATCTCGCAGGACGTACTTGAGTTGTTCGCCCATTGGAGAGATCGGGAGTACCCCCGCACCGCGCCCTCGAGGTTGAGTGAGCCGTCGAAGTACATCACCCAATGCTCGGTCGCACGGTGGGAGTAGGTAGGCGGTTCTCCCGCCACTCGCCATGAAGTCGACTAGTGCCTCGCGACTTGATGGTCGTGCGTGGCTTGAAGTCGATAGTGAGGGCGCCGAGCTCGACAGCCCCCACTTGGAGATTCTTCCGGTAGCATCTTGGTTCCGCGAGATGTCGCCAAGCGGGTAGTCGGTGACGACGGAGACCGTTGACGGTTAATAATTGTATCAAAGTTCGTTCGTGACTCGCAAGCGTACAAGTCTCCCGTCGTAGTCAAGGGACCCTTCTTCCCTCGAGTGGTGAACCCAAGGTATCGAATCCGTGGAACAAATGTGTGACGCAAGACTTAATCTATTAAAGCCAAATAACTTCAATACTCGATAAAGAACCTAATGCATCTAAGTAAAAGACACAAAACAGATCTAATCTACTAAAAACCGGAGAAAACAAAGTAAGATTGGGTAGATAAACCGATCTAGAGGGATCGGGGTAAGCCTTTTGTTGAAGTTCCAAGCAAGAGAAGAAGTAGCAAATCGAATCTTAATAAAAGCCTCTTTAAATCGTGGTTTCCCGTCCAAATCCGAAAACATCCGCCTTTCGAGACCCCCGTTCGTCACAACGTATCCCTATTCATGCGGGGAGCTTAGGGCGAGTCAAAAGACAAGTCGAGATTCTTTCGGAAGATCCGGCGTGTACCTCTAGCCACCGCGGCTACAAGAACACCCTATGTAATCTATCGCGCGAATAGAATTGGAATAAGCAAAGCCGATCGAAAAACGAAATCTTCGAGGAAACACTTGATCGCTAGGAAAAGATTCAACTTGATAATTCAACTATGACAATGATACATACACAAGATCACCACCGGGATCCTTCCTTGATCTTGCTTCTAGGTCCGGAACTCCGACGTGGTCTTCCATGCAAGGTTCCCACGTCGGCTAGGGAAACCCTAGACAACTAGCTCGACCCTCTCCTCTCCGACATGGTGTCCCTCTCTTCTCTCGCTTCTCGGCGGCCGAAGACGAAATCTTCTCTCGCGTGGCTCTCGGTCGGGGGACTATAAATAGCCCGATTGGCGGCTAGGGCAAAGGGCGACGGGTTTGGGCCCTAAATGGGCACGGGCCGACCGGGCCGGGCCGGCCGCCCGGGCCCATTTAGGCCCGGCCCCGTGGGCTCCTTCGCCCGAGGTCGGTTCCCTTGCTTCCCGGATGCTTCCCCCTTCGCATGTAGGTCCATGTCGTCGGTTTCTCTCCGAATTGGACTCAACTCCTTGTCTTGCAAGATTCAAGCACTTTTCTCGGTCGTGTCCCCGGAGTCCGTCGTCTTCTCGGATCAAGTCCCCCGGCTTCTTGGAGTTAATTTTGCTTCATTGCATGACTTGTTCGGGACTTTAAGGTCTTGTCATGAGGTGCTTGATGAACTTATCCCGAAAGTCTTGCATTCAACACTAAAACCCCGCATAAACATTAAACTCCAAAACCGACATGCACACGTGAACTTGTTATACCACGGGGGTTAGTACCAATGGATAAGGTATAAAACTCATGCCAACACCGAAGGTAAACTCATGGCTAGGTTGACGGATTTTCACCGTCAACGAGAGACCGAGTACCGCCGGAAGTAGTGTCGTAGCTTCCGCGAGGTGATGAGTAGAGCGTACGGGAGCTTCCGCACGGCCGATAGCGGGCCTTGGACTCGATAGAACCTCGCCGATGAAGTAGACGGGACGCCGGACCGGGTAGGCGTGGCCGTCTTCCCCCGCCGCTCGACAACGATGGCGATCGACCACGTGAGTAGTCGCGGCGAGGTAGAGCAACAAATGCTCTCCCTTGTGAGGAGCCGTGATGATCGGTGGCTTTGATAGGAAGTCCTTGAGCCGGGCAAGGGCTTGATCCGCCTCCGGAGTCCACACGAACTTCTCTTGATGCTTGAGTAGTTTGAAGAAGGGGAGGCCCCGTTCTCCTAGCCTCGAGATGAATCCGTTCGCCGCCGCCGTGCACCCCGTCGGCTTCTGGACGTCTTTGATGCTCGCGGGAGCTTTCATGTTGGTGATGGCGGAGATCTTCTCGGGGTTGGCTTCGATGCCGCGCCGGGCCGATGATGAAGCCGAGTAGTTTGCCCGAAGGGACGCCGAAGACGCACTTGTTCGGGTTGAGCTTCCAGCGGTACTCACGTAGTGATGCGAAGGTCTCTTCAAGGTCGTTGATGAGGGTACCGGAGTCCTCGGTCTTAACAACCACGTCATCCACGTAGGCCTCGACGTTCTTGTTGAGTTGCCTCTTGAAGCGTGCCCGGATAGCTCGTTGGTAGGTAGCGCCGGCGTTCTTCAACCCGAAGGACATGGTTGTGTAGCAAGACGCGCCAAACGGGGTGATGAACGCGGTCTTCTCCTCGGTCTTCTTCCTTGATCGCGATCCGGTGGTGTTGACGGTTAATAGTTGTATCAAAGTTCGTTTAGACTTGCAAGCGGACAAGTCTCCCGTCGTAGTCAAGGGACCCTTCTTCCCTCGAGTGGTGAACCCAAGGTATCGAATCTGTGGAACAATGTGCAACACAAGGATTCAATCTAGTAAAGCAAGGTAAACTATCTTATGAAGACAAGTTGCATCTAATCTACTAACTCATAAAGAAAACTAATCTAATCTAATCTACTAAAGAGGTAGCAAGAGAAAGCAAGAGATAACCAATTTAGAGAATCTAGATCATGCTTATGTTGTAGCTCCAAACAAGATAGATGAAGATAGAAAAGTGAATCTCATTAAAAGCATCTTTAAATCGTGGCCTTCCATCCGACTCCGAAAACGCCCGCCTTTCGGAACCCCCGTTCGTCACAACGTATCCCTATTCATGCGGGTAGTCTAGGGCGAGTTCGATAGAACAAGTTGAAATCACTTGGCCGGTCCGGTATGCACCTCTAGCCACCGCGGCTACAAGAGCACCCTATGTAATCTAGCTATAGACTAGATCGTAGAAGAAGCAAAACCAAGAAGAAAACAAAATCATCGAGAAGGCACTTAATCGCTAGAAATCGGATTCACTTACAAACTTCACCATGAATGATTACATGAACAAGATCACCACCGGGCCCTCCCTCGATCTTGATCCTCGCTCCGAGCTCCGACGTGGTCTTCCATGCAAGGTTCCCACGTCGGCTAGGGAAACCCTAGACAACTAGCACGACCCTCATCTCCGAGATGGTGTCCCTCAAGCTTCTCTCGCTCCTCGGCGGCGGATTACGACTTCCGTTCGCGTGGCTCTCGGTCGGGGGGCTATTTATAGCCCGAGAAGCAATTAGGTCAAAGGGGGGAGGCCGATTGGGCCCCGAAAAGGGCCGGGCCGGCCGGCCCGGGCCCACCCGGCCCATCTCGTGGCTCGCTTCGCCCGGTGTTGCTTCCCGCGTCTTCTAGATGTTCTCCCCTTCGCATGTGGGCCCTTGACGTCGGTTTCTCTCCGAATTGGACTCAACTCCTTGTCTTGCAAGATTCAAGACTTTTCCGGTTCGGTCCTCGCAGCTTATCATCTTCTCGGGCTTGGTCCTTGGGCTCTTGGAGTCATGTTCACTTCATTGCTTGACTTGTATCGGGCTTCAAGGTCTTGTCATGAGGTGATTAATGAACTTATCCCGAAGTCTTGCTTTTAACGTTAAAACCCCGCGTAAACACTTAACTCCAAAACCGACATGCATAAGTGAACTTGTTATACCACGGGGGTTAGTACCAATGAATAAGATACAAAAGTCATGCCAACACCGAAGGTAAACTCATGGCTAGGTTGACGGATTTTCACCGTCAACATCTCCCCCATGCTTAAACCTTGCTCGTCCTCGAGTAAGCCTTCGATGGATATCATCATTGCCCATCAATGTTTAAACCTTGCACTTGATCATACATGAAAAAGACATAATGCTCTCAAAAGTTTAATTCGTTAAAGTTCCATAATGCACTAGCCTTCACCTCTACGGAGGGTAGATTCTTATTAAGCTTATCCCACAAGTATTAACATGCTCACAAAGTTTAAATAGATCTCGGAATTTTTAAAAAGAGCTAAACCAAATTCACAAATTTAAATCACCTTGCATATTGCTCATGAACTCTCATCTCGCTTGTCTCTCAAGCCTATATATTCTACTCCTTTCCCTCTCATAACATATATGTGTGGTAGGCTTTATATGGAGCTTTGGGAAAGTTTAGTCCTAACAAGATTTTATAAATGAGGTGTTGTCAAAACAAGACAAGCTTCTCATGGTCTTACCGAGACTCGTCAAAAAGGTCATTGGAAAATAATGTTAAATCAAGGAGGGGAAAGAGAAAAATACACACACTTTTAGATGAGTGGACATGTGCAAATGGCAAAGAGTGATCCCGAGGCACAAAGGAAGTCCTCGTTATCGGATTGCACATGGTTGGAAAATGAGAATGGATCTTTTAAACTTGAAGCCTTGATTGCACTCTTAGAGAACCGGGGAGTTCACTTTACGCATACTCATATTTTTTTCTCTTTCTCATATTTCTCATTCTTTTCTTTCTTTCTTTCTTTCTTTCTTTCTTTCATTCATTATATATATTTTTTTCTTTCTTCTTGTGAGACCTTCACCTTGGAAGTCACGATCGTCGCCGAATTTTTTTCTTTCATCATTATATTATTTTTTTAAAATACTCCCCTTTGAACTCTAAAACTGCACCGTACCTACCTCCTCCCCCATGCTTAGACGTTGCTCATCCTCGAGCAAAGAGGCGAAATAAGGTAGGTACCAGAAATATTTTTCCTTTGGAGAGATACTTGAAATCTTCAATGTAGGCACCGTCTTGCGATCTTCCTTGAATTGATGATCCATTCTCAATGATAGGTTGTGGTCAAGGAGGTAAACACAAAAGATGATATTTGGTTTAAGGGTGGATATCCGGCGAGGTTTGTGAGATCTCCGATGCGGGGATGCACAATGCACGGATAAAAGGCTAGCAAAAAGATAGATACGCAAAAACGGAATGACCAGCTTCTTAGTCTCGGGCCAGAGAAATCATGGCCTGCAATAACTCACTCAAAAATAAATCTTGTACACTAAAGTTTATGCACTCAAATATATATAAGGCTCGGATCGGTTGAGCAACACACAAGTGATATTTATGACAAGGTTAGCAATATTTTTGAGCATAAAAGACATCTTTAATCTATTCATAACTTGAGAGCACATAAAACACTATGGGTCTTTATTTTAATCATAACCTCCGCTGAAGATTAAGCTAGCATTTAGATAATTTCAGATTTGTATTTTTAAGAGAGCACTAGGTTAAACATGCATAAATCAATTACAAAGATAAACAAAGCGACAATTATAATTATATATCGTCATGGCACAAACTTTGTAACTTTACTAATGGTAAAAACTTGGTGGCGACATTATTCATGATGAGAATAAAAACTAACACACACGCTAAAAATTAAACTAAAAACTGAAAATTAAAGCAAAGCTGAAAATACTGCGCATACACAGGCACAAACAAGCTGAAAATTAAAGAAAAGGGGGTAAAGGAAAGATAGCTAAGGCTCCTCCTCTCTCTAATCTTCGCCGGTGGTTGATATTGATAGTCTTGGTTGTTGTACCCTTACTTGTAATAGGAATGCACCACTCCTCCTATGAATTGTCCGACGGTGCTAGGTGAAGGTGTCCAAGCATATAAGCGACATTTGCATTTCCTTCACCCATTTGGTTTGCATTGGTTAGGATGGCTGCAATAATTTGCATGTTCCTTGCAGCGTATCCTCCAATGGTGGCCACATTTTGTTGTGGTTGAGGAAGGTGTGCATATGGCTCCGCAAAGGCTACGTTGGGCACCGCAAAAATGGTGGGGGTATGGCTGCACCACTCCCCCATGCTTGCATTGGTACACCACCGTAGTAATTTGGCGGCGCCGAAATTTCTTCAAATGGTGGCACATAATTTTGTTGTGCACCTCCTTCTTGGGCCATGGAAGATCCTTTTCCTATAATCCTTCTCCTTTATTTTTTTTGCCGGCACAAGAAGTCCTTCCTCTAACCAATCTTCTTCCCTTCAAGAAAAAGTCTTAATCTTCCATCCGATAGGGGCAAATTTACTTTGGCCACTTGGAAGCCTCCTCTCTCATCTTCACTTTTATATTTTCCTTTCTTCATATATTCCTAGGGAAGTCCCGGGTAGGAGATGATTTGGGTTCCTTGTAATACCCGGTTTTAAAGAGATAGCCAATATGGAGAGGCAACACCCCGAACCAATATCTTCCGAACTCGATGTTGCTTAACAACACCACCGGTTGATCATAGGTGAGTGGGGTCTATTGGCCACTTGGCAATCAAAGCCGAGTAAAGCCAATTCAACTCCGTGTTGGTTATCTTTGTCTCTCTTGTTCTCCCAAAAATCCATTTGCACAAAAGTGACACACTTGGATGATGGGGTTCCGGATAGTATTTCTTCGTTGATGGTCTCTTCCCGTGATCATACTCCAAAAACCTTCCCATGTGCCTTCATGCACATACTTGTTCCGAAGCTCCCTTTTTGAAAATAGGGGACACTCGCCCATGGGTCTACGATACTATAACATGCAATCGTTTTGAACATGAAAACCAATCTAATCTATCGGGGATTGTGTTGAATGGATCCAAGGAAGCATTGAGACCTTACTCCCTTTACGGCATGGTCGCTAGCCTTAAGCATTAAAGTATTTCCAACACAAGATGATAGATAGATAAACCAACAAAGTGTGATTACATCTCAAGATCGATTGCAACCCATGGATGAAAGGAGATTACCCCATCAAGGTGCTAGAAATAGCATCGTTGATCAAGGTTACCCTTCCGACGGTGTCTTCCTTCTTCTCCTCTTGTGGGCTCCCTCCAACGGAATGAGAGACTCAACACTCCTTCATCAAGGGCATGCGCCATGGTCATGAAAATTTCCTAGGAGAATTCCTTGTGGGTGTTTGCCGACACTCCGTTAGAGAATTGCACCGTGTCCCGTGTGAAACCTAATATGTGGAGAGCTTGGTCGTCGATGTCGACGTTCGCTACAAGCCTCTACTTAAGGCGAGCGAGCTTCTTCTCCTCCTCCTCCGTCATGATGACATACCCCTCGGAATACCGCAGCGTATGGAGGTGGAGCGGATGATCGTGTCAAGTGGCGAGGTTGGACGAGCGGCTCCTCCATATGTTATTGAAGTTTGGTAAACCTAATAAACAAGTTTCGTGTGGCCCTCATGCCACCAAGGAGAAGAGTGTAGTTCCTCCTCGGCGGTGCCCCGTCCTCCTCCATACTCCGAGGAAACTCGGAAACCGAGTGCCTCCTCTAAGAGGTTGATGGCTTAGACGACGATGATCCCTTCTTCTTCGGTGAAAAGGCTTGTAGTTTTCCTCCATGATTGTAGCACTCTCCCTCACAAATATATATCCGGGGTTTTCACCCGGTAACAAGGTACACAAATATTATTTTGGAGTCTGGACTTTGAGTGGATTAAGGATGTGATTTGTTGCACGAAACAAACGCGGTGGATGGCTAAGTCTAAGGTGGTTCCGGCCTACAAACTAGAGCACATGAACAAAGAGTTGGATGAAAGACTTACTTCTCTCCTCCTCTTGGCTCGGTTCTTCTCTAGTGCATGTTGCTTCGTGACCGCGTACACCTTCCAAACGTTCCCGTCCACTCCTTCGCTTGCATTATTGCTCCTTCCACTTGATGTCTTCACTTTGTTTCACTTCCATACTCCCTTGCCTCACATGCATCCATGATATTCCTACAAAACAAAGCCTCGGCTGCCCCCCATGCTTGTACTTTGCATGTGGTTTAAATATGTTGGAGGGGCATCCCGTGATGTATCATGGTGCATGCATGGTTAGGTTAACTAGATTGCCTCCTTTTAAGGCTAAGCACTCCTCTAATTTCGAAATTTAAAAATATTTTTCAGAGCCATGCAAGAGCTCAAGCATAAATTTAGAGAAGTTTTTAAACCATTAAAAACAAATGTAAGTCGAAAATATTTTTCGACTACGTCGATTTCGGTCTCACCGGTATAGTTTGCCTTCATTAGTTGAGAGCAAGCTTTTCCCGGCTTGATCATGGGGGCATATGTTTAGGTCCTAATTTTGATTAGATGAGAGAGATTTTGAATGAAATAAAATTAAGTGAGGCTTAGAAAAATTCTAATCTTAGAGAAACCAAGGATATGGATTTTTAAACCAACCAAAAATCAAGTTTCTAGGTTCACGCGAGCTCTACCACATGCTGAAATTTAAATAACATCTAGATACAAGTTGTGGCTCTACTCGTGTGTTTTTAGCATGAAAAACAAGTCAACCACAACACCATAATGAGGGTGAAGGGTTGAGTTAGGTTCTGAATTTTTTTTTGGTTGTGGTTTCTCGAAAAAGAAGCAAACAATCACATAGGATGGTTCATGTAGAGGGTTTATGATCAAGCAAAATATTCAACCAAGAATTATGTCTCTAATATTGTTCAACCATTCTAAGTCTAATGTTTTGCGTAGTAAAATTCAAAACTGAATTATATTTAAAAAGACTTGAAAAACCCGGAATCGGGTTGTCCTCCCGTAGCTTATTCTTGACTTGACGAAACGGGTTGCCTCCCCGCCTAGCGCTTCGTTTATAGTCCATGGCTAGACTTCTTCACTTGATTACTTCGGATCAACGCTCTTTGTGGGCGTTGCAATCTTGGGTACCCACTTTGGCTTAGTCATTTTTTTTGGTCTTCACGAGCTGGCTTTGTCCTTTGGTCTTGACGGATGCAACAACTTCCTTGTGGCTCGGCATCTCGAACTCGGTCTTCGGTTGTGATCTTCATGGTCTCTAGTGTGATCCTTCATCTCTCCCGAATGAGTTTGAGTAGCCTTCGCCGTCTTGGGACCTTGGAGTTGTCTCGGATATTCTTCTTTGTTACCCATCGGCGCGCCGGCAAGTTGTCCCACTTGCGTCTCTAGCATCTTCATCATGATGAACACTTCACATGTGGATCTTGCCTTGGCGGCCTTTAGGTGTTGAGCTTCTTTCTCCATCTCCATCTTCTCCATCCTCCTCTTGATTTGAACGGCCTTCCGGCGTCTTGACTTGGAGGTGGTGATTCCCTTGGAGATTTTGATGGTCCTTCGACTTCAACTTTTGAATCTAGGGTTTCCAACCCTTTAGCTTATGTTGCACGTCACCTTTGCCTCGTAAAGTTTTCCCCGGATCATCCACAAAAAAGTTTGGATTTCTTGGAGGTAGCCAACCATCTCCGGTTAGGGTTAGCAATAAAACAAAAATCTAACAAAAGAAAAATTAGGGTTAATCAAAACTAGATTAGATTGATTTTTTTTCTTTTTGAGGATGATCAAACATAAGAGATGCAAAAGAAAATCAAAAGAAAAACTGAAAGATAAGTGATACTAGATCGGATCTTGATTGCTTGTTCCCCGGCAACGGCGCCAGAAAAAGGGGCTTGTTGACGGTTAATAGTTGTATCAAAGTTCGTTTAGACTTGCAAGCGGACAAGTCTCCCGTCGTAGTCAAGGGACCCTTCTTCCCTCGAGTGGTGAACCCAAGGTATCGAATCCGTGGAACAATGTGCAACGCAAGGATTCAATCTAGTAAAGCAAGGTAAGCTATCTTATGAAGACAAGTTGCATCTAATCTACTAACTCATAAAGAAAACGAATCTAATCTAATCTACTAAAGAGGTAGCAAGAGAAAGCAAGAGATAACCAATCTAGAGAATCTAGATCATGCTTATGTTGTAGCTCCAAACAAGATAGATGAAGATAGTAAAGCGAATCTCATTAAAAGCATCTTTAAATCGTGGCCTTCCCATCCGACTCCGAAAACGTCCGCCTTTCGGAACCCCCGTTCTGTCACAACGTATCCCTATTCATGCGGGTAGTCTAGGGCGAGTTCGATAGAACAAGTTGAAATCACTTGGCCGGTCCGGTATGCACCTCTAGCCACCGCGGCTACAAGAGCACCCTATGTAATCTAGCTATAGACTAGATCGTAGAAGAAGCAAAACCAAGAAGAAAACAAAATCATCGAGAAGGCACTTAATCGCTAGAAATCGGATTCACTTACAAACTTCACCATGAATGATTACATGAACAAGATCACCACCGGGGCCCTCCCTCGATCTTGATCCTCGCTCCGAGCTCCGACGTGGTCTTCCATGCAAGGTTCCCACGTCGGCTAGGGAAACCCTAGACAACTAGCACGACCCTCATCTCCGAGATGGTGTCCCTCAAGCTTCTCTCGCTCCTCGGCGGTGGATTACGACTTCCGTTCGCGTGGCTCTCGGACGGGGGGCTATTTATAGCCCGAGAAGCAATTAGGTCAAAGGGGAGGCCGATTGGGCCCCGAAAAGGGCTGGGCCGGCCGGCCTGGGGCCCAATTCGGCCCATCTCGTGGCTCGCTTCGCCGGTGTTGCTTCCCGCGTCTTCTAGATGTTCTCCCCTTCGCATGTGGGCCCTTGACGTCGGTTTCTCTCCGAATTGGACTCAACTCCTTGTCTTGCAAGATTCGAGCACTTTTCCCGTTCGGTCCTCGGAGTTTATCATCTTCTCGGGCTTGGTCCTTGGGCTCTTGGAGTCATGTTCACTTCATTGCTTGACTTGTATCGGGCTTCAAGGTCTTGTCATGAGGTGATTAATGAACTTATCTCGGAAGTCTTGCTTTCAACGTTAAAACCTCGCGTAAACACTTAACTCCAAAACGGACATGCATAAGTGAACTTGTTATACCACGGGGGTTAGTACCAATGAATAAGATACAAAAGTCATGCCAACACCGAAAGTAAACTCATGGCTAGGTTGACGGATTTTCACCGCGTCAACGAGGTGGTACCCGGAGTAGCGATCGAGGAAGCGGAGCGGGTCGCGGCCCGCCGTGGAGTCGATGACTTGATCAATCCGCGGCAACCCGAAGGGGTCCTTGGGGCGTGCTTGTTGAGGTCGGTGTAGTCGATGCACATCCTCCACTCGTTCGAGTTCTTCTTGCGGACGAGGACGGGGTTGGCGAGCCACTCGGGATGGAAGACTTCTCTCGATGAAGCCGGCCGCGAGTAGCTTGGCGAGTTCCTTCTTGATGGTATCCCGCCCGTCGTCGACAAAGCGTCGGAGGTGTTGTCGCTTGGGGGTGGCCTTAGGATCGACGTTGAGGGAGTGCTCAATCGGCTCCCCGGGCACTCCCGGCATGTCCGCCGGCTTCCACGCGAAGATGTCACGGTTAGCCCGAAGGAAGCTGATGAGCGCGTCTTCCTATTTGGGGTCGAGGCCGGACCCGATGGTGGTGGTCTTGCTGGGGGTCGCCTGTTCTAAGGTCGACCGTCTTGACGGTACCTCCTCGGGTGGGCCGAGGCTTGTTGGCGCGCCGTCGGACTTCTCCGGGATGTCGAGTTCACTTGTAGCAAGCTTCTTCGACGCAGCGTAGACCTCCATCATCGCGTTGGGTACTTGATTTGTGGAGGCGATCTCCACGGCTTCTGTGTCGCAGTCGTGGGAGATCTTGAGGTCCCCTTGGAGGGAGAGTACACCGGCTGGGCTTGGCATTTTGAGTACCAAGTAGGTGTAGTGGGGCACCGCCATGAACTTGGCGATGGCCGGTCTGCCGAGGATGGCGTGGTAGGAGGTCTCGAAGTCTCGCGACCTCGAACTTGATGTACTCGGTATGGTAGTTGTCCCGAGATGCCCCGAAGGTAATCGGCGGGACCACCGAGCCCGGTGGAATAGCCGCGTTGCGGGGATGATGCCGTAGAAGGGCACGTTGCTCTTGGTGAGCATGTGCATGATGTCGAGCTTCATTTTCTTCAAGGTCTTGGTGAAAAGGACGTTGAGCCCGCTTCCACCATCGATGAGCACCTTGTTGAGTTTGGAGCCCGCCACCGTTGGCTTCAGGACGAGGGGGAACCGTCCTGGTTCAGAGAAGCTGGTCCATTGGTCCGCGTGGGAGAAGGTGATGGGTACCTCCGACCACCTGAGAGGGGTCGGGACCACTGGCTCAATGGACATTACTTCACGACGGGTAGCCTTCTGCTCCCGCCTGCTGGGCAGTCCGCCGAAGAGGACGTTGACGGTCTTCTCGTGCTCTTGGAAGTCGTTGTTGTCGCCGTCCTTCTTCTTGCCCTTTTGGTCGTGAGGGTGTGGTGGCTCCGGCGCTCCTTAAGTGCGTGCCCGAGCCGGTAGCACCGCTCGGTGGTGTGGTTGCCGTTTGGATGCCACGGGCACCTCTCCTTCGACGGTCCTTGAAACCTCTAGAGTTCTTCTTCGAGTTCCCTTTCGCGGGCGGCCGGATAGCCGCGACGGTGTTGTACGGCTTGCGCTTGCGGTTGGGACCCGAGTAGTAGTAGTAGTAGTTGTTGTTGTTGTTGCGACCGCCCTGGTTCGCATTCTTCCTTGCGCCGCCGCCGCCCGGTTCTCGCTTGGTCTTGCCACGAATGGCGTCGTACTTGGCATTGGCCTTGTCTTCTTCATCCGCCCGGACGTGATCATGTCCTTGAGGTGGGGGATGGACTCGGGGCGGCGACGACCGAAGTCTTCGAAGGTGCGGCGGTGGTAGAGACCGTCTTGGAAGAGGTCGATGACCTCCTTGTCGGTGACGTCGACGACGGTAGCGCGCTTGTCGAAGAAGCGGCGCATGTACTTGCGGAGGGTCTCGCCTTGTTCTCGTTTGATCATGGCCGGGTCCATGCGAGTACCCGATCGGCCCATGGTGCCCGCGAAGTTACTTGTGAACCGCTCCTTCGGTGGTCCCACTTGTCGATCGAGTGCTTGTCCGGCGACTCGAGCCATGTGAGTGGTGCTTGGTCCAGCGAAGGAGAAGTAGAGGCACTTGGTGTCTCCCGTTGCCGCCGCCGTTCTCGATGGAGAGGGCGTAGCATCGGAGCCACCGGATGGGATCTCGCTTCGCGTCGTACTTGGTAATCCCCAAAGGCTTGAATTTGTCGGGGAGGAGCAAGTTGCGAAGTCGAGGTGAGAAGGCGGGGAAGCCGTCGCCCTCGGTGCGGTGGTCGACTTTTTTCCGCCGCGCAGTTCTTCAATCTTCGGCGAGCGTCGTACCCGCCGTGTGAGGCGCGGAGGCGTGGTGTTCGCGTGGCCTCGGCCGCCGCGGCCGCCGCCGCCCCCGGCCCTCCTGTTGGCCCCATGGTTGGAGCCGCCACCGTCATCGCCGCCGCCATCGGGATCGTTGCCGCCGCCACCGCCGGAGCGCGGTGGGGAACAACTTCTCGGTTGCCGTGATCTTACGGTGAAGGTCCGCCGGCATTGGAGCGGCGGCGGTTTGGCTCGGTCGGGAGCTCGGCTCGAGTACGGTTGGGACCGTTGTTGGCGGCTCGCGACTAGTAGCTTCGTTGTCGCGGGGTTTAGCCGGAGGAGGTTGGTTGAATCTCGTTGTCGACCCGGATGAAGTAAGCTTCTTCGGCGAGCTTGGCGATGACCTCTCCCGCGTGTATGCCCCGAGCCCGGCGTGCGATCGCGCGTGATCGACATGAGGCACTTTGCTCGGGGGTAGTGTGTACTCCGCTCTCGACCGCCTCGAGAGCTTCCGCAAGGTTGCGGATGGTGAAGTTGTCGCGGAGGCGTCGACGGCGTTCGTTGCGCTTCCGGTTACGCTCACGTTGAGAGTCTCTCGTCCGCCGGAGTCTCGTTCGGTGGAGCGTCGGCGAGAGAGCTCGTCGGAGGAGATGTTTTCCGGGTACTTGTCCCGAGCCGTGCCTCGAAGGCCCCGGGGTGTCGCCGGCGGCCATGAAGACTTGGCGATCGGGGGTGCCAAGGCTGGACTCGGAGGGTGCCACCTCAGTTGGTGTGCTTGAGTCGGCCGGGCTAGTGGTGTTCCCTCCGGAACGGTAGCGAGTCGATGTAGGCGACGTAGCGTGAGTCTCCCTTTGTCGGGCCGCCGGCGGGTTTGCGGTCTGGCCAGTAGACGTATCTCCCGGCCGGCGTGGATTTTATAACCAGCCCAGAGGCTGGCCCTGACAAGGGAAGCTCAGTGGAGTTGTCCTCGGACTCGGGCTCCTCAGGGTCCGACCCGAAGTCGAACTCGTAGTCCGGGTTCGAGTAGAACTCGGAGAGAGGGCTGGAGTCCGAAACGTGATCGGGGGTGGCGTCGGAGTCCGAGTTGTACTCGGGTACGGGCTCCTTGCCGGCCCGGCGCGAAGTGGGAGCCCCCGTGCGGGCCCGGCTGAGGATGTGGGGGCCGCGCGCGGAGCGCTCACGAGGTGAGGGGATCGCTGCGATGGCCGAGCGGCCCGGCTCGCATGCGATGGCCCATGGCGACGTCGAGTTCGGGTTGGAGACGGACTCGAGCTCGAAGTCAGCGTGGTGGTTGAAGAGTGAAATTTCGCCGAACTTGCCGGCGAGTTCACCTGTGACAACTTCAGGAAGCGTCACGAAGCCTGTCTTCGGGTTGGGCTGCATGGTCAGGCGGCGCTGGAAGGAGCCCGCGCCATCAGCAGTGCAGACCCATGCGCCGAACACGAAGGTGTCGCCGCGGTTGAAGGCGACGGTTGGCTTGAAGCGCACGGAAGCCGTCGAGTTCGCCATGTGATCTCGGGCGAGATCCCCTACCTGGCGCACCAGCTGTCGGTGTTTTAGACCGGCAACCTACTAAGGGGAGTACCCGAAGTAGATGAATGTGACTCGCCGAGATCGGTAACTCGAAGGAAGAGACACGTGACACACAATTTAGACAGGTTCGGGCCGCGAGGTGCGTAATACCCTACGTCATGTATGCTGCGTAGCTCGGATTGATTGGACACGATTACAAGATAGTGCAATAGTGCGCCGTGAGTTGTAGGGGATTGGATGAGGTGATCCCGAGATCGGTCCCCGCCTCGCCTTATATAGTCCGGAGGCGGGGTTACAAGTCGGAGTAGGGAGAGAGTACTAGTCGAGTACGTCTATGAGTCCTCTATACGGTGCGGAACATGTACAACTCCCTAACCGAGTACTACTCCCCGTGCAGTCCTTGTGCTCCACGCTTTCGGGTGCCGTGTAGCGCAAGTCGGGTAGTCCCGGGGGCCCACCGAGTAGTCGGTCCCGGTACCCACCGAGGTAGTGGGCCCGGGGAGGTCCATACGTCGCACTTGCGTTGGGCGGGCGGTGAGCAGGTGCGGGGCGCATGCGGTCTGCACGATGCTGCAGGGGATGCCGATTTTGTCAAGATCAAGCTCAGAAATGCCAGGGACGTCGTGGTGCAGGCGCATGCACATCCGGCGAGGAGCTAGGATGGGGATGCCGATTTAGCTCAAGAGTGAGGAACGAGACGGCCTGCGTCCACCACCGTCTATACTCTCTGGCCTTGGGAGATCTCCTGGCCTTGGAGGCAGAACCATGAACAGACGACTATTGAACAATACCAAATGGACACTGACGCCTGGGTCTCATATTTGTAAGGGTATAACATGTTTGTGGAGCTGAGCTATCTCATTAGCAAAATAGAATTCAAAGAACTGCAGCTCTTTGCCAAAAAAAAAATCTACGAGACGTCGCAAGAGATGTGATGGGGATGAAAAGGGTAATAATATTCTGTACCAATCTATTATTTTTGATGGTTTCGTTCACCCCACCCCCTAATCTGTCGTCCTCCCTCAGGTCCCACCTACAGCTCCACGACCGGAGCGCCGTCGAGCCTCGCCCCTCCCTCCCGCCCAAGATCTCGCGCGACCCGGGCGCCGTCGAGCCTAGCCCCACCCGCTCGCCCAAGATCCCGCGCGGAGCCCCCCTCCTCCCTTAATCCGTCGCCCTCCCTCTGATCCCACCTATAGCTCTGCGACTCGAGCATCGTCGAGCCTCGCCCCTCCCGCCCGCCCAAGATCTCGTCGCCGTCGCTGTGGGTGGCACGGAGCTGGTGGATCTCGTTGACGTTGTTGTGGGTGGAGGCCCACCGCCCCCGTCTCCCGAGCAAGCGAAGCTCCGGTGCCCCACCTGTGCATGCAACGTCAGTCGGTCGCGGCTCGGTCGAGCTCTCCTGCACGCGCGTGTGCGCCTTCGTGGTGCGCGCGCCGTGCCGCTCCACCAAGTGGCGCATCGGCACGCGCCCGCCGCCGGCCATGGAACACCGGCGAAGCCCCTCGACGGGTCGCGCGCGAGACGCATGCGGCGCCGCAGAGGAGGCCCGCGGTGCTCCGGCACGAGCAGGCGAGGGTGGGGGGTGGGGGTGGTCTTTCAGATCTGGTCCCTCTTAGCTTGCCGGAAGTGGGGTAGAAAGAGGAGCAGGGCCGCCGCCGCGCCTGCTGTTCGGGACGGGGGAGGGGAGAAATGAGGGGGAGGGGAGAAATGAGGTAGGGCCCCCTCTTTTGCCGTTCAACCTTTTAAGCGACGCGCGGACGACGTCAGCCGTCGGATCAGATCGACGACCGCGATCGAGGCGGGCGGGGTGCGCGGCGATGAGATGGGCCGAATTGGCGGCCCATCCGTTGGCTGTTGGGCCTCTTTCAATTAGGCCGAACCGAGCCGAGCAAATATCTTTCCAGTGTGATTTATCAGCTTTGTTCCACTTACTTTTTTTTTCTAATATTCATCAGATCCCAGTTATGTTAATGTTGACTATACTATTATTATAACAAATGCACGGACCACGCGGTTGCAACTTCGCGGCTTAACCAATTGCAACTTGACGGACCAATTGCAACTCGACGTGAACCAATTGCAACTTGACGGACCAATTGCAACTCAACGAGAACCAATTGCAACTAGACCTAGCCGAGCCGCAACCGAGCGCGAACCGGTTGCAACAAAGAGAGTAACCGACCGCAACCGTGACACTACACTAATTGCAACTCGACGGAACTAATTATAACAAATCGACTCCGTTGCAATTGGACACGAACCAATTGCAACTAGACTCCTAATTGCAACCCGACGTGAACAAATTGCAACCGAGAATGAGCTCCGGTTACAATCGGACAAGACCTAGTTGCAACAAGGGTGGGTGAGAATGCACCCAGTGTGCATTATAGCAAAACAAGATATATATATATATACACACACACCACGCTGTGTGGTGAATATTATCCACCACGCACCGCCACAGCTGGCCGGAGCTCCGGCGAGGTAAATTACTACTCACAGATTTACTCCTTTTCAGACAGATGGTAAAATCAAAACTAAGGGCTTCACGAATCCGTTTTTCACCCTATTGCCTGTTTTTACTTGCGCGGATTTGTGCGCAGGAATTTATGCGTAGGAAATTGGGGCTGCGTCGCCGCCTTATGTTGAGCCGCCGCCGCCGCCGTCTTGGAGTCACAGCTCCCATCGACCTCATAGCGATCAAGATTGATGGCATAATTTGAGAAGCTTCGCGATTTCTGTGGAGCGCATCCCTGCAGCACGACGACTAGCATGCATGGCGTTGGTGGAGTTCGTCTGCCCAAGTCCTTGTGGAAGTCGTCACGCTTGAGGAGCGCCATGCAATTGGATTGATCTAGTAGCCTTTGCCAGTAATCACGTGATTTAATGACAATTATTATTTGCATGTGGGCATGCTACCAGGTGTGTGGTGTTGAGAGTAATACTACACGCATATGTTTAGGAGTGAGACAACCGTCCATGAAATTAATTAAGAGTGCAAAAATCAATATTGTTCATGTTGCGCATGTACTAGTCCAGGTGCAATGGATCACAGAGGTTCCAGGATTACAGTGGGTTTTTGTAAGGAATCGGATGCCCGTTAGCCCAAGAGGGGGAGGGGGTGAATTAGGCAACTTAAAACCTTAACCTATGGCTTCACTAATTTTGCGCAAAGGTAAACTAGAACAAACTATCTATATGTGCAACTACGGTTGTTCGGTGTGAAACTCCCATCCCAAAAGAAGGTTTGCAACCTATAGCCAATCCTAGCATGATACTACTCTAGGAATGTAGAAACAAGCAAAGATTGCAATTGAGTAAATGCGGAAACGTAAAGGGGATGAGAGGAAGCAAACTCTTGACACGCGATTTATCCCGTGGTATCGGTAGGCACTAAGCCACCCCTAGTCCACGTTGTTGAAGCACTCACACAAGAGTATTGCTTCCCGGTCACCAAGTCTCTCCCAAGAGCACCAACTTGACTTGCCACAAAGGCTAGCCACTTAGGCACTTGTCAAGCTCCCTTGGTCACCTTGATGCCGCCTCCACTAAGGAGCTTCTCCACCAAAGAAGGGGGTCTCCACGTCCCCCGCACAAAGTGTCCTCGCCGCTCCACACCAAGCCGGAGGGTCGATGACGATTGCCGGTGAGCCACTTAGGCCCCAAGGCTTCCGGCGAACCTTGTACACCGGGATTCACTCAAGAATCACCTCACAAGGTTGGCACAACCTTGCACTCACTCGGCTCTAAGCTAAGCCTAGCACTAAGCACATACACAAAGCATATGCAAGTCTAAGGATGAGCAATTAAGCACTTGGATGGATTAGATATGATCTTGAATGTGTATTGAACTCCTCTCGCACTTCCACACAATCCAAGCAACCTCAAATGGGTGAGTGGAGGGGGTATAAATAGCCTAAGGCATCAAACTAGCCGTTGGCTAAAGGCTGCCGAAAAGGTACCGTCGGATGATCCGACGCTATGCTTTCTAGGGCGTCGGTTCATCCGGTGCCCCTCCCACGTCACGTAGCCGTTGAGGTTCTCGACACAACCGCTCCGACGCTATGCTCCGACGCTACGTTGGATCATCCGTCTTTGAAGGCCTCGCGTCCAAGTCGGTGCATCGTTAGCTTCCAGGCGACCGTCGGATAGACCGACGCTATGCCTTGACCAAGGCGCCGGATCATCCGGTCTGCCGAAGGCTTCGTCTTGGCGCGTCTCTGTCTTGATTCAAGGCGAGCGTCGGATAGACCGACGGTGTCCCTACTCGGACCGTCGGATCATCCGGTGCTCTTGTCTTCATTGCTCTTCCTCCGCAACTCGTCCGACGCTACTAAAAAACGGACCGTCGGTTCATCCGAAGGTACCTAGGGTTTGACACCTGTGCACCAACTCGTCCGAAAATTGCACGGACGCTTGTATTTGAGGGACCGTCGGTTCATCCGACGGTGTCTTCTCTTTTCCTTTTCTTGCTCGGTTTTGACCCTTTGTTTTGGCATTTTTGCATGGGGTTTTCTTGCATCCTTGGGACCTAGAAATGTCTACAAATACATGCTCAAACAATATGGTTAGTCTCAATGATCATGTTGTCATGAATCACCAAAATCAAATTCCGAACAAATGGCATATGAGGCCATGTTTGCTACAATCTCCCCCTTTTTGGTGATTTATGACAACACAACCAAAGCAAGCATAAATTTGCTAGAATTGACGAAATTAGAACCACTTACACTTGCTCGGATGCTTACCATCATCCAAACTCCCCCTAGATAAAACTTCCCCCTTTTTGATCTTATGTTCACATTCTCCCCCTTTGGTCTCAAATCCTTGAAGTCACTTGTAAGCATCCTTGAGCCCACTTGTAAGCTTAAGCCACACGCTTGCTTTGGTCTCATATTCTCCCCCTTTGGAATAAAATCTCCAAAAAGTCCAAAGCAAACGGGTCCAAGGAAACTAGCAAGATCTAGCAACCATAGCTCAAAGGAGAGATGTTAAATGCAAGGGAGAAAGCCGCATGAACCATGATCCATATGTATGATATCGATGAAGATACCACATGTGAGAATAACTAAGGTGGATCACATGCTCATGAGACTAGCATGATACAAACTAAGCCCCCCCCTAAGTGTGTGCATAAAAAGAATACTACTTGCAAGACAAGGGTAGTGAGAAACAAGTGCACAACTACAAACTTGTAAAACAAGGAAGCTTAGAGCATATCATGCAAAGAGGTAGCTTAAAGGACAAGAGATAAAACAAATGGGTTCTTGTTACATTACCACTTGTAGATATCACTTGTAGTCTTTTGATTATTGCATACCTCCGGGGGTTGATCCTCTCTACCTTGTTGGCACCACATTGAGATGAGCCACTTGGAAATGATATCACTAGGTGACACCACTTGAAAGAAGCTTGTATAGAAGACACTTGGGGTACCATAAGGATTAGGAATGTATGAGTACATTGCCTTTGAACTTATATAGAGACATCGGCTCGCAAGGACATGACTCAATAGCATGAAGCTCATATTGCTATATTCACTCTTTTAGAGATGTTAGATCACATTGAGAGTGAAATAGCATTCTTTTAGAATGAAACACCGCACCGGAACGCGTCTCTAAGGGACTACATAAGAAAAGCTTGAAACAATGTTAGTCCCATAACCAAACCATAGGATGAGCTCCCCCTAAATGTGTGCATTTAGTGTTTGAATCACCAACCAAATGTATGCACATTGTTTATGATAACAAAAGGGAAGCTTACCCTATAGCTTGCTCATGATGCAAAGAGATATATATGAAAACATGCACCATGAAAGAACAAGTGTAGCTTTCCTACACACTAATCAAACCATGTAGATTGCTCATGGGTTAGCACATGACACAAGCAACCTACCATATGTAAACATTGCAACAAAAGCAACCTAAACAAGGCAATGGAGCTACAATGATGCGGGAGAGATAGGTACTAGTTTTCATTACCTCAATCGGGGAACTTGGGCAATACATGTCCAACTTGCAAGCTTGGCTTCTAGGCTTGAATCTTCTCATCTTGATTGTGCCAAGCCTCCCAAGTCCCCGTACTCATGGCCTTCAAGTGGCCTTTGGAACCCAAACCATTTGAGGCCCCTTCATGTTGATGTTGACTTCCTTGGGCACCCAAATGGGTTGGTTCCAACCCCGCTCCTCCTTCATCTTCCCAATCTTGTGTGCAACCACCTTGCCATTGGTCTTATTCTTGATGACGTAGGTGTTGCTCTTGGTCTTGCTCTTGCGGTTGTGCTTGGTGTAGATGAGGGAGCTCTTGATTTTGGGGTTCAACTTCTTTTTTGTGCCCTTGTCCATCTTCTTGACAAATTGAGGGCATTTGTAGAACTTGTGCCCTTCGCATGACACTTGTAGCAAGTCACGGTTGCACCCTTATCAAGCTTCTTCACCATGGGATCACGGTTATCTTGAGAAGGTTGGACTTGGCTCTTCATGTCTTGAGAGATGTCCACTTGTTCTTCATCGTTCTTGCCCTTGCCCATCAAGTTTGCCAACCTCTCTCGGAGCCATTTCACTTCTTGCTTGAGCTCATCGTTTTCCTTGCCTATGAGATAATCACATGTTTCTACAACAACATTCTCATGGCAAGATGGTGAGCAAGATTCATCAATTAAATCAATACAAGAAGTTGAAGCATCTACCTTGGAGATAGGGATTGCACACGGGATAGATGTTTCATTAAGCTCAAAGGAATTACTTGTTTTAGTCTCATTGCTCTCAAGCTTAGATTTTAGCTCATCACACTCCTTGCTAAGCAATTTGAATTTGCACAACAAATGTTCATAATTTGTAGCAAGGGTGTCACTAAGATCATTGAGAGCATTGAGTTCTTTGATTTCATTAGCTTGTTGTTCAAGCATTCCTTTTTGCTCATGGATTAGCTCAACAAGATCATTGAGAGAGGTGGTGTCGGATTCGTCATCACTTACATTGCTTTCCATACCTTTGGCCATAAGGCACATGTGTGATGATGAGGGACCTTGCATGAAGCGGGTGGTGAAGTTCTTTCTTGATTCATCGCTTGAGCTAGAAGAACTTGATCCACCACTTGTCCACTCGCGGACGGCGAAAGTTGCTTCTTGCCTTGGTCTTCTCTCCTTGACCACCTTCTTTTTGGGCTTGTGCTCAATCTTGGTGAACTTGATGTGTTGATGATGGCGCCCTTCTCTCAAGTGGATGTTGTAGCCGTACATGTTGACTTTCTTCACATACTTGAAGATCTTCTTCACGTACTCGGCCACCATAGATTCAACCTCTTCATCACTTGAGGATTCTTCATTGTCACCATCATCACCATCATCTTCGCTTGAGCTTCCATGAGTAGCCATCCTACTCAACATTTTCTCTTGTCGGCTTGAGAGAGCATGGCTTGTTGTTGGAGAGGATGGTTCTTGAGGCTTTTCTTGGGGCGCCTTCTTTGACTTGGGCATGAGTTGAAGCTCATGTGCCATGATCTTGCTCAAGATATGCGATGGCTTCAAATCTTCGAGCTTCTTCTCGTAGATGATTGCTTTCACCAAGTCATAGTCGGGCTTTCAGAGACTTTGAAGGATCTTGCGGTTTATGTTCAAGTCCGTGATGTCCTTCACAACTAAGGCATTAATCTCATTGACAAGCACATTTAGGCGTGAGTACATAGATTCGGCATTTTCATTGGCAAGTTGCTTAAAGCTATTGAATTCCTTAAGGAGACAACCGTAGCATTCATTAGCAACTTCTTTTGAACCCTCATTTTGCTCCTTGATGGTTTTCCATAGCTCATGAGCATTTTCACAAGTAAAAACTCTATTGAAAACGCCTACATCTAGTGAGGACAAAATGATACTCTTAGCAATCACATCAAATTGCTTTTCCTTTCTAGTACCATTTTTCATGCCCTCATCGGTGACTCTCCAAACATCAAGGTCCCTTGCTTGGAGATAGGCCTCCATGAGAACCTTCCACCGAGGATAGCCCGTGCCATCGAAATGTGGAGCCAAACCTAAGGTATCCACCCCTTTCATTCCTCTATAGAGCAACTCACTAGGCGGTGAAGCCTAACCGTTCCAATGAGCCGGTTTTCACAATTTACCAATCGAATTGGTGTTTCCTTGTGAAGGAAGTGAGTCCGGCTACGATACCACTTGTAAGGAATCGGATGCCCGTTAGCCTAAGAGGGGGAGGGGGTGAATTAGGCAACTTAAAACCTTAACCTATGGCTTCACTAATTTTGCGCAAAGGTAAACTAGAACAAACTATCTATATGTGCAACTACGGTTGTTCTAGTGTGAAACTCCCATCCCAAAAGAAGGTTTGCAACCTATAGCCAATCCTAGCATGATACTACTCTAGGAATGTAGAGACAAGCAAAGATTGCAATAGAGTAAATGCGGAAACGTAAAGGGGATGAGAGGAAGCAAACTCTTGACACGCGATTTATCCCGTGGTATCGGTAGGCACTAAGCCACCCCTAGTCCACGTTGTTGAAGCACTCACACAAGAGTATTGCTTCCGGTCACCAAGTCTCTCCCAAGAGCACCAACTTGACTTGCCACAAAGGCTAGCCACTTAGGCACTTGTCAAGCTCCCTTGGTCACCTTGATGTCGCCTCCACTAAGGAGGTTCTCCACCAAGGAAGGGGGTCTCCACGTCTCCCGCACAAAGTGTCCTCGCCGCTCCACACCAAGCCGGAGGGTCGATGACGATTGCCGGTGAGCCACTTAGGCCCCAAGGCTTCCGGGGAACCTTGTACACCAGGATTCACTCAAGAATCACTTCACAAGGTTGGCACAACCTTGCACTCACTCAGCTCTAAGCTAAGCCTAGCACTAAGCACATACACAAACCATGTGCAAGTCTAAGGATGAGCAATTAAGCACTTGGATGGATTAGATATGATCTTGAATGTGTCTTGAACTCTTCTGCACTTCCACACAATCCAGCAACATCAAATGGGTGAGTGGAGGGGGTATAAATAGCCCAAGACATCAAACTAGCCGTTGGCTAAAAGCTGCTGAAAAAGGTACCGTCGGATGATCCGACGCTACGCTTTTCCGGGCGTCGGTTCATCGGTGCCCCTCCCACGTCACGTAGCCGTTGAGGTTCTCGACACAACCGCTCCGACGCTATGCTCCGACACTACGTCGGATCATCCCCGTCTTTGAAGGCCTCGCGTCCAGGTCGGTACTGTTAGCTTCCAAGCGGCCAGTCGGATAGACCGACGCTATGCCTTGACCAAGGCGTCGGATCATCCGGTGCTGAAGGCTTCGTCTTGGCGCGTCTCTGTCTTGATTCAAACTGAGCGTCGGATAGACCGACGGTGTCCCTACTCAGACCGTCAGATCATCCGGTGCTACTGCCTTCCTTGCTCTTCCTCTGCAACTCGTCCGACGCTACTAAAAAACGGACCGTAGGTTCATCCGACGGTACCTAGGGTTTGACCCTGTGCACCAACTCGTCCAACGATTGCACCGACGCTTGTATTTGAGGGACAGTCGGTTCATCCGACGGTGTCTTCTCTTTTCCTTTTCTTGCTCGGTTTTGACCCTTCGTTTTGGCATTTTTGCATGTGGTTTTCTTGCATCCTTTGGACCTAGAAATGTCTACAAAGACATGCTCAAACAATATGGTTAATCCCAATGATCATGTTGTCATGAATCACCAAAATCAAACTCCGAACAAATGGCATATCGAGGCCATGTTCGCTACGGTTTTGCATGGCAACGTACCAGCTTGATGCTTCTTTTCTGAATGAAAGTGTGATTACTTCTTTCTTGTATCGTTTTGTTGCCTTTAGATGTACAAGGGGCTAGGATATATCATATATTGAGTTCTGCAAATGGAGTATATTTTTTATGTTTGTTTGTCTGGAATAATTAGTGAATGAAACAAAGGAGAATTTAGGGCGTGTTTGGGAGGGCTCCACGCGGCTCCGGATCCACAAAAATAGCTCCACTCCATTTTTTTCGTGCCAAACACCCTAGCTCCAAAAACTCCAGATCCACGAAATCCATGGATCTAGCTCCCAACTCCACCAATTTCATGGAGTGCCTCAAGGGGTACTCTGCGAACACGTTTTTCCTAACAACTCGTGGAGTTGGGGGGTAATTACCCACCACTGCCACCGATTACACAACATACCGGTTCATCTTTTTTTCCCCGAACAGAAGCCGCCCCTCGCGACGCCTCGCGACGCATCGCGACGGCGGGTCTTCACGCGGGACGCCGACCGCCGGCGGCCCCTTCCTCCACCGCCCGGCGGCCGGACGCCGAATCGCCGGGCATGACCGGCCGCCGCTCCCTCCGCCTCCTCGCTCTTGGTTACGCTCGTCGAGTTGGTCTCCATCGTCCTCCTCCAACCCTAGATGGCGCCGGTCGGGGCTCTACGGCCGCCGGCGCGGCAATCGACGACCTCGCCGGAGAAGAACTCGCCGGCCGAGTCCGTACCTCCGCCCGGACTCGTTTGCCATGGGCAGGGGCTCGGGCGGCCTTGGCACGGCCGCGGCCGGCCTCGGCGGCGGCGCGAGCCGTCTAGGCATGGACGGCGCATCGACGCGAGCTAGGTATGTGCTCCCGTAGCTCTTTCGGTTTTCGCAATCCATCTTGATTTCGGCGGCAGCACGTGTCCTGATTAATTACGCTGGCAGTGTTAGTGGAAAAGCTGTATAAAGCTTATTATTTCAGCAATCCATCTTTGTGGTAATCCATCTTTGTGGTAATCTGTATAAAGTTTAATGCAATCGGTGTAGTGAGCTGCAAAGACTGAATTAATAACTAGTAATGCATGAATGCTAGCGTGTCTGCTACCTAACCTTACAGTTTTTTAATGTTCCTTTGTGTGTCGAGATACAATAGAGGTGAAGTTTTCACTTTTCAGCACCTTGATAATTTATTCTTGAGGTTCTGAATGATGGTAACTTTTGTTCCCATTTTTTCTTGTTGTTTAGGCAGTGATATAAGTATTTGTGTTACAGTACTTTATGGTCTACGTTTATGAACTTCTAGAAATTAGTGATATCTTGCCTCGTCATGTGATTTCATCTACCATCTTTGTTCAGTTCAGTAATAACATGAAACAACCATACAGCCCATACAAACAGACCTATAACTCAGGTTGCATGTGGAGTCTCAATCTATGTCAACAAGTCACATTGCTATAAATAATTATGTTGTATTCTTGGCAGGGGCACAGCCGGCCTGGGAAGCGCCGCGGCGGGGCACGCTTGGACTTGCATGGATACTTTTCGAGATGAACTTGCCACATCTCTCGCTCTCGGTTGGCACTAGCTTGTAATCGACATTGAATTTTTATCTCTCTTATCATTTGAACAATTCGTCCGTGTAAACTTTTATATGCATCCGAACAATTTCTAATTATCAGTTACTCGGAGTCTTGGAGATGTGTGTTGATCAAAATCTTTAGTTGTTTGTTGAAATTCAAAAGAAAAAAACGCAAGCAACACACGCATGCAACACACACCCACACGTACACACAGCACCCACACGTACACACACCCATGCACACACAGCACGCACACGTACACACACGCATGCACACACAACACACGCATGCAACCACACACACACGCACAACACAGCACAGCACATACACACGCATGCGAGGAAAAAAAGGGCAAAAGAGGGTAATCTATTCAAATCTTCATTTTTCGGAGGCCGGAGTTGTTGTCTCGGCCAAACACATCTCCCTCGGCTCCAAAGGGAGAGTCCGGCTCACGGTGGAGCCGCAAATTGGTGGAGTTGTCTTTGCTCCCGAGTTGGTTTGGTGGAGCCGGAGCCCTCCCAAACACGCCTACTATGATGTGTCCCAAAGTTGTGTGTATGCGTATTCTATGACGTAAAAAGCATTTGTTGGCCGATTAATTTATGTTTTGCTATCACAAAATTTTACTTCTGTTTAGTCGGAGGAGTAAAAGATGGATCTTTTTTCGTGATGATTCCGATATTTAGGGCTCTGTTTGGCGGGGGCTCCGGCTCATCCAAAAACGGCTCGGCTCGGCTCCTTTGGTGGAGTGGCTTATCCGGTGGAGTTGAGTCGTTTTAAAAAACGTTTGGCAAAATAGCTCCTCCGGTGGATTTCTAGTTGGAGCCGGGTGAAACCACCAAAACGTGGCTCCACCTCCCCTTTGAAAGCCGCGAGGGGCTCCGGCTCCGGCTCCACACCGGAGCCGGTGCGGTTTCCACCGTTTAGCGGGGGCTCGGGCGGAGCCGCTCGTGGAGCGGAGCCGGAGCCCTCCCAAACAGGCCCTTATATTTTCAAATAAATACACTCATACTAAGACATATACCATATGATCCGAAGATGTAAAAACGGTGTGCGTTTAATGCATCGTGCATGCGTGTATCAATGGGTGATTGCCAGAGAAGTAAACCTTGTTGACTTGCTTGCATGCATACTTATTGCAACATTTATCAATTTCGTATGAGAGATTTCAGGGCCGTTAACACTCAAGATTCTATGGTTAAGGGCATAGAACGTACTAATTGCATCTAATTAACATTATTCTAAAACGTTTTTCATTATTTTTAGAATCAAGATTTAATTGATATGTGACAACATCATTGCCCATTGGCTGGCTGTCGATGTGGGGGTGGGACCATTAATTACTACAATCTCATCGCCGATGATAAAAAACTATCTCGATCACAAAATTACTCTTTGTCACTCCTAAGTCCTAAGTAGGACACTCTGTTTTCATCTGGAATGGTACAAACCATCCCTTTTACTCCTTGTCGGCACATAGTACCTCGTTCTCAATGAAGTAGCAAGTAATTCCAATTAGTAAACATTTGGGTTTCGATGCTTTGCACAAATAATCTGAATCTCTTCAAATAATTTGGCAACAATGCCGACAATACAACATATATTAAGACAAAACAAATTGGGGATACACAAATTATAATACATTGGTACAAGAGTACCCTACAACTTTCAAGGAGTAAAAAGAACAAAAAAAAACTAATCTGCGCACATCTGCACACAAGGAACACATCTGCAACGAATGAACTAATCTGTGATGTCTGCACAAGAATGATCAGTGAGCAGCAAGGCAGAACAAGTCTCTGATCTGCACAACGCACAGAAAGTTGAAACTCAAATTAATCAACGATCTAGAAGATGAGAGGACAGAATTACTGTAACAGATTAATGCACCAGAAATTCCTGCGACCCCTCCTCTGCTTTCCGCCGGTAAAATCCATCCGCTTTGGCGTCTCAAGAAAATCCCATGCACCAACATTTGGAATCCTTCTCCCTGCCGCCAGGCTCAAATTTACTTACAGGGATTCCAGGTTCAAAAGAAATTAAGCAAAGTGATTTGTGATTAGTACATTTGGGAACACAAACGTGGGAACAAACCTGCCCCTTCGTCGTTGTGCCTCTTGATCACAGAGTAACTTGTATTTTGCCGGCCGTCGTTGCATGGCCTTGCCGCTGAGTGGACCTGCTGTCCTGTTCAACAATCTGTTGGAACCTGTGAGGAGGGAGGTGCACCACCGAGGGGAGCAGTCGCGGCAGTCGGCACTACCGCTTCGCCCCACCGCAAAAATAGTACCTAATGTGTCGTTGTTGCGGATCATTATCGAGCCGCCATGGATTTGACCAGAGGTTGCCGAGACCCAACCACCACTGTGCGTTGACCATGCGGAGGGAGGATGGCAGGGACCATTGGTTCGTAGGCTCGTTGCAGCTCTCCGCCAGGCGATGTTGTCGGCGTTGGGTAGGCCACCACGCTGAGATCCGCACGAGAGGGTGACACAAAAGGGAATAAAGCACAATCAACAGAGGATTAAACCATATGCCTGCTATTTATTGCAGTGCAACCTCGATTATGATAGTAAATATGACATGGACTTTACGGTTTGCGACAGTTGCAGAATTCATTCAGTCATGGGCTCTAGAGGGCGGTGCTCCGGCGAGATGTTGAATATTATTCAACACGCAGTGTGTTTAATATACACTACCTATATATATATATATATATATATATATATATATATATATATATATATATATATATATATATATGGTATTTATATTGTGTACCCAGGGTATGAAATAACTGTTCCATACCTGAGTCAGGTTGCAACGCTCCCGGCGCCCATGGTTCCCCTGCCCCACGCACCCTATCTGTCTTCCCCCCCGTCCTCCCACAGCCCACGTTCCAGAAAATCGGCGGCAGTTTTCTTTTTTTTTGGAAAAAATCGGCTGCAGTTTTGCAATCTGTCCCCGAACCCTATCCGCCGCCGCCCACACTTCCCGTCCCGCCACCGCCGCCGCGCGCGTCGCGCTCGCGACTCCATCCCGTCGCCGCCGGCCCCGCCGCCCGCTCGTGACACCCTCCGTCGCCAATGCCCCGGTCCTCCGCTCGCCTGCGCAGCTCCTTGCCATCTGCCTTCGCCTCTTCCAGCTCGGTCGAGGGACAAACACGCACCGTCCGCCCGATTCGCCATCCCGCTGTGAAATCCAGGTTCCTGCCATGACCATGCGTGTTTGGTCTGTTGGTATCTACAGCTCCGCCATCTGCCTCTCCAGTTGAACTCGGCCCCGTCCCGCAGGCCAGGTGAATTGGTGATCGTGGGTGCTCGGACTGGGTGAGCACGCACCAATGCTACATCCAATGTTTTGGTATGCCCCCCATCCTGTCAATCCTATTAGGAAATGTATCACTGATTGTAGCCTTCCATGTATAGCTGATAGACCTTCCTTGTATTAGGATTGACTAGGATTGATTCCTTGCAACTCCAGCCATATTGGCTATATATATGAGAGGTCACCCCCCTGATTTGGGTGTGGTGTTTCCCCCTAATCTCTCTCTCTACATGGTATCACGAGTCCAGGACCCCCCCCGGCTCCCTAACCTTCCGCTAGACCCCCACCCCCTCCCCCGCCGCGCGCGCGCCAGCCGCCGGCCCTTCCTCCCTCGCCGCCGCCATCCCGTTGGCCGCCGCACCTCTCCCCCTCTTCCCCAACCCACCGGCCGCCGCCATGACCGGCACCGGCTCCACCCTTGCGGTGAACGGCGAGCCCCACATCCTGCGGCACCCGTGGCGACTCCGCCGGCCTCCTCTTCGTGCATCCATTCGCCGCCATCAACGTGAAGCATCACGTGCCGACGACCCCGGAGCTCAAGGGCGGGAACTACGCTCGCCGGTCGTCCCATTTCCTCGCCATGTGCGGCAAGTTCGGCGTGCTCCACCACGTCGACGGCTCTGTTCCGCCGCCCTCCAACGATTCCTCCCGCGGCGACGAGGCCGATTCTTTGTGTTAGGAGTTGGATTTTCGGCTCCGTCGCCGAGGCCGTCCTCGACATGGCCACCACCAACACCAACACCACCCAGACGGCTCGCCAACTCGGGTCGCCATTGACGGCCTCTTCCAGGCGAACAAGGCGCAACGGGCCATATTCCTGAGTCATGAGTTTCACTCCATGACCCAAGGCGACTCCTCCATCGACGACTACTGCCTCCGCGTCAAGACCACCGCCGACAAGCTCCACGACGTCGGCCATCCCGTCGACGAGGTGCAGCTCGTCCTCAACCTCCTCCGCGGGTTGAACGAGGAGTACTCCGGCACCGCCGATCACATCGCCGCCACGAGCCTCACCCTCACCTACGCGCGCGACCAGCTCTCCCTCAAGGAGCTCCGCCTCGCCAACGGCAAGAAGGTCGCCGCCGCCACCGCCCTCGTCGCCTCCCGGCGGCTGCGGGCCGTCGGGTCCCGGACAGCACCGGCCCGCCCGGCCGCCGCCGCCCAAGAAGACCACCACCACCGCGGCGACTCCCGCCGCCACTCCAAGAAGGGCGGCAAGAAGACCTTCGGCGGCGGCGGCGGGTCCAACGGCGGCGGATCCGGTGGCGGCGGGCATGGCCGGCCGCGCGGCGCCCCCCTCGCCGGCCCCCGGTTTTGTTTTAACCCGGCGGGTCCTTCCCGGACCGCGCCGGGCGGGCCGACCGGAGGCCAACGGTGGCCCGGGCGGGCGGCCCCGCGGGCGTGGCGGCCAAGGCCGCCGGGCGCCGGCCCACGGCGAGCCCACACCGCATTTGCGCCCCTACGCACTCCGCCGGGCCTTTCGCCGCCCCTCCGCCCGGCGGCGGCGGTGGGATCGGCCGGACTCATTGCGGCCCTCCAGCAGATGTCGGTTCAGGGGACTTCCCCCTGGGTCATGGATTCTAGCGCCACCTCTCACATGACTTCCTCGGACAGTATACTCCTCCGCCGCCGCCCCACCCCTATTTCTTCTATTTTAGTAGGCAATGGTACTAGTATCCCAGTTACATCTCACGGTCACTCTGTCCTGCCCACCACCGCGTCTAATTTTGCACTCAATAACGTCCTTGTCGTTCCCTCGATAGTTCAGAATTTACTTTCGTTCGTCAATTCACTCGCGACAACCACGTCTCCATTGAGTTTGACGCTTTCGGTTTTTCTCGTTAAGGAACTTCCGACGGGGCGCGTGATTCATCGCCGCAATAGTACCGAGGACCTCTACACCTGGCAGCCCTTCATCACGCACCGCATCCGCACTCGTTGCCGCCTCCGGCACCCTTTGGCACCGGCGCCTTGGCCACCCCGCTCCCGAAATGTTTTAGCTCGTTTAAATAAAGACAATTTATTATCTTGTAATAAAGCGAGTCACTCGCTTTGCCACTCATGTCACCTTGGCAAACATTTTCGCTTACCCTTTACTTCATCTAGCTCCCATACTACCGGACCTTTTGAGCTTGTTCATTGCGATGTCCGGACCTCACCGATTCTCGGCGTTTCCGGTTTCTCTTATTACCTGGTTATTTTGGATGATTACTCTCATTTCGCCGGACATTCCCCCTCGGATGCAAGTCGACGTCCACCGGACCATTGTCACTTTCGTTGCTTATGTACGCACTCGGTTTGGTCTACCCGTTAAGTGCTTTCGCCGATAACGGCACAAAATTCGTCAACACCGCCACGTCCACCTTCCCGGCGCGACCATGGCACCTCGCTCCGCCTCTCGTGTCCGTATACCTCCGCACAAAACGGCAAGGGCCGAGCGTGTTCTTCGCACTCTCAACAACTCCGTGCGCACGCCGCTCCTCCACGCATCCATGCCGGCCGCTTCGGGCCGAGGCCCTAGCGACCGCCCTGTTACCTCCTCAACGGGTGTCCCTCATCCGTCATTCGCGAGTGAGATTCCCTACACGCGTACGTACCGAGAACCGCCTAGCTATGCCGACCTGCGCGTCTTCGGGTGCCTCTGCTACCCGAACCTCCAGGCCACTACCGCGCATAAGCTCGCACCACGTTCAACAGCCTGTGTCTTCCTTGGGTATCCCTCTGCTCACAAAGGGTACCGCTGCCTCGACCTGGCCACCCGACGTGTCTACATCTCTCGCCACGTCATCTTCGACGAGACACACTTTCCCTTCGCAGACATCCCGGCCCCCTCACCGGCTTCCTCCCTTGATTTCTTGACCGACGATGACACTATGGATACTATACTTTGCTCTACTAACCCCTGCGGCTCGCTCCTCATCGACGATCGCGGTGGCTCCGTTCCCCGGTGAACGTCGAGCACCGCCCCTCTCCTCCGAGTCCGCCGGTGCGGGCGGGCATGGGCGCGCCGCCCCCACCGGACCCACTCCCCGCCGCGCACCCGGACTTGCGCCACCGCCGGGTTCACCGCCGCGCCGCCGCGCCACCACGGATCCTCGTCTACTCTCGTCGACAACGTGCGCCCCAAACACTGCACGCGCCGCCCTCGTACCGCGCCGCCTCCTCCCGGACACCGTGACCCGAGCACGGTGCCGCGTCATTTCGCGCGTCCGGTACAAGGGGCCGGCCGCCATCGTCCCCTCACCGGTTCCCGTCGAACTACCGCAGTGGGCTTGCGGACCCGAACCGGCGTGTGGCGATGGCGAGAAGAGTTTCGAGCCTCATCGACAACGGCACCCGGCGCCTCGTTCCATGCCCGTCCGGTGCCAACGTCGTCTCCGGAAGTGGATCTTCAAGCACAAATACCACTCCGACGGTACTCTCGCTTGCCACAAGGCCCGGTGGGTCGTTCGTGGGTTCTCACAGCAGCACGACATCGACTACGATGAGACGTTCAGCCCGGTGGTCAAGCCGGCGACCATCCGGGCTGTCCTCAGCATCGCTGTCTCCCGTACCTGGCCTATCCACCAGCTTGATGTGAAGAACGCCTTCCTTCACGGACACCTCGACGAGACGAGTCTGCGCCGGCGGCCGCCGGCTTCGTCGACCCTGCCCACCCCGACTACGTCGCCACCGCGGGGTCCTTGTACGGACTTAAGCAGGCGCCACGAGCTTGGTACCAGCGGTTCGCCACGTTCCTTCGTCGGCTTGTCTTTGTCGCCTCAACCTCCGACACATCCCTCTTTGTTCTCAAAGAGGGCACCGATATCGCCTACTCGCTCCTCTACGTCAACGACATCGTCCTCACCGCCTCATCATCGACCCCGCTTCGAGCACATCATGGCTACACTCTCTTTCGAGTTTGGCATGACCGACCTCGGCGACCTCCACCACTTCCTTGGCATCTCCGTCACGCGCTCACCCCGACGGGCTTTTTCTCGTCTCGGCGACGCACGCGCGTGGATCTCCTTCGGCGCGCCGACATGTCCGAGTGTCACTCTACGTCGACTCCTGTTGACACTCAGGCCAAGCTCTCGGCCTCGGTTGGCGCTCCGCTGTCAGCCTCTGACAGCTCTGACTACAGGAGCTTAGTGGGTGCTCTACAGTACCTCACCCTCACTCGTCCCGACTTGGTGTATGTCATGCGGCGGGTGTGCCTCTTCATGCACGACCCTCGCGAGCCTCATCTCGCTTTGGTCAAGCGCATTCTCGCGCTACGTGAAGGGCACACTCTCCTCCGGTCTCCACATCGGCACCGGCCCCGTCGACGGCCCCACGACCGCCTACTCCGACGCCGACCGGGCGGGCGGCTGTCCGGACTCTCGCCGTTCGACCTCGGGCTTCGCGTCTACCTTGGTGACAACCTCGATTTCGTGGTCTTCAAAGCGACAAACCACCGTCTCCTCTCCGAGTCCGGCGCCGAGGCCGAGTACCATGCGGTCGCCCACGCCGTCGCCGAGTGCCGCCTGGATCCGCCGCCTTGCTTCGGAGCTCCATGTTTCCCCGACCTCCGCCACCGTTGTCTACCGTGACAACGTGAGTGCTGTCTATATGACGGCCAACCCCGTCCACCACCGACGCACGAAGCACATCGAGATCGACATTCACTTCGTTCGCGAGAAGGTGGCGCTTGGACGGTCCGGTTCTTCATGTTCCCTCCGCTCACCGGTTCTTCGACATCATGACAAATGGCCTCCCTGTACGGCTCTTCACGCAGTTTAGGTCCGGTCTTTGCGTCCGCACTCCTCCCGCCGCGACCGGGCGGGTATTAGGAAATGTATCACTGATTGTAGCCTTCCGTGTATAGTTGATAGGCCTTCCTTGTATTAGGATTGACTAGGATTGATTCCTTGTAACTCCAGCCATATTGGCTATATATATATGAGAGGTCACCCCCTGATTTGGGTGTGGTGTTTCCCCCTAATCTCTCTCTCTCTACAAATCCTCACTTCCATTTGATTTCTAAAGATCTTTTCTTAATTCCATGCCACTAGGTTTGTGAATCTTGTGGTGCCCTGACCGTTGACGGATTCAGCAGCACCCGACTGGGTTGGAGTCATTGTTGGAGGCGAAGGGCTGTCCTGGTTTAATCTCACGAGCATCGCTATGCACCGTATTCTTCGGTTGGAGCATCGGATTTGCGACTGGGTCTCATGCCCCACTGGATCTGTGCACTCTTGCTTCATGTTTCTTTGTTGGCACTTTTCTGTTCTTTTTCTTTGCTACGCTTCTGTTATTGTCCTTGTGTGTTTGTGTGCTACTGGCTTGATACCAACTTTTTATTTTTGGCTGATGCATTCAGTATGCACATCTATATGGTTGAGGAAAAATAGGTGTTATGTGTCATCTTGTTTCCAATTCTCTTATCGATGTTACATGCTTGATCAAATCCATATGACCATGGTGCTGATGAGAGAAAAGCAAGCTATGGTGCATTCTACCATGATAATTCGTGATTTCTTTTGCTGACCCAGGCCACAGTTGAGCTGCCTGGTCCCTTGCATTTCTTGTTGTAGTCATATATAAATAGAGGTGTGATCTGCATCACTAAGCTGAGAGTATGTTTCTTAGTTTTGTCATCAATGGCTTGGTGTTGCTATTTTCTATTTTATATAGTCTGTCAATTGGGGATCTTGGATTTCATTCTCTATATTTGCACATATTGAATAATGTGCAAGTTAATTTACAATTTTGACATGTCCGGAAAGGATGTATCATTTTTTTGTTAACCAAAGTACTGAAATTGGTTTCAGAATTCTAAAATTTTGAAGAAAATATGTGCCATTTACGTACTAATTAGGATTACTCCAGATGTGAGCATTTCCATTGTTTCAGGATGTGATGCTACCATCCACATCATACCCAAAAATTTGTCTGCTTTTTTCTGTTGGTGCGTAGGCAATCCTGCTATCTTCTTCTCTTGGACAAGGTACGAATAAGTCATTGAAGGTACTCCCTACCAAGTCATCTTTTCCCTTCATATCACCTTGCGAAGTCGTGATGGCATCATCGGTGCCTTGTAGTGCCCTGCCCACTTTTCTCAATTTCATTCGATCCCCTTTGCTCTTGCTCGATTTCCCATGTTAGTGGCGACGATTCGTGATAATGATTAGGTTAAATAATTAAATTGAGTAGGGGCACAAAGCTGGTGTCCTCACTGGTAGGGATAAAGGAAGCTGGTGGCGCGTCATCCTGTGCTAGACTAATTATAGAGACGTCATGATAAAGCACTACAGATTTTTCCTTCACATCAACATTTACCCTTTTTTTCTTTTTTGAGTCTACAAGTAGTTTTCTAGTTCCATCCACGTCTAATTTCCTGATTCATGCATATTGGGGTGGAGACCATGCCACACCTCACATCAATGTCTTGTTGTTAAGTAAGTTGTCCATCTTTTACATCCATTATACTAAATTTTTTTCCGATATGCCAGGGCACGATGGTGCAAAACCTGTTGAATTTCTTGTCTTTAATTTTTGTTTATTGATTACAGTTTTGATTGTAAATTCCATGGTTCAGTGGAACCTATATTCCTGTTTGAGTGATTCTACGGGTAGATTGCCTTTCACATGTAGTTCTATATTCATTGAATTTGAAGCATGTGCATGATCAGATTATGATCCGAAACCTTGTTGTGGTTGGTTTTGATGTGGTTGATTTTATTATTGTTTAGTTCAACTGAAACTGATTAGGATTTATTACTAGGGCCACAAATAGTTTAGAAAATAATAATGGTTCACCACATTTGAAGTTCAGGACCTAACACTAGATTAGACATTCTCAAGAGCATTTTTTCTTTTATTGTTTGTATACAGGGACTGATTCACACCAGATAGTAGATTAAAGTTTTTTTTAGAGTTCTGATCATTCCCCTGTATATATGTCTTCGCAGCTTACCTACAGCCTTTTCCTGTGGAGTCCTTTCCATGGCAATAATGGTTTTCATGAACAAAGCAATTCTTATGTAATATGAACTCCAAGACCCTTCTCATTTACACTTATGGCTGATTTTCACGACTGAGAATGTCAAACGAAAAGACTTCAGCTTGATAACCACAAACCGCACTGGTAAGAGTGCATTTTTTGGCCTTCCTTTTACATACAGTACAATGGTTACTTCAGCTGTTGACCACTCACTTTCTTCATTTAAAATCTTGAAAATAGATCAAGTTCCCCGACTCAACTTTAATCTTCAAGTAGAAGGGGTAAAAGTTAGCCTTGGACAAAAAAGATATTCCATACTTTTAAAACAAGTTTGGTCGGTGATATCACAAGTTATATAACTCAATTTTTTCAAACACAGTTTGATGCGCCAAATATTCGGCTTCTGCTCAAAATCACCTATTTTGAATGTAAAGCAATCAACTCTGAAAGGGACAAAAGAACATGTAGTAAGAAAGTAGTATTTTTTTATCAGAGACGCCTAATTGGCTACATATTGATATGGTCATGGCCTCACAGGTGACAAACGACCACAAGTCATGAGCTTTTTCATAAAAAAAATACTATACGACGCTTGTACTCATTTTTCGCAGGAGGCTAGCCTCGGTCAGACCATAATGTGTCATTTGCCTTCCAATTACAGACTATTATTCTTCAGTTCATAGCAACAAGTAGAATGAGCTCAAAACTACTAATGCGGATGATTTAGAATCACATTAGTAAACAAAATGTTTTTCTGTACCTTGTCCTAAGATTCTGTTGCGCTATACATGTACTTCTATTTTTCTAGCTATTGTTTGGATGGATTAACCTGTTGAAATATTGATCTGAAGGCTCCAACTTGTTATATGTGCTCCTTTGACCAGCTGATCTTGTTTGTATGCAATTGGGCCTTGGAGCTTGATATTTTTGCTCAGTTTGCAGGTAATACCCATGCGCTAATTCATAGTCTATCATGGTTATTTGGATGCATTGATACTTGAATGGGACTGCTCGATTTATCTGCTCTCAGTTTACCTCATGCTCACAGTCTGGGACATCAGGAGCTGCTGCGCCATTGAGCTGCATGTGAACTGAGTAAGATGTGGAGTAGTAGCACAACTTGAGGACATCGTTCATGACTAATTACCGACTGACTTTTGATTGTTCTTTTCGTTTCAGATTTATATATAGGCTCCTCCTGATATCCATCTGCTCGTCATCATCAGCGCCCGGCTCGCAAAGAGCTTCTTGAGCTTTGCTACTAGGTTCGGCTGCTTGTGGAGCACGGCCTCCTCTCCTGCAACTCCATTGTGTTCATGTCATGCTTGTGGGGTATGCGGAGTGCCCCCTAAAAGCTCAAGTCATGTCCGTTGGCATATGCTTGTCACAATATTTTGCCGTGTTTGTTAACTTGTAAGATAATACTGTTTTATACATTGATTTGTCGTTTTTTAAATACTACTACCAAAGAACAGATGGTACACCATTTGTCACAAAAAGTCATTTTTTCTCATATTCCAAAGTAGTGTGTTGACCACTACCGAAATAAAATGTCGAATATAAAGTCATTGTGCTCAACTAGCACTAGATGACGTAGCACTGTTGATACAAGAGCTGAAAATATACAGTAGTCGGATATCCTAAACACTGGAATTTTGGTTGACGCAACAATACTTGAATGTTTATGCTGTACTGTATTTTGAGGAAAAGAAACAATTAAATGGACCTCAGGTGACAAACTAGTTCTGACTAAAATTGCAAATTATCTGTTTTAATAAGTCAATCAACGATATGATGCACCACTTAATTAATAAATAAAAAATCCCGACCGCTATACGATGCTACGAGCGTCAATCAATGCACTGGTAGACCCTGCAGCACTATCCACGTGCGTGAATAAAATAACGAATGGTGCAACTGAACCACATGTCCGCACGCGGCCAACGAAAAAAGAAACTCCGATAAGTACTGTGGAAACGTCTAACCGGACAGGCTCGCACGCGCGCATGAGAAAAACCAAAGTTGGATTGCGAGAGGAGGGCTCGCGCGCGTGGTGGCAGGGGTGGGCTCGGGTATGGAACAAAGCATCAAGTTGAGCACATAAATGCACATAGTACCATTTCTAGCCTCATTTTGAAACTGGTCGAAACATTCTCCACTGGCATTAACTCCTAGTGCCTAATTCTCACATGAACACAAATCGACATGGAAAGCACAAAATCACAGGAAAGCCAACAAGTTCACAGGAAGAAGGATGATGAAAGTTCCTCAGGATCAGCTTTCCAATCCAGTAAACCCGTTGCTACCTCCATGTGATAGCAGGTATAGAAGACACAAGTGCTTCCTAGTTGCTGGTGGCACTGCAAAAATACATAAAAAATCAGGACTGGTGTCATAATCACCTTCCTCTTGGCAAGAGGCTCCATTTCCATCCCAGTCCCTGTCCTCGCTGGATGACACCATTTTAAAGAGGCAGAGGTTGGCTAGCAGGACAGTTGCGAAAGTGAATCAACCTCTGGCCTCCTATGCCAAGCTCCTCCTTGTGCAGTCCATGTGTATAAGATTATAATAGTGAAAAAACTATGCAAACTACCATTAGGCCAAATAGGCTGAATCAAGTCAGCAAACTACCCAATAACTAAATGAACTAAAGACAAGATGGAACAAAAGCACTAGGCTAACTTTCAAGTCAGAATTAATGAAGTCACTGATCTAAACTCTAACAAAGTTGTATGGAACTTTCAAGTCAGAATTAATGAAGCACCAAAAACATTATAAAGCACAGGCAAAGACACACTAAAATAAAGCACAAGCACAAACAAATTATAGTAGCAAGATAATTAGATCCAAATATCAAAATGCACACTAAAAGGATGGGTATACATCAGGCTATTACAGAGAAGAGGGCATCTTTTTCAGTTCAGATAGGAGCTAATTCAATATAGAACTTCAGCTAATAACTTGGACAAAGCGCTTTCAGTTCATCTAGAGCAAGCTACAAACCACTCAAAGTATTTCCATGCAAAAGCGTCAAACTAATTAGCTGATATACAGGCCAACACATGCATTTAGAAACACATGAGTAAAAGTCAAATGAGAGAAACAAAAGCTGCAAGGCCCACTGCAACCTCATGCATAGGCTACAAGACAAATAGTACCCTTTATAAATTATTCAAGGCTCCAGCTGCAATCTTAGCTCAACACCCACTGAATAAATCAAACAAAACTGATAAAGAATACAGCCACTGCACATACAAATGTACCATTAATTCATGGTTTTATCTAGTATAAGGTATACTGCCACTCAATCTACATCAGGAGTAAGCTTGTAACCATGCAGAACTCAACTAATTTGCTAATACCCCCTAGCACATCAAATTTGCAAGCACTAATCTATCATTCTAGAGCAAAATCCATGAGAAATCACATCAAATCTACAATCACGCATCAAATACACAGAGGGAGCAGAGGGGAAGGAGCCTTACAGATCTGAGCGGGGACGCGAAGAGCACGGAGTTGCTGACCTTCTCCTTCTGCCCCCCTTGCTCCACTTCTTCTGCTTGCCGCCTCCAGACTGGAGAAACCTAGCAAGGAAATGGAGATCAGAAGAAGAAGGGGGCGATTAAGATGAGATGGCGAGAAGGGGAGGAGGACGCACACCTGGACGTGGATTCTTGGAGGAGGTCGCGTCGTCGAATCACTCCTACTCCTCGTCCTCGTCGCCGGATCCACTCCAGCCGCCGGCGGTGTCGAGGCCGGATCTACTCCTCCTCGTCGTCATCGCAGATCCACTCCTTCAGGGTGTGGAGACGAAGGCGAGCGCGGGGGAGGACGGCGAGGTCAGGGGGAGGGTGACGACGAAGGGTAGGGGGAGGAGGAGGGCGACAGCGAGGTCGAGGCCGAGGCAAGGGTGGGTGACGGCAAGGGGAGGAGGCTGCACGAGTAGGGGGTGGGGGTTGTGGGAGTCGTCAAACCCTAACTTGTATGGGCCCACTCGTCAGTGCCCAGCCCAAAAAACGCGACGGCGAGAGCGGATGGTGGGCCCACTCGTCAGTGAGCGAGTGGCAGCGGGGTTGCCCCTTCATCTTCCTGGCCCCACTCGTCGGTGAGAGGCCGCTTCTCCGTTCATATCAACAACTCCCATTCACATCTACAACTCTCATTCACACTTCCTCAAAAAACCACACTCTTCCTCCCGCACTTCCTTGTCGTCATTGCTGCTTCGCGAAGTAGACCATGGAGGACGAGCTCTCTGCGCGCCAGGTCTTTGCGCGGAAGCAGGAGAGGGACAATCGCAACCGCTTCACTAAGAAGGAGAGCACCGCCTCTGCCGTCACCGCCGGCCGGACGCCACCGCCGGCCAGACGCCGGCAAGATGCGCCCTCAACCTCGAGGCGCGTCCGGACTCCTCGAACACCTAAAATATTCATCCGGTGCATCTAAACATTAGGCCATCGGTTCATCCGCTGCTGAAGAAGAAATCTAGGTGTGTCTCTATCTTATCTGAAGAAAGTCGGATGAACTGCAACCTTGAGCGCCATATCATCCGGTGCTGAAGCATCTGAAGTCCAAACCTTACTGTTACCAAACCTTAAGGTATCGGATGAAATGATGCAAGTACCGTCAGTTCATCTGGTGGTCACTTTTAATATCTCAGTCGCATAACTCATCTGACGCAACTAGAAATAATGGCGTCAGATCATCCGGCGCTATGATTTTGATTTTAACTCATCCAATTCAAGAGCCTTTGAGTTTTCCGTCAATTCTTTTCCTTCCAATGTGTTTCCATGAGTACTTTGAGCTGTTTAGCATACAAGGAACTTGAGTGTGCATACTTTCATGGCTTTTGGTGCATGGTCAAGCTACTAGTGCATGAACCCCTCTTAATACCAATACGCCTCGGATACGCTTTGGATACTTTTCCAGCCGTATCCCAAAAAAGTGGATACGTATTGACTAGGATACACGTATCCGATACATTTAGTCAGCTTAATTAGTCCATACCAACTACACCACACCCCTCCTACGTGACCTAGCAGCAGCCACGACAACGATTTTCTCTTCAAAACAAGCAAGTGTTTTCGTGGAAAGCTACTCCTTGTCATGTTTTGCACCTTCTGCTCTAGTGCAATACACTGAAGCTCCATTTTCTTCTTTCTTTCTGTGTATCTAAGCCTAAGAATGGTTTTGGTTTTAAACCGGTTTTAATGGTTTGGTTTTCCTAATTGGTGTTGGTTGGTTTGGTGAATAATGTGGGGACATACATAATGGTTTGGTTTAGTTCGGTTTAGCAATCTTAATAGTTTGGATCGGTTTGAAATGGTTTGAATTGGTTGTACGTGTCACCTAGATCAAAAGTTGAACTATAAAACTAAAAACTCGGGTTCACATCTTAAAATTTCAGCGAATTTGAATAGAATTTGTTGGAGATGTCTTGGAGTGACAGTCCGCTACTTTGTGCAAATTATCATACCTAGATCCACACGTGGGCCCCACATTGAGAGCCGGACCCTAAAACTAAAAGGTCGTGTTCACACTTTAAAATTTCAACAAATTTGACTGAAATTTGTTGGAAATGACTTAGAGTGAGAATTCGCTACTTTGTGCAAATTATCATACCCAGATCCAAATGTGGGCCCCACGTCGAGAGCCGGACCCTAAAACTAAAAGCTTGCGTTCTCACTTTAAAATTTCAACGAAATTGACTAAAATTTGTTGGAGATGTCTTAGAGCAACAGTCCGCTACTTTGTGCAAATTATCATACTTAGATCCACACGTGGGACCCACGTTAAGAGCCGGACCCTGAAACTAAAAGCTCGCATTCACACCTTAAAATTTCAACGAATTTGACTGAAATTTGTTGAAGATGTCTTAAAATGGCGGTCCACTACTTTGTGTAAATTATCATACATAGATCCACACGTGGGCCCGACATCGAGAGTCGGACCCTAAAACTAAAAACTCACATTCACACCTTAAAATCTCAACGAAATTGACTGAAATTTGTTGAAAATGTCTTAAAATGACCGTCCGCTACTTTGTGCAAATTATCATACCAAGATCCACACGTGAGCCCCACGTCCTGAACCGGACCCTAAAACTAAAAGCTCACGTTCACACCTTAAAATTTTAACGAATTTGTCTGAAATTTGTTGGAAATGTCTTAGAATGATAATCCGCTATTTTGTGCAAATCGGTACAGCTAGATGAATTTCGGCCCATCACAAAAACATGATGCCCCTTCATCCCCGAAATAAAAAAATAAATTTTGGCCCCTTTATTCCAATAAAAAATAGTTGGGCCTCTTCCTCTACCCCTTTTATTCCTCTTCCTCTAACTGCGACCTCTTTCTTTTCCCGCTGCACGCGCGCCCCTTCATCTTCCTCTTCCCGTTGTGCCCCTTCCTCTTCCTCTCCATGCATGTTCCAGCATCTATAGTCACTCATGAACCCTCGGATGATAAGATGAGCATAAACATCCATTGAGTTAGTGTTCTTGTAATCCACACATGGACAACAAATATCAGACTTGCTCTTGTCCAACTTGTCCGCTTCGACTGCCTTGATGAATAACTTCAGATTATCCAAATATTCGTTGAAATTCCGGTTCTTGAGGTACATCCAACCTCGATCCTCCATCTACACAGTCATGTAAGAAAATGATAAATATCTAAGCAAACACTTATCACATGATGACATGAAAGAAAATGGATCCAATTTGCATTGTCGACCTCACCTTCACCTCACCATGGATCGAATTGTCGCGTGCAATGCAAGAGGGACCTTCAACAATCAGCACCTTGGATGGAATTGTCGTGTGCAATGCAAGAGTGACCTTCAACAAATTAACAATCTACATGCAAGAAAATGGTAAAAATCCAAGCTTATAATCCTAAATGCCACACACATGTTCTCATCAAGATAGAAAATTACCAAGGAATATGGCTGACGGGAGGGGGCTTAATTAGCTTCTTCCTCTTCTTCCACCTCTAGCTCCTCCTTTCTTCTTCATCCTTAGCTTCTTCCTCTCTTCTTCCACCTCTGGCCGACACAAGAGGCAGAGAGCGGGCGGTGCTGTAGACACACAAGCCTCTCGTAATAGCGGAAGTGAAGGGGATCGAAGTAGCAGCCAAACCTGAAGAAGCCTTTGTGTGGTGCTCGTCGTGCGCCTCCTATCCTCTGGGAGCTCCGCCACCGCCGCTGAGCCGCCCGTATCTACGTCGGCCCCTGCACCTGCGCGCGCCACCTCCGCGCGTACGCCCACGTGCGCACTGGTGAGATGTCAAGCAGCGCGCCTTCATGCGGGAGCTCCTCGACATGCGCTGGCAACGAGCTCCGCTGCCTCTACCTCCTCCACGCACCGTGCAGATCCGGCCGCTCGCCTGCTGGGAGCTCCTCCACGCTGTCTGCGCGCGCCGCCACCACGCGCAGCTCTGCATGCGGCAAGGACGACGATGATGGCGCGCGGCGGCGATCGGAACTAACTGTAGCGAGCACTGTAGCATGTGTGTGTGACTATGGTCGACGTGGCAAGTTGTTGGCCAAGTGTTGTATTTTCCATAAAAGGAGATGCGTCTAACAGAAATCGTCTCCTTTGTGGTCAGATAAAGGAGACGTGTGTCAAAGAAAAGCGTCTCTGATGATGTCTCCTTCAAACGAGACGCGTTTTATAAGTACGCGTCTCCTATTCGCGTTTTATAAGTACACGTCTCCTATTCTGACTACTAAAGGAGACGCGTGTTTCATACGACGCATCTTCAATGCTCTCTAGTTTATTTGAGACGCGTTTTCAGGAACATGCGTTGTTGTGCGAATCACGGGTCTCCAATGCTCTCTACTAAATTGGAGACGCTTTTATTTAGCAACACATCTCCTTTGTCTAACAGCATAGGAGACGCGTATTTCTCAAATCGCGTCTCCTATAGAGGTCAAAGAGAAAGGATACGCGTGTAGGGAAAACGCGTCTCCTTTCTATGCACATATGAGACGCGCGTTAACCACTGACGCTTTTGGTAGTGTTGTCGGAGACACGGGTTAACGACCCGCATCTCCTATGTATCATTAGAGACGCGTCTTAAAAACGCGTCTCCAATGATGGTGTCTTATTTCTTTGTTTTTACATAGTGATACCACTAGAATAAGAATACCAACCCTTTTAGAGCAAGAAAACATTAAACACAAACACAAGCTATTCTAGGGCGTTAACAACAAACAGTGGCGCCATCAATTATTAGTTTATCAAGTTATACATGGATCTCTCTACCTTCAGCTTAGTGGTTACCGGTGTTTCAAAGGTGTCGTTGTTGGTGTAAATTGGGACCGAAGGGTACACCATGCAACAATACTCTCCTTCTTCTCTTCCGAAGGGGCAAAGAACTGAAAGGTCCCTTCGGAGGACCACTCCTACTTCCTCTATTACTGCTACCTCTACTACTTCTATTCACTAGTAGGGACGTTGTCATCAATGACGTTACATTAACGTCATTGAGGACGCCAGAATGGTCACAATTAGTCTTTTGTGACGATTTTGTTTTGGTCACTATGGTGGCGTCACATTTTTTCATCGGTGACGAAATTGGTTTTTCCGTCATAGATGTGTCTCCAATCTGTGACGAATTTTGTGTGGTCATGGAAATGAATTCAATCTATGACGAACGTTGTTGGTCATGGATATAACTCCATTATCGTCATAATTGTCCGTGTGCCTGACTGCCTGACGGCACCGTTAACGGCGTTTGTGGTGTGTGACGATTAGATTTGGTCACAGATGTTCCTATGTTTTGGTCATAATCTCCCTTTAACGGTGTTTGCATCTGACATGGTGCTGACGTCAGCAATGACGTGGCAACTAACGTGGCTGTTGACGTGGCAGGCCCTTTATTCGTCACAAATTGTATCTCATTTTGGTCACAAATTTTCCCTCATTTCGATCCCAGATTGTCCTTTATTGAGCTTGAGCCACGTGGCTTGATCTGATCAATTTTATTTCATCACAAAAGTGCAAATTGTAATTTTCAATACAATTTACAAATAATACTGAAATAACAAAAAACTTGCATAAATTAACAGACCCAGTATTCCAATGACCATACAACTCTATAACTCAACTCAGTTCACATTATTAGTCACATTACAACAGATTCGAACTACATATTACAACAAATTCTAACTACAAGTTACATCTTATTTCACATCAAAGGTTCCACAATTTATGAGGACAAGCAGAACCACACTTCACTGAAGATCACCATGGCACTCCATAACCCAACAATGAGCGGTAAAAAAATTAAATAGAGCATTGTTAAAGAGCTTTACAATAAAGATCAAGTTTATAACTCAATCGGGTGTGTTTTTATAACTCAACGGTTTTTATTTTTCTATCATAGCTTACCCAATTGGGATGTTGTTGTTGCACTACAGCTAGCCACCAACCTGCTGCTATGATGCTTACAAGAGACAGAGGAAGTGTACACAAGCTACTGCTGCAAATGCATAGACCTGCAACAAAAACGAAACAAGTCAGCCAAGTTGCAAACTGAAAAATGAATTAGCCTTCTGTTAAAAGGAAAAGGGGCTAGGCAGTTGAATTATTGGATATATATTACAACCTGAAAAGCTACGCTAACAAGTAAATAATAAAGATGACTGATGCATACATTTAATATCAATAGGAGATATGGAACCATCATTAAACTTAACGAGAGATTATGATGCACAGAATCTGAAAACGAAGCAATAAGCAAATCAGGCAAAAGCTAGAATTGGCAATGGTTGTGATTGTTGTTTCCTGTCAACAGCAAGCTCTAGGGTGTAGTGAATAATTGCACACAGAAAGAAATTAGGACACAATTTAAATAATCAGAAAAATGACGTGACAGACAAGTAAATTTTCCCCTAAGTTGGGTCCTCAAATGACTAAGTGGTCGAGTGATTTCTTCACTAAGTGATAAAGGAAAATGATTCTAGAAGGTATTGACAGCTCTATAGTATGTTAAGAACATGTACCAACACACTGATCCTTCAAGATAAAAGGCATTTGAATATAAAATTCATTTAACAAATCTTCTTATTAAATCTAGCCAAGAAAAATGATATAATACATAAAAGCTAATCTAATCTAAGCAATAATCAAATGAGACCAGAAAACTACTTTGATTAGGTGGCGATGGTTGAAACAATCACCTTGCATTGATCCATGAGCCTCAGGTCTTCACTTCAATACAGGAGACATTGTCTAGAGTTCATGAAGCAAAAAAAAAAATAAAAAAAATGATAGTAGGAGTCTATTTCATTCTTTGGGTTGCAATGTCCATTATTCACTAACTTCAATAGATGAAAACTTTGAGTGGCTTATCAGATTCGGTCTAACATATGACTAACATGAATATTATTGTGCTGCAAGCAGAGAAAAAAAGTGGTGGTGTTATACTAGACCCTTTCACTAAAGCCAGGCTACATCTCCTTGTGTCACCATGTAGCACAAAGTTTTAGAACAACTGAAATTCTACTTTACCAAGCAAAATTACATGTTAAGATTGTGCAATTTTGGTTCAAGTTTTATTATCCAAGTCCAAGTATATTGTACATCGCTCAATATCATTCCTAACTTAATCACTTATCATACAACCATGACATGAAAAGCAGTATACGAAATGTAACCGGGAAGGAGCCGGCCCACTGTTGTTGTGCTTCGGGAACCGCCTCCACCAGATCTAGGAAGGAGCCGCCGCCCCGGGCCGCTCCGGGAACCGTCGCGCCTGGGTCAACGCAGCGACGCATGCCTCGATCCACGGTGAAGGGGGCAACTCGCGCCCGATGCTCCGATCCGCTCGCGGGGGAGAGGAACGAGAGGGTGGCCGGCGGCCCGAGTCCGCCACCGCGCGCCCTCGATGCTTTGCGGGGGCCGCCGCCGTGCGGGATCCCGCCGGGAACCAAGCGCCCCCACGCCCTAGCCGTGCGAGGATTTCGCCGCGGGGCACGCCGCCGCGGGGATCGCTACCACGCGCCCTCGAGGTCGCGAGGGCCGCCGTCGTGCCGGATCTCGCCGGGGAACCCGCCGCCCCCATGCCCTCGCCGTGTGGTATCTCACCGCTGCGGGGCCTGCCACCGCGCACCCTCGAGACCGCAGGGGCTGCCGTCACGCGGGATCTCGCCAGGGGAGCCGCTGTGAGGAAACAGGATGCGAGATGCAGTGGGGACTGGGCGGAGCGGGCAGATGCGTGAGGAGAGCGAGCGGATGCGGTGGGGGAGGCATCCGTGCGAAGGGTTGTGGACATGTGGTGATAAGGTGAGCAGGCGGGGCGGTGGACGCGATGACGGAGAGGAGGGAGGGAGGGAGAGCGGCGGCGGAGACACCGGAGGGGGCGTCGGGAGGAAATAGAGAGGGTTAGGGTTCACCGGTTGTGAGATGTGCGGTGGCGATGGCGGTGTGTGGGAGATGAACGGAGATAGTCGAGCTGGGTTAAATTTGTAGAGTGGTAGGTGAGATATTGGGCAGGCTCTTATGGTCTTTTTTCTTTCTGTATTTTTATTTCTCTTTCTGTTTTTTTCTTTTTTAATATGACTAAGCCAGAGATGTTTTCAGTTGTAATATACCGTATCACTTTATAGAATCATTTGAAACTTCTATAGGATGGTTATGGAGCAAAAATATGTTGTTGCATGAATATGTGGAATTTTCTAACCAAGTTTACATATTCCAGTAATTATTTATTGAATTAGTAATAAATAAATGCTAAAATATCATAAAGTGGCTAGAAAAAACTAAAAAATTGCGTAGCCACATAATTCGTAGATAATTCGTAGAAAATTGTTTAAATTCACATAATTCATTTAAATTTGTTTGAAACTTCTAGGAAATAGTTATAATTGACATAATTGATTTAAATTGCTATAAAATTCGTAGAAAATTATTTAAATTCACATAACACATTTAAATTTGTTTCAATTGACATAAAAGTCTCATTAGATTTTGCTAAAAATTGGTATGCATTGTTCACAAAATAAGATACACCTCTCACATTCTTCCATACAACTCTAACTTCAATTTTTAAGTTTATACACCCTAAAGCATTTACTTCCTTATATACACATCAAACTTGGATGAAAACTTACCTTTAGTCTCGAAATAACATTTGGGGAGTTACATTGTCACTTGTTGTGAAAAAGTTGTTTCTCTATTTTTTAAATACCTAAATAACACACCCATTGAAACAACTCAAACATTAGTTACCTTAAATACCATTAATACATTTTTCACATGACTCATATGACATATAAGTTTCAATCTAGGAGTTTCAAGAATTTTCCAGTAGATTTGCTATTTTTCACGATATAAATGAATTTCTGCATGTTTACCGAAATAATTCCAAATTTACTTATATGTACCTCTAATAAAATATAAAAAAATTCAAAAAACTATATTTAGGCACCTATTATCTATTCTAGCCCACATATAGGAGATTGATGAAAAATTCAATCGACATATATGGACAACTCAAACTTCTATTAGTCAACTTGTTATAAAATAATGATAATAATACATAAATATTCTCTAGAAATTCTAAAAATGGTTATAGAATCATTTTATGGACGTACAAGCTTGTCAAAAAAGTTTTATAATATTTTGTGAAAATTGGAGTATACATTATTCACAAACTATATAGGTGTGTGACATTGTTTCATACAACTCAACTTAAACTTTGAAGTTTCAAACAACTAAAGTCTTGTATAGCTCACATATACTTAAAAATTTGTATACAATCTCACATTTACCCTTATATCAACATTTGTGGGTTTTCATTGGCACTTGCTGTGCAAAAAAGTTGATTTGCTATTTTTAAATACCTAATTAAGACACCTTTATGAAGTAACTAGAAAAATAATTATCTTATATACCCTAAACACATTTTTCACATGTAAAAGAACACATTTAAGTTGTCTTCTGGAAGTTTCAAGATTTTTTGAACATATTTGCTTTTTTATATCATTTAATTGAATTTCTGCGTGCTCACCGAAAGTAATTCCAAGTTGACCTATGTGTACCTCCAATAAGACTGGAAAAAATTTCCAAAAATCATATTTAGCCTTCTATATTCCATTCTAGGCTATATTTTGGAGATTGATGAGAAATGCAATTTGAGTTCTAACAACATTCAAACTTTTATGTCAAAAGTACAACATAATTGTCGGGGACAGCCCTGGGTCCCCTTTAATAACTGGGGAAACCCCACTTAAAACCTGCAAAAAGGACCAAGGCCAAACACGCCTCGCTTAAGCACACAGGACATGGCCCACGCCGCGGTGGCCCCAACGGCCCACCAAGGAGGCCCACCCAAAGATCCCCTCGAGCAGGCTCCGCCTCACTCGAGGGCACACACCTCCCTCGGGTGGGCTCCGCCCCGTTCGAGGGAGTGCGCTTACCTCGAGTAGGCTCCGCCTCGCTCGAGGGTCCGCACCGCCCTTGAGCAGGCTCCGCCTCGTTCGAGGGCGCTCCGCACGCGCACGCCTGTTCCCGTACGCGGGTACGGGCATTTAACGCTCTGACAACAGCAAGGCGGCGCCATCATGCGCCTGGGACTCGCGCCCCGGTCCTGTTGCACCAGCTCCCTAGGAGGGAACCCATCCCCACCACTGTGGGGGACTGTGCGACGTGGCCGGCGCCAGCCCCGTGACGCCGTGCCTCCTACTCCTGTACGGCTAACGCGCCGAGCCCTCGAAGGGGGGCCGGCCGCACCCTCGATTTGCTTTCCCGTGACTTTGCAGTGTTAGGTCGAGGCGTTAGGCCGGCGGGGCACCATCCCAGCCACTGTTAACGGCATGGTGGCCGCCCCCGCGCGTACAATCCCACGCCGGGCACTGTGGCAACAGCTCCGGCGCTGTGAAGCATGCGGGAACGGGACGCCACCTTACCTGCCACTGCGTCCCGTACGGATCGACGTCAGCAACCCCCTCGAGCCCGCCTGGAGACATCACGGCCGTCCGCAGCACTCCTACCCTCGAAGCTGCCACTTTGTTCGGGTACAAGATACGCCATGATGGCCAGATCGCGGCAAGGACCGTCAAGGCGGCCGCCTACTCTACGGCGCGAAGACACCGCACTTCCCCATGTAGCTAAATAGTGCGGCATACATGTAATTCGCTCTCTCCTTGGCCTATAAGAGGAAGACGAACTCCCCCGCCGTAGGGGACAAGTACGAAGGGACAACAACCGCAACACACGACATATCACACTCTTGCTCTCCAATTCTTCCACAATATCTTCGACCACTTCACCGGGGACTTGGAGGCCACGCTTCCTCTCCCGCCTTGCTTGTAGCGGCCCCACTACGAGCACCCCCTTTCGCCGAGCAATACGGTGCCTTGAGCACACCACTGCTAGACGTACGGCCCTCGGCCGGAACCAGGATAAACCTTGTGTTCGTGATTGCTTAGCATCGACCATTGAGGGATAGACCTTGGCGCTTATCACTGGTTAGTGTCGGGACCACATTCCGCACCGACAATAATAATCAAAATAATATTTAAATTTTGTCAAAAAATTCTACAAATTGGCATAACAACATGTTTTTGCTTCACAATCTTGCCATAAAAATTTTAAGTGCTTTAAAGGAAGTGACAACATACACTGCTCACAAACGGATACATCTGTGACATAGTTTCTAATAACTCAACACAAACTTTGAGATTTGAGTGGTGATTTACATTTTCAAAGTCGTAAGCATCTGAAACTTGGTTACAACCTTGTGTTTATCATAACATTAGAAAATATAAAGTTATGTTAGCATTTGCTATGCCAAAATATGTTTTATTTATTATCTTTCACTACAAGAAAAGAAGTTGTATAAAAAAGGTAAATGAAATAGTAACTAACATGCAATTACATGAAAGATCGTGATTTTACAAAAAATCATAAAAAAAGAATCAATAAATTTGAAGTTAATATGACTGAGAAACACTAGTTTTAAATTTTAATTGTAGATTAAAAAGAAAAAACGAGGGGAAAACGAGCTCAGCATGCGCCACGTGGTCCCGGCGAAGCAACTTGACCAACCCTGTGCTGCCACATGGTCCCGGCGAAGCTCCATCGCTTGGTAAACACTATTATAAAAGGACAACATACACCAACGGGACAAAACTCATGTTATAGCTTAGTGGTAAGTGTCTCTCTTCCCACTAAGGAGACTAGGGTTCGAATCCCATGTGTGCACCTTTTTTTGTTTTGCAAATTTAAATGTGGGTGGTGTACCATTAAAATGTTGATAAGATGAATGGCATACACCAATGGGACAGAAATCATGTTATAGCTCAGTGGTAACTCCCTCCCTTCCCATCGTGCAGACCAGGGTTCAAATCCCCCTAGTCACTCTTTTTTTCACAATGATTAAAGCCAAAAAGAGTGGCCCATTTGTTGTGGCCCAGGCCCAAAAAAACGAGGGAGCGGCCCGGGCCCAAAAAAAAACAAGGGAGCGGAGCGACCCGTTTGGAACACGCATCCCACATCGTCAAGTGCACCACCGATTTGTGACCAATTTGTTTCATCATTAAGTGTGTCAAACAATTTCAATAAATGTTGACGATATCAAAACTAATTTGTGACGATCGAGTTTCGTCATTCCAATACGGTATACCCAAAACAAGTTTTATGACGATCTCCTTTTACAATTCTGTGACGTTATTTTCATTTTCGTCATAATTTTCCAGGCCAAATCTTCGTCACTTGCCACCTATGACTAAATTGGAGAATTCGTCATATAAGACATACCATTCTATGACGAAAGTGAGCAGCGTCACGAGCAAATCGTCACAGATAGCAACTTTTCTAGTAGTGATTACTACTATGCAGAAAATAAAGAAGAGAACAAAAGCTTACTGCTCCGGAATTCTCCGCCATTCAATGCTTGTCCCATCAATTACAATGACCCTCCTATATATAGGGATGGAGGTAGCTCGCAATTTTCCCCCAAGCCCCTGTAAGTTATTTTCTTCTGAGCCCCTGACAGATACAATATTTACAAGAAGCCCCTCGAGCTCATACAAAGGCCCACTAACCCTTACATGGGTTGGGACACTCCCCCAACAGTAGCCCCTCAGCTACTTCGGTTTGACTGGCACAACAAAGTGGAGTAGCAGAATACATATGGATTGGCCTAGACCTTCCTACACCTTCGGCCATGAGGAACACCCTCAAGACCCTCCGCCCGTATGCCTCACTAAAAACTCCATTCCGAAAAACCCAGTGGGAAAAACGGAGTAGAGAAAAGAGCACGTACGCCTAGCGGATTTACACGCACACCGACCTTACTAATGGTCGTCTTCGGTCTCGCTTCAACGGTGAAGGCCTCCTTCGGTGATGACGTCGACTTCGTCGTTGTCACTAAGATGGCCTTTATCGTCAATGCTTCTCCTCCATTTGCTTCGGTCTTGCCTTCGGGGCCTCCATGCATTTCTCTTTTCGCTCTTGTTCTTGTTTCAGAAAGCTATCAAATGATGATGAGCCGCCTCTTCCCCTTCGATCATGATCACCGGCAAGAGTTCATGCTCCGGGTAACGCCGCTCATCCCGGTGCCACCATAGCCCCTCTTGTCCGTGATTGTGACGAAGGCCCCGATGGCGTACACTTGCGTGCGACGAAGTGCGTGTTGATGAAAGCGAAGCCGCGCCGACGTCAATGAGGTAGACAATGAAGCTCCTTGAGCCACGGCCCGCTCGGCATCTATGTAGTAGATGCCAAAGACGAAGTTGAAAGTCGATGTCGACGAGGTAGACGACGAAGCCCCACGAGACAGAGTCCTATCGAGGTCGTGCAATAGATGCTGAAGACGAAGTCTAAAGTCGGTGTCCACCAAGTCGAAGTTGATGTTGCCGAGGTAGACGACGAAGCCCCTCGAGCCGAACACATGTCGACGAAGAGGTAGTCGACGAAGCCCCTTGTGCTGAACCGTGTCGACGAAAAGGTAGTCGAGGGAGCCCCTTGTGTCGAACCGTGTCGATGAAGAGGTAGTGGAGGGAGCCCCTTGTGTCGAACCATGTCGATGAAGAGGTAGACGAGGAAGCTCCTTGCGCCAGATATTCATCGAGCTGACCCTGTTGGTGACGAAGTAAACAATATAGACGAAATGCCTACTTTGTTGTTCAACCCTACATTCAAGGCGAATTATTTTTATTCAAGAAACTCAAAAGCTTATTAGACAAGAAACAATCTATCTCAGTTTGCATCACGCAAACAAATCTGAAGGCTCTCCAAAGCCACTCTTGGGCCTTCGGTGTGCCTCAACTCAACTCCGGTCATCACACGATCGGTCGTTTGCTTCCTGCAAATGCAACCTCGGCTATAACGGAGCCAAATACTTACCTTTGCAAGTTGAACTTCGGTCATTACGGGACCGCCGTCTACTTCCCGCAAATGATGCTTCGCTATAACGGAGCCGGCTACTTGCATTTGCAAGTTCAACTCCGATCATCACAGGACCGGTCGCTTGCCCCATGCAAACGATACTTCGGCTATAACAGAGCTAGCTACTTGCCTTTGCAAGTTCAACTCCGGTCATCATGGGACAAGTCGCTTGCCTCCTGCAAACGATACTTCGGCTATAACGGAGCCAGCTACTTGCCTTTGCAAGTTCAACTCCGGTCATCACGGGACCGGTCGTTTGCCTCATGCAAACAGAACCTCGGCTAGATCGGAGCCAGCTACTTGCCTTTGCAAGTTCAATTCCGGTAATGACGGGACCGGTCGTTTGCCTCATGCAAACGGAACCTTCGGCAAAACTCGGGCCTTCGGCGTGAGCGCACTCGCTTCCACGCTTCGGTGTCATGCATGTATATATGTATGAAAGTGTACATAAAAGTATGATTTTGCATGGAGGCTAGGATGAAAGGGTTAGTCAAAGTAATGCAAAGGACATCCACTGATCAGATTCTCAAATTGAGTGGTGAAACAATGAGATGACTGAAATCCGATAATACCGAAGTCCATATGGAAATCCAACAATCACTCGATGAAGTTCAATAAACATTGAAACCAATTGATATGGCCTAGCCATTCCCAAGTCAATAGTAGAATAAAACAACCACGAGAGTCACTATCTTCAGGGTACAAGCAGTCATTATGAACAGGATACAATGTAGAACTAAGAACAGGCGCTTAGCACATTTGAGATGAAGGGTTAGAATTCCCGCTAAAAATTGTACGTAGGTTATGAGAGAGGGGGCACGATACTTACATATGGTAGTTGACTCTGCATTCAAGAGATATAAATACTTCATATGAAGGGTTAGATTATAAAGGCGAAGCAGCCTTCGGTCAATTTGACACGATCACTTTTTTGCAAAGCCGAGCTTCGGTCATAATGGGACCGACAAAATTCTGTTATACGAAATAAGTGACGGGCGGCCCTTGGATGCGTCCACGGCCTCCGAGGGGCGCCGTTACTTACCCACCAAAATAAACTCTGAAGACTACACCCCCACACCATGAAGGGGGATGTTGCTTCGGAAACATGCGAACGAATAAATACACAAAACTTTTGGGAAAAACGTCTTGCGATGAGCATCAACATGTGACTAACACTAAGTACGCGCAAGCTAGGGACCGGTCCGTTAAAACCAGAGACGAAGGGTACTTCATCCATAAATCGAAAAAGGTTTATTGGTAGCAAGATAAAAATGTATACCACATCAAGCACTACCCTGGTGACAAAGTTGTATAATAAAATATAAGTATGATGCCCCTTCAGTTGCTAGATGAAGGATGAGTAGGTAAACTGTAGACAACACTGGTCAGCCGAGATAATAAAGGTAAAAAAGAGCTTTGCTGGGCGCCAAACTGTTGGTGTAAATTAGGACCGAAGAGTACACCATGCAACAGTACTCTCCTTCTTCTCCTCTGAAGGGGCAAAGAACCGAAAGGTCCCTTCGGAGGACTACTACTTCCTATATTATCGCTACCTCTACTACTTCTATTACTACTATGCGTAAAAAATAAAGAAGAGAACAAAAGCTTATCGCTCCGAATTCTCCGCCACTCAATGCTTGCCCCATCAATTACAATGATGGGGGTAGCCGGCAATTTCCCCCCAAGCCCCCGTATGTTATTTTCTTCCGAGCCCCCGACGGATACAATATTTACAAGAAGCCCCTCGAGCTCATACGCAGGCCCACCGGGCCGGGCCACTCCCCCAACAATCGTCTCGGTGACTACGGCCTTGCCGCCGACACGATAGACTTGCACAAGTTGCCTTGGTAGCCTTTGAAACACTTGTGGCATGGAGCAAGACTCGGGATGAAGGTACAACGAGAGCACACCCCTTACGAGAGGTGGCAAAAGGGACGCAAACATGAGGGTAACACAAATGTGTTACGTACGTAGCACAAAGTTATGCACTATACATACAATCTTTTGATCTACTAGGTGTGCGTTGCTATGGGCTAATTTTTTTAATAAAAGAAAATATATTTATTAACATTGCAAATTTATTTAAAATTTCAAATTGATCAATTTGGTTAAATTTAGTAAATATAATAATAGAAAAATCTAGAGAAGGCTCTTAAAATGCAAAACAGACATCAATATGAGATCTGACCCAACATTTATCTTCACAGTGAAAGTTATCAGTGTGTTCCAATGAAGGTCTAGCATGATGTTTCTAATTTCTACTGTGCATTACCTATGTTCTGCAATCGAATGAGCATTGAATTAAAACCTTTCAACAATTTATGAGTGGCAATAAATGAAACCAACTCACGTGGACCTCTGACGTCTCGATCCCTTGGCTAGCATCTTTAGTTTGTGGCATTTGGCACCACTTCCCGAGCACGACTAACTCATAGTTGCAGCTCAGCCATCGACAAGTAGTTGTTGGGTGCATGTATATCTGAGCATTTTTAGCCCGGTCCAAACCGGCCCGCCCACGGACCTTCGGACGGGTGTGGGCAGAGATCTTGAAGCCTCGCAAAAAAAAATTTTTGACCCAAGTCCGGCCCGAAATGTTGTTTTCATCCATTTTACACTACAAAATATGCGGGCGGCCCGTCCAAGCCCGAGCCCGCCCGAGCCCGCCCGAAAACCGAGGCCGCACGTCCCCATGGGACGGTCGTGGGCGAATTTTCGAACAAAAAGACCGGGTTTTTTGGCCCGGCCCGCGCGTGCAATGCTCGGGTCTAGGTGCGTGTTCGGTGCATAGCCGGCTCCGTGCGACCAAGACCATGATTTGGAGCAATTTTTTGGAAGTACCGCAAAGTTATCTCTAATCGATTATATCCGATGATGCCGTTGTATTTTGATTTAGTGATAGTAATTGGTAGTGCAATAAAATTGATGTCAAATCATCTTTTTATACAATTTTCCCTATAGCGATTGCGGAAGAAATTAATATTCAAGGGTTAATCACAAAATTGGTAAACTTATCTTCTGGATGTTGTTAGAGTAGATGGAGGAGGCCCATAGCGCAGGCCCATGGAAGCTGTGTCATTATAGAAACTTATCTTATGGCTGCACCGCTGGAGTACGTACAGTCGGAGTTGTTCGACGAGGCGGTGGACCGGCAGCATCGCTCGTACGTGTCGGCTGTTCTCGGAGGTCCGCTCAGCACGATAGTTGCCGGACGACCCGCACGTTGATGCCGATACACCAGCGGTGGATTCGTACGTAAATCATATTTATTATTTATTTCTGTTTCTTTACAATAGTAATTGTGTTAAGTAAATTAATATTTTTTCAGGCTATGCGCTGCAGGACTTCTCCCTGTTGCGCGGTTGGTCGAGGGGGACAGGCTACGAGCTGAGGTTCCCCGGGTGGAGCAGTTGACGCGGTTCAACTACGATGCCCCACTGATCGCCGCGTTCATGGACCGGTGGCACGCACACGTTCCACTTCCCTGTTGGCGAGATGACTCTCAGTATGGAGGACGCCGCGATGTTGGGAGGACAGTCGTGTGCTGGCCAGGTGATGGAGCCGATCGACATCTCCGCGACGTGGTAGGCTGACTTCCTTGCTCGGTTTGCGAACGTTCCTCGGAACGATCACGAGCGGACGCCGTACGTGCCCTTCGTCGACACCCACTGGCCCACCTGGAGTTGGATCCAGCAGCTCAACATACGGGATTTTAACTCTTATTTTCAACGTTTTTATGCATTTTAAACGAATGTGACGACGGGCCTTTGTGTGTGTGTGTGTGTGCAGGACGATGTCGACGACCAGACGTCAGACAAGTTTTTGGAGGTCTACCTGCTCTGGTTGTTCGGGTGGGTGCTGTTCTGCGAGTCAGCGGGAGACTCCGTGTCGCGGTGCATAATCCCCTGGGCTCGGAGGATCGCCGACGCACCCCTCGAGCGCATGCCCCGCATCGGCCTAGGGCGCGCCGTTCGGCGCCTACCCGTAGGGGGCCGTGTTCGCCGGGACGAGGCCGACGAGTAGGGAGGCGATCCTCCCGGGGTGCCCTCTCTCTGCCTGCGATGTGGATCCACGAGCGGATCGACATCGGTCGGCTCAGACGGACCTCTCGGAGTACAAGCCGCCGGCCGACGGCACCGACCCAGCGGACGCCCCCCACCATGGGTTCTCTCGTGGTGTCTCCGAAAGGTGATGACATCCCTTTATGTGATTCTTCGCGTTATGAGTTCTGTAGTTCGAACTTTTCTCGTTCTTTGCAGCACGTTTGGGCTGGGGAGCACGAGAAGAAGGCGTACAAGGACTTCGTTGGTCAAATCGACCGAATGGTCGATACCCAGGTCTGGTGGACGCCGTACGCTCCTACCATGGTCGCTGCTCGCGCACCACAGGGGCTCTTGCCCCTGTGCTCCCAAGACCAGGCGTACTGGATGACGCGGCGACGACTGGTCTTCGACATCTACGTCAAGGAGTACGCTATCCACCGGGTGATGAGGCAGTTCGGCCTCTTCCAGGCTGCACCAGTACCCGCTGCGCCACGTCTGCCGCCTACCGCGCACAGGTGAGCTACCATTTGACAGTTCTAAGTATTTTCCGTTACAAATATTTAGTTGCCAATAATTTTATGTTTCATGTTCTATGCTAGGTGGACGTGTAAGGGCGTGCCTGCGGTGACGTCGTTCGTCGACAGGCTGCTGCCATACATGGCAGAGTGGGCGTCCGCGGCGCACGAGCAGAACGTCGTCACCGAGCACCGCCTTCACGACGGCACCGCCTGGATAGCGTACCTTCAGTGGTACCTACCAAGAACACGACGCGGGTGATGTACGCGCCCCGCTACCCCCGCTATCGCCACCGTCCCGACTACGACGGGGTCCCGCCGTACGCGACGTACCCGATGCGCCGAGACCGGACCGCCGACACAGCGGTAAGCTACGATATTGCAAACATATTACATTCATATGACTTTTCATTATAACATGTGTTTCTACTTTTGTGCGCGCACGACGTGCTAACGAGGTCGTGCGGCTCGCATCGGCCGCGATGGGGCAGTGTTTCTCCTGGGGGCCTCAAGAGCACCGGAGCACGTAAGAGAGGATCATCGCTGCTGCCATGAGGTAGTCCGCCGTCGTGAACTACGCCGGCCGTAGAGATTCCTCTCCTTCCGCGCCACCCGGGCCGTCGTCCTCGAGCTCCGCCTCGACAGCGGCTCCGTAGCCGACGCCCGCCACCTTTGTCGGCGGCTTCTCGGCTCTGAGGGCACAGTAGGACCTACAGGCGCAGGGCCCGCACACCTACGTGCAGCGGCCGTTTGCTCCCCCCGGCACAAGTACTTTCAGTAGACCTTATTTTCAACTAATGCACACAATTATTGTGTGTTTGTGATTATACTATATTCTAATCGTACATGGCGACCACCGCCTTTTCCGACATCGGGCCTCGACCAGGAACCGCCGCCACCAATCTTTGCGCTAGCAGGTGTTCCGGACCGCCGGCCTTTCAGTTTTCGGTGACATATATTCCTTTGTCGTTCACTCCGCCTATGTTCCAGCCTACTTTCGACACGACCGCCGAGGACCAGCTGGCTTGGGATGAGTTTGGGTACGGTGACATTCTCGCGACCATGGATGGCGCCCCGCAACAGGCCGAGGAGGTTGGCGTGTCACAGTTGACACAGCCACCACCGGTTTTGACTCAGCCGTCACAGTTGACCCCGGCGGCCGGCGGAGCGACCACGGGCGGCGGAACAACACCGGCAGGCGGAGCGACACCGGATGTTGCAGGCTCGTGACAGGCGGCCATGGCGACACCGTCTCCCGACCAGCTAGAACCGCAGGTGGTCGTGGCACCCGACCCCCGGATGTACGACCGGGACCACACCTGGGCCGGCGGTAGAGCCGTTAGGGGGAAGAGGGGCCATCACATTTAGATGTAGTACTACTTTTAACATGATTTTGTATAAACTATTTCCATCTACTCGTTGATTAGGATTTTCCCTTGTGATTATGCATACACTTATTAGTTTGTCGTTTTTAAAAAAGATTAAAAGTGCTTTAAAAATGAAAAACTAAAAAAATAAAAAAAGACCCTAACGTCATATGGCACGGCGGTAGGGACCTCGCCGGTCTCGGGCCGCGCTTCCCCATCGGCCTACGCGGCGCCACGACAGCCTACAACGCCAACGTCAACACCACGATGCGCAGGGTTCCCCCTGGCCGTCACATCTTCGTCGCCAGGGACCCTGATGCCTCCGCGGGCGACGAGTCGTCCCTGGGCTACCTTGACGCGTTGCCACCCGCCAACCTCCATGGGTACGCGGAATGGGACTTCTCCGGCGTGCCGGACCCAGTGATGTTCAGGCGTTTTCTTGACGCCACGGACTACTGGTTCGGGCCGCTCCGACGATTCCAAAGACGGGAGCTACGACCCCGCGCGGGAATGCCGCGTCGTCATCGCCAACGACCCGACAAACGCCACCGGTGTAGCGGGGCGCCGGCGACGGGGAGGTCACGCCCGCCCCCTGTGGATCGCTCCGCGCCCCGGCCGCAGGGCCGAGCACCCCTCGCCGGGGCCGACGTCAATGCGTAGTTAGCCCGTGCTCGCGAGCTCGAGGCCAAGCCGGCGGAGGAGCATCGGACGGTGCGGTTGCTCCGCGCCTCCATGGCCGGGGAAGCCTCCGCGCGCGGCGAACGCGCGCGGGAGCCGGGCAAACAGCCCGCGACCGCATCAACGCCGACTTCAATGTCGACAACCCGACACGCCTCCGCGGGCGAGCCGTGCTTATTGCCGCCGCAACGCCGCCGCGGGCCATGCCGGCCCCCTCAATGCCCGAGGCGCGAAACCCGCACCGAGAGGTGCGGGCACTCATCGAGCAGTGCGGCCGTTCAACAAAGCCGAGAGCTCGGCGTCACGCATCCGCCAACAAGGGGACGCACGAGGCGACGGGGCCGCGCAGGGAGGCGAACCTTCGGTCCATGCGGGTGAAGCGGCGGGGCGACCGGCCAACTCGGGACGCACGCCGCCAAAGAGCGGCTCCACGACACGCGCGGGCGCCGGACGGCGACGCCCGCAACGTCATCAACGCTTGGCGGACGAGCAAGGAGGATGCGCGAGCGCCGGCAGGCTACCACCCTCGACGGGGTGGACGCTACGACAGCCGACGAAGACCGCTCTCCGACGCCGGAGCCCCCCGGGACCCGTGTGTTCGGCCGGGAGATCCGCGCGGCGGCCTTCCCCCGCCGCATCCGCCACCCCACGACCATTGTCAAGTACAATGAGAAAACGGATCCCCGCGTGTGGCTCAACGATTACCGCCTAGCATGCCGCCCGGGCGGGGCCACCCGCCGACGAGGTCATCATCCGCAACCTTCCCCTACACCTCGGCGATTCGGCCCGACGTGGCTCGAGCACTCGCCCGCCGCCCGCATCCACAACCGGGATGATCTGGTCCGCACGTTCGTGGGAAACTTCCAGGGCACATACGTGCGCCCTGGGAATTCCTGGGACCTGCGCTCCTGCACCCAGAAGCCCGGCGAATCGCTCCGGGACTTCATACGACGCTTCTCCAAGCGCTGCACGGAGCTCCCAAGCGTAGCGCAATCCGAGATTGTGCACGCCTTCCTCGAGGGCACCACGTGCCGGATCTCGTGCGGGAGCCGGGGCGCAGCCCCCGCCTACGGACTCAAACGAGCTGTTCGACATCGCCACCGCCTTCGCCTCGGAGAAGAGGCCGTGGGGGCAATTTTCGACGACAAGAAGGGCAAGCGCTCGGACGACGCGCCCGCGGAGGGCGCAAGTCCGGGAGCCCCACCGGAAGGATAAGCGGGGCAAGAAAGGGAAGAAGCCACGCCGCGAGGCGCACGAGCAGGGGCGCGACGGCGATGACGCCGAGGCCCTTGCCGTTGACCCGCTCAACGAGGCCCTCGACCGGCCCCTCAAGGTCCGGGGTGTTCGACGACATGCCGAAAAAGCCATGTCCATACCACAAGACCCCGCTGAACCACACCCTTGAGCAATGCGACATGCTCAAGAAGTTCTACGGCCGCGCCGCCGTGAAGGACGCGGAGGCCAAGAAGGACGGAGGAGATGGCGACGCAGGCGGCTTCCCCCGCCGTGGAGAACGTGTTCCTCATCTTCGGGGACCGACCGTCGACATGTCGAGCCGCCAGCGCAAGCGGGAGCGGCACGAGGTCCTCGCCGCAGAGAGGGCGCCTCCCTCCTTCCTCGACTGGTCGGAGGACGCCATCACCTTCAGCCGTGAAGACCACCCGAACCGCATCCCCAACCCGGGCCGCACCCACCGGTGGTTGACCCGATCATTGGGAACGCGCGGTTCTCAAAAGTTCCCGATGGACGGAGGCGGCAGCCTCAACATCCTCTATGCGCACACGCCGCGCCTCGTCGGGAATTGGGTTGGACCCCGCCCGCGGCCCGGCCACGACGCCGTTCCATGGCGTCGTGCCCGACAAGCGCGTCCAACCCCTCGGGCGATCGACCCGCCGGTTTGGTTCGGCACTTCGAGCAATTTCCGCAAGGAAATGCTCACCTTCGAGGTGGTGGGGTTCCGGGCGTCTATCACGCCATACTTGGGCGGCCCCGCTACGCCAAGTTCATGGCCGTCCCCAACTACACCTACCTCAAAATGAAGATGTCGGGACCAAACGACGTCATTACCATGGGCTCGTCCATCAAGCACGCGTTCGACCGCGACGTTGAGTGCGTAGAGCACGCGGAAGCGCCGGCGCCGGATGAAGCGCCGGTGACCACCTTGGAGAAGATGGTCAACGAGGACCTTGACTCCACCGCCAAGCACGCCGGCAACTTCGAGGCCGCGGAGCGGCACCAAGGAGGTGCCCCTCGACCCCCGCCGCCCCCGAGGGCAAGGCATTGAGGGTCGGCTCCACCCTCGACCCGAAATAGGAAGTGGTGCTCGTCGACTTCCTCCACGCCAACGCCGACATCTTCGCGTGGAGCCCCTCGGATATGCCGGGCATCCCGAGGGAGGTCGTCGAGCACTCCCTTGACATCCTCGCCTCACTCCCGCGCCGTGCAGCAACGGCTCCGCCGCTTCGACGAGGAGCGGCGGCGGGCGATCGGAGCGGAGCTGCGGAAGCTTCTCGAGGCCGGGTTCATCAAGGAAGTGTTCCACCCTACGTGGCTAGCAAACCCTGTACTTGTAAAGAAAAAGAACGGGAAATGGCGGATGTGTATAGACTACACTAGTCTTAATAAAGCATGTCCTAAAGTTCCCTTTCCTTTGCCACGCATCGATCAAATTGTTGATTCAACAGCTGGGTGTGAGCTACTTCGCTTCCTTGATGCCTACTCCGGGTATCACCAAATAAAGATGAAGGAGTCCAATCAGCTCGCGACTTCGTTCATCACGCCGTTCGGGATGTTTTGCTACGTCACGATGCCGTTCGGCCTACGGAACGCAGGTACAACGTATCAACGCTGCATGCAACACGTTTTCGGGGATCACATCGGGCGAACGGTTGAGGCGTACGTAGACGACATCATCGTAAAAACCAGGAAGGCGGACGACCTGGTTGGCGACCTCAACATCGCGTTCGGCTGCCTACGGGCCAACGGGGTAAAATTAAACCCCGAAAAATGTGTCTTTGGTGTGCCGCGGGGCATGCTCCTAGGATACACGGTCTCCCGAAGAAGGCATCGAGGCCAACCCCGAGAAGGTTGTGGCCCTCGAGCGAATGGGTCCAATTCGGGACCTTAAAGGGGTGCAAAAGGTGCCGGGGTGCCTTGCCGCCTTGAGTCGCTTCATCTCACGGCTCGGCGAGAAAGGCTCGCCCCTCAAGAAGCACGAGCGCTTCTCCCGGACCGCCGAGGCCCAAGACACGCTCGACTAGTTGAAGGCATCTTTGACCCACGCCCCGATCCTCACGCCGCCGTAGGACGGCGAAACTCCGCAGCTCTACGTGGCCGCGACCACCCGGTGGTCGCCGCCATAATTGTAGTAGAGCGCACGGAGGAAGCGCACGCCCCCGCCGATCCAACGGCCGGTCTATTACATCGGCGAAGTCTTGTCCGACACCAAGACGCGCTACCCTCAAGTCCAAAAGCCGTTGTACGCGGTGGTTCTCGCGCGGCGCAAGCTTCACCACTACTTCGAGGCCCACCCCGTCACCGTGGTCTCCTCCTTCCCGCCGGGGGGAGATCATCCGCAATCCGACGCGGCGGGCGGGATCGCCAAGTGGTCGGTGGAGTTGATGGGCGAAACGCCGCCTACGCCCCGCGCAAGGCCATCAAATCCCGCATCCCCGGCGGATTTCGTCGCCGAATGGACGGACACGCAGTTACCGCCGCCGCAGATCCAAGCGAGTGGCCGGACTCCGTATTTCGATGGATCGGTGATGAAAACGAGGGGCGGGCGCAGCTCGCTCTTCGTGTCACCCCTCGGGGAGCACATGTGGTACGCAGTACGCCTCCACTTCCCCGCGTCGAACAACATGGCTGAGTACGAGGCCCTCCTTTGCGGCCTCAAGATCGTCATTGAAATAGGCGTCAAGCGCCTCGACGTGCGGGGGGATTCGCAGCTCGTGATCGACCAAGTCATGAAAAATGCGAGATGCCACGACGACAAGATGGAAGCATACTGCAAGGCCGTGCGAGCCCTCGAGGACAAGTTCTACGGCATCGAGCTCAATCACGTGCCCCGCCAGTACAACGAGGAGGCGGACGAGCTGGCCAAGATCGTGTCCGGGCGGATCACCGTCCCCCCGAATGTTTTTGCCCGTGATATCGCCCAGCCCTCCGTTGCCTTCGAGCCTTACCCCTCGAGCCACGCGGAACCCTCGGGGGCTCCCTCGAATCCAGCACGCACGGAGCCCATGGATGAGGACCCCTCGAATGAGGCATATGTGCTCTCCCTTCTCGAGGGGTATGGCGCCGACAAGGCCGACGTGATGGATGTCGAACCAGCCCCCATCAAGGCGGATTGGCGCGACAAGTATGTCGCCTGGATGGCCCGAGGGGAACTCCCCTCAGACCGAGCCGAGGCCAGGCACATCGCCAGGATGGCCAAGTCCTTTGCCCTCGTCGACGGCGAGCTGTACAAGCGCGCCGCCTCCGGCATCCTGCAGCGGTGCGTGCCCATCCCCGAGGGGTGAGAGCTCCTACGAGACATTCACGCAGGGATTTGCGGCCATCACGCCGCGCCCCGCACCCTCGTTGGCAATGCGTTCCGTCAAGGCTTTTATCGGCCTACCGCGGTCGCGGATGCCGCCGAGATCGTGCGCACCCGCGAAGGGTGCCGCTCTACGCTCGCAAATCCAACCTTCCTGCTCACGTCCTGCAAACCATCCCCATAACATGGCCTTTCGCCTTGTGGGGGCTGGACATCGTCGGGCCCCTGCAGAAGGCGCCCGAGGGCTTCACTCACCTGTTGGTTGCGATCGACAAATTTTCCAAGTGGGTAGAAGTACGCCCCATTACGAATCTCAGGGCAGAGCAAGCGGTGACGTTCTTCACTGACATTGTCCATCGTTTTGGAGTACCAAACTCCATCATCACCGACAACGGGTCCCGCTTCACGGGCAGGGAAATTCCCGGTGTTCTCGCGACAAATTTCACATCCGTGTGGATTGGGCAGCCGTGGCACACCCACAAACTAACGGCCAAGTAGAGCGTGCCAATAGCTTGATCCTACAAGGCCTTAAGCCCGAATTTTCGACCACCGAACAAGTCCGGTCGGAAATGGCTCTAGGAATTACTAGAGGTCGTGTGGAGCCTAAGGACCACCCCAAGCGCAGCCACCGGGTTCACCCCCGTTTTTTCTAGTCCATGGCGCGGAGGTCGTCCTCCCCACGGACTTAGAGTATGGGTCACCCAGGGTACGAGGCTATGACGAGGACGCCAACCGCCGAGCCCACGAGGACTCACCGGACCCCGCTCGGATGAAGCACGCCTCGTGTCCTTGATGCACTCCGCAAGATATCAACGGTCCCTTAGGCGCTACCGTACACGAAAAATACGCCGGCGGGACTTTAGCGAAGGGGATCGGTCCTAAGGCTACGCCAAGACAACCGAGGATGCCACAAGCCGTCACCTCCGTGGGAGGGGCCCTACGTCGTGGTGAAAGTGCTCAAGCCCGCACGTACAAGCCGGCCAACGAGGACGGCGAAGAACTCACCAACGCTTGGAATACCCAACAGCCTACGTCGCTTCTATCCCTAGCTATGATTTCCAAGTCTTTTGTTGTAAAAACACGTGACCAGCACCCCGCTTGGTGACAACCATGTAAACATCATCGGCTTCAATAAAAAGGGCAACTCGGCTTTCCCCCCGAAACCCAAGTTACCCTCGGGGGCTACTACGGGGGGCATCCCCCCCCAAAATGGTCCCATTTTTTCGCAAAAAAAGAAACAACTCACGCGCGCTAAGCATGTTTCTACTTCGGCCTCGAGCAAAGTTCGAACAGGGCGCAGTGCGACCTAGCGGGAAGAATGCGCGAGCCAGAGATAGCCTACGCCTCCGCGAGGATATGACCCTTCTCTCTTGCCTCCAACCCAAAGAGGCCACCCGCGAAAATCAAACTCCCCTAACTAGAATTTACTCGGAAGAAGGAGAAACAAAAAAGCGCAATAAGTAAAACACATCTTTCCACTTTCACAAATGTTTGAAGAAAGGTGACATGTTTATTTACAAGGCCACATGGCCCGCACACTAATACATAAACAAAAAGGGCCTAGCGCCCGCCGTCTACGGCCGGAGGAGCAGCGGCAGCGAGCCGGCATCCGGAAAGAGGAACTCCTCGAAGGCCTCGCAAGCGCCCGGCGGCGTCGGCGGCTAACGCGTCCACGCGCTCCATCGCCACCTCGTCCTCGATGCCCTCGGGGACGACGTAACCTTCCGCCACCGCCTCGAAGTTGATCTCGTAATGAGATCGCACCACCCCGAGGGCCTTCTCGGACGCCGAGGTGCGGCGCCCGCCGCACACGCCGGTGACGTGCCCGCCAAGGGCGCGCAGTGGCCGGCCAACGAGCTCCCGCCCCGCGCCTCTCCCTCCTCCATGGCCTCGGCGAGTCTCGAGGGCCGCGGTGTGCAACTCCGGCGGCTCCCGCTCGGAGGAGTTGTAGGAGGTCCGCAGCCGCCTCGACCCGCTCGCCCGCGTGCCCCGCCGCGGTGAGCAAGCCCGAAGTTGCCCGCAGAAGAAAGGGATCGAAAAGGGGGCGAACCCTCTAAGAGAAAACTAGCAAAACAGAGTCAAACAGCGACTTACCCTCGACTTGCTTCCTCTCTACCTCGAGGGCACGGCGCTCGGCCTCGACCGCCCGCTTGAGGGTCGCGCCTTGCTCCCGGAGGGCCGCCCCCGGCTCGCGCTCGTAATGCCGAGCACCATCGCCCGCCCTCGCCTTCGAGAACTCCGTGTTTCGGCCCTCCGGCCGATTTCTCGCGCCGCCTCACGAGCGACGCGCTCCTCGCTCCAACGCCGACCGGCGGCCGGCAAGGGCGGCCCGCTCCCCGCCGGAGCCGCCCCTCGGCCTCTTGGCGGGCGGTACGCTCCCCGCAGGAGCCGGTCCTTCGCGACGGCGAGTGCCGCAACCTTGGCATCGAGGGCGGCCTTCGCATTGTCGGTCTCCTTGGCCTTCGCTCGAGCGCGCGCGCCCGCTCCTCGGCCCGGCTCGCCGAGCTCGCGCCCCCCGAGCAACGAGTGGAGCTCCAGGTTGTCGTTGCGGACGCCGGCCACCTCCGCCTCCCAGTTGGCCGCCGAGGGTGCGCATCCTCTCCAGTCCGCCCGCGCCTGCCGCAGCGCCTCATCACGGTCGATGAGGGCCGCGCAAACCCGCTCGAGGGTGGACAGGCGCGCCGGGTCCTGCCTTGCGCTCTCATGAAGCTGATCGCGTAGGGCCATGGCCCGGTATGACAACCAGCCGTCCGGAGTCCTCAGGGCGTCGGCGAGCGCGTCGAAGGCGTCGCACCGCTCCCGGAGCTGGCGGAGCTCGGCGCTCACTTGGTCGAAGGCGCCGTACTTGTCACAGGCGCAGTGCTCGAGCTCCTATCACCAACAAGCCAAGACCCGTTGTTGACGGTGAAAATCCGTCAACCTAGCCATGAGTTTACCTTCGGTGTTGGCATGAGTTTTATACCTTATCCATTGGTACTAACCCCCGTGGTATAACAAGTTCACGTGTGCATGTCGGTTTTGGAGTTTAATGTTTATGCGGGGTTTTAGTGTTGAATGCAAGACTTTCGGGATAAGTTCATCAAGCACCTCATGACAAGACCTTGAAGCCCCGAACAAGTCATGCAATGAAGCAAAATTAACTCCAAGAAGCCGGGGACTTGATCCGAGAAGACGACGGACTCCGGGGACCCGACCGTAAAAGTGCGCGAATCTTGCAAGACAAGGAGTTGAGTCCAATTCGGAGAGAAACCGACGACATGGACCTACATGCAGAAGGGGGAAGCATCCAGGAAGCAAGGGAACCGACGTCGGGCAAAGGAGCCCACGGGCTGGGCCTAAATGGGCCCGGCCGGCCGGCCCGGTCCGGTCGGCCCAGGCCCATTTAGGGCCCAAACCCGTCCTCCTTTGCCCTAGCCGCCAATCGGGCTATTTATAGTCCCCCGACCGAGAGCCACGGAGAGAAGATTTCGTCTTCGGCCGCCGAGAAGCAGAGAAGAGAGGGACACCATCTAGGAGAGGAGAGGGTCGAGCTAGTTGACTAGGGTTCCCCTAGCCGACGTGGGAACCTTGCACGGAAGACCACGTCGGAGTTCCCGAGCTAGAAGCAAGATCAAGGAAGGATCCCGGTGGTGATCTTGTGTATGTATCATTGTTATAGTTGAATTATCAAGTTGAATCTTTTCCCGCCGATCAAGTGTTTCCTCGAAGATTTCGTTTTTCGATCGGCTTTGCTTATTCCAATTCTATTCTCGAGATAGATTACATAGGGTGTTCTTGTAGCCGCGGTGGCTAGAGGTACACGCCGGATCTTCCGAAAGAATCTCGACTTGTCTTTTGACTCGCCCTAAGCTCATCGCATGAATAGGGATACATTGTGAAAGAACGGGGGTCTCGAAAGGCGGATGTTTTCGGATTTGGACGGGAAACCACGATTTAAAGAGGCCTCTATTAAGATTCGATTTGCTACTTCTTCTCTTGCTTGGAACTTCAACGAAAGGCTTACCCCGATCCCTCTAGATCGGTTTATCTACCCAATCTTACTTTGTTTTCTCCGGTCTTTAGTAGATTAGATTCGTTTCATGTCTTTTACTTAGATGCATTAGGTTCTTTATTGAAGATTGCGGTTATTTGGCTTTAATAGATTAAGTCTTGCGTCACACATTTGTTCCACGGATTCGATACCTTGGGTTCACCACTCGAGGGAAGAAGGGTCCCTTGACTACGACGGGAGACTTGTACGCTTGCGAGTCACGAACGAACTTTGATACAATTATTAACCGTCAACAAGCCCCTTTTTCTGGCGCCGTTGCCGGGGAACAAGTGATCAAGATTTGATTTTTTATTGCTTTTTTTTTTTGTAATTTTCAGTACTGATTTTGTTTTATTTTTGCATCTACTAAGCTTCGATTATCCTCAAAATACATCTAATCTAGTTTGTCTAACTCTAGTCTTTATAGATTTGTTTTGTTTTCTAGTTTTTTTTGCATACTTTGTTTATTGCTAACCCTAACAGAGATGGACGGCTACCTCTCCAACAAACCCAATAATTTTGTGGATGATCCGTAAAAACTTTACGAGCTAAGGAGACGTGAAGCACATCAAGCTAAAAAGCCGGATTTTGTAGATTCGGAGTCGGAAGACAAAGGATCGCGAGAATCTCCGGAGAATTCACCACCTCAAAGTCCGCGGGAGAATCGACTTCCACCAATGGGTGACCAACCACCGAAGAACGCAAGATTGGGGAGCTATGCACCCCGGACATCATCGACCTACCAATCTTGAACCTCGAGGAGATCGGAAGACCGTTCGAGATCAAGACCTCAACCATCCGCATGGTGCAACATTCACCCTTCACCGGCAAAGAGGATCCGAACCTTCACCTCCAAGCATTCGTTCAACTATGTCGACGTTCAACATGGAAGGGGTGACTCAAGATCAAATGAGGGCAAGGCTTTTTCCGTTTTCACTACTCGGAAGGCTTTGCAATGGTTCCACTCTCAACCGGCGGAGACGGTGCAAAATTGGAACACGTTGATGAAGGCTTTCATGAAGGAATACTACTCACCGGTAAAACTCAAAGTTTGCGTAATAAGATTGCCACCTTTGTTCAATATCCTACAGAAACTATCTCGGAGGCATTCGAGCGCTTCAACGAGTACACCCGGGCGGTTCCACATCACAAGTTCCCGAAAGAAGACCTCGTGCAAAAGTTCTATCAAGGATTCACCATGGCGTCAAGGACGATCATCGATGCATCAGCGGGAGGATCTATCATCGAGCTTACACCGACGGAAGCTTTCACGCTATTCAAGAAGGTCGCGGATAATGACACGTGGGCGTCGTCCGGGCGCCTACATCCGGCTCAACCCATGGGGAACGTCAAAGGAATATTGCAAGTGGAGAAGGAAGACATAGCCGAAGGCAAGATCGACTCGCTCATGAGGAGGTTAGAGAAGATGGAGATGGAAAAGAAAGAGGCTCAAGACTTGAAGGCCGCCGAAGCAAGGTCCACATGCGAAGAATGTGGAGAGTATGGCCATGTCCGCAAAGATTGTCCGCAGGAAGCCAAAGTGCTCGACTACATGAGGAAGGGAGAATTGCCGAACTTCCGCTACGAGCAAGGTAGGCCTCAATTTAATGCAAGCTCATCTATTCCTAACGCGGTTCCGCTTCGGATACAATTGAAGGAGTTCATGGATGAGCAAGCTAAGATCAACAAGGACACCGTCACCAAGTTCAAGACCATAGACAAGGTGTTGGAGAACATCGATAGCAAAGTGACGGAGGTCGGAAGTTCCAATCATCAAGTGCTTAACATGATGAAGATGCTCGAGACGCAAGTTGGACAACTTGCGGGGCGCCTCACTAATGATGAAGGGAAGCTTCCGGGACAACCCAAATGTCCCGAATCGGCAAAGGCCATTCAAACACGTTCGGGGAAGGAGACCGAAGATCCGGAACGTTCCGCGGGAGCAAGGAAGCTTAAACCATCCACCGAGGTGGAAGGAGCTGCTAAAGAGAAGGTTACGGGGATCGTCACCGAGGAACCCGAATTCGAGATGCCGGAGGATGACACGAGGATACCGCAACTCAAGCCACGCTACTTCCGAGGTAAACTTGACAACCACTTTGAGAAGTTTGTGGAAGTTGTGCGTAGACTTAGCATCAACATGCCATTACTAGATGCCCTACAAGTACCTACATATTCTCGTTACTTTAAAGACATACTTGCAAATAAATATGAGATAGCAACACTCGGGGTAGATCATGTCAAGATGTCCGAGGAGTGTAGTGCGGCTATTGCTTATGGGCTAGAGAAGCAAAAAGACCCCCGGTGCCCTACAATTCCATGTTCGGTTGGTTCTTTCAACTTCGAGAAGGCGTTATGCGACCTTGGGGCTAGTGTGAGTGTCATGCCGAGGGATGTGTTCGAGAAGCTACGCCTACCGATGGAGCCTACGGGAATATGTTTGGAGTTGGGAGACAACTCCATTCGCTATCCCTTGGGCATTGCGAAGATGTACCCGTGAAGATTGGACACCACTTCATCCCCGTCGACTTCGTTGTGCTCGAGATGGGAGAGAGGGAGAAGCCGCCGCTCATCCTAGGGAGGCCGTTCCTCAAGACCGTGGGAGCAACTATTGATGTTGGCAAGGGGGAGATCATGTTCGATATCGACGGAGAAAGGAGTTCCTTCAAGTTCCGTCCAAGGATTGAGGCATGCAACATGATTGGAGTGAAGGGAGAACCAAAACAAACGGAGGGGCTGAAAAAGAAGAAGGAGCCGAAAAAAATGAACGTAACGAAAATCAAAGAAGGTGTTGCATCCGTCAAGACAAAGAAAGAGAAGCCGCCTGTGAAGACCAAAAAAATGACTAAGCCAACTAAGCCGGAAGTCAAGCCCGCGCCCAAGATGGTGCGGAAGTGGGTACCCAAGATTGCAACGCCCGCAAAGAGCGTTGATCCGGAGTGATCAAGTGAAGAAGTCTAGCTATAGACTATAAACGAAGCGCTAGGCGGGAGGCAACCCGTTTCGTCAAGTCGAGTCAAGAATAAGCTACGGGAGGACAACCCGATTCCAGGTTTTTCGAGTATTTTTAATAATTTAGTTTTTGAGTTTTATTACGCAAAGACATTAGACTTAGAAGTGGTTGAACAATATTAGAGACATAATTCTTGATTGAATGTTTGCTTTATCATAAACCCTTTGCATGAACCCTCCTATGTGCTTGTTTGATTCTTTTCTTTTCGAGAAACCCCTCAACCAAATAATTTCAGAACCTTAACTCAACCTTTCACCCTCATTATGGTACTGAGGTTGACTTATTTTTCATGCTAAAACCACACGAGTAGAGCCACGATTTATATTCAAGTGTTATAAAAATTCAGCACGTGGTAGGACTCGCGTGAACCTAGAAATCAAAGCTTTTGGTTGGTTTTAAAAATCTTTATCCTTGGTTTCTCTAGGATTAGAATTTTTCTAAGCCTATTCTAATTTTGTTTTATTCAAAATCTTTCTTATTTAGCCAAAATTAGAACCTAAACCTATGCCCCCATGATCAAGCCGGAAAACGTTCGCTCTCAACCGATGAAAGCAAACTTTACCGAGTGAGACCAAAATCGACGTAGTCGAAAAATATTTTCGACTTACATTTGTTTTTAATGATTTAAAGACTTATCTAAAATTGTGCTTGAGCTCTTGCATGGCTCTGAAAAATATTTTAAATTTCGAATTAGAGGAGTACTTAACCTTAAACACACCTAAATGGAGGCAATCAAGTTTGAATTAATCATGCATGCACCATTGGATTCCCTTTCATCAACTTTCACCAATTCCACATGCAAAGGACAAGCATGGTGGGCAGCAAGCATCAACTTTGCAGGATTTTCATGGTGGCATGTGAAGCAAGTGGAGCTAGGGAGCATGGACATGACCCAAAGCATGGAGCATCAAGTGGGAGGACCAATAATTCAAGAAAAGGAGTGGACGAGAGCGTTTGGGCGGTGCAACTCGTGGAGCACGCGGGCGGGGAAAGTTGCGAGGCGAAATGATCGTGCCGGGAGAAAGACACGGCGGGGAGGAGCCGGGAGGCCCCCGGGGCCGACCGGCTCCGGGCCGGCCGGCCCGGGCTACTTAAAGAGCCCCCCGGCTCCCGTTTTCTCGCAGGCAAGCTTCCCTCTCCTTCCCTTGTTTGTGTGTTCAAGTTTGTGTGCTCGTAACCTCCGTAGACTTAGCCAACCATCCCAATCTTGATAGCTCAAGAAAAATCCACATCCTTAATCCACTCAAAGTCCACATCCGAAGCAAAGAGTTTAAGTGCCTAGTTTACCGGTTGCAACCCGGAATTTTAGTTGAAGAAAGAGTGCAGCAACCATGTGGAAGAAGACCACAAGTCTCTTCTCCAAGAAGAAGAGTTCGTCGTCGTCCAAGCCGTCATCAACCACGTCTTCGAGGAGGCACTCGGTTTCCGAGTCTCCCCCGAGCATGGAGACGGACACGGCACCACCGAGGAGGAACGACGCTCTCCTCCTTGGTGGTATGAGAGCTGCGAGAAGCACTTCCATGAGGTTCACCGAACCTCGTGGGCACACGGAGGAGCAGCCCGCGCCACCACGACGATCGACTCGCTCAACCGCACCACCTCCTTACACCCCCGACACAATCTTCGTACGGCTTCATCATCTTGTCGGCGGAGGAGGAGGAGAGGCTCTCTAATCTTGAGAAGAGGCTTGTGCCGAACGTCGAGTTCGACGACCAAGCACTCTACACCTTGGGTTTTTGCACCGACATATACTATATGTAGGGGCACCTCGGATGGGTGCAGTTCTCCAACGTAATATCGGTGGACACCCATTTGGGTTACGCCTTGGAAATTTTGATGACTATTGCACCCATCGTTGATGATGATGAGATGCAAAGCTTGTCATTCCGTTGGGAGGGAGTCCAACAAGTGGTTCCCTACGAGCACGTTAGGGAGCTGCTTGGATTCCACAAGGGAGCTCCGGAGAAAGTTGACGTGCCACCGGGCATGTTGGCGGGATTTTGGAACATGATCTCCGTGAGAAGCCCATCAACAACGCAATTGCATCCGCAACCCCATTATCCGGATATTTCACTCTTGGATGTGCAAGAGGGTATTGGGGAGGATGAAGGAAACAAAGGTGACCGACACGGAGTTGAATTGGCTATACTCGGCTTTAATTGCCGTGCAGCCAATTGACCCCTCTTACCTCATGATCAACCGTTGGTGTTGTGAAGCAACATCGGGGGCGGGTAATATTGGTTCGGGGTGTTACCTCTCCATGTTGGCCTTTTCCTTGCGACCGGGGATCGCAAGAAACCCCGCTCACCTTTTGCGTGGTACCTCTCTCGGTTTTGAGTATTTGCGGCAAGGCAAATACATTAGTGGAGATGAGAGAGGAGGTTATCGATTGGCCATTGTAAACCTACCCCTTCCGAATGAGAGGCTTAGGCTTTTCACCGAGGGAAGGGAAGATTGGTTGGAAGAGGGACTACTTGTCCATGCAAGGAAGAACAAAAGAGGAAGAATCGTAGAGTAGGGAACATCCTCCGCACAAGCGAGTGGAGCACAACCCAATGTGCAACCATTCGGCGGAGTTCCTCCTCCGCCAAGTTATTACGGAGGGTCACAAGGACAAGCATGGGGGGTGGTGCACCGGTACCCCCACAAAATTATGTTGTGCCCAACGCTAACTTCGCGGAGTCCTACGCTCATCATCCCCAACCACAACAAAGCATGGCCATTATTGGAGGGTATGCTGCAAGAAATGCTCAAAACATCGCAGCCATCCAATCTAACGTAGCCCAACTCGGTGAAGGCAACGCAAATATTGCCTTTGAACTTGGACGCCTTCACCTTGTGGAGCCAAATCAATTCGACGGAGGAAGCGTTCAACCATATTATGAGCAAGGGTATTATTATCAAGATTACCAACATCAACCACCGGCGGAGGATTAGAAGATTTAGGAACTTTAGTTTTCTTTTCTTTTCTTTTTCTCTCGTAATTTTCAGCTTTTGCTTATGTGTGTTTGCGTAGTATTTTCTGTTTTTTTTATTTAAATTTCAGCAAGCATGTTTGTTTATTTTCAGTATGTATTTCAACTTGATGTCACCATTAATAAAGACACCACCTTGATTATATCATTGGAAAAGTTACAAAATTCGTGCCATGATGATATATGATTAAAATTGCAGCTTTGTTCATCTTTGTAATTGATTTATGCATGTTTAAGCTAGTGCTCTCTTAAAAATACAGATCTGAATTTATTTAAATGCTAGCTTAATTTTCAGCGGAGGTTATGATTAAAATAAAGACCCATAGTGTTTTATGTGCTCTCAAGTTATGAATAGATTAAAGATGTCTTTTATGCTCAAAAATATTGCTAACCTTGTCACAAATATCACTTGTGTGTTGCCCAACCTATCCAAAGCCTTATATATATTTAAGTGCATAAACCTTAGTGTACAAGATTTATTTTTGAGTGAGTTATTGCAGGCCATGATTTCTCTGGCCCGAGACTAAGAAGCTGGTCATTCCATTTTTGCGTATCTATCTTTTTGCTAGCCTCTTATCCGTGCATTGTGTATCCCCACATCGGTGATCTCACAAACTTCGCCGGATATCCACCCTTAAACCAAATATCATCTTTTTGTGATTACCTCCTTGACCACAACCTATCGTTGAGAATGGATCATCAATTCAAGGAAGATCGCAAGACGGTGCTAACGTTGAAGATTTCAAGTATCTCTCCAAGGAAAAATATTCCGGTACCTACCTTATTTTTCGCCTCTTTGCTCGAGGACGAGCAACGTCTAAGCATGGGGGAGGAGGTAGGTACGGTGCAGTTTTAGAGTTCAAAGGGGAATATTTTAAAACAAATGATGATGAAAGAAAAATCCAGCGATACTCATGACTTTCAAGGTAAAAAAAAAATCAAAACTTCGTTGTGGAAGTCATGGGCTGAATATATGACGAGGAAAATATGAATGAAAGAAAGAAAAGAATGAGAAATATGAGAAAGAAAAAACAATGTGCGTAAAGTAAATTCCCTAGCTCTCTAAAAGTGCATTCAAGGCTTCAAGTTAAAAAGATCCATTCTCATCTTCCAACCATGTGCAATCCGATAACGAGGACTTCCTTTGTGCCTCGGGATCACTCTTTGCCATTTGCACATGTCCACTCATCTAAAAGTGTGTGTATTTTTCTCTTTCCCCTCCTTGATTTAACATTATTTTCCAATGACCTTTTTGACGAGTCTCGGTAAGACCATGAGAAGCTTGTCTTGTTTTGACAACACCTCATTTATAAAATCTTGTTAGGACTAAACTTTCCCAAAGCTCCATATAAAGCCTACCACATATATATGAGAGGGAAAGGAGTAGAATATATAGGCTTGAGAGACAAGTAAGATGAGAGTTCATGAGCAATATACAAGATGATTTAAATTTGTGAATTTGGTTTAGCTTTTCTTATTCTCGTTCTTTATTTCAAAAATTCGAGATCTATTTAAAACTTTGTGAGCATGTTAATACTTGTGGGATAAGCTTAATAAGAATCTACCCTCCGTAGAGATGAAGGCTAGCACATTATGGAACTTTAATGAATTAAAATTTTGAGAGCATTATGTTTTCTCATGTGTATTCAAGTGCAGAGTTTAAACATTGTTTAGCAATGATGATATCCATCGAAGGCTTACTCGAGGACGAGCAAGGTTTAAGCATGGGGGAGATGTTGACGGTGAAAATCCGTCAACCTAGCCATGAGTTTACCTTCGGTGTTGGCATGAGTTTTATACCTTATCCATTGGTACTAACCCCCGTGGTATAACAAGTTCACGTGTGCATGTCGGTTTTGGAGTTTAATGTTTATGCGGGGTTTTAGTGTTGAATGCAAGACTTTCGGGATAAGTTCATCAAGCACCTCATGACAAGACCTTGAAGCCCTGAACAAGTCATGCAATGAAGCAAAATTAACTCCAAGAAGTCGGGGACTTGATCCGAGAAGACGACAGACTCCAGGGACCTGACCAGAAAAGTGCTGAATCTTGCAAGACAAGGAGTTGAGTCCAATTCGGAGAGAAACCGATGACATGGACCTACATGCGAAGGGGGAAGCATCCAGAAGCAAGGGAACCGACGTCGGGCAAAGGAGCCCACGGGCCGGGCCTAAATGGGCCCGGCCGGCCGGCCCGGTCCGGCCGGCCCGTGCCCATTTAGGGCCCAAACCCGTCCTCCTTTGCCCTAGCCGCCAATCGGGCTATTTATAGTCCCCCGACCGAGAGCCACGGAGAGAAGATTTCGTCTTCGGCCGCCGAGAAGCGAGAGAAGAGAGGGACACCATCTAGGAGAGGAGAGGGTCGAGCTAGTTGACTAGGGTTCCCCTAGCCGACGTGGGAACCTTGCACGGAAGACCACGTCGGAGTTCCCGAGCTAGAAGCAAGATCAAGGAAGGATCCCGGTGGTGATCTTGTGTATGTATCATTGTTATAGTTGAATTATCAAGTTGAATCTTTTCCCGGTGATCAAGTGTTTCCTCGAAGATTTCGTTTTTCGATCGGCTTTGCTTATTCCAATTCTATTCTCGAGATAGATTACATAGGGTGTTCTTGTAGCCGCGGTGGCTAGAGGTACACGCCGGATCTTCCGAAAGAATCTCGACTTGTCTTTTGACTCGCCCTAAGCTCCCCGCATGAATAGGGATACATTGTGACAGAACGGGGGTCTCGAAAGGCGGATGTTTTCGGATTTGGACGGGAAACCACGATTTAAAGAGGCTTCTATTAAGATTCGATTTGCTACTTCTTCTCTTGCTTGGAACTTCAACGAAAGGCTTACCCCGATCCCTCTAGACCGGTTTATCTACCCAATCTTACTTTGTTTTCTCCGGTTTTTAGTAGATTAGATTCGTTTCATGTCTTTTACTTAGATGCATTAGGTTCTTTATTGAAGATTGCGGTTATTTGGCTTTAATAGATTAAGTCTTGCGTCACACATTTGTTCCACGGATTCGATACCTTGGGTTCACCACTCGAGGGAAGAAGGGTCCCTTGACTACGACGGGAGACTTGTACGCTTGCGAGTCACGAACGAACTTTGATACGGTTATTAACCGTCAACACCCGTGAGCGTCATGCCGCAAGGATCGCGCACAAAAACGAGAAAAAAACAAAGAAAACACACGACGGTGCCCCACCCGGAAGACGCGCCACGCGGGGCCGCCATGGATCCGCATCGCCTCGTTCAACGCCCCCGGCCGAGTGCGGCGCCGTGGTTGCGGAGCTCTCCCCATAGCTCTCGCCCCCACCCGGGCGTCGGCGAATGCGGGCGGATCGCCAACGAGCCCCTCTCCGGGTCGGAGCGGCCGGCGCGGGAAGACGAGGCCTCGGCGCCGTGCCCCCGGCCTCCTCCGCCACCATCCGGCCCTCCCGCCGCCTCACGAGAGCCCCCTCCTGGGACTCGGGGGACGGCGTGGGGAAACTCACCCACTGGTCCCACCCGGCGGCGGGGAGTCGTCGTCCGGATCTCCACCACCGCCGCCGGGAGCCGCCGGCGGTGCCGCCCCCGCGTCACCTCCGCCGACGCCTCCGCCCGTGCCTCCGTAAACGCGGGCTCTCGCGCGGCGCCGCGGTCACCGCCTCCGGCCGCGCCTCCGCGACCACGGGCGCCGCCCGCCCTCCACGGCGGCGGCGCCGCCCGCCGCGCCTCCCATCGCGGCCGCGCCGCGGCCGCGCCTCCACCGCGGCCGGCGCGGCGGCCGCGCCTCCGCCACGACCGGCGCCGGCGCGCGGCGCGCCTCCACCACGACCGGCGCCCGCCGCTCCTCGACGCCGTCGGCCGCGCAAAGACGGCGGACCGATCCGCCGGCCGTGGCCTCGGGGCCTCCGCCCGCGCCCTGCGAGCTCTCGCCGGCGCGGGCCGCCGCGCTCGCCCCCGTCCGCGGCGCCCTCGACGAGCGCCGCCGGTGGGAACGGATGCGTCCGCACTCAACACCTTGGCCGGTGCGAGGGGAGGCACGGTCGGCACCACCCCGTGCAAACACAAACAAACAATCGAATTCTTAGGTGCCGTAAATTCAACCCCGCAAGAGAGCGAGCCCCTCACCTCGAAGAAGAGAAGGCGCGCTTCCTCTTCCTCGAGGTCCCGGCGATGACGCCGCGCGCGCCGGCGCGGCCGCCCGCCGCACCTCCGGCCGTGTCCGCCGCGCGCGCGGCCCCGCCCGCGCGCGCGGGCGCGCTTGTCGCGCACGCCTCCGCGGCGTGCGCCGGCGCCTCCGCGGCGTGCGCCGCCGCCTCCGCGGCCCGCGCCGCTCCCGTCGTCGTCGATTGCGCGCGCGGACGCCTCCCGCGCCCGCCCCAGGCTATGCTTCTCCGGCCCGCCGGAGCCGGCTCCGGCGGCGGGGGAGCGAGCTCCCACCGTCGGGGAGGCCCCGCCCCCCGCCTCTTCCTCCTCTTCCTCCTCCGAGGACGAGTACTCCCTCGGTCCCCGGGAAGAGAGCCCCCCGCCGCTCGCGCGGCCCGGTGCTCTTTGTTCCGGCGCTCGCGACGCTCGCGGTGTCGCTTTGTGCGCTCCTTCTTGCGCGCCGCCCGCTCCCGCTCCCGGCTCGCCGCGACGCTCGACCAAGCGCGCGAGAATGGGGAGTGGGCGGATCGGACTTCGCGGCACTCGGGCTCACCATCCGCGAGCGAAACATCGAGGCGTGTCAAAAACCCGAAGCATCGGCAAAATCAAGAACGGAACCAAGAATTCTACTCACCGGCGGGGCGGTGGGAAGCATCTCGAGGTCCCACAAGGACCGGTCGCCGCGCGAGGGACCGGTGTCGACGGCGCTCCGCGCCCGTGTGGCCGCGTACTCCCGCAGAGGGGGCTCGAAGCATCCGCGACCTCGCCGGCGCGACGGGGTTCGTCGTCTCCGTCATCTCGAAGATGCGGAGCGGCCTCTCCATCGTGGGGGACGACCCACCGGTGGTGGAGGAAGGCGAGGACGGTCGCCGCGGTCAGCCCACGCGCCGCCAGGTTCCTCAACGCGGCCAGAGCGAGTCCAACCGCCTCCGATGCGAGGCCGGAGACACGCCGTGGCTCCGGGAGTCGGGCCTCTCCCGGAGCACCGTGCCGGTGTAAGGGGGGGAGGCCGGGCTCGGCGTTGCGAAGGTAGAACCACCCCCGCTCCCGGCGGCGTTGTTGGTTGTCATGGTACAAGGGATGTAGTCGTCCTTGTCTCGCGCCCGCAAGGCGAGCGACATGCCGCCGGCGCACACCGCGCGGCGGGTCCTCTCGCTCCGTCGTCGGCCGCGTGAACGGCTCCACGCGGAAGAGGTGTATCCGGAGATCCCAATTCACCGGATCCCTAAATACCCCTCGCAAACGCCCACGAACGTGGCCGCCCGCGAAATCGTGTTCGGCGCGAAGTTGTGCAACTCCACGCCGTAGTGGTGGCGCAGCGCCCGCATGAAGCGACTCGCAGCGCCGCGAAGCCGCGCTCGTGGAAGCGGGTGAAGCTCACCACATAGCCGCTCGGTGGGTTGGGCGCGTGTTCCCCGGCCGGCGGCACGATCCATTCGGCCGGCCGGCCCTCCTCGTTCGCCGCCACCGGCCGGCGGACACCAGGTCGCCTAGGGCCAGCCGCGTCACCGTGGAGCGCTCCCACGCGTACGGATCGACGATGACGAGAGGCGGAAGAGGCGCCATGAGGAAAGGCAAGGAAGCCGGGAACGAAGGACGGGAGGAGGAGAAGAACTCCAAGACGAAATGGCGCCGTGGCGAGAATGGCTCGGGGCCGGAGCGCAAGGAGCGAGGATGGCAAAAACGCTAAGGTAAAAAACCGTCGTTTTCCCCTCTCATCGGATTTATAAGCCGCGGGCGTGCTCTCCGAGCACCCGTCCCGCGCGCATTAACCGGCAGGGGAATCTTTTCTCGCCGACGAGCGGCCCCCACCACGACCACGGAGGCCACGCCACCGCGGACGGGCCATCATCACGGCGTAGAACCGGGAGGGCCGTGGCGGGCGGTCACGTCCGCCCGCCCACGCCGCCCACTACGCGCGCGCGGCCGCGGTGCCTAAAAAGGCGCACCCGCGACGCAAAACCGCAGCCTCGACCGCGAAGGATTAAATGGCCCGGCCCCTTACCAAGTAAGGAGGACCCTTAAGCGGAGCGAGCCCCCCGGCTCGGAGAAAATTCAACCCTCGAAAGGGTGCAGGCGTGGGACGGTCACCTCGGGGCCCGTTTGAGACGAAACAGGCACCGCAGGCACCGATGACGTGCCATTTTACTGATCAGCGCCTCGAGGGCTGACGCGGTCAGGCCCCTCGAGGATTCGCAGATGCCAAGACGGGGAGCACTCGCCGCCACCCCGCACCATTTTACCGACGGCGCCTCGAGGGCTGACACGGTCAGGCCCCTCGAGGATTCGCAGATGCCAAGACGGGGAGCGCTCGCCGCCACCCCGCACCATTTTACTGATCAGCGCCTCGAGGGCTGACGCGGTCAGGCCCCTCGAGGATTCGCAGATGCCAAGACGGGGAGCGCTCGCCGCCACCCCGCACCATTTTACTGATCAGCGCCTCGAGGGCTGACGCGGTCAGGCCCCTCGAGGATTCGCAGATGCCAAGACGGGGAGCGCTCGCCGCCACCCCGCACCATTTTACTGACGCGCCTCGAGGGCTGACGCGGTCAGGCCCCTCGAGGATTCGCAGATGCCAAGACGGGGAGCGCTCGCCGCCACCCCGCACCATTTTACTGATCAGCGCCTCGAGGGCTGACGCGGTCAGGCCCCTCAAGGATTCGCAGATGCAAAGACGGGAGCGCCTAGCCGCCACCCCCGCACGGCCCCTACCGATCGAGGTTCGAAGCCCGACCCTCGATGCGTTCGAACAGGCGCCCCGCATCACCGCAGTCGGGGACGACGAGGGCACGCGCATTCGAGCCGTTCCTCGAGCCCGCCGGCTCGAGGGTGCCCCACATGTCGTGTTCGAGAGCCGGCCGTGGGCGCTAGCGGGGGATCCCACCGAGGGAGAGCTTCCGCGCCCTCGGTCCCTAGCGAACGGGACCGAGCCCCACCTAGCAAACCCAAGCGAGCGCTTTAATGGACGCGTCTCTGGACCGTGCAACCTACCCTTATCGAACGGGGCATGGGCGTCCACTCGAACCACCCACTAACAGCTCAACGAGGAATCCGCAATCCGCGACCTGACCGATGGGGGTTGCGGAAACCTCACCCCCCGTCCCGCGGAGGGACGGCTTGGGCGCGTTAAAAACAAGTCGTAGAGCTCTACCCGATCGCCTCGAACGGGCCCAGGCTCGGGGGCTCGACGCACGGCTACACCTCCTGGATCGCACCCGCCGCGGATAGTGCCGGCCAGCCGCGTGCGTCACCGAAGCCGGCTGAGACATTGCCGACGCCGGTTGAGACATGTACCACACCCTCTGACCCGATCTCACGGTAAAGCCCCCCGCAGAGCACTCACGCTCCTACGGGGCTTCGGGGGGCTAGACCCGCGGGTCCGCTGACGCGGCCCCACGGAAAGCACTCGCAAACCAGGGGGGAAGGACGTCCTATCAGTAGGCTCCAGCATCTGCGGGAGCCCGGCCGCGCGAACCCGCGGATGCTCGGGGGCTACCGTCGGGGGACGGCCCGGGGGTCCCCTTTAATAATCGGGGAAACCCCCACTTAAAACCTGCAAAAAGGACCAAGGCCAAACACGCCTCGCTTAAGCACACAGGACATGGCCCACGCCGCGGTGGCCCCAACGGCCCACCAAGGAGGCCCACCCAAAGATCCCCTCGAGCAGGCTCCGCCTCACTCGAGGGCACACACCTCCCTCGGGTGGGCTCCGCCCCGTTCGAGGGAGTGCGCTTACCTCGAGTAGGCTCCGCCTCGCCGAGGGTCCGCACGCCCTCGAGCGGGCTCCGCCTCGCCGAGGGCGCTCCGCACGCGCACGCCCCGTTCCCCGTACGTGGGTACGGGCATTTAATGCTCTGACAATAGCAAGGCGGCGCCATCATGCGCCTGGGACTCGCGCCCCGGTCCTGTTGCACCCGCCTCCCCTAGGAGGGAACCCATCCCCACCACCGTGGGGGACCGTGCGACATGGCCGGCGCCGCCCCCGTGACGCCGCGCCGCCTACTCCCGTACGGCTAACTCGCCGAGCCCTCGAAGGGGGGCCGACCGCACCCTCAATTTGCTTTCCCGTGACTTTGCGGGGGTTAGGTCGAGGTGTTAGGCCGGCGGGGCACCATCCCCGCCACCTCGTTAACGGCATGGTGGCCGCCCCCCGCGCGTACAATCCCACGCCGGGCACCGTGGCAACAGCCCCGTGCCGTGAAGCATGCGAGAACGGACGCCACCTTACCCGCCACCGCGTCCCGTACGGATCGACGTCGACAACCCCCCGAGCCCGCCTCGAGACATCACGGCCGTCCGTAGCACTCCTACCCTCGAAGCCGCCACCGTTCGGGTACAAGATACGCCATGATGGCCAGATCGCGGCAAGGACCGTCAAGGCGGCCACCTACTCTACGGCGCAGCACACCACACTTCCCCATGTAGCTAAATAGTACGGCATACATGTAATTCGCTCTCTCCTTGGCCTATAAAAGGAAGACGAACTCCCCCGCCGCAGGGGACAAGGACAGAAGGGACAACAACTGCAACACACGACATATCACACTCTTGCTCTCCAATTCTCCCACAATATCTTTAGCCATTTCACCAGAGACTTGGAGGCCACGCTTCCTCTCTCGCCTTGCTTGTAGCAGCCCCACTATAGGCACCCCCGGTGCTGAGCAATACAGTGCCTTGAGCACACCACTGCTAGACGTACGGCCCTTGTGTTCGGGATTGCTTAGCATCGACCATTGAGGGATAGACATTGGCGCTTATCATCGGTTAGTGTCGGGACCACATTCCGCACCGACAATAATAATCAAAATAATATTTAAATTTTGTCAAAAAATTCTACAAATTGGCATAACAACATGTTTTTGCTTCACAATCTTGCCATAAAAATTTTAAGTGCTTTCAAGGAAGTGACAACATACAATCGCTCACAAACGGATACATCTCGTGACATAGTTTCTAATAACTCAACACAAACTTTGAGATTTGAGTGGTGATTTACATTTTCAAAGTCGTAAGCATCTGAAACTTGGTTACAACCTTGTGTTTATCATAACATTAGAAAATATAAAGTTATGTTAGCATTTGCTATGCCAAAATATGTTTTATTTATTATCTTTCACTACAAGAAAAGAAGTTGTATAAAAAAGGTAAATGAAATAGTAACTAACATGCAATTACATGAAAGATCGTGATTTTACAAAAAATCATAAAAAAGAATCAATAAATTTGAAGTTAATATGATCGAGAAACACTAGTTTTAAATTTTAATTGTAGATTAAAAAGAAAAAACGAGGGGAAAACGAGCTCGCATGCGCCACGTGGTCCCGGCGAAGCAACTTGACCAACCCCCGTGTCGCCACATGGTCCCGCAAAGCTCCATCGCTTGGTAAACACTATTATAAAAGGACAACATACACCAACGGGACAAAACTCATGTTATAGCTTAGTGGTAAGTGTCTCACTTCCCACTAAGGAGACTAGGGTTCGAATCCCATGTGTGCACCTTTTTTTGTTTTGCAAATTTAAATGTGGGTGGTGTACCATTAGAATGTTGATAAGATGAATGACATACACTAATGGGACAAATCATGTTATAGCTCGGTGGTAACTCCCTCCCTTTCCCATTGTGCGGACCCGGGGTTCAAATCCCCCTAGTCACTCTTTTTTTCACAATGATTAAAGCCAAAAAGAGTGGCCCATTTGTTGTGGCCCAGTTCCAAAAAAACAGGGAGCGGCCCAGTTCCAAAAAAACAGGGAGCGGAGCGACCCGTTTGGAACACGCATCCCACGCCGTCAAGTGCACCACTGATTTGTGACCAATTTGTTTCATCATTAAGTGTGTCAAAAAATTTCAATAAATGTTGACGATATCAAAACTAATTTGTGACGATCAGGTTTCGTCATTCCAATACGGTATACCCAAAACAAGTTTTATGACGATCTCCTTTTACAATTCTGTGACGTTATTTTCATTTTCGTCATAATTTTCCAGGCCAAATCTTCGTCACTTGCCACCTATGACGAAATTGGAGAATTCGTCATATAAGACATACCATTCTGTGACGAAAGTGAGCAGCGTCACGAGCAAATCGTCACAGATAGCAACTTTTCTAGTAGTGATTACTACTATGCGTAAAAATAAAGAAGAGAACAAAAGCTTATCGCTCCGAATTCTCCGCCATTCAATGCTTGTCCCATCAATTACAATGACCCTCCTATATATAGTGATGGAGGTAGTCGGCAATTTTCCCCCAAGCCCCCGTAAGTTATTTTCTTCGAGCCCCCGACGGATACAATATTTACAAGAAGCCCCTCGAGCTCATACAAAGGCCCACTAACCCTTACATGGGTTGGGACACTCCCCCAACAGTAGCCCCTCAGCTACTTCGGTTTGACTGGCACAACAAAGTGGAGTAGCAGAATACATATGGATTGGCCTAGACCTTCCTACACCTTCGGCCATGAGGAACACCCTCAAGACCCTCCGCCCGTATGCCTCACTAAAAACTCCATTCCGAAAAACCCAGTGGGAAAAAACGGAGTAGAGAAAAGAGCACGTACGCCTAGCGGATTTACACGCACACCGACCTTACTAATGGTCGTCTTCGGTCTCGCTTCAACGGTGAAGGCCTCCTTCGGTGATGACGTCGACTTCGTCGTTGTCACTAAGATGGCCTTTATCGTCAATGCTTCTCCTCCATTTGCTTCGGTCTTGCCTTCGGGGCCTCCATGCATTTCTCTTTTCGCTCTTGTTCTTGTTTCAGAAAGCTATCAAATGATGATGAGCCGCCTCTTCCCCTTCGGTCACGATCACCGGCAAGAGTTCATGCTCCGGGGTAACACCGCTCATCCCGGTGCCACCATAGCCCCTCTTGTCCGGTGATTGTGACGAAGGCCCTGATGGCGTACACTGCGTGCGACGAAGTGCGTGTTGATGAAAGCGAAGCCGCAGTCGACGTCAATGAGGTAGACAATGAAGCTCCTTGAGCCACAACCCAGTCGGCGTCTATGTAGTAGACGCCAAAGACGAAGTTGAAAGTCGATGTCGACGAGGTAGACGACGAAGCCCCACGAGACAGAGTCCTATCGAGGTCGTGCAATAGATGCTGAAGACGAAGTCTAAAGTCGGTGTCCACCAAGTCGAAGTTGATGTTGCCGAGGTAGACGACGAAGCCCCTCGAGCCGAACACATGTCGACGAAGAGGTAGTCGACGAAGCCCCTTGTGCTGAACCGTGTCGACGAAAAGGTAGTCGAGGGAGCCCCTTGTGTCGAGGGAGCCCCTTGTGTCGAACCGTGTCGATGAAGAGGTAGTGGAGGGAGCCCCTTGTGTCGAACCATGTCGATGAAGAGGTAGACGAGGAAGCTCCTTGCGCCAGATATTCATCGAGCTGACCCTGTTGGTGACGAAGTAAACAATATAGACGAAATGCCTACTTTGTTGTTCAACCCTACATTCAAGGCGAATTATTTTTATTCAAGAAACTCAAAAGCTTATTAGACAAGAAACAATCTATCTCAGTTTGCATCACGCAAACAAATCTGAAGGCTCTCCAAAGCCACTCTTGGGCCTTCGGTGTGCCTCAACTCAACTCCGGTCATCACACGATCGGTCGTTTGCTTCCTGCAAATGCAACCTCGGCTATAACGGAGCCAAATACTTACCTTTGCAAGTTGAACTTCGGTCATTACGGGACCAGTCGTCTACTTCCTACAAATGATACTTCGCTATAACGGAGCCAGCTACTTGCATTTGCAAGTTCAACTCCGATCATCACAGGACCGGTCGCTTGCCCCATGCAAACGATACTTCGGCTATAACAGAGCTAGCTACTTGCCTTTGCAAGTTCAACTCCGGTCATCATGGGACAAGTCGCTTGCCTCCTGCAAACGATACTTCGGCTATAACGGAGCCAGCTACTTGCCTTTGCAAGTTCAACTCCGGTCATCACGGGACCGGTCGTTTGCCTCATGCAAACAGAACCTCGGCTAGATCGGAGCCAGCTACTTGCCTTTGCAAGTTCAATTCCGGCCATGACGGGACCGGCCGTTTGCCTCATGCAAACGGAACCTTCGGCAAAACTCCGGCCTTCGGCGTGAGCGCACTCGCTTCCACGCTTCGGTGTCATGCATGTATATATGTATGAAAGTGTACATAAAAGTATGATTTTGCATGGAGGCTAGGATGAAAGGGTTAGTCAAAGTAATGCAAAGGACATCCACTGATCAGATTCTCAAATTGAGTGGTGAAACAATGAGGTGATCGAAATCCAATAATACCGAAGTCCATATGGAAATCCAACAATCACTCGATGAAGTTCAATAAACATTGAAACCAATTGATATGGCCTAGCCATTCCCAAGTCAATAGTAGAATAAAACAACCATGAGAGTCACTATCTTCGGGGTACAAGCAACATTATGAACAGGATACAATGTAGAACTAAGAACGGGCGCTTAGCACATTTGAGATGAAGGGTTAGAATTCCCGCTAAAAATTGTACGTAGGTTATGAGAGAGGGGGCACGATACTTACATATGGTAGTTGACTCTGCATTCAAGAGATATAAATACTTCATATGAAGGGTTAGATTATAAAGGCGAAGCAGCCTTCGGTCAATTTGACACGATCACTTTTTTGCAAAGCCGAGCTTCGGTCATAATGGGACCGACAAAATTCTGTTATACGAAATAAGTGACGGGCGGCCCTTGGATGCGTCCACGGCCTCCGAGGGGCGCCGTTACTTACCCACCAAAATAAACTCTGAAGACTACACCCCCACACCATGAAGGGGGATGTTGCTTCGGAAACATGCGAACGAATAAATACACAAAATTTTTGGGAAAAACGTCTTGCATCAACATGTGACTAACACTAAGTACGCGCAAGGTAGGGACCGGTCCGTTAAAACCAGAGACGAAGGGTACTTCATCCATAAATCGAAAAAGGTTTATTGGTAGCAAGATAAAAATGTATACCACATCAAGCACTACCCTGGTGACAAAGTTGTATAATAAAATATAAGTATGATGCCCCTTCAGTTGCTAGATGAAGGATGAGTAGGTAAACTGTAGACAACACTGGTCAGCCGAGATAATAAAGGTAAAAAAGAGCTTTGCTGGGCGCCAAACTGTTGGTGTAAATTAGGACCGAAGAGTACACCATGCAACAGTACTCTCCTTCTTCTCCTCTGAAGGGGCAAAGAACCGAAAGGTCCCTTCGGAGGACTACTACTTCCTATATTACTTCTACCTCTACTACTTCTATTACTACTATGCAGAAAATAAAGAAGAGAACAAAAGCTTACTGCTCCGGAATTCTCCGCCACTCAATGCTTGCCCCATCAATTACAATGATGGGGGTAGCTGGCAATTTCCCCCCAAGCCCCTGTATGTTATTTTCTTCCGAGCCCCTGACAGATACAATATTTACAAGAAGCCCCTCGAGCTCATACAGAGGCCCACTGGGCTGGGCCACTCCCCCAACAGTCGTCTCGGTGACTACGGCCTTGCCGCCGACACGATAGACTTGCACAGGTTGCCTTGGTAGCCTTTGAAACACTTGTGGCATGGAGCAAGACTCGGGATGAAGGTACAACGAGAGCACACCCCTTACAGAGGTGGCAAAAGGGACGCAAACATGAGGGGTAACACAAATGTGTTACAGACGTAGCACAGGTTATGCACTATACATACAATCTTTTGATCTACTAGGTGTGCGTTGCTATGGGCTAATTTTTTTAATAAAAGAAAATATATTTATTAACATTGCAAATTTATTTAAAATTTCAAATTGATCAATTTGGTTAAATTTAGTAAATATAATAATAGAAAAATCTAGAGGAGAAAGCTCTTAAAATGCAAAACGGACATCAATATGAGATCCGACCCAACATTTATCTTCACAGTGAAAGTTATCAGTGTGTTCCAATGAAGGTCTAGCATGATGTTTCTAATTTCTACTGTGCATTACCTATGTTCTGCAATCGAATGAGCATTGAATTAAAACCTTTCAACAATTTATGAGTGGCAATAAATGAAACCAACTCACGTGGACCTCTGACGTCTCGATCCCTTGGCTAGCATCTTTAGTTTGTGGCATTTGGCACCACTTCCCGAGCACGACTAACTCATAGTTGCAGCTCAGCCATCGACAAGTAGTTGTTGGGTGCATGTATATCTGAGCATTTTTAGCCCGGTCCAAACCAGGCCCGCCCACGGACCTTACTGGACGGGTGTGGGCAGAGATCTTGAAGCCTGCAAAAAAAATTTTGACCCAAGTCTGGCCTGAAATGTTGTTTTTATCCATTTTACACTACAAAATATGCAGGCGGCCCGTCCAAGCCCGAGCCCGGCCTGAGCCCGGCCCGAAAACTGAGGCCCGGCGCGTCCCAGGGGACGGTCGTGGGCAGAATTTTCTCAACAAAAAGACCGGGTTTTTTGGCCTGGCCCGGCGCGTGCAATGCTCAGGTTCAGGTGCGTGTTCGGTGCATAGCCAGCTCTGTGCGACCAAGACCACGATTTGGAGCAATTTTTTGGAAGTACTGCAAAGTTATCTCTAATCAAATTATATCTGATGATGCTGTTGTATTTTGATTTAGTGATAGTAATTGGTAGTGCAATAAAATTGATGTCAAATCATCTTTTTATACAATTTTCCCTATAGCAGTTGCAGTAAGAAATTAATATTCAAGGGTTAATCACAAAATTGGTAAACTTATCTTCTGGATGTTGTTAGAGTAGATGGAGGAGGCCCATAGCGCAGGCCCATGGAAGCTGTGTCATTATAGAAACTTATCTTATGGCTGCACCGCTGGAGTACGTACAGTCGGAGTTGTTCGACGAGGCGGTGGACCGGCAGCATCGCTCGTACGTGTTGGCTTGTTCTCGGAGGTCCGCTCAGACGATAGTTGACGGACAACCCGCACGTTGATGACGATACACCGGCGGTGGATTCGTACGTAAATCATATTTATTATTTATTTCTCGTTTCTTTACAATAGTAATTGTGTTAAGTAAATTAATATTTTTTTTCGAGGCTATGCGCTGCAGGACTTCTCCCTGTTGCGCGGTTGGTCGAGGGGGACAGGCTACGAGCTGAGGTTCCCCGGGTGGAGCAGTTGACGCGGTTCAACTACGATGCCCCACTGATCGCCGCGTTCATGGACCGGTGGCACGCACACGTTCCACTTCCCTGTTGGCGAGATGACTCTCAGTATGGAGGACGCCGCGATGTTGGGAGTGTTGACGCAAAATGTGCACCTAGCGCCAAGCACACGGCAAGCCGAACAAGCCGGCTTCACACGTGCAAAGAATCACAAGACGTGCCGATCAATTTTCCCCGAAAATTAACAAAAGACAAAGTAGTTAAATACCAAAGCTTGGAACTTGCCGGTGGTACCGAGACAGGTCCATATTTACGGCTACGAAGCCAAATGGGATGACACATAGCTATAGAAAGCTATCTGCCAGCAAACTGAAACCATTCGGGAGCTTTAAGAAGGAAAAAATAACATAGCCGAATGGATGACGTAAGCACGATGATGATCGGTCTCTGTTTAGACAAAGGTGCACGTGCGCAAGACCGCGACCGATCCCCGTGGTGATCAACGTTAAATAAATAAATAAAGTAAAGCGCGAGCGTAAACATGTATTAAACAAGCATGCATAGATCCAAAGCACTAGTCTACCGCATGTCTAAGTGCTTTGAAACCCGTCTAGTACAATGCCAAACAAATCTATCCACCGCATGATACAACTTGCGTGGGGATCGTACCACTTTCCACAAATAGATCTATCCACCGCATGATACGATCTAATATGGAAAGCTAAAAGCATACATCATTTAGAGCATAAATTACGCACGTGTTCTACTTGTGAGAAACATAACCGAATACGGCCGTCGGTGTTTTAGACCGACAACCTACTAAGGGGAGTACCCGAAGTAGATGAATGTGGCCTCGCCGAGATCGGTAACTCGAAGAAAGAGACACGTGGCACACAATTTAGACAGGTTCGGGCCGCGAGGGGCGTAATACCCTACGTCCTGTATGCTGCGTAGCTCTGGATTGATTGGGCACGATTACAAGATGGTGCAATAGTGCGCCGTGAGTTGTATGAGATGAGATTGGATGCTAGAGATCGGTCCCAGCCTCGCCTTATATAGTCCGAGAGGCAGGGTTACAAGTCGGAGTAGGGAGAGAGCACTAGTCGAGTACGTCTAGGAGTCCTCCATACGGTGCGGAACATGTACAACTCCCTAACCGAGTACTACTCCGGTGTAGTCCGTGTGCTCCACGCCTTCGTGTGCCGTGTAGCGCAAGCCGGTAGTCCCGGGGGTCCACCGAGTAGTCGGTCCGGTACCCACCGAGGTAGTGGGCCCAGGGGAGGTCCATACGACAAGCCCCCGAGTACTTTGTAGTCGAGAAGGATAGCTTCAAGTAGTCTTGACGGCCATAACGAGTAGTCCTCAAGCGTCCCCGAGTGCTACAAGTCAAAAGTCCTCAAGAGTAGTCGAAGCATCCCGAGGCCGGGAATGTACTCCACCGATGTTTGAGCAATCTTGAAGTCTTCTCGAGTAGTCCCAAGCATCCTTGAGCACCGCCTTCGAAGGTCTTCAAAAACTCGCCTCTCTTGTCTTGAAGCCGGAGCCGATATCGAGGTGCGATTGCCAAATCGCACTCCATATGGAGTTGCCCCCGAGCCTTAGGTTGAGCCGCGAGTGCTCGACCGAGGGTCCATCTCGAAGTCTTGGCAAGAAAATCCCAAAAAATCCGGAGAGAAAGAACCGAAGGACACATGGCACGGAGCCCCCGAGCCTTGAGTCGAGTACTTCCTCTCGAATTGAAGGGTCATCTTGAAGAATGTGTCCTGAGATGCTCTTGAGACTAGCCGCTTCCCAGGTAGTCGAGTAGAAGTAGCTGAGCCCTCGAGGTGAGGCGCGTCGACTAGTAGAATACGAAGGGTCACGCTGAGCCGCTGAGTCAGCTGCGCGTGGACTTAGCCATCCCGGCTACCATTGCGGAGCCGCCTTGGCTTATAAATAGAAGCCGAAACCCTTAGGGTTTTTCACCCATTCGAGCCGTAGCCACTCCGTTTCCATCCGAGCTAGATCTACTCCCGCCGCACGCCGCCGCAAGAGATCCAAGTGCGCCGCCTGTCGGGGACAGCCCTAGGGGTCCCCTTAAACAATGGGGAAAACCTCACTTAAAACCCGCAACGAAACCAAAACACGTTAAGCCTAACCATGCGGTGCCTAACCATGCAGACACGGCCCACGCCGCGCGCGGGACCCCCGACGGCCCATCAAGGCGGCCCTCTTAGAGATCCCCCCCGAGTAGGCTCCGCCTCGCTCGAGGGCGCGCGCCCCCCTCGGGGCGGGCTTTGCCCCCGTCCGAGGGGTAACACTTCCCCCGGCGGGCTCCGCCTCGCCGAGGGCTCGCTCCCCTCGAGCGGTGCTCCGCCCTCGCTCGAGGGTACGCTCGCCCTCGGCGGGGTCCGCCACGCTCGAGGGCGCCCCTCACGCGCGCGCCGGTCCCCCGCACACGGGCATTTAACGCTCCGACACCGGCGGGACGGCGCCATCATGCACCCGGGGCTCGCACCCCGGTGCCGCCGCACCAACTCCCCAGGGAGGAGCCCATCCCCGCCACTGTGGGAAGGACCGTGCGCCGCGGCCGGTTTCGGGGCCCCGTGACACCGTGCGCACGCTCCAGTACGGCTAACGCGCCGAGCCCTCGAAAGGGGGCCGCGCACCCTCGATTCACTTTCTTGTGACCCTACGGGGGTTAGGGTGGAGGCGCTAGGGCCGGTGGACCGCCATCCCCGCCACTATAACGCGTGGCCGCCGTACCCGCGCGTGCGAGGAGCACGCCCGGCCCCCGTAGCAACGACTCCCCGCCCCGTGAAGCGCGTCGGGAAGGAACGCCGTTCGCCTACTCCCGTACTCCGTACGTGCCCGCGCGCACCTCCCTCGAGCCTACCAAAGGACATCACCGCCATCCGCCGCTCTCCTACCCTCGAACCGCCACCGTTCGGGTACAAGTCGAGCCATGATGACCGGATCGCCGCAAGGATCGCCCGACGGCCGCCCATTCTACATCGTAGCACATCGCACTCCCCCACGTAGCTAGATAGCGCGGCGTGCATGTAATTCGCCTCCCCCTTGATCTATAAAAGGGGGGCGAACCCCCCGCCCGCGGGGACACGACACAACAGGACGGACGGATTCATTCTAACCAGAGCACACAACACAAGCACGCACTCATTCTCCAATTCTCCCACAATATCTTCGCCCGGGGACTTGGAAGCTATTCTTCCTCTCCCCGCCTTGCTTGTAGCAGCCCCACCACAGCACCCCGTGCCGAGCAATATAGTGTCGTGAGCACACCCCCGTCGGACGTACGGCCCCCTCGGCGAACCAGGATAAAACCCCGTGTCACTTGTTGCTTAGCATCGACCATTGAGGGATAGACCTCGGCGCTATCTACCGGTTAGTGTCGGGACCATATTCCGCACCGACGCTGGCGCCCACCATGGGGCAAGCGAGCGCCTAAGGTCATTCCGTCAACTCCCTCCATGGTGATTCGCACCGAGTACCGTGCTACACGCTACCGCATGGGTAGCTCGGACCCCCTCCCGGCCCGGTTCGAAATTCGCTTCGGGGACCCGAACTTTCGGGCCACGGGGAACGGCTATCTCATGCGCCTCACCAACCGTGAGGAGCTCCGCGCGCGCCGCCGAGCCGGCCGGCCTTTGGCCCCCGCCGCGCGCACCACCACGGCGCAGCGCCGCCGCAGCACGGATGCCGCGGGCCCGTCGGCGCCACGACGCCACCGTCGCTCCGGCGCCGCTTGCGTCGGGCGCGGTCCGAGCGGCGGCAGCCGAGCGCGCCGCCGCCCGCAGCGGTGCGCCCGCCATCACGACCGCCACCGCCCCGGCGGGGCCGCGCGCGCTCCGGGACCGCGCATCCCCATCGGCCGCGTGGCGCCACGTCGGCCTACAACGCCAATGTCAACACGACGATGCGCGGGGGTTCCGCCCGGCCGCCACGTCTTCGTCGCCGGGGACCCCGCGCCTCGGCGAGGGGATGAGTCATCCCCGGGCTCCGTCGACACGTTGCCACCCGCCAACCGCCACGGATACGCGGGAGTGGGACTTCTCCGGCGTGCCGCACCCGGTCGTGTTCGGCGTTTCCTCGACGCCGCGGACCACTGCGGTTTGGCCGCTCCGACGACTCCGGCACGGGGAGCTACGACCCCGCGCGGGAGTGCTGCGCCGTCATCACCAACGACCCGGCCAATGCCGCCGGTGCGGTGGGCGCGAGAGACGGGGAAGTCACGCCGCCCCGGGGGATCGCCGCGCGCCCGGCCGCGGGCGCCAAGCGCTCCCGCCGGGGCCGACGCCGACGCACGCCTAGCCCAAGCCCGCGAGCTCCAAGCCGGCGGAGGAATACGAACGGTGCGGTTGCCCCGCGCCTCAATGGCGGAGAGGCCTCCGCGCGCGGCGAACGCGCACGGGAGCTAGGCCGACGGTCCGCGACCGCATCAACACCGTCCCCAACGTCGACAACGCGGACGCGCCCCCACGCGGCGAGCCGAAGCTCGTCGCCGCCGCGATGCCGCCGCGAGCCATGCCGGCACCCTCGACCCCCGAGGCTCGAGACATGCACCGCGAGGTGCAAACTCTCATCGAGCAAGCGGCCGTCCAGCGGGCCGAGAGCTCGGCCTCACGCATCCGCCAACAGGGGGATGCGCGGGACGACGAAGCTGCGCCGGGGGGCGAACCCTCGGTGCACGCGGGAAGACCGCCGGGGCGACCCGCCGACCAAGGGCGCACGCCGGCTAGGGAGCGACTCCTCGACGCACGCAGGGGTGCCGGATGGCGACACCCGCAACGTCATCAACGCCGTACGCACCAGGCAAGGCGGACGCACGAGCAACAAGGGGCTACCACCCCTCGACGGGGTGGGTGCTACGACGCGGCGAAGACCGCTCCCCGACGCCGGAGCCCCCGTGCACCCGTGTGTTCGGCCGGGAGATTCGCGCGGCGGCGTTCCCCCAACGCTTCCGCCAACCCTCGACGATCGTCAAGTACAACGGGGAGACGGACCCCCGCGTGTGGCTCAACGACTACCGCTTGGCTTGTCGACGGGCGGGGCCACCGCCGACGAGGTCATCATCCGCAACTTGCCCCCGCATCTTGGCGACGCGGCCCGACATGGCTCGAGCACCGCCCGCCACCGGATCCACAACCGGGATGACCCGGTCCACACGTTCGTGGGCAACTTCCGTGGCACATACGTGCGCCCGGAAACTCATGGGACCCGCGCTCCCCGCACGCGTGGCCCGGCGAGTCGCCGCGAGACTTCATACGGCGCTTCTCCAAGCGCCGCACGGAGCTCCCCGCCGTCGCGAAGTCCGAAATCGTGCACGCCTTCCTCGAGGGCACCACGTGCCGGATCTCGTGCGGGAGCCGGGACGCAGCCCGCCCGCGGACTCCAACGAGCCGGCTCGACATCGCCACCGCCCTCGCCTCCGGGAGGAGGCCGTGGGGGCGATCTTCGACGGCAAGAAGGGCAAGCGCTCGGAGGACGCGCCCGCGGAGGGCAGCAAGTCCAAGGAGCCGCACCGCAACGACAAGCGGGGCAAGAAGGGGGAAGAAGCCGCGCCGCGAGGCGCGCGAGCAGGGGCGCGACGGCGGCAACGCCGAGGCCCTCACTTGTCGACCCGGCCGACGGGGCCCTCGACCGGCCCCTCGAGGCCCGGGGGTGTTCGATGACATGCTAAAAAAGCCATGTCCGTACCACAAAACCCCAGTACATCACACCCTTGAGCAGTGCGACATGCTCAAGAAATTCTATGGCCGTGCCGCCGCGAAGGAGGCAGAGGCCAAGAAAGACGGAGGCGATGGCGGCGCGGGCGGCTTCCCCGCCGTCGAAAATGTGTTCCTCATCTTTGGGGGACCAACTGTCGACATGTCGACACGCCAACGCAAGAAGGAGCGGCACGAAGTCCTCGCCGCTGAGAGGGCGCCTCCGTCCTTCCTCAATTGGTCGGAGGGCGCCATCACATTCAGCCTGGAGGACCACCCAAACCGCGTCCCCAACCCGGCCGCACCCGCCGGTGGTTGACCCCATCATCGGGAACGCCCGGTTCTCGAAGGTCCTCATGGACGGAGGCGGCAGCCTCAACACCTCTACGCGCATACGATGCGCTTGATGGGGATCGGATTGGACCACTGCGGCCCAAAGCACGAAGCCGTTCCACCCGCATCGCGCCCGCAAGCGTGGTTCGGCCCCTCGGGCGGATCGATCCGCCGGTCCGGTTTGGCACCCCAAAGAACTTCCGCAAGGAGACCCTCACCTTCGAGGTGGTGGGATTCAAGGGGGCCTACCATGCTATACTTGGGCGACCCTGTTACGCCAAATTCATGGCGGTCCCCAATTATACCTACCTAAAGATGAAGATGCCCGGCCCGAACGGCATCATCACCGTCGGCTCGTCGATCGAGCACGCGTTCGACTGCGATGTCGAATGCGTGGAGCACGCAGAGGCACTAGCGCTGGATGAAGCGCTGGTGAACACGCTGGAGAAGATGGTCAACGAAGACCTCGACTCCGCTGCCAAACACGCTGGCACCTTCGAGGCCGCGGAGCAGACCAAGGGGGTCCCCCTCGACCCTTCAGCCCCCGAGGGCAAGGCGTTGAGGGTCAGCTCCACCCTCGACCCCAAATAGGAAGTGGTGCTCGTCGACTTCCTCCGCGCCAACGCCGACATCTTCGCGTGGAGCCCCTCGGATATGCCAGGCATCCCGAGGGAAGTCGCCGAGCACTCCCTTGACATCCTACCAAACGCCCGCGCCGTGCAGCAACGGCTCCGCCGCTTCGACGAGGAGCGGCGACGGGCAATCGGAGCGGAGCTGCGGAAGCTTCTCGAGGCCGGATTCATCAAGGAAGTGTTCCACCCAACGTGGCTAGCAAACCCCGTGCTTGTAAAGAAGAAGAATGGGAAGTGGCGGATGTGTATAGACTACACTAGTCTTAATAAAGCATGTCCTGAAGTTCCTTTTCCTTTGCCACGCATTGATCAAATCGTTGACTCAACAGCTGGGTGCGAATTGCTCTGTTTCCTTGATGCCTATTCCGGGTACCACCAAATAAAGATGAAAGAGTCCGACCAGCTCGCGACCTCGTTCATCACACCGTTCGGGACGTTCGCTACGTCACAATGCCGTTTGGCCTCGAAATGCGGGTGCAACATACCGGCGTTGCATGCGGCACGTTTTTGGGGATCACATCGGGTGGACGGTCGAAGCATACGTGGACGACATCGTCGTAAAGACCGAGAAGGCGGACGACCCGGTTGGCGACCTTGGCGTCGCGTTCAACCGCCTGCGGCCAATGGGGTCAAATTAAACCCCGAAAAGTGTGTCTTTGGAGTGCCGCGAGGCATGCTCCCGGGATACATCGTCTCCCGGCGGGGAATCGAGGCCAACCCCCGAAAAGGTCGCGGCCCTCGAACGGATGGGTCCGAACGGGACCTCAAAGGGGTGCGAAGGTGTTGGGGTGCCTTGCCGCCTTGAGCCGCTTCATCTCGCGGCTCGGTGAGAAGGGCCTCGCCCTCTACCGCCTACTCAAGAAGCACGAGCGCTTCTCCCGGACCACCGAGGCCCAGGATGCGCTCGACAAGCCGAAGGCGTCTCTAACGCACGCCCCGATCCTCACGCCGCCGCGGACGGCGAGCCCCCGCAGCCTCTACGTGGCCGCGACCACCCGTGTGGTGAGCGCCGTTATCGTCATGGAGCGCATGGAGGAAGGGCATGCCTTGCCCGTGCGGCGGCCGGTCTACTACATCGGCCGAGGTCCTCTCGGACACGAAGACGTGCTACCCCCGTGTTCGAAGTTGCCGTACGCAAGGGTTCTTGCGCGGCGCAAACTCCGCCACTACTTCGAGGCCCACCCCGTCACGGTGGTTTCCTCCTTCCCACTAGGAGAAATCATCCGCAACCCCGACGCCGCGGGCAGGATCGCCAAGTGGTCCGTGGAGCTGATGGGCGAGACGCTCGCCTACGCCCCGCGCAAGGCTGTCAAGTCCCAAATCTTGGCGGATTTCGTCGCCGAATGGACGGACACGCAGCTGCCGCCGCCACAGATCCAAGCGGAGTGCTGGACTCTGTTCTTCGACGGCTCGGTGATGAAAACGGGGGCGGGCACGGGCCTCGCTCTTCGTGTCACCCCTCGGGGAACACATGCGGTACGCGGTGCGCCTCCACTTCCCCGCGTCTAACAACATGGCCGAATACGATGCCCTCCTCTCGCGGCCTCAAAATCGCCATCGAGTTAGGCGTCAAGCGCCTCGACGCAAGGGGCGACTCGCAGCTCGTGATTGATCAAGTCATGAAGAATGCGGCTGCCACGACGACAAGATGGAGGCCTACTGGAAAGCCGTGCGAGCCCTCGAGGACAAGTTCTACGGCATTGAGCTCAACCATGTGCCCCGCCGGTACAACGAGGAGGCGGACGAACTCGCCAAGATCGCGTCCGGGCGGATCACTGTCCCCCCGAACGTTTTCGCACGCGACGTCGCTCAACCCTCGGTCGCTTTCGAGCCCTACCCCTCGAATCATAACGAACCCTTGGGGGCTCCCTCGAATCCAGCGGGTGCGGAGCCCATGGACGAGGACCCCTCGAACGAGGCGTACGTGCTCTCCCTTCTCGAGGGGTACGGCTCCCCACGAGGCCGACATAATGGACATCGAACCGGCCCCCGTCCGGGCGGACCGGCGGGAAAAATACATTGCCCGGATCCCTCGAGGGGAACTCCCCGCGGACCGGGCCGCGCCTAGGCGCATCGCCGGGATGGCTAAGTCTTTTCCCTCGTCGACGGCGAGCCGTACAAGCGCGCCGCCTCCGCATCCTACAACGATGCGTGCCCATTCCCGAGGGGCGCGAGCTCCCGCGGGACATCCACGCGGGGATCCGTGGCCACCACGCCGCGCCCCGCACCCTCGTCGGCAACGCGTTCCGCCGGGCTTTTACTGGGCCCACCGCGGTCGCGGGCGCCGCAAGATCGTGCGCACCCGCGAAGGGTGCCGCTCTACGCCCGCAAGTCCAACTTGCCCGCCCATGCCCTACAGACCATCCCCGTAACATGGCCGTTCGCCGTGTGGGGGTTGGACATCGTCGGGCCCCCGCGGAAGGCACCGGGGGCTTCACCCACTTGTTGGTCGCGATCGACAAGTTCTCCAAGTGGGTGGAGGTGCGCCCCATCACGAATCTAAGGGTAGAACAAAGCGGAACATTCTTCACCGACATCGTCTACCGCTTTGGAGTGCCGAACTCCATCATCACCGACAATGGATCCCGATTCACGGGCAAGAAGTTCTTGGAGTTCTCGCGACAAGTTCCACATCCGTGTGGATTGGGCAGCCGTGGCGCACCCACGGACCAACGGCCAAGTAGAACGTGCCAATGGCATGATCTTACAAGGCCTAAAGCCCGAATTTTTGACCGCTGAACAAATGCGGGCGGAAATGGCTCCAAGAACTACCGGCGGTTGTGTGGAGCCTAAGGACAACCCCGAGCAGAGCCACCGGGTTCACCCCGTTTTTCCTAGTCCACGGCGCGGAGGCCGTCCTCCCCACGGACTTAGAATACGGGTCGCCCAAGGTTCGAGGCTATAACGAGGATGCTAACCAACGAGCCCGCGAGGACTCGTTGGACCAGCTGGACGAAGCACGCCTCGTAGCCTTGATGCATTCCGCGAGGTACCAGCAGTCCCTCAGGCGCTATCAAGCACGCAAGATACGCCGGCGGGATTTCGCGAAGGGGATCGATCCTAAGGCTACGCCAAGACAATCGAGGGCGCCAAGCTGTCGCCCCCATGGGAGGGACCCTATGTCGTGGCGAAGGTACTCAAGCCCGGCACGTACAAGCTGGCCAACGAGGACGGTGAAGAGCTCACGAACGCTTGGAACATCCAACAGCTACGTCGCTTCTACCCTTAGCTAGGATTTCCAAGTATTTTTGTTGTAAAAACTGCACGACCAACGCCCCAGTTGGTTGCAACTATGTAAAAGCTTTAAGCTTAATAAAGGGCAACTCGGCTTTCCCTTGAAACCCAAGTTACCCTCGGGGGCCATCTTGCGGGGGGCATCCCCCCCCCCCCAAAATGGTCCCATTTTTTCGCGCAAAAAACGAAACAACGCGCGCTAAGTTTGCTTCCTACTTCAACCTCGAGCCACGATTCGAACAGGGCGCAGGCGGCACAGCGGAAGGAGCGTGCGAGCCAGAGATAGCCTACGCCGCGTGGATATGGCCCTTCTCTCTCGCCTCCAACCCAGCAGGCCCCCTGCGAAAATCGAACTCCCCTAACTAGAATCTACTCAGGAAGAAGGAGAAACAAAAAGCGTGATAGACAAATGATTTCATTACAGCAAATGTTCATGAAACAACTTGTTTATTTACAAAAGGCCACGAGGGCGAATGCGATACACATCAAAAACGGGCCTAGCGCCCAACTCGCTTTCGAGGGCGGGAGGAGCGGCGGCATCGGCCGGCGTCCGGAAGAGGAACTCCTCGAAGGCCTCGGCGAGCGACCCGGCGGCGTCGGCGGCGAGCGCATCCACACGCTCCATGGCCACCTCGTCCTCGACGCCCTCGGGAACGATGTAGCCCTCCGCCGCGCCTCGAAGTTAACCTCGTAGTGGGACCGCACCACTCCGAGGGCCTTCTCGGACGCCCGCTGCGCGCCGCCGGCGCATCCGCTCGGTGACATGGACACCAAGGGCACGCAGCGGGCCGGCCGTGAGCCGCCGGCCCGGGCCTCGCCCTCCTCGACGGAGCGGCAAGTCTCGAGGGCCGCGACACGCGGCTCCCGCAGCCCCCGCTCGGAGGAGTTGTAGGAAGCCCGCGGCCGCCTCGGCCCGCTCGGCCGCGTGCCCCGGGGCGGTGCGCAAGCACCGGAAACGCCAAGGCAAGAAAGAAATCGAAAAAGGGAATGCGAGTTCCCAAACGAAAAACCAACAAGACAAGAGTCGACAAAGGCTCACCTTCGACTTGCTTCCTCTCCGTCTCGAAGTCGCGGCGCACGGCCTCGACCGGCCGGCTCGAGGCGCTCGACGGCCTCGCCCTCCGCTCCCCGGAGGGCCATCTCATGGTTTGCACTCGCAATGCCGAGCACAATGACCTCGCCCTCGGCCTTGGAGAGCTTGGCGTCCCGATCCGCCAAGGACTTCCGCGTCACCTCGTGGGCGGCGCGCTCCTCGCTCCGGCGCCGCCCGAGCGTCGGCCGAGGGCGGCCTCGCTCTCCGCCGGAGCCGCCCCTCGGCCCCCTTGGCGGGCGGTGCTCTCTTGCGGGAGCCGCTCCTCGGCGGCGACGAGGGCCGCGGCCTTGGCGTCGAGGGCGGCCTTCGGATCGTCGGCCTCCTTGGCCCGCCGCTCCCGGCCCCGCGCGCCCGCTTCTCGGCCCGGCGGCTCGCCGCGCCCGCGCCCCCTCAAGCGACGAGCGAAGCTCCCGGGTTTCGGCGCGGACGGTAGCCACCTCCGCCCTCCCGGTTAGCGGCCGCCGTCCGCGTCTTCTCCAAGTCCGAGCACGCGTGCCACGCGCGCCTCATCACGGTCGATGAGGGTTGCGCGCACCCGCTCGAGGCTCGAGCGGCGCGCCGTGTCCCCGCCTCGAGTTCTCGGGGAGCTCGTCGGGCCGGGGCCGAGGCCCGTGCGCCGGCCCGGCTATCCGAGACCCGAGAGCGTCGGCAAGCGCGTCGAAAGCGCCGCACCGCTCCCCGGAGCCGGTGGACCTCGGCGTTCACCCGGTCGAAGGCATCGTACTTGTCGTGGGCGCGGCGCTCGAGCTCCTGGCACCCACACACCAAAGTCCGTAAGCGTTACGACACGAAGGAAGCACGCGAAGACGAGAAGAAAGAAGAAACGAGCGATGACGCCCTACCCGGAAGGCGCGCCATGCGGGGCCGCCATGAACCCGCAACGCCTCGTTCAGCGCGCGGTTGAGCGTGGCGCCGTGGCTCCCGAGCTCATCCCCGCAGCTCTCGCTCCACCCGAGCGTCGGCAAACGCCGGGGGATCGTCGGAGGCCCCCTCCACCCCGGGGCGGGGTGGCCGGCGCGGGAGGACGAGGCCTCGCACCGTGTCCTCCGTCCCCCGTCACCATGTGCCCCTCGTGCCGCCTCACGAGGGCCCCCCCCTCCGGGGCTTGGGGGAACGCGTGGGGAGGCTAGCCCACGGTCCCACCCGGCGGCGGGGAGTCGTCATCCGAGACCTCCACCACCTCCGCCCGGAACCGCCGGCGGGCACCGCCGCTTGCGCCGCCTCCACCGGCGCCTCCACTCGCGCCTCCGTGGCCGTGGGCGCCGGGTGCGGCGCCACGACCACCACCTCCGGCTACGCCTCCGCAACCGCGGCGCCGCCGCAAGCCGTGCCCGCCCCGCCTCCTCGGCCGGCGCGCTGCGGGACCGCGCCGCCGCCACCGCCCTCTACGGCCGCGCCTCCGCGACAACCGCCGCCGCGACCGCGCCCCCCACGACGACCGGCGCCGGTCGCACCTCGGGGACCGCCGGCCGCGCCGCGGCGGATCGATATGTTGGCCGAGGCCTTGGGGCCCCGGCCGCGCCCTCGCGAGCTCTCGCCCGCCGCCACCGTGCTTGCCCCCGTCCGTGACGCTCCTCGACGAGCGCCGCCGGGTGGGGATGGACGCGTCCGTCCTCGGCACCTTGGCCGGTGCAAGGGGAGGCACGGTTGGCACCACCGCGCGAGCACAAACGGAGGGTTAGAGCGCCTAATCATCAACTAATTAAACCAAGTAAAGCATCGAGCCCCTTACTTCGAGGAGGAAAAGGCACGCTTCCTTTTCCTCGAGGCCTCGGCGGATGAGGCCGGCGCGGCCCGGCACACCTACCGCCGCGCCTCCCCGATGGCGCCGCCGTGCGCGAAGGCGCGCCCGCCCCCGCGCACGGGCACGCCCGATGCCGCGCCCTCCCGACGGCGCCACCGCGCGCGCGCGGTACGCTCGCCCGCGCGCGGGCGCGCGCCGCCGCGCGCGCTCCCCGACGACGCCGCGCGCGCGCGCGCGCGCTTCCCTCGCGCGCGCGGCACGCTCGATGCGCGCACGCGCGCTCGCCGTGCGCGCCCCCGAGGAGCGCGCCGGCGCCGCGCGCGCGCGCGCGCCGCCCCCGATGTCGATGGCCGGCGGCGGGCGCCGTTGCGCCCGCCCCCGGCGATGCCGCCCTCGCCGCCGGCGCCGGCTCCGGCGACGGGGGCGCGGCCGCCACCCCGTCGAGGGGCCCTCCCCCCTCGCCCTCTTCCTCTTCGTCCTCCTCCGAGGACGAGTACTCTTCGGTCCCCGGGGAGGAGAGCCCCGGCTCTTCGCGCCGCCGGTACTCCGCGGCCCGCCGGTCGCGCGCGCGCTTGATGTCGCCTCGCGCGCTCCCTCTCGCGCGCCGCCCGCTCCCCCGCTCCCGCCGGCCGCGCCGCCCGCCAAGCGCGCGGGAGTCGGGGGTGGGAGGAACGGACTTGGCGATGGTGAAGCTCACCAGTGCACACGGAGCAACAAGGACGCGTCAAGAGACGAAGCAAGACCAAGAACCAAAACAAAATCAAGAACCACACTCACCCGGCGGGCCGGTGGGGAGCATCTCGAGGTCCCATGGGGTCCGGCCCGCGGCATCGGCGCCGGGTGTCGAAGGCGCTCCGCGCCCGGTGAGCGCATATGGCCGCTCGAGGGGCGTCGGGAGCATCCGCGACCTCGCCGGATTGACGGGGTTGGCCGCCTCCGTCATTTCGAAGATGCGAGCGGCCTCTCCATCAAGGGCACGACCCGCCTATGATGGAGGAAGGCGAGGACGCCCATCGCGTTCGGCCCCATCGCCGCCGGGCGCCGCAGCGGCCAGGACCGACTCCTCGCCGCCTCCGATGTCGGGACGTGGATACCCCCGTAGCCCCGGGAGTCGAGGCCTCTCCTTGAACACCCGACCGGTGTAGGGGGGAGAGGCCGGGCTCGGCGTTGCGCAAGTAAAACCATCCCCGCTCCCGGCCCGGCGTTGTTCGTCGTCATGGTGCAGGGGATGTAGACGTTCTTGAATTGCCCCCGCAGGGCAAGCGACATCCCGCCGGCGCGCACCGCGCGGCGGGTCCTCGGCTCCGTCGTGGGCTGCGTGAAGAGCTCCGCGCGGAAAAGGTGAACCCAGAGCTCCCAGTTGACTGGGATCCCCAGGTACCCTTCGCAGACGCCCACGAACGTGGCCGCCTGCGAAATCGCGTTGGGGGCGAAGTTGTGCAGCTCCACTCCGTAGTGGTGGCACATCGCCCGCATGAAGCAGCTCGCCGGCGCGTTGAAGCCCCGCTCGTGGTAGCGGATGAAGCTCACCACGTAACCCTCCGGCGGGTTGGGCGCGCGGTCCCCCGCCGGCGGCACTATCCACTCCGCCGGCGTCCATCTTCATTGGCGACGGCGGCCGGCGGCGACCGGCTCGCCAAGGGCCGGCGGCGTCACCGTCGACCTCTCCCGTGCGTACGGCTCCAGGATCGTGAGGGGAGGCTGAGGTGGCGCCATGAAGAAGGCAAAGAAAAGCGGGAGCGGAGGACAAGGAACGGAAGAAAAGCTCTAACGGCGACACCGCGCGGTGGCAAGGGCGAGATGAAGACGAAGGGGCGGGGGACTGAAAATGGTGAGGCGTTAAGGTAAAAAAACCGCCGTCTCCTCCACCCCTCGGATTTATAAGCCGATGGGGCGAGCTCTCCGAGCGGATGCCCCGCTCGCATTAACCGCAGGGAATCTTCCCTTCACGCCGACGGACGGGCCCCACCACGGCTCCACATCCCCCCCCGCGGCCGGCCATCATCACGGCAAAGGCCCGCGGGGGCAGCGGGTCCACATACGCCACGCCGCCCACGCGCGCGCGCGCGCGCGCCAAAAGGCGCGCCCGCGCTCGCAACAGGCAGCCATCGATCACGGCAGAAGACGGGCCCTGCCAAGCAAGGAGAACCGAGCGCGGCGGACCCCCGCTCAAGATAAAGACACGCCTCCACGCATAAGAAGACCGCCCACTACGCGCGCGCGGCCCCGCGTAAAACCCTCGAGCGGCACGAGCCCCCCGCTCAAAAAAAACAACCCTTGATGGGATATCGACGTGAGAAGGCCCCTTACACGCGGGTGCCCGCCGCGTAAAACCCTCGCAAAAAAGGCCGCGGCCTCGAGCCGCGAGGCAACCTTGTGGGATATCGACGTGAGAAGGCCGGGGCCCTTGCCAAGCAAGGACCCGAAAACCCTCGAGCGGCCGGCGAGACAATATCAACCCTCAAAGAGGGCACATGCGTTAGAGGTTCGCCGGGTCCCCCTGGAGTAAAGTAGGCACCGCAAGCACCGACCCTCGACGGGTTCCCGACCCAGGGCGGGCTCGCCCGGACCCCTCGACGGCCGCAAACGCGAAAAGACGGGGCCGCCCGAGCGCCCCCCCCCCCCTAGAGTTAGGGACCGACGAGGGCACGCGCGGGACGACGAGGGCATGAGCCCGTTCCTCGAGCCCGTCGGCTCGAGGGTGCCCCACATGTCGTGTTCGAGAGCCAGCGAGGGCAGCTAGCCGGGGATCCCACCGAGGGAGAGCTTTCGCGCCCTCGGTCCCTATCGAATGGGACCGAGCCCCACCTAGCAAACCCATGCAAGCGCTTCCATGGACGTGTCTCCGGACCGCGCGGCCTACCCTTATCGAACGGGGCATGGACGTCCACTTGAACCACCCGCTAGCAGCTCGACGAGGAATCCGCAATCCGCGACCCGCTCGATGGGGGTTGCGGAAACCTCACCCTCCGCCCCGCGGAGGGACGGCGAGGGCGCGTTAAAAAACAAGTCGCAAAGCTCTACCCGATCGCCTCGAACGGGCCAAGGCTCGGGGGCTTGACGCACGGCTACACCTCCTTGAAATTGCACCCGCCGGAGACAGCGCCAGCAGCGCGTGCACCCCCGAAGCCGGCTGAAACACCGCCGATGCCGGTTGGAATATGTGCCACGCCCTCTGACCAAATTCTCGCGGTTAACCCCTGCAGGAGCACCCACACTCCTGCAGGGCTTCGGGGGCTAGACCCGCGGGTCCGCTGACGCGGCCCCACGGAAAGCGTTCGCAGAACAAGGAGGGAAGAACGTCCTATCAGCAGGTTCCAGCATCTGCGGGAGCCTCAATGGCAAACCCACAGATGCTCGGGGGCTACTGTCGGGGACAGCCCTAGGGGTCCCCTTAAACAATGGGGAAAACCTCACTTAAAACCCGCAACGAAACCAAAACACGTTAAGCCTAACCATGCGGGTGTCTAACCATGCGGGACACGGCCCACGCCGCGGTGACCCCGACGGCCCATCAAGGCGGCCCTCTTAGAGATCCCCCCCCGAGTATGCTCCGCCCTCGCTCGAGGGCGCGCGCCCCCCCTCGGGCGGGCTTCGCCCCCGTCCGAGGGGTAACACTTCCCCCCGGGCGGGCTCCGCCCGCTCGAGGGCTCGCTCCCCCCTCGAGCGGGCTCCGCCCTCGCTCGAGGGTTCGCCCCGCCCTCGGCCGGGGTCCGCCACGCTCGAGGGCGCCCCTCACGCGCGCGCCGGTCCCCATACACGGGCATTTAACGCCCGACACCGGCGGGACGGCGCCATCATGCGCCCGGGCTCGCACCCCGCGTGCCGCCGCACCAACTCCCCAGGGAGGAGCCCATCCCCGCCACTGTGGGAGGGGACTGTGCAGCGCGGCCGGTGTCAGTCCCGTGACACCGTGCGCACGCTCCAGTACGGCTAACGCGCCGAGCCCTCGAAAGGGGGCCGGCGCACCCTCGATTCACTTTCTTGTGACCCTACAGGGTTAGGTGGAGGCGCTAGGCCGGTGGACTGCCATCCCTGCCACTGTAACGGCGTGGCCGCCGTACCCGCGCGTGCAGGAGCACGCCCGGCCCCGTAGCAACGACTCCCGGCCCCGTGAAGCGCGTCGGGAAGGAACGCCGTTCTGCCTACTCCTGTACTCCGTACAGGCCTGCGTCAGCACCTCCCTCGAGCCTATCAGAGGACATCACCGCCATCCGCTGCTCTCCTACCCTCGAACCGCCACTGTTCGGGTACAAGTCAGGCCATGATGACCAGATCGCTGCAAGGATCGCCCGGACGGCCGCCCATTCTACATCGTAGCACGTCGCACTCCCCCACGTAGCTAGATAGCGCGGCGTGCATGTAATTCGCCTCCCCCTTGATCTATAAAAGGGGGGCGAACCCCCCAGCCGCGGGGGACACGACACAACAGGACGGATAGATTCATTCCCGACCGCAGCACACAACACATACACGCACTCATTCTCCAATTCTCCCACAATATCTTCAACCATTCCACGGGGACTTGGAAGCTATTCTTCCTCTCCCGCCTTGCTTGTAGCAGCCCCACTACGAGCACCCCCGGTGCCGAGCAATATAGTGCCGTGAGCACACCCCTCGTCGGACGTACGGCCCCCTCGGCGGAACCGGGATAAAAACCCTGTGTCACTTGTTGCTTAGCATCGACCATTGAGGGATAGACCTCGGCGCTATCTACTGGTTAGTGTCGGGACCATATTCCGCACCGACACCGCCACCTCACAAGCTTCCTTAGGGTAGCCCCTCTTCCTATCATTTGTGGGACTTCACACATGTCGCGTTTCTTGAAGACGCCCTGTTCTTGGATGAATGAAGCCGTCACCATCCAAGTCGTCGAAAGCCTCATTTGCGGGGAAGAATGAGAGGCCGCGAAGAGCGCCTAGCGCCGGTGTTGCCACCTTGTGCCGTCTTTGCCATGTCTCCACCGCGGGCTTTGATTTTTCCAAGCCGCGAGTGGAACCGAAGTCCAAGGTGAAGACGGCCAGGATTCTCTTGTTGTCGTCGGCCCTCTCCACTATCGTGTTCTCATCGGGTTCATCCGGGAGAAAGAGGTCGACATGTGGAGGGCCGCTGGAGATCCGTATCCAATGGAGAAGGCCGTTAAGATGAGACTTCCAACGGGTTCGTCGTCGGTTCGTGGAGCGCAAATGAGGGCTATGCGCCTTTTGTCCCGCTCTTGCGCGTCCAAAATTTCTTCAAGGGTCTCCTCGGGTACTACGGAGTCGAGTACCCGCTTGAATCGAACCCCAACGGCATCTTCCACATTGCGGTCTTCGTAGCATAACTTCATGCGAGGCCTTCTTGATCTTGGGATCAAGCCGCTACATCGGATCCTCTTCCGGCTTAAGTCGTCACCATTCCTGGACCAGCGAGTAGCCTGACGGCAATGGTGGCCACCAAGACCCAAGGGTAGTCGGAGGAGCGGCATCCAATTGAGAGATCCGACGCCTATGCGGACAAGCAAACCTTCACGTATAACATTGTCGATTCCAAAACATTAATTGAAAATTGACATAGGTGGTTCTACATCACGAACCACCACGTAGGGTGTGCAGCCGAAGCGGACGACGGGACCCTAACAAAAGTTGCACCGCGAGTGAGTGGAACTGACGGAGCCCACCATGCAGAGTGGGATCCTGAGTTTCCCGAATCTCTTGTGGCACGCATTTCAAGGTGCTTCGAGGACACGAACCAGAAGGCCGAGCACGTGGCCATATCAAATTCGGGTTCGTGAAGAGAGGGATAGCGCCCAGTTGATCGCTCGAGACACCTTGGGCTTCGAGTACACGGCGTGACGACGACGATCAACGTCGCGGATGCCGGAGGCGAGCGGTCGACTAGGTGACATCGTCGAGAGGGTTCGTCGCGGATCTGTCAAAAGATATGCCGCACGTACACGGCGTGCCCTAACCGTCCGGGTGTAACCCAATGCGCGCATGCTTGCCAAAGATAACATACAAACACGGAGGTGAGTAGTCGTACTCCTCTAGTCGAGTAAGGTCAGTTACCAAAGGTAGACTTAGCCGATCGTCTTCGTGTCTTGCGGGATGACTTGAAGAAGTTCATCTCCGAACCGAAACCGATACGAGCCGGATCGAGATTCCCGAAGGAGGGAGAAGGCCAAGGAGAAAGAGCGGCGAGAAGTTCGGTGCGAGGCTCTCTGACACCGTCGTCGTGGAGGACACCTCCGACGACGATGACGACGACGACGACGAGACGTTGCGGACAAGACAACGTTGATTCGGTCTAGCGGTCGAAGGATTTAGCCGCCTGTGAAAAGCTTACCTCATAGTGCCTCAAAGTATGACAAGATATAGTTACCCCCCGACTAGCTTGGAGGTACAAACGGCTTGATGAATTCAGTCGCCGCCACGGAAGCCGCGCATGCACCCCGCCGGGCCAAGCGGGTGGCGAAGAAGCTTAAGGTCTCGGCAGACCACGCCTCGGAGGTAAGATGTCTTGACTAGAGTAGTCGAGTACCCATCGCACAAGTACCTTTGTTGATGAGTAATCTTCCTTGTGTGCGGGAGGTGCCGCCAAAAGACGAGCCCGTCGAAGAGGGCGACGAAGGCGTATGGGACACGGTCGGGGGGGGAGCCGGTTCGGAAGTCGTAGTCCGGCCCCCAGCTTTCGAGGAGCTCTTGTGCGCACTTGGATGCGCCTTGACCCCGTTTCCTTCACGGTTGGAGCACGGGGCACGCAACCGCCACCGTTGAAGAGGTGGTGGCTTCGGTAGCGCAAGAGGGCGGCATCGCGTGGCCGACCTGTGCCGGGCTGCAGGAGGCGGTCTCTGAAGTGCTGCGAACACCCGAAAGTCCCCAAGGCGCCCGCCGAGGGTGGACGACGAACTCCAAAATCGCCATCCAGTGTGGACTGTTCCTCACTAGTGTTGACGGTGGATTTCCGTCAACCTAGAGTACTTGTTATACATTGGTTTCGATTATGATTTGCAACTAACCCGCCACTAGGCATACTAATGATATAACAAGTTCACACTTGCATGTCGATTTTGGAGTTTGTTGTTTACGCGGAAATCTACGCTAATGAGGAGACTTTCGGGATAAGTTCACCAAGCACTTTGGAAGAAGATCATGAAGCCCGACAAGAGTCAAGACACGCGATGAACATGACTCCAAATGACCCGAGGACCGAAGCGTCAACGTGCAAATCTTCGGGGACTCAACCGTGACAAACGGCGAAGCTTGCATAGCAAGGATTCAAGCCTTAACCGTGAAGGAAACGACGTTAGAGGCCCACATGCAAGTGCACACGAATAAGGGATCACGGGAGAAGCAACCGGGAGGAAACCGGGGCCGAACCGGCCGAAGTGGGCCTGGGCCGGCCGGCTTGGGCCGACCGGCCCAGCCCACTCGGGGTCGGTTCGGTCCCCCCTTTGCCCTAGGTGTTCATCTATTTATTCCCTCCGCCGCCGTCGACCGACACATCGAACAAATCATCCTACCGACGCCAATCACCAGAACACCGCCGCCGCAAGATGAGGGAGAGAGTTAGATGAGCTCGTCGCAAGGATCAACGCCGGCAGAGAGAAGGAAGCAAGAGGAGGACTCCACGCCATTGGCCTAGGGGTGTTCCCAAGCTCCATCGCCGCCATCTTCATCGACGACGTTCTCCGGAGTCTCCATCACCCCTATGTGCTTCAATCCGTGTAAGATGATGGGGTAATGTCTCCGTTCATCCCTAGGATTAGATGGATACATGCTATGTGACCGCTACTTGATTCGTGGTTTCAATCTATTGTTTTCATGTTGATGATGCTTTGATGATTAAGGTTAGCTACCATGTTTTTCGGGCGTATGATATCCGCTACTCCCATAGATTCCATCAACATACCGTGTCCATCATAGGTCTAGTCACGAATACCTTCGCGTAGTGACGAGTACGAGAGGAGGGAAAGGGCGAAACCGTGGTCACAACCCCCGGTAGATTGGTTTACCGCTTTCGTGTAGTAGATGCATACCATGTTATCCTAGATCCTAGGGAGGGAACGCTTATCTTTCTTGCTCACTCTCTTGTGTTCACCCCTTTGCCATCTAGTTTAACCCTAGATTTGTTTGATCAACTTAACTTAGATTAACTTAGGTTAGATTGTCTTTACTTTTAGATTAATACTCTCTTTCAAAGGTTTTCCATTCGACTAGATTAGTACTTGGTTAAGCGCTAGTAATCCCCTTGCTCCGCGGATTGACAAGAACCTTGGGAATCCCGTGGTGAAAAAGGTGTAGGTCCGTACGCTTGCGGATCGTAGGTGGATACGAGTTTTATCCGTCAACAAGCCCCTTTTTCTGGCGCCGTTGCCGGGGAGCAAGCCGCTTGCTACGTTTAATCTAGTATTAATTTTGTTGATTACTAACACCTAACCCTTATTTTTTAAAAAAAAAAAAAAAAAATATTTTTTGTTTTTCTTTCTACTTTTCTTGTGCCTAGATGGATTTGTTCACCTCACCATTGGAAGACGAAGAGCTGTCGCTAAGGGAGCTAGCAATGCCGTCAATGGAAGACATTGAGATGCAAAAATCAGATTTGACGTTTGCTACAACCCACTACGAAGTGAAGCCTGGAATCATCGAGTTAGTGGCGACAAAACCATTTAGAGGATTGGAGGATGACAACCCATATAGACACATTAAGGAATTCACGATGTTATGCAACACAGTGCAACAAAAAGGAGTTCCGTCCGCTTGGTTCAAGTGGAATCTTTTCCATTCTCTCTCGAAGATGAAGCGAGAAGATGGTACACACTTGCGTCCGTTGAAGCAAAAGGAAATTGGGATGAGCTAGTGAAGAAGTTTCTTTTGAAGTTCTTTCCCATAAGCAAGGTCCAAGACTTAAGGAGGCAAGTGCTCACTTTCAAGCAAGGAGAGAATGAAGGAATTGACGAAGCATGGGGCCGTTTTAATGAACTACTTGAGCGAGGCCCGAACTTGGGATTTTCCGGTGACTTGATGTTGCATACCTTTTATTTTTCACTAACCCCTAACTCGTCTCGTTTTGTAAGCATGTGTGCAGGCGGTGATATAATGGATAAAACAATTAGTGAAGCCGCACAAATCTTACAAAGGATAAGCAATGGACAAAGAACAATACGAGATTGGCAAAGATGTTGTCGAGAGGAGCAAAATGACAAAATCAAGCCCAAGGTGCTTGCTGAAATTTCTGAAAAAGATGAACCGAAGGTCAAGGAAGATGAACCGACCATACAAGAAAGTGAAGATACACTTCCCAAGGTAAGAGAGGTCATTTCGGATGTTAAAAATGTTGAAACTAACATGAATGTAGGCCGAAGTATGTGGAATGCTAGACCATTGGCGGAGTTCAAGCAATCCGGTTGGGTTCAAGTTGATTTCGCCCCACTAATCAACTACCGAAGGAAGGAGGAACGCCGACACGTTGCCAAACTAATTGAAGATATATTTGATCAAGAGATGAGTGGAGAGTCGATCCAAAAGATGTTTGAAGAAGAAAGAGAAGAAGGAGATGAAGGATGGATCGACTGGTTAGACAACTCAAAGATTTATGATGAAGGAAGAGAAGAGTACAACCGTGATGAGCCTAGTGACTCAAAGGATAAATGGGAGGAGATAGGACTCAAGCTAGATGATAGCTTGTGTGCTATTGAAGCCTACACACTAGCAAATCAAGACATGGAAGTACTCAAGGATGAAGGAAAGAGTGAATCAACAATGAGCGATCTTGATGACATGTGGTACATGGAAGATAAAGAAAGCAACATACAAGACTTTGAAGACGAAGATTGGGATGACAATGAAGACTTCAAAGAAGAGACAAATACAAACATAGTTGAAGGATTACATGTTCCACATGATGAGTTGAAGAAATTGCAAGATGGTGATGAAAAGGCAACTACACTTGTTGAGATCGATTCGCCTTCAACACCGCTTGATGAACCAAATATCACTCTTGTTGAAAAATCTCTAAGGCCAAGGTACGCACTGAAATCTCAAGATATTATTGGTATTGATGATGATAAATTCAAATACTCATGCTTAACCAATAGTATGAATGATAGTTTAATGTCTATGCCTTGTTCCAATAGTTATCATGTTGATAGGCTAGATTTTCTTGAGAATGAAAAAGAGGAAACATTTATGTTTGATCCAATTAATCTCACACCTAAAGAACCTTTGCCTAATGATGAGCTAAGTGCTATGCATGAAACATATGCTTCTTTTATTTACACCTTGACTTGTTGCTGCAATTCACATGTGGTGTTAATTATGGACGCGTATGTTTACAATAAGTTTTTTAAATCTCGATCATGCTTTGCGCTTGGTAAGCTAATGAACTTAAAGAACCATATGTCGGGAAAGCCCGATTTTCACTAACCATGTAGACAAGGCTTGAATAATGAAAAAAAAGAAGTCATGCCTAAAAGAGTTGCAAGATAAATCATCAACCTCTCCGAATCCCGCGATGGATGCTGCTGTCTTCATCAATTTGAGAGCTTGTTCAGAGGTGTACAAATGAAGAAAATGAGATATTCAGAAGATCCATCAAATTACCATTCCAACGCATCAAGAACCAACAAGTTTGAAGACCCGTGCAAGGAGTTATGGAGGAAACATTGAGCGTTGCGCGTTCTGAAATTTCAGGACAGATTTCATCGCCGAAGTAAAACGGACGTAACTCTCTTGTCCGGAGTCCGATTTGAGCATATAAAGACTCGTTGGAAAGGAAATTTTGTGCACTGTGCAATGGAGTAGAGCTTGAGTATACTTTCTGTTCTGGACATTAAAAAAATCATGGAGTGAAGGCAGCACCGAAGGATGATAAAAGAGATAATGATGAAACAAAAGGATGCTTTGGGCAAGTCTTCTATAAGTGATCAAGCACAACATAAGTAAATTGAAGCTGCATTGGTACCTTTTCTTCTTGCATGAAGGGCCATGGCTATGCGACGAAAAGAAGGTATGTGAGAAAGTCGAGCTTTATGACTTTAAATGAAGCGCTTTTCGGGAGGCAACCCGTTTCTTTATATTTTTACTACTTTCTTAGAGAAAATAAAGAATGGCACTATCTTATGATGATCAACTTGTGGTTATTAATCTAAGTTCAGTTTTCCTTTTTAGAACCACCATCATGTTCATGATCATATTTATTTATTTGCATGCATTGCATTTTGTTGTCCTCGTGATGTTTCTTTGTGTATACATGTTTTGCACATAGTTGGCTTGGTTGTTTTATATACTTAATGATGTATGCTTCATTTTCCATGTTAATACTTCATAAGGCATTATGAGTATTTTCCTTTTGTGATCTTGTGTAAACGTGGTGTTTAAACATGATTGCGGACCATCATCGTTAAGTTCGATAAACCTAGCCGGCTTTTCATATGTTTTCATGTTGCTTTGGTTAGTTTATAAGCTTTGCAATGCGCTTAATTTTCCTTGTGCTATAAGGGTTATTGATTTAGGGATAGACATGGTGTTTTAACCCTAGATATATAAACCTTTATGGCTATGGAGAAATTCAGCAACCTAGTTGTAAACATGGTGTTTAGAACTAGGTGAAAACATTGTCTTATTTATATGCTTTCCTATCATGTGCATACACACCTTGCACCACGTATACTCATTAGGTTTTTATTCCTCATTAGACTAATTATGCCACAAGTTAAGAATCTTAGGAGACATTGTTGGATTGTTGGCAATTCTATCTACTCCCAACCGTCACCTTGGGGGTAGAATGTGCGTTTAAAACGTCTTACGTGGCAAGATAAAGACTCTCACTACAAGGAAATTGAAGGATGGCTAAGAAGTTCTTTGTCTTCTTCTTCCATGACTAGCAAAATGCTAGCATGGGGGAGACCCTGAATCTTCAACACGGAAGTGCAACATGACACTCCAGAAGATAGAATGATAAAGATCGTTAACATCTCCGGATCAATGCGCAAGAAGCCACCAATCTCATCAAAATTCTGCATGGTCTCGAAGGGAAAACACTGAATATTTTTGGATATTTAGAATCCCCATGAAGTTACGATTCCAACAAATCAAGAATCAAGACAATCGGAGGTTCCTACAAGCGGTTATGCCCGAATCACCGAGTGCAACACGTCCTGAAATCAGTTTTGGACAGCACGCAGCGCTGAAGTAAAACGGACATAGCTCCCTTGTTTGAACTCCGTTTTCGATGAATGACCACACGTTGGAAAGGTAATTTCATAAACTTTTCAATAGAGCTATATTTCGATATATGTTCTGTTCTGCACAGAGGGGGAAATCCATGAAAAAGAGACAGCAAGGAGATGATGAGAACAAGAAAGAGGAGATGGTGATGACAACATTGAAGAGAAGGGTGACCAATGACTCCATTAAGCATACAAGATCAAATTCAGAAGTTTAGGAGCATTAATAAATCAAGACAAAAGCAAAAGCCACATTGATACATGGAGATGCCGGAAGAAGGCAACGAAGGATTACAAAAGATGGTAACATCTCCATGGACCTTCTCTTTTCCAAACAAAAATGCTTGTAAGTATGCCTTCAACATCAACTAGGTGCAACATTTTGTTTTTCTTTTCAAACAATAACATGGCTACTAGTAGGACAACCTAGGTTTCTTTTTACTTTCAATAGATAAGCATGACCATGTGTTCACCTCGATGTTCTATATTGCCTATGCTTACGGAAAGATGATGAAAGTTGCCGCTTTGTTTTACCTACATGAAGTTATACATGTCTTGGCTAATTTCTCTCTATAATATGATCTGAAATTAATTTAAATACCGGCTCTTTTATTTGTGGAGGTCAAATGACTATGCTCTAGACCCACATACATATCTTTGCTCTTTGATTTAAGTTTATGGATAGCCGGATAACTTGTTGTTTTTATGAAAACTTAACTTTTATGCCACCTACATATTTGTGATGCTCTTGCAAAGTTCTACCTACCAAAGCCATATATCTTTTATGATAACAAAACCCGTAGATTGCAAACATATGTTTTGATGAGTTGGATTAGGATTGATTTCTATGGTTCGAGACTAAGAAGCTGGTCATTCCTTTGTGTAACTTTTTCATGCTAGCCTTTTTGTCCATGCATTGTGGGTTTTCACATCGAAAATTTCAAAAACTTCGCTGGGCATCCACCCTAAACCAAAAACATCTTTTTGTGATCACCTCCTTGTCCACAACCCAATTTGAGTATGGAGTAAAATTCTCAATGGAGATTCCGCAATATTATGGAATTTATACTTACTTTAGCAGTCATTTCCCCTCTCTTTTATGCTCGAGGACGAGCATCGTTCAAGCATGGGGGAGGAGTCATTCTCCGACACAAATGCTATGTCAGTATTATGTTGCAAAAAGTTTTGAGGAGCAAAAGAAAAAAAAATAAAAATGAAAAATGAAAAAAAAAAAAATATGATAAGAAGAAAAGAAAAGTAAGAAAAATAGGAAGAATAAAGTGAAAAAAAATAAAGAGAGAAAAATGAGAAGGAAATAGAATAAAGAAAAAAATAAAGATGCTCCTCGGATCTTTTTGCTTCATAAGTTCTCAAGTGCCTTGATGATAAATCCATACTCAAATCTTCCAACCATGTGCAATCCGATAACGAGGACTTCACTCGTGCCTCGGGATCATCCATTTGCCACTTGCACATGTCCACTTATCTAAATGTTATGTGTTTTATCCCTCTCTCTTTCCAACATTTATTTTCCATGGCCTTTTTGATGAGTCTCGGTAATTCCTATAGATCTCTCTCTTAATTTGACAATATTTCAGATGTATGTTTTGCTAGAATTGTTTTTAACCTTCCAAGATCCACATAAGCCTTCCACTATCACATATGAGTAGAGTAGGTTGAAAATAATCTAGTATAGGCTTGAGTGACTTGATGAGATGAGTGTTCCATGAGCTCTTGCAAGAGATTTTCACTTATGTTGGATATGCATCTTTTTGAAAATTTCCCATGTGACAAGGTAATGGTTTGAAGTTCACTTAAGTTTGAGAGCATCGTGTTAAATGTGGCTTGTTCTTTATTGTTAGTCTATCTTCCATAATGAAAAAGAAGCCGGTCACAACTTGAACTTTAAAAATAAATTCTTAAGAGAGAGCAATTTGTCTCGTCATGAATGACTAAGTGCAGGGATAACATTGGAAGGCAACATTGATTTCCCTTTTAAGCAAGGATTACTTACTCGAGGACGAGCAAGGTTTAAGCATGGGGGAGATGTTGACGGTGAATTTCCGTCAACCTAGAGTACTTGTTATACATTGGTTTCGATTATGATTTGCAACTAACCCGCCACTAGGCATACTAATGATATAACAAGTTCACACTTGCATGTCGATTTTGGAGTTTGTTGTTTACGCAGGAAATCTACGCTAATGAGGAGACTTTCGGGATAAGTTCACCAAGCACTTTGGAAGAAGATCATGAAGCCCGACAAGAGTCAAGACACGCGATGAACATGACTCCAAATGACCCGAGGACCGAAGCGTCAACGTGCAAATCTTCAGGGACTCAACTTCGGGGACTCAACCGGCGAAGCTTGCATAGCAAGGATTCAAGCCTTAACCGTGAAGGAAACGACGTCAAAGGCCCACATGCAAGTGCACACGAATAAGGGATCACGGGAGAAGCAACCGGGGAGGAAACCGGGGCCGAACCGGGCCGAAATGGGCTCGGGCCGGCCGGCTGGGCGACCGGCCCACTCGGGGTCGGTTCGGTCCCCCTTTGCCCTAGGTGTTCATCTATTTATTCCCTCCGCCGCCGTCGGCCGACACATCGAACAAATCATCCTACCGACGCCAATCACCGAACACCGCCGCCGCAAGATGAGGGAGAGAGTTAGATGAGCTCGTCGCAAGGATCAACGCCGGCGGAGAGAAGGAAGCAAGAGGAGGACTCCACGCCATTGGCCTAGGGGTGTTCCCAAGCTCCATCGCCGCCATCTTCATCGACGACGTTCTCCGGAGTCTCCATCACCCCTATGTGCTTCAATCCGTGTAAGATGATGGGGTAATGTCTCCGTTCATCCCTAGGATTAGATGGATACATGCTATGTGACCGCTACTTGATTCGTGGTTTCAATCTATTATTTTCATGTTGATGATGCTTTGATGATTAAGGTTAGCTACCATGTTTTTCGGGTGTATGATATCCGCTACTCCCATAGATTCCATCAACATACCGTGTCCATCATAGGTCTAGTCACGAATACCTTCGCGTAGTGACAGTACGAGAGGAGGGAAAGGGCGAAACCGTGGTCACAACCCCGGTAGATTGGTTTACCGCTTTCGTGTAGTAGATGCATACCATGTTATCCTAGATCCTAGGGAGGGAACGCTTATCTTTCTTGCTCACTCTCTTGTGTTCACCCCTTTGCCATCTAGTTTAACCCTAGATTTGTTTGATCAACTTAACTTAGATTAACTTAGGTTAGATTGTCTTTACTTTTAGATTAATACTCTCTTTCAAAGGTTTTCCATTCGACTAGATTAGTACTTGGTTAAGCGCTAGTAATCCCCTTGCTCCGCGGATTGACAAGAACCTTGGGAATCCCGTGGTGAAAAAGGTGTAGGTCCGTACGCTTGCGGATCGTAGGTGGATACGAGTTTTATCCGTCAACACGCCCCGACCGTGACAATAGTCCGGTCGAACTTGTAAGTATTGTATCTTCGCGAGTAGTACTTGTTGTAGTAGTCGAGGTTGGATCGACGACCAATTGTGTGTGCTTCTCGCGGAAATCCACGAATACGTCCGGGAGGGGGATGAGCCCTCTTCGGCGGTGGCGGAAGAAGTCGCGCCGCCCGCCGAGGAGTCCGCTCCCGCTTCCCGGGCGGTGCCCGAGCCGCCGGGCCGCGAAACGCCGGCCCGCCGGAGGCCGGCGTAGTCGAAGGTGAGTACTCTTCTGAAGCTATGGAGCTCCTCGAGGAGTAGTCATGATCATTGATGCACTTGTCTTCTCGTTGACAGGCGCTGAGGCTGAAGGCAGTGACATCCCTGCGGGGGTGCCAATGCAGAAGTCGACACCAGAGGCCCCGGAGGCTGCGGGAGGAGCCCCCGAGCCTGTGGAAGAGATCGTCGAAGAGGCCGCCGTGACGGCCGGGGGAGAGGGGGTCACCACGTCGCCAGAGGTTGCTCTGGAGGTGGCTATCCGTTCCCCGGAGATCCAGGACGCAGAGCCCATCGGCTCTGCGCCGATGACGGAGGCCACCGCGAGTAGTCGCGGCGGGATAGAGCTACTCGCAGATGATCTTGTCGAGCCTGCGACGGTGGCGAAGCACCGGAGGCGATACGCAGCCGAGCGGTGGATGAAGGTAAGTAGCCGTAGCTTCGACTAGTCAATCCTCTCGTTTGTTGAGTACTCGTGTGACTTGAGTTGTCCGTGCGGGATGTTGCGGAGAGGTCCCGCGACAAGTCCAATATGCTTTGCAAGGCTATGGTGACGCGGTGCTCCGGGGGAAGCACCGGAAGAGCAACTTGTGAAGTCGCGGAAGCACGCGGCTGCCATGCAATCGAAGCTCGACGCCGCCTTCGCCAAGTACCACAACGATGTTCAAGAGTTGCAGGAGAAGGGCGACGACTTGGTGCGGAAGAATAAGGGCCTCCGCAACAAGAACAAAGGTATGCCGCTGAACTTGTCGGGTACTTGTTGGAGGTCGAGAAGTCTCGACCCGGCTCGTCGTGTTGCCGTATTGCAGAGCTTGAGGGCCAGGTGGAGCAGCTGAAGTCTTCGGAGACGAGCATGAAGAATCTCTTCTACGGGAGCAAGAAGCCCGCCGGGTACTCGAGCTCGACTACAAAGAACTTTCCTTCGAGTGCGAGAAGCACATGGAGCTCCGGATTGCCTCTGACCGCGATCTCGTCAACCGCGCTACAAATCCTTGCGAAGTTGAATGAGGACCGCGAGGCACCGCGGGCCCCGGTCGAAGGAGCTCGAGGAAGCCGCACTGCCGATCGCAAGGCTCCTGGTGCCGCACCCGGGCGGCCCCAAGATTGCTCCACTGGTGGATCGCCTCAAGGAAGCTCCAAGCCGGCTGGCGGCCTACGTGAAGCACATGGCGAGGTCGATCCCAAGGCAGGTCTTGGCCTTCATGAAGTCGTACTTCCCGAAGGCCCCAGTGGAGGTAGTCGCCGGCGGGGTAGCCGCCAACTGCACTGATGAGCAGTATGCAGAGCTGCTGGAGCAGATGGCTCCCATCGCGGAGCAAGTAGCTGAGAAGCTTAACCTCCAGTAGCCCTGTAATAGATAGCTAGTAGCCAGGGTTGTACAAAAAACAATTGTAATGAATTGCTTAAGTATCAATGAAAGAAAATTTCCAGCAATGAGTACTCGTAGCCGCGATCTCAGAGTGCGGAGCCCCATCGTGGAGTGGATGCGAGTAGTCGTACTCGGCGAGAGTGGTCCCATTGTAGGGAGTAGACAGTAAAGAAGTTGATGAACGATCAAACTTTATTACTGAAGAAGTACACCTGGATGGCCAGGGCCGTAGTTACAGAGTAGTCGCTTGGACCCGGAGGCCGCTTACAGCTGAGTAGAGCTGGAGCGGGTAGCCGCTTGCAGCAGTAGATCCGTAGGTAGCCGTGTAGGCTGGATCGTAGATCCGTAGGTAGCCGTGCAGGCTGGATCTTGGAGTGTGGTCTCTCAGTAGACCGCTGCTAGAGTCCTTGACGCTCGTCGCAGCCCAGGGTCCGTAGGTAGCCGCACGGGCTGGAGCCTGGAGAGGAGAAGTCCGGAGACTGGAGCCAGGACCCGGAGGCCGCTTACGGCGGTGGGGTGTTGGTGTAGTCGTGTAGACTTGAACCCCGGAGTAGTCGTGTAGACTAGGCGTAGAATCGACAGAGCTGGTCGACGTTCCACGAGTTGCTGATGTCTTCGCCTTCAAGTGTTTGGAGGCGGTAGGAGCCGGCCCTGGTCACCTTTGCAACGGTGAAGGGACCTTCCCAGGGGGAGCTGAGCTTGTGTAGTCCTTCCGTGTTCTGGATACGGCGGAGGACGAGATCACCAACATTGAAGGAGCGTTCCTTGACATTGCGATGATGGTAGCGTCGAATACCCTCTAGGTACCTTGCTTGACCGGACGAGGGCGGCGCGGCCGAGTTTCTTCGAGGCTGTCGATGTCAACTCGTCTGCTGTCTTCTGAGACGCCTTCGTCATAGTGCTCCACTGCTGGCGAGTTCCATATGACATTGGCGGGGAGGATTGCTTCGGAGCCGTAGACCGGAAGTAGGGGGGGGTTGCCCCGTTGGCTTGGATGGCTGAGTCCGTAGCCCCCAGAGTGCGTTGGGTAGTTCCTTGATCCACTTGCCCCCCTTGGAGTTAGCAACGTCGTGTAGCCGCTTCTTGAGAGCGTCGAGCACCATCCCATTGGCGCACTCGACTTGTCCGTTGGCCCGTGGATGGGCAACTGAGACGTATCGGACGTCGGTCCCGGCGCTCTCGCAGTACTCCCCCGCAACCGGTGGTTGTTGAAGTTGGAGCCCAGGTCTGTGATGATGCGGTGGGGTAGTCCGTAGCGATGTACGAGTTCATACAGGAAGTCGAGTACTCTGTCAGCCTTGGGGCATGTGACCGGCTTGACCTCGATCCACTTGGTGAACTTGTCGATAGCCACCAATACCCCGTTGAATCCTCCCGGCGCGGTTGGCGGTGGGCCAATCATGTCGAGCCCCCGGCAAGCGAAGGGCCGGGTTGGCGGTATGGTGACTAGCTTGTAGGCCGGGACGTGTTCTTTGCTTGGCGAAGTATTGACATCCTTGGCACCTCCCGACGAGTTCTTCGGCATCGCCCACAGCTGTGGGCCAGTAGAAAGCTCGCCGGAAGGCTTTGGCGACCGGCGTGCGTGAGGACGCGTGGTTGCCGCGAGACGCCCTTGTGGATCTCCTCCAAGATGTCCTTGCATTCTTCACGAGGGACGCACTTCATGAGTACTCCGGAAGATGCGCCCCCGCTTGTAAAGCTTGTCCCCGACGAGGACGTAGGACTTGGCGCGGCGGACGAGCCGCTCGGCCCGAGTTCTTGTCGGAGGGGGACCTTCTCGCTCGCCGAGGTAGTCGATGAAGGGTTGCCTCCAGTCTGCGTCGATCATCATGACCTCCTGCCCGGCTGGTTGATGAGCTGGGACAGTGGTCGGTGGCGCGCGGCTCCGGGATGGATGGCGCGTGAAGCTCGTGAACAAAGACGCCCGCCGGTACTTGAGCGCGGGTGGATCCAAGCTTCGAGAGGACGTCCGCTGCAACGTTGTTGTCGCGGACGATGTGATGGAACTCGAGACCATAGAACTTGTTCTCGAGCTTGCGGACTTCTAGGCGTAGGCGTCCATGTTCTCCTTGTTGCGGTCCCGGGACTTGACTTGGTTGATGACCACCGCGGAGTCGCCGTAGACTAGTAGCCGCTTGATGCCCAATGAAGCCGCGAGGCGGAGCCCATGTAGGAGAGCTTCGTACTCGGCTTCGTTGTTTGAGACATTCCGAAGATTTGCATGACGTACTTGAGTTGTTTGCCCGCCGGAGAGATCGGGGAGTACCCCCCACCTGCGCCCTTGAGGTTGAGTGAGCCGTCAAAGTACATCACCCAATGCTCGGTCGCACGGTGGGAGTAGGTAGCCGGTTCTCCCGCCACTCGCCATGAAGTCGACTAGTGCTCGCGACTTGATGGCCGTGCGTGGCTTGAAGTCGATAGTGAGGGCGCCGAGCTCGACCGCCCACTTGGAGATTCTTCCGGTAGCATCTTGGTTCCGCGGATGTCGCCGAGCGGGTATTCGGTGACGACGGAGATCGAGTACCGCCGGGAAGTAGTGTCGTAGCTTCCGCGAGGTGATGAGTACCGCGTACGGTAGCTTCGCACGGCCGATAGCGGGCCTTGGACTCGATAGAACCTCGCCGATGAAGTAGACGGGCGCCGGACCGGGTAGGCGTGGCCGTCTTCATGCCGCTCGACAAGGATGGCGATGCGACCACATGAGTAGTCGCGGCTAGGTAGAGCGATGGCGCTCGCCCTTGTGAGGAGCCGTGAGGATCGTTGGCTTCGATAGGAAGTCCTTGAGCCGGGCAAGGGCTTGATCCGCCTCTCGGAGTCCACACAAACTTCTCTTGATGCTTGAGTAGTTTGAAGAAGGGGAGCCCCCGTTCTCCTAGCCTCGAGATGAATGCGTTCGGCCCCGCCATGCACCCCCGTCGGTTTACGGACATCTTTGATGCTCGTGGGAGCTTGCATGCTGGTGATGGCGGAGATCTTCTCGGGGTTGGCTTCGATGCCGCGCTGGCTGATGATGAAGCCGAGTAGTTTGCCTGAAGGTACGCCGAAGACGCACTTGTTCGGGTTGAGCTTCCAGCGGTACTCGCGCAGTGATGCGAAGGTCTCTTCAAGGTCGTCGATGAGGGTACTGGAGTTTCTGGTCTTGACGACCACGTCATCCACGTAGGCCTCGACGTTCTTGTTGAGCCGCCTCTTGAAGCGAGCCCGGATAGCTCGTTGGTAGGTGGCGTCGGCGTTCTTCAACCCGAAGGACATGGTCGTGTAGCGAAAGACGCGCCAAACGGGGTGATGAACGCGGTCTTCTCCTCGGTCTTCTTCCTTGATCGCGATCCGGTGGTACCGGAGTAGCGATCAAGGAAGCGAGAAAGGCAGTCGCGACCCACCGTGGAGTCGATGACTTGATCAATCTGCGGCAACCCGAAGGGGTCCTTGGGGCAGTGCTTGTTGAGGTCGGTGTAGTCGACGCACATACTCCACTCGTTCGAGTTCTTCTTGCGGACGAGGACGGGGTTGGCGAGCCACTCGGGATGGAAGACTTCTCTGATGAAGCCAGCTGCGAGTAGTTTGGCGAGTTCCTTCTTGATGGCGTCCCGTCTGTCGTCGGCAAAGCATTGGAGGTGTTATCGCTTGGGGTGGCCTTAGGATCGACGTTGAGGCGGTGCTCAATCGGCTCCCCGGGCACTCTCGGCATGTCCGTCGGCTTCCACGCGAAGATGTCGCGGTTAGCCCGAAGGAAGGCGATGAGCGCGTCTTCCTATTTGGGGTCGAGGCCCGCCTCGATGGTGGTGGTCTTCTTCGGGATCGCTTTGTTCCAAGGTCGATCGTCTTGACGAGTACCTCCTCGGGTGGCCGAGGCTTGTTGGCGGCTGGTCGGACTTCTCCGGGATGTCGAGTTCACTTGTAGCAAGCTTCTTCGACGCAGCGTAGACCTCCATCATCACGTTAGGTACCGATTTGTGGAGGCGATCTCCACGGCTTCGTGTCGCGGTCGTGGGAGATCTTCGGGACCCCTTGAAGGGAGAGTACACCGGCCGGGCTTGGCATCTTGAGTACCAAGTAGGTGTAGTGGGGCACCGCCATGAACTTGGCGATGGCCGGTCCGCCGAGGATGGCGTGGTAGGAGGTCTCAAAATCCGCGACCTCGAACTTGATGTACTCGGTACGATAGTTGTCCCGAGTTGCCCCGAAAGTAATCGGGCGACCACCGAGCCCGGTGGAATAGCCGCGTTGCGGGGACGATGCCGTAAAAGGGCACGTTGCTCTTGGTGAGCATGTGAGTGATGTCGAGCTTCATTTTCTTCAAGGTCTTGGTGAAGAGGACGTTGAGCCCACTTCCGCCGTCGATGAGTACCTTGTTGAGTTTGGAGCCCGCCGCCGTTGGCTTCGGGACGAGGGGGAACCGTCCCCGGTTCGGAGAAGCCGGTCCATTGATCCGTGCGGGAGAAGGTGATGGGTACCTCCGACCACCCGAGAGGAGTCGGGACCGCCGGCTCAATGGACATCACTTCGCAACGGTAGCCTTCGCTCCCGCCTGCCGGGCAATCCGCCGAAGAGGACGTTGACGGTCTTCTCGGGCTCCTAGAAGTCGTTGTTGTCGCCGTCCTTCTTCTTGCCCTTTTGGTCGTGAGGGTGCGGTGGCTCGGCGTCTCCTTGAGTGCGTGCCCAGCCGGGTAGCCCTTGTTCGGTGGTGTGGTTGTTGTTTGGATGCCACGGGCACTTCTCCTTCGGCGAGGTCTTTGAAACCTCCGGGAGTTCTTCTTCGAGTTCCCTTTCACGGGGCGCCGGATGGCCGCGACGGTGTCGTCGGCTTGCGCTTGCGGTTGGGACACGAGTAGTAGTAGTTGTTGTTGTTGTTGTTGCGACCGCCCCGGTTCGCGTTCTTGCCGCGCTCGCCGCCGCCCGGTTCTCGCTTGGTCTTGCCACGGATGGCGTCGTACTTGGCGTTGGACTTGTCTTCTTCATCCGCCCGGGGACGTGATCATGTCCTTGAGGTGGGGGGATGGACTCGGGGCGGCGACGACCGAAGTCTTCGAAGGTGCGGCGGTGGTAGAGGCCGTCTTGGAAGAGGTCGATGACCTCCTTGTCGGTGACGTCGACGACGGTAGCGCGCTTGTCGAAAAAGCGGTGCATGTACTTGCGGAGGGTCTCGCCTTGTTCTGCTTGGTCATGGCCGTGGTCTATGCGAGTACCCGATCGGCCCATGGCGCCCGCGAAGTTGCTTGTGAGCTGCTCCTTCGGTGGTCCCACTTGTCGATCGAGTGCTTATCCGGCGACTCGAGCCAAGTGAGTGGTGCTTGGTCCAGGCAGAAGGGGAAGTAGAGGCACTTGGTGTCTTGTTGCCGCCAGCGTTCTCGATGGAGAGGGCGTAGCACCTGAGCCACTGGATGGGATCCTGCTTCGCATCATACTTGGTGATCCCCAAAGGCTTGAATTTGTTGGGGAGGAGCAAGTTGCGAAGTCGAGGTGAGAAGGCGGGGAAGGCTGTCGCCCTCAAGCTGCGGTGGTCGACTTCTTCCGCCGTAGCTCTTCAATCTTCGGCGAGCGTCGTAGCCGCCCCGCGAGGCGCGGGAGGCGTGGGCGTTCGCGTGGCCTCGGCCGCCGCGGCGCCGCCGCCTCCCGGCCCTCTCGTTGGCCCCGTGATTGGAGCTGCCGCCGCCGTCGGGATCATTGCCGCCCCCGCCGGCCGGAGCGCGGTGAGGGACGACTTCTCGGTTGCTGTGGTCGCGCAGTGAAGGTCCGCCGGCGTTGGAGCGACGGCGGTTTGGCTCGGCTGGGAGCTCAGCTCGAGTACGGTTGGGACCGTTGTTGGCGCTGCGACTTGTGGCTTCGTTGTCGCGGGGTCTGGCTGGAGGAGGCTGGTTGACTCTGTTGTCGACCCGCATGAAGTAGGCTTCTTCAGCGAGCTTGGCGATGACCTCTCCAGCGCGTATGCCCTGAGCTTGGCGTGCGATCGCTGTGATCGACATGAGGCACTGCTCGGGGGTAGTGTGTACTCTGCTCTCGACCGCCTCGAGAGCTTCCGCAAGGTTGCGGACGGGGAAGTTGTCGCGGAGGCGCCGACGACGTTCGTTGCGCTTCCGGTTACGTTCACGTCAAGCGCCTCTGTCCGCCGGAGTCTCGTTCGGTGGAGCGTCAGCAGAGAGCTCGTCGGAGGAGATGTCTTCCAGGTACTTGTCCTGAGCGGTGCCTGAAGGCCCTGGGGTGTCGCCGGTAGCCATGAAGACTTGGCGATCGGGGGGTGCCAAGGCTGGACTCGAGAGGGTGCCACCTCGGATGGTGTGCTTGAGTCAGCCCGAGCTAGGGGTGTTCCCTCCTGGAACGGTAGCGAGTCGATGTAGGCGACGTAGCGTGAGTCTCCCCTTATCAGGTCAGCGGGCTTGCGGTCTGGCCAGTAGACGTATCTTCCAGCCGGGTGTGGATGCTATAACCAGCCCAGAGGCTGGCCCTGACAAAGGAAGCTCAGTGGAGTTGTCCTCGGACTCGGGCTCCTCAGGGTCCGACCCGAAGTCGAACTCGTAGTCCGGGTTCGAGTAGAACTCGGAGAGGGGGTTGAAGTCGGAGCGCGATCGGGGGTGGCGTCGGAGTCCGAGCCGTACTCGGGTACGGGCTCCTTGCCGGCCCGGCGCGGGGTGGGAGCCCCGTGCGGGCCCGGGCCGAGGATGCGGGGGCCGCGCGCGGGGGGGCTCGCGCGGTGAGGGGACCGCCTGCGATGGGCGAGCGGCCCGGCTCGCATGCGATGGCCCATGGCGACGTCGAGTCCGAGTTGGAAGTGGACTCGAGCTCGAAGTCAGCGTGGTGGTCGAAGAGCGAAATTTCGCCGAACTTGCGGCGAGTTCGCCCGTGACGGCTTCTGGAAGCGTCACGAGGCCAGTCTTCGGGTTGGGCGGCATGGTGAGGCGGCGCTGGAAGGAACCCGCGGCCGTCCGCGGGGTGCGGACCCGTGCGCCGAACTCGAAGGTGTCGCCGCGGTTGAAGGCGACGGTGGGCTTGAAGCGAGACGGGGAGAGGTCGAGTTCGCCATGTGATCTCGGGCGAGAGCCCCCTACGGCGCGCCGGCTGTCGGTGTTTTAGGACCGGCAACCTACTAAGGGGAGTACCCAAAGTAGATGAATGTGACTCGCCGAGATCGGTAACTCGAAGGAAGAGACACGTGGCACACAATTTAGACGAGGTTCGGGCCGCGTGGTGCGTAATGCCCTACGTCTTGTATCTTGCGTAGCTCGGGATTGATTGGGCACGATTACAAGATGGTGCAATAGTGCGCCGTGAGTTGTATGAGATGAGATTGGATGCTAGAGATCGGTCCCGCCTTGCCTTATATAGTCGGGAGGCGGGGTTACAAGTCGGAGTAGGGAGAGAGTACTAGTCGAGTACGTCTAGGAGTCCTCCATACGGTGCGGAACATGTACGGCTCCCTAACCGAGTACTACTCCGGTGTAGTCCTTGTGCTCCACGCCTTCGAGTCCTGGTACCCACCGAGGTACTCCACACGGGCCCACTACCCCGTTCCGCCACCGTTCGGCGGTGGCGGAACGGGGTAGTGGGCCCGTGGGAGTACCTCGGTGGGTACCGAGACCGACTACTCGGTGGGCCCCCGGGACTACCGGCTTGCGCTACACGGCACACCGAAGGCGTGGAGCACAAGGACTACACCGGAGTAGTACTCGGTTAGGGAGGGCCGTACATGTTCCGCCTGTATGGAGGACTCCTAGACGTACTCGACTAGTACTCTCTCCCTACTCCGACTTGTAACCCTGCCTCCCGGACTATATAAGGCGAGGCAGGGACCGATCTCTAGCATCCAATCTCATCTCATACAACTCACGGCGCACTATTGCACCATCTTGTAATCGTTCCCAATCAATCCAGAGCTACGCAGCATACAGGACGTAGGGTATTACGCACCTCACGGCCCGAACCTCGTCTAAATTGTGTGCCACGTGTCTCCTCCTTCGAGTTACCGATCTCGGCGAGTCATATTCATCTACTTCGGGTACTCCCCTTAGTAGGTTGCCGGTCTAAAACACCGACAGCTATTCGGGGTCCATGAAGAAGGAACGAACATTACCAAGTAAGACAAATCTATCGCATTGATTTGAAATCTAATCCACCGGATGACTAGCTCCAAAGCAACCCAAAAAACCTTGCATCTACCGCGGGATACCCGTTCTTTCAAGATTTATCCAAACGTGGGCAAGCTTGAACCCGCAGACGTAACAACCTAGATCGATTCGGTTTCGGCTATTGAAGAGCACGTGATCCACGTGTTAAATTAGCCAAAGGCACGAACTCGACTCACATACGGATCATCAAAAGGGATAAAGCCGATCTAAACCCATCTAGATTGGGCAAAAAGGTGTTACATGAATTTAAACTTAAAGAAAAACTCAAAGCAACACGGGGTAACTTAATGAATCTATTGGATCTTGCCAAAATCCAATAGAGCCGATAACTAGCTTCAAGCTAGATCTTATCCTACCGCATGGCTCATGACCTAACAAGAAACCTTCTTGAACCAAGCTTGAATCTACCGCATGACACTAAGCATGGTAACAAGACTACTTGCATCAGATCTAAATCCACCGCATGATACTAGATATGATACAAGGTTGTCGGTACTCACGGAGGTCGACGGATCGATGAACCCTCTCGAAGAACTCGACGACACGACAAATGGACTCTAGGGTTTGGCGTAAAGCCGGTTTGTATTGAGAATGATTGTGTATATACCGTTACATACATTCGGGGCTCATATTTATACCCTCGCCAAGCACAACCTCGAATGGATTCGATACCTAATTTATCTCTAAGCTTGATCGCTTATCCATTCATTCGTCCTTCTTGCTTGAGCCACGTCACCGTACAATCTGCAAAATCGGCTAAACGAGTTCTTTTGCCGAACGAAAACAGATAGCCGACCGCGGATTTTCTGCGCCGAATGTATCCGAAGAAACCTTCCTTCCACCGGACGGATTTCTCACCGAGCTGATCCCACAAGTCAGACTCCTTACCAAATTTTGGTGTTAACACATGCCCCTTCAATTACGGGATAAAAGTGATTTTATTCCGGAATTGACTCTAGCCACCAACGTCTTCAAATCGAATCTGTTCAGCACCTGTTCTCTCTCTTCACATCCGCTGGAATCTTCGTCTAGATCCAAACCCTAGATCCCCTTGTTCTGAGCTCGAATCCCCAATGGCGGCTCAAAATCAAGCCTGCTCGGAGTAAATTCCCCTTCCATAAGCTTCATTCGACATTTAAGTTTTCAATTTTTTACCCGAGATTTCTCTTCCGCTTTCCTTCGGGAGCCTTCCACCGAGCTTTTGATTCGTACCGAGGCCAATTCAAGATCCTACTACCTTGGTCCCGTGGGAACCTCGATCCTCGAGATTTTATCGCGGCCGAATCTCAAAGGATCCCCTTCAAAGCGGCTCTAATCACACCTCCTCGGTGGCGGGGATGCTTTCAAGAACCGGCCCTTGCCCCCAATCGCGGTGGAAAAATTGGTACCGCAGGATCCTTGCGGACAAGAGTGTTAGGACCCGAAATTGGGATACCCTCCGCATTGCTCAATGCTTGGAGTTATCCTTGGCCGAGACCCCCAAGAACGAAGACCTCTTGATAGCGGCTTGCCACTTCGGTCAAATGGCGTCAACGCCTTCCTCTTCGGTCACGGCCCAATGTCCCCAACTCTGGCCGATGTGTATATGATCACCGGCCTTGACATTACAGGATCTGTTCACCCCTGGGATTTCAAAGGTTCCTCAAGACAAACAGGGGTGAAACCAGGGAGCGGATACAAAAACTATATCCTGAACCATATGAAGGATGGCCCCCTTGGTGAAGTTGAATACAGGGCATTTCTGAACATGTGGCTATGCAGGTTCATCTTCTGTGGTAAAGCCAATGAGCCCACCCTGAATCATATTGCAATGGCTTCACACCTAGTCAATGGCAATCGCTTCCCTCTTGGGAAATACCTCCTAGGTAGTGTGTATCATATGCTTCATCAAACTGTCACCCAGATGTACACTAGCCAGAGGATAGCATGTGTCAACGGTCCCTGGTGGTTTGTTCAAATGTGGTCGTAGCCGCACATGCATCAGATTGTTGGTGTTGATTTGAACACCCGGCTCTTCCCTTCATCCAATCATCATGAAGGGGAACCCCAAGCCACCAGAGGATGCCAGACTTATGGAGAAGCTGCTTCAACTGTCCTCATCAAGTAGAATGTCAGCCAGCTCTTCGAGCTCTTCTTCAAAGGTTTCCAGAACCCTCTCTGGCTCCCTTATTTGGATAATGACAATTTGACTCTCCCTTGTGAGTTCTCCTTTGAAACTGAACGCCAAGATGGAAGATTCCTGGAGATCCTCAATATCATTATTCGCCCATGCATCCTGCTGGCTAAATTCAGTGGAGGAAGGCTGAACTATAGCACTTATGAATATTATCAGCCCAACATAATGGCTCGGCAACTTGGATGTGGCCAGATGCCCCCAAGACTGTTTCTGCATGAATTCCTCAAGCCCAGAGAGGAAATCCAAGAACTTACTCAAACTAGTAGAGTTTTTCAGTATGTGTGCAGTCCTGCTGTCTACACCTGGCCTTTCATACCCATAACAATAGCTCACCCCACCTTCAACTCCTGGTGGCAAGAATTCCATGATCACATCTTCAGTGAGCCTGTACACTTGTTCTGCACAGAGTTGATGCCTGATTTCCAGCCAACTTCAGAGGTAATATGACTAACCCTTAAATCAGACATTTTCTCTTCCAATCATGATTCTGATTTTATTTCTTTTGCCCTCAGAACACAATGTCTGCCCCTTTGGCCAGGGATATTGCCTACAATGCAGTAGGCCCAATCTCAGCATTGGGATTCAAATCACTAACCCTGGCTCAGCTAATGGCTAAGTATGCCACAACGGACCCAACTCGTCCAGCCTTCATCGCCGACAGGAGGCAACGCTTGTCTCGATTGCTCCTAAATGCCAAGAGGAGAAGAACTATCAAGAAAGTCCTTGTTGAGGTAAAATTTCTTCCCTTCTTGATCACAGGATTACTCGTTTCGATAAATCATATCTTGTGCATTTTCGGACTAGAACTCGCAGATCCTCGGCTTCGTAACTCGCCAATGCTCCATCCACTGGTATGACCTTTACTATCTTTTTCTTGAAAATGCACACTAGCATTTATTCCCAATTTGGCATTTGCAGAAGAAACAATGGAGGATCAACTCGTGGACGTCCCAGTGTCTCAACAAGCAAGTCCACCCAGAGTTGAACCACCCGTCCAAGTGGAAATCTCATCTTCATCAGGGACTCAGTCACCCCCTGTTCAAGCAGAAGCACCAAACTCGCCAGAGATGAGTTTCCCAATCCAACCAGAGTCATCAAGTCCTCCAAGGGCTCAATCACCCACTGGTCAAGCAAAAACATCAACCCCAGCAGAGGTGAACCCATCTCTTCCTCAGCCAGAAGCTCCTGAGTTGCCAGAAACTGCACCAGCGCCCTCTCACCCAGAAGCTTCAGCTTTGCCTGGAACACCTCCTTCACCCATGGCTTCCCCTGAACAAAATCCTGCTCTAGTTCAGGAAATCACACATGTGGTATTCATCTGCACTTAAACCTGCTACCCTTTTATTTCCAACACTCCTGACTCGACAATATTGCTTTCTCAGGATCAGGCCCCATCATCATCAAGTCCATCAACGGGGAATAATCCAGTTGCCGAGGCGAGGGAAAGGGTACCTCAAACCTTGTTAGAGGAAGTGCAGGAAAAGCTCAAGGAGATTTTGGCCTGGCTGCAAAAAGATGCACGGGATCAGTTCAAAGATCTCGATTACTTTGAAGAAATGCTTGAATCCGTCAGCCAAGAACTCCCTGAGGACATCAATGCCTCACTTGCATCCATCTCTGGTCCGGAAATTCATTATGTGCCCATAAGACAAGCTCGTAGAAAAAGATGTCCTCCCACCCAGCCATTGAAAAGAAGAGGGCCGAGCCGAACAAGCCGTGAAGGGGGCATAATCTCGGACCGAGAACCACAAAGATACACCGGCCAAACCGCAAGCTTCTCGTGAATTGAAGATCGCCGAAGAGCCGCTTTGGAGGCGGAACCGAGAAACCCGTCGTCCCCGAAAGAGAGGCCGATGACAAGAAAATGGCCGAGCTCCCCGGATTGATAGAAAAGACCCAAGAGGCAGCAATATCGGCCATAGCCGAGGTAAACCAAAGTGTGATGCGTAACTTACCACCCCGTCCAGCGCCCAGAAAGATTATCAAGAGCGGATGGACAATTTTCGCCAAGCAACATCGAATGTCCGTGGTGTAATTGTGAAATACTTGAACATCTAGATGTTTCAATCGATGTGTAATCGAATTGGTCGCTCTTGTAACATTCGTTCTTGCAATTTTATTTCCTTTTTCTTCTGCGCATTCTTAAATGTAATGCCGAACGACCCATTCGGCAAAGAAATTCCAATACCCGAATGGCACTTTGACTCCTCTCAGCCGAGCCAGTCAACCGAATATGACTCAGCCTAGAACTCCAAACGACCCATTGGCGGACCGGCCAAGGAAACCTTTCCACCTTCCGATTTTATTGGGATATGCGCCACGATCCCGCAGCCACGACTTGAGGCCACGATCTGTCTTGCCAGTGCCTATAAATGAAAACGTAGGTGCCCCTAGCTCTCCACCAAGCCTTTAGCTCTCGAATCTTTGCCAATCTCAAGTCTTCTTCTTCTTTTCCAAACAAAGGCACATCCCGGAGAAGCATGGTGCGCAGCCTCAACCGACGCCGCGCCTCGATGAGGCGAAGGGGAGCCGCGCCGCGCGCGCGGAGGCAATGATCGTCAATTCCTCTTCTCTCGATTCATCTTTGATCTCCTTTTGTTTTTGACGATCATCCTTGTTTCAAAGTTGATTCAATGGAATCCATCCCCCGCGCCCGCGCCGCCCCTACGGACGACTCCTCGAGTCCGATGGTCACTCCCCCCGTGCCCTACGGGGAACTCGACGCTCTCCGCTTCAAGGCGGAACCGGAGGTGGCCCGGCGCGAGCCGGAGGAGGTCTCCACAAAGGCCGGCATAGCCGAGTTGGAGTGGGAAGACCCGCGCAAGCACCGCCGGAGACCATCGACGGTACGGCCCGACACCGCTCTTTGATCCAATCCGGCCTTTGATGCTAATCTCCCTTTTCTTGCATTTTGCGGCCGTGATGCCGAGCTCAACCAGCTAAAGACGCTGGTGGAGCAATTGGCCGATAAGGTGAACGCCCGCGGAGACACGCCGGCCGATCGCCTCGCCGCGGTGGAGCACCGCGTGGACGAAGTGGCCACCCATGGCGTCCGCTTGGGCACCACCCTGGGCCTGGCTGCCATGGCGACGCATACCGACGTCGACTACTCCACCGAGCCGCGCGGCTTCCGGGCGGCACGCCGAAGACATCGAGGAGATTGAGCTCATCTTGGAGCGCCTCGATGGCCACAGCGACGCCATTGCCGAACTCACTCATCCCCAATCTGTGGCCGAATGTGCTCTTTGACTAGATTGTATTAGGGATGCTTGATATCGGCAATAATAAAGAACTTTTGAATTCGTGCTTGCACCGCGATGATTTTTCTTCATGTTTGCATCCGTGAATCTTGTTTTTCCTTAAACGTATTCGGGAAGTAGCTTGAGCCGAACACGCGAAAACGGATGCCCCTTGGCGCAAAATCCACAAAAGATCCCCCCGAATCGGCAATCCGTAAGCACCGTTCAAGCGAAAAACCCTTCGCATTCGGGAAGAAAACCCCGCCGTTTGGTATTCCAATAATGCACGCCGCCGGTCATCACTCCCAATGCACCCCCTCGGTCAATAAAATAGCCTGCCGAGATGCCCGCAAATCCACTCGCACACTCATCCATCACTTCTCATTTCCTCCCCCGTCCTCGCAGGAGAAAACCCCAAGGCCATGGACAAAAGCAAGCAACCCCGGGAGAGCGGCACTCCGAAAAAACGCACGATTCGAGAGTGAGTTTTCCCTTGATTTACTCCTTGTTTCCCATATGATCTTGCGCTTTACCTCCTCTTTTCCTTTCCTCTTTCGGCCTTGATTTGCTTCCCGAAGAAATCATCGGGACCAAATACGAGCCTCGAGTACATCTCCTCCGATTCCTCCCTCGAAGCGAGAGGACGCCACGCCCGAACGAGAGGACCGGCCATCAACTCCGCCGCCGCGTTCGGCACCTAGAGCATGACCTCAGGGACATCACCGCTCGTTGCCAGGCCGAACGCGAGCGTCGTATGGCTTTGGAGGCATTAGTGGGAGGTAAAATGTTTCTGACCCCTTCTTGACTTCGCTCTCACACCCGGATTTCTTGCCCCTAACACCCACTCCTCTCGTTTCGGATGTCTCTCGACAGTACAACAACTCGAAAGCGGCTTGGGACGACTTGGTGGAGGCCGCAAATCATGGTCACCCCCGTACATTCCAAGTTGCCGTCACGGTGGTCTTGGAGCAACGAAGAGGGAGCGGCCGAAGAAGCAAAGAAAAGATTGAATCATACTTTCGCTTCTTTCTCCACGCCTTCGCTTCCCACCTTCTCGAAGTCCCGATCACCGGGGTTGTTGGATGTAAACTCGCAAGAGGCGCTTGTAATGTAGTTTTGTGCTAAGGGCAATGCATTTAGGCACCGGTCGTTCCTTCGTTTGTGAATCTTTTGTTCTAAAGGCGGCCCCGTTCTTGAGCGCCGGCTATTTCTCGTGTCGATGCATGTAATCCCACTGCCTGGTGATCATCGATCGATTTCAATACTAGGATAATATTTCTTCAAGTATCTTCCATTTATTGCAACGGAAAATTCTTCTCCTAGTAAAGTTTTCAATATGTATGCATTACCGTGGACGCATCCGACCACGCGAAAAGGTCTTTCCCGGTTAGGGGACCATTTGCCGAATTCGCCGTATTTGGTTCCAATCGGCAATAGCGCTTTCCAAACCCAATCCCCTTCGCAAATTGCCTCGACTTTTACCTTCTTGTTATAGTACTTGGCAACCCGCAGCCTTGTTCTTCTCGATGTTTTCCGGGGCCCTAAGGCGGATCATGTGCAAATCTTCTAGCTCATCCATCATTAAGCCGCTGTAATCTTTGGAGCTTAAATCTTTTTGTAACACAACTCTCCCGGAATCTGATTGTATCTCCCAAGGTAGAACCGCATGGTGTCCATAAACCAATCCATAAGGAGAGGTCTTTGTAGCTCCATGAGGGGCCATTCGGTAAGCCCATAATGCTTCATTGAGTACCGAATGCCACCTCCTTGGCTTCTGGTCGATCTTCTTTTGTATCGGCTTGATCATGATCTTATTAGAAGCCTCTCGCCCGACCATTAGCTTGGGCATAATAGGGAGAGGAATTAAACAATTTGATTCCCATGCTTTCGGCAAATTCTACGAACTCCGGGGACACGAATTGGGTCCCTTGATCGCTAGATTGTCCGAGGGATTCCAAACCGATAGATGATGTGCTCCTTGACAAATTCAACCATGTTTTCCGACGTCACCTTCTTCGGTGGGATCGCCTCAACCCATTTAGTAAAATAATCCGTAGCCAAAAGCACAAACTTATGCCCATTGCTAGATGGTGGATTAATCGGCCAATCAAGTCTATACCCCGGCCCCCCCGAATGGCCATGGCTTGATAATGGGATTTAATGCTGACGCGGGGACCCTTTGAATATTTCCAAACCTCTGGCAATCTTGACATCCCTTGTAATACTCAAAGCAGTCCTCTAATATCGTCGGCCAAAAACACCCAGTTTGCCTGATAACCCATTTCATGCGATAGGCCGATTGGTGTGCTCCACACATCCCATCATGCACTTCACTCATCATCTTCTTGGCTTCTTCTGGACCCAGGCATCTTAACAACACCCCATCTAATGATTTGTAAAACAAATTGTCATCCAGAAGAACGAATTTTATAGCCTTGTACCTGAGCTTCCTAGAGACCTTCCGGGATGGATCTTCCAAATAGTCAACGATCTCTTTTCTCCAATCATCCTCCGCGAGATCCGTTCCCAGCGCACATACATCTGCAGCGAACGCTTCTTGACTCTCTTTGTAACCAGAGGCGCTCTGAGCCAACCTGTTCGATTCTTCGTTATGTTCCCTAGGGATATGTTGTAGAGTTACCAACGGAAAGCTCTTCAAGATCTCCCTGCATTCTTCGTAGTAACTCCTCAGTGCTTCACTTTTGCATTCGTATTGGCCGTTCAATTGCTTAATCACCAACTCTGAATCTCCATAAACCTCAACCGAAACGGCCCCGGCTTCTCTCAAATATTGAAGCCCCCGAAGTAATGCCTCGTATTCGGCTCGATTATTAGTAACAAGGTCGTATAGGGATGGCAAACTCAAACATCTCCCCTCCGGGTGAAATTAACGAGAATCCCTACTCCCCCACCTTTACCACATGATGACCCATCAAAAAATAAAGCCCAAGGAGTAATTTCAAGCAAATCAATTGACGGGTCACGATGCTCGGTTATAAAATTGGCAATGATCCGACCTTTAATAGCTTTTGCCGATTCGAACTTTAACTCAAACTCGATAAAGCCAAGATCCATTTGCCAATCCTCGCCATTCAAAATTGGCATAGATAACATATGTTTTATTACATCAAACTTGGAATATACAGGTATTCGGCATTCAACAAGTAGTGTCGAAACTTTGTACATGAGTAGTACACGCACAGCACGCTTTTCTGCAGACCGAATACCCGGTCTCAGGATCAAGTAATTTTCGACTAAGATATGCTACTACCCGTTCCTTTCCTTCGAATTCTTGAATAAGGGTCGATCCAATGGTTTGGGTATCGGCCGCCACGTACAACTTGAAAGGCTTATCCAACTGAGGAGGGACCAGTACTGGTGGCTCCTTCATGTATTGCTTGATCTCATCAAAAGCCTTTTGTTGTTCGTCGCCCCATGTGAATTTCTGATCTTTCTTTAGTTTCGCAATGGAGAGAACGGCAAAACCTTCTGTGACAAATTTGAAATGAATCTCCTTACAAAATTAATTTTGCCGAGCAGTGATTGCAATTCCTTGAGATTAGTTGGAGGGATAACTACATCGATGGCCTTCATGCTCTTCTTGCCAACTTCGATCCCCCCTTCGTGGACTAAAAATCCCAAAAACTCTCTAGCCGATACCCCAAAAGCGCACTTGTTTGGATTCATCTTCGTGCCATGTTTTCGGGTGCACTCCAAGGTCCTTTTCACGTCCTCCAAATGTGTGTCATGACTTAGGGATTTGATCACGACATCGTCAATGTAAATTTCAACAACTTTGCCGATCAACTCGTGAAAGATGTAATTCATGGCACGCCGATAAGTTGCACCGGCATTTTTCAACCCAAATGTCATGACTATCCATTCAAACGAGGCCTATATGACCGGGACATCGAAGGCCGTCTTTGATATATCCTCTATTGCCATAAAAATTTGGTTGTATCCCGCATTGCCATCCATGAAACTCGATAACTTTGTGCCCGGCGGCGGCGTCAACCATCAAATCGGCAACGGGCATGGGGTAACCATCCATCGGAGTAGCTCGTTCAAATCCCCGAAATCTATGCGGACCCTCATCTTTCCGTTCTTCTTGTAAACAGGTACAATGTTAGAAATCCACTCCGCATATCCGCATGGCCGAACGAAGTTTGCGTCAAGCAATCTTTCAACTTCTTTCTTCACATCGGCCAATACCTCATCCTTGTAGATTTTCCGGGGTGGTTGCTTGTATGGTTTGAAACCGATTTGATTGGCAACCGATGCTCAACGATGGAGCGATCCGGATCCGGCATCTCCGAATAATCCCAGGTGAAGCAATCCTTATATTCCTTGAGTAGCTTGATTAATTCCTCCCTGAAGTCTGATTGCAAGTTTGCGCCGATGAACGTCGGCCTTGGCTTATCACCGCTTCCAATGTCAACTTCTTCTAATTTATCAGCCGACATGAATCCTCTCCCCAACTTACCATCGGTACCATCGACGGGGTTCTCCATTAAAAATTGCTATAAGAGCCGATCGCTTGAATCGACCGTTGATCGGCTCGCCGACGGGTTCAACGGAACCTTCTCCCCCGCCTTTCCCCGAGAAACGATCCAATGCCTTGATACTCCCGAAAGCCGGTTCCATGTTTGCTACGCTCACGGAGTCATCCGCTTGGACCACCTCAATATCATCGTCCACCCATTGGATGAGACGGCGATGCATGGTGGATGGGACGCGACGAATTGGCATGAATCCGGTCCGTCCAAGCGAGGGTCGTAGGCTCCTTTACCTTCGATAACAAAGAAGGTCGTGAGCGCCGTCTTGGACCCGATCATCGGATCCACGTGAGCGCATCCCTTGGTGTCCGAAGGATTCCGGCGAAATCGTTCGGTATTATGCTTGTAGGCGTCGGATCACTAGGGCCCATGCCAAGTTTCTCGAAGGTGGTGTACGGCATTACATTGACCGCCGCTCCACCGTCGACAAACATCTTGGTCAATGGCTTGCTATTGACATATCCCTTCAAGTAGAGCGGCCTCATGTGTCGATTTTTGGCCGGTTTGTCGAAGACGGCTTGCTTGGCTAGCACCGAGTGCGCCATCAGTCCCTCACCTTGCTCATCATCCAGGGACGCCTCTTCCTGCACAACCTGATTAGCGGAGCCATAAATTCATTCGGCAGAAAATATACCATGCACGCTGGAGCCGAACGTTTTGACCCTTCAGGTTTATCCTTTGGACGCCACACCTGCCTTTTCTGGATCCTAGCCTGCCTCAGCTCACGGTTCCTCAAGCGTTGAACCCTTCGCTTCTGACTCTTTCTTAGGCCAGGCGGGCACCATTGCCCCTTCTGCTAGATGTACTCGTCCTCGTCTTCTTCTTGATCAGCCCACCTTAAATCGGCCTGCCTTTTCCGGGATGATCAATGATTTCAATTTTTTGGCGCCGATCCTCGCTAGGATGTATCCTTCCAATTCTTTCATGGACGGATCGGCGATTGGAAGTCTCCCCGCCCGTACCCGAAATACCTATCACCGCACTCGGGCGGTTCCTCGGCGTGGGCGGCTTCAACCCTTCGTTCCAACGGTGCACCGAAGAACGCACATCCCCGGTGCGCGCGTTCCTCGCTCACGCGTGTATTGCTACGGATCTCTTCGCGTGCTTCCTCTTCGGCCCCGCGCCTCTCCTCCTCGTGTTTTCGCTTCGGTAGCGCTCTTTTTCGGCTGGCGCTGCCACTTATTGAGGAGGATACGCGTGGTCACCCTGGGCTTGGCTCGGATGATTCCCCGATTTCGACGTGGCTCTTGAGAACGCGGGGGGCTTCACCATGCACCTGCTCCAAAGTTACTTGACGCTCCGGGTCCACTGCTCCATCCTGCCTTGCCCCGGGCGAGGTCAAGACTTTGACCTTGCCCTTCTCCTCGACTTTGTCACCATGTTGACGGAAAAACCCCACCATGTTCCGAGGGGAAGGGGTGGCCATCCAGCTTCATTTTGTTATCAAATTTGAGGTGTCCCTCCCGGATGGCTTTCCGGATCCTCATCCCGAAGACCCCTGCAAGTCGTTGATGGAGTGCGAGTTCCTGTCGTGGAAACCACAGTAACGTTTCTCCTTTACTCCATCGGGCCGAAGCATGGAATGCCCTTCAGGCAATCTGATTCGGCCTTCCTTCACCAGGAGCTCAAACAGCTTGTCAGCTTTTGTGATGTCGAAATCGTAGGTGCCTTTGGTCTGTTTGACCCAGCGCTGATTCATAGTCAATGGCTCTTTTCCCCACATGATTTCGGCCGCAGCCACGTCCTGTTCATCATCAGAATCTTCCATCAGGTCGGCCTTGTCCGAAACCGGTTGTAGATATCCGCGACGTCGTGCTTTGTTTGCCGAACCCGGCATCCTTCTTGAAACCGTACGCTTGGTTGCTCATTAACGACGCCTTTGGGACAGCTGGCCCGGGTTATCGAACTCCATGCCAAACGGCTTCTCACGCACGGCGGCGGCATCCGGCAACGGCCATGTCGGCCAACCTGTTCATCCGGCGAGGTTGAGCGAAAAGCACATGCCCTTAACTTCCCCGAACCTCCCGAGGAATTCCAAGGGCGTCTCACCGTGCCTCTCGCTTCGGGGTAGCGAGGTCGATTAGCTTCTTTTCGAGCCGCCGCCGAAATAGTGGACCGGCAGCATCGCTCGTACGTGTCGGCTGTTCTCGGAGGTCCGCTCAGCACGATAGTTGCCGGACGACCCGCACGTTGATGCCGATACACCAGCGGTGGATTCGTACGTAAATCATATTTATTATTTATTTCTGTTTCTTTACAATAGTAATTGTGTTAAGTAAATTAATATTTTTTCAGGCTATGCGCTGCAGGACTTCTCCCTGTTGCGCGGTTGGTCGAGGGGGACAGGCTACGAGCTGAGGTTCCCCGGGTGGAGCAGTTGACGCGGTTCAACTACGATGCCCCACTGATCGCCGCGTTCATGGACCGGTGGCACGCACACGTTCCACTTCCCTGTTGGCGAGATGACTCTCAGTATGGAGGACGCCGCGATGTTGGGAGTGTTGACGCAAAATGTGCACCTAGCGCCAAGCACACGGCAAAGCCGAACAAGCCGGCTTCACACGTGCAAAGAATCACAAGACGTGCCGACTCAATTTTCCCCGAAAATTAACAAAAGACAAAGTAGTTAAATATCAAAGCTTGGAACTTGCCGGTGGTACCGGACAGTTCCATATTTACGGCTACGAAGCCAAATGGGATGACACATAGCTATAGAAAGTTATCTCACAAGAACCGAAACCATTCGGGAGCTTTAAGAAGGAAAAAATAACATAACCGAATGGATGACGTAAGCACGATGACGATCGGTCTCTGTTTAGACAACGGTGCACGTGCGCAAGACCGCGACCGATCCCCGTGGTGATCAACGTTAAATAAATAAATAAAGTAAAGCGCGAGCGTAAACATGTAATAAACAATGCATGCATAGATCCAAAGCACTAGTCTACCGCATGTCTAGGTGCTTTAAAACCCTTCGGGTACGATGCCAAACAAATCTATCCACCGCATGACACAACTTGCATGGGGATCGCACCACTTTCCACAAATAGATCTATTCACCGCATGATACAATCTAAATATGGAAAGCTAAAAGCATACATCATTTAGAGCATAAATTACGCACGTGTTCTACTCGTGGGAAACATTACCGAATGCGGCTGAACAGCCAATTCGGGGTCCATGAAGAAGGAACGAACATTACCAAGCAAGATAAATCTATCAGATCGATTTGAAATCTAATCCACCGGATGACTAGCTCCAAAAAAACCCAAAAACCTGCATCTACCGCGTGATACCCGGTTCTTTCAAGATTTATCCAAACGTGGGCAAGCTTGAACCCCCAACACGTAACAACCTAGATCGATTCGGTTGCGGCTATTGAAGAGCACGTGATCAACGTGTTAAATTAGCCAAAGGCACGAACTCGACTCACATACGGATCATCAAAAGGGATAAAGCCGATCCAAACCTATCTAGATTGGGCAAAAAGGTGTTACATGAATTTAAACTTAAAGCAAAACTCAAAGCAACACGGGGTAACTTAATGAATCTATTGGATCTTGCCAAAATCCAATAGAGCCGATAACTAGCTTCAAGCTAGATCTTAGCCTACCGCATGGCTCATGACCTAACAAGAAACCTTCTTGAACCAAGCTTGAATCTACCGCATGACACTAAGCATGGTAACAAGACTACTTGCATCAGATCTAAATCCACCGCATGATACTAGATATGATACAAGGTTGCCGTACTCACGGAGGTCGACGAATCGATGAACCCTCTCGAAGAACTCGACGACACGACAAATGTACTCTAGGGTGTGGCGTAAAGCCGGTTTGTATTGAGAATGATTGTGTATATCCGTTACATACATTCGGGGCTCATATTTATACCCGCCAAGCACAACCTCGAATGGATTCGATACCTAATTTATCTCTAAGCTTGATCGCTTATCCATTCATTCGTCCTTCTCCGCTTGAGCCACATCACCGTACAATCCCGCAAAATCGGCTCAACGAGTTCTTTTGCCGAACAAAAACGGATAGCCGACCGCGGATTTTCTGCCGAATGTATCCGAAGAAACCTTCCTTCCACCGACGGATTACTCACCGAGCCGGACCCACAAGTCGGACTCCTTACCAAATTTTGGTGTTAACGGGGAGGACCGTCGTGTGGCCGGCCGCTTGATGGGGCCGATCGACATCTCCGCGACGTGGTAGGCTGACTTCCTTGCTCGGTTTGCGAACGTTCCTCGGAACGATCACGAGCGGACGCCGTACGTGCCCTTCGTCGACACCCACTGGCCCACCTGGAGTTGGATCCAGCAGTTCAGCATACGGGATTCTAACTCTTATTTTCAACGTTTTTATGCATTTTAAACGAATGTGACGACGGGCCTTTGTGTGTGTGTGTGTGTGCAGGACGATGTCGACGACCAGACGTCAGACAAGTTTTTGGAGGTCTACCTGCTCTGGTTGTTCGGGTGGGTGCTGTTCTGCGAGTCAGCGGGAGACTCCGTGTCGCGGTGCATAATCCCCTGGGCTCGGAGGATCGCCGACGCACCCCTCGAGCAGATGCCCCCGGATCGGTGGGCGGCGGCCGTTTTGGCGGCTACCTGTAGGGGGCTGTGTTCGCCAGTGACGAGGCCGACGAGTAGGGAGGCGATCCTCCTGGGGTGCCCTCTCCTACTGCAGATGTGGATCCACGAGCGGATCGACATCGGTCGGCCCAGGACGGACCTCTCGGAGTATGAGCCGCCGGCCGACGGCACCGACCCAGCGGACGCCCCCCCCCCACCATGGGTTCTCTGTGGTGTCTCCGAAAGGTGATGACATCCCTTTATGTGATTCTTCGCGTTATGAGTTCTGTAGTTCGAACTTTTCTCGTTCTTTGCAGCACGTTTGGGCTGGGGAGCAGCAGAAGAAGGCGTACAAGGACTTCGTTGGTCAAATCGACCGAATGGTCGATACCCAGGTCTGGTGGACGCCGTACGCTCCTACCATGGTCGCTGCTCGCGCACCACAGGGGCTCTTGCCCCTGTGCTCCCAAGACCAGGCGTACTGGATGACGCGGCGACGACTGGTCTTCGACATCTACGTCAAGGAGTACGCTATCCACCGGGTGATGAGGCAGTTCGGCCTCTTCCGGCCGCACCGATGCCGCCGCGCCACGTCCGCCACCTACCGCGCACGGGTGAGCTACCATTTGACAATTCTAAGTATTTTCCGTTACAAATATTTAGTTGCCAATAATTTTATGTTTCATGTTCTATGCTAGGTGGACGTGTAAGGGCGTGCCTGCGGTGACGTCGTTCGTCGACAGGCTGCTGCCATACATGGCAGAGTGGGCGTCCGCGGCGCACGAGCAGAACGTCGTCACCGAGCACCGCCTTCACGACGGCACCGCCTGGATAGCGTACCTTCAGTGGTACCTACCAAGGACACAGACGCGGGTGATGTACGCGCCTGCTACCCCGCTACCGCCACCTGTCCCGGACTACGACAGGGTCCTGCCGGACGCGACGTACCCGATGCGCCGAGACCAGACCGCCGACACAGCGGTAAGCTACGATATTGCAAACATATTACATTCATATGACTTTTCATTATAACATGTGTTTCTACTTTTGTGCGCATCACGACGTGCTAACTGAGGTCGTGCGGCTCGCATCGGCCGCGATGGGGCAGTGTTTCTCCTGGGGGCCTCAAGAGCACCGGAGCACGTAAGAGAGGATCATCGCTGCTGCCATGAGGTAGTCCGCCGTCGTGAACTACGCCGGGCCGTAGAGATTCCTCTCCTTCCGCGCCACCCAGCGCCGTCCTCGAGCTCCGCCTCGACAGCGGCTCCGTAGCCAACGCCTGCCACCTTTGTCGGCGGCTTCTCGGCTCCGAGGGCACAGCAGAACCTACAGGCGCAGGGCCCGCACACCTACGTGCAGCGGTCGTTTGCTCCCCCCGACGCAGGTACTTTCAGTAGACCTTATTTTCAACTAATGCACGCAATTATTGTGATTTGTGATTATACTATATTCTAATCGTACAGGGCGACCACCGCCTTTTCCGACAGTCGGGCCTCGACAGCAGGAACCGCCGCCACCAATCTTTGCGCTAGCGAGTTCCGGACCGCCGGCCTTTCGCTTTCCGGTGACATATATTCCTTTGTCGTCCACTCCGCCTATGTTCCGGCCCTACTTTCGACACGACCGCCGAGGACCGGGCGGCTTGGGATGAGTTTGGGTACGGTGACATTCTCGCGACCATGGATGGCGCCCCGCGGCCGGCCGAGGAGGGTTGGCGTGTCACGCGTTGACACGGCCACCACCGGTTTTGACTCGGTCGTCACGGTTGACCCCGGCGGCGGCGGAGCGACCACGGGCGGCGGAACAACACCGGCAGGCGGAGCGACACCGGATGTTGCAGGCTCGTGACAGGCGGCCATGGCGACACCGTCTCCCGACCAGCTAGAACCGCAGGTGTTCAGGGCACCTGACCCGTGGACGTACGACCGGGACCACACCTGGGCTGGCGGTAGAGCTGTTAGGGGGAAGAGGGGCCGGCACATTTAGATGTAGTACTACTTTTAACATGATTTTGTATAAACTATTTCCATCTACTCGTTGATTAGGATTTTCCCTTGTGATTATGCTTACACTTATTAGTTTGTCGTTTTTAAAAAGATTAAAAGTGTTTTAAAAATGAAAAACTAAAAAAATAAAAAAAGACCCTAACGTCATATGGCACGGCGGTAGGGACTGCCGCGCGCGCGTCCGCGCCGCCGCCGGAACCGGGCTCCTGCCGCCGTGTCCCGCGGCGGCGGGGACTTAACGCCGTGGGGTTCGGCGGCAGGAGCGTGCCGCCGTGGGGTACGGCGCTAGATGTTCATTTCTCAAAAATTTTGATTCGACCATTTATTTTTTCGAAAATCATGACAAAATAAATATAAAAAAAATCCTGTGATGAAGTAAATCTGGAATGGGTGCGGGTGGCAAGCGCCAAAGAGGCTTTCTTTTTCTCGAATGACATTCACATCATTGTATTAAGAGGAATGAAAAGCATCACTAGTAACTACTTTGCACAGATAGATGTACACACTAATAGCCCATAAGGAAAGTTCGAGGATGCACATATTTTCTTGGCACACACAAGAATCTGGACGTGCGTGTTACTAGCTCATAAGTGCAGGCAGCAGCCATTTTTTTCTTTTTTTGTAGAGACCAGCCAGTCCAGAAAATAAATTAGAGCGAGGGATCACTATTTTAGCTGCTAAAACTGAGGTATCGGTTCCCTTGGTTGTCAGACCCCCGCCATCCCTGTACACTGATTAATTGCAAGCCTGCTGTTTCTTTTATTTGCGCTCTTGCAAGCCTTACATTGCCAAATATAGAGCAAATGTACGACCGGTCTTCAAACTTATGTTGTTGTGTTATGTCGGTCTACAAACTCACAAAGTGTGTCATGTCGGTCTCTAATCATTGTTTAGGTTTCACTGCAGGTCCAAATGGGTCTAGACATGTGCCCCGTGATGACGTGGCATGCTTGTGTGGCACTCATCTCCCTCCTCATGCGGTTCGGTGTCGGCCCCCTCTTCTTCTCTCTCCGGCGACTCCCCTGCTCTACCCCGCAACCGCTCCTCGAGGGAGGAAAAGGACGGGCGAGGGCAGACGGCTAACGGCGGGCGGGGGCGGACGTCAGGCGACTCCGGGCAGGCAGGCGGGCAGACGGCGGGAGGAGATGCGCTGCCGGGAGATGGGGAGAGAGGAAAAGGAAAAAAAATAAAAAAGAAATGGTGGGACCCACATTTGGAGGGGGATTTAGAGGGTTTATAGGAATGGAGGTTTGGAGGAACATGCAAAATAGAGGTCCATTTGGAGGTCCTAAATTTTAGAGTAGATGTCCCATGTAAAGCCTCTTGCTGAAGTTGCTCGTCTCCAATCGAATGAGCTAGCACTAGCTCTAAGCTGATGAATTTAAACGAGAAAAGAGTGCAACAACTACCTTTGAATATTGTGCAGTGAGAGAACAGTGTATTGGGAATTGAGCGAGCTTATCTCTTCTCTCCTAGTTAGTCTCTTGTCTTTTGCAATGTTTCATGATTAAAAAATTAGTTTCACTAGCTCTAAGCTAGATTGTTGGAGACGCCCGCTAATGAAGTGGGCTGCTGGACCCTGCACCTTGACGCATGCATGTCTGGGTTCAGTGAATTGCCGCTTTCCGCCGATCTTTTAAGTCTCTGATTTTTTTTCCATACCGATGCACGGTTTCAACTGTCATCATTACTGCTCACCGTTAGCAGCATCGTCGAATATCCGCATCTCACATACGGAGTGTGCATGACTATATATCTTTTTTTAGAATTCATGACTATATCTCGAGTATACATATACGTCCATTTAATTTATAGCATGCATGTTGCCAGTTAAACTCTCTTAATTTCGAAAATAAATATTACTATTAGAATCATGCAGTACTCACTCGAATTACTATTCCTTTTCCTTCTCACTATCTCATACATATAGCTCTTGCTACCTACAAATACCTTTTTTTATAACGTGCAAAGTACGTTTTTGGTTAAAAGAAGAGATAGATTCAGTTTTTACAAGGGCCCTCGGGCTGAAACAACAAAGGCACAAAAACTAGAACAAAACAAAGATCGCAACGGCCTCAAAGGCCGCACGTCAAGGAGGCAAGCAAGAGGAAGAAAGCCCGCACGTACCCAAATCTTGGCCTCCTCCAAGATTTCCGACACGAGGGCATCTCTATCATGAACCCACCTGTTGCGCTCCTTCCAAAGCGTTCATGCGACCAACCAGACATATATTAAAGCCTTTGCTCCGGGCTTTAGTGACTAGCTTCCGAGTGGAGCATCATCAAGTGGCAAGAGTCATCGGGCGGTCTGGGGCGAGAGAAGGAAGGAGGATATGCCGATGGTCCGGAACCATGCCTCTCAACTGTGGACGTACAGTCAACAAGCAGGTGGTCCAGAGTTTCGACCTCTTGTGCACAAAGGGCACACACATGTATTTGAGTCCTTCAAGCCATGTTGGTGAAGCTGTTCGAAGTCCAACAACAATCATGCAAAACTAGCCACGCAAAAAAACTTGCATTTCCCGGGCATCTCGGTCTTCCAAATTAGGCAGGCTCCCAGGATATTCACGCAACCAAGAAAGAGTGCGAAATAGGCAGAGGCTGAAGAGTATTGGTCGTTGGGCGACCACTTCCAGACAAATTTGTCGGGCTCCACCGATAGCCGCACAGTGCACACAAGGTCCCAGATATAGTAAGGTACTAGGTGATAACATGTACAGTTCGAGTGTGCGTAATATCATCGACCCAACGTAGGCCATGAGCGCCTGTGCATAGACCCTCTTGGACAATGCGAGAGCGTCTGATCCTCGGCGAAATGGTGGCCCAAAGGTTGGGGACTAAGTGCTTGATAGAACAACCGGCGAGCCAGTTATCCTCCCAAAACAAGGCTCGGGCACCATCTCCGACCTCAACAGCAACAGAGGCGTCAAAGAAGGCCTACGCAATACGATCAACCGGGAACCGGAACGCTGCCCACGTCCTGTCTGGGTCTGTAAACGCAAGCCAAGGCCACCGCAGGCGAAGGGCCATCCCAAAAGTGCGTAGGTCGAGCAGGCCCAAGCCGCCGCCGAAGCGTGTCAGGTAGGAGACGTTTACCCAGGCCACCAGACAACGACCACCAGAAGCTACCTCAGTACCGCACCAGAGGAAGCCTCGGATGAACGTCTCGACCGCTTTAAGCGTCCAGGGTGCAATGGAAATCGCCATAGAGATATGCACCAGGATGATCAAAAGAGTGGATTTGGCTAGAAGTCTAGAACCAAACGACCACTTCAGTTTAGCAGTCTCTCCTGTCAAGGTGGGAGACGCCTAGCGACCTTATCGACCAGAGGCTGCCGAGCAGCCTTAGGGAGCCTCTCGACGTATAGGACCCCCAAGGTACGTACAGGGGAAGTCGGCAATGGAGCAAGAGAGACTAACAAAATTTACATATCTAGAAAAAAAAAAGACTAGTAATTTGGAATAGGATCCTTTGGAATAAGGGAATATTACTATGTGGCTAGATTCGCACGAAACATGCTTTCATTATACTTTAGTACACACCTCTTACAAAACCGCGTACACTTCTCCGGTTGCAGTACGACTGTACGAGTGTACAGCTCGATACCAGCATGTTTGGATGAGGGTGTTAGTGTTAGTTTGAAGCAAACTAACACCAAAATTAACACTTTTTCATCCAAACACATGTGTTAGTTTGGTGTTAGTTGGAACTAACACCCCTCAAAAAACTAACATCTCCAAGAGGTGGTAATTGGTGTTAGTTTGGTGGACCCCACCCTTTTTCTCTCTCCCTCTCCTTTTTCAAATGATGGGAAAAGTTACTTTAAATGCAAACTAACACCTCCATCAAAACATCCAAGGTGTTAGTTTTTTATGTGTTAGTTTGGAGGTGTTAAAAATTACCACTACCACTACCACTAACATATACCATCCAAACACATGGCCACCATACATTTTCGATTTTTCACGTCAGCCACACTAGGCAGCAGTAGCCAGTAGGCACTAGCTGGGGGGAGAAGCGCGCGCGTACGCACGCACTCGTGCAGGAACTGCCACTCTACGCGCCCGGTGTCCGTGTCCCCACCTGCCTTCTCGAAAGGCAAAACCAGCCAGCTAGCGGCTTCACCACCCTTCCAAACCCGGCGGCGGCTGCAGCCGCCCCCCCCCCCCCCCCCCCCCCTCCCCTGGGCAGCTGGCTACCATACCACCGCAGAGATACCGGTCCGGAACCATCACCGCAGCACCCGATAGATCGACCTGTCTGTCACCTGTGGCCTTCGGGAATATGGGATGCTACTCGCCCAGAGCAAAGCACTGGAGAGCCGCGCGGTTTCCCCGCCCCTATATAAACTCTCCCACCGCCCTCCATCACTCGCTCCATTACCAGCCGAGGAGCTTGCAGCCATTCCCACCGGACTCCAGAAGCTTCTTCTGCTAGAGAGAGAGAGAGAGAGAGAGAGAGAGAGACATGAGGCCAGTAGGAGGAGGTCGGGGAGGTGTGGCGGCGGAGCTAATGGCTGGCGGCGGGTCGCGGCCGAGCATGTGGCGGACGCCGACGCCGTACCTCTTCCTGGGCTTCGGCTTCATGATGGGCCTCATCGCGGTGGCGCTGCTCGTGCTCATCTGCACGCGCCGCAAGCCCTCGTGGCGGCGGCGCGGGGCGGGCATCGGGGACGAGGCTGCGTCGTCGTCGCCCTCCGCGCGGGCGCTCGCGCCGCTCGACCGGGAGCCCAAGGTCGTCGTCGTCATGGCCGGCCACGATTTGCCGTCCTTCCTCGCCAGCGTCAAGCCGCTCGGCCTCGCCCCCGCCACACGCGGCGGCGCCGAGACGCTCGCGCCTGAGGCCGCCGCCGCCGCCGTGTAGGCGGTTCGATCGCTCGCGCGAAGCCGCGAACACCCGCGTGGCGACGCGGGGCCAAAATTTTGTTTCATTTCCTTTTCTTTTTCTGGTTGAGGATTTAGTTGGAGCATGGTGGCGTCAGCCGTGAAAGCAAAGCACGCGGCCGGCCGGCCGACGGTGGCTCCGAGATCTGTAAAACGGTTTCAACGAATTTCAATATGTTACGGCAAAGCCTCCTTCTGGTCTTTGGATGTGGATTCATTGCTTCAAGGATCACATATAGCTATTTGGCTGCCTGCATGCGTTCAGCTGGATCCCCCATATGTCGATTGTTTTGACCTGTGTTTTGCACGCAATTTTCTTCCGTGTGACAAATTTAATTAGTGTGAGTCTGTTCAGCAGATCTTAAAGCGGTTTCTGATGATTTGTACGCCTGATTTTGTTATGAGAAAAATAATATTACGTAAGAAGCAGAAACACACAATTTAGCTGCTTAGAGCATCTCCAACAGATTAGCAAAAATCTTAGTTAATTTTAGAAGTTGAAAGGCTAGCTAAAAATAAAAATGCTCCTAAACTCAAAGGTAGACTTAACAGGCTCTTTAAAACTAAACTCTTTATTATATTACTGCATCAGTGGGCCCAGTGTGTCATCCCCTCTTGTCTTCTTCTTGCTCCCACTCGTTCCTCTCGACACTTCCTCGATGCAGCAGCGATGGAGGCGCGCAGTCCTCCGCGACACGCTTGCCTGCAGCAACATGCACCACCCCACCATCTACCGCGCATGGATCTCCATGGAGGAGCAGGCCGGCGGCAGCGACCGGCCATCCCTAGACGGCACCACGACCCTAATGCAAGGTAGCCAGAACAGAGGTGGGGTGCGGCTTGCTGATTGGAGGGAGCACCTTGTTCGATGGGCCTCATTGCTCTGATGGTTGTTGCGCCTGATGAGAAACAAACAGAGAGCTGGGAAAGAAAGAGGCTGGCGGCGGCGGAAGTTCTTTGAGGCCTAGCGCGCCCACCAATCCTCGGCGGCTCCGGCCCCGCCCATATCTCCCGGCGCCGCAAGCACGACGCCCCAAGCCCTCGACGCCGCGGGGAGCTCTTGCCGGCGGAACGAGCCCTGCGCCCCCAGCCCTCAGCGCCATGGGGAGCTCCGGCCGATGACGCAAGCACGCCGCCCCTGTAGCCAGGCCCCAGCGGGCAGAGGCAAGGGCGTCACGCCGCCAAGCCGGCGACCCACACCGCCGCTTCCGTCGATTTGCCTCGACGCTGGCTCCAGTGATGTGGCCGCCACCGATTCAGCCCCGTCGTCGGGTCCAGTGCCGTGCGAGAGGAGGAGGTTAGCGAGCGGAAGGGGCTCGCGAAGAATGGCGAGCGGACGAGGTTGGATACCGAGCCACATTGCGAGCCGACGATTTTGAAGAGACTGTTGGAAATCATTTTTACACCAATTTTGTTAATTTTAGCTAATTAACTTTGTTTTACAAGACTCTTGGAGATGCTCTTAGAGCAACTCCAAGAGCCTCTTTAAAAATCACTAGCTAAAATCCCGATTTAGCTAGCATGTAAAATGAAATAAGCTAGCAAAAAGTGGTTGACATCCAACAGTCCTCTCTAAATTAAACTATGCATATGCTCCGCCGCTGTGGGTCCCGCTTTGCCATCCTCGTGAAAATCGGGATAGCTAGTCACCCGCCACTAGCCAAAGATAGCTAAGGAGGCAACGAATTTAGCTAGTCAGGATAGCTAGTTGGGTAGATAGCTAATTTGTTGGAAGAGTGTTTTTTGAGATTTTTTCCAAAATTTAGCTAGCCAAATCATTTTAGCTAGTCTCTTGGAGTTGCTTTCTTAGCAACTTCAAGAGACTAGCTATCTTGACTTAACTAGCTAAAAAATAGAAAATTTGTCAAAAACGAATCCAAAAGACTAGCTAAACTTATCCTAGTTATCCTCCACTAGCTAAACCGGGGCTTCGCTAGCCATTTTTATTAGCCAATCCCGCTAGCTATCCCCTTGTACATGAGTATGGCGAGCGGGACCCACTAGCGATGGAGCATATGGAGAGTTGCTTTTAGCTAATCTGTTGGATTTCGTCAACTTTTTACTAGCTATTTAATTTTACATACTTAGCCAAAGCCAAATCAAGAATTTAGGCTAGTGAATTTAGAGAGACTCTTGGAGTTGCTCGGGAAGCCAAACAAACTCGCTGATAAAGGTTCGCGCGAAGCAACAACTCAATTTTCCTTAGCAAAACAGACTGAAGTGCACCCCCGGTCGGGTTGTTTTTTTGTTATGCCCGGTCTGGTTGTTGGCTGTCCGGGACAACCTGCCCGGTCCGGATCCTCTGACTGCCCTTACAAAAGTCACCAAAGCGAACAGTAAAATGAGGCACAAAAGTCACGAAAACACTGTAGCACTTGGTACTGTAGCAAGATACTGCAGCCTCAAGCCCTCAACACTGTGCGCATGTTACTGTAGCATTTAATCCTGCACGTCCGTCTGTGATCGGACGGTTCAAGGGGGTGAATGTCACGCCACATTGGTTTCTCTTTTTTTTTTTAATTAAACAGTGGTCACGGTGCTGGGCGAAATGCATGGCAAATACTCACTATATATTGCTTATGGCTATGGGATCAGCTTTTGTATGAAAAGAACTAATAAAAACAAATTAAATGGTACTAAATTTGTATTGTAAGTACTATGGATGTTTCTTGCATTCGTCAGAACCACAGAGGTTAACATTTGAATATATCCGCTAATGCGTTCGCGCCTAAAAAACACTTTGTGTGAATTTTCTAAACAATATTTTTTACTGTACACATGCGAGAAAATTATGAGGGTATTGTGCATATATACCAGCTAAAAATAAGAACGAAAAAAACCATCGTCCGCTCTTGAATACAATGTCACTAGACTTCAAAAGCACTTCGCTATACACATTGGGAACAATTGTGTATCAACTGCCGGATACTGGGATACAAGTTTCTGAGGGTTTTTTAAGTAGTACTACTAGATATTTTGAAAAAAAAAATCTTAATGATACCAATAACCATCGACCATCCAGGGCAGGATGAAGTGATAGCCTACTAGGGCTTAGCTGTATACATTGAAAATTTATTTTGTGTACCGGTACAAAGTTTTTTTCGGAATAATTACCGGTACAAAGTTTCATGCACGATATTCCATAGCACAATTCTGAGAATTTTTCAAAGTGGACAAAAAAGGATCCATTTAATTACATTCAGTCCCTTCGCATAAAAATGCAAAAGGAGATGGTCCGGGATGGAGCCCCTTCGACTACTGCTGCCTTGGTGCCACCATGGTGGTGGGACCAGGGGGCTGGTGGTGCTTGCTGCGGCGCCATGGTGGTGCTTCGGGATGTACCGAGTTTCTCCGGGTGGCAGTGTTGCGGTGGTGGCGGTCGTCTACCATGAACACGAGCGGGTGTTGGGAGTGGTGCCATCGGGTGAAAGCCTTCACCATTGTTGGTGGACATGATGGCGGCGGCTTGTGGGCGCCGACCTCCCTGTTGGGGCATCATGGGAAGGCACCTTGCTCTCATCTCGAGGGGCTCTCAGGGTGAAGACCTCGTCCACCTGGACGTGCGACGACGGCGCTTGGGCATCGTGACCTTCTTGGAGGCGTCGTAATTGGAGACCTACCGTTCGTGCTAGTGGTGCTGCGGGCTGCGTGATTGTTCCGACTTGCTATCTGAGTGCTGAGGGCCCATGGGCGCTTGAGGTCTTGAGCTGCGGTACTTGGTGCGGTGGTGATCTCTCTGTGACGGTGGGGTGGAGGAGATGCTCTCTTTGCGGCGTTTGTTACCTGAGTCCTTGGCAGAGAGTGAGGCGAAGCCCCCACGCAGTGGCCAGGATCAGTGGGCGTCCCCTGTGCTGTGACGGGAGTGTGTGTGCTGAAGCTTCTATAGATCGGAGGGATCGTCGGCTATGTATTTGCAGTTCGAGGGTGACAGCCCCATGGTGGAGGAGCTCCAAGGGGGGGTGGTCGGGCCTGCAGCGGGTTACGCCTTGGCGTGACACAGCGTTGGTTTCAATGGCGTAGGAGTCGGCGGCCTGTGTTGATCTTCTCTCCCACGTGGTCGTGGATGGTGGTGTGTAGTGTAGTGTGCGTCTGTTTTGTTCTAAGGTTTGTTGTGTGGTGGTGTTGCTTCGACTACCGTTACTCTTCTTCTTATATGACATATAGTAGTGCTCCTGCTTTTATCTTAAAAAATAGCTAGGAGTATAGCGGTAGTGCCAATATGACGCAGGTCAAGCCACGTGGGCCCGATCTCTGCCACTGCTTTTGCAAAAGCCAAACTTTCTGCAGTCGGCTAGCCTGGTGCCTGGAAGCGGCGCCTCGACCTCGCAGAGGGTCGTCGTCACGCTCACACTCACGCTCGCCGGAGTGGAAGCCGAGTCATGGACAAGCAGGGGCTAGGGGCAAAATTGGCAGGGAGCAGCTAGCTAGAGCTTGTACTCCAACAATGGTCATGAATCATGATTACCTCCACAAATGATGGTCTAATGCACATCAGGAATAAGCAACCAAAATCTCTTCTGTCGCTCTCCGCAGCAGTGCAGAATATCCTGGAGCATATGACTCCCCAGTAATGGTCCGATCCCGCCAAAGGTCTCAACTTTAATTTGCTGCTGATGTCTGCCATATCTTCGCCCACGGAGAAAATATTTGGACCGTGGTTGTTGGTGTTCGTGGCTCGTGGGGCCATGCGGCAAAAGATTGAAATGAAGGATTTTCCTGCATGACTCAGCTCGCAGGTTGTAGTTTTGAGTATCCAGCAATTTCTTTTTTTTCTTTTTAAAATAACATCCAACAATTTTCCTTTCACCAATCCAACTACCATATCAGAGGAGTTAATAAGAAAATAGTGATCCGACAGTCTCCATTTACATTTCTATTTTATTTATAATAATTTGGAAGATCCAATAATTCACCTCTAGGATGAGATTACTGAGAACAATGCAAAAGCATCTCCCCTAATAATCGTGAAAGTGGTATTGGGATATCCTTCTAACTAGTTAATAAGGAATACTTATTGGGAAACTGCTGAAAATGCTCTGTTATAAAGCAAACAAGCAGCCTTTGTTTCATGGTATCGTAACAATCCATCAAGGGCTATAATTTTTACTCCATCCGTTCTAAATTATAGGTCGTTTGACTTTTTTAACCCCAAATTTGACCACTCGTCTTATTAAAAAAATATGTAAAATATCATATTTTTGGTGGTGTCTTGCTTGACTTAAATTTGGTTACTTTTGCACATTTTTTGAATAAGATGACATGTTAAAAAAAGTCAAATGGTCTATGATTTAGCATTGACCGAGACAATAAGTTGTCTTATATTTTTTCGAAGAAATTGGGGTGCGGGGGGTGGTCCCTCGACAAACTGAGGAGAGCAACATGAGGTAGCATGTGTGCTATATAGAGGAAGCAAGTTGTCTTATATTACAGTGCAGCTGGTTATTATTAGTCTCTCATGTGTGCACGCAGCAAGCCGACACGGAGCACCTTTTGGAAAACGCACTCGCGCGCCGCACACGACCACGTACGGCTCATCACCTTTTCGCTGAGAGATAGAAGAGATTGATCGATGCGTGGCACACACCAATACACGCACGATATACACACACCATGCACACGGGCGGGGCACTTGCAAGCGGATCACCTGCGAGCGGGTCACCCTCTGATCTTCTCGGGCGGGGCGGGTCCCTGGCCGCGAGCTGGAACCCGCGCCCTTCTCATGGGTGCCCTGATCTGATCGCCGCGACGAAGGAAGGGGCGACCCGGATATGCCGCTAGAGTCGACCTCCGCGCTCGGCTCGTCCCCGCTCCACGGCGGCGACGGCGACAAGTCTTCATTAGAGGAGACGTGGTGCTCCCCCGCCTTGCGGCGCTAGATGCAGTTGTCGTTCCGATCGCGCTTGGCGATCTCTTTCTCCTTATGCCACTCCTTGCGCTTGGCCCCCCCGCCTGTCCGCAGCCGCCTGGTTGCGCTTGAAGATTGCCTCCTCCGGGAGAGGCGCCTTCACGGGCACGAGATGGGAGCTCTTCAGCTGAAAGAGGTCAGGGCAAAAGGAGTCAACAACTATAAAGAAGTTCTCGAGAAGATCCAAACCAAGAGAAGACACCGAACTAGTCGGGAAACTTGTCGGAGAAAGAAACCACTTACGAGCTTTTCAGTTCCCTCGCGAGGAGCATCGGCGGGAGCTGCACGATGGCCAATCGAAGGTCGACTTCCCGATGGCCACCGACACGCGGCGCTGGATCTGGTCGGTGATGGCAGCTCGAGCGCAGTCACGGTCCCTCTCCATGGGGCTCTCCTGGCCGACATCTCACAAAGGTGAAGAGGCCGCCTCCGGAGCGGAGCAACCCCCAGGCGTGATATTGGCCGATGACGGCCGTCAGGTCGACCCCGACGTGGCGAAGGCGTGCCAACACCGCCTAGTGCTCCTTGAGCAGCTTCTCCTGCTCCGCCTTCAGGGGTCCATCGGTCCAATTTCTCGGCGCCTGGGCGATGGAGTTTCCGGTGAACTCCAACAGCGTGTGCTCGGGGTCGTTCGTGAGATAGAACCACCCCTTGTGCCAGCCTCTGTTGGAGCTGGTCAGCGAGAAGGGGATGTACTTGCTACCCCGACCTTGCTTCATTCGGAGGTTGGCGCAGCCGATGGTCATCGCGATGGGGTCGTCCTTCAAACACGCGAACATGAAGAAGTACTTGAAGAGGTGCCAGTAGGCACTGATCCCCAAGTACCCCTCACACAGCGACTCAAACGCCGCCATCTGTTAGACGCTGTTTGGATTGAGGTGCTGAAGCTGAAGCCCGTACTCGACGGATGAACCGCCCGGCAGGAGTGGAGAAGCCGTGCTCTTGGAAGGCCACGAACGAGACGATGTACCCCTTTGGCGGGCGCGACACGGACTCCTCACCAGGCACCTTCCACTCCACGACATTGGTGAGTGGAGGGAGCTGCCCGGCAGTGACAAGGCGGTGTAGCATCATGCAGGACACGTTGGAGCGCAACCAATTCTACATGGCGGCGGCAAGCTTTCGCATGCGACTCTGGCGAAAACGGTGGCAGCGCTGCGGGCGTGAGGGGCGAAAGAGGTAGACGACAAGGGCAGAGGGGCGAAAGAGGTAGACGGCAAGGGCAGAGGAAAAGGCAGGAGAGTAAAAGTTCCAAACTCTCCGCCGACCCGCAGTTAAAATGGAAGGGGCGCGGCCGGCGACCTTGAATGCTGGCCCCACCACAACGAAGAGACGCCTACCCACGCGCACGCACCCCGGTGTAACTGACACCCGCCTGTGCTACACCTCGATCCTCGGTGGGCTCAGATACCTGAACCTCCCCCACCCCGTCTTTTCAAACCATCTCATCCGCCACGTCGGCTAGGACCTCCACAATTCCCACGACTCCCACAACCTCCATGTCTCCCACGACCGCCACGACAACCTCGACAAAAAGTACTAGAACCACAACAACACCACTGAAGATTAAAACCCCACAAGAGAGTCTATAACTCACTCGTGGGCTCGGGGGCTACATCCGTCGGATGCGCTCGCGCGCACCCACCGAGAAGATCAAGAGCAAAGATCGATGTGATGCCTTTCGTCTGAGCCTATGTGTGAGTCCTTGACTCCCTCTCAGGCTTGGGGGCAACTGACGAGGGCCCAGATTAGGGCCCCCTTCGACGGCGAGATAATCTATCTTGAAATGGAGTCTTCTGACACCATTGACAATGTGAAGGCCAAGATTCAAGATAAGGAGGACTAAGAACCCCTGTCAAGACCATCACTGGTAAGACGTCTCATTTCCAACTAGTTGGGAGCTTCCTCAACAAGTCTCCTACTAGAGAAACCTTCTCCGACAAATCTGTGTCTCACACGACAAGTCGGCGCCTCGCACGAGGAGTCTCTGCCTCCGACAACCTGCTCGCTTGCACGAGCAGTCTCCATCTCTGACCAAGGCGCGGTCCACACAACGTGATGCCGCACCGATGCACGGACTCCTTTGCTATGACACGTGGGGCGCCAGTTCCCATGCCATGCAAGCACAACAGCTAGAGGCACGCGTGGGCAGCCGGCTCTGACAGAAGCCTTAATGCAGCTCTGCTCAGTCGCGCGGCCATCAACACGCTGTCCCATCCAACCCTGCAGCACGCCAACTCCGACCGAGGCACTCAAGCACCCTCTACGCTTAGCACTGGCCTATAATTAGGCCCTAACGTGGCGAGCTCACATCGTACTCAGACTGGTGACGGTTGAGTCAGCACCAAAGTGCTCGGAGGAGGCGTCAGGTAACCAAAATGAACAGCCCCGCCCCAACACGCGGCAGCTCCGACGACAAACACAGCCCAGCCATCTTCAAAGCTCCTTGATGGACAGCGACGTGCGAGAAGATGTCCCAGCGGCCGGCAAGTATCTTCTATTTTGTTTCCCTTTTTGCCCCTCTCACTTGCGTCTATAAAAGGAAGAGGAGAACAACCGTCACAAGGGCTGACGAAACGAACACTTGCACTTCAGGAACCTAGGCTCGACACCCTCGCGTGACCAGTTTGTAACCCCTACTACAAACAACCCTAGCACGACAACACGACAGCTCGATACTGAACGTAGGGTATTACTCCTCGGAGGCCCGAACCAGTCTAAATCCCGGTGTCTAATGTGCTGGCCATCCGAGTTCGACACACGATCGATACGAATTTACTGTCCGGCTGTAGAAAACCCCGACACTTGACTTTTTTAACCTCAACTTTGACCACTCGTCTTATTGGAAATAAATTGTGCAAAATAACATATGTTTTGTTGTGGCTTGCTTTATTAGTAAAAATTCTTCAAGAATGATTTAAATTTGACTATGTTTGCACAATTTTTGAATAAGACAAGCAGTCAATCTTGAGGTTAAAAAAGTCAAATGATCTATAATTTAGAATGAAGGGAGTACAATACAACGATTTGTTTCTCTTAGATTATGGGTGCTGATTGAGAGAATGAAGTTGTCTTATATAGTTTTTCGAACAGATTCAGTTGGCAGATCTTTTTTATTGATCGAAAGAACCCAGAGGATGGGTATATAGGTACAATGAACCTACAAAGCATTATCTCGACAAGTCGAGGCGAACGACATGAGCTAGCATGTGTATCATACATGGGAAGTTGTCTTATATTATAGTGCAGCTGGTTATTATATTAGTCTCCTGTGTGCACGCAGCAAGAGCTAACATGTGTTGGGGCACCTGATGAGGTGGTTCGTGCAAGCAAGCCGACACACGGAGCACCTTTTGGAAAAGGCACTCACGCGCGCCGCGCACGACCACGGCTCATTGCGAAGATCAGACCGCGCAACTAGCTGGCAGCGTCGATCGAATCCACTTCCAAACGCAGAAACGCTAGTTTTCACCTTTCGCTGAGAGATACACGCGATTGATCGATGCGTGGCAGTGGCACACACCAATACACGCACGGTATACACACCATGCACACACGTACACCTACCATGCCCGCACATGATCACATTAAGCACGTCAAAAACGCGCCACCACACGCACTCAACCAAAACGTCACAAAAATAAAAAAACTAGCACGTAGACACATGGAAACTTCCCATCACCTTCTCTGCTACCATTGACCTCATCATCATATGAACGCGACAGGAATGTGTGGTGTGACCGTTACTGCGCTCGCTACTAGTGCTGTTGTTGTAGTGGTGCCCATCGATTCACCGCATCGCAACGACCGGATCGCCTGAGAGTGACGGTTCCTCGATTTGTCAAAAGATACTTTCAGGGGGCTGTTAGTGGGTGCTTTTTGCTGGATGCAGCAAATAATGAACTAACGGAATTGAACCATCAAGCAAGAACAGGGGGTTAATAAAGTTCGTACTTGATTGCCATATCTTTAAGACACACCCAACCCAGACTTTTTTACTCATAGAGTCTTAGAGCCTAAGGGCAACTCTAATCGGCCTCTTAAATCTGAGCCCCTATTCAGCCATATAAGGATCTATCATCCACATTTAAGGTTTCTCTTTTGCTTCCAACTCCAATGCATCTTTTATATACGAAAAACCAATTCTACAATCGCCCGCCCCTAGCGACCGATCTGATCACGCCTCCCTTTCCCGAAACGTCCCAACGCACGGGAGCGCTCCTCTTTCCCTTTTCAGCCGCGTGTCCGCACCCGACCCGTCACGCCGCCGCCCTCACGCCGCTCACGCCGGTCAACTAAAGTAATTTCAGTGAGAAAAAATATATTCCAAACTCAGTTTCTTGTTTTCCCTCTCTCTCCCCGTACCCCTCAGGCCCCGCACGCCTGTTCGCCTGTTCGGCTCTCCCCGAGCGAGGGGGCGATTCCGGAGGCGATTCGAATCCGCGGCGAGCCGGCGACCTCTACGGCGGACCTCGGCCGGCGGACGGATTCGTCGGTGAGTTATCCAGCATCGTGCATCCATGCTCTCTCTTTTCCTTGGGCGGTCTGAGTTGCGATAGGGATGATGTTGTTCGGGGGTTTCTAGGGTTCCAACGATTTCTAGAATTATTTCGAGTTGAATAGGTTCCAAACCGAGCACGAGAGTTATGCAGGATGTGATTTTCGGTTTTTGCGGATTGGGGATGATGAACTCGTTTTTGCAGGGTCCCATAGGGTTCTAATATTTTTGAAATTTGGAGAGAAATTTATCGAGTTGAATGGATTTAGGCTGAGTATGAGAGTTATGGACCAGGATTTTTATGGGGCTCTGGGGTCAACAGTCGGGGGATTCGTGTAATGAACTTTGATTTTTTTTAATATGAGATTATTCCCCTGTTTTCACTGTCATGGTAGTTTCTATACATAAAAATATTTATTGTGATGCACATACAAAGCTGATCAATTGTGGAACAATACCATGTGACCTACTCTACACCTCTCAAGCACTGAAGATTTCATCCACGTCAGGTTGATTACTTGTCGTACCGTCGGTGTTTAAACCTCTCGACCTCCATGGGAGGTACCCGCAGCAAGGTAGAAGGTGGGGATCGCCATGATCCGGAACCCGAAGGTACGCGAGGACACAAGACACAAGATTTATACGGGTTCGGGTAGCGGAGTAGCTACCCTACGTCCCGTTTGGGGTAGTATTGCGCCCGCGCTTGGTGTTGTTCCCCGAGGGATTGTGGATGTGCGGCTAGGTACTCGGCCCTCCTTTATATAGTCCAGGGGGCGAGTTCCTAGTCGGTTACAAGGCAGAGTCCTAGTAGGATTACACGAGCGAGTCCTAGTAGGAGTCCGTCTTCTACTCTTCCTCCTTCCTTGCATGAGTACCGGGGAGTATGCCCGACGGTACCACTTTCACTTTCCACGGCCAGCATAGACTGACCGAGATCAGGTTAATTCCACAGGCGGCAATAGCTACTCGATTTATCCCTGATTCAGAGATTTGGATTAGGGTTAAAGATTGTTGCTGGAGAAGATTTAGATGGGGATTGGGGGCGTACCTCGCTTTGGACCTAGTAACTACAGCATCCGCGGCTGTGGGACCAAAGCAAGCTAGTGTTACCAAAGTGGAAGAGGCAAGCTATGTGTGAACATAGGAAGAGAAGATAAAAAAGGAGAAAGTTTGATCTAGGGGGAGTTTGGATGATGGTAAGCATCCAAGCAAGTGTAAGTGGTTCTAATTTTGTCAATTTTTGCAAATTTATACTTGTTTTGCTTGTGTTGTCATAAATCACCAAAAAGGGGGAGATTGTAGCGAACATGGCCTCATATGCCATTAGTTCGAGTTTGATTTTGTTGATTCATGACAACATGATGAATGAGACTAACCACATTGTTTAGCATGTCTTTGTAGACACTTCTAGGTCCCAAGGATGCAAAAATATCACATGTCAAATTGAGAAGATAGTCTATTTTTCTAGGGTCAAAACCGAGCAAGAAAGGAAAAGAAAACACACCGTCGGATGAACCGACGGTACCATCGGTGCATAACGTCGGTGTAGTTGGTACACTGCACAATAGGTCAAACGAAGTTGACACCGTCTGATGATCCGACAGTCCTATTTCTAGACGCGCCAGATGAATTGCAGAGAAGGAGCAGCGAAGACAGTAACACCAGATGATCCGATGGTCTGAGTGAGGACACTGTTGGTCTATTCGACGCTCAGTTTGAATCAAGACAGAGACACGCCAAGACGAAGTCTTCCGCACCGGATGAACCGATGCCTTGTTCAAGGGGAAGCTTCGGTCTATCCGACGGTCGCGTGGAATCTACCAGAGATGTTTTGGCCGCGGGGGTCTTCAGCACCGGATGAACCGATGCACCATCGGTGTATAATGTCGGAGTAGTTGTGTCAGCAGATCTTCAACGGCTAAGTGATGTGGAGGGCACCGGATGAACCGACGCCTAGAAAAAGCATAGCGTCGGTTCATCCGACACTACCTTTTTCAGTGGTCATTAGCCAACGGCTCTTTGGATGCCTTGGGCTAATTATACCCCCTCCACTCACCCATTTGAGGTTGTTGGATTGTGTGGAAGTGCAGAGGAGCAAGACACCTAGAAGATCATATCCAATCCATCCAAGTGCTTAATTGCTCATCCATAGACTTGCATATGCTTTGTGTATGTGCTTAGTGCTAGGCTTAGCTTAGAGCTGAGTGAGTGCAAGGTTGTGTCAACCTTGTGAGGTGATTCTTTAATGAATCAAGGTGTACAAGGTTCGCTGGTAGCCTTGGGGCCTAAGTGGCTCACCGACAATCGTCTTCGACCCTCCGGCTTGGTGTGGAGTGGCGAGGACACTTTGTGCAGGGGACGTGGAGACCCCCTTCCTAAGTGGAGAAGCTCCTTAGTGGAGGCGGCATCAAGGTGACCAAGGGAGCTTGGCGAGTGACTAAGTGGCGAGCCTTGGTGGCGAGTCGAGTGGTGCTCTTGGGAGAGACTTGGTGACCGGGAAGCAATACTCTTGTGTGAGTGCTTCAACAACGTGGACTAGGGGTGGCTTAGTGCCTACCGATACCACGAGATAAATCGCGTGTCAAGAGTTTGCTTCCTCCCATCCCCTTTACGTTTCCACATTTACTCTATTGCAATCTTTGCTTGCCTTTACTTTCCTAGATTAGTATCATACTAGGATTGGTTATAGGTTGCAAATCTTGTTTTGGGATGGGAGTTACACACTAGAACAACCCTAGTTGCACATCTAGATAGTATGTTCTAGTTTATGTTTGTGTAAAAACAGTGAAGGCATAGGTTAAGGTTTTTAGTTGCCTAATTCACCCCATCCCCCTCTTAGGCCAACGAGCATCCGATTCCTTACAACGGCCTCGATTGAATTCGGACGAACCTGAGAACCGCGACTACTCGATTGAATCCTGGCGACCTGGGGACTGCGACTGATCGATTGAATCCTGGCGAATCTGGGCAGCTGCGCGCACAAGAGCGGGTTCTGGAGGTGCACGCAGGAGTTCAGGACGGAGGTGCGCGCAGGAGCGAAGGGAAGCCACACCTAATCCGTGGAAACGAGGGGAGACTTCCACAACGAGGACTCCATCTGGTTTCTTCCTCCTTAGGCGCAGGTAAACTCGACGTCTACGTCGAATGTAGACGCCGTTTCTTGGTTTTTTCCATTCTCTTTCTTCAATTAATACCATGCCACATCAGCTCCACCTTAGCTAAGACTCTAAATGGAGTCTGGGTTTGGACTGCCCTAACAAGTGATCGAATGGAAGGGTGCTCGATTTGATTAATTATGTGCTTCATGCTGCGCAGTAACATTAGAGGTAGTAAAGTGCACGTCCACATGCATCTTTTTAACGGTATTCGATATATGTATGCACATGCAAAAGGCGGTTCATCACGTGCGGCCAGTCAAGTCCGCATATACATACAGGGGTGGACGAGGAGAAGTAAACAGCAAGAAGAGGAACAGTCGCCGACAACACCCCCCCGGCTGTTTTGGAGCGATAAACGACTTCAGGGAATGAACTCTGAGAGCATCTGCCATCCAGCCCCCCGGCCCCGACCCGACCCCAGCGGAGTCGCCGGCTGCCTCCAGCCCTAGTGGCGGGGATGGTAGGGGCAGCGTACGCACAACCAGCTCAGCATGATCTCGGTAGTGAGACCGGTGTGCCAATTTCATTTTTTTTCCTTTTCCTTATTTCGTTATTAGAACGGTCGGTGGAGTGACCCCACTGCTAGACATACCATTTGTTGGGATGGGAGCAACTCCAACAGTTTGGCAAATCAACTTGGCAACTATCTAATTTTGGCAAAACGAGAAAAATTGCCCTCCAACAGTTTGGCAAACCAACTTGGCAAAAATAGAAACTTGGCAAAACTCACCTCCCACGCGCATATATGCGCGAGCGTATCGTGTTGCCATCGGCGTTTCCCTCTAGGTGGGAGGGTGAAAAAAGAAATAAAGAATAGAGAATGATTCATGATGTAAAGTTTCCAAGAGGTGGAAGGGCATAAAAAAATTTTGTTTCTTTCAGTATTCCTGATGTAAGTTAGATCTGTGTTTGGCAAGTGAATTATGCCAAATTCACTACAGGAAACGCGTGCTTCGCCAACAGCTTAGAGCTGTTGGCGAAGACTCCAACCCTGTTGGCGAAGGCTTTCCCAACAGGGTTTCCGAGTTCATGTTGGAAAAGAACTGTTGGTGTTTTAAGTGATGGGAAAGAGCTCTTCGCCAACAGGAATTCCGGCCCTGTTGGGAAAGCTTCGCCAACAGCCATGTGTGCCGTTGGCGAAGAGGGGACGCCGTCAGCTCGGATGTCGTTACCTTCGCCAACAGGGAAGCGACGGCTGTTGGCAAAGTCCCGTTGGCAAAGGGAATGGCGGCTTTGCCAACGGCTAGCTTTGCCAACGGCATCGGGTGAAGCTGTTGGCAAATCCGCCGGACAAGGTCGTTGGCAAAGAAGCCCGGCTTGCCAACAGCTTTGGGCCAGCCGTTGGCAAAGCCGGGCGCGCGCTTCGGGGGGAAGCCTATCTTTGCCAACGGCTGCCCAAAGCCGTTGGCAAGCCGGCAAGGCCGGTGAGGAAAGCCCAGCTTTGCCAACAGCTTTGGCCCATGCTGTTGGCAACGCTGGGAATCTTTTCCCCCTTTTCTTTCGCTCTTTTCTAGCATTTAATTCACACATCAAATCCACACATCAGCATATGAACCAGAATACCACGTATATATCAACAATATAGCATATGAACCACATTTCGGCATCGGTTTCGATCTCAACATGAATCCACACATCAAATCCTTCGATACATGTCCATAATACACATAAAGTCACGAAACGAGTGCATACATGTCCAACATACACCAGGATGTCCAACATACATGTCCAAAATGTCCGACAAGTCCAACATACATGTCCAGGGGTCTAACATGCATCGCTACTAGTCCATAAGAGGTAGTCACAGGTACCTAGCTCGTGGCGCCGTCCCCAGGGGTCCCGGCGCCGTCCCCAGAGGTCCCAGCGCCCCCACCTTGCTCCAACGCACACCACCCCGACTAAGGTTGTCGCCGTGGCCGCGCCCGAGTCCACCCCGACCCCCGCGGTGGGTCGTAGTGCCGCAGGGGCGGGCGAGGCCCCCGCCGCGTCCGCGCCCCCGCCACGACGAGTAGGTCCGCGACGGTGGAGCTCACGTGTACGGCCGCGTGCCCACGTGTACTCTCGCTTGTTCTCGCCGAACATGCGGGCGGCTTCCAAGTTAGCGGGCAAATTCGGGTTTGGATCACACAGCAATGACTGCAAAATGGCACACCCTCAGGTTTGTCACACAGTGTACCATCAACATAGATGGTTTTTCAGCTCAAAAGAAGAAGATATTTATAGTTTAGAAAAGTCGTAAAGGGTCAACATAAACAGAACCAACATGTTGGATCAGCATTCAGCAAAGGCATGCACATTCAAGAGGAGAAACAAAGGCAGACATGCACTCCAAGCAAAGCTATCAGTGAAAGGAGAAGAGTTAAACTAGTAAGCACAAAAACACAAGCAAAGCTATACATGATCTAAGAGAGATGGTGTGAGTGACTGTATGTGATTAGAACCATTTTCAATTTAAACTCTTCCAATATATAGACAATCTAGTTGATTGCAAATGGTAATGTTTTGACATTGCAAACTTTGAGAGAAATACTACTATACAAATTTACATATAAGCCATATGCAGTTAGCACCACAAGAAAGAAACCAAAATATTAATGTTTAAATATTCTTAGCATGGTATATTTTGGTCCTCATGAAGCCCAAACAGTATATAAGGAACTATGGATGGCTGAACTCAGAGGTCACCACATCCACAGTATATAGCAGCCCAAACAGGCACAAACAATCTATCACAACAGATTAAAAAAACATCAACTTAATCTACACCCTAATCTACCCTAAAGACTTCATGCAACTGCGGTGATGCAGACAGAGCAACTCTCAACTATGCTCTCTGTCCATTACAAACATGTCAGCAGAGCAAACTAAATAAATATGACTTGCAAGTCCCTAAGAAAGAAGGCAATATGCAGAAATTTATAGTTACAGTTGAAACTATTCATAAAACAATAAATTCCATCCATACTAAATGCTAGCAGATTTAAGAGTGGATTTAAATTATGCTACCAGTTGAAATTCTTTATAAAATATAATGTTTCAACCCCTCAAGGACTCCAGTTCCAGATTTGCACGGAAGAGTGTACTCTAACAAATACATGTTTATAAGTATATGCTGAAAGAAATTATGAATGGGAACAAGCAACTATGAACATTTGAATGGCACTATCATCTTGGTATTAAAATTTTCGAAAGAAAAGGGCGGTATTAATACATGAGGGAAATCATTTGTTTCTAGCTTGCAAACTTAGCCGGTTTGTGTAAAGAAGAGTTATATGGATGAAGACCGGATATATTAGCACCGCAGAGGATCCTCTCTAATTCGCAAATTCCGACCGGCAGGATTTAGTAGATCATTGACAACCTACAAACCAATGAGCCATGAATCGAAAAGTACAATCGAGAATTACAATTCATTTTGTAGAACAAACACTAATCGAGAGACATTTATAGACCAAGCAAAAGTACCTCAAATAACAAATATTATGGTGATAACAAAAATGACTACATAGACAAACCTCATTGTAAATTTCCAAGTACGACACACGTAAGAGAAACTCACGGTTCGGTGTCTACAAACAGAAACAGAAGCAGTGATAAGTACATAGGTTTAGCTGCATCATCTCTATGTGTATTTCATCATATCATGATACAAGAAGGTTCGTATTTAAAGAGTACCTCTTGTATAATGCTAAATGCATCTTTGACAGCCAAAGGTATAATCCCTGGAGATCTTTGGTCTCCCCGAATCAAAAGAACAAGTATATCAAGATACTATCATTTTGAAATGTGAAGAAACTAATGGAATGTTGTATAATACTGGTCTAGTAAATTATAAGAAAGGGAATATAGATGATATCATGAAACAGTAAGTTGCAATTTGCAAATCATATGCTTCAAAATAGAAATGAAAATTTAGTGAGTGAAGCAATTTCATTTCCTCTACTTTTTATGGGGATGACGACTTGGTGTAGGGATACATAAACCTTAGATACCCCATCGAAAAGAAAACATACACTACAATCCGCAATCATATATTGGCAACCCACATTTTTTTTTCAGAATTCACATTCTTGACTACACACAGAGTCAATGATAGAGGGAGGTATGCACCTGGGGGAGGAACCGCCGACGTGGGAGCACCAGTTGCCGGCCGGCTCGCCGCTGCCGTTGTCGTCGTCGTCGCATCACGAACCTAGTAGAAAAAAGACGGGGGCCGGGGAGGAGATGCGGTAGAGGAGCAGCACCACCGTCTTGGCGGCGTGGTGGCCGGGCGAGGCCGGCGGGCGGGGCGGGGCGGGGCCGGCCGGCGGGGGCGGGACCGACGGGCGGGGCCGGCGGGCGGAGCGGCATCCGCCGCCGGTGGCGGCGCGCGTGGTGGCCGGGTGGGGGCGGGGGCCGACCGGCGGGGCCGGCGGAGCGGGGCCGCCGGCGGCGCGCGCGCGGGGTGGGCGGGCGGGGGCGGGGCGGGGCCGGCCGGCGGGGCGGGACCGACGGGCGCGGCCGGCGGGCGGAGCGGATCCGCCGCCGGTGGCGGCGCGCGCGTGGTGGCCGGGCGGGGCGGGGCCGGCGGCGCGCGCGCGGGGTGGGCGCGCGCGCGCGCGGGGTGGGAGGAGAGGGCGGCGACGCACGGGTTTGGGTGGGGAGGGAGGGAGCGGGTCCGGTGGCCGGGAGGGGGCGGGGCTAATTTGTTTTAGGTTAACGTTCTTTGCCAACAGCCTATAGGTGCGGCTGTTGGCAAAGACTTTTTTTATTTTTTACTGCGTCATCCTTCGCCAACAGATGCGGAATTAAAGCTGTTGGCGAAGACACTTTGCCAACAGCATCACAAGGCTGTTGGGAAAGAATTTTTGTGTTTTTGTTTTTTTCCTTTCAAATTTTTTGTGGGTCCTTCCTACTATAACTACATCTCAACTTCAAAACTTGGGGATGTTTTGAGCTATTTAACTAAATTTCGTTAATTATTTTCGTTCACTTGAATTTTTCGGCATAATTCAAATTTGAATTGCAGGTGCGTGAAATAATGAAACTTAGGCGTTCAAAAAATGATATTCATGTCGGGGAGTGTGTTTTGAGGCCGTGTCCCAAAGCTCACCCGAAAATTCGAAGTCCTTGTCCACGTAACACGACGGTCCACGCGTGGTACAACTGTTTTTTAATTATATAAAATCCAAACGAAGTCGAAAAATCACGAAACTTGTCGGGGTGTATTGTTATCGCATGTGGAGGCTACGATAAACATTTGAGAAAGTTTGGAGCAAGTTGCCGCGTCAAATGCTCAAAACCTAGACATCTCTACCGTGTGATCACTTGTGGAGCACATGTGGAGCCGTCTAGGTTTTGAACATCCGACGCGGTAACTTGCTCCAAACTTTCTCAAATGTTTATCGCAGCCTCCACATGTGATCACAAGACACCCCGACAAGTTTCGTGATTTTTCGACTTCGTTTGGATTTTATATAATTAAAAAACGCTTGTACCACGCCCGAACCGTCGTGTTACGTGCACAAGGACTTCGAAATTTCGGGTGAGCTTTGGGACACAGCCTCAAAATACACTCCCCGACATGAATATCATTTTTCGAACGCCTAAGTTTCATTATTTCACGCACTGCAGCTCAAATTTGAATTATGCCGAAAATTCAAGTGAACGAAAATAATTAACGAAATATAGCTAAATGTTAAAAAAATGGGCCCACATTTAACAATGTGCTTCTAAACAATGTAGCAAGGCTACCAAAAAAGTTTGAACTCAAAATTCGAAAAAAAAGAAAATTCTTTGCCAACGTACCGCAATCTTCCCCAACGGCCCCTACAAGGTCGTTGGGAAAGAAGGCTCTTCGCCAACAACTTGGTAGCCCCGTTGGCGAAGGGCTGCTCCCTTTGCCAACGGCTAACGGCGAAGGCCGTTGGCGAAGCCGACGGCGGCGGTACCGTTTGGCCGCGCGGAGCTTCGCCAACAGCTTTTCTTTCCCAACGGGAATGTTTGTTGGGAAATAACCCCTTCGCCAACAAACGGACTTTGCCATCGATCATTGGATTTTGGGCATTGGCGAAGATTTCTTTCCCAACGGCGGAATTTTCCTGTTGGGAAAGAGTTTCTTCGCCAACAGCTCAGGTCTTGGCTGTTGGGAAAGCGTGGGGCTGTTGGCGAAGCCGCAGTTTCCTGTTGTGATTGTTGGAGATTAACTTTTTTTTACTTGGCATACCTTTTTAGAGGTTGGCAAAACACAAGATTTGCCAAGTAAAATTTAGCGAACCCTTGGAGATGCTCTACGTCACTCGCGAATGCAAAATGAGATTTTTTTGGGCCCCTCGTTCCCACCCACCTCTGGTAAATGGTTTGTAGGGACGGACATTTCAAACTACCCAATTTTACAAATAAATGGCTATTTCAAACTGGCGCAGGAGCAGGTAGCGCACCTGGACCTACAAAATACAGTGTGATGTTTCAACCATTCCGCCGGGGGTTTCTAGCTCCTGTTTTGGTTTGCATCCGAACACCTTTTTACTTTCCCTCTGCGGCCCACTCCAGATGATCACTGCTAGTGGTCCCCTTTGCCCGATCTAATAACTTAATTTACTAACAAAGTTGCGTTAAGTGTGTTACTGAAGGTATGGTTTGCGCGCGCCTGCAGCTATATATCCGACCGGCGGCAGTTGGTAATCCACAAGATACAAGGCACGAACGCGATCGAAACATGCGTCGTCGATCGTCATGCCGTAGGATGCACTGCACGTGTGCGTGATACTGATACATCGTCTAGCTAGCTATCGCGTACGTCGTCTCGTGCTGGAAATCCCGGGGCTATACTATATGCTAGCTGGTAACGCATGGACAAAATGATACATGCTCATGACGGTTTCCCAGCGACGGCGAAATCCGGTGCGCGGCTAGCTTCATTTGTTTCTGGAAAGCGGGGCTTAATTTTTTTTAACTGCTTGGATCGGAGCACCTCCTAGGCAGCAGTGTAGCAGCCTGGCTGCTTGTTGCGTTGGTCTCCGCCGGCCGCGACCGCGAGAACGTACAGCATGGCCGCGCCGGCGTCGCATGGGTCGAATTGAAGTGCCGGATATATAGATGCTCGAATAGGAGTACGCCCGATCGATCAACCGCCGCGATGTAACTGGACGTGCGCGCGACTCGGTTCTCAGTGAACCCACTCCGTCGTTCCCCTCTCTGCTACCCTTCGATTTAGTTAAGGCATGTTTGGATCACCTTTAGCCCTATGACTAAAATTAGTCGCGCTAAAAAACTTTAATCCTCTTTTTGTTTGGAAGCAGTAGGCTAAACTGAATTAAAAGAGCATTAATTACTTCAGATTTCTCTCCCCTAACTTCTCTCTCCTCTCCTTTTAGCCCCTTTAGCCCCTTTTAGCCCCTTTTAGCTCCTCCCACCCCAGCTAGCAAATTTTAGCCTCAAGGCTAAAATTAGTCTCACTTTAGTCCCACCCGTTTGGAAGATTAGCTCTGTTAGAGGCTAAAATTAGTCGGCTAATTTTAGCCCCTGTGATCCAAACATGCTCTTAGTTTCATCAAATCGTGTGACAGGGAACAGTACAGGGGCATAGCATAACACATCTTTTTCGATTCTCCGCGACACGTACGGTGTGGGCTAGCACATCAGTTTTACGTTTCACACACCAGGGCGTCGTCGGTCAGTTTTATTTTACGCTCACTCGTTCCCCATTTGCTTTATCACCACCTCCGTTCCAAGATGAAATGAAACCCGGCAGCTGGTTTCCACAATTCCACCGCAGGGTCGGCCGGGAACACAAACCGCAGCAGTAACCTGGGCCGACCTCTCGCCGTGGGGATCGGAGGCAGGCAGCGACTCCCCGGCAGATCGAGCAAGCAACCCACACACACTGCCGCCATTATATATATACCCTCCCGGGCTCTCCCGTCGCCATCCGCGCCTCTCAGCAGATGCCAGCCAAGCAACAAGTCCGAGTCCGGGATCGACCGTGACAGGAGCGTGTGTGAGAGCGAGAGACATGAGGCCGGAGAAAGGAGGAGCAGGAGGCGAGGCGGTGGGGCTGATGCCGGGCGGCGGCGGCGGCGGCGGCGGGCGGCCGAGCCTGTGGGCCACGCCGACTCCGTACCTCTTGCTTGGCCTGTCCGTCATCATGGGCGTCATCGTCGTGGCGCTGCTCGTGCTCATCTGCACGCGCCGCGACCCGGCCTCGTCGTCGTCCTCGCGGCAGCTGGTCCAAGAGGCTGACGACGGCGAGAAGGCGGCGTCGGTGCGAGGAGTGCTCGTGCCGCTCGACCGAGAGGCGCCCAGGGTCGTCGTGATCATGGCCGGCGACGCCGTCCCGTCCTTCCTCGCCAGCGCCAAGCCGCTCACGGTCGACACCTGCAGCGGCGCCGCCGAGGCCGTGTAGCTAGCTAGGGATCGGGATCAAAGCGGCGACGCGTGACCGAATTTTGTACAGGATATTTTCGTTTTGAGTCGTTGTACCTTTGGCAATTGCCATATAATCCGGTGATCTGTGAAACGAGAAGATTTGGTTTGTCCCGGAAAACAAAAAGGCTCTGTGTCATCGATTTGGTTTCAGATTTGAGCAATTTTGTGCTCGTACCTGCTGGTCCTAGCTGTTGCCCCTCCAATTTGCGGCCGGAGGTGGCGCACCAATGTGCATGTTTAAAAAAATTTCCTCACTTGCCTAGCACCAAAACACAAGTCTAAGTTTGTCTCACGCGAGCTTCGGTGCCGTTGTGTATGGATAGGGCCGGGGTTTGAAATTTTACTGACCTACGTGAAAAGACATTCCTCATAATAAAATATGTCCATGGGGTGGTGTTACTCCTGCACGTCGAGATTTTTTTTGTGCTCGCATATGGCGTCACTTTGACAACACGAGACCACACTCATATAGAGTATGTCGTCATCCTGACTTCCTCAGTGGCGCATGCACTGAGGGCATATTTGGTTGTGATCCTGAACAAGCAAGTGCTCCTAGGCAGCGATCACAGCCCTAGGCAGATGAAATCGACGGCCCGAGGATGCTGCCTAGCTCAGGCAGCAAACCACAGTCACGAAGCAAACAAGCCCTGACTGACCGGTCCAAGCGACCAACTAGGGGTGGGCGTTCGGTTTATTCGATCATTTCGGTTCGGTCTATTCGGTCCACCGAATTACCCGAATTTTCATAGGTATCCTTGTCACCTTTCAAAACTCTATGGTAGAAATTTAAATTCCCAGCTCATTTCAAGTATATAGATTTAAGGACTACTCGACTAAAGCAAGTACTAACAAGTTCATGTAAAAAATTCAAACAATAGTTTAAAACACAAAGCTGTAGCATCATAGTTTGAATCAAAATACGCAACTATAATGAATTTCGGGTTATTCGGTCTATTCGGGTTATACACTACAAGAACTAAAACCGAACCCGAACTCCGAATTATAAATTTATCTGGACCGAACCCAAATCTCGAAACCTGAATAGACTGACAATTCAGGTTATTTGGGCTCAGTTCGGTTCGGTTCAAAGTGTCCACCCCTACGACCAACTGGGTAATCTGTTAGTACTGCGAGTTCACACACTTGATGACACACATCACTCTTACCACACAACCGCACAGGACCATCCCCAATTCTAACTTCTAGTTGTATAATTAGTTTTCAAATTAACTCATGTTGTCCTCCTAATTAGCATACAAAGATTTAATATGACATGGGCTAAATTTTAACTTCTGCATCAAAACACCCCATATGTATCTCTGCTGATAGTGATGATCTACATCTATCGTGACGCAGCTGAAACATGTAATTTCATATCGGGATGCAAGTATAGAACCCAGCAAATGGAGTTCGATCTTAGTCTCTTGGATATTCTTCCTTTCTGAAAAATAAAAAGTCTACACCGTACCATCGCGAACAGATCAAGCAAACCCATCCACTAACACAGGAAAAGAACAACATTTTGCTCGGTGGTGTCCTTGCTAGATTTTGTTGATTTAACCTAATTGAATTGTGTAGGTTTCAAAGACTATGAACCATACAATACGTACTGGAGCACACATCTTGTTGCGGCCCGCTGTAATTTAGTCTAGTATCCAACAAGATCACAAGGAATAATAATATTTCAAGGGGGTGGGGGGGCATATGGCCCCTATCTGTCCCCTCGCTAAGATCCATCCATACGTACGGGTTTAGGATATGTTGGTCTTTGGGTTCAGAGTTTATCTTCTTCGTTAGACCTAGAATTCTCAAGCTGGTTTTTTTGTTAGTTTGCGAGTTTAAACTTCGAAGCCACTTAGAGCAAGTATAGGGCAAATAGCCGGACAACATGGAAGATAGAGAAGCGAAGAGAGAGAATTGGATGGGCATCTCGCGACACGCCCGCTGAAGCTGGCGGAGATGAGCTCCTGCTACCGCTATTGGTTGAATTTGTATGATGTGCATTAAATGCTTGCAGGTTTCACACCATCGTGTGCCAAGTCACGAGTCATGCAGCCGACAACGGGCGTAGACCATTAGCCATGCTTTTATAGCAGTCTCAACTCATAAAGTATATAATATATTCTTACCCCTTCTCTCTTTTCACATTCTAGTGCTGATCCTCCTGTTTTTCCCATCTTCTACCCTTGGATGGTGGTGGGTGGGGGCGAGGGGGGGAGGGGTTATCACAGATGGAATGGGGCAACAGTACGATGCATGAGCAAAGCACGACGGGGCCACGAGTGTTGAGCTCCGCAGGGCCGAGAGCAGGGCCTAGAGGGTCGAGTGCTGCGAAGCTTGGGAGAACTAGCTAGATATTACAATCTCATGTTCCAAATTGTAGGGCTTTTAGCTTTTCTAGGTAAATAGTTTTTGCCATGCGCTTAGATCATGTGTGACTAGATGCATCATAATATCTATAAACTTTAGAAAAAGACTACAATAACAAAAGTAGTCCTCGATGAAGAATATTGAAATATACCGCCACATGTGGACACATGAGCCATGCATACCTTTCCGACGAAATCCCTAGCAAAATAACCTTTTTAAAATTATGAAAATGATCGTATTTAACAAATTTATAAACAATCTGGCAACGTATCCACAACCTCATGTCATGCTCAATTGCTCGTGCGTAGCAGCAACCAACAAGCACAAGTAGTAGGGAATTGCTAATCACAAAGAGCGTGCGCAAGCACATTCCCTGGCGATCGGTTTCGGTCAGTCGGTTTCTGAGTGTGCATTCTAGATGGAAAGATCCTAAGTCGTTAGCTCAAGTATGGACGTGCTCAAGTCAAAGGCTATGTTGAAAGCCCTGAAGTGGAAATTGATCAAGTATGGCAAGATTGAAGACATTCAAGCTCAAGAGATCAACAAAGTGTTTTTTGTTTATTCTTGAGTATAGGTATGTCGTACTACCAAGAGGGATGCAACATTAGCGAGTTGAACAAGTCAAAGTGCTCATTAGTTGACCTAAGTGAGATCTAGCCTTGAGAGCCTTAGAGTGTGCTAACAAACCCTCATAACCTAACCTAAGCCATTTCATCTCAATGACGAAGTGTTAGATTCATAGAAAGGGTTTTGGGGGTGACTCGAGCCTGACCGGTCTGACCGATCAGGGGCACCAATCTGACCGGTGCCGCTAGCCCCAACGGCTAGTTTTTCAAACACCAGTCTGACTGGTGTAGGGCACCGGTCTGACCGGTGCCACCGGAGGTCCAATGGCTAGTTTTCTCCTTTGAGGGGTATAAATACCCCAAGGATTCTTCAGTTGAGGCTTGCTGTTTCTAGTGATATTGTTGAGTTCCCAAGCCATTTCTTGCAAGCCCTAAGCTTTAGTGGCTCTCCCCAACCCTCTCTTTGTGAGATTTGTGGATTCAAGCCATATCCTTTGTGTTGGGTTGAGAGAGTGAGCTCAAGAGAGCCTTTGTGAGCTAACAAGAGCATTTCCATAGCTTGAGCACTTTGGTTTCGCATTTACAAGCTTTGAAGCGTTTGTTACTCTTGGAGGTTTGCCTCCTAGACGGCTAGGCGTCGCTGGCTAGCTCCCAAGGTTGTGGTGAGCAGCGGGAAGTTTGTAAGGACTGCGATCTTGCCTCTTCGTGGAAAAGATCCCCTTAGTGGAAAGGAGGAAAGTGGTTGAAAGAGACCCGACTTGTTGTGGGAATTGTCCCTTGCAAGCTCCTCAACGGAGACGTAGTCGTTCCTTAGTGGGTAGTGAACTTCGGGAAACAAATCCTTGCATCTTCGTGTGGTTTGCCTCTCTAAGTTGTTTTTCTAGCACATTTGATTTGCTTCCGCTTCGATCTACTTGTGTGTGCAGTGTTCATTACCTTGCTTGTGATCATCTACAAAGGCTACTCACCAAGTTTGGTTCATGCTAGAAGTCAAGAGGTGCTTGAAGTTGTTTTTGCAGGTGCTCTGTGCTACACCGGTCTGACCGGTGAGGCGCACCGGTCTGACCGGTGTCTCCTATGAAGTCCAGTGCCTGACAGGTCTGATCAGTCATCGCACCAGTCTGACCAGTGGAAACTGTCCGCTCAAGTTTTCGGGGACGAAAAGTTTAAATCGGTCGTCTCGCCTATTCACCCCCCCTCTAGGCGACATCAAGGTCCTTTCACTCTTCCCCGAGTGTTGCACTTAGGGAAGGCTTCCCCGAGTGCATTTACTCCAAAGAATAGAGAGAGGTTCCTCTCATTATTCTAGCAATCTGTCTAGGATTTGTGAAGATTAGCATGATCAGGATCTCTCGTAGGTGTGTTGGTTCGATCTCATCGAGATCTCATCTTCTAATCGTGGTTTGTGGTTGCCATGTGTGGAAAAACCATCTAGATTTGGCTTATTGAGTGTTGCTAAGCCGAATATATCTATCAGTGTCTTGCTAATGCTATTGTCCACGTTTGATTAATCAATGAAATTGTTGTCAAATATTTTATATTTGATAATCACGTGAGATCTCATTTGAGTTGTCCTATTGAGTGTTGAGGCATTGTGCAACGTCGATTGTGGGTACCTGCTGAATAATTTAATTTGATCTTGTCGGTAGAAACATCTCTCACATCAATCTCCAAACGCTAATTAAGAGTATTAAATGTAGATTAATGACAAAGCTCGTTCCACAACCTCTACCTTAATTTTCGAGATGAATCTAAGGAGTCTAATTATGACATGATTAGACTGTTGAACAGTGAATGAATGAATTAATTGAGTGGGGGGTGGACCCCACTATTTATGTACAAGGAAGGGGCACGAAGGCACCCTTTGGCAGGAGGGGACGCGCCCGTATGGGAGAGACACACCCGTATGGGGAGCGGCTGCCTCTTCCTAATTACATACTAATGATTATCTTAATTACATAATTAAGCTAATGATCATCACTAATTATTTCTTAGCACTCCCCCTTGATCAATAGCTTCATGAGGTCTTGATGTAATTTGACTTCAATCATCCTTGGATATCATCTTGTAAAACTCCTCCAAAAACCCTATGGGAAAATATTTAGGAGAAACCAATTGTGTGTATATGCCACTAAAACTCCTTTAAACCCAGTGGGAAAATATTAGGAGAAAATGATATGGCATTATTGTCTTATTAGATACTTGTATGAGAAAACCTTTGGTAAGGAAAAACTCATCAATAAGAATAATGATCTGAGGATCATGTTTGAACATGCTTCTCCAAAACCTAATAGGAAAATATGAGAAGGGATTTTATATCTTCTTAAAAACTCTTATAGAGAAAACAGAAGATATGACATAGAATATGTCTTGTATACCACCCATAAAACTTTAATGGAAAAAATAGGTGATATAAGATATGATTTTGTATTGACATTGCCTCATTAAAACATTTTTATGAGAAACCCTGTGAGGAAAACTCATATAGGAAAAAGAGTACAATAATCAAATGATCTCTTATAGAGAAAACAGAAGACATGACATAGAATATGTCTTGTATACCACCCTTAAAACCTTAATGGAAAAAATAGGTGATATAAGATATGATTTTGTGTTGACATTGCCTCATTAAAACATTTTTATGAGAAACCTTGTGAGGAAAACTCATATAGGAAAAAGAGTACAATAATCAAATGATTATATATAGGTCATATCAAAAGGAGTCTCCCCCTGATTCTTGCAAATCTTTGAGTTGTCTCATACCAATCCCAAAAACGTATTTTTGGAATAAGGATGTTGGTAATGATTTTGTGAATAAATATGCAAGATTATCACAAGATTTAGTTTGCAAGATTTCTATCTCTCCTACCTTTTGTAGTTGATGAGGATAGAATAATTTAGGAGCAATATGTTTTGTAAGATTGCTCTTTATATAACGTGCTCTCATTTGTGCAATACAAGCAGCATTATCTTCATACATTATGGTAGGATTCATGATTGAACTTATACCACATGATTGTTGTATGTGCTTAATCATTCTGCGAAGCCATACACATTCACGTGATGCTTCAAATAATGCAATTATTTCAGAATGGTTTGTAGATGTGTCTATTAGAGTTTGTTTTGATGACTTCCATGAAATAGTCGTTCCACCATGTAAGAATACAAAGCATGTCTAAGATATGACTTCATGGGGATCAGATAAATAGCCAGCATCTAAGTATCCAACTAATGTTTTATCTTGGTTAATTTTATAAAATAAGCCAAGATTTATTGTGCCAATGAGATATCTGAAGATATTTTTAACTCTCGCCCAATGGTGTTGTGTTGGAGTAGCGTTGTATCCAGCTAGCAAGTTTACCGCAAATGCAATATCTCGCCTGGTGCAGTTTGCGATATACATCAACACTCCAATGGCACTGAGATATGCCACTTCTGGTCCCAATACCTCTTCATTTCATCTTTAGGTCTGAATTGAACTTTATCAATTTCAAGAGAGCGTACGACCATAGGTGTTTTGGATGGATATGATTTATCCATATTGAATTTTTTGTAGAATCTTTTGGATATAAGCAGACTGGTGTACTAAAGTCCCTGTTGGGAGGTGCTCAAGTTGTAAACCTAAGCAAAATTTGGTTTTACCCAAATCTTTCATTTCAAATTCCGTCCTAAGATGGTTGTGTGCTTCATCTATATCTTGTTGAGTCCTAATGATATTGAGGTCATCAACATATATAGATATAGTACAAAATCCAGTTGAGGATTTCTTGATGAATACACATGGGAAATCACCATTGTTGGAAAAACCCTTCTGAAGAAGGAATTCCATTCTTCTTGACCGTTTTAAGCCGTATAATGACTTATGATGTTTTATGCGATACATGTTGCGTGAATGATTTTTGTTCGGGATATCAATTCCTTCTGGAACCTTCATATATATATATATGAATCTAGTGACCCATATAGATATCCTGTCACTACATCCATGAGATGCATGGATAGACCTTTTTGTGCTACCAATGATATTATATATCGAAATGTTATACCACTCATAACTGGAGAATATGTTTCATCGAAATCGATTTCGGGTTTCTGCGTGAACCCTTGTGCTATAAGTCTCACTTTGTATCTCACCACCTCGTTGTTTTCATTCCTTTTACAGACGAAAATCCATTTTGATCCCACAGGAAAAATATGATGAGGAGTAGGCATCACTGCGGAGAATACCTCTCGTTTCTTGAGCGAGTCTAATTCTGTCTGGATTGCTTCCTTCCATTTGACCCAGTCGGGGCACTTAATGCACTCTGCCATGGACATAGGTTCGGGATCAATGCGAAGTTCATTTGCAATCTTAGTGGCAAAGTAAATGTCGGCATTTGTAGTCTTTCTATTGTATGATTCTCCAGAATCAATATAATTAATGGAAATTTCTTGTACCCCTTGTGACTCATCATGATTTCCCACAATGATAGAGTCTGGGTCTTCCAATGTCCTAGCACTTATATTATTTTGTGCACTTGTGCTAGGTATGTAATATCCAATTGGTGTCTGTCAATGTGATGTTCATTTGCATTTACTATTGTGGAAGTGACCTTCCTAGTTTTCCGTGGAGGCTTTTGTATAGCCTTATCCTTTGTTGTGGTACCTCTCCCCCTCTTATTTTGATTTGGGAGTTCTTGAGTAGGAATTTCTACTCTTTCTGGTACATTTGCAGCATGATTATGTGATTTTGTGACACCCTTATAATCAGTAAATGCTTCCGGCAGATTATTTGCAATGTTTTACAAATTGATAATTTTCTGAACTTCACGTTCAGATTCTATAGTACGTGGATCATAGGACTGGATACCAGTGGTATTCCAATTTATTTCCTAGCATTCTGTTTGGTACTTGTCTCCCCCTAATGTCGGGAAATCGTCCTCATCGAAGATGCAATCACATACCGGGCAGTAAATAAATCCCTTATAAGGGGTTCGAGGTACTTAATGATTGACGGTGATTTGTATCCCACATATATCCCAAATTTCCTATGGGGGCCATTGATGTACGTTGTGGTGGTGATATCGGTACGTATACAACGCAACTGAATTTTCGCATATGGAAAATACTTGGTTGATTTCCGCGTACTAACTGCAACGGGGAAATCGTGTTGTATGCAGTAGGTCTTATTTGAATCAAATCAGCGGCGTGTAATACCGCATGACCCCAACATGATGTTCGTAGATTGCAATTCTGTAGTAATGGTCTAGCAATTAACTTTATTCTCTTGAAGAGAGATTCGGCTAATCCATTTTGTGTATGTACATAGGGAACATAATGTTCCACATTTATGCCTAGAGCTATACAATAGTCATTGAAGGCATGTGAAGTAAATTCAGCGGCATTATTCATCCTGATGGTTTTAATAGCATATTCAGGATGATGTGCTCTTAATTTGATAATTTGAGCAATGAACCTTGCAAAAGCATGGTTTTTTGTAGATAATAAACATACATGGGACCATGTAGTAGATGCATCAATAAGTGCCATGAAGTACCTAAATGACCCAGTTGATGGATGTATAGGACCACAAATATCTCCCGGAATGCGTTCAAAAAATTGTAGTGGTTCAGCCTTTATTTTAAGATAAGAGGGTCACAAAATTAATTTTCCCGTGGCACATGCGGTGCACACAAAGTCTGATGGCTTGGGAAATTTTGAAGTATTTAATTTGTGACCAATTGAATTGCTGATATTTTTTCTCATCATCCTTATGTCGGGATGACCAAGGCGATCATGCCAAATCTTGAAGACATCAAGATTTTGAAAAATTACCTTGTATGCAATATGTTGTACGGGTTTGATGTATGTGTAATACAATCTTGATGATAGTGAAGGAATTTTCTCAAGCAGCCGCTTGCTATATCTGTCATGTTTAGTGATGAATAGATATTCATCTTTGTTGTCACTATTTGTTTCCACATGGAAACCATTATGACGGGTATCTTTGTGACTCAATAGGGTACGAGTTGAATCGGGATACAGGAGTGCATCCTCAATTACTATTTGAGTACCCATAGGGAGAACAACTGTGGCTCGTCCAGCATCGCGGCCCGCGATGGTTGTGACATTTCCTTTACTCTTTTGAGAGTTTGGAAATATTTAAGTTCCCTAAGTATGGTGTTAGTTGTGCAACTATCCACCAAACAAAGTTCTTCCTCCATTTGGATTATCCCCGTAAGATAATCTAGGATGAGTAAATTAAATTATAAGTTTTGAACTCATAGATTATACAATACATACTTTATTCAATAATATCATAAGTAGCATATGTCTTACAATATTTTGTGACAACAATTATTTACAACACAATTATTACATAAATATGGTTATAGAACGAAGTTCTTTGAAACTATAGAACGAAGTTCTTGTTGAGGAGCATAAAACTAAGACATGTCTCCGAACATGTCTTTGGATGGTCCATCCATAAACATGTTGTCAGTATCGTCGATGCTATCGATCATCATGTCGTTCGTGCCGAAGAATTCATCCAATTGCATTGGATCCTTCTCCTTGTCATAAACCGTGGGAACATCTTGGAGCAACCGGCACCCGGAGTGTGAGTAGTGAAGTGTGCTTCAAACTTGTCTCCGTGAACTTGCTTTCTAGCATGCTTTTGGTAGAGATCAACCAAATGCTTAGCAGTGTGGCACTTTCTAGTTGTGTGATTATGACAACCACACCTCTGACAAGCTTGGGAGTTGTCATGAGTGTTATTTTTCTTGAAAGTGTCCTTGTTGTTTTTAGAACCCCTGCCTTTCTTAAAATTCTGCTTCTTCCATTTCCCCATGAAATTCTTTTAAAAATTCTTGCCACTAAACTTTTTATTATTCTGAGCATTGAAATGTACTTCCGGTAGAGGTGCTGCACCCACAGGGCACATTTGATGATTCTTTGTTAAGAGTTCATCATGCTTTTCTTCTTGGAGTAAATCATATATCAAGTCAGGATATTTAGTATACTTGTGGCGATGGTATTGCTGTTGCAATATCCTATTAGCAGGGAGAAATGTAGATAGAGTCTTTTCTATCATTTCTGCATCATCCAAAGGTTGATCACAAAAGCGAAGCTTGGTACAAATCTTGTGGACGACAGAATTGTATTCTGCAACCGATTTGAAATCCAGAAGACAGAGTAGAGACCACTCCCGTCTTGCTTCGGGCAGAATTACACCTTGTTGTTGATTATAACGTTCTTTGAGAGAGTCCCAAAGTTTCTTAGGATCATCTTCCATCATGTATTTGGCTTTGAGGTCATGATGGAGATGGTGCCATAGAAAATGCAAGGTTGCAAATTTTTGTGCCTATGGGATAGGATTTTGTGGGTTAGGTTCATTAATTGTATTAATGTAACCTTTGGCTGTTAGCACAATCTTGACATCCATAGCCCAGGTTAGGTAATTACTACCATCGGCTGCAAGTTCAGTGAAGTCTTTATTGATTAATTTAGCCATTTTCGTACGTGAGAGAACCATGTATAGGATTAATTTGCTGATGTAAATTTTGTGTTGTAAAAGTAGGCAAAATAATGTATGTAAGATGATTCTTACAAAATTAAGGTATATGATTTTTAATTCCTGTAGGCATGAATTTGACTTGACAGTCATTTATATGAAATTTTGGATATACACTTTGAAGTTAATCATCATAAAGATGTAGACCTCACAATGATGAGCAAAAGCTGCGCAGATCTCAGGGCAAATAAGCTCTTAGGAAGAACTTATCGCTGCCAGCGCCTTGGTCACATCACCTTGTGTTATTCCAAATTATACTTATAGACCTTATTTTTAATTTTGCTTGATATTCTACTTGATGTAGAAAATTGATTATTAAACCATGCAAATTAAATAAATTGCATAAGAATGGTTCTAACACCTAGAAATGATCTGTGGATCATAAACATGAATAATTACTGCGGTAATTATAACATTTAAATTACATAGGTGCATATATCAGATGGTACAAATAATATTGTTCATCACAACATAAAACTACAGAACAATTCAGGGTCTAAATCATAAATATACAGCACAAATAAGTCTGAATATATAAAAGATAAAAGCCTGAGGACTAAATTAAAGTTCATGGGGGGATTCTGGACTTTTTGAAAGTTGAGGGGGGTCCGACGAACTTCTGGAACGGAGGAAACTATGCGGTCCGGTTGGCCTGTGGTCATCCGGCCTGTGAACGGCCCGCCGTAGGCCTCCCGGCTCGGTCGATCCATATATCCACCGAATAAAGGGGTGGGGTGCGGTTAGGGTTTCCCTAACCCGCAGACGCCCCTAGAGCCGCTGTCACCTGCTGGTGCTAGTGGCGATGCCGGCGCCGGCGGTGGTCGGTCGTCCGCGGAGGTGGGTCCGCAGCCTTCTTGTGTTGCTCCTCCTTCTTCCCCTCTCCCCCTCTTTTGTCTGCGTCCCCCCCCCCCCCCCCCCCGCGCCGCGTGTGCCACCGGCCGGCCTCCGGCCGATGGCCGGCCTTCGGAGGGCGGAGGAGGGGAGCCCCGGCACGGCCGGGCTCCGGGTGCCGCGCCGGATCCCCGGGCGGCGGTCGACGGCCCCGACGCGGCCAAATAGGTTGGGTGCGGCTGCAGCCGCCTCCTGGTTCGCCGTCGTCGAGGATACAAACGGTGGTCCGCCTGCGTCTGAGAATAACGGCGCAGCGCTGCGGCGAGCCGCCATCGTCCCGGCATTGAGGCTCGGGTGAACCGCCATGGAAGGTCTGGCGAGGCTGGGTGACATGGTGGTGGCGTGAAGGAGTGGATGGCCGCCGGTCCGGCCTGAGGGCCAAATCCAGCGTTGTCGGCCGTCGTCTCCGTCGCTTGTGCAGGTACATTCATGTCGGGGATGACCCCAACTCCTTCTGTCTGTGTTCTAGGGCGGCGGATACGGACGACGAGGCAGCGGTGAGGTGCCTCCTCTGGAGGCGTCGGTGTCGGAAGGCGCCGCGCCGCCGGAGATGGGCTACGGTGGACAAGCCCTGCAGTGTACGGTGGCGTCGACATGGGCGACGAAGCACGACGCGGTGGAGGGGAACGACGCCCACGGCAACCACGGAAGCGGCGGCCACGGCGACCGTACGGACGGCGGCCATGGCGTGCACCGCGAATGCAGAAGAAGCAACGGCCTAGGTTGGTCTTGATAGGGATGACTAGGTAGGTTGCAAAAGCAGTCTCTACTAGGCGAAATGGGGGATCCATTTTTCTCACCCTAGGAAGGAGGCTGGCGTTCTCGCCGGCGAGGCCCTCGGGCCTCTGTTCTGGCGTGCGTGCGTGAGTGTGTCAGAGCAAAGTGCTCATAACGTGTTGAATACTGAATTAATTGATTGATTGAGTGGGGGTGAACCTCACTATTTATGTACAAGTAAGGGGCACGAAGGCACCCTTTAGCAGGAGGCGACGCGCCTCTACGGGAGAGACACACCCGTACGGGAGCGTCTGCCTCTTCCTAATTACATACTAATGATTATCTTAATTACATAATTAAGCTAATGATACATGATAGACAACGTCGTGCTGCCGCTCCGGGGAAAGCTGCCGGCCGGCGCCGCGTAGTACAGCCCCGCCACGAGAAGTTTCCACCACCATGGAATTGAATGCGTGACGCGGCGACTCGGAAACGCCACTCCACCACCTGACAGTGCCAGGCACTTGACAGCACGTCCGTCCATCAATCGCCGCCGCCGCCGCCGCCGAGGTGACGCATGGCTCGCCTCCTCACCGCACGCCCGCTACTCTGCTACTGCTACCTTCTTCGACGATCAATGCCCATCGTTCGTAGCTCGCGCTACCTCTTGAATTGGATCGAGCACGGTAACCAGCAGCGGGAGTACTTCTATGGCTAGGTTCGATGAACCACACCACCACTTTCCCACGAATGCGTTCCAGGTTAATTACTTGCGGTAATGTCCATCCTGACGGCTGGTGCGCGGTTAATTAACTTAACCCCGTCATTACGTGCCGCCGCCAAAACATTGTCGAGTACCCGCTTCTCATCCACACGTCGTGCGCATGCGGCAGCTGGCCAGCACGACATTGATGGGAGCAGAGAAACAGAGCACCTGGGGGAGGTAGAGAGGCGCGGCACCTCGGCAAAGCGAGCAGAGGAGATGAGATCAAGAGCGCGGCTTCTTTTCCCCGCTGCCCCTGCCCCCCGCCGGCTGTGGCTATATAAACCCCCCCTCCTCGTCGATCTCCACTCCACCCTCTTCCCAGGCAAGGCAAACCAACCAACCAAACCATTTCCTCCTCTCCGCGGCAGCCCGGAAGCAAAGCGCAAGTGTGGGAGGGAGGGATGAGGCCGGGGAGAGGTGGCGAGGGCGGTGCGGCGGAGCTGATGGCGGCCGGCGGCAGCGGCGGAAGGCCGGGCATGTGGCGGACGCCCACGCCGTACCTCTTCCTGGGCTTCGCGCTCATGATGGGCCTCATCGTCGTCGCGCTCCTCGTCCTCATCTGCTCGCGCCGCAGGCGCTCCTCCTCGCGGCGGGAGGCCGACGAGAAGGCGTCGTCGGTGCGCGGCGTGCTCGTCCCGCTTGACCGGGAGGCGCCCAGGGTCGTCGTCATCATGGCCGGCGACGCGCTCCCTTCCTTCCTCGCCAGCGCCAAGCCGCTCGCCTTCGCCGCCCCACGCGACGCCGCCGAGGCTGACGGCACCGAGGCCGTGTAGGCGCGGGCGGCGGCAGCGGCGCGACAGAACCCAGCCGCGCGCGCGGCGACGCGCGTGGTCTGGGCCAATTTTGTTCGAGAGATTTTTCCTTTGTTCTTTGTCTCGGGGGAGCGAGTGGCGTGAGCGGTGAGAGAGCGCCCAGCCACCGCCGCCGCCGGCGGCGGCGGTTGCGGCGGCGGCAGGTCTGAAGATCTGTGAAACGAAGAGGTTTGGGTTTTGGTTTGTTTCGGCAAAAAGCTTCCAGCTTCAATAAACGCGTACGCCCTTTTTTTTGTTTCGTTTCAGCTGTGTTCAGAGTGCTCATCAGCAGACAGCAGCTCATCAGCTAGATCCCGTTCCGATCGAATTTGGCTGATTTCGCACGCAATTCTCTCTCTGCGCTCGCATCATGCATGCCTGTCAGCCTGTGTTTGTCCGATCCCTCGAGTAATCGTAGGCCATCATCGTCCATGGGAACGCAACAGATCACCATCGCAATTCACAATTTCACATCCGCGACGACGACGACGATGGGTACGGTCTCCTAGCTAGCTTGTTTCTCCAGCTGGGGCTGAGTCACTGCGCACTGACTCACCGGCGGCGGCCCGGCAGTAATAATGATCAGCAACAAGACGCGCGCATGCATGCAAACGAAATTAAAAAGGGGAAATTCTGCATCTCCTGAGGGGTTTAGTGCGAAAGTTTCTTTGAAAAATCTTCCATGCATGCTTGATACTAGTAGCACTTTAGCCCCTTATTAGAGAGAAATGCAAGATTTAAGTTGTCGTTCCTCCAAAAGGTGTTTAAAGAAAGAAACATCACATAAGAAAAAGAGAATGTAAATTCTAAAACAGACAGTTTCACGTAGCCAAAGGCCAAAGCCGTGCAGCCGCGAACGAATTAATAAAATCAACGGAGTCCGTCCTCTGTACCAACGACTTTCGACACGTACACTTTTGTTGCGTACAACTTATGCAGCTGGTTTTTAAATGTGTGGTGCTACTTTGGCAAAACAGGGGGCCATCAACCTTTTGCTCGAGATTAGATTTTGTCTAAGTGCAAAAAATAAGTTTTTTTTAATGTGGTAGTGCAAATAAAAAGCTAGGAACTTTTCCTCCACCACTTAGACGACGACCAAATGCATGCTTCCATTATTTGCTTTATAATACTGGGCTTGTACTTGTTTGCTTGTTCTTGCTGCACCTGATTTGTTGCTAAATTCGGTGGATGATGAGTCCAAGCTCAAAGCATGCATCCACTAGAAATTTAATAAATTTTCCTGGGTGGAAATGATGAGCTAATAATTAAATGCTAGCTGCAAATTTTCTCCATGAAAACTCACATCTAGTGGAACTTTCCTATAATTTTTTTTAAGAAAAATGCCATCTTTTTGGCACAATTACGTTGTGAGCCCATGCATGCACATTATTTCAAATTTCCTACCATGGGCAAGATAAGAAGGGTAAGAAAAAGTTAGAGCATGTGTACGCATCCAAAATTTGTAATCACGAGAGTAGTATATGCAATAAAATTAAAGAACAAAATTCCAGCCGTAGGCATCCAAAAATTAATTTGCAAGGCCATAAGCATTAATTCCTGCTAATGTTGCTCTATCCAATCCAATGCACTTCACCTATCCAGAACTATACTTAGATCGCTTTGGCCTTTGGATATGGTCCACTTTACCAAAAGGTGGTGCTTTGATCATCAGCTCCCTCTGATTTGATGAACACCAAACAACATTCCTCAGGATAATTCAGCAGGTGAGTTTACAATGTGACAGAAGGATTCCCTCACCTATCTCCTTTTGCCCCCTTCAACTTCAAGAGTGAACAAAATAATCCTTCTTTGTCATAAAAAATAAAAAAGCAAAAATAAAAAAAATAACACAAAAGATCAGGGAATGATGGAGACTCGAGAGGTCCAATAGCAGTAGCAGACTAGCAGTGGCAATATGATAGTGCAGGACTGCAGGGTCAAGCCACGTGGGCCCCGCCTGCCGGGTAGCCACTTTCCAAAAGGAGGCGCTGTTGCGGCTAGCCTGCTGCTGGCCCCTGGAAGCGGCGCCTCGAGCGCGTCGAGGGTCGATCGTCGTCGTCACGCACTCTTCGTCGATCACCGGAAAAAGACCGTCCTCTCCTTCACCACCGTATGTATGTTGCCATCTAGAGAGCCAACACCAACACGCAGGAATATATGCATACGGCCACTACTCCTAAACCGAGAAGTAGAAAAATGACTTTTTTTTTAATGGGTAGTTCCTTCGAAAGATGTATGTACGGCCACTTTACATCATACCACCCCGTTTTTAAATATATGACATTATTCGTTTGACTATTTGTCATTTTTACAAATAGTTTAGCAAATCGATAAACTAGGTCAATTTGGTTGACTGAGATACAGTTCACACGCCCAAAGATAAAGGTGGTCTTGGGATTATCAATCTAGAGTAGCAAAATGATGCCCTGCTAGTGAAACACACGCACAAATTTTACAATCAAAAAGAGATTCCCTGGGTTCAGTTAGTTTGGTTCAAATATTATGAGAACAAAGTACGTACCACACACAACGAGAGAGGTGGGATCCTTTTGGTGGAAAGATGTTCTGCGTCTCAACAACATACACCGCTCAGTCACAAGTTGTTCTGTTGGAAATGGAGCAACGACATGTTTTTGGACTGACAACTGGTCACTTGGCATCCTGGCCAACAACTACCCAGGCTAGCATCGTTTGCAAGAAATCAGAATGCCTCAATGCAAGAGATCATTTCAAGCTGAGGACCTTGATTCCCTATTTGTGTTGCCTTTCACACAACAAGCTTTGGATGAACTGATCTAGCTGCAGGAGGAAATTCAGAATGTGGGCTTTGATGAAAATGGCACGGACGTTTGGCGCTCTTCATGGGGGAATCAATACACTTCCAAACAATTCTACTCTCACACCTACAGCGTAGTCGAGGCCCACCCTGTCTTCAAATTGGTATGGAAATCTGGCTGCTCACCAAGGATAAAATTCTTCTTCTCGCTGGTTTTGGTGGACAGACTTAACACAAAAACCATACTTACAAGGCGTCACATTGGAGCAAGAGACAACGGTATCTGCATTATGTGTAACAGTGGCACTGAGGAAACAATCGATCACCTATTCTTCTCAAGCCCATTTGCGCGAAGCTGCTGGAACACCATCCACCTATTTTGGGACCTTTCACTTCCCGTCAGTGACATGTTTGTTCATGGCAAGGACAACAATGGTCTAGATTTCTTCACGGAGGCTGCCTTGATCGCTGCTTGGGAACTCTAGAAAGTCTGGAACGACAAGATCTTTGGAGACATGAGCCTAGCCCCTCTCGATGGCTTTGTAATTTCAAGAGTCAGAGCTTGCTCTAGTCGGTTAGGTTCAAAACACATCTGTGATATGGTTTTTGTTTTTGTTGGATGATTTCAGCTAATTTCCTCTGTAAGAACTCTGGGAAAAAGTCTACTTCACCCCCAACCTATGGAGGTTGGAACACATCACCCCCAACCTATGAAAATGAATTTTTTACCCCCCTGAACTTTCTAAAACAGGACAAAATCACCCCCTAAAGCAGTTTTGAAAAATCATAAAATAGAAAATCCAACTATGTTGGATTCTAAATGAGTACATCTACACAATGAACATACAATATGGTATATTTAGTATATTTTTTTACAGTTATGGAGAAAAGCACAGATCTAAAGTTATAACAAAAAATATGTACTAAAGTATTCCATATTGTATGTTCAATGTGTAGAACTACTAATTTGAAGTCCAACACAATTTGATTTTTCATTTTATGATTTTTCTGTGATTTATTATGATTTTTCAAAACTGCTTCAGGGGTGATTTGTCCCGTTTTAGAAAGTTCAGGGGATAAAAAATCCAGTTTCATAGGTTGGGGGGTGATGTGTTCCAACCCCCATAGGTTGGGGGGTGAAGTAGACTTTTTCCAAGAACTCTGTAACCTGGACCCTTTATTTTTGCCGAGGGGATAAACCAGGGGTAATCAACTTAGCCCCTAATCCCCAATCTATGAACATTAAGACAGCCCACAGTCGCGATGGCCCGGCATCAAACACCAGCAATGCAGGCCCATCATCTCCAGTAGGCATCAGCCCAGCATCACCCAAAGGGCCTGGCTCCGACTTATGTGTTCGCCCCACACGACCTAAGGGAGCGCCCATGCATCGCGGCTGCCTCGGGAAAGGGCTCTGCCTCGCACGACCTAAGGTCCTACCGCTCGCAACCCAACAGCGCCCCCACCCCCACCCCCGACGGGTGCCGCGACGTGGCAGGAATGTCTCCGTGCCACCCGGGGACGTACCAGAGCTGCAGAGCGGGAGGATCCTGTTGTCAGTCCATGATGGGATTGCCCCCCCCCCCCCCCCCGCATGGGAGGTGAGCTACGAAGTCGTCCCATCACGTAAATGCGGAACATAGCAAAGGACAGGCGATTCTTTCGCGTATAAGTCATCGGACGGCGTGTCCCAACCAAGCAGCTATCATAGGAAAGGTCGAGGCTTGCACGGGAAGCCTCTGACCTACCACCCCTGCGAAACCATGAGTCGAGGATCGGAGCAGCTTCCTTGGGGTAGGGGCCGCCACCTACGCCGCCCTACAAGGACTACCGCGCCTAGCCAGGCATACGACACCAACCGAAGACGGAGGTCTACATCGTGGTATTGTTCTGGCGACTATTCCAGCTCTGTTGCAACATTATAGCAGAACACGATTTTACTATCTTACCCCTTGTACACCTGCACTCCTTGAACTATATATGGGGGAGCGCGTACCGGGAACGACATGGAGACAACATCAAACGACATTAGCACAAATCGATCGAGTCACACACTCACTCAAGAGCATTACGAGCTCTCCACCACACTTAGAGACCTGGGACCTGCTCCCTCTCTCGACCTAAGCTTGTACCCCCTACTACAAGCCCCCTGGACATATAGAATACTTCTCTGAACTAGACGTAGCCCCCCCCCCCCCCCCCCCCCCGTGTTGCACCGAACCAGTATAACCCCCCGACAATTTTTCAAAATGAAAGTTTTATACTGTGGGGATCTCCCCCACAAATTTCCTTAAAAAACAAGCTAAATTTTAAAGTGCATTGGATAATAGATATAATGATATACATTGTGCTTTAGTTAAGTATAATTTGTTCAATATATATTAGTGGTCAAAGTTGAAGTAAAAAGTCAATGGTGTCGTATATTTATTTAAGAACGGAGGGAGTAGATCATTTGAGTCAATGGAATAATAATGATTATTCTAGGAGGAGAAAATATTTGAAATCAATAATAATGGATCCTGACTTTTTTGGTTTTTAAACTTTTTTGGAAAAATTTCACAAATATTCCCAAGGAGAAAGATTTCAATGAAACCTGAGCTTGGCACCGTTGTCCGTGGCGTCGAGGTTAGACGTCTTCGCGCCATACTCTATGGCGCTGAGGTAAAAAACCAGTGAAACTTTCAATTTTAGAGCCTCATCTTAAATATGTAAACTCAGTTTTTCTTGATCCGCAACAGTTGTCAAGTGTTAACCAAAGTTCATAGATTTCATTTTGCATGCCTTTGAGACCACATCTTACATACAAAACTTTTCATAAAAGAATTTCAAAGTGGGCTGATCAACACTGTTTTCAGACTTGAAATTTTCATTATGACGACAGCGTTACTTTCATTTTTCAGACTCTAGTTTAATCACGTAAACTCACTTATTAATAATCAACAATTATTGTAAAATGTTAATTAAGATGCATAGATTCCACTTTGCATATTGTGAGCTGCATCATACATACAAATATCTTTATAAAAAATTCTCAAAATGGGCTGACTAACACTTTTTTCAGACTTAGGATTTGTGGCCGCCTCCATAAGAAAAATCCCTAAGTTTGAAACAGTATAATTTAGCCTAATTCGAAATTATTTTTTGAAGAAATGTATATATATGATGCGACAAATAACATGAAAAAAATAGAATCTATGGATCTTAGTTAACATTTGACAATAATTATTGATCAGGAAGAAGTGGGTTTAAATATTTAATTTGGAACCTCAACATTGAAAGTAAAGTTGTTGACATGAAAAATCGAAGTCTGAAAATAGTGTAAATCAACCCACTTTGAAATTATTTTACGAAAAGTTTTGTATGTGCAAGATGTGGTCAACAGCATGCAACTATGAATTTTGATTAACATCTGACAACAGTTGTGGATCAAGAAAAGGAGTTTACATATTTAAAATGAGGCTCTAAAATTGAAAGTTTCACTGGTTTTTTACCTCAGCACCATGGAGTACGGTGCCGAGACGTCTATCATCGGCGGCACTGAGTACAATGGCCACGGTAGACGGGGCGCGAGAGCCCCCCCCCCCCCCCCCCTCCTCCGCCACTAACTGAGTACGACACCGCGGTCCGAGTCTATTTCTTCAAATCTTTCTCCGAGGGGTGTATTTATGAAAAAATTCTAAAAAGGACTAAAAACAAGTCAGTAATGGATCCTGCTGAAGATATGCATCGTCGTACATGCAAAATATTCTTTTCCCCTCACCACTAGTGCAAAAATATTAGTACCTTTGCACCATACGACTGGGATAATAACGTACATTGTACTCTCGCGGGCTTGTACGTACAATTGTACTAGAACGAATGGCGCAACAGGAAGATCCGTAGAGTGGAAGCGGCGCATCGTGAGTGCGTGCGGCAACTTTAGAGGAGAAAAGAAGTCTACGAGGTGGAGCTGTGGGCGGAGCTTTTTAGGAGTTGGGGCCGAGTCATATCCATCAACCAAAGGGGCGGGGACGGAGAGGGAGCAGCTATAGCTTGGGCCCCGGCCATGGCGCGGCCATGATTGCCTCCACCACCACCAAGGCACCAACGCAGGCATTTCCCTGCTTTGGTTGTTCTCCACTGCGCCGTACTACGTGCAGAATATCCCGGAGCATATGACGACGACTTCGCCAAGGTGCCAAGATATATAACAATGGCTCCACTTTGCGGCACTAGCTCATCATCGTCTCCACGGAGAAAATCTCTAGACCCCGCCCCCGGATTGGTTCGCGCGATCGTGTCTCCACCACCTAGCTAGTAGGTCAGCAAAGGGACACCATGCATGTGTGTGTGAGGAAATTTTGGTGTCCGGAGAAGAAGAATATGTGCGCGCAGCAGCGGGCCGGGGGAGATGGTGGTCGATCGATGTGATTGGAGTTAAACATTCCCGCCATCAATCTACTCTAGCTTGGAACGATCAGATCAGATCTCGGAAACACACCGGCACATTAGCGCAGGATGGTTGATAACTGAGGCTTGCTACACGTTTATTGTCTGTGTTTTTTTTAACGAACAGGCAGGAGAGCTGCCCGTTATATTAAAAAAATAAAAAAAAGAGCATGTCGATCGTGTTTTATTTTATATATGCAGCTAGCAAAGTCTAGTGTGTGATTTTTTATTTTTTTGCGGGTAGTCTAGTGTGTGAATTGAACAAGCTCAAGTTTTCATCTGCGATTCTTGTTTGATGCAAGCTGAAAACAAAGTGCCATGACTACAACAAACTATATAGGCCGCGTTTTTGGGAACTCGGAAGCATTATGCCCGCGAATATTCCGGCCCGTTTCGGGACCGTCCGATCCCTTCGTTGCTCAGGCTTCCCTTACCTCTCTGCTGCGAACGAACAAAACAGCCAGCTGCCCTGCCAAGTGAAACGGTAGCTGCTAGGCATAGTAGTTGGCTATCAATAGCTGCCAGTTGGCGATCGTTCCAATGGCACTACGGCAGTAGTGGTGGCTACTACTGCTCCGAGGAATGAGGTCATGAAGAGGATGAGAACGCCAGAACGGCGATGAGTATGCACGCTGCCCGACTCGATCTCTCGTCAGCTGGTGGCCACCATCACCAGCAATGGCCGTTGCCGCCTTTCCCGCTTTAAAGTTTGTCCTCTGCTTCACAGTAGTGTGCTACTAGTGGAAGCTTTTTCCTGCAGCTCAAGAAGCTATACGTGCGTGCGTGCGCGCGCGATGATCGACGGCGACACTCGCACTCCATGATGTCGACACACAAGCACAGTTGCCCGGATCGACACCGGTCGTCGGCCGCCCGTGCGCGTGCATGCGCGCGGCGACCTGCTGCAGCTGCAACAACTGTGTGCAAGTTCTCCGTCCCTCAGCTATATAGTCTACAGCTAGCTAGGTACGTAAGCGACAATATGGGATGGGGGAATTTGACATCACGATAGCACTCCTCAGCTGGTTGCGAAATTGCATGCATTTGCGTCGCCGCTCACTCTTGAGGTCCGATTACAATCGTCACACGGTGACACGGCAAGGCGGGGCACACACAACAGCAGCAGAAAGAACGGAGGAAATGAAAACAAAAAATGTTATCGGGCCTTCTGGGCTGAAAGCCAGGATTGAAATAGTTGGGCGCTATTGGTGGTATTGGGGCTAATAGCTACAATTAAGCGGAGCCCAGTTGTTACGGCACACAGCGTTTTATTTCTCATGAAAAGAGAGCAAACATTTTGGATAATACATTTCCACCACATTTTCGGTGGGCAAAAAAAAAAGAAACGTGCACAATATTTCTGGAAATTTATAGAAAAAGGCTAGTTAAATTACAAGGGCATACATCCATGATATTGTGGCTTGTGCACACTGGCTGGCATAAGGAACAAAGGACTTACTGAAAACAAACACCAGCAATATTTCACTAGCACACTCCTACTTTACTAGTACTACGCACTTAACGCTAAACGCCTTCAACAAGGCTCCGAACAAAACTGGCGTTCAGAAACACTTCAGACTTTCAGACGAGCCAACGCGACCAGCTAACAGTTACATATATCATATGTTTATGGGTTCTTGACGTCTTGGGTGTAGATGTAATCCGTGTGCATCTCCGCCCATCGCGCCGTCTCACACCGCGCCTCGCCGGTGCCTGCACTCTCTCTGCTGCTGCTTCCTTCTGACGATCCCCTGGCGCCGCCACCGCCGCCGCTGCACGGCTCCTGCGGATTATTCAGCATTCAGCAACCAGGGTTATTTCACAGTTGGTATTTGGTAATAATACTTGGTGCCATCCAATGGCATGTCAAAACGTACGTGGAGGGTAACTAAGATGCATGTGCACGGTTAATCATACGGTTTTTTCTAGCCAGATTAGCGTGTGGGATTGAATTGTTTATAGGCTGCATCAAGAATGGTTGACACTGTTCTGTGTGCCACGCCATGCCGTCCATGCATGCTGTTGCCGCAGCTGCAGGCCTGCAGCAGCTGAACGATGCAACTTCTTAATGCACAGCACAAGGGTATGCCTACTCGATCCCAGCAGGAGCAGGGAGCAGCGCTCTGCCTTCAAGGAGCAAAAGAATACTGCAGTAAACACAGTAGCGAGGCAAGCTTCAAATAAACCGAGTAACCGACCAAATATTTGATATTTTTTTTAAAGGAACTTGATCTTTCAAAAAAAAAAAGCATTCGCCTTGGTGCAGTTTCAGAGAGAAACTTTTAGCAGAGTGGCTTGCAAGGTTCAGAGAGATGCTCACTAACCGGTGGCGTTGCTGCTGTGCCAGCGCCATGGCTGCTGCCGAGGCTACCTGCAGGGTCCTGCTCCTCCTGCGCCGTCCACAAGAGCTTCCTGGACTGAGCACCCTGAGCCAGCAGCAGAGCCACGCACAGAAGACAGGCCGCCTCCATGGCTGATGTTCTTCTCCCGTGCATCGTCGTTGTGCCTCCACCAAAGACGAAAGATCGCCAGCTGCTATACTCTGCTCCGGTTTGATCTCTCCCTCTCTATCTCAGTCACCACTTTCTCGTCTGCGCTGACTGCTGCCGTGGCCAACAGAACCAGCAGGAAGAACATATATATAGGCCATGGAAAAATGGATCGAAGGGAAGGGAGGAAGCGCTAGACGATGGGGTGGGTTTCTTGGGAAGATCTCTCTCATGCACCATGCGCATGCCCTCTCCCCGATGAGATAGTGGTAAAACAAAGATTTGGTACGTGTGCATCACCTCGGGGCGCTGAAACATCCACTGTACGCACTCTGATCGGAAATCGGATTAAGTAGCTGAGCCCAAAAACCCATCAATCCGTACTAGCCCAATAACAACTAGTACTTCGTCTTAACAAGATTCCGAGTTTCTGAGGTTTTGCTTAGTTTTCTAAAATTTCACAAACTAATTAAAAATATTAAATGTGAATTGTTGACAAAATTCATTCCACAACCTCTGTCTTAATTTTTGAGATGAATACAACAAGACTAATTATGTCATGATTATTGTGCTACAGTAATCAATCTCTAATGCTGAACTTGGATTAGCTAGGCTTCACGAATTGTGTGTTTGAACAAGAATAACTCAAATTGTTCGGGGAAAAAGAGGTCATGAATTGCACTCAAATCAGCATCAATAAGTTTGCGAATTTCAAATGATCCGACAACCCATCCACCCGGTACATGCGCCACCGCATTGTTCATGTTTGACTTTTGCAACGTTCGCAAGCACCGAGCATCTTGCCAGGACACGACCCGGGAACGAGGCTCCTCCTCCCCCAGCCCAAGGCCGTGCAAAGATCAAGGCGAGAGGAAAAGAAATTAACGCGGTTGACCGAGAGGAGGAATGAGCGAGAGGGGAGACACGAGCAAGGAAGACTGAGACGAGCAAGTAAATGGCGTCGTTGGGGCTTGGGCCTCCCCCTCCGCCGTTCGCCGGGGAGAGATAGGAGATTCGAAGACCTCTCCGTCGGGAGCCGCGCGACGAGCTAGGGTTCCGATCCGAAGTCAAAGTCTCAGATCAGGTGCCGCGGCCGTGCGCGAGCTTCCATTCCATCGCCCTTCTCACCCTCCCAGCAGGGGCGGCGGCAGCGCATGGACATGGTTGGGGAACGGGACGGCAGTGCCCTTCCCACGGGAAACCAAATCAGCACATGTCTATGCACACACACGTGTCATGGGTGAAGCGTACAGCATGATGCATGGTTGGAAGGAAGGCCATTTTTGTTTTTTAAAATATTTTTACTATACTACTACAGGGTTAAGGGTTTAGTGATAGATGATGGTTCGTGCATGTAGCCACGGCGGTGATGGCGTCGGATGTTGACGGGCGCGGTTGCGTGCCTGCTAGTGGTGACCAGAGTTGTCGGGTCACGATGTAAGGGATTGATAGATTGCTGGGATGGTGATAGTGGTGATGGCGGAAGGTGGTAAGATGGGAGTGAAATAAGGCGGTATGATGGGGGTGCAGGAGGGGAAAACTAACAAGAAGAGGTGAAGACGATATATAGCATGAGGAGGACTAGGTAGGTAGAAGAGAAGTTGTGTGGTCGTCCTAGCACGAATGTCATGATCTGCATGTCTCATCCATTGTATGATGTAAGTGAAGGGAAGGGAGAATTAAACAAAACCTCAACCCATCATATGATGTAAGTATTTCTTACTTATTGTAACCCACTATCACATCCTTAATTTCTATCTATGGTAGAGATATGGCTTTCCTTTCTCAACTGCTAATGGGTTTCTCTTTTAATGGGTTGCTCTTTTAAGTCGAGGTAAGTGTGCCCTCTCCTTGCTATAGTAGGTAGGGTTAAGGGTTAATTAGGGTTCGGGGGCTGCTTGCTAGAGAACTAGAGGTAGTAGAAATTTTGGTAGGCAGGGAAGTTTAGTGATGGGTGGTGGTTTGTGGGTGTAGCGGTGACGGCGCATAGGATGTCGATGGACGCGGTTGCGTGTCCACTAGTGATGACCAGAGGTGACATGTCACGGTGTAAGGATGGATAGGCTGTTGGGATGGTGATAGTGGTGATGGCGGAAGGTGGTAAGATGGAATTGGAGGAAGATGATATGATGGGCGTGGAGGAAGGAAAAACGAACGGGAAGAGGTGAAGATGATAGCATGAGGACCGAGGAAGACTAGGTAGAAGAGAAGTTGTGTGGTTATCTTAGCACAAATGTCATGTTCTTCACGTCTCATCCACTATATATATGATGCAAATAAAGGGAAAGGAAGAGAGAGAAATAAACGAAATCTCAACCCACTATATGATGTAAGTATTCCTTATTGTCACCCACCATCACGTCCTCAATTTCCATTTGTGGTTAAGATATAGCTTCACTTTCAACCCTTAATGGGTTTCTCTTTTAACTCACAAGCTAGCTTATCTTGTTACGCTGCAACGGGATCGCCCATCTCAATCCTATATAGTAGGTCATTATACCTTTTGTTTCCTCTATTAGTAATCTTAACAAGAAGGAGCTAGCAAAGACGTTCTTAATAATTTTGCAGCGCGATTGCTTTTAATTTGCTTTGGTGATGACGTTCTGCACTAACAATTGTGGATGACAAAAGGCATTTAGCCAGCTAACCACATCCATATCTTGCCCATTTGTATATTGAAGGTCTCTCATCTAGATGGAAGAGATCAGCCATAGGCGTCACTGAAAACTGTTTCCCATCAGCTGAAAACCAAGGCAAAGGAAGGATAAGTGGAAGGTACATACAATACAGTAAGAATTTACTATCAAGAAATTTTTTGCATGGTATAAACTGCACATATTGTCATGGCCAAAAGATATGATTGGAGTGTAGATCAACGTAGGCTTCATTGGCGTCGACGGGTAAAATGGTTTCTTCTTGTTAATATATGGCAGAATCTTTCCGAGTCTTAAGAAGAAGGAGGAGAAGAAGTGCAGATTAACTGAATGATTAAGACACCAGCAACTGTCATTATTCCTGAATATCTGATGACGACTTGTTAGAAGCGTTAGTTTCTAGATAACATAGCTATCAATCAAAACAGCGTGTGGTGGTCCGCAAAGTACTAAAGCAATGTGTGGCTAAGACAGTAACCTTGCTGTTGCGCTCATGGTGATGGTGGTCGTTGGGGAAATTGGGTAAGGCAGAGCCTGGCGTTTCAAAAGTTGATGGTCAGCCTGAGTCGCCATAAACAACCATATGCCGTCTGATTTGTAACCTCTGCTTTAGATAATTGTATGTACACTGTCCTAAACTTCTGTAGTACCAGCTCAAAAGGATTTTTTTTCAATTTTTCTGTGGTAGCCCACACCATTGCACACAGTACAAGTTTTGCTTTAGACAGCTCTAGTTGTCTTAGACAATACACCATACTGGACCAGAATTGTATATTGTCACTAATGGCCTTGGCAGGTATGCAAATAAAAGCTTGTTATGGTACGCAAACTAGGCCTAGGAGACCTAGGAGATATCATATTTGGTTAGATTGTCGGTTCACAAAAGAAATACTATATGCAATTGCAAATGGCAAAAAGAAAAAAAAACTTTGCTACTGTTGGAAATTTGGAATCATGCAGAGATCGATGTTGCAAGTTGCAACCATCATTTTTTTCAGTCTGATGATGTCTGTCAGGGGACTGTGCTTGTGTGTCTGTGATTGGGTGTAAGCAAAACTAGCTCATCTTTAGTCTTTGCGAACCTGAATAAAATACATGAATCAAATCAAAGGTCCCTATATATGTCACGCCAAACTAAAAGATTGACCAAACAGTACCAGAAACATCACGGTCATGCAGCATGCATGCACCCAAATCACCAAAGTGCACCAAACAAACAGTTGGCTTACTACTGGCATTAATTATTTGGTTTATTTATTTAGTACCAAAAAGTGTTTCTTCGTGGCGTCACTATAGCAAAACATATTGCTGTCATATCTTAACGCGAAAAAGGGATAAAGCAGGCAACGTCATCGCTGCCTTGTCCCAACAGTGCACAATTCTTGTCCTCTTGCTTGCTTGAGTAAAGTGTAAGCTCCCAGCCTCTGAAACATGAGTACATGACTACATGAGACCAAGTTAGCCAAAAAAAACGCAAATGTTGTCAAAAGCTCATGCTTCAGGCTGCATAAGCAAGATCATTTTCCAAAGCACATACCTGAACCTGACTGAAAAGCATGCATGCTTTGCGTGCAAATTTCCGGTGAGAGAAAGTGGCAGGAAATTGAGGTGGCTTCGTTCATGGCTGAAATTTCCACCCGAGACGAAGAACATTTTCTGAATAAAGGCTTTATCGTCTCCTACCTTTATCACCACCCCTACACGATTATTGGCGTGTGGCACACTTGTGACAGATGCAAATTTTGCAATCGGAGGACAGTGACGTGTGCCGGAAAAATCGACAGGATAAATCCTGCATGGAGACGCAAAAAGGACAGGCTCTCGCCACAATGCAGGTGATGGCTTTACCGCCCTTTTTTGCAGTTTAAAGGAAGACACTCACCCCAAATCTTCCATTGTCTCCATACACCATCTCCCTCCTTCCATTGATCGAAAGACTCTCCCTTTCTCACCTTTAAAAGCTCTTCCCAATCATCTCCTACTCATTGCAACTTTTGCAGAGTTGCCTGCAACCGCTGGAGCTAGCGCGTCCAATCATGCAGAGAGACACGGCGACGTTGGCGCGCCACCCGCTCGGCGCGGCGGACTTCGCGAGCTTCTACTTGCTGCAGCACGGCTACTACATGGGCGGCGCGGCTGCTGGCGGCGGCGATGGTCCGTGGTGCAGCTACAGCTGCCACGGCGCCGGCGCTGCCGGTGGCTCCGTGTCGAGCGTGGGTGCGAGCGTGAGCGAGGTGGAGCCGCAGGCCGCCGGTGGCGCGGCTGCCGACGCCGCCGCCGAGCGCGACGGCGAGCGGAGGGCGAGGCGTCAGGCGTCGAACCGCGAGTCGGCGCGGCGCGCGCGGGCGCGGCGGAGGGGCCAGCTGGACGACCTGTCGTCGCGCGTCGCCGAGCTGCGCGCCGCGAACGCGCGGCTGGCCGTGGAGCTGAACCGCGTGGCGGCCGCGCGCGCGCGGGCGGCGCGGGAGGCCGCGCGGCTCAGGGAGGAGGCCCGAGCCCTGCAGGAGAGGCTCGACGCCGCCGAGGCAGCGCAGACGGCGCAGGCGGCGGCGGCGAAGAAGAAGAGGAAGGCGAAGGAAGCTGGCGATGAAGAAGAAGCCGGAACGCCGCCGGCGCCAACGGACTAGAGACAAACGTTCGGCCCGACGACACATGAGAGGATTCGATCATCGCCGTTTGTGCATAGCTGACTATGGTGAGAAGAGACAAGCGATCGTTTACATGATCAGACCGATCGTGTATAAGGTCAGAGCGTAGTATTGAGTTACTAAAGCCGATATATTTGGAACCTTAATTAGACGCTGGTTATTGCACCAGTTACTATACCAGTATTGTTTCATCTGAAATTACCACGGCCATTGCGTATATTATATATACCATTATTGGATGGTAGTAGTTCGGTAACACAGCATGAGGGTAGCCGCCGGCGACCAGCACCGGCCGCGCTCCGGCGACACTTAGCTTTCTCGAGGACAGGGCAAAATAAAGCTCTGGTCCTGGACACAATCGGCCAGCAGCAGCCTTTTTCTCATGCCGTCAAAGGGACGAGTGTAATCATTCCGTCCCAAATTACCATTTGTTTTTTGTACTTTTCTAGATACAATCAAGGAGTGACCTGTTCAGAGTTGTGCAGGCTGTGAAATAATGTCACCGGGATCGATGGCGCTATCCGTCGTCCATCATCTGCATTCCTAGCTATTCATCCTTGCACGGTGCAAAGCGCAGTGCATGCATCGGTGCAAAAGGTTGTACGCCAAAAAGCCACATAGCTCATGCCTGCCAGTAGATAGAGCTAGGATGGAATGGCTGCGGATGCGGTGTGTCTTGCCAAGTCGCTAGTCCAACCAAAAACCACTACTCCTGATTGCCAACAACCACGAGGAACACATGATGGAAGAATTGAAGCTAGACAGGCATGACAGGACGCACGCCGAAACCGTGGTGCAATTGCAACATCAACTACAGTTGCTACCGGAGTATATCAAATATAACATCTATATTGTTAAATATGTGATACTTAGGACAAGCAAATTAGTTAATTTGCGAGAGCCGAGAAAGTATTCAATCCGACCAGTGCAAGGCACACCCAAACCAAAACTCCCAGCTGACAATTAGTCTTCCCTTCTGAAAGTGTGTCAGAAGACGAACTTCAGCTGCAGCTGCCGAACCGTCAGCCAACGCACTCCACCAAAGGGAGCGAAAGAGATTTACAGCATAATCTCGTAATTTCATTGTAACCATGCATCATTCCGCAAACTGAACTATCCAACAGGGTGCGCTAAAATCTTAAACAGAAAATTGTAGTATTTCTTTCATGGGCATAGGCGCAAGGCAGTATAAATCATATCTGACATGAGGCATGGAACATAAGTTATAGCATCTGCAGAAGTCCAACTGCAATCTCATCTGCAGTGGTGAAACATAGTATCTACTCACAGGAATTTGGACAGGATCGTCAGCAGAATAAGGGGAAATTATAATCACTCTCAGGCATTTGGAGAGGATCATAAGCTGAACAAGGGGAAATAACCTTCAGGTAGTAGAGCCAGAATCAGGAGAATAGAGAAGGTCCGCTATCAGTTGAAAACTTGGAAACAAAAAGTGGAAAAAGCTTGAAAAGACCATTATGGAACAGCATGGACCTTCATATATTTATAGACTACTACTACTGCTGCTATACAAGTGGGAAAAAGCCATAAAGGAGATCTAAAAGCCAGAACTATTGAAAATAGCCCGCGGGATGAAGTTTATATCAAGGTTAGCAGTGATCGATAATGTTAACTTAAAAATGCTTCCAGCTGGCAACTAGATTTTAGAATACTCAGTAGTAAGCATTAAGTTGTAATGTAACATCAATATCACGCTTCATCAATTTTTATCCTTGAAGCATATAAGAGAAGATTCATCTAACAATACTCTAGTAGCAACAAGATTGTTTTGCTCCAGCAATCCAGCATGTTCCTACAGGTTGATACCATTGTGTGAAAAACATTACATTATGAGCCTATTTGGATTAAACACTGGAAAAGTTACCGGCTCCAGGCAGCGCTCCCAGACACTTGATTCCAAGCACCTGGTGCTGGATCGGTCTGCCTGGGCGAGTGCTCCCACGCCAGGGAGACACCCAAACAGCCCCTACATGCTAATTAGTAGTTACAAACAGAACATACTGAAGTTAAATAACAGTTGAAAATCAAGTGACCATCATGCAAGAACTATTTTAAATTCAAAACAACCATCTACTGCAAAACACTGCTGCCATAGCAAGTATTATTAAGTCACCTGATCTGACATTAGTTGTCTATTAATTGTCCAAACAGTCAGGGGGCACACAAATTACTGAACAGAATGGATGGTTACTAATACTCAAAGGACACATTCGAAGGCAATCCAAAATTAGAAGACGAAACTATTGAAACAGTAAGCAGGCCAATGTTTGTATCAAGATCACCAGAGTAATATAGCTAGTAACTAAAGGTTTCTTAAGAGCTATTCACCACATTGCAAATACTGAGGTGGAAATGGTAAGCACTAAGTACTTGATAATATATAATCAATGTTATGCCTCCCTCTCATTTTTCCCTGAATAACCATAAGAGAACCCATCTAGTATCTATCCCAACATTTTTTCCTCCCAGCATGTTCCTGCAGGTTAATCTAGCTGCAATAGGTATCAAAGTGCAAAGGACATTGCAGGTTAATCTAGCGGCAATAGGTATCTAAGTACAAAAGCAGGTGTATCATTTTAAATTTCTGACAATCATCTGCTGCTAACATGATTGCGAAATTCATTTGCCTACTACATATACAACATTCATATCAAGATCACCAGAATAACCTAGCTGCTAAGTTAGGTTTCTTAAGAGTAAGCACTGAGTACATTTTCATACAAAATCAATGTCATGCCTCCCTCGTTTTCCCCCTGAATAAGCATAAGAGAACTCACGTAGTATACAAAAAAAAAAAACTCAACCAGGGGGAGAGACGTCCCCCTGATTTTGTGTTAAGAAGATTGCTAAGACTCGAACCCAGGCTGGCTCGGGGTAAAGGGGCAGACGAGTTTGCTAACAACTACATGAAAATATCAATAGCAGTCGAAGCGAATCTTAACTTAGCACATACAGTTTAAGCCAACAGATTAGGCGTGGCTAAATTGAGACCTCATGCACATAAATCAAGCAGCTACAATGTTTATTCTGATATTTTTATGATGGATGCCACTAGTTGAGCAAGCAAATAACAGCAAACATTCTAATATCTATTTTCTGAAAAAAAGAAGGTAGAATTTGCTATATTATTGAAGCAACAAGATGTATTTACAAATGTTAAGACAATTGTTCTTACCATTACACTACCAAGAACAAACAGCTAAAACCTGAAAAATCTCAGACCATACAAGTACTGCTATTGGCGTGCAACCAATGAGTGAGGTTTCTCACTTGTGTGAAATAATGGAATCGAATCCAACACCTACCACAAAGCCACCCTTGTTCACATTTGCATCGGGCCACCCAGTTGTGCCGTTGAGGAACGGCGCCTCGCCCTCCGCCGCTCGTACTCAGGGTCGTCGGTGGGCAGCTCGTACCGGCACACCGGGCACGTGTTCCGTATGGCGAGCCACGGGCCAATGCACGACCCATGGTAGAAATGGGCGCAAGGCAGCCGCGTGGCGAGCTCCCCCTGCGCAATCCCGTCCTTGCAGACAGCGCACCCCTGCGCGGCCTCCTCCCCTCGGACGGCCACCACCTGCAGCCGCTCCACCGCCGCGCGCGCCGCCGGCGGGGCCCCGCCCACCGCCGCGTCCGCCAGGTGCCCCGGCAGCACCTCGAACTCGTCCTCGTCCAGAGGCACCGGGAGCATCTCCCACCCGACGCCGCCCCGGAAGATGCCATCGAGCTCCCCCGCGTCGCCATCGCCGAAGTCGAACGGCGGCTCGTCGGAGAAGATCGAGTCGTCCTCGCCGCTGTCGATCCCCTCCATGACGCCCAGCATTTCACGCTCGTCCACGAACCCGAACACGTCGGTGTCGAGGTCGAGGTCGACTCCCAGTCCTCGCGCTCCGCCTCCACCGCCGCCAGCAGCAGGAGCAGCTCCACCCCTGCCGCCGACGCCGGGGGCGGCGTCGGCGACGTCCTCCCACTCGAATCCGTGGTCGGCGAGCTCGGACTCGAGGCAGTCCCAGAAGGGCGGGGAGGGGGGCAGCGAGGGGGAGAGGCCGCTGAGGTCGGGGTCCGAGTCGAAGGAGAAGGGGGAGCCCGGGGTGGGGGTTAGGGTTCCGAGGTCGAAGCCCCCGGGGGAGAGGATGTTGCCTGGGCAGGCGAGACTCTCCTCGATGGACTGGGACAGGGTGACGTAGGAGAGGTCGCCGAACCCGTCGTCTCCCACGTCAAGGAAGAGGTCGTCGCCGAAGTCCGCCATGGGAGGCGGCCGGCGGTGGGGGAGGGGAAGGGATGGGGGTGGTGGTGGTGCGGCCGTCGCCGTGCGAGGCGTGGCGTCCCCGTCTCGAGTTGGTGCGTGTTGGGTCTGCCCACTCCTCACGCCGTCACGCGGACGCGATCAGACGTCTCCGCCTTCGAGGTGCCTCAGATATACGTACGTATTCCTGACTCGTTCACGTACGTAAGAAAAACGTATTCAGGAGGCGTTTGCGTAGACCCAGGCCCAGCCCAATCAGCCGTCGCAGGCGCGCAAGATAGAAGGAACTGCAGGCCAGTCGTCAGTGGATCCAATCACCTGACGCCACCGCGTCCCCCGCAAGATTCCAAGGGAGGAGGGGAGGGGTGGTCAGGCCAGTCGGCTCTTGCGTCGACATCGACGGGGTGAATCACCGCGGGCAGGGGGAAGAACTGTAGCGCGTGGGCAGTGGACAGCGACAGGATCCGATTTGATCCATTCTTTGGCTGGGCTGATTGCATCACCTGGATGCAGCTCTGCGTTTCCTGGCTTATAAAGCGACGGGGCGGGCCAGCAGCTGCTGCGGAGACCTGAGAGAAGGGGAGGGAGGTCTCCCACGATTTCTGCCTGCTTGGCTCTGGTTCAGTTTCGTGGTTCGTTGTTGGCTTCAGATCCAGAAGGGGTCTCATAATTCAGAGAGCTGAGTTGTGTGGCAAGGTTTGGCCTTTCCCTATCTCTTCCTATCCTCTTTGCGTTGAGTTCGTGGTGAGGACCCGGTGTTTCTGCTTCTTGCTTGGGTTGGATTATGGGAGAGACCATTTCCTTCTGTTCTTTGAGATTGTACTGGGTTCATCCGAGGTGGATTTCGGCACATTAAAGTTGTTCTTCTAGTTTGTAGGTTCCGTTTGAGTCCGGGCCCGGCGAATTTAGGCTAATAAGGACGGGTGTATCTGCTAGTTGCCATGGTGGATTGTCTCGGGTTGTTTGTTGATGTGAATTGTGTTGGAAAGATTGGAATTTGGGGCATGCTTTAACTGGCCTACTACTTCCTTATAATCTCGTTTTAGGAATTGAATCGTGTATTATCACCTCATCATTTGCCACCTCGATGTTCTTCTTTACTTTTGTTTTACGAAAGCTATTTTGTCTTTCTTATTACTCTGACTATGAACTGAAGCTGCTATTACCTATTAGTCTCTTTTCAATGGATCTGTATTGATTTAACTTCATGTACATCTACTTAAAGTAATTAGTAGGGCTAGTTAAAGTTAAACAACATAAGAAATGGAAATAAAAACTGAGTGTCCCACTCAAAACAAGATAGATTTCATTATAGGAAATATATGAGGAAAAATCATGTAAATAATTGGACATTTGAATCAGTAATCTATTGCACTGAATTGCTGACTGGAAACATTTCCCATCCAGGAGAGTGACATAAAAAAATGGCGATCGGAGAGGGATCATCGAACGGGAACCAACAATCAGCGTATAAGGAAATAAGAGATGAGACCACACCACTTCTTCCAGTCAAGGTGGAGGACAATGGGTTTCATGAGTTCAATGGTGCTTCTTTCTCAGGGGCAGTTTTCAATCTGTCGACCACCATAGTTGGGGCTGGAATTATGGCCCTGCCAGCAAGTATTAAGATGCTGGGCATTATCCCGGGAATTCTGATGATCGTCATTGTGGCACTGCTCACAGAGGCATCCATCGACATGCTTGTCAGGTGCAGCCACCAGGGCAAGGTTACATCATACGGGTGGCTAATGGGTGAGGTTTTTGGACAGTGGGGGAGAATTGCACTGCAGGCCTCCGTCATCATAAACAATGTCGGTGTGCTAATTGTTTACATGATTATCATAGGTACTCTTAAACTCAGCATTCTATCCTCTACTTCTGATATTACTTTTGAACATTTTGAGATGTGCAGATGAAATGTCTAGATATGAGAAATTTAGTTCTCCTGGTATACTTAGTATCCTTTTTAATTGAGATGGTGACAACACTTTTTGGGCATACCTTTGGAGCCCATACAATTCCAATTTTAACCTAAAACTTTCAGTTAGAACGCATTTTAAAATTCATGTCACCCAGCTTTTGATATGGGTTTCCAGTATACCGCTTTTTGGTTAATTCAAGAAACTTAGTTACAATCTTCCTGACTAGAGCTTTTCTCCTGCTCAAAAACAATGAAAATTTTCCTGTTGAATAACATGTTGTTTCTTAGAATGGACAACTTTATATGCAATGAACCGCGATTAACACTGGTAGTTAACTTTTTGATAGGTGATGTATTGTCTGGAACAACATCAGCTGGCGTTCATCATCGTGGCATATTGGAGGGCTGGTTTGGAGCTCATATGTGGAACTCCCGTCCTATTGTTCTTCTTGCTACAGCTCTTTTGGTGTTTGCTCCACTGGTGAGCTTTAAGCGTTTGGGTATGTGTATATGTTTGCATGTTGGGAAAAAATACCCTTCAATAGGTTCCCAATTTTCAGCTGCATATTACTACACTGGTGAGCTTTAACTGCATGTTGTCATTTCCCGCAGATTCATTGAGCTACACATCTGCGCTATCAGTTGCCCTGGCAGTGGTTTTTGTTGTAATTACTGCTGGAATTGCCATCCTCAAGCTTTTCAATGGGACTGTAGCGATGCCCAAACTTTTTCCAGAATTAGATGGTCTTAATTCTATCTGGAATCTTTTTACAGCTGTCCCTGTTCTTGTTACTGCATACATCTGCCACTATAACGGTAAGCACTACCATTGAACGCCTTTTTGATTCTTCAAATATTCAGATTCTGATTCGTCCTATCCATGATTCCACAGTTCACAGCATTGACAATGAACTTGAAGACAGAACACAGATAAAACCGATCGTGCGAACATCACTGGTCCTGTGCTCCAGTGTTTACATTGCCACAAGCTTTTTTGCGTATCTCCTCTTTGGTGAGGGCACACTGTCTGACGTGCTGGCCAACTTTGATGCAAACCTTGGCATTCCGTTCAGCTCAGTATTTGATGATATTGTTCGAGTGAGCTATGCTGCACATATCATGCTTGTCTTTCCCATTGTCTTCTTTGCCCTTCGGCTCAACGTAGATGGATTGCTCTTCCCCACATCGAGGCACATTTCTTATGACAACAAGAGATTTGCCATCATCACCATCACTCTCCTCACAGTAATTTATCTTGCTGCGATTCTCATACCAAGCATCTGGGATGCATTCCAGTTTACTGGTGCAACAGCCGCTGTCCTTATTGGTTTCATATTTCCTGCCATGGTTATACTCAGGTAAATAAATGTGTATTATTGTGTATATTGCCTACTAGCTGATGCATTTTGCCTAACACATGATAACACGATTTTTATTTTGCAGGGATTCTTATGGAATTGCTACCAAACGTGACAAGATCCTTGCTGTGACCATGATTGTGCTTGCTGTTCTCTCAAATTCTGTCGCCTTATACAGTGACGCGATGAATATCTTCCGTAAAAAGGAGGTGGCCTAAACTTCAGACTTAAAAAGGATAATTGTCGTTGATGCAGGAAACATTTCAAATTGCAAAATTCAGATTTTGTGAGGAATATGATAATGCACTTTTGGATGCATGAATGAATATGACTGCTTTGTCCACAGGTGAGAATCTGGTCACTTGAAAGAATTGGATGCTTGAAATTTGGGTGGTTTTCTGTACGCAAACTGGCTCAGTGTCCAATTGAGCCGCTTGCAATGTATGTATAGGTTATGTGCTTGTATTAGGCTATCAGAGAAGAGATTATGGCCTGGAAAATGCTCTATCTTCAATAATGTACAGTTGTGCCAAAGTCTGAGCTCAGTTCGAATTTGTCAAATGTCAATATCTTGATTTAAGAATAAAATTATTACCGTTTCCATGTTACCATCTTTTCATTTATAGAGGGAGTTGCCAAAAATTCTGTAACTGCTTTATGTTGCCGAAATTGCATTGTCATCTATGAGGTAAACAAATATGGTATCAGAAATAGGAAGACCTACACAATTCAGAGTACAGAGAGATTGTTCCTGAGTTTCACGTGTTCTTGCCTTCTGTTGAGGCCAAGAGGCACACCCTCTCCTGCTGCTGAATCTTTCTGCATCTTGAAAGGTCAAGGTACGGAGCAATCAAGAGCGCAAATCAGGCAAATCCAGGGCCCAGGCTGCTACTGACATCTTCTGAGATTCAGGGACCCCTGAAACAAAACAAAAATCGTTAAAAAACATTTCTCTGTTGTTGCGATTCTTAGCATCGCGCCCTGTTCGTTTGGCTTATCAGCCACCAGTCACACCACCAATCCGATTTTCTCTCGAACAAACCAAAAACCGTACCAAAGAATCGTCAATGAAGATTTTTCTCCGAACAAATCAGCATCAACCACCAGTTAAACGAACAGGCTGCAAGTTGGCCAATGGGTACATGGTAGAATCGTTTGGATATCTAATTGTGATAGGCTTATCTTTCTTTCACTGTCAACCACTAATAAAAGAAGAAAGAGACCGCCAGCATGAGTTTGGTTAGGCGGAAGTTCGTCACATAACGACAGTCCAAGCAAACCAGTGACTGTGAATATATATAGTAGATTAGTTACAGATGGCTCGATTAGAGCCACAAGTTGAGACGCCGAGGCAGGAGTCAATAAGAGAGTGATTCACTGATGGACACACATGTGGTTAATTTTGCGGTCCGTAATTCTTCTCCACAATCTACACGAATTGGTTTGGTGAAAATGATACGGGCTCGCTGATAATAGTGAAAAATGATACGGCCCACTGATAGGAGTTTGCAAAAAAAGAAATCAGTGGGGTGAAGAGTCTCATGAATTTTTTCATAAGAATAACATTCTTTGTGCCTAGAAAAACTTCGTACCACAGCTATGCCGACGAGGTTTTTTCTTACTAACCCCGTAAATATGATCCTGTGAGGAATTGAACGTGATCTGCATAACTTTCTTCTAGTATCGTTAAGAAACTAGGATGGTTGGCGCGCTAACGCCGTCGCGCTTTGATGGAGTATTTGTGTGTAGCATTTTATACTCCAAACAGATTCATGAATAATGTGAAAAGTACTAATCAAGATATGACAATTTGCAAAGCACAAATGAGACAATTGCACAAACATGTACAAAATATAATATAAAACATAAAACAATGTCATGATATTTCTTGATACTTGTTTTGCTTGGCATTGTCTAACAATCCTCCTGTCAACAATGCTTACATAACACGTTGGATGATCGCAGCATATTGTCAATCCTTAATTTAATGTGTTTGTACAACCTGATAGAACTAAGGTTACCATTATTGAACTTGCGAATAACCGTATGTGTCGTTTTCTACCTTGGACTATCGTGGCCTGTGGCCATAAAAACCTTTGTCATTTGTAGTAGGAATCTTGAGCGTTTCAGTCACCTGAACAACAAACACACAACTACACAAGCAGGGATGCTCTTATAGCTCTATGATATTTTCATGTAAAAAAACATAAATGTAACTCCATTAATACACAACCATGTAAACTAAATCATGGAAGTCATGAAAAAAGTTTATCTAATTATTACGAGTGGGAAGTTACTTTGGTTCAACGACTTGTGCAGGACCTCCAGTGTCCTCAGATGCCTTGCCTCCTTGTAAAGCAGTATCTACAAATGGAGATACCAATTTTTTTCAGACTTTTTCAGACTTTTCTGAAATTTATTTTCATTTTCCTTTGAGCTATTTCTATCTATTAGAAGGCTCTAAACTTTTTTTCATGAGCTCCAAATACTTTATTTGGATTCATCATGACCCAAATCGTCTCTAGTAATTTCCTGAATTTTTCTGAGCTTTCGGAGTATTTTTCGTGATTTAATTAAGATTTCAGGATTTCCTGAAATTATTTTTAATCAGAAATTAATTTCCGAAATTAGAAAAAAAGGAAAATAAAATCCGACTCAATCTCGGCCAATAAATAGTTGCCGGCGATCTCCTTTGCGTCCTCTTTCCAACGCCGCCAACCTCGTTCCGTTTCGATAACCCTAGCTCCCACAAACCCTCGCCGAACTTTTGCATCTACTAAATTCCGGCGAACTTCCGGCGAGCTTTTCCGGCGAAACCGTGCACTTCCGGTGCAAATGGACACCACACTGGAGTTTCCCTCGTCGAGCTCAACGCTGTGGTGTGGTGTATTGCGCGAATCCGACGTCGACTCTGTTATCTTCCCCAGCTCTGGCGACTCCTCTCCAACTCCGGCGAGCCCTTCCGTCGCCATCGTTCCTCCCTAGCCGAAGGTGAGCACACCATCGCATTCACCTTGTCGATCTCGTTCCGTTTTGCCGTTCCCGTCCACGTTTGGAGGTCGTCCCCACTGAATCCCTACCTTTCTTCTCGACCTGTACGAGTTTCCTGCTCACCTGAGCCGTCACGACGGAGCACTGCCGGGCGATGCCATCTTCGCCAGGTGATGAGCACCTCCCCACGGCCGGAGGTCCCTCGGAGCGCCGCCCGTGAAGCTTGGGCTGCAGGCCGCCGTCCGCCGCCGCCGGCGAGATTCGGCTGCCTCCTTCACCCCCGCGCCTTGGTGAGCACACCCACGCACTCCCCTCGTCCTCCTCTTCCGATTCCTAGCCACATCAAAGCTCTTAGAGGTCCGAACCGTCGGTGATTTGAAACCACCCAGGAGCTCCTGTACGCCATGAACTCCTCTGTGCTAAGATGACCCTTTGTTTTTCGTTTAGACCCCTAATGTTTCTGGTAATGTTTAGATCTTTTTATGTGTCTTGCACCTTTTGGAAACCCCCTAGATTAATCCCACCATTCGCACATAAATCCCACCCGACCCTTTTATAAATATAACCTTGTCCTTTGTCCTTTTCGCGAGTACTATTCAATGTGTCTTGCAAATTTCCTCTGCTACTCCCTGAGATATATAGTTAATCACGAATAGGTCCTCCAATCTTGTTTTCTCCATATCTTTATCGTTTTAGCTCCGTTTTAATTCATTCAAGTTGCGTTAGGTTCATAATAATGTAAAGCACGCATTAGTGGTGAGTTTTTATCATGTTTTGTTTACTGAAAATAAAATTAATATTACTTTTGATTAATGTGTAGTTATACATGTCTTTTATAAATAAAAGTAATATAGATCTATACATCATTTTTCATAAGCAAATTTATTTTTATTAATATTTCTATCACATGTTTCTGTACATAAAAGTTAACGAGATCTCTATCTCGGTTTTCGTAAACCAAATGTTAATTTGTTTAATAGTTAATTAATCTTTTCTAATTAAAATTTGATTAGGCTTTTACATCGGCTTTTATAATAAATGTTAATATGATTAATGTCAGTACCATAATGTTTTTAATAATAATATGATCTACTCGAATTACAAAGTTTCGTTTAAATTGTTCATATAGTTTAGTTTTTCTAAATTAAATGTTTAATCGGTTTAATCAATATATGAATCTTTATTAATAAAACTTGACTAGTTCTTTACACCGGTTTCGTAAATAAAGTTTAATATTGCATTAATGTCAACATAGGGTATTTTATTTCTGAAATACCCTTTATATTTGTTTTGTTAATTAAAATGAACCTAGCTCATAGTCTTGCTCTCTCATATATGCAAAACGTTCGTTAGACGTTCTTTTCTCAGCTCAATCTAAGTGTGATCTTTCCGGTTCTTGCTCAATCTTCCACAACCTTCTCTTTAAAGCTAACCAAGCCTTTCCCTTCCAAGCACCCTTTGTGTTCTTTAGTGATCCATCTAATCGATACTATCTTTTAGTGCGTTCTTTTAAAGCTTTTCTTTCGAGTGGTGTATTGTTCTTAGTTTGTTTGTTTGTCTGCTTTGTATGCTTGTGCCCGATGATTGATGCGTTTAGAGTGAACGTCGTTCGAGGAGCTTGGAAGAGCTTGAGGTTGAAGATTCTGAGCAACTACTCTTTGGTTAAAGGCAAGTGTGTCCTTGATCTTTTGTCCTGAGAATTATATTTAATCACTCATTGCATTGCTTCCATTAATTTTGATGGGTTCCTATTAAGGATTACCTAGTCTTTATGATCATTCCTTGTTAACCTGGGTTTACATTTATGTTGGGTAGCTATGCTTAGTTGCTATACCTGGGTTATGGTGGTTTTAATGAACAATAACGATGAACCATGCTATACCTTTATGCTATATCTTTGGATGTTTAATACAAGACCATATGTTTAATTGGATCATGGAGCGACCACCCAGGACAACAGTGCAACCACAAGGACTATATGGCTCTGGTCTTGGCCGAGTAATTAGGGAAGTCTTTGTGTGGTTATTACTCGCATAGTAGGTTGGGGACGGAGTAATGCTTTTATGGCTCTTCTATTCCGGAGTGGTGTTGGAACGAAAGTACTCTATGGCTGACCGTCCGTAATAGAAGTGTGGCACGAAAGATAGTCTCAATGACATACTACTATGGACCAATACGCACGGGAGGACTCTTTGTAAAGGCCTCGTAGCGTTCCTATGCAATCACACCTCAGTAGTGTGGTATGATGCTTGGCCGGCATCGCATGGTTAGGTTTAAAGTTCTTCAGGACTTTTACGCAACTTGGGGGTAAAGATGTACAACCTCTGCAGAGTGTAAAACTAATCGATTAGTTGTGCTCATGGTCAAGAGCGGCATGGACCCTCACATGATAACTGAACTTGAAGATGGACTTAAATCGTTCTCTCTTGTTATGCTTGTCATATGCTTATGGCGTATCTCTTACCTTATGCTTAATGTGGGTTGATATATACTTATATATTATTAGTAATCAGGTGCTAATAAAACTTGATCAACTAAAATGCTAAATGCTTATAGCCCAGTCCACTATAAAGCCTTTGCATTCATTCTTTTCCCCCACTTGCTGAGTACGACAAGTGCTCACCCTTGCTATAAACAATGTTGCTCAGAAGGAGGAAGCTGCTATGAAGATGTTGCTGGAACTAGGCGTACACAACCCCCAATCGACTGCCTGTGATGTTTGGAGCCTTCGTTTCCAAGATTAAGCATAAATCTCTGATAATCTTCCTTTTTCTTATGTGATACTGTTTCTATATTCACTTATATGTCACTATATGCATGAAACTTGATCCTGGCATGCATATAGGTTTGCACTTGGTTTTCTTTGGAAAAACAGGTGTGACATATCTTCACCACTTTTTTCAAACTAAACACCCCACTTCACTCCACTCAATTTAACCTAGCTTCATATATACCTAAAACTGAATTGCTTCATAGTTCTGGACTTTGGAATAGCAATCCATAGAGATTGGAGAAAGGTGCAGCTGTCGCGCCCCGGTGGTGAGCTTCCTTTCTTTTCCCCTACCCGGGCAACGACGGGGTGAGCGGGCGACGACCACGCGACGCAGAGTGTAGTGGACATGGCAGCGCGACATCCAAAAGAAAAATAAGAAGACAACTCTCCTGTAGAAGCGCCGGGAGCTCAGGGAGTCTTTCAGCGATACTCCCTCCAAATCATAATATTTGATCGTTGTTTAATTCAGCTTTGAACTGCCAAACGTTAAATAAAATGATATGGAGGTAGTATGTCTTTACACATTGAGCTAGATCCACGTTTCCATGTCGTCAGGAATGGTGTCGACTTGCATTGTGCTCACCACAACAGTCTATATCAATAATCTTGATATCGTCGCTGAATAATTGATGCGCATGAGGCTATCCGCACTTATCAAATCCAAACCCATTCCCTAAAAGGAATATTCTCACCTAATCATCTAAATTTTTCAGTCTAGTTTTAATTTCTCTGCATCCGTCAACGTCTATGTCTCAAACTCCATACCAATTACCAATTGTGAGCCCCACACACCATACTTCTTTCTCTCCCCCCCTCTCCAATCTCTCTCTCGTGACGCCTGTGCTTTAATTACCGTCATTAACGCAATCTATTAATGACAATGCACAATGGTCAACTCCGGTCAATCCGTCCCTCACCCATGAAAACTCCCTAACATACCCATAAAGTGACCCTAGTGAATAGTGAAACACTTGTGGGGCCAAACCTGGTCAAGGGTGGGTCAAAACCCTGCCACCCAAGCAACCACAAAATCGCCTAACTTTCGCCGCGTTCCCCAAAATTCACCTAAACACTTAAAATTCTACCTTGGGAAAGTTGTAGTCTTGTTGAGGGACACAACTTTCATGTAGAGTGGCATTGCCGATTTGGAGGGGAAAATAGAAAAAGGCCCTTGCAAGCCAGAGATCAAGTGATTTAACCATGTGACATTCAAAGTTGACATTCCTCTAGATTCAAATTCCAAATGTAAGAAAAACCCCATACAACCTTGGGAAAGTTGCATCTGGTACTTAGATCTACAACTTTGGTATTCATATTATTTGGTCGAGTTGTGTTCAAAATTTTGGAGAAATCGTGGCTTGAACACGCACCTGTCACCGCGACGCAGAGCGTGCCGCGCCGCGACGTCGCGCGCGCAAGGCGCCGCCGTCGCCGCCCGCCGCCGGCCTTGCCCCGAAGCCGCGGCCCGCGCCGCCCGTAGCCTAGGCGTCCGTGCCGTGCCACGTCCCGATGCACGCGCGCCCCGATGCGCTCCGTCCCGAGGCGCCTTGGCGTCCGCGCCGCCGTACGTGCGCGCGCGCCACCGACCGCCGGGCCCGCTCTGGCCGCGCCGCCGCTCGTACGCGCGCGCCGACGCGCCGCAGCACCCGCCCTCGCCGCATCTTCCGCCGTAACCAAAGGCGTCACCCACGGCCGCCCCGAGCCGGGGAGCAAGCCCCCTTCGCTCCCTCCGCGCGCCACCCTCGAGCGCCCCGCCGCCATTGCCGCCGCCGCCGGCGGGGACAGCTCACCGCTCGTGCCGCCGCCGTCCAAGCCCCTAGATAGCCTCCATAGCTCCTTGTGCAAGCTCACGTGCGTGCTTGTTTGCGCCAATTTGGCCTCCACGCCGCGTCGACCGAGCCGCCCCCAAGCGCCGCCGCCGGCCGCCGCCGTGCGCCGTCGCCGGCCGCCGTGCGCCGGGCCGCCGAGCAAGCTCCACCCTCGCCACCACCACCAACGGACCGTGGTGAGCCCAATCGCATCCCCGTGCCGCCTGTTGCCGTGGTCGGGCCCCACATCGCGCCGCCGTGCGAGCCTCCCGCTGCCGCCGAGGGCATGGATGTGAATCCGTGGGCATATTTGCAAGGATCCGTAACTTAGTTTATTTACGCGTATCACCTACGTCTTAGAAAATCCCTAGAAATTCACAGAAAATTCCAAAAATTCTCAAACGAATTTTGTAGGTCTCAGGATGTCAAACCCCACCCATGTGTGGTACACTTGTGACTAGGTTCAAAGTAGTTTTGGCAGGAAAATTACAAATGTGTTATGCTTGAATCTGTTATAACTTGAAATGTATGGCTTCTATGTAGCTAAGCTTTGGATATGTTGTGTGTTAGGATAAGACTAGATGCTGTGCCAAAAATTGCACAAAGTTATCATGTGAATCTTTTTATAAAATACTTTTCCATCTCCGGGCAGAACTGCATAGATGATTTTTCATGTTAAATATATCTATGTTCTTGACCCCAACTTGTGCACACTGTCTTGAGATGTCAAAAGGCACATCTTGTGAATTAAGCATGAATTTAGGAGTAACAGAAATAATTATTCTTGTTTAATGCATGTTTTCCTTTGTAAATTAATAAAACCAAATTCGTAGAGGTTCCATGTGAACATGTCAAGCTTTTAGACTTGTTTAGAACTTCGTAGAACATCCACCAGAAAATTTGGGTAATTTTGATGCTTATTTATTTTTATTTGCATTTAAGTTGAATCACTAGATAACCTTTTGTTATTTTCTAATAATATTTAATTTTCTAGCATCCAACACTTACTTGTGGGTCCAATGGACCAGGATAGGTGCTAGTAGGCCTAAGAAACACTCATGTAATTTTTGGTAATTTAATGGGTTAAATAAATGGCTTAAATGCCCTTTTAATATTAAAGGGAAATTAAAATAAAGAGAAATCCTTAATTAAATCCTTTTTCTTTTTGGAAATAGTACTTAATATAAATAAAAGAAATTTAATTAATATTACTGATAAAGAAATTTAATTCATAAATAAAAGATATTAAGTACACCTTGTTGGTAAAGATAAAAATGAAATAAAGCTTTCACATGAAATGATAAGCTTAAATAAAACCTTTATTCAAATAAGGAATAAAAGAGTAATCCATGTACCACCAATGACTTCCTCAAATAGAAACCTTAGATAGATGCTTGTTAAGGTGGCCCATGACCAACTAGAGTTGGATAAGACAACAAACTATCACATCACCTAAAGTGCATTGCATCCCGTGTAGATCTTCCGGACGGAGATTACTCCCTCGGTCCCGAAACCGAGGAAGGCGAGTGAAGGTTCTCTCGCAAGTACGTGGACGTACTCGACACCGAGGGTGCCCAAGCTAACCTAGAATGACGAAGGCAAGCCCTATGCAGCATCTAACCCGCTTTTAAAATTCTTTATTCAATTATCTATGAATGATTGTGCATTTACGTTCGTATTGAGTGAAACCCTTAGATGCATGATCCATGTACCTTTGGTCTTTACTAGTATGATAGGTCGATAGCCGGCGAAGCTATAGGACCGTTATGCTTCCGGTGATGACCACGGCGAGAATAGGGTTCCGCAGATAGGAATCATATCATATCCTTAAATGGATTGCTCACGTGGTAAGAGCATGGGATCTCGGGGTCTTATCTGCTGGTTATGTGGGTTAAGTTTTTGAATGTACCAAGCATATGCCGGTATGGGACCGTAAGCCTAGTACCATAATGAGGCTAGTGAGGATTCCATTATTACTACTCTTGGGATTCGCTCTCACTAAGCTAGCTACCGTGGTGTATGGTGACTCCGGCATCTCGCGTGCGTCTTGATAGGCTCGCACCAAAGATCGTAAGATTCGATCCCAACCCGAGGATTTATGGGGACGGCCTCGGGGAGTTGCTCCCCGCGGGGGCGCCCGACCGTGTGTTTGGGTTTCCCTGCAAGGTTATAATCAATCGACTGGCTTCGCCTCTCACCGTTATCCGAGACTACTTACTCCACTAGTCATGTGATCCCTAATGATGGAAGTTGATGAAGATGATGTTTGAATAATTGTATTGTACAACTTGTTTGTACTAGTTGGCTAATGTAGTAAAGATTAAACTACTAGAACTTGTGCTAAAAATCCCGAAAGTAAGGACTCACTCTTTGTTACTTTTTAGCAAAGGCAACCCGTAGCCAAAAAGCCTTTTCATGGTCTAGAATTGGTGAAGTAGATATCACCGATTTTGGTAAGTCTTGCCGAGTATTAGTATACCTACCCTTGCATTAATATGTTGATCCGTAATGCCTTCAAGGGATGTGTGTCTCTGAGATCCCGACGGCCGGGAGCCGGAGTGGGTGGAGGACGACCACCGAAGCATCATGGATGGCCTCCGTGGTGACTCCCGCTTCCGCTAGCTAATTTCCGCCTGTCTTTTCGAAACCTCAACTATTCTCGTCATGACAAAACCATGGTTTGTAATAATTAAACCCTTCGGGTACGAATTTGAATTTGAATGCTGTTGTATCTCCTCGGGACTCGCCTTCGAGTGAGTTTTAATGCATATATCGATCCTTGTGCTATTCAAGTGATTTACCTACAAGTAACCCAAGGACGTATTTACTGTGATGGTACCTTATTATTGCTTAATGACCAAAGTGGATCGGTCTTAGCGATAGTACCCGCACTTTCCCCGGGGCGGGTTGTCACGGCTTGGTATCGAGCTTATATGCACCATGAGATTAATTACGAAACCTACTAAATCGATTTTGGAATAAAATATGCCGAGATTGATTTTCTTAAAACACGTTGGGTCATTAAGGATAAACTAGACCGAGAGCCTAGAGGGAATTTTGGTTCTTTCAGTGGCTTAATTAACTTATGGTTTATTTTGCTAACTCCCAAGACATTTCTTTCTCGTCGTACCTCTACTTTATTGCACAAACTCAAACCAGGGAGCCACGTGTTTTATACGTGTGCCGGCTCCGCATCACGCACCGCGAGGGTTGATGGAGTGATCCATTCCACGATCCCATCTTCGCATTTGTTTATGAGTTGTGTGTCGCCACGTGTTTCCCCATACGTGTGCATTCCGCATGTCGCTCGCGCAGGCAAGGATACACTCCATTCGAACGGAGGGTGTCCGAGGTTGGACGCCGTCCATGCAAATGCTTAACGCATGGATACCGTTTTCTATAGTGAACGGTAATGTATGTGGACGCGTGACGTGCTAGCACGAAAGGTTCGTTTTCTCGCAGTGTACATACGCTCGCCGTTAGTTGTTAAGCAAGTACCGTATAGCTCTCGACTAGATATTATAGGGAGAGACGAATATAAGCCTTGCCACCGGCATCAATTCCGATTTTTTGGCTTGATTGCCATGTGAGGTCGAATAGGACGTCTTGCATGCATGATAAAATCGAAACAACTAAAATGGACCCAAAAATCGAAATTTCCATGTGTTCTCTAAGGAAGTTTATAAAGTGTGTGCTTTTTTATAAACTAGAATACCTCCCATAGCTAGCCGTCATGTCAATTTGCGAAAAGTTGGTTTAACATGTGCTAGGTTAACTAAACCAAATTGTTAAAAGCGTTGTTCCTCAACTAGTTACCTTGTAATAGCAAGTCTCGGGCTCTAATTTGTTGGGTTGTCTACTTTTCGTTTAGGCACATCCGTTAAGGACCTCCATCTTGTTTCCTTGATCGTGGTTCAACCTTAAAATCCTAATTAAGAGTATTAAAGGAATAATTTAAAGTTGGGAAAATTTGAGGTTTCTCGCTTTTGGTTATAAAATTTTTGTTCACAATCGCCGTAACTTCACCATTTGTCATGCCGTTCTCTTTGAGATCCGACATGGGTTACCTTTGTGTACGTACGGATTTCCGTGTTTCACTCGGGGGCCGACGCTCTTCCGTACGATCCGTACCAACGGGGGTTGCACCGGAGGGTTTTCCGCGTTTGGCGTGGGAAGCACTCGTCGGCGAGTTACCTTACCCCGCCGACGTACGAGGTGAAGGAGTTTGAGCGCTTTGGTACCCCCGTGTGGTGATCGTGATCGTGCCGCCGCACCGATCACACCGACCGGCTTGACTCGAGTTTTATTTGCACGGGGGATTTATCACGCACGAGCGTCCGTGAGTCACCGCCCTCGAGTGCCGAGCGTACTTTTGTGACCACAACCCCATCGTGCTCTTTCACCGTTTGGACTGCTTTCCAACCGTGAGTCCTCACGACCCGGCCTTGGTTGGACCGTTTGGACCATTTACTATGAGTTACCGGCCCCGCGTTGCAGCCGTTGGATGTTACTCGTACACTTGCTCGTTGCCCGAACGTGGTTTTCACACCTGTGGGTCGCGTTTAACACCGCGTCGATTATTGCACAAATGCCGCTTGGAGGCATCTAGGCGTCGACTGGGAGCAGCCTTTCGCTGAAAGACACCGTCAGGGTCGAACTTCACGCTTACCCAGTGTGCGCAGAGAACGACGGATCGCGTACTAGAGGTTCTAGTTGGAGCTTGAGCGAGGTGACAACTTCCGGAGATCGTGGACCTAGAGACAGAGAACAATGCCTCGTAGGAGGATGCCTAAGACACACGAGATAGGAGAGGGGGCCGACCCTATCGTTAATACATTGCCGATATGTGCCAGCGAGGTGCAGGAGGCCGAGGTACGGTGGCAAACCTCATGTGCTATAGTGGCTCCTACAACATCGCCCCCGCACAGCACACCGAGGAGCAAAGCAGGGGTCATGGTCCTGGCCCTCGATCGACGAGGCCAGCAGACCACCGAAGCCACCGACTCCCCCAGCCTTCGCCTTCGTACAAGGGTGCTTCTCGCTGGGCAACTAGGCTGCCGACAAAATAGGAGCAACAGGAGACTCCATCTTACCGAGTTGTCTTAGATGTTGGAGTAGTGGCTTGACAGCACGTCTTCGTGCCAAGCAACTATTGTATCATGTGTTGTCTTGTTGTTTCAAATCGAGTCGTAATAACATTGAACCTTGTTCTGTCATGTTGTAATAAGAATGCTTAAGCTTGTATGCTTTAAGTGAATTCCGTTGTCTTCAAAATTGAATTTTCTTGTGCTAAATACCATATCTTGGGATAATTCGTTGCGAATGATCACGCTTATCAAAAGAATGCATTGTTTATCTCCTGAGAACATAGGTAAAGAAAAGCATCTTTATGAACGTCACTCGTTGCCAGCATATAAGTGCTCGTTCGTATACCATCTTCTTTGGTATTCGGGATAGCGACGATCGTTCGGATGTGAGTAGGAGCCGCGCAGTCGAGCATTCACCGTCCTAACCATGTTAAGAGAAACGATTCTATGAATCTTGGTGGCTATAGAATGTTGTGCTTGTTGCTGTACTCATTACTTATTACTAATGAGATGTGATAATGCATGACCATGCTTGTCATCATTTGGAAGTAAGCTTTCAGTTATCTCACTAATAACGCTCACTTTTCAGATGGTGGGAACCACGCGCAGCTCTCCCAACGGTTTTGGAGCGAGTGGTAGTGGTGACTTGCCGCCACCCCCGCCCATGAACCCGACGGAGGCTTTCATGGCCACCCAGACCGAGGTGCTTCGCGCCGCATCTTGCGTACACAGCGGCAGCAGATCGCCCGGCGGATGAACCGAGGGCCGCCACATGGGGCCAACCACGAGGGACCTAACCGGGTCACCACGTATGCCCGGGTTCATCGCCATGAAGCCGCCAACGTTCGCGAAAGCCGAAGACCCTCTGGAAGCCGAGGCTTGGGTCAAGGCCATAGAGGCGAAATTCTCTGCCTTTGTGCTGCCTTGCTCGGAGGAGAACAAAGCGAACTTCGCAGCCCTACAACTGCGAGGTGAAGCTTTGATGTGGTGGGACCATTTCAAGTCCATGCAGCGAAATCACGCCGTGACTTGGGAAGAATTCAAGCAAGCCTTCAAGAGTCATCACATCCCCAAGGGTCTTATGGACCGGAAGATGAGGGAGCTGCTAGCCCTTCGTCAAGGATCTGACTCCGTGTACCGCTATGCTCAGAAATTCAATAGCTTATGCCGATGCGGCGGGCATCATGTTGATACGGATGCCAAGAAGATGGAGAGGTTCCGTGACGGGCTTGATGGCAAGTTGTATGAGCGCCTAAATCCGCTCGAGCCTCGCCAACTTCCATGAACTCGTGAATAAAGCCATCTCGCAAGAAGATGCTATGAAGAAAGCCCATGGGGACAACAAGAGGATGTCCGGTTTCACCCCGAGCAGCGGAACACACAAGAAGTTTCGCTTTGTGAAGAAGGAAGCTCCGTGCCCATCCCGAAGAATCTTCAACCGGACGCCGGACGATGAAGCCATTCCAGGGCAAACCCTCGCCGAGAACTTCCCCGGTTCCGCCGTGCCCGACGGCGGGCTCCGAAGCCTAATGCACCCCCTCGTGATGTTGGTGATCGCCGTTGCTACAATCGTGGCCAGCCCGGGGCACTACATTAATGAGTGTCCCAAGCCCGGCGAGATCAAGTCAAACCCGCAGAACCAGAATACGGGAAACAAGCCAGTCACTCCGGCCAAGAAACCCATGGTGCAAGTGCGCTAGGGCAAGTTGAACTTCACTACCATGAGTGACATTCCCGCAGGAGCTCCAGTACTCACGGGTACATTCTCTATCAATCACACTCCTGTTAAGGTCTTATTTGATTCGGGAGCCACCCATAGCTTCATAAATGAGAGTCTACTAGACAAATTGGGTCTAAGAGGGGTACCAACCAAAGCTACTTATAAAATTACTACACCCGGTGGAAACATCGCGTCTCAGTTAGTAATTTTTGGAGTTCCCCTAAGACTAGGAAGTCGGGTCGTTCAATCTAATCTGATAGTCATCCAGTTAGGAAGCATGGATGTTATTTTGGGTATGGAATGGATGAATCAACATAAGGTGGTTCTAGATATATCAGATAGGGTCGTAGAGATCCACTCTCCTACGGTCGGGCACACTACCTTGTACCTATCTTTCCGGGACGGTACTGACTCTTGTGCCTATGCGACCATTATCTCCTCCCTTGATGAGATTCCAGTAGTGTGTGAGTACCCGGATGTGTTCCCTGACGAGTTGCCTGGTATGCCACCAGACAGAGATGTCGAGTTTGTGATCGAACTCCAACCCGGTACCGCACCTATTTCCAAAAGACCTTATCGCATGCCACCCAAAGAGCTAGCCGAGCTAAAAACCCAACTCCAAGAATTGCTAGATAAGGGTTACATTCACCCGAGCTCTTCTCCTTGGGGTTGCCCTGCTCTCTTTGTCAAAAAGAAAGATGGTAGCTTGAGGATGTGCGTAGATTACCGTCCACTCAATGCAGTCACCATCAAAAACAAATACCCACTTCCTCGAATTGATGTTCTGTTTGATCAATTGGCTGGTGCCAAAGTCTTCTCTAAGATTGACCTTCGTTCTGGCTACCACCAGATCAAGATTCGACCATGCGATATTCCAAAAACCGCTTTCTCCACTCGTTATGGTCTTTACGAGTTCTTGGTCATGTCCTTCGGACTCACTAATGCGCCTGCCTACTTCATGTACCTCATGAACTCCGTATTCATGACGGAGCTCGATAAGTTTGTCGTGGTCTTTATCGATGATATCCTCATCTATTCTAAAAACGAGGCAGAACACGCCAACCATCTCCGAGTTGTCCTTCAGCGTTTACGAGATCATCAGCTTTATGCTAAATTCTCCAAATGTGAATTCTGACTGAAAAGTGTCAAATTCTTGGGGCACACCATTTCCCACGATGGTATTTCCGTAGATCCTAGCAAAGTTCAGGAGGTAATGGATTGGAAACCACCCAAATCTGTACATCAAATCCGCAGTTTCCTAGGATTGGCGGGATATTACCGTCGATTCATTCCTGACTTTTCTAGAATCGCGAAACCCATGACCGAATTACTCAAGAAGGGAGTGAAATTCGTGTGGAGTGAAGCATGTGAGAAAGCTTTTCACACCCTGAGACAACATCTAACTTCAGCACCAGTGCTAGCTCAGCCCCGATAACTCCAAGCCATTTGAAGTCTTCTCGTGACGCATCGAGCACCGGTCTTGGCTGTGTCCTTATGCAAGAAGGCCGAGTCATTGCCTATGCTTCGCGAGCCCTTCGACCCCATGAACTCAACTATCCTACCCATGATCTTGAGTTAGCTGTTGTTGTTCATGCCCTCAAGATCTGGAGACATTATCTAATGGGCAATCATTGCAATATTTTCACTGATCACAAGAGCCTCAAATATATCTTCACCCAGTCCGAGTTGAATATGAGGCAGAGAAGATGGCTTGAGTTGATCAAGGATTATGATCTAGAAGTGCACTATCATCCTGGCAAAGCAAATGTTGTTGCGGATGCTCTTAGCCGCAAGGATCATTGCAACCACCTAGAGTTGGTGGCAGTCAGTAAACCCCTGTGTGAGGAAATGAGAAAGCTCAGCCTAGAAGTGGTACCGTAGGGAATTCTTTATGCCTTGACGGCAGAATCCAGCCTTTATGACAGAATTGTCACTGCCCAGCGCAATGATGCGAATATCCAAACCATCAGGCAGAAACTAGTGGAAAGAGACCCGAAGTACACTTGTTTCCAGAAGGATCCCCAAGAGGTGGTCTGGTTTGGAAAACGCCTAGTGATCCCCGTTGATCCAGAAATCAAGAAGATCATCCTAGATGAAGCTCACCAATCCAAGTTCTCTATTCACCCCGGTAGTACCAAGATGTACCAAGATCTAAAGCGAGAACTTTTGGTGGTCTAATATGAAGGTGGAGGTAGCCAAGTATGTAGCCGAGTGCGATACTTGCCACCGGATGAAAGCAAGTCATCCGAAATCGGCGGGGAGTACTCCAACCCCCGTCGATACCTATGTGGAAATGGGATGACATTAGTATGGATTTTATTGTAGGTTTACCCCCGACCCCTAGGAAGAAGGATTCTATTTGGGTGATCGTGGATAGACTTACCAAGACTTGCTCACTTCATTGCCGTACACACCACATACTCCGTGCAACAGTATGCAGAGTTGTACGTGGACCACGTAGTTCGTCTGCATGGAATCCCAAAGACCATAATTTCGATAGAGGGACTCGGTTTGTAGCCCGTTTTTGGGAGCGATTGCACGAGTGTTTGGGAACCCGGCCTACTCCGTAGTTCCGCTTATCACCCACGGACGGATGGTCGGACGGAGAGGATAAACCGGATCCTAGAGGACATGTTGAGAGCAAGCATCTTGCACTTTGACAAGAGTTGGGACAAGTGCTTGTCCTTAGCGAGTTCTCCTACAATAACGGCTATCGGGCCGGCTTGAAAATGGCGCCGTTCGATGCTTTATACGGACGCGATGCCGCACCCCACCGAACCGGTCGAGGCGGAGAAAGAACGCTCTTTGGACCCGCAGTTAGTAAAAGAGGCCGAAGAGAAGGTACAAGTGATAAGAGAAAATTTGAAGATGGCCCAGATGAGACAAAAGAGTTATCATGACAAGGGAACCGCACCTCGACACTTTGGAGTGGGAGACCATGTATATTTGAAGGTATCCCCCACCAAAGGTGTGCAAAGGTTCGGAGTCAAAGGAAAGTTAGCTCCGCGCTACATTGGACCCTACGAAGTAATAGAAGTATGTGGACCTGTGGCCTACCGTATCCAATTGCCAGAACGGTTTTCCGTGGTTCACAATGTATTTCATGTAACTCAGTTAAAGAAAGGAATGCCTGTTCCGGAGAATGAGATTATTGCAGAAGCTAATGCTTGGATCGAGCCAGATTTCTCGCTCGTCGAGCATCCCTTAAAGGTGCTAGATCAAAAAGAGCGAAAGACCCGAAGGCAAACCGTGCGAATGTACAAGATCCAATGGAGCCATCACACGGAAGAAGAAGCCACGTGGGAGACGGAGGATTATCTCAACGCCAAGTATCCGGGCTTCCTCCAATCCCGAAGCAGTGAGTCTTTTTCCCCATCTCTTCGTTATCAAGTCGAATCTCGGGACGAGATTCCTTTAAGGGGGGTAGGCTGTGACGCCCCAGGTTTTTAATTACCGTCATTAACGCTAACGACACGATTAGCCGGTCAAATGGTCAACCCTAGGTCAACCTGGGCCCTCACCCATGAAAACTCCCTAACATACCCCTAAGTGACCCTAGTGAATAGTGAAACACTTGTGGGGCCAAACCTTGGTCAAAGGGTGGGTCAAAACCCCCTTGCCACCCAGTGTCCACAGGTGTCTGCCGGAACTTTTGCCGCGTTCCCCAAAATTCACCTAAACACTTAAAATTCAACCTTTGAGAAAGTTGTAGGTCTTGTTGAGGGACACAACTTTCATGTAGAGTGGCATTGCTGATTTGGAGGGGAAAATTGTGAAAAGGCCCTTGCAAGCCAGAGATCACTGTTGACAGAACCATGTGGACATTCAAAGTTGACATTCCTCTAGATTCAAATCTAAACAGTAAAACCCCATACAACCTTTGGGAAAGTTGTAGCTGGTACTTAGATCTACAACTTTGGTATTCATTGTTTGGTCGAGTTGTGTTCAAAATTTTGGAGAAATCGTGGCTTGAACACGGCACCGGTGTCACCGCCGGACGCGAGCGCGTCACGCGCGCGCGGCGCCGCCGTCGCCGCCCGCCGCCGGCCTTGCCCCGCGGCGCCGTGCCCGCGCCGCCCGTAGCCTTTGTGCCGTGCCGCGTCCCGATGCACGCGCGCCCCGATGCGCTCCGTCCCGAGGCGCCTTGGCGTCCGCGCCGCCGTACGCGCGCGCGCCACGGACCGGCGGTCCGTCGGCGCGCGCCGCCGCCGTACGCGCGTGTAACACCTCGCCCACCAAAGCCGCACCGCCCAGCCCTTCCGTAGGGGCGAGCACACGTACACATAGCACCCTACTTACACTTTCGTCCTCGCTTCATGTAAAAGGGTTAACCCGAGGGTGGTATGGCTGGTGGACAAAGGCTTATAAGTTGGCTCCACCCTTACTCTACTAGCAATGTGGCACTAAACACGCGCACCTGCGCTCATGGGCCACTCATGGGCCATCCAAATTGGGTCGGGTGTGACATTCACCCCCCCCTCAAAGAACCCGACGTCCTCGTCGGTCCAACTCACCCGTCCAGTGCCGACCCCTACGCCATGTCGTGTGCCCCATCCCAGGCCCACACGCACATGCATATGTCCGCACACTGACCCGAGCAAATGTCCAGGAACCTTCCCTCTTAGCGCACGACCGTACGTCCAGTGTTGACCCATATGCCATGCCGTGTGTCCCATCTCATGAACTCCTTGTGCCTGTCCCTTGGTGGCGGGGGTGGTGGAGGCATCGGTGGTGGTGGCTGGTTCTGTTGGGCTTGCATCTGCTGCACTGTGTTGGTAAGGTTTTGAATCAGTTGCATCTGCGCTGCCAGGAATTGCTGCATGTTCGGGTCCATTGCTTGGTTGATCGGTGGAGGTGGTGCTGGGTTTGGTTGATTTGCAATATGTGCCCGAATCACAGGTGGCACGTCCTGACCTCCTCCGGACCTGGTGTTTACCATCTGACCGTTAGAAAAATCATATCTCAGATAATTGTACTTGAATCATTGCATAAGAGAGTAACTCAAAATAAAATGACAGCATGTTCTTCAGTTAAGACAGATTCTGTTGACCTCAAAGAGTTATGCATAACTTTCTGTGTAATTGTCCAATGACCACGAATTTTTACCAGATTATAGTGTATAAAATTACGAAACCATCCCAACTGGAATCACCTCATTTGGATATGTATAACTCGAGATATAATTCAAACAGTACAGCTATGTCAGCAGAAATTTACAGATTCTGACTTATTCATTACTTCGTGCATAACTCCCAGAATATGTATTGTATACCATTGAATTTTTGACAGAAATTCATCCTCTAAATTTGTGAACTAACCCAACTGGTTTCATGTCATTTGGAGTTCTGTAGCTTGAGTTATAAGCAAAACAGTACTGATATGTCATATGACTGCGAAAACAGATTTGATCCAAACACATTTGCATAATAGACTAAGCAATGACAACCGATAAAACCCAAACCAAACTTTAATTAACTTAAAATTTCAGATTGCATAGTGGCCATCACTCCACCATACAATTCACAATCAAGCAAAGATCCAACTCAAGCATGTTTGCAAACAGCATTCATTATTACAAGCAAATACGTTCACGCGAGAACGGTCTATCGAAAAGGTAAATGATAAGGGCGAGCATCCTAAGATCCTAGCCAAGACGAGTAGTAGCTTCATCGGTGCCGTAACGAAGCCTCTTGCGCGGAGGGGAAGCTGTAGTCTCGTATGGCATGACTTCTCGAGGCGCGTCGCGTCCCGCAAGCCGTGCTTCAAGACGCGCTATCTTTGCCTGAGCAGCCTGCAGCTCTTCATGATACTTGTTTATCTCCAAAGTTGCTCTCTCCAGATCTGCATTCGAGCAGCAGTCACCCGTGCCAAGACATCAATGCGGTCATCGCCTCCCCGCCGGCACCACAGCCACTTCGGTGCCACTTGCACGTCGAGGCACATGGCGATACTCCGATTGGAACAACCGCACCCGATTAGCATTACAAACCGACCGAGCGCCCTCCTTGCCGCATCATTCACCGCAGCGCGTCATCCGTAGAGAACCGAGCCGTGCTATGGTGGGATGAGCGATACCTCCATCCTTCCGTATCGTTCGCAGGCTTCCCGATGTAAACTTTGCAAGTGTAGTAATCCCTCATTCCAGGCTCACCGAAATGCTTGGTCACATAGAGAGGCCTTATGGTATACCCCGGATACCTCGTAACATCCCACAGAGAATGCGGGCAACCGCCCATTCTCGCCTTCGGTAGAGTGCTTATGATATTCAGCTCCATGGTAGCGGGGATCTTCATCTTCCTCTCGGGTTGCCGGCACGGATGGTTACCATCATCCTCACCCACACCGTCATCACCGGAGTCTTCCGGATCACCTTCGGCACAGATCGGCGAGGTGCGGGGGTGCTTCCTCATTGACCGCGGCGCCGGTGGAATCACAATGTCACCGTCTCGCGTTTGCCTCAAGCACCTGTGCCATCGTACGGTCGTGGCCGTTCCAATGGCTCTTCCGGCTCCTCCTCCTCCATCTCAACTTCTTCGGGATCCTCTTCTTCTTCTTCTCCGGCCGGACCTCCTCTCGGGTCTTCCTCAACCTCAACCTCCTCCGCCGGAACTCCTCCTGTTCCTCCTCAACATCCTCAAGGCGATGGCGAGGGGCCAGCTGTCCAGTAGGAAAACGCCCACCAGTGCTCTTGCGAGGGGTCATGTAAGTCCTGGCCATCTGTCAAAGCAAAACTGATCTCAGAGTGCAGAATAAATCAAAATGATAGTTTAAAATGATAAACAAAGTTAAATTAGATTTTTAGTGCGTAAATAAGATGATTTGAAGCATGATGAGGCTTTCTAGAACATGAATCCTTAATTTCGTCCATTTCTAACTAAGGCTGCGTCCTACAGTCATCACGGCTCTGGTACCACTTTGTCACACCCGATTTTACAAAGAAAACCGAATGCATCTCATATGTGCGCCAGGATCATTTACACACACATGATAGACAAAACGAGAGTAATACCATTGCTGTAATAAAACGTACAAGAGTTTAAACCAGTATGACATCCTTTATTACATCCATAAGGGTGGACTCGAAGGTCCGAACAAGACGATAACTAAACGACGACGAGCATCTCCATCGCTGACATCCACAGGCATGATGACTGGGGGATCCGCATGCCTAGAACTCCTCGAAGTCGCTCCAATACTCGTCCTCACCTCCGACGTTCTCCTCTGAACAGCGGTAAGCAAGGGTGAGCACACTTATGGTTGGAGCTCAGCAAGTGGGGGAAAAATGCAAGGCCATCAAGGATAGGCTATGGTTCACAGCGGTAAGCATTTTATAAGTTGGTCAAGTTTTATTAGCAAGCACCTAGTTACTAGATGTAAGTGTATACCAACCCACTTAACCTTAACAGATACCTCATACCAAACCTCCAACCCATGAATTGCATTAGTCTTCAAGTTTATTACTCATGTGAGGGTCCAAGCCGCTCGTGACCGTGAGCACGACTGATCGATCAGTTTTACACTCTGCAGAGGTTGTACACTTTACCCACAGTTCGTGTTCCCCATTTTGCCCGGGTTAGCTAGACCCTTAAACACTTCCAAGGTGAGTGGCTAGGGGTCCACTACGAAGCCTTTACAAAGGAAAGAAGAGAAACCAACGGCCCGCAACAAGCATAAAGAAGGAGCGGACCATAACCCTCCCTAGTGGTCAACACCTTAGCCAAGGTCGCTACCCCAAAAGGACCGGGCTATACCCCTTCAACTCCGGCCCCCCGTGCCCCTCTCGGAAAAGAGCTATCAGCTACCCCACTCTCCTAATTACTTGGCTAAGCCAGAGCCATGTGGACTGTGGTTGTACTGTTATCTTGGGTGGTTCTCCATGTTCCGATTATATCAAGTTGTTCAGTTTAAAGCACAAACACGTACATAAACAATACTGAGGTGAAAAACATAAACAAAGCATAACCATACTTATGTTGAGCAAGCTAAGCATTTATCTACCCCAAGCATTTGTTTAAACAGGGTTGATCAAGGTAAAGTGATAAAGCATCTAGTCAAGTCCTTAGCTAGGTGTTTGCCCATCAAATTTATGCATAACAACGGAATAGTAAACATTGTTTAGCATGCGGTGTTATAGGTTCAAAAGATTATGCAGAGGGGGAAATCCACTTGCCTTCCTCTACAAGCCGGGTGAATTCCTCTTCAAAGACAAGTTCTTCCGATCACTTCCGACAGGGAGCTCGGACGAAACAGCACGATATCTACGAGTCAAACATGGATAACAATCAATAAACAAAACAGTACACCAAACAGTAGTAAAACTAGTAAATTTACTGTTAAAAACATTCTACTCGTCGAGACGATCATTTCGGTATATAGAACGCTAAAAACGGAGTTAAAATGAGAAAGATATGATTAAAACAGTTTTCAGGGCCTATTTGCAAGAAAACTATGTTTACGTGGTTGTTTATGAATAAATTCAGGGGCTAAAACATTTTTATAAATTAAATCAGAGGGTTTATGTGCAAAAAGAAGTGAAAAGGGCTTTAAACAGAATTAAACAGGGGTAGATAGGGGCTAGTTTGCAAGAATCGGGACCTAACCGTGATTATTTTCAAAGGTGGAAGGACCGGCTTGCTAATATTTGAAATCCCGTGGGCTCTTAATCAAATCCGCCACTCCGCACCGTGGATCTCGCGATCCAACGGCGGATGGCGCATGGGTGCACCGTGGACCCGGCAGTAGGCGCGGTCCATGGGTCCACCGTGGACCATCCCCCTTTAAACGAAAGGGTACGCGATCCCAGCCGTCCGCGCGTGATCTAACGGTCCCGGACGAGTGCGTGCGGCGGGCGGCGGTGTAGTCGCCGGGAACGAGGGCGCGCGCGGCGGCGCGCGGCGGCGCATCGCCGGCGCAAGCTCGGGGTGAGCTCCCGGCCATCTTTTCGTGCACGAGCGGGTTCTACACGACGCGGGGAAAATGCGCACGCATCTAGGGTTTCGGGGGGAGGGGTTCGAGCTCTCACGGTGGCCGGCGCGCCGGGAGGGGGCGGAGCCACTACTCCGCGAGCTCGCGGGGAGGGACCGGGCGCGATAGGAAGGCAATTTGGGCGGGGGGGGGTTGCTTACCACACGCGAGCGAAGAGGACGGGCCGAAGGGTGGAAAGGAGGCGCGGCGGCGGGGCGGCTTGGTGACGACGGCGGCTCGGGCGGCGCTCCGGCGAGCACGGGCGCGGCGCCACGGGAGTCAAGGGCGTGAACCCGCAGCACACGAGCTTGTCAAGCCCCCCGCAAACCTATTGATCAACGAGAAACGGGTGGGAGACCAAGCCCTTCACCGGCGGCGACGAGACGACGGCGGCGGCGGAAAGCAAGGCGGCGCGCGCGGGGAGTTGGGCTCGGGCACGTGTGCCGGCGAGCGGGGTTGCGAAAAGGGAAGGGGGCGGGAGCGTGTGCACGAGCTTAAATAGGTCCCGAGGAACGGGAAGGGAGAGGAAAAGAAGCGGCGGCCGAGCCTTCGGCCATGGGCGCGCCGGCACGGCCGGTTTCCAAGTGAATTGGGAGAAATTAAAGGAAACCGACGGAAAATTAAGGGAGGGTTTAATCCCTGGTGCTACGGGCGCTTGATTGAATGCCTTGATGGCCAGAGAGAGCAAGGGGAAGGCGGGCGGGCGCACGGGATCCGCGGCGCGCGCCGCCGCCGTGCAGAGAAAGGAAGGAGGGAGAAGAAGAAAGGAAGGAGAAAACGGAGGCTGACAGGTGGGACCCACCTGTCGGCGCCGCTGAAAAGAAAAGGAAAGGGGGGGTGAAGCGGTGGGCCGGCGGGGAGACTGGGTTGGGCCGGCTGGGCCGAAAGGGTAAGGGTGCGGGGTTTTGTTTTTTTTTCTTTTCTTTTTCAAACCTCATTTTCAAATTCATTTTCAATTCAAAACCAAATCAAACTTTTGCAAACTTTTCTCAAATATTTTATAGGCTTCTTAGAGACTACTCAAGCAACCAAAACCATGCAAGCCAAATGATGATGCACATACACTTGTTGTTTCTAAGGTTATTAAATTATCTTTAATATTTTTAGAGCTCAATTTTATTTAGCATTTTAATCTCCTTAAATCCCTAAGACAATATTAAGTTGCTAAGTGATTTTAGTGATGGAATTTTAGGGTGTCACAAATCCTACCCCCTTAAAGAGAATCTCGTCCCGAGATTCGAAGATTTAGAGAACAAATCGAGGGAAGTCTTCCTTGAGTTCATCCTCTCTTTCCCAAGTTGCCTCTTCCTGTGTGATGACTCCACCGCACTTTGCACATTCCGATGATCTTACTCCGGTAACTCTCTCTCGACACATCCATGATCTTAACGGGTATTCCTTGTACGTCGCATCATTCTCCATTTGAATATCCTCTAACCGTACCGGTTCTACTCTAACCTCACTTGTGCATTTCTTCAGCCGAGATACATGAAACACGTCATGAACTCCCGACAACCGTGCCGGCAACTCTAACTCGGTATGCTACTTCTCCTTTCCGTTCCAAAATCTTGAAAGGTCCGATAAATCGAGGTGATAACTTTCCTCCGACATTAAACCTCCGTAAACCCCGAATCGGTGACACTCGAGGTATGCATAATCACCGACTTCCAAGATCACCTCTCTTCGTCTGAGGATCAAGCATAACTCTTCCGTCTTGACCGTGCCGCCTTAAGATTCTCCCTTATGATTTCAACTTGCTTTTCTCGCTTCTCGTATGTCGTTGTCCGGCCCAAAGAACCGCCTTTCACCGCCTCCGATTCCAAAACAACGGTGTTCCGCACTTCCTTCCATACGAGCTTCAAAAGGTGCCATCTTGATGCTTCGGATCGATAGCCGTTGTTATAAGCAAACTCGCATAAGGCAAACTCTTATCCCAACCGCCACCGTTCTTTAATGCACAAGCTCTCAACATATCCTCGAGTATCCGATTTGTTCTCTCTCGTCCGTCCATCCGTCCGAGGATGGTATGCGTCGAGCCGAAGTTTAACTTTGTATCCATTGATTCATGCAACTTCGCCAAAACCGTGAGGTGAACCGTGTGCCTCGATCCGACACTATCTTCTTCGGTACTCCGTGCAAACACACTATCCTTGAATTATACAACTCGCTAGCTTCACTCCCGTATAGGTCGTCTTCACCGGAATGAAGTGCGCTACCTTGGTTAGTCTATCCACAATAACCCAAATAGAATCATACCCGTCACGAGTACGAGGTAATCCCACTATGAAATCCATACCGATTTCCTCCCATTTCCACTCGTGTACCTTCGCAGGCCGTAGCAACCCCGCCGGTCTTTGATACTCGCCTTTCACTCTTTGGCACACATCACACAAAGCTACATGAGCCGCCACGTCTTTCTTCATCCCATACCACCGCTATCTCTCGCTTCAAGTCCCGATACATCTTGGTACTACCAGGGTGTATAGAATAGGTCGAATCATGTGCTTCCTTCAAGATAACTTCTCTCAATTCCTTGATCTCGGTACACGTATTCGTTCTTAAACCACACTTGTTCCTTGCTCATCTTCTCCGAATTCCGGAACTTTGCCTAATTTAATCAACTTCCTGTATTCTGCGATCTTGGCATCAGTCAACTGTCCCTTCCTGATATCCTGCTCAAGGGTCGACTCGATCTCTAACGTCGAAGTCTCACTTGAAGCAACCATTCCCAAGTTAAGCTGTGCCATCTCCCAACATAGCTCCTGAGGTAACAGGTGTCCTAATAGCATGTTAGTCCGTCCCTTCCGACTCAAAGCATCCGCTACAACATTCGCTTTTCCCCGGATGATACCGGATATCCAAATCATAATCTTTGATCAATTCTAACCATCTTCTTTGCCTCAAATTCGGATCCTTCCGAGTAAAGATATACTTCAAACTCTTATGGTCGGTAAAGATCTTACACTTGTTCCCAATCATGTAATCTCTCCGCATCTTCAATGCGTGAACAACCGCAGCCCAACTCAAGATCATGAGTAGGATAGTTCTCGCTCATGTTTCCTCAACTGTCTTGAAGCATAAGCTACTACCTTTCCTTCTTGCATTAACACACATCCCAAACCTTGCCGAGAAGCATCACAGTACACATCAAACCCTTTGTGTATGTCTGGCATGATCAACACAGGTGCTGTGGTCAGCCTCTTCTTCAACTCCTCAAAACTAGCCTGACACCTCTCATCCCATTTGAATTCTCTTCCTTTCTCGAGCAGAGTGGTAAGTGGCTTCACTATCTTAGAAAACCCTTCAATGAACCTCCGATAGTATCCTGCAAGTCCTAGAAAACTTCTGATCTCTGGCACATTCTTAGGCGGACTCCAGTTCAATACATCCCGAACCTTGCTTGGATCGATCGCTATGCCTCCATCCGTGATGATATGTCCGAGAAAAGATACCTCCTTTAACCGTAATGCACACTTGCCGAACTTGGCATACAAACCGATGTTCCCGTAACTTCTGTAACACAAGCCTCAAATGTTCTTCGTGTTCTTCTTCACTCCGAGAGAATACCAATATATCATCAATGAATACCACAACAAACTTATCCAGATACTCCATGAATACCTTGTTCATCAAATACATAAAGTATGCTTTGGTGCATTGGTCGTGCCAAAGGACATCACAGTGAACTCATATAACCCATATCTAGAAGTGAATGTCGTCTTTGGTATATCCTCCACACGGATTTTTAATCGATGATAACCCGATCTAAGGTCTATCTTTGAGAAAGCCTTAGCTCCTCTCATTTGATCAAACAAATCCTCAATCCGAGGTAAAGGGTATTTATTCTTGATAGTAACCTCGTTAAGTGATCGATAGTCTATACACAACCTCCTAGATCCATCCTTCTTATCAACGAAGAGTGTGGGGGCTCCCCATGGTGATGAACTAGGACGGATAAACCCTTTACTAAGCAATTCTTCAATTTGTTTCTTTAATTCAGCTAGATCTTTAACATCCATTCTATATGGTCTTTTAGATATGGGAGCAAGCACTGTGTATAAGTTCAATACTAAATTCAATGTCACGATCGGGTGGCATACCCGGCAAATCCTCTCGGAAACACATCGTGGAATTCATTCACTACCCTTATATCCTCCAAGGCCTTGCCTTCAACGAGTTCATAACTCCTTTAACAGATGAGGGTGCACTCACATACTCTACTCTTTCCCCTTGAGGACCGGTTAACACGCATCGACCTCTTCCGACACTGAATAACCCCATCACAACTCCTTAACCAATCCATACCAAGAATGACATCTATTCCCCATGATTTTAGAACTACCAGATTAGCAAGAAAGTCTACCCCCATGATATTTATCTTTACTTGTGGGCATATGTGACCGCTTTTCATTTCTCCCCCAGGAGTGCTAACTATCGTGGGTTCTTCATTGTACTCATAGATAAGTTATATTTTGCCACAAATTGATCGCTATGAATGAATGTGATGCTCCCGAATCAAATAATACGGTAGCGGTGTACAGAGTTGACGAAAAACGTACCCAATACCACGCCGGCATCATTCCGAGCTTGCTCCACCGATACATGATTGACTCGGCCACGCACATGACTCCGCCGGCCTCTCTTGCCGGGTGTCCGTGGAGTACGAGCCCGAGAAGATGGCTGCCCACCCCGTTCCCAATGTCCCTCTCGTGGAGTCCGCATCACCCTCTTAGGACGGCTTGTTAGCGTAATGCCCCGGCTCTCCACACTTGAAGCATCCTCCGGGCCGAACAGGGGTTGGTGTTTCGACAGTGCCCCGCAGTTGTTGCTAGGACGACTCACCGTGGGGTAGGAGTTCCGGGGGTCCGAGGATTGAAGCGCCGTGGCCGAAACGAGCGCCGGAGCCGCATGTTCGTGGGTACCTCCCAGCCTTGTCCACCAGGACGATATGGAGTCGAGCTCGCCGAGAACCGTAACGGGGACGGGTGTTACCGCTAGACCGCCCCCGAGACCGAAACTTGCGTTTATGTTCACCCATCTCCTTTCTCTTGCTTTCCAGCCCAATAGCTTTGTTTACCGGCGTCCGAAAGTCCGGAACATGTGACTCTCGCAAGAGATAGTTCGGAGGACCGATCAAGCCATCCAGGAACCTTTCTTGCCTCTTTGGATCGTTGTTGACTTCATCGTGTGCATAGCGTGACAAATGAGTGAACTTGTCCAAATACTCGCTCACTAACATATTGCCTTGCCTCGGCGACAAGAACTCCCTCTCGCTTGAGCTTGAGAACCCCCGAAGGAATGTGATAAGTACGGAAGTTGTCACGGAATTCCCGCCAGGTGATGTTATGCCCGTTAGGATGAGCTTGAGAGTACGCATCCCACCAATCTGCGGCCCGTCCCACCCGCCTCCCGAAGAGCATACGGGACCATCTCTCTATCGGTGCACCGCACGATTTCCACCTGCTTTGTGATAGTTTTCAGCCCCGCCATCGGCATCCAGTGGATCACCGAGTGGGAAAATGTAGGGGGGTGGTGGCTCATGAACTCCTTGTGCCCGTCCCTTGGTGGCGGGGGTGGTGGAGGCATCGGTGGTGGTGGCTGGTTCCGTTGGGCTTGCATCCGCCGCACCGTGTTGGTAAGGTTTTGAATCGCTTGCATCCGCGCTGCCAGGAATTGCTGCATGTTCGGGTCCATTGCTTGGTTGATCGGTGGAGGTGGTGCCGGGTTTGGTTGATTTGCAATATGTGCCCGAATCACAGGTGGCACGTCCCGACCTCCTCCGGACCTGGTGGTTACCATCTGATCGTTAGAAAAATCATATCTCGATAATTGTACTTGAATCATTGCATAAGAGAGTAACTCAAAATAAAATGACAGCATGTTCTTCAGTTAAGACAGATTCTGTTGACCTCAAAGAGTTATGCATAACTTTCTGTGTAATTGTCCAATGACCACGAATTTTTACCAGATTATAGTGTATAAAATTACGAAACCATCCCAACTGGAATCACCTCATTTGGATATGTATAACCCGAGATATAATTCAAACAGTACAGCTATGTCAGCAGAAATTTACAGATTCTGACTTATTCATTACTTCGTGCATAACTCCCATAATATGTATTGTATACCATTGAATTTTTGACAGAAATTCATCCTCTAAATTTGTGAACTAACCCAACTGGTTTCATGTCATTTGGAGTTCTGTAGCTTGAGTTATAAGCAAAACAGTACTGATATGTCATATGACTGCGAAAACAGATTTGATCCAAACACATTTGCATAATAGACTAAGCAATGACAACCGATAAAACCCAAACCAAACTTTAATTAACTTAAAATTTCAGATTGCATAGTGGCCATCACTCCACCATACAATTCACAATCAAGCAAAGATCCAACTCAAGCATGTTTGCAAACAGCATTCATTATTACAAGCAAATACGTTCACGCAGGAACGGTCTATCGAAAAGGTAAATGATAAGGGCGAGCATCCTAAGATCCTAGCCAAGACGAGTAGTAGCTTCATCGGTGCCGTAACGAAGCCTCTTGCGCGGAGGGGAAGCTGTAGTCTCGTATGGCATGACTTCCTGAGGCAGTCGCTGTCCTGCAAGCTGTGCTTCAAGACGCGCTATCTTTGCCTGAGCAGCCTGCAGCTCTTCATGATACTTGTTTATCTCCAAAGTTGCTCTCTCCAGATCTGCATTCAGAGCAACAGTCACCCGTGCCAAGACATCGATGCGGTCATCGCCTCCCGCTGGCACCACAGTCACTTCGGTGCCACTTGCACGTCGAGGCACATGGCGATACTCCGATTGGAACAACTGCACCCGATTAGCATGACAAACCGACCGCAGCGCCCTCCTTGCCGCATCATTCACCGCAGCCGTCATCCGTAGAGAACCGAGCCGTGCTATGGTGGGATGAGCGATACCTCCATCCTTCGGTATCGTTCGCAGGCTTCCCGATGTAAACTTTGCAAGTGTAGTAATCCCTCATTCCGGGCTCACCGAAATGCTTGGTCACATAGAGAGGCCTTATGGTATACCCCGTATACCTCGTAACATCCCACAGGAGAATGCGAACCGCCCCATTCTCGCCTTCGTAGAGTGCTTATGATATTCGGCTCCATGGTAGCGGGGATCTTCATCTTCCTCTCGGGTTGCCAAAGCATGGTTACCATCATCCTCACCCACACCGTCATCACCGGAGTCTTCTCGGATCACCTTCGGCACAGATCAGCGAGTGCGGGGGGTGCTTCCTCATTGACCGCAGCGCCGGTGGAATCACAATGTCACCGTCCGCGTTTGCCTCAAGCACCGTGCCATCGTACACCGTGGCCGTTCCAATGGCTCTTCCGGCTCCTCCTCCTCCATCTCAACTTCTTCAGGATCCTCTTCTTCTTCTTCCCGGGCCGGACCTCCTCCGGGTCTTCCTCAACCTCAACCTCCCCGCCGGAACTCCTCCCCGTTCCTCCTCAACATCCTCAAGGCGATGGCGAGGGGCCACCGTCCCGCAGGAAAACGCCCACCGTTGCTCTTGCGAGGGGTCATGTAAGTCCCGGCCATCCGTCAAAGCAAAACTCGATCTCGGAGTGCGAATAAATCAAAATGATAGTTTAAAATGATAAACAAAGTTAAATTAGATTTTTAGTGCGTAAATAAGATGATTTGAAGCATGATGAGGCTTTCTAGAACATGAATCCTTAATTTCGTCCATTTCTAACTAAGGCCGCGTCCTACAATCATCACGGCTCGGTACCACTTTGTCACACCCGATTTTACAAAGAAAACCGAATGCATCTCATATGTGCGCTAGGATCATTTACACACACATGATAGACAAAACGAGAGTAATACCATTGCCGTAATAAAACGTACAAGAGTTTAAACCAGTATGACATCCTTTATTACATCCATAAGGGTGGACTCGAAGGTCCGAACAAGACGATAACTAAACGACGACGAGCATCTCCATCGCTGACATCCACAGGCATGATGACTGGGGGATCCGCATGCCTAGAACTCCTCGAAGTCGCTCCAATACTCGTCCTCACCTCCGACGTTCTCCTCTGAACAGCGGTAAGCAAGGGTGAGCACACTTATGGTTGGAGCTCAGCAAGTGGGGGAAAAATGCAAGGCCATCAAGGATAGGCTATGGTTCACAGCGGTAAGCATTTTATAAGTTGGTCAAGTTTTATTAGCAAGCACCTAGTTACTAGATGTAAGTGTATACCAACCCACTTAACCTTAACATATACCTCATACCAAACCTCCAACCCATGAATTGCATTAGTCTTCAAGTTTATTACTCATGTGAGGGTCCAAGCCGCTCGTGACCGTGAGCACGGCTGATCGATCGCCTTTACACTCGCGAGGTTGTACACTTTACCCACGCTTCGTGTTCCCCATTTTGCCCGGTTAGCTAGACCCTTAAACACTTCCAAGGTGAGTGGCTAGGGGTCCACTACGAAGCCTTTACAAAGGAAAGAAGAGAAACCAACAGCCCGCAACAAGCATAAAGCAAGTCGAGCGGACCATAACCCTCCCTAGTGGTCAACACCTTAGCCAAGGTCGCTACCCCAAAAGGACCGGCTATACCCCTTCAACTCCGCCCCCCGTGCCCCTCTCGGAAAAGAGCTATCGGCTACCCCACTCTCCTAATTACTTGGCTAAGCCGCAGCCATGTGGACCGTGGTTGTACCGTTATCTTGGGTGGTTCTCCATGTTCCGATTATATCAAGTTGTCTCGGTTTAAAGCACAAACACGTACATAAACAATACTGAGGTGAAAAACATAAACAAAGCATAACCATACTTATGTTGAGCAAGCTAAGCATTTATCTACCCCAAGCATTTGTTTAAACAGGGTTGATCAAGGTAAAGTGATAAAGCATCTAGTCAAGTCCTTAGCTAGGTGTTTGCCCATCAAATTTATGCATAACAACAGGAATAGTAAACATTGTTTAGCATGCAGTGTTATAGGTTCAAAAGATTATGCAGAGGGGGAAATCCACTTGCCTTCCTCTACAAGCTGGGTGAATTCCTCTTCAAAGACAGGTTCTTCCGATCACTTCCGACAGGGAGCTCGACGAAACAGCACGATATCTACGAGTCAAACATGGATAACAATCAATAAACAAAACAGTACACCAAACAGTAGTAAAACTAGTAAATTTACTGTTAAAAAGATTCTACTTGTCGAGACGATCATTTCGGTATATAGAACGCTAAAAACGGAGTTAAAATGAGAAAGATATGATTAAAACAGTTTTCAGGGGCCTATTTGCAAGAAAACTATGTTTACAGGGTTGTTTATGAATAAATTCAGGGGCTAAAACATTTTTATAAATTAAATCAGAGGGTTTATGTGCAAAAAGAAGTGAAAAGGGCTTTAAACAGAATTAAACAGGGTAGATAGGGGCTAGTTTGCAAGAATCAGGACCTAACTGTGATTATTTTCAAAGGTGGAAGGACCGGCTTGCTAATATTTGAAATCCCAGGGGCTCTTAATCAAATCTGCCACTCCGCACCGTGGATCTCAGATCCAACGGCGGATGGCGCATGGGTGCACCGTGGACCCGGCCGTAGGCGCGGTCCATGGGTCCACCGTGGACCATCCCCCTTTAAACGAAAGGGTACGCGATCCCAGCCGTCCGCGCGTGATCTAACGGTCCTGGACGAGTGCGTGCGGCGGGCGGCGGTGTAGTCGCCGGGACGGGGCGGGGGCGGGGCGCGGCGGCGGCGGCGCATCGCCGGCGCAAGCTCGGGGTGAGCTCCCGGCCATCTTTTCGTGCACGAGCGGGTTCTACACGCAACCGGGGAAAATAAAATGCGCACGCATCTAGGGTTTCGAGGGGGAGGGGTTCGAGCTCTCACGGTGGCCCGGCGGGGGGAGGGGGGGGGGGGGGGACCCCCGGCGACGGGGGGGGGGGGGGGGGGGGGGGGGGGGGGGGGGGGGGGGGGGGGGGTGGGGCTTACCACACGCAGGCGAAGAGGACGGGCCGAAGGGGTGGAAAGGAGGCGGCGCCGGGCGGCTTGGTGACGGACGGCGCCGCTCCCCCCCACGCCGACGCGGCGCGGCCGCCACGGGAGTCAAGGGCGTGAACCCTCGCCCCCCCACACACGAGCCCCAACCCCCGCAAACCTATTGATCAACGAGAAACGGGTGGGAGACCAAGCCCTTCACCGGCGGCGACGAGACGACGGCGGCGGCGGGAAAGCAAGGCGGCGGCGGCGTGGAGTTGGGCTCGGGCACGTGTACCGGCGAGGCCGGGGGTTGCGAAAAGGGAAGGGCGGGGAGCGTGTGCACGAGCTTAAATAGGTCCGCAGAACGGGAAGGGAGAGGAAAAGAAGCGGCGGCCGAGCCTTCGGCCATGGGCGCGCGCGGCCGGTTTCCAAGTGAATTGGGGAGAAATTAAAGGAAACCGAAGGAAAAATAAAGGGGGGGTTTATTCCCGGTGCTACGGGCGCTTGATTGAATGCCTTGATGGCCGCAGAGAGGAAGGGGAAGGCGGGGCGGGCGCCCGAAACCGCGGCGGCGCCGCCGTGCGCAGAAAGGAAGGAGGGAGAAGAAGAAAGGAAGGAGAAAACGAGAGGGGTCCGACAGGGGTGGGACCCACCCGTCGCGCGCCCCCGAAAAGAAAAGGGAAGGGGGGTGAAGCGGTGGGGCGGCGGGGAGATCGGGTGCGGGTCGGGGCCGAAAGGGTAAGGGTGCGGGGTTTTGTTTTTTTTTCTTTTCTTTTTCAAACCTCATTTTCAAATTCATTTTCAATTCAAAACCAAATCAAACTTTTGCAAACTTTTCTCAAATATTTTATAGGCTTCTTAGAGACTACTCAAGCAACCAAAACCATGCAAGCCAAATGATGATGCACATACACTTGTTGTTTCTAAGGTTATTAAATTATCTTTAATATTTTTAGAGCTCAATTTTATTTAGCATTTTAATCTCCTTAAATCCCTAAGACAATATTAAGTTGCTAAGTGATTTTAGTGATGGAATTTTAGGGTGTCACACCCGATTTTACAAAGAAAACCGAATGCATCTCATATGTGCGCCAGGATCATTTACACACACATGATAGACAAAACGAGAGTAATACCATTGCTGTAATAAAACGTACAAGAGTTTAAACCAATATGATACATCCTTTATTACATCCATAAGGGTGGACTCGAAGGTCCGAACAAGACGATAACTAAACGACGACGAGCATCTCCATCGCCGCCACATCCACAGGCATGATGACCGGGGGATCCGCATGCCTAGAACTCCTCGAAGTCGCTCCAATACTCGTCCTCACCTCCGACGTTCTCCTCCGAACGCGGTAAGCAAGGGTGAGCACACTTATGGTTGGAGCTCGGCAAGTGGGGGAAAAAATGCAAGGCCATCAAGGATAGGCTATGGTTCACAGGGGTAAGCATTTTATAAGTTGGTCAAGTTTTTATTAGCAAGCACCTAGTTACTAGATGTAAGTGTATACCAACCCACTTAACCCTTAACTCCCTACCACCCCACCCATAATTGCTCCCCATACCAAACCTCCAACCCATGAATGCATTAGTCTTCAAGTTTATTACTCATGTGAGGGTCCAAGCCGCTCGTGACCGTGAGCACGGCCGATCGATCGGCTTTACACTCGCAGAGGTTGTACACTTTACCCACGGTTCGTGTTCCCCATTTTGCCCGGTTAGCTAGACCCTTAAACACTTCCAAGGTGAGTGGCTAGGGGTCCACTACGAAGCCTTTACAAAGGAAAGAAGAGAAACCAACAGCCCGCAACGGCAGCGGCGGAGCGGACCATAACCCTCCCTAGTGGTCAACACCTTAGCCAAGGTCGCTACCCCAAAAGGACCGGGCTATACCCCTTCAACTCCGGCCCCCTCGTGCCCCTCTCGGAAAAGAGCTATCGCCTACCCCACTCTCCTAATTACTTGGCTAAGCCAGAGCCATGTGGACTGTGGTTGTACTGTTATCTTGGGTGGTTCTCCATGTTCCGATTATATCAAGTTGTTCAGTTTAAAGCACAAACACGTACATAAACAATACTGAGGTGAAAAACATAAACAAAGCATAACCATACTTATGTTGGGCAAGCTAAGCATTTATCTACCCCAAGCATTTGTTTAAACAGGGTTGATCAAGGTAAAGTGATAAAGCATCTAGTCAAGTCCTTAGCTAGGTGTTTGCCCATCAAATTTATGCATAACAACGGGAATAGTAAACATTGTTTAGCATGCGGTGTTATAGGTTCAAAAGATTATGCGAGAGGGGGAAATCCACTTGCCTTCCTCTACAAGCTGGGTGAATTCCTCTTCAAAGACGGAGTTCTTCCGGATCACTTCCGAAGCGGGGAGCTCGGACGAAACGAGGCACGATATCTACGAGTCAAACATGGATAACAATCAATAAACAAAACAGTACACCAAACAGTAGTAAAACTAGTAAATTTACTGTTAAAAAATTCTACTCGTCGAGACGATCATTTTGGTATATAGAACGCTAAAAACGGAGTTAAAATGAGAAAGATATGATTAAAACAAGTTTTCGTGGGCCTATTTGCAAGAAAACTATGTTTACAGGGGTTGTTTATGAATAAATTCAGGGGCTAAAACATTTTTATAAATTAAATCAGAGGGTTTATGTGCAAAAAAAAAGTGAAAAGGGCTTTAAACGGAATTAAACAGGGTAGATAGGGGCTAGTTTGCAAGAATCGGGACCTAACCGTGATTATTTTCAAAGGTGGAAGGACCGGCTTGCTAATATTTGAAATCCCGTGGGGCTCTTAATCAAATCTCGCCACTCCGCACCGTGGATCTCGGATCCAACGGCGAATGGCGCATGGGTGCACCGTGGACCCGGCCGTAGGCGCGGTCCATGGGTCCACCGTGGACCATCCCCCTTTAAACGAAAGGGTACGCGATCCCGCCCGTCCGCGCGTGATCTAACGGCCTCCCCGAGGTGGGGGCGGGCGGCGGGGGTGGTTCGCGGGGAACAGGCCCGGGAGCGGCGCGGGCGGCGCGGCGGCGCATCGCCGGCGCAAGCTCTGGGGTGAGCTCCCGGCCATCTTTTCGTGCACGAGCGGGTTCTACACGCAGCTGGGGAAAATGCGCACGCATCTAGGGTTTCAGGGGGGGGGTTCGAGCTCTCACGGTGGCCGGCGCCGGAAGGGGGCGGAGCCACTACTCCGGCGAGCTCGCGGGGAGGGAACTGGGCGCGATAGGAAGGCGATTTGGGCAGGGGGGGTTGCTTACCACACGCAGGCGAAGAGGACGGGCCGAAGGGTGGAAAGGAGGCGGCAGCGGGGGCGGCTTGGTGACGCCGGCGGCTCGGGCGGCGCTCCGGCGAGCACGGGCGCGGCCGCCACGGGAGTCAAGGGCGTGAACCCGTGCGCACACGAGCTTGTCAAGCCCCCCCGCAAACCTATTGATCACAGGAACGGGTGGGAGACCAAGCCCTTCACCGGCGGCGACGAGACGACGGCGGCGGCGGAGGGCAAGGCGGCGGCTGTGGAGTTGGGCTCGGGCACGTTCTTGGCGAGCCCGGGGGTGGGGAAAAGGGGGGGGGGGGGGGGGGGGGAAGAGCTTAAATAGGGGGGTGTGAAAAAAAAAAGGGGGGAGGGTCACCAATTAAAAAGTCCGAGAGAACGGGAAGGGAGAGGAAAAGAAGCGGCGGCCGAGCCTTCGGCCATGGGCGCGCGGGCGGCCGGTTTCCAAGTGAATTGGGAGAAATTAAAGGAAACCGACGGAAAATTAAGGGAGGGTTTAATCCCTGGTGCTACGGGCGCTTGATTGAATGCCTTGATGGCCGCAGAGAGAGAAGGGGAAGGCGGGCGGGCGCACCGAATCCGGGCGGCGCGCGCCGTGCGGAGAAAGGAAGGAGGGAGAAGAAGAAAGGAAGGAGAAAACGGAGGGGCCCGGGGGACCCCCTGTCGTCGGCGCCGCCGAAAAGAAAAGGGAAGGGGGGGGAAGCGGTGGGCCGGCGGGGAGACGGGTTGGGCGGGGCCGTCCGGGCCGAAAGGGTAAGGGTGCGGGGTTTTGTTTTTTTTTCTTTTTCTTTTTCAAACCTCATTTTCAAATTCATTTTCAATTCAAAACCAAATCAAACTTTTGCAAACTTTTCTCAAATATTTTATAGGCTTCTTAGAGACTACTCAAGCAACCAAAACCATGCAAGCCAAATGATGATGCACATACACTTGTTGTTTCTAAGGTTATTAAATTATCTTTAATATTTTTAGAGCTCAATTTTATTTAGCATTTTAATCTCCTTAAATCCCTAAGACAATATTAAGTTGCTAAGTGATTTTAGTGATGGAATTTTAGGGTGTCACAAATCCTACCCCCTTAAAGAGAATCTCGTCCCGAGATTCGAAGATTTAGAGAACAAATTTCGAGGGAAGTCTTCCTTGAGTTCATCCTCTCTTTCCCAAGTTGCCTCTTCCTCGGTGTGATGACTCCACTGCACTTTGCACATTCTGATGATCTTACTCTGGTAACTCTCTCTGACACATCCATGATCTTAACAGGGTATTCCTTGTACGTCAGATCATTCTCCATTTGAATATCCTCTAACTGTACCGGTTCTATTCTAACCTCACTTGTGCATTTCTTCAGCTGAGATACATGAAACACGTCATGAACTCCTGACAACTGTGCTGGCAACTCTAACTGGTATGCTACTTCTCCTTTCCGTTCCAAAATCTTGAAAGGTCCGATAAATCGAGGTGATAACTTTCCTCTGACATTAAACCTCCGTAAACCCCGAATCGGTGACACTCTGAGGTATGCATAATCACCGACTTCCAAGATCACCTCTCTTCGTCTAGGATCAGCATAACTCTTCTGTCTTGACTGTGCTGCCTTAAGATTCTCCCTTATGATTTCAACTTGCTTTTCTCGCTTCTCGTATGTCTTTGTCCGGCCCAAAGAACCGCCTTTCACCGCCTCCGATTCCAAAACAACGGTGTTCCGCACTTCCTTCCATACGTAGCTTCAAAAGGTGCCATCTTGATGCCGGATCGATAGCCGTTGTTATAAGCAAACTCGCATAAGGCAAACTCTTATCCCAACCGCCACCGTTCTTTAATGCACAAGCTCTCAACATATCCTCGAGTATCCGATTTGTTCTCTCTGTCCGTCCATCCGTCCGAGGATGGTATCGTCGAGCCGAAGTTTAACTTTGTATCCATTGATTCATGCAACTTCGCCAAAACCGTGAGGTGAACCGTGTGCCTCGATCCGACACTATCTTCTTCGGTACTCCGTGCAAACACACTATCCTTGAATTATACAACTCGGCTAGCTTCACTCCCGTATAGGTCGTCTTCACCGGAATGAAGTGCGCTACCTTGGTTAGTCTATCCACAATAACCCAAATAGAATCATACCCGTCACGAGTACGAGGTAATCCCACTATGAAATCCATACCGATTTCCTCCCATTTCCACTCGGGTACCTTCGTAGGCCGTAGCAACCCCCGCCGGTCTTTGATACTCGGCCTTTCACTCTTTGGCACACATCACACAAAGCTACATGAGCCGCCACGTCTTTCTTCATCCCATACCACCGCTATCTCTCGCTTCAAGTCCCGATACATCTTGGTACTACCAGGGTGTATAGAATAGGCCGAATCATGTGCTTCCTTCAAGATAACTTCTCTCAATTCCTTGATCTCGGTACACGTATTCTCGTTCTTAAACCACACTCGTTCCTTGCTCATCTTCTCTCGAATTCCGAACTTTGCCTAATTTAATCAACTTCCCCGTATTCTCGCGATCTTGGCATCGCTCAACCGTCCCTTCCTGATATCCTGCTCAAGGGTCGACTCGATCTCTAACGTCAGAGTCTCACTTGAAGCAACCATTCCCAAGTTAAGTCCGTGCCATCTCCCAACATAGCTCCTGAGGTAACGGGTGTCCTAATAGCATGTTAGTCTGTCCCTTCCGACTCAAAGCATCTGCTACAACATTCGCTTTTCCTGGATGATACTGGATATCCAAATCATAATCTTTGATCAACTCTAACCATCTTCTTTGCCTCAAATTCAGATCCTTCTGAGTAAAGATATACTTCAAACTCTTATGGTCAGTAAAGATCTTACACTTGTTCCCAATCATGTAATGTCTCCAGATCTTCAATGCGTGAACAACCGCAGCCAACTCAAGATCATGAGTAGGATAGTTCTGCTCATGTTTCCTCAACTGTCTTGAAGCATAAGCTACTACCTTTCCTTCTTGCATTAACACACATCCCAAACCTTGCCGAGAAGCATCACAGTACACATCGAACCCTTTGTGTATGTCTGGCATGATCAACACAGGTGCTGTGGTCAGCCTCTTCTTCAACTCCTCAAAACTAGCCTGACACCTCTCATCCCATTTGAATTCTCTTCCTTTCTCGAGCGAGTGGTAAGTGGCTTCACTATCTTAGAAAACCCTTCAATGAACCTCCGATAGTATCCCGCAAGTCCAAGAAAACTTCGATCTCTCGGCACATTCTTAGGCGGACTCCGAGTTCAAAACATCCCGAACCTTGCTTGGATCGATCGCTATGCCTCCATCCGTGATGATATGTCCGAGAAAAGATACCTCCTTTAACCGTAATGCACACTTGCCGAACTTGGCATACAGTGATGTTCCCGTAACTTCGTAACACAAGCCTCAAATGTTCTTCGTGTTCTTCTTCACTCCGAGAGAATACCAATATATCATCAATGAATACCACAACAAACTTATCCGGATACTCCATGAATACCTTGTTCATCAAATACATAAAGTATGCTTTGGTGCATTGGTCGTGCCAAAGGACATCACAAGTGAACTCATATAACCCATATCTAGAAGTGAATGTCGTCTTTGGTATATCCTCCACACGGATTTTTAACTGATGATAACCTGATCTAAGGTCTATCTTTGAGAAAGCCTTAGCTCCTCTCATTTGATCAAACAAATCCTCAATCCGAGGTAAAGGGTATTTATTCTTGATAGTAACCTCGTTAAGTGATCGATAGTCTATACACAACCTCCTAGATCCATCCTTCTTATCAACGAAGAGTGTGGGGGCTCCCCATGGTGATGAACTAGGACGGATAAACCCTTTACTAAGCAATTCTTCAATTTGTTTCTTTAATTCAGCTAGATCTTTAACATCCATTCTATATGGTCTTTTAGATATGGGAGCAGTACCGTGTATAAGTTCAATACTAAATTCAATGTCACGATCGGTGGCATACCCGGCAAATCCTCCGGAAACACATCGGGGAATTCATTCACTACCCTTATATCCTCCAAGGCCTTGCCTTCAACGAGTTCATAACTCCTTTAACGGATGAGGGTGCACTCACATACTCTACTCTTTCCCCTTGAGGACCGGTTAACGATCGACCTCTTCCGACACCGAATAACCCCATCACAACTCCTTAACCAATCCATACCAAGAATGACATCTATTCCCCATGATTTTAGAACTACCGCATTAGCAAGAAAGTCTACCCCCATGATATTTATCTTTACTTGTGGGCATATGTGACCGCTTTTCATTTCTCCCCCGGAGTGCTAACTATCGCTGGGTTCTTCATTGTACTCATAGATAAGTTATATTTTGCCACAAATTGATCGCTTATGAATGAATGTGATGCTCCCGAATCAAATAATACGGTAGCGGGTACGAGTTGACGAAAAACGTACCCAATACCACGCCGGCATCATTCCGAGCTTGCTCCACCGATACATGATTGACTCGGCCACGCACATGACTCTCCTGGCCTCTCTTGCCGGGTGTCCGTGGAGTACGAGCCCGAGAAGATGGCTGCCCGATCCCCGTTCCCAATGTCCCTCTCGTGGAGTCCGCATCACCCTCTTAGGACGGTTGTTAGCGTAATGCCCCGCCTCTCCACACTTGAAGCATCCTCCGTGCCGAACAGGGTTGGTGTTTCCCGACGGTGCCCCGCAGTTGTTGCTAGGACGACTCGGTCCGTGGGGTAGGAGTTCGGGGGTCCGAGGATTGAAGCGCCGTGGCCGAAACGAGCGCCGGAGCCGCATGTTCCGTGGGTACCTCCCGGCTTGTCCACCGGACGATATGGAGTCGAGCTCGCCGAGAACCGTAACGGGGACGGGTGTTACCGCTAGACCGCCCCCGAGACTGAAACTTGCGTTTATGTTCACCCATCTCCTTTCTCTTGCTTTCCAGCCCAATAGCTTTGTTTACCAGCGTCTGAAAGTCCGGGAACATGTGACTCTGCAGTAGATAGTTCAGAGGACTGATCAAGCCATCCAGGAACCTTTCTTGCCTCTTTGGATCAGTGTTGACTTCATCAGGTGCATAGCGTGACAAATGAGTGAACTTGTCCAAATACTCAGTCACTAACATATTGCCTTGCCTCAGCGACAAGAACTCCCTCTGCTTGAGCTTGAGAACCCCTGAAGGAATGTGATAAGTACGGAAGTTGTCACGGAATTCCTGCCAGGTGATGTTATGCCTGTTAGGATGAGCAGTTGAGTACGCATCCCACCAATCTGCGGCCCGTCCCACCGGTCTCCCGGCGAGAAGCATACGGGACCATCTCTCTATCGGTGCACCGCACGATTTCCACCTTCTTTGTGATAGTTTTCGGCCGGTCATCGGCATCCGGTGGATCACCGAGTGGGAAAATGTAGGGGGGTGGTGGCTCATGAACTCCTTGTGCTCGTCCCTTGGTGGCGGGGGTGGTGGAGGCATCGGTGGTGGTGGCCGGTTCTCGTTGGGCTTGCATCTGCTGCACCGTGTTGGTAAGGTTTTGAATCGCTTGCATCCGCGCTGCCAGGAATTGCTGCATGTTCGGGTCCATTGCTTGGTTGATCGGTGGAGGTGGTGCTGGGTTTGGTTGATTTGCAATATGTGCCCGAATCACAGGTGGCACGTCCTGACCTCCTCCGGACCTGGTGGTTACCATCTGATCGTTAGAAAAATCATATCTCAGATAATTGTATTTGAATCATTGCATAAGAGAGTAACTCAAAATAAAATGACAGCATGTTCTTCAGTTAAGACAGATTCTGTTGACCTCAAAGAGTTATGCATAACTTTCTGTGTAATTGTCCAATGACCACGAATTTTTACCAGATTATAGTGTATAAAATTACGAAACCATCCCAACTGGAATCACCTCATTTGGATATGTATAACCCGAGATATAATTCAAACAGTACAGCTATGTCAGCAGAAATTTACAGATTCTGACTTATTCATTACTTCGTGCATAACTCCCATAATATGTATTGTATACCATTGAATTTTTGACAGAAATTCATCCTCTAAATTTGTGAACTAACCCAACTGGTTTCATGTCATTTGGAGTTCTGTAGCTTGAGTTATAAGCAAAACAGTACTGATATGTCATATGACTGCGAAAACAGATTTGATCCAAACACATTTGCATAATAGACTAAGCAATGACAACCGATAAAACCCAAACCAAACTTTAATTAACTTAAAATTTCAGATTGCATAGTGGCCATCACTCCACCATACAATTCACAATCAAGCAAAGATCCAACTCAAGCATGTTTGCAAACAGCATTCATTATTACAAGCAAATACGTTCACGCGAGAACGGTCTATCGAAAAGGTAAATGATAAGGGCGAGCATCCTAAGATCCTAGCCAAGACGAGTAGTAGCTTCATCGGTGCCGTAACGAAGCCTCTTGCGCGGAGGGGAAGCTGTAGTCTCGTATGGCATGACTTCCTGAGGCAGTCGCTGTCCTGCAAGCTGTGCTTCAAGACGCGCTATCTTTGCCTGAGCAGCCTGCAGCTCTTCATGATACTTGTTTATCTCCAAAGTTGCTCTCTCCAGATCTGCATTCAGAGCAGCAGTCACCCGTGCCAAGACATCAATGCGGTCATCGCCTCCCGCTGGCACCACAGTCACTTCGGTGCCACTTGCACGTCGAGGCACATGGCGATACTCCGATTGGAACAACTGCACCCGATTAGCATTACAAACCGACCGCAGCGCCCTCCTTGCCGCATCATTCACCGCAGCCGTCATCCGTAGAGAACCGAGCCGTGCTATGGTGGGATGAGCGATACCTCCATCCTTCGGTATCGTTCGGAGGCTTCCCGATGTAAACTTTGCAAGTGTAGTAATCCCTCATTCCGGGCTCACCGAAATGCTTGGTCACATAGAGAGGCCTTATGGTATACCCCGGATACCTCGGAACATCCCACGGGAGAATGCGAACCGCCCATTCTCGGCTTCGGTAGAGTGCTTATGATATTCGGCTCCATGGTAGCGGGGATCTTCATCTTCCTCTCGGGTTGCCGGCGGAAGATGGTTACCATCATCCTCACCCACACCGTCATCACCGGAGTCTTCGGATCACCTTCGGCACGGGATCGGCGGGTGCGGGGGGTGCTTCCTCATTGACCGCAGCGCCGGTGGAATCACAATGTCACCGTCTGCGTCTGCCTCAAGCACTGTGCCATCGTACAGCTGTGGCTGTTCCAATGGCTCTTCTGGCTCCTCCTCCTCCATCTCAACTTCTTCAGGATCCTCTTCTTCTTCTTCTGGCTGGACCTCCTCTGGGTCTTCCTCAACCTCAACCTCCTGCTGGAACTCCTCCTCGTTCCTCCTCAACATCCTCAAGGCGATGGCGAGGGGCCGCCGCTCCCGTAGGAAAACGCCCACCGTTGCTCTTGCGAGGGGTCATGTAAGTCCCGGCCATCCGTCAAAGCAAAACGATCTCGAGTGCGAATAAATCAAAATGATAGTTTAAAATGATAAACAAAGTTAAATTAGATTTTTAGTGCGTAAATAAGATGATTTGAAGCATGATGAGGCTTTCTAGAACATGAATCCTTAATTTCGTCCATTTCTAACTAAGGCTGCGTCCTACGGTCATCACGGCTCGGTACCACTTTGTCACACCCGATTTTACAAAGAAAACCGAATGCATCTCATATGTGCGCCAGGATCATTTACACACACATGATAGACAAAACGAGAGTAATACCATTGCTTGTAATAAAACGTACAAGAGTTTAAACCAGTATGACATCCTTTATTACATCCATAAGGGTGGACTCGAAGGTCCGAACAAGACGATAACTAAACGACGACGAGCATCTCCATCGCTGACATCCACAGGCATGATGACTGGGGGATCCGCATGCCTAGAACTCCTCGAAGTCGCTCCAATACTCGTCCTCACCTCCGACGTTCTCCCTCCGAACAGGCGGTAAGCAAGGGTGAGCACACTTATGGTTGGAGCTCGGCAAGTGGGGGAAAAATGCAAGGCCATCAAGGATAGGCTATGGTTCACGGCGGTAAGCATTTTATAAGTTGGTCAAGTTTTATTAGCAAGCACCTAGTTACTAGATGTAAGTGTATACCAACCCACTTAACCTTAACATATACCTCATACCAAACCTCCAACCCATGAATTGCATTAGTCTTCAAGTTTATTACTCATGTGAGGGTCCAAGCCGCTCGTGACCGTGAGCACGGCTGATCGATCGCTTTACACTCGCAGAGGTTGTACACTTTACCCACGGTTCGTGTTCCCCATTTTGCCCGGTTAGCTAGACCCTTAAACACTTCCAAGGTGAGTGGCTAGGGGTCCACTACGAAGCCTTTACAAAGGAAAGAAGAGAAACCAACGACCGCAACAAGCATTACGGCGAAGGAGCGGACCATAACCCTCCCTAGTGGTCAACACCTTAGCCAAGGCTCGCTACCCCAAAAGGACCGGCTATACCCCTTCAACTCCGGCCCCCTGTGCCCCTCTCGGAAAAGAGCTATCGGCTACCCCACTCTCCTAATTACTTGGCTAAGCCGAGCCATGTGGACCGTGGTTGTACTTGTTATCTTGGGTGGTTCTCCATGTTCCGATTATATCAAGTTGTTCAGTTTAAAGCACAAACACGTACATAAACAATACTGAGGTGAAAAACATAAACAAAGCATAACCATACTTATGTTGAGCAAGCTAAGCATTTATCTACCCCAAGCATTTGTTTAAACAGGGTTGATCAAGGTAAAGTGATAAAGCATCTAGTCAAGTCCTTAGCTAGGTGTTTGCCCATCAAATTTATGCATAACAACAGGAATAGTAAACATTGTTTAGCATGCAGTGTTATAGGTTCAAAAGATTATGCAGAGGGGGAAATCCACTTGCCTTCCTCTACAAGCTGGGTGAATTCCTCTTCAAAGACAGGTTCTTCCGGATCACTTCCGACAGGGAGCTCAGACGAAACAGGCACGATATCTACGAGTCAAACATGGATAACAATCAATAAACAAAACAGTACACCAAACAGTAGTAAAACTAGTAAATTTACTGTTAAAAAGATTCTACTCGTCGAGACGATCATTTCGGTATATAGAACGCTAAAAACGGAGTTAAAATGAGAAAGATATGATTAAAACAGTTTTCAGGGGCCTATTTGCAAGAAAACTATGTTTACAGGGTTGTTTATGAATAAATTCAGGGGCTAAAACATTTTTATAAATTAAATCAGAGGGTTTATGTGCAAAAAGAAGTGAAAAGGGCTTTAAACAGAATTAAACAGGGTAGATAGGGGCTAGTTTGCAAGAATCAGGACCTAACTGTGATTATTTTCAAAGGTGGAAGGACCGGCTTGCTAATATTTGAAATCCCAGGGGCTCTTAATCAAATCTGCCACTCCGCACCGTGGATCTCAGATCCAACGGCGGATGGCGCATGGGTGCACCGTGGACCCGGCCGTAGGCGCGGTCCATGGGTCCACCGTGGACCATCCCCCTTTAAACGAAAGGGTACGCGATCCCAGCCGTCCGTGCGTGATCTAACGGTCCTGGACGAGTGCGTGCGGCGGGCGGCGGTGTAGTCGCCGGGAACAGGGGCGCGCGCGGCGGCGCGCGGCGGCGCATCGCCGGCGCAAGCTGCGGGGTGAGCTCCCGGCCATCTTTTCGTGCACGAGCGGGTTCTACACGCAGCTGGGGAAAATGCGCACGCATCTAGGGTTTCAGGGGAGGGGTTCGAGCTCTCACGGTGGCCGGCGCCGGAAGGGGGCGGAGCCACTACTCCGGCGAGCTCGCGGGGAGGGAACTGGGCGCGATAGGAAGGCGATTTGGGCAGGGGGGGTTGCTTACCACACGCAGGCGAAGAGGACGGGCCGAAGGGTGGAAAGGAGGCGGCAGCGGGGCGGCTTGGTGACGACGGCGGCTCGGGCGGCGCTCGGCGGGCGCCGAGCACGGGCGCGGCCGCCACGGGAGTCAAGGGCGTGAACCTGCAGGCACACGAGCTTGTCAAGCCCCCTGCGAACCTATTGATCAACAGAAACGGGTGGGAGACCAAGCCCTTCACCGGCGGCGACGAGACGACGGCGGCGGCGGAAAGCAAGGCGGCGGCGCTGTGGAGTTGGGCTCGGGCACGTGTACTGGCGAGCTGGGGTTGCGAAAAGGGAAGGGCGGGAGCGTGTGCACGAGCTTAAATAGGTCCAGAGAACGGGAAGGGAGAGGAAAAGAAGCGGCGGCCGAGCCTTCGGCCATGGGCGCGCCGGCGGCCGGTTTCCAAGTGAATTGGGAGAAATTAAAGGAAACCGACGGAAAATTAAGGGAGGGTTTAATCCCTGGTGCTACGGGCGCTTGATTGAATGCCTTGATGGCCAGAGAGAGGAAGGGGAAGGCGGGCGGGCGCACTGAATCCGCGGCGGCGCCGCCGTGCAGAGAAAGGAAGGAGGGAGAAGAAGAAAGGAAGGAGAAAACGGAGGCTGACAGGTGGGACCCACCTGTCGGCGCCGCTGAAAAGAAAAGGGAAGGGGGGTGAAGCGGTGGGCCGGCGGGGAGACTGGGTTGGGCCGGCTGGGCCGAAAGGGTAAGGGTGCGGGGTTTTGTTTTTTTTTCTTTTCTTTTTCAAACCTCATTTTCAAATTCATTTTCAATTCAAAACCAAATCAAACTTTTGCAAACTTTTCTCAAATATTTTATAGGCTTCTTAGAGACTACTCAAGCAACCAAAACCATGCAAGCCAAATGATGATGCACATACACTTGTTGTTTCTAAGGTTATTAAATTATCTTTAATATTTTTAGAGCTCAATTTTATTTAGCATTTTAATCTCCTTAAATCCCTAAGACAATATTAAGTTGCTAAGTGATTTTAGTGATGGAATTTTAGGGTGTCACACCCGATTTTACAAAGAAAACCGAATGCATCTCATATGTGCGCCAGGATCATTTACACACACATGATAGACAAAACGAGAGTAATACCATTGCTGTAATAAAACGTACAAGAGTTTAAACCAGTATGACATCCTTTATTACATCCATAAGGGTGGACTCGAAGGTCCGAACAAGACGATAACTAAACGACGACGAGCATCTCCATCGGCCGACATCCACGGGCATGATGACTGGGGGATCCGCATGCCTAGAACTCCTCGAAGTCGCTCCAATACTCGTCCTCACCTCCGACGTTCTCCTGCGAACAGCGGTAAGCAAGGGTGAGCACACTTATGGTTGGAGCTCGGCAAGTGGGGGAAAAATGCAAGGCCATCAAGGATAGGCTATGGTTCACGGCGGTAAGCATTTTATAAGTTGGTCAAGTTTTATTAGCAAGCACCTAGTTACTAGATGTAAGTGTATACCAACCCACTTAACCTTAACGGATACCTCATACCAAACCTCCAACCCATGAATTGCATTAGTCTTCAAGTTTATTACTCATGTGAGGGTCCAAGCCGCTCGTGACCGTGAGCACGGGTCGATCGATCGGCTTTACACTCGCGAGAGGTTGTACACTTTACCCACGGTTCGTGTTCCCCATTTTGCCGGGTTAGCTAGACCCTTAAACACTTCCAAGGTGAGTGGCTAGGGGTCCACTACGAAGCCTTTACAAAGGAAAGAAGAGAAACCAACGGCCCGCAACGATTCAGAAGGCGGAGCGGACCATAACCCTCCCTAGTGGTCAACACCTTAGCCAAGGCTGCTACCCCAAAAGGACCGGGCTATACCCCTTCAACTCCGGCCCCCTGTGCCCCTCTCGGAAAAGAGCTATCGGCTACCCCACTCTCCTAATTACTTGGCTAAGCCGCAGCCATGTGGACTGTGGTTGTACTTGTTATCTTGGGTGGTTCTCCATGTTCCGATTATATCAAGTTGTTCAGTTTAAAGCACAAACACGTACATAAACAATACCGAGGTGAAAAACATAAACAAAGCATAACCATACTTATGTTGGGCAAGCTAAGCATTTATCTACCCCAAGCATTTGTTTAAACGGGGTTGATCAAGGTAAAGTGATAAAGCATCTAGTCAAGTCCTTAGCTAGGTGTTTGCCCATCAAATTTATGCATAACAACGGGAATAGTAAACATTGTTTAGCATGCGGTGTTATAGGTTCAAAAGATTATGCGAGGGGGAAATCCACTTGCCTTCCTCTACAAGCCGGGTGAATTCCTCTTCAAAGACGAGGTTCTTCGGATCACTTCCGACGGGGAGCTCGGACGAAACGGGCACGATATCTACGAGTCAAACATGGATAACAATCAATAAACAAAACAGTACACCAAACAGTAGTAAAACTAGTAAATTTACTGTTAAAAAATTCTACTCGTCGAGACGATCATTTCGGTATATAGAACGCTAAAAACGGAGTTAAAATGAGAAAGATATGATTAAAACGAAGCAGGGGTCGGGGGCCTATTTGCAAGAAAACTATGTTTACGGGGTTGTTTATGAATAAATTCAGGGGCTAAAACATTTTTATAAATTAAATCAGAGGGTTTATGTGCAAAAAAAAGTGAAAAGGGCTTTAAACAGAATTAAACGGGGTAGATAGGGGCTAGTTTGCAAGAATCGGGACCTAAGCGTGATTATTTTCAAAGGTGGAAGGACCGGCTTGCTAATATTTGAAATCCCGGGGGCTCTTAATCAAATCTGCCACTCCGCACCGTGGATCTCGGATCCAACGGCGAATGGCGCATGGGTGCACCGTGGACCCGGCCGTAGGCGCGGTCCATGGGTCCACCGTGGACCATCCCCCCTTTAAACGAAAGGGTACGCGATCCCGGCCCGTCCGCGCGTGATCTAACGGTCTCGGACGAGTGCGTGCGGCGGGCGGCGGTGTAGTCGCCGGGAACGAGGGCGGCGCGGCGCGCGCGCGGCGGCGCATCACCGGCGCAAGCTCTGGGGTGAGCTCCCGGCCATCTTTTCGTGCACGAGCGGGTTCTACACGCAGCTGGGGAAAATGCGCACGCATCTAGGGTTTCAGGGGAGGGGTTCGAGCTCTCACGGTGGCCGGCGCCGGAAGGGGGCGGAGCCACTACTCCGGCGAGCTCGCGGGGAGGGAACTGGGCGCGATAGGAAGGCGATTTGGGCAGGGGGGGTTGCTTACCACACGCAGGCGAAGAGGACGGGCCGAAGGGTGGAAAGGAGGCGGCCCGCCGGGCGGCTTGGTGACGACGGCGGCTCGGGCGGCGCTCCGGCGAGCACGGGGCGCGGCTGCCACGGGAGTCAAGGGCGTGAACCTGCAGGCACACGAGCTTGTCAAGCCCCCTGCGAACCTATTGATCAACAGAAACGGGTGGGAGACCAAGCCCTTCACCGGCGGCGACGAGACGACGGCGGCGGCGGAAAGCAAGGCGGCGGCGCTGTGGAGTTGGGCTCGGGCACGTGTACGGCGAGGGCGGGGTTGCGAAAAGGGAAGGGCGGGGAGCGTGTGCACGAGCTTAAATAGGTCCAGAGAACGGGAAGGGAGAGGAAAAGAAGCGGCGGCCGAGCCTTCGGCCATGGGCGCGCCGGCGGCCGGTTTCCAAGTGAATTGGGAGAAATTAAAGGAAACCGACGGAAAATTAAGGGAGGGTTTAATCCCTGGTGCTACGGGCGCTTGATTGAATGCCTTGATGGCCAGAGAGAGGAAGGGGAAGGCGGGCGGGCGCACTGAATCCGCGGCGGCGCCGCCGTGCAGAGAAAGGAAGGAGGGAGAAGAAGAAAGGAAGGAGAAAACGGAGGCTGACAGGTGGGACCCACCTGTCGGCGCCGCTGAAAAGAAAAGGGAAGGGGGGTGAAGCGGTGGGCCGGCGGGGAGGCCGGGGGTGGGCCGAAAGGGTAAGGGTGCGGGGTTTTGTTTTTTTTTTCTTTTCTTTTTCAAACCTCATTTTCAAATTCATTTTCAATTCAAAACCAAATCAAACTTTTGCAAACTTTTCTCAAATATTTTATAGGCTTCTTAGAGACTACTCAAGCAACCAAAACCATGCAAGCCAAATGATGATGCACATACACTTGTTGTTTCTAAGGTTATTAAATTATCTTTAATATTTTTAGAGCTCAATTTTATTTAGCATTTTAATCTCCTTAAATCCCTAAGACAATATTAAGTTGCTAAGTGATTTTAGTGATGGAATTTTAGGGTGTCACAAATCCTACCCCCTTAAAGAGAATCTCGTCCCGAGATTCAGAAGATTTAGAGAACAGCTGAGGGAAGTCTTCCTTGAGTTCATCCTCTCTTTCCCAAGTTGCCTCTTCCTCGGTGTGATGACTCCACTGCACTTTGCACATTCTGATGATCTTACTCTGGTAACTCTCTCTGACACATCCATGATCTTAACAGGGTATTCCTTGTACGTCAGATCATTCTCCATTTGAATATCCTCTAACTGTACCGGTTCTATTCTAACCTCACTTGTGCATTTCTTCAGCCGAGATACATGAAACACGTCATGAACTCCCGACAACCGTGTCTGGCAACTCTAATCGGTATGCTACTTCTCCTTTCCGTTCCAAAATCTTGAAAGGTCCGATAAATCGAGGTGATAACTTTCCTCGACATTAAACCTCCGTAAACCCCGAATCGGTGACACTGCGAGGTATGCATAATCACCGACTTCCAAGATCACCTCTCTTCGTCTAGGATCGGCATAACTCTTCTCGTCTTGGCCGTCTTCGCCTTAAGATTCTCCCTTATGATTTCAACTTGCTTTTCTCGCTTCTCGTATCTTTGTCGGCCCAAAGAACTGCCTTTTACCAGTCTGATTCCAAAACAACGGTGTTCTGCACTTCCTTCCATACAGAGCCTCAAAAGGTGCCATCTTGATGCTGGACTGATAGCTGTTGTTATAAGCAAACTCTGCATAAGGCAAACTCTTATCCCAACTGCCACTGTTCTTTAATGCACAAGCTCTCAACATATCCTCGAGTATCTGATTTGTTCTCTCCGTCCGTCCATCCGTCCGAGGATGGTATCTTTGGCGAAGTTTAACTTTGTATCCATTGATTCATGCGACTTCGCCAAAACCGTGAGGTGAACTGTGTGCCTCGATCTGACACTATCTTCTTCGGTACTCCGTGCAAACATACTATCCTTGAATTATACAACTCAGCTAGCTTCACTCCTGAATAGGTCGTCTTCACTGGAATGAAGTGCGCTACCTTGGTTAGTCTATCCACAATAACCCAAATAGAATCATACCCGTCACGAGTACGAGGTAATCCCACTATGAAATCCATACCGATTTCCTCCCATTTCCACTCGGGTACCTTCGGAGGCCTGTAGCAACCCCCGCTTTGGTCTTTGATACTCAGCTTTCACTCTTTGGCACACATCACACAAAGCTACATGAGCTGCCACGTCTTTCTTCATCCCATACCACCAGTATCTCTGCTTCAAGTTCTGATACATCTTGGTACTACCAGGGTGTATAGAATAGGCTGAATCATGTGCTTCCTTCAATATAACTTCTCTCAATTCCTTGATCTCAGGTACACAGATTCTGTTCTTAAACCACACTGTTCCTTGCTCATCTTCTCTGAATTCCAGAACTTTGCCTAATTTAATCAACTTCCTGTATTCTGCGATCTTGGCATCAGTCAACTGTCCCTTCCTGATATCCTGCTCAAGGGTCGACTCGATCTCTAACGTCAGAGTCTCACTTGAAGCAACCATTCCCAAGTTAAGCTGTGCCATCTCCCAACATAGCTCCTGAGGTAGCAGGTGTCCTAATAGCGTGTTAGTCTGTCCCTTCCGACTCAAAGCATCTGCTACGACATTCGCTTTTCCTGGATGATACTGGATATCCAAATCATAATCTTTGATCAACTCTAACCATCTTCTTTGCCTCAAATTCAGATCCTTCTGAGTAAAGATGTATTTCAGACTCTTATGGTCAGTAAAGATCTTACACTTGTTCCCAATCATGTAATGTCTCCAGATCTTCAATGCGTGAACAACCGCGACCAACTCAAGATCATGAGTAGGATAGTTCCGCTCATGTTTCCTCAACTTGTCTTGAAGCATAAGCTACTACCTTTCCTTCTTGCATTAACACACATCCCAAACCTTGCCGAGAAGCATCACGGTACACATCGAACCCTTTGTGTATGTCGGCATGATCAACACGAGTCTTGTGGTCGGCCTCTTCTTCAACTCCTCAAAACTAGCCTGACACCTCTCATCCCATTTGAATTCTCTTCCTTTCTCGAGCAGAGTGGTAAGTGGCTTCACTATCTTAGAAAACCCTTCAATGAACCTCCGATAGTATCCTGCAAGTCCAAGAAAACTTCTGATCTCTGGCACATTCTTAGGCGGACTCCAGTTCAAAACATCCCGAACCTTGCTTGGATCGACTGCTATGCCTCCATCTGTGATGATATGTCCGAGAAAAGATACCTCCTTTAACCAGAAAGCACACTTGCTGAACTTGGCATACAGCTGATGTTCCCGTAACTTCTGTAACACAAGCCTCAAATGTTCTTCGTGTTCTTCTTCACTCCGAGAGAATACCAATATATCATCAATGAATACCACAACAAACTTATCCGGATACTCCATGAATACCTTGTTCATCAAATACATAAAGTATCTTTGGTGCATTGGTCGAGCCAAAGGACATCACAGTGAACTCATATAACCCATATCTAGAAGTGAATGCTGTCTTTGGTATATCCTCCACACGGATTTTTAACTGATGATAACCTGATCTAAGGTCTATCTTTGAGAAAGCCTTAGCTCCTCTCATTTGATCAAACAAATCCTCAATCCGAGGTAAAGGGTATTTATTCTTGATAGTAACCTCGTTAAGTGATCGATAGTCTATACACAACCTCCTAGATCCATCCTTCTTATCAACGAAGAGTGTGGGGGCTCCCCATGGTGATGAACTAGGACGGATAAACCCTTTACTAAGCAATTCTTCAATTTGTTTCTTTAATTCAGCTAGATCTTTAACATCCATTCTATATGGTCTTTTAGATATGGGAGCGATACCGGTGTATAAGTTCAATACTAAATTCAATGTCACGATCGGGTGGCATACACCGGCAAATCCTCCGGAAACACATCGGGGAATTCATTCACTACCCTTATATCCTCCAAGGCCTTGCCTTCAACGAGTTCATAACTCCTTTAACGGATGAGGGTGCACTCACATACTCTACTCTTTCCCCTTGAGGACCCAGGTTAACGATCGACCTCTTCCGACACCGAATAACCCCATCACAACTCCTTAACCAATCCATACCAAGAATGACATCTATTCCCCATGATTTTAGAACTACCGGATTAGCAAGAAAGTCTACCCCCATGATATTTATCTTTACTTGTGGGCATATGTGACCGAGTTTTCATTTCTCCCCCGGGAGTGCTAACTATCGGTGGGTTCTTCATTGTACTCATAGATAAGTTATATTTTGCCACAAATTGATCGGTTATGAATGAATGTGATGCTCTCGAATCAAATAATACGGTAGCGGTACGAGTTGACGAAAAACGTACCCAATACCACGCCGGCATCATTCGAGCTTGCTCCCCCGATACATGATTGACTCGGCCACGCACATGACTCGCTTGGCCTCTCTTGCTTTGGGTGTCCGTGGAGTACGAGCTCGAGAAGATGGCTGCCCGATCTCGTTCCCAATGTCCCTCTGTGGAGTACGCATCACCCTCTTAGGACGGTTGTTAGCGTAATGCCCCGGCTCTCCACACTTGAAGCATCCTCCGGGGCCGAACAGGGTTGGTGTTTCGACGGGTGCCCCGCAGTTGTTGCTAGGACGACTCGGTGTGGGGTAGGAGTTCGGGGGTCCGAGGATTGAAGCGCCGTGGCTGAAACGAGCGCCGGAGCCGCATGTTCGTGGGTACCTCCCGGCTTGTCCACCGGGACGATATGGAGTCGAGCTCTGCCGAGAACCGTAACGGGGACGGGTGTTACTTGCTAGACCGCCCCGAGGCCGAAACTTGCGTTTATGTTCACCCATCTCCTTTCTCTTGCTTTCCAGCCCAATAGCTTTGTTTACCAGCGTCTGAAAGTCCGGGAACATGTGACTCTGCAGTAGATAGTTCAGAGGACTGATCAAGCCATCCAGGAACCTTTCTTGCCTCTTTGGATCAGTGTTGACTTCATCAGGTGCATAGCGTGACAAATGAGTGAACTTGTCCAAATACTCAGTCACTAACATATTGCCTTGCCTCAGCGACAAGAACTCCCTCTGCTTGAGCTTGAGAACCCCTGAAGGAATGTGATAAGTACGGAAGTTGTCACGGAATTCCTGCCAGGTGATGTTATGCCTGTTAGGATGAGCAGTTGAGTACGCATCCCACCAATTTGCGGCCTGTCCCACCAGTCTCCCAGCAGCATACAGGACCATCTCTCTATCAGTGCACTGCACGATTTCCAGCTGCTTTGTGATAGTTTTCAGCCAGTCATCAGCATCCAGTGGATCAGCTGAGTGGGAAAATGTAGGGGGGTGGTGGCTCATGAACTCCTTGTGCCTGTCCCTTGGTGGCGGGGGTGGTGGAGGCATCGGTGGTGGTGGCTGGTTCTGTTGGGCTTGCATCTGCTGCACTGTGTTGGTAAGGTTTTGAATCAGTTGCATCTGCGCTGCCAGAATTGCTGCATGTTCGGGTCCATTGCTTGGTTGATCGGTGGAGGTGGTGCTGGGTTTGGTTGATTTGCAATATGTGCCCGAATCACAGGTGGCACGTCCCGACCTCCTCCGGACCTGGTGTTTACCATCTGATCGTTAGAAAAATCATATCTCAGATAATTGTACTTGAATCATTGCATAAGAGAGTAACTCAAAATAAAATGACAGCATGTTCTTCAGTTAAGACAGATTCTGTTGACCTCAAAGAGTTATGCATAACTTTCTGTGTAATTGTCCAATGACCACGAATGTTTACCAGATTATAGTGTATAAAATTACGAAACCATCCCAACTGGAATCACCTCATTTGGATATGTATAACTCGAGATATAATTCAAACAGTACAGCTATGTCAGCAGAAATTTACAGATTCTGACTTATTCATTACTTCGTGCATAACTCCCAGAATATGTATTGTATACCATTGAATTTTTGACATAAATTCATCCTCTAAATTTGTGAACTAACCCAACTGGTTTCATGTCATTTGGAGTTCTGTAGCTTGAGTTATAAGCAAAACAGTACTGATATGTCATATGACTGCGAAAACAGATTTGATCCAAACACATTTGCATAATAGACTAAGCAATGACAACCGATAAAACCCAAACCAAACTTTAATTAACTTAAAATTTCAGATTGCATAGTGGCCATCACTCCACCATACAATTCACAATCAAGCAAAGATCCAACTCAAGCATGTTTGCAAACGGCATTCATTATTACAAGCAAATACGTTCACGCGAGAACGGTCTATCGAAAAGGTAAATGATAAGGGCGAGCATCCTAAGATCCTAGCCAAGACGAGTAGTAGCTTCATCGGTGCCGTAACGAAGCCTCTTGCGCGGAGGGGAAGGCTGTAGTCTCGTATGGCATGACTTCTGAGGGCGGTCGCCGTCCCGCAAGCTGTGCTTCAAGACGCGCTATCTTTGCCTGAGCAGCCTGCAGCTCTTCATGATACTTGTTTATCTCCAAAGTTGCTCTCTCCAGATCTGCATTCAGAGCAGCAGTCACCCGTGCCAAGACATCAATGCGGTCATCGCCTCCCGCTGGCACCACAGTCACTTCGGTGCCACTTGCACGTCGAGGCACATGGCGATACTCCGATTGGAACAACTGCACCCGATTAGCATTACAAACCGACCAGAGCGCCCTCCTTGCTGCATCATTCACTGCAGCGTCATCCGTAGAGAACTGAGCTGTGCTATGGTGGGATGAGCGATACCTCCATCCTTCAGTATCGTTCAGAGGCTTCCTGATGTAAACTTTGCAAGTGTAGTAATCCCTCATTCCAGGCTCACTGAAATGCTTGGTCACATAGAGAGGCCTTATGGTATACCCCAGATACCTCAGAACATCCCACAGGAGAATGCAGAACAGCCCATTCTCAGCTTCAGTAGAGTGCTTATGATATTCAGCTCCATGGTAGCGGGGATCTTCATCTTCCTCGGGTTGCCCGGCGGCATGGTTACCATCATCCTCACCCACACTGTCATCACTGGAGTCTTCTGGATCACCTTCTGGCACAGGATCAGCAGGTGCGGGGGGTTCTTCCTCATTGACTGCAGGCGCCGGTGGAATCACAATGTCACCGTCTGCGTCTGCCTCAAGCACTGTGCCATCGTACGAGCGTGGGCGTTCCAATGGCTCTTCGGCTCCTCCTCCTCCATCTCAACTTCTTCAGGATCCTCTTCTTCTTCTTCTGGCTGGACCTCCTCTGGGTCTTCCTCAACCTCAACCTCCTGCTGGAACTCCTCCTGTTCCTCCTCAACATCCTCAAGGCGATGGCGAGGGGCCAGCTGTCCAGTAGGAAAACGCCCACCAGTGCTCTTGCGAGGGGTCATGTAAGTCCTGGCCATCTGTCAAAGCAAAACTGATCTCAGAGTGCAGAATAAATCAAAATGATAGTTTAAAATGATAAACAAAGTTAAATTAGATTTTTAGTGCGTAAATAAGATGATTTGAAGCATGATGAGGCTTTCTAGAACATGAATCCTTAATTTCGTCCATTTCTAACTAAGGCTGCGTCCTACAGTCATCACGGCTCTGGTACCACTTTGTCACACCCGATTTTACAAAGAAAACCGAATGCATCTCATATGTGCGCCAGGATCATTTACACACACATGATAGACAAAACGAGAGTAATACCATTGTTGTAACAAAATGTACAAGAGTTTAAACCAGTATAACATCCTTTATTACATCCATAAGGGTGGACTCGAAGGTCCGAACAAAACGATAACTAAACGACGACTAGCATCTCCATCGGCGACATCCACGGGCATGATGACCGGGGGATCCGCATGCCTAGAACTCCTCGAAGTCGCTCCAATACTCGTCCTCACCTCCGACGTTCTCCTGCCGAACGGCGGTAAGCAAGGGTGAGCACACTTATGGTTGGAGCTCGGCAAGTGGGGGAAAAATGCAAGGCCATCAAGGATAGGCTATGGTTCACAGCGGTAAGCATTTTATAAGTTGGTCAAGTTTTATTAGCAAGCACCTAGTTACTAGATGTAAGTGTATACCAACCCACTTAACCTTAACATATACCTCATACCAAACCTCCAACCCATGAATTGCATTAGTCTTCAAGTTTATTACTCATGTGAGGGTCCAAGCCGCTCGTGACCGTGAGCACGGCTGATCGATCAGTTTTACACTCTGCAGAGGTTGTACACTTTACCCACAGTTCGTGTTCCCCATTTTGCCCGGGTTAGCTAGACCCTTAAACACTTCCAAGGTGAGTGGCTAGGGGTCCACTACGAAGCCTTTACAAAGGAAAGAAGAGAAACCAACAGCCCGCAACAATTCATACGGCGGAGCGGACCATAACCCTCCCTAGTGGTCAACACCTTAGCCAAGGCTGCTACCCCAAAAGGACCGGGCTATACCCCTTCAACTCCGGCCCCCTGTGCCCCTCTCGGAAAAGAGCTATCGGCTACCCCACTCTCCTAATTACTTGGCTAAGCCGAGCCATGTGGACTGTGGTTGTCTTGTTATCTTGGGTGGTTCTCCATGTTCCGATTATATCAAGTTGTTCGCTTTAAAGCACAAACACGTACATAAACAATACCGAGGTGAAAAACATAAACAAAGCATAACCATACTTATGTTGAGCAAGCTAAGCATTTATCTACCCCAAGCATTTGTTTAAACGGGGTTGATCAAGGTAAAGTGATAAAGCATCTAGTCAAGTCCTTAGCTAGGTGTTTGCCCATCAAATTTATGCATAACAAACGGAATAGTAAACATTGTTTAGCATGCGGTGTTATAGGTTCAAAAGATTATGCGAGAGGGGGAAATCCACTTGCCTTCCTCTACAAGCTGGGTGAATTCCTCTTCAAAGACAGGTTCTTCGGATCACTTCCGACGGGGAGCTCGGACGAAACGAGGCACGATATCTACGAGTCAAACATGGATAACAATCAATAAACAAAACAGTACACCAAACAGTAGTAAAACTAGTAAATTTACTGTTAAAAAGATTCTACTCGTCGAGACGATCATTTCGGTATATAGAACGCTAAAAACGGAGTTAAAATGAGAAAGATATGATTAAAACGAGTTTTCGGGGCCTATTTGCAAGAAAACTATGTTTACGGGTTGTTTATGAATAAATTCAGGGGCTAAAACATTTTTATAAATTAAATCAGAGGGTTTATGTGCAAAAAGAAGTGAAAAGGGCTTTAAACAGAATTAAACGGGGGTAGATAGGGGCTAGTTTGCAAGAATCGGGACCTAACCGTGATTATTTTCAAAGGTGGAAGGACCGGCTTGCTAATATTTGAAATCCCGGGGGCTCTTAATCAAATCCGCCACTCCGCACCGTGGATCTCGGATCCAACGGCGGATGACGCATGGGTGCACCGTGGACCCGGCCGTGGCGCGGTCCATGGGTCCACCGTGGACCATCCCCCTTTAAACGAAAGGGTACGCGATCCCGCCCCGTCCGCGCGTGATCTAACGGTCCGGACGAGTGCGTGCGGCGGGCGGCGGTGTAGTCGCCGGGAACGGGGGCGGCGCGGCGGCGCGCGCGGCGGCGCATCGCCGGCGCAAGCTGCGGGGTGAGCTCCCGGCCATCTTTTCGTGCACGAGCGGGTTCTACACGCGACGGGGAAAATGCGCACGCATCTAGGGTTTCAGGGGAGGGGTTCGAGCTCTCACGGTGGCCGGCGCCGGAAGGGGGCGGAGCCACTACTCCGGCGAGCTCGCGGGGAGGGAACTGGGCGCGATAGGAAGGCGATTTGGGCAGGGGGGGTTGCTTACCACACGCAGGCGAAGAGGACGGGCCGAAGGGTGGAAAGGAGGCGGCAGCGGGGCGGCTTGGTGACGACGGCGGCTCGGGCGGCGCTCCGGCGAGCACGGGCGCGCGGCTGCCACGGGAGTCAAGGGCGTGAACCTGCAGGCACACGAGCTTGTCAAGCCCCCTGCGAACCTATTGATCAACAGAAACGGGTGGGAGACCAAGCCCTTCACCGGCGGCGACGAGACGACGGCGGCGGCGGAAAGAAAGCAAGGCGGCGGCGGCGTGGAGTTGGGCTCGGGCACGTGTCGCGCGCGCGGGCGGGGTTGCGAAAAGGGAAGGGCGGGGAGCGTGTGCACGAGCTTAAATAGGTCCGAGAGAACGGGGAAGGGAGAGGAAAAGAAGCGGCGGCGGAGCCTTCGGCCATGGGCGCGCGGGCGGCGGTTTCCAAGTGAATTGGGAGAAATTAAAGGAAACCGACGGAAAATTAAGGGAGGGTTTAATCCCCGGTGCTACGGGCGCTTGATTGAATGCCTTGATGGCCGAGAGAGGAAGGGGAAGGCGGGCGGGCGCACGAATCCGCGGCGGCGCCGCCGTGCAGAGAAAGGAAGGAGGGAGAAGAAGAAAGGAAGGAGAAAACGGAGGGCCGACGGTGGGACCCACCGTCGGCGCGGCCCGAAAAGAAAAGGGAAGGGGGTGAAGCGGTGGGCGGCGGGGAGACCCAGGTTGGGCCGGCTGGGCCGAAAGGGTAAGGGTGCGGGGTTTTGTTTTTTTTCTTTTCTTTTTTCAAACCTCATTTTCCAATTCATTTTCAATTCAAAACCAAATCAAACTTTTGCAAACTTTTCTCAAATATTTTATAGGCTTCTTAGAGACTACTCAAGCAACCAAAACCATGCAAGCCAAATGATGATGCACATACACTTGTTGTTTCTAAGGTTATTAAATTATCTTTAATATTTTTAGAGCTCAATTTTATTTAGCATTTTAATCTCCTTAAATCCCTAAGACAATATTAAGTTGCTAAGTGATTTTAGTGATGGAATTTTAGGGTGTCACAGCGCGCGCCTCGACGCGCCGTAGCACGGCCGCATCTTCCGCCGTCACCAGTGTGTCACCCACGGGCCGCCCGAGCCGGGTATAAAGCCCCCTTCGCTCCCCTCCGCGCGCCACCCGAGCGCCCGCCGCCATTGCCGCCGCCGCCGGTGACAGAGCTCACCGCTCGTGCTCGCCGCCGTCCAAGCCCCTAGATAGCCTCCATAGCTCCCAGGCAAGCTCACGTGCGAGCTTGTTTGCGCCAATTTGGCCTCCACGCCGCAGCACACCGAGCCGCCCCAAGCGCGCCGCCGGCCGCCGCCGTGCGCCGTCGGCCGGCCGCCGCCGTGCGCGCGTCGCCGGAGCAAGCTCCACCCTCGCCACCACCACCAATCGGACCGTGGTGAGCCCAATCGCATCCCTGTGCCGCTTGTTGTCGTGGTCGGGCCCCACATCGCCGCCGGCGAGCCCTTCCGCCGCCGCCGAGGGCATGGATGTGAACCCAGGGGCATATTTGCAAGGATCCATAACTTAGTTTATTTATAGATCAGTCCACAGTCTTAGAAAATCTCTAGAAATTCACAGAAAATTCCAAAAATTCTCAAACAAATTTTGTAGGTCTCAGGATGTCAAACCCCACCCATGTGTGGTACACTTGTGACTAGATTCAAAGTAGTTTTGGCAAGAAAATTACAATTGTGTTATGCTTGAATCTGTTATAACTTGAAATGTATGGCTTCTCTGTAGCTAAGCTTTGGATATGTTGTGTGTTAGGATAAGACTAGATGCTGTGCCAAAAATTGCACAAAGTTATCATGTGAATCTTTTTATAAAAATACTTTTCCATCTCTGGAAGAACTGCATAGATGATTTTTCATGTTAAATATATTCATGTTCTTGACCCCAACTTGTGCACACTGTCTTGAGATGTCAAAAGGCACATCTTGTGAATTAATCATGAATTTAGGAGTAACAGAAATAATTATTCTTGTTTAATGCATGTTTTCCTTTGTAAATTAATAAACCAAATTCAGTAGAGGTTCCATGTGAACATGCTGGCTTTTTAGACTTGTTTAGGACCAGAGAACATCCACCAGAAAATTTGGGTAATTTTGATGCTTATTTATTTTTATTTGCATTTAAGTTGAATCACTAGATAACCTTTGTTATTTTCAATAATATTTAATTTTCTAGCATCCAACACTTACTTGTGGGTCCAATGGATCAGGATAGGTGCTAGTAGGCCTAAGAAACACTCATGTAATTTTTGGTAATTTAATGGGTTAAATAAATGGCTTAAATGCCCTTTTAATATTAAAGGGAAATTAAAATAAAGAGAAATCCTTAATTAAATCCTTTTTCTTTTTGGAAATAGTACTTAATATAAATAAAAGAAATTTAATTCATAAATAAAAGATATTAAGTACACCTTGTTGGTAAAGATAAAAATGAAATAAAGCTTTCACATGAAATGATAAGCTTAAATAAAACCTTTATTCAAATAAGGAATAAAAGAGTAATCCATGTACCACCAATGACTTCCTCAAATAGAAACCTTAGATAGATGCTTGTTAAGGTGAATATGACCAACTAGAGTTGGATAAGACAACAAACTATCACATCACCTAAAGTGCATTGCATCCCGTGTAGATCTTCCGGACGGAGATTACTCCCTGGTCCCGGAAACCGAGGAAGGCGGAGCGGAAGGTTCTCTGCAGTACGTGGACGTACTTGACACCGAGGGTGCCCAAGCTAACCTAGCTGACGAAGGCAAGCTCCGGTGCATCTAACCCAGTTTTAAAATTCTTTATTCAAATATCTATGAATGATTGTGCATTTACGTTCAGGAGTTGAGTGAAACCCTAGATGCATGATCCATAGGTACCTTTGGTCTTTACTAGTATGATAGGTCGATAGCTGCTAAGCTATAGGACCGTTACAAGTCGGGTGATGACCTCACTCGCGAGAATAGGTTCCTAGATAGGAATCATACTATATCCTTAAATGGATTGCTCACGTGGTAAGAGCATGGGATGCGGGCTCCGGTCCGGTGGTTATGTGGGTTAAGTTTTTGAACGTACCAAGCATATGCGGGTATGGGACCGGTAAGCCTAGTACCACAATGAGGCGGTGAGGGATCTTACTATTACTACTCTTGGGATTCGCTCTCACGGCTAGCTACCGGTGGTGTATGGTGACTCGGGTATCTCGCGGGGTATGCCGGATAGCCTGCACCAAAGACTGTAAGATTCGATCCCAACCCGAGGATTTATGGGGACGGCCTGGGGAGTTGTCCTCGCGGGGGCAGCCGACCGTGTGTTTGGGTTTCCCTTGCAAGGTTATAATCAATCGATTGTCGGCCTCTCACCGTTATCCGAGACTACTTACTCCACTAGTCATGTGATCCCTAATGATGGAAGTTGATGAAGATGATGTTTGAATAATTGTATTGTACAACTTGTTTGTACTAGTTGGCTAATGTAGTAAAGATTAAACTACTAGAACTTGTGCTAAAATCCTGAAAGTAAGGACCTACTCTTTGTTACTTTTTAGCAAAGGCAACCCAGTAGCCAAAAAGCCTTTCATGGTCTAGAATTGGTGAAGTAGATATCACCGACGGGTAAGTCTTGCTGAGTATTAGTATACTCAGCCTTGCATTAATATGTTGATCCAGGTAATGCCTTCAGTGATGTGTGGCCCGGTGAGATCCCGCCCGGCTGGGAGCTGGAGTGGGTGGAGGATGACTACTGAAGCATCATGGATGGCCTCCCGTGGTGACTTCGCTTCCGCTAGTTAATTTCCGCTGTGTCTTTTCGAAACTCTGAACTATTCTGTCATGACAAAAACTATGGTTTGTAATAATTAAACCCTTCGGGGTACGAATTTGAATTTGAATGTTGTTGTATCTCTGGACTCGCCTTCGAGTGAGTTTTAATTCATATATCGATCCTTGTGCTATTCAAGTGATTTACCGGGCGTTAACCCGGCGACTTACGACAGGATGGTACCTTATTATTGCTTAATGACCAAAGTGGATCGGTCTTAGGCGATAGTACGGTACTTTCCTGGGCGGGTTGTCACACTCTCCTTCCCCAATCCCCACATACCCCGGCGTCATCCTCCCTCTCACCGTGTCTGCCCCCTCCTTTCCGAGCGAGAAGCAGAGCCGTCGAGCCATGGCCGCCGTTACTCCCGCCGGACCTTCATGGCGGAGGAGCAAGGGCCAAATCCTAGCGGCGAATCGGAGGAGCGCGATTGGATCCCGGCGGCGAGTCTCCTTCCCCTTCCTCTCCGGTGCGCAAAGCCGACGAGGACGACAAGCTGGCCTCCATGGCGGCGGAGCTCGCAGGCGGCCCCTCCTCACCTTCCTCTCCCTCTCATCTGTACTACTCCTCGGCGGCCTCCTCGGCGCGACGGCGGCACCAACAGTTCGTGGTGGTTGGGGGAGGGCACGCATGTGCGCGGGACCCACGCGTAGCGTTTCCTCTGTACCACACTGTATGTGGCGTTCCTATGCATGTACGTCGTGGTTCGGTTTCTTTGCAGTGCGCTGCTGTGGGAGGTAAACGGAAAAACGACCTAGAGGTCGCTTTGCCGTTGCGTTACAGGGCTCGGTGCGTTTATCATGAACCCACCACTTTCCCATGAGAACCTAATTCTCATAGTATTTTAATATTTGTGTGACAATTTATATTTTTCGAAATTCATTTAAATTTTATTTGATTGAATTAATGTTGCACCTTTCGTGACATAGTGTGTTTGTTTGCGAGGGGGGGCACAAGCCCCCTTATCAGTACTTTTCATTCAATAACCTAGGTTTCACGTGTAGATGGCACACTATCTCCTATCTCAGCATCTTGCAGATAAAACAAGAATCAAAGACATCAGTAAAGCATTTATGTCTAAGACTAATGCTGTACTATATTAAAGAAGTCGGTATGTGATTAAACCTAAATTCTCATATTATTTTAATATTTGTGTGACTATTTATTTTTTGTTTTGAAATTTACTTGAATTTTTATTTGGATTGAAATGATGTTGCATCTTTTGCGACATACGACAACCTTATGGACGATTCTTTTCTATACCGTTCAAGAAAAAAAGGACTTTGCTTTGAGCAAATGATATGGGGACACACAAAGTTGTTGAATTCCATTGTCTCAGCTGATTTGTTACGATAATGAGCGCCACACGTTTCTTTTTTTAAATTGGTGTAATGGAAGCAACCATTGTTATGCTTGGCAAGGGTCATGGGTTATATATTTCACTTCATGGATCATGCAGTACCGCGGTTTTGCACGGATCTGGTCGATGGGGAGGGACCCATGGGGTCCTGCTGAAAGCTGAATTCTGGTTTCCGCTAGAAATACGCCTTCTTCCAGTGTTCACGGCTAATATCAGCACGTCCTGAAATGTTTGCTCCGCTCTGTTTCGGTTTGAGACCCTTGAATAGTACTACCTTGCTTCAACTACGAAGTTTCGTCGTTCAGATTTCGAAATTAGCGCTCTGTTTCGCACAAACAAATTTCATTCACCGTGCAGCTTGTGCTTGAGTGCTTCGCGTTTGCGGTGCCTTTGAGTACCGTCTCCAGCAAGGTTCTTCATCTGCACCCTAGATGAAGAAAGGCAAGAGAAGAATCTCTTCTCGGAAAACAAGACTGTCTCCAGCGGTCGTCGCGCATCCCCTCATGCATCGGTGAGGTCGTTGGCTCCCGCCCCGCCTCTGATTCTTCTCCCTGCCTCCTGCCCCTCCGCCGCGTCTCCTCGCCGACCGCCGCAGGTCAATGCGCTTGGTGGTCAACCCCCGTCGTTTCTCAAGCCGCAGGAGGTTGCTGTAGGAGGCGGCGACGGTCTCGAGGATGCAGGTGCGAGGCAGCAGCACGGCCGGATCGGTGCGCCAGGACGCGAGGATGTGGTTGCGGACGACGATGTAGTCTTTGGGGGGAGCAGCTCATCGATGGGGAAGCGGCGGGAGGGCTCCTCCAAATCCGCGCGCAGGAGTCGGAGGGAGCGAGGTAGTCGAGAGGACACCGCCGTCCGCCATCGTTCAGGGCACCGTCCTCCGGTCGTCTTCCGCCGTGCAGGTAGTACTCGACAAAGGCGCCCAACACATAAACGCATCCCTACATAATCCCATGCTCCAGTCACAAATTGAGAATAAATTAAGCCCTGAATACTTGGTCAACCAATCAAAGAAACGAATGAACGAGCAAGCACCGTGAGGAAGGTAGCCAGGGAGCAAGCCGCCGATGGCGAGGAAGGTCACGAAGCGGCAGGCATTGACGACTGTAACACCCGAAAATTCCATCACAATAAAATATTGTTAGCAACATGGTTTAGTTTTATTTTCTAAGGATTTAATAAATTTGAATAAATAAATTTGCCTTTAATTAAATTAAACAACAATTAATAATTAGAATCACCCAAGTGTTTGTGCATCATATTGAAATGCATGAGTTTTGGTTGTGGTGTGGTTTTAAAAGTCTTTAAAAAAATAATTGTGAAAAGTCCTTAAAAATAATTGTGAAATTGGTGTAAAAGTTTGAATTAAAAAAAAGGTTGAAAGTTTGAATTTAATGTTTGAAAAGTGGTTTAAAAGGTTTTCTAAAAGTCTTAAAATAGTTGAGTAAATTTGTGTTAAAATTTGAGTTTGAAAACATGAAAAAGATTTGAATTTAAAAGGTTTGAAATTAGTTTGAAAAGGATTTGAAAAAAAAAGAAGAAAAGAAAAAAAATAAAACAGCCAGCCCCCGCGGCCCACCTCACCCTTCTTTCTTTTTCCCGCCGGCCCAACCAGCTTTCGGCCCAAGGCGGCCCACTTCGCGCCCGCCTCCCCTCTCTCTCTCTGACCCGCTGACATGTGGGGCCCACACGTCAGGGCGTCTTCAACCTCCAGCCCGCGCCCACTTCTTTCCCCGCGCCGCCGCTGGTCTCCCCGTCCCCGGCGCCGCCTCCCCCGTCCCCGCGCCCGTCCGCCTCCTCCATCAAGGCGCCGCCTCATTCACGCCGCCCCCACTCCGCCGCCTCGGCTCTTCCCCTCCCCGTAACGGACGCCGCACCGAGCCGCCCGCCGCCGCCATTAATGGCCGGCCGGCGAGCTCCCACTCCACCGCCTCCGCGCCCTTTCCCCTTCCCTCTCCGCCCTATAAAGGGGCAACATCATCCCCTGCGTCTCCCGCACCTCTCCCCTCTCCTCCTCCCTCACCGCACGCGCGCCGTCCCCGCCGGAGCCGGAGCGCCGCCGCCGGAGCCGCCTCGATCTCCTTCGCCGGTGCCTTTCCCTCCCTTCCGAGCTCCCAGGTGCATTCCCCTTGTCCTCCTCTTCATTTTTGTGTCTTCCCCGTCGTGATTGGTGGCGGAAGGGCTGTTTGGCCGTCGCCGGCGATCTTCCTGGCCGAGCCGCCGCCGGCGGCCGTCGCGCGCGCCGCCCCTTGCGGCGCCGCCGCCCGCGCCATCACACCGCCGGCCGCCCGATCCGGTTTGGACGGCCCCGGATCGAAAGGGGGCATACCCCCTTGATTGGTCCACGGTGGACCCGGTGGACCGGTCCACGGCGCGCGGTCCACGAGCCGCGTCATCGCTTGCATCGGCCTTGCGTCAGCTTGCGTCAGCACGACCAATCGCGAATCGCCACGTGGCACTCCCTCAGCTACTCCGCCGGCTGCCTTGGCAGTTTTGCAAAAAGGACCCCGAGATTCCAGAATTTACATAAATACCCTTCCACCTATATAAAGCCTTTCAAACAGGTCCTTGTTTTTATGTTTTGAACCCTGAGCTCCTTAGTTTCTATGTTCAGCAGCCCATCCTTAACCTTTTACATGTTAGACCTCCTAGTTTCACACATATTTATGTTTAGGTCCCTGAAATCTTGCAGAAAACCCCTAAAACTTTCAGATAATCACAATTTAGTCCCTGAATCTTGTTTCAGCCATAACTTTTTCATCCTAGCTCCGTTTTACGCGTTCTTGGTGTCCACGCGATCGTCTCTCCGAGCCCGTCATTTCTAAAAGCTTGTTTTAGTCTTTTGGTAATGTTTGATGTATTGTTTTATTTATTGTATGTTTTCTTGCATGATCGTAGCCAACGCGCCGTTCGAGGAAGATCAAGTACAGAGCTTTGCAGATAAGGAAAGTAGCTTATCGTTGGAGAAAGGCAAGTGACCCTAACCACCCATCTACCTATGCTTTAATCAAGAACACTATAAATTAATTGGAACATGGAGAACCACCCAGGAAAACAGTGCAACCACAGTCCATATGGCTCTGGCTTAGCCAATTAATTAGGTGTGTGATTGTGTTGACGACCCTATCCGAAAGGAACACGGGGGCTCGGGTTGCGGGGGTATAGCCGGTTCTTTTGGGGTAGCGGCCTTTGCTAAGGTGCCGACCACTAGGGAGGGTTATGGTCCGCCCCGAGTCAGAATCGTCGTGGGTTGTTGATGCTTTTGCATATCTTTGTAAAGGCTTCGTAGCGTCCCTATGCAATCACACCTCGGAAGTGTGGTATTGTGCACGATCGGCACATGCGTGGTTGGGTTCAAAGTTCTTTGGAACTTTTACGCGAACTATGGGAAAAGTGTGCAACCTCTCGCAGTGTAAAGCCGATCGATCGGCCGTGCTCACGGTCAAGAGCGGCTTGGACCCTCACATGATTAATTGAACTTAAAGATGGATTAATATTGCTTTCCTAGTTATTCCCGTGGCCTTGCCGAGTACCAACCATAAGTGTACTCATCCTTGCTTACGCTGTTCAGAGAAGAACCCTGGAGTGGAGTACTTCACCAACTACGAGGAGTTCTGAGGATGCGATCAACCAGTCAGAAGCCTGTGGAAGATGAAGATGGAGTCGCGTCTTCATAGTTATCGTTGTTCGTGTAAAGACCTTCGTGTCTACCTTCGTGAGTGTAATAAAAGTTAATAAACCTTTTCTGTACGTTTTGAGCAATGTTTTTGTGATATTACACTCATGAGTCTATCATATGTGTGAAATTGTGATCCTGGCACACATATGAGATGCATTCGGTTTTCTACGGAAAATCGGGTGTGACAACGACCTTCTCGATCCGCTCTTCCAGCTCCGCTCTGAATTTCGCCCTGGTGGGCAGCCCACCGGGCGAAATGGCAAGCGGCGGTGCTCCTCTTCCGAATGCACCGCGCTCGCCGCCACTGATGCCGCCGCCGCCGCGTGCACGCGAGGAGGCCCGAGGGGGGAGGGGAGCACCCAGTGGGAGGGACCGAGGTCGCGCCTCTCGGATCCTCCGCCGCCGCGAATCGAGCGAGCCGCCCCTCGAGGTCATCGGCGCCGGACCGCGGCGTCGCACCGAGGCCGCCGCGGCTCGATGGAGTCGCCCTCGCTCGATGTCGCCGACTCGCCCGGACCGCGGCGTCGCAAAGAGGGGGCCGAGGCCGCCGCGGCTCGCCCGCCGTCGAGGTCCGAGGCCGCCGCGGCCGCGGTCGCCTCCGTCGTTGGGCTCGATGCGGTGCGGCGACGGCGGGCGAGCGACGCAGCGCGGCCTCGACAACCGCGAGATGAGTGGCGGAGTTTGCCTCCGCCGCGGGGGCCGAGGCCGCCGCGGGCAATCGATCCCGTCGCGCCGCGAGGGGATCCGCCGCCGGCAGCCCATCCTACCACGGATCTTGGTGGTAGACGAGGCGGAGACCGAGCGGGAGTGGGAAAGAGAGGCGACGGTTGGTGGAGGCAGCGATGCAGAACGCGAGAGCCATCCCGAGATTGCGCGACGAGGAGAGAGCAACTGCATTTTGCGGCAACGGTTGCAGCATCTGCTGGAGGTCAAACAGTTGCCTTCCAATCTGCATTTTGCAGATGCAGTAGGAGATGAAGAATCCGCTGGAGTCAGTCTAAGCCTTTCAACCGCTGGCTGACTCGCAAATCATCATTTATTACGGTCTTATTACAGGGGTGCTTAGCTGAGCGTGAGCTGTTTGTTTTGCCTGTGAAGCGTCGCCGGCCGTTGACAACTTGTTGCATTTCCGACGAGATGCGGCAGCACTGCAGCAGTAACATGCGACCCCCCGTGGCCCGTGCCTTATGCTTCACATTACTACGTACTAGTATTTACATATGAATCGAAATCTAGCTTCCAAATCAAACTCCTTTTCTGCGGCAAGCGAGACCTCGTTGCCAGCCTGACATTCTTCCCAAAAGACACAAACACAAGCTGTTCCTGTTCCACATGAGACGACGATCAAATAAAGGCGAGGGAGGAAAAAGGAGTGGTTTAACGTTACGTCAAGTCGTCAAGAAAAAAGGGTACAAAGATTAGTTAAACCGTCAGTACAAAATCAAACTTCCAGGTGGGCCCCAGCGCGCCCCGGCCCCGCTTGTCAGGGACGGGCTCCGCCCGTCACTCACCTCGATCCATCCATCCATCCGTCCATCACCCAAAGCGAAGGGCGGCCGCTTTTCCCGAAAGCAACGGCGGCATCCCCTCCCTCCCTCCCTGCCGCCGCCGGCAGCGCCTAAAGCGAGCCGCTTCACATGTCGGCTTTCCGTCTTCTTCATTGAGGAGGTGGCGAAAAAAAAACTTTTTCTCCCGTTTTCGTGAGGAGGATGCCTCCAAATTCGCCCCGAATTTAGCGCGGCTTTCTGTTTGGAAATCCGAATCCAGCGCAGCTAAATCACTTGACCGCGGGCCCCCACCTCAGTTTGTTTCGCGTTTACAAACAAACCACCAGCTGCTCCGCTCCCCTCCGATCGCGGCGCGGCAGGCAGCTTCCGCGAAAGCCTCCACTAAAAAAAAACGAGCTCGCCACGCCACGCCACGCGCATCTCCTCCACCTCGACCTCGAGTCCCGCCACCCGGAGCGCCCGCCCTACTCGCTCCCACCACCACCAGCAGCAGCAGCTCCCGATGGGCGCGGTGGCGTCGACGGTGGCGGCGCGGTTCGCGTTCTTCCCGCCGGCCCCGCCGTCGTACGGGGTGGAGCCGCCGCCGTCGCCGGCGGCCGCGGCGGCGGACTCGGAGGTGGTGGAGCTCAGCGGGGTGCCCGTGGCGCGGGGCCGCGGCGTGGAGGCGCGCCGGCTGCCCACCAAGCGCGGCACCGAGGTGGTGGCCATGTACGTGCGCCAGCCCGGGGCGCGCCTCACGCTGCTCTACTCCCACGGCAACGCCGCCGACCTGGGCCAGATGTACGAGCTCTTCCTCGAGCTCAGCACGCACCTCAACGTCAACCTCATGGGGTACGTACGTTGCCACTCTGTCTCGCCGCGCCTTTGCTGTGCTGGGTGCTTTTCGACGAAATCCTGCTTGTTGTATGAACAGCTTAGCTTCATTATCACGCTACTATATGATGTTCGTATCAGGCTGCTTTATTTGATCATTTGATAGGAAAGGGAATACATCTTGTTAGGGCTGTTAATTCTACTGGAATTGCAAGTCATGTATGTTCTAGTTTAGAACTTGCCTGCTTGTTTCTGATTATTGAGGTACATTTGGGATATTGCAATTGATGGAGCAATGTTCAAGTCTAGCGGCTTTGTTGCTTAATTAGACATGTTGTTATGTCAACTGATCGAAATTGTAATCTAGAATTTAGGTTAACTTGATGGGGGAAATAAATGCTCGAGGTTGTGTGCGCAGTTGGGTTCCATATCTGTGAAACGGTACTGTTAGATTCTGCTGTTAGATCAACTTGGGGCAAAGGTGGGATATTATGTGGTGGTGTTAATTGCTATATTGGTGGGAATGTCCTGGGCTGCAACAGTGCAGCTTATCTGTATGTGTGGTTCAGAAAATTAGGCGGTTCTGGTGTACAGTGGGTGGGTTCCATTGAAGCTGGTAATTGTTTGTTAGTGCATACTTAAGCTGACCGGAAAGTTTGGATGTTGGTGTGCTGTACTATTGATTGAGGGCCCGTCTGCTTCATTTTCATCAGCACTGGAGTTGTTTGGAACTTCTTGGATCTGGGGAAGGGAGTCTGGTCGTCTATATCGGAGCTTTTGGGTGTGATTCTTGTTTGACTTGAGTGTTAAATAATCCCGTTGGTACTACAGAGCTGCTGCATTAGTTGTAGTTGTCGTGGGACCCATGTTGCCTAGGTAATCTTTGGTTAGAATTTGGATAACATTGCCGACAGCATGAACTTTAACCTTCAGTCTTTCACTGTCACCCATCTTGGGTAAAACCCTCAGTAACAACCTTCTTTGTCCAAATGATATGCACTATGCGCATACATTATTGCCCCTCGACTCCAACAGTTAGCCACTGTTGAAATTTGTCGACATGGCCCAGCTAAAGTCAAGTTTCTCAATTTAAAAGTTTCATATGTTCTAGTTGTTGGCTTGAAATCTTTGCAGTACTTCCTATTTGGTTACACTTTGGTTATAATAGCTATCCACTGGCTTCTCTATACCCAAGTTTTGTTATTGGATTTAATTATGAAACCCTTCACTGTAACTTTTCTGAGTTTCTATAGAGACATTTTTGTTATCAGGTTTTGTTGAAGTGATTAGGATTTCTAGTTTGCTAGCCATATTTATTAATGAGTTGTTGGGATGAGCTGTTGATTGGTTTGTTGGAACCATTGAATTGTACAGTGGTTCTAACACTTCGTAACCAGTTTGATTTTTTTTTTTGAACGAACTAACTGATTAAAATCTTGTGGTATGAAGTATCTGGCCAGCTCCTCCCACTTAAATTTTCTTATCTTGCATCTGGTTTCTTACTGGATCAACAGCATTTTTTTGTTGCTATGTTAGTGCTTTTATTATCTCTATGGCTTGTTTTGAAACTTCCTATTGTGCTCATGATATATTTGCTTCTCATTTTGATGCCTTATCAGTCATGAACTTTGTGTGCCTATTTTACTCTGCACTGAACTGTACATTTTCCTGCAGATACGATTATTCTGGGTATGGACAATCATCTGGGAAGGTATAAATTCACATTTTGTAGGAAAGTATTTTCCCTTTGCCCGTTTTCTTTCATGATATTGTCTCAGTTCCAGCTCCCTGAATATAGCATGTCTGACCTGTTTAATTCCATTTTATTCTGCAGCCAAGTGAGCAAAATACTTATGCTGATATAGAAGCTGTTTATACGTGTCTTATAGAAACATATGGAGCCTCTGAGGAAAACATCATTTTATATGGTCAATCAGTTGGAAGTGGCCCTACTTTGGATTTAGCATCCCGTTTATCGCATTTGCGAGCAGTTGTACTACATAGCCCAATTTCATCTGGTTTAAGAGTGATGTACCCTGTGAAACATACATACTGGTTTGACATATATAAGGTCATTACTTTACTTTATTCCTTCTATATAGTTATATACTTGATCTAATCACTGTTAATTTATTTACAGAATATTGATAAAATTCCTCTGGTCAAATGTCCCGTCTTAGTAATCCATGTGAGTATTCGTCTGACAGCATATTTTAAAATAATGCTCAACTCCATGTGCGCACATGCATGTGTGTTTCTGTTGTCATTAGATCCTGTCTTGCAGATAGGGAACTTGGGTTCAAGGATTTACATTTGATGATTATTTATCAATTTCGTACTGTGTTATTTTCAAAACATGTTCCAAGTTGTTATTATCACTGATGTTCTGTCATTTTTATTAAGCTCTGCGCATTTTATGTATCTGAGTGGAGAGAACTAGTGCAATTTTTTGTATCCACAAAGTTACTGCACGGGGCATTGATATACTTTTTGGGATCAATAAATTGGTTATCATGTTAGACAATCTCTCTGTAACACCGTACCTTCTCCCACAGTTGACCTAAGGTATACATTATTGTAGCACTGTTCACAAGGTCCTTTTACCTTTAGTCTTGACTGAGATGTGACGAAATTCCAGCATATAAAATGCTGGTTACGGATGTCACACACGAAAGACATAAGTATTTCATAATATTCCATCATCGTTAGAATGTCCCTGTGTTTATGTGATTGTTAATGCCATTTAGAAGGAAATTTTTCTTTTTCATTTTAGGAAGTACTAGTTGGTTGGCGACATCGACGAAGATGTTAGGCATAGAATTTCAGCTGGTTGGTTGAAATGGCGTCAAGCCTCTGGCGTCCTCTGTGACAAAAGGGTGCCTCAGAAGCTAAAAGGTAAGTTTTATAGGACGGTGATTCGCCCGGCGATGTTATACGGTGCGGAGTGTTGGCCTACAAAAAGGCGACATGTCCAGCAATTGAGTGTGGCGGAGATGCGTATGTTGCGTTGGGTTTGTGGGCACACGAGGAGGGATAGAGTACGGAACGATGATATTCGGGACGGGGTCGGGGTGGCGCCAATTGAGGAGAAACTGATCCAAAGCATCGGTTGAGATGGTTTGGACATGTCCAACGAAGGCCTCCCGAGGCTCCGGTGCGTAGTGGGGTCCTAGAGCGGGACGACAATGTGAAGAAAGTTAGAGGTCGACCTAAACTGACCTGGGATGAGTCAGTCAAGAGAGACCTTAGGGAGTGGAATATCTCCAAGAACTTAGCTTTGGATAGGGGCGCTTGGAGACTAGCCATCAACGTTCCTGAGCCATGACTTCTTCTACGTGTCTTTATGTTGGTGGTACCTTTGGGTTTCATATCTAGCCTACCCCGACTTGCTTGGGACAAAAGGCTAAGTTGTTGAGTTGTTGAGTTGAGGAAGTACTAGTTGGTCCAATTACTTTGTTACAAGTTGTTCTGCTGATTGTCTACATGATTTTTTAGCACTTAAACGCACTAAACGTATCTCATGTGCAGGGTACAGCTGATGAGGTTGTTGACTGTTCTCACGGGAGGACACTGTGGGAGCTCTCTAAAGTGAAGTATGAGCCTCTGTGGGTCAAAGGAGGAAACCACTGTAATTTGGAGCTATATCCTGAATACATTAAGCACCTGAAAAGGTTTGTCACAGCAATAGAGAAAACACCACCAGTGAAAGATGAATCTTTGGAGAATTCAGGTCCCTCAGATCCTAGCGAAACAGGATCCGAAGGCGCGGATAGCTCAAGGAGAAGCACAGATATTAGAGACAAACCAAGGTCAAGCATTGACCATAGACCAAGCACGGATCAACGGGAGAAACCTAGGGGCAGCATAGACCGGAGAGATAAAAGCAGGAAAAGTGCGGATCAAGTCGACAAACCACGGGCTAGCGTGGATCAACCTGACAGGCCACGTAAAAGCATTGATCGGTTCGTCTATACAATTATGTGCATTCTATTTTACGTTTCCATGTGGACTGTTCCAAGAGATATTCCGTTGTTTTATGCCCTCTTAATTCTTGCGATGCCTTGGTGTGGCAGATTTGGAGGGATGATGAGATCAGTCAAATTGTGCAATATTGACTGCTTCACTGCGGCTTCTGGGAGCTGAAAGTAAAGGAAGGTTAGTACCTGGTAGTCATCTGTATGTATTGAGTTTTGTATACTCCATTCAGTTGGTGTTTTAGCGTGGTGTGGAAAAAGCGAATTGGTTGGAATGAGGGTTTGTATTTTACTTTTGGTTTCCCCTGAATAGTTTCTTGAAAGGAAACAACCATAGTTTCGCAGGCCCTTAGTTTTTTTTTTTGGAAGTCAAAAGAAAAGCCGCTCCTGCAAGGCTACGGCTACGGGGAGCACCACTGTTTTTGCATAACTGTATATATATGTACTATTGCACTTTTTTTTTTCTGTAACTCTGTATCGAATTTCATCTGTGAGTTTTGTTTTTCCCTCTGTGAGTCGTGGCCAAACTACAGTCTCCTGAAAGAGTGGTTTTCTGCTGCACCATGGCAAAGCAAGCTAAGCTGGATCATGTTGACATGATGATGGAGCGAGACTTGGAAAACTGACCATGGATGGAAGGTTACCATTCAGCTTTATTTCTCTCACCACTGCTTTTCTATCAATCGTACAGATGATTTGCCTCCCTTGGGCCGGTGTGTTTCTCTTGCACGGTTGTACCTGAAATGGTTAATCGGCAGAGGTTCTGCGATTTGTTTCGAAGAAACTAATCCTCGTGAACTGTTGGCGGAACCTGACAATGTGGGTTAGCTGTCAGGCCACCCAGCAGCTAGCTAGGCCCCGTTTAGTCGTGAGGTATTGAGTCCTCTTTTAAGGTCTACTAGAACAGCCGGCGCGCGTTGCGCGCCCTACAGTGTGTATAAGTGAATGACAAATATCCAATGTAAAAAGATAAAACAAAACACATCAAGGATGAGGACATATAAGCGATCCGCACATCATTTAAGCACAGAGTACCATACAATCCTAAGCATCACCAAAGGTGTTTGTTTGCCATCTAATACATCAATACCGCATCACATGCACACGTCCTGACTGTTGGCAAAGGTGTTTGTTCGGCATCTAATACAACATCACAACGGACCTATTCACCTTGACTGCTTGTCAGAGGTTTGTTCGGCATGAAAATGCATCAATATTACAACACAGTTACCATCTGAAATTAGGCGTTTGCTCAGCAGTTAAACCTTAAAATTACAGCATATCTGATCGCCATGATAGAGCCACAATCAGTATCCATAGCTACCAAGCATCGTGGCTGGTAGCTACTGATACTATGCGGAAGAGTTTTGAACAAAACATGTCACCAAAACGCTACACAGATTGTAGTTACAATCCGGAGCTGCAAAAGAAGCATGCGCTCGACCGCTCACGCATTGTTGCTTGGGCTGCAAAAGAACAGTCATCAGTCTACAAGGATGTAAAGCATGAGCAATCAAGTAACTGCGTCTTACTAATAATAGAGAGAGAGAAGAGGGAAGGAGGGAAGGAGCAAGCTGAAATATAGCATCATTTGGCACATGTGGGGTTTCTAGTGCAAAAATCAATAGATCACTATGCCAATCAATCACAGATCTGAATCATCATGCAATAAACAACAGATCATAATGCTCTTAATCGAGCATAAAGGAAAACAAAATTAGAGATGTAATTAAGTAGTCAAATTCAGAAGCATAGCATCATCTGGCACATGTGGGGTTTCTAGTGCAAAAATCAATAGATCACTATGCCAATCAATCACAGATCTGAATCATCGTGCAATAAACAACAGATCATAATGCTCCTAATCGAGCATAAAGGCAAACAAAATTAGAGATGTAATTAAGTAGTCAAATTCAGAAGCAGTACCTGAGCTGATCATCGGGGTTCTCATCCCTGCCGCTGCTAACATCATCATCCTCAGGTTCCGGATCGAGATTCAACCTTTTGGATACAGCTTCGCTAGGCGACGGACGAGACCTACAGCCTTAGATGTTAGTTTTTTGTGCATCAGTGAAGTAAAACGCAGAGTGAAGCAGGGTGCAACCTTTTTTTGGAGGCAGTTCTCTTGGAAGAACCATCTTTGCCTTGAGTAGCAACAGGCATCTCTTCACCTCTTTTCTTCACACTTTGCGGAGAGGTCAGGGCCTCGGGACGAGTAGAACTGTCCTGATTGGTGTACCAGCTGAGACCTGGCTTGCCCCAGAAGCAGCATGTGGCGGGGACAAGGCAAAGGTGTGACTCTGCACGCTCGTGCTTGGACCCGGCGACAACATGACTGAAGATGCCTGTGATCCTGGTGTCGCTGGAAGCACAGCACCCTCTTCAGTGACTCGTCCCTGAACCGCGTTAACTTGGAAGGTAACAACGCCTGAGTCTGTTGTGCTATCAGTGAAACTAACATTCCAGGTATAGGTCCTTTCAAGAAGCTTTGTCAATTCGTCTGGGATGAATCCAATTGGGTTCTCAGCAATAAGGGTGTCAGCTGACTTTCTTGTAAGAAGCTGAGCCTTATTTCCAAATAGGATGAAATTAGCATCACTTGTCTCATCTCCAGCAAGGACACATAGCTTAAACCTGCATATAGAATGGTGAATGTAACATAAGTTCCAGTTCAAATACTGGTTTCAGATTAAGCTGTTTGCAGTATCAATTCCCTAGGAAAATCTAAAGCCCCCGAAATTAGCAACTTGCCAATTGTGTGCCATAAAGTGAAGGTTTGTCTATCCAATGATTTGCACGGTGTGTCATTATCCAAAATAAGGACCAAGAAACAGATTAGCTAAATACTGGCACTCTAATTATAAAAAATCACGACACAGATGCTCAAAACATGTAAAAAACGGCAAGCGGTGGAGTAAAAACAGCTAGGGACCAACCTTTGCTGCGGTGCTCCAATGACGCTGCATTTAGGATAAGTGCACTTGAACGAATCGCCGTAGCGCCTTGCTGTTCTCTTACATTTACTGCAGGAGTTGTACCACCACGAACTGTCAATCTTCTTTATTGTCACCGTGACCAGGAACTCTGTTTTCTGCATATGGGAAGTATAAGAAGTGATCTAGTTACCACCGTTTTTCGAAGACAGCAACAGGCAGATTGATGCATGGACATATACAAAAAGTATATATGAGTACAGGAGTTTTAGCTTTGAACAAAAGGTTTTATGATATACTGTACAGAGTACTAAGGAATAGCAATATCACCTGGCATTCAAACGGATTAAGCTTTGAGAACTCAGAGATCTTTATCGCCTCATCGTTTTGTTTCTGCGTGGAGCTACCAGCAAGCTCAGTCCAGGTAATTGGTTTGTGTATCTCTTTTGCACTGTGCATGAAACAAGAGGGCAATATGTTTGAGGAGGCAAATGAAAAACGAATTTATATATGAGACGAAGTGATAGAATGAACACGCTACCTAGCCATAAGCTTCTTTGCTTCAGGGACATCAGGGTTTATGTACCACTTGCACGATGGACCACCAGATAATGACATACCTGAAAAGCTCTTGACAAGGGTTCCAACAAAGATGACGACCTGCGGAGAGTCTTGTCCAACTGATCGTGTATCTCCTCTGCCGGAATGAAGTGGCTCGTTCTGCCCAGAGATTAACATCCAGGATGACGTTGCTGCAACAAGTCGGGGAATGATCAGCGTGGGAAACAACATAGAAATAATGCATGAAATAGAACAACTTGAGTAAAGGCTGTAACATTTAACAGGATGGGAGCAGCTAACCCTGGCAGATGGATAGTGACGTTTCTTTTATCTGTTTCACCCTGCCTCATGTCTGTGCTTTTCCAACACTTGAGGTGGCAGTGATGATCCCCATAACATCTATTTTAAGAATGAGCAGTGCACACAACGCTATTAGCATATCCTCCAAACAACATTAGGCGTATGCTGCAGACATCAACATTCTTTACCTGAGAATTGCCCCCTGCCGTCCATACGTGCACCCGCAGTCATCCATGGAAGCAAGAGAGTAGGCATACAGCGGGAAAGAAGGTGGAATGTTCACCACTTCTTCTATCTTTGTCCACTTTGTGAATACCAGCATCAAATCATTGGCAACTGGCATGTAGTTGGTGCCGGAGTTCCTGGCTCGAAAGTAGGATAAGTTGTAGACACTCCCTTCTTTTATGGTCTCCTTGAATCGATCATTGAATGGTGGATACACTTGAGCATGCATGGCATTCCCCTGTCCAAAACATTGAAGGTGTGAATTATGAGTGCTGAAATGTAACCTATCCTTAGTTTGAATTATGAGTGCTTGTCTGCTCTTGAAAGTGTGAAGTATCAGGAACACAGTCAGGTGCAATGCCAAAACTGCATTCCTCACCTCTTCATCAAGAAGAACTATATCACTATGGAGCAGCTTCGTTCCTTTGCTAGGATCACAGAAGTCCCAGAACCGAGAGACGCGCACGCAGATGCGAGCATTGCAGGGCCCGGGCATGATATTTGTCAAGAGCAGGTCCGCCATCTACAAACACAACAGTACATGCCATGTCAATATGATAACAAATATCAATGGTCATCAGGCTGCACCTAAACAGTGCAAAATAAATCAGACAGGTAAGGACCGACACCTTAAATGAGAGCAGGTAACAAATACTGGATCAGACCCAAAACACACAACGAAAAGAGTCACAAAAGGGGCAGGCAACAACAATTTTGGAAAGCACATGCCTTAAAATGAGATCTTATCAGAAGTCAAAAATTGTGAGAGGCACAATGAGGAGGTCTAAGCCGATGCTGCAGCAGCAGCATCAAGAACCTCCCGATACACCACATTTCGAGTTTGCGTTCCACACGAGCCATCATCATTTTCAATCAAGATCCTAAGTACACTCCTAGATGTAGCTCTTGAAATCGCAACGTAAAGTTGCCCATGGGTAAATACAAGCTTCTTTAGGTAAAGGCCAACCCTTGATAGGGTCTGACCCTGGCTCTTATTTATTGTCATCGCATAACACACACGGACAGGAAACTGTCTTCTCTGTAATGTGAAAGGCCACTTAAGATCTGTTGTGTTCAGAGCAGTTCTAGGCACGAAGACAGTTTCACCAGCATGTGTTCCTGTTAGCAGAGCACACCTAAGGACATGCTGTCCAGGATCAGCAACAAGCAGCCTAGTTCCATTGCAAAGGCCCATTGTGTGGTTCAAATTTCGTAAAAGCATCACTGTGGTTCCTTTCTTGAGAACAAGTTTATGAGCTGGGAAATTGTTGACTTCAATTGAGTTTAAAAATTCAGTGGGGTAGATTAAATCAAAATCTGGAATGCGTTCGGATGTCTTTATTATGGTGTCACAACTTATGTACTTGTACGCTATCACCGGGGAGCGAGCGAGACAATGTACTTATTTATCTCATCAACTCGTTTGGTTGTTTGGACGGACAATGGCTCGTGAGGCTAAGTACTCACGATCACGATAGTTGGACAACAAATATGGGTACACTTCAGACACAAGAGCAGGAATTTTTTCACCCTCGGTATGGATTAGCAGATCGTCAGGAATGGTAACCCATGAGGCTTCATGCTTGTCACCTCTTTTCTCAGCAGGGGCAGTGCCATCACCAATAGACAAGACCCATTTACTAAAATTTTGAAGCTCTACTCGTTGGTTACCTTCAAGCAAAGGGTTTTGAAGGCGCATGCTTGTTTGCAGTTTCAAAAGAGTCACATGCTGCCATAGGTTAGAATTCGTAATTGATGCACCAACTACGGCAGATCGAGATCCTTTGCGCACTACCGGGAGGATCTGACGAAAGTTGCCACCAAGAACAACAGTCTTTCCTCCAAACGGTAGCAGGGCATTGGCAGGTTTGTTCTCAGAAAGGATGTCTCTCATAGTTCTATCTAGCGCCTCGAAACAGTGACGGTGGGTCATTGGTGCTTCGTCCCATATAATCAGTGATGTCGCCTATATAAGCTCGGCCAGCATAGTGCCTCTATTGACTTTACAATTGGCAAATTCAGTTATGTCGAAGGGTATCTTAAATCTAGAGTGCGCAGTTCGGCCTTTAGGCAGCAGCAAGGACGCCACCCCCGACGATGCAACGACAAAACTATTTTTTTCAGAACGCAGCCTTGCCACTATAGCATTCCAAAGAAACGTTTTCCCGGTCCCACCGTGTCCACATACAAAGAAAAAGGCAGGAGAGTTGCTAAGAGCACAACCAGTAATCGTATCGAACACGCTTTTCTGTCCGGAGTTTAGTTGTGAGATCAAGGATGAAGCGTGCATTGACAACATTAGGGGTTCAGGATCCAGCTCATCATTAATAAGTCTATTATTGGTCATAGCATATTCCCGTGATGTCAGCTTTGGCAAGTTGTAATTATTTACGTTCCCTCCGCTATCACCGAATATGTCTGCTAGCTTTTGTATAAGTAGGTTCATTAGCTGTTCATTCGGAACGACATATGATGGGTTTCCAAGCGAATTCACTAATGTTCTGCGTATATCATCTATAAGGTAAAGCCAGTATTTGTCAAACAAACCACACACATCACTGACAGAACAATGAAGCACGACGGTAACAAATAGCTGTCTAAGCTGGCGTGAGGACGCGGACACTATGGCCTCATCGAGCAATAGGCTCCACTCATTATCACTTTCAAGGAGCCCTCTTGCCTCACACGTCTCTCGAAAAGTGGTGTAAACTTTACCGTTGAAAGATCGTATATCAGCATAGTTTGTTGCACCTTTAACAATCATCAAAAGCATCCGCAAGTAGTACAGTTCACCAGCAGTTGGATGGACGTAATACATGCGACCAATCTTATCGCAAGACGCTCTTTTTCGCCACAAACGATCGGAAGCTACCCAAGTCCATTTTTTGGGAAATCGCAGTAGAGGTCGGGTCCCTAGCGACCTCATGTTTCGTGTTCACATCAAACCACACGGTTAGCATGGTGGTTTTGGCCGCCGGGCTCTCAAGCGAGTCACGTAGATCGGCCTCGGGCTCATAGCGCACATGATTCATACCCGAAGATGAACACATAATCGTTCTACCGCAGGTACTCTAAAGTGAATATCATATTCAAAGGTACGCCATAGAGCCTCGCAAGCAGATAAGTACCTAGCATCAATGTACTCTTGAATCTCATCACGCGGAGCTAGGTCGGGACCAGGAGAGGCGTTTGATGTTTTCGCAATAACCTCAAAGTAAATTCTTGCCCTATCATTCCCCTTAGTCACGTACTTAAACATGTATTTAATCATATTGGACTTGTTACACCACTCGACATTGATGTGTGCATTGTATCTCCTTAGAAGGTTCATATTATAAGGAACCACATTTCTGTTGTCGAGCTTGATACCATTTTTAATAACGTACCTACCATCGTCCCTACGCTTATAGATAGTAAAGCCAAAGTCATCTACGATAGTCTCATCTTGGAATTGTTTAGGAAAATTCTTTGAACATTTATCGTCTTTCATGCATGGGCACCTCTTATTGTCATTGCCACAAGGGCCGCGAACCATGAACTCGTCAACAAGCGCATATCCTAATGGGTCAATATTTACATCGGGAATCTCCGCGCAGATGAAGCCATCAATAGTGGTGGCACTGAATTCGGAATTTGAGCTGGCTAACCACACAAGGCAGTGGATATGGGGCAGGCCACGTTTCTGGAATTCCACGGTGTACAAAACTGCATAATCAGCAACACCGATCAAACACAGGAACAACCAACCTAGGTCAACAATAGAAATAGCCATTCTAGACCAGGACCTACCTGCTCGCAACGGGCCGAAGGTTCTACCCTCCCTGATATCGTCTATGAACTCGTCAACTTTCATTTTGAACACACGCACAACTAAATCCGAACGGTCACAAGGTTGCTAGCCAGGTTCATATCGCAAAGCGTCAGCAATTTCTCTCCACTTTGTGTTGCACGTAAAAGTCACGAACAGATCAGGAGGTCCGCAGACCCTGCATATGGCCATCGCGTCCTGATAGTTCATTACATGGTATCTCCTACCTCCAGTAAAACTGGCAGGGACAACAACCCTACCACCAACTGAATCGGCACTAACAAAGCCCCTATCTATCGCATCAGCTATTCCCTGGACAGACTCAGATCGTAGGTCTTTTTGGTGGTCAGCTATGAATTTCAGCCTAGAGCCTTCGACAGTTGAGTAGAAATCAACAACCAATTGATCACTCAATCTACCATAGAAGGTGAACGGGTTCGGCTGATTTAGTCTATAATGCATATGGAATCTACCGAACTCAAGCATGGTGACATACTTACAACCAATGCCCTCATCGTCTGCATCTGTATACTTAATGCCAAGGTGGTAGCCACGCTCACCATAAGGAAACAACAATGGATATTGAAGGGACAAGTAGCATGGATGTAAACAGGAAACACATTTTAACCCACTGCTTTTACTCTGCACAAGGACATCGTATGTGCATCCGCAGAGTTATCGCCTACTATTATCGCTACTATCTCACCGCTTGTTGGCAGGTTGTACTGAACATCATCCCTAGAATTGCAGCCTAGCAGCCTCAAAGTTACTCTTTGGTCACCCTCTTGCTCCAGCCGATGTCTAGCATATCGGAAAGCCTTGACGAGGCTATTATGTTCATTCAACATTTGTAGGAGAGATAGAGTCACATGCGGATCAGGTTTATTAGCACAGCCGTCATCACTCTCAAATAAACCTAAACGGTTCTGGACCTCTTGCTGGGTATTGTGTATATAGAGCTGCGCAAATCTGGGCTTAGAACCACGATTTGGTACAAGGGAACCAATACGATGGTGGACAACACCATTTATTTTAAAAACATAAGGAGCACTACCATTGTTTATCGTCTTGTCAACAGATGCTCCCAAAGAGGTGAAAGCAAACAGGGAATTATATGATCGTATCTGCCTAAGAAATCGTTTCGAGCGGGCATCACCATCAAATCTAAGTAGGTCAGCCAGTGGTGCAGGAGGTTTCTTATATTGTTCAAGACAGATCTTATTTGACCTACAACAAAGGTTGTAGACTATTTTTCTTTTCGATAGATTCGAAGCACTTTTAACTCTCTCTTGAAACCAAAAGACAACACCACAATACGGGCACTCATGGTTTGGTCCACCATAATAAGACCGTTCTGGATAGGCATCTGCCATCACGTGATGAGAAATCAAAGTTAGAGGGCCAGCAGGAAGCACTGCAGCCTGCAAACGAACGCTAAAATCACAAACTAACCTTTCAGTTCCTCTACACGAGTCCTATCTGGGGGAAGCGCAATAGGCACTATTGTACTCCGGTCACGACCTCTGGCACAGTTAAGCCTATTCATTCGAAGGCGACGGTTCAACGCAGCAATATCCGCAGGGAAATCCATCAAGGTTCTCTCTCCTGTTTAGTTCAGCAAAGCTTTCAGGTCTGGCCACCAAGCGTGACACCACGGACACATTTGCAAAAAATACACGGCACTCACTTGTTCTTTTTCTACAGTTTGCCAACGGAACAGATGCAAGTGCATTTCTCTTCGCACGGGCCTTGTCACGACAGTGAGCAACTCGCTCAGACGAAGAACCAGACATCACTAAAAGGCCACACAGGACACCAAACCAGCCAAAACCATACCAAAAAACGAAGTACAGATGGCAAATCAGCAAGATGACCATAACAGTAATAGGATAATTACACACAAGGCATTATATAAACAGACACACAAATGGTCCAGGTCTACACTACCATGAACGGGATAAACCCCACAACATTTTAGACAAACGCACATCAGCAAGAGCACGCAAAAAAATACAATCGCAATCACAAGATTAGCGAGTTAGGAGGCGGTAATGCATTTTTCTTACCGCAACTGGAGCAGCAGGAAGCAGTCAGCGCAGATATCAAAGGACGAAGAGACTGAAGCCAGGCAGATCTGCAATCTTGCGAATTAGAACCAAAAGAACCACAATTTAAATTCCACACATAACAACACTACCGGCCAAGTAATGACGCACCAGAGGACAATAACCATACCTATTAGGCCAGCGGCAATCAACCCGATGTACTTGGTGATAAAAAAGCGGCAATGGTCAGCCAGGAGAACCAATCACATATGCAAGAAAGAAAAGCAAAGGAACAATGTAAGCTACTGATAGGAGACTGAAATTAGAAGGGAAAAATGATGTGAGGGCACATTTCATGCCTCTATTAGAAAATGGCTGAAACACGTATGGTCCAAGCAAGCTTTTGACACCAGGGGGCATAGCCCAGAGGCCCCCTCCAGATCACAAGGTGGTCTGGTAGTGCTGAGGGAGAGCAACTCGCCGGAACGTATCGGGCGGTGCAATGTTGTCCCCTCTGCTCACTTTTTCGCAGGTTGCATTCCTATATGTCTAGTGCCCTTTTGAACTAAAGCAAGCTTTTGACACCAGGGGACATAGCCCAGAGGCCCCCTCCAGATCACAAGGTGTTCTGGTGGTGCTGAGGAAGAGCAACTCGCCGGAACGTATCGGGCGGTGCAATGTTGTCCCCTCTGCTCACTTTTTTGGCAGGTTGCATTCCTATATGTCTAGTGCCCTTTTGAACTCAAGCAAGCTTTTGACACCAGGGGACATAGCCCAGAGGCCCCCTCCAGATTACAAGGTGTTCTAGTGGTGCTGAGGAAGAGCAACTCGCCGGAATGTATCGGGCGGTGCAATGTTGTCCCCTCTGCTCACTTTTATGGCAGTTTGCATTCCTATATGTCTAGCGCCCTTTTCAATTCTAATTTTATGAACTATGTTCCTACAGCTTTGGTGAACATTTTTTCACAACCAAAAGAAAGGAAATTAGAAGCACCATTTAAATTCCAGACATAACAACACTGCTGGGCAAGTAATTTCTAATTTTATGAACTATGTTCCTACAGCTTTGGTGAACATTTTTTCACAACCAAAAGAAAGGAAATTAGAAGCAACATTTAAATTCCACACATAACAACACTATTGGGCAAGTAATGCCGCATAAGAGCACAATAACCATAGGTGAGCAAGAAAGAAAAGCAACAAACAGTGAAACGGGCATATTTACCTTTCCTTATGCGATGTCTGTAAGATGCTCTTTGGTCCTGCACAAAGCACATGACATAATTAAGCAGTTGTGTTTCAGAAATCTGCTTCAACGATCCTGACATCGCAAGAAATACATGCCCCCCAGCAATGCACAACTTAACCTAACTGTAATGCAAAAACAAAAATTAAATAGACACAAGAGGACCCATAAGATGAGACAGATGTACGCCATCTAGACACTGAGAACGATATTTTCACATGACCAAAAACAAATAGTAACTCCCACTAAGAAAAAGCAAAGGACCATGTTCTCTACATCAACTATTATGCTATAAACACATGGAGCAGCAAAAGAGCACAAAAGATCACATAAGGCACAGAAATAACCAAGTAAAAGGAAATGAGTACCGACACAGCTTGTCAAACCAAGCACTAAAGAACAACCACACAAATCACCAAGTAAAAGGAAATAAGTACCGATACAGCCTCCCAAACCAAGCACCAAAGAACATGTCGGTACCGAAAAGAAATCCTAGTAAGCATAAACTCACCCCAAGATCCAGATGAGTAATCCCACGAAACTCACTACAGGCACAAGAAGCGGACAACAAGCAATCAACAACCAATCAAGGCCACGATAAGCAACCAAAGCACGGACACACGAAGAAGACGAAGAAAGAGGGACACACCCACCTTGAAAACCCGCTCACCAAATCCACGAGCTCACCGCCGGCAAAACGAAGGCATCGGATCCAACAAATCAAAGACAAGTCATATAAAATCTTCCTACTCAAATCCAAACAAAGCAATAAATGCAGTAAAATTTTTAGGATGGAATACAATCATCATCAATATACAGAAAGATTTTGCTCTTCCCTAAATATACCCACATGGCTCTCTATAGAACTCTGCTACGGCAGAGAGTCACATTTTTTTTCAGTTTTCAAGCTACCCTTGTGTACTATTTTTCAGAGAACAGGTTTTGCCTGCCTCTACATAAAGCAGAACTTTTATTGCATCACAAGATGGAGAAGCTACCCAGCACAAACACACGAAGAAGATGAAAAGAGAGGGACACACCCACCCTCAGCATCAGATCCAACAAATCAAAGACAATGCACATAAATTTTTCCTACCCAAATCCAAACAAAGAATTTTTTTTTTCAGTTTTCAAGTCACTCCTATGTACTCTATTTTTCAAAGAACAGCCTTCGTCTGCCTTTACACAAGATGGAGAAGCCAATGGCACCAGTTCAACATGAAGCAGAACAACACTGACGTTCTGAATGATCAAAGACAATGCATACAACTCACCTCTGCGCACGGACCTTTGCTCTCAGGCTATGTCACGGACGCCATGGCCGCTCGTTGGCACCTACAAGGAAAGGGAAAAAGCATCTAATCAGAAGCGGCCGAAAGAGAAGGAAGAATAGAAAACGGGGGGAACCCGGGGGGGATCTCACTGCTCTGCGCGTGGTGCTAGACCAAGAGGAAAGCAGATGCAGCGAGCGGGTGAACCGTGAGGAGCGCTAGGGTTTGGAATCGGGACCGGAGGCGGGAGGAAGGGGAGGGAACAGATAAGAATCCAGGGGGAGGGGAAGAGGAGGGAGGAGGCCTTATCTTGACCCGTCGGAGGAAGCCATGGACCGCCGGACGCACGTGAGCTCCCGCCCGAGGCGACCGCGCCCTTGCCGAGGCGGGACATGACGGCCATACCGCGGGCGAGGATGAGAGGGAGCGCAGGCTCATAGAGTAGGCACGTGTCGCCGCTGGAGGGCATCCCGGAGGCAGGAGGGGTGGGGGCCACTGTTCCGGCGACGCCGGGCGAATCTCGCAGTCGCAGGCGAGGCGTGCGGCGTGAATCTGGGCAGTCGCAGGAGAGAGAAGGCGCCCGCAGTTTCGCCTCCCACGGTTTTCCCCGATCCCAGCACAGGCCGGGCCGCCCCCCCTTCACGCGCACGGACGCTCGACCGGCGGCGGCGGTGACGGCGGGCCACACCTTCGAACCGGCCACCTCGTCGGTGAAGAGGAGGCACGGTGCGGCGCGCGCCCGCCTACTTCCCGCGCGGGTCCCGCGCGGGCGGTCGCCCCCCTCCACGCGCACGGACCGCTCCACCGGCACCCGGCCGGCCGACGCGGCCACATTGCATGGGGGCCCACTTGTCATGGACTCGCGCGCCTCTTCCACCGACCCGCGCGCCTCTTCCACCGCCCGCGCGCTCCGCCCGTGCGAGGGACTCGCGAGGCGCCACGCACCACCGCTCGGCGGCGGTGGGCCACATTGCACGGGGGGGGCACTTGTCGGGGACCCGCGCGCCCTTCCACCGACCCGCGCGCCCGCCGCGAGGCGAGGCCGCGCGCTCGCGCGCCGCGCCGCTGCGAGGGGCTCCCGGGGCGCCACGTACCCCCGGGAGCGCGGAGAGGCGAGGAACGGGGGGCAAGTTTTAAGATTTTTGATTAAGAGTATTGAATATTATAAAATAATTACACGAATGTACCGGAAATTGTGAGACAAATTCATTAAGCCTAATTAATCTGTCATTAGAGATTGATTACTATAGCATGACGTTGTCTAATCGTGACATAATTAGGCTCGTTAGATTCGTCTTAAAATTAAGGTAGGGGTCGTGGAATGAGTTTTGTCATTAATTCACGTTTAATACTCCTAATTAGTGTCCGGAGATTGATGTGACGGGTAGTTGGTGAAACTTTAGGGAGGTCCTATATGGCTTTCGGAAGATTTATAAGCATGTGAATTTCCGGCCCACTAAACTTCTTCCTCCACTCTTCTTCCTTGCACCCGGTAGGCCTCCACCATGCTGACTCGTCCTCCACCCCGGCCGACGGCTTCCTCGTTGCCGCACCGCCCGCCCACACTCCACCGCCGCCCTCCACCCTGCTCGTCCTAACCTGAACACCTCCTCACACTCCGCCGCCCAGTCACCGATCCACCGACCATCCTACCTTGCCCGGCCGGTGGCGCTAACGTGTTGTCACCACCGCCTATCCTCCGACAGCCCCGAAACCCCCTCCTCATGGTTCGGTGAACACTAGAGCCCCTAGGGAACCCGAACCCTAACTCCATCAACATCGCCGTCGGCCTCGACCACCTCCACCACCCAGAAACCCGAAACCCTAACCTCCGGCCGGTCGACCCCCCATCTCCACCGGCCTTGACCACCACCGGCGGCCGGCGCGACACCTCAATGCCGGCCGCTTCCGCCCACCACCCAACCCACCGCCGGTCGCTTCCTCTTCCCACCTCGACCTCGGACATGGCCGCAAGAGAGATGAGGGAGGTGAGACTAGAGGAAGAAGGAGATCGTACGGCTCCTGTAGGCTGCACGAATCTCAAACATCGGAAGGTAGTAGGCCTTCCCACCTTCCGAAAGGTATATAGGATGTGCGTGAAACTTTTTAGAAGAAAACAGGGCCTTAGCTTTGAGCTACAACCGGGAAATCCTATATATCTTGCGGAAGTTAAAAACCAATCGAACTACAATCCACTAGAAGCCCATCAATAGTCCATCTGGCCCAACAACGTGAAACCCTAGCACCATCTCTTCTACCTCCCCGTGCTTTCACCTGCCGCCGCCACCCGCCGCCGCCACCATGGCCGTCCTCCCTGCGCACGCTCCCGCCATGGCTGACCTCGCCGGACTCCGCCGCGGCCCGCGCACGGCCCGACGCGGACTCCCGCGCGCCCCGCCATGGCCATGGCCGGCCGGCCGCGCCCGCCCGCCATGGTTGCGCTGAGGCTGCGCGGCCCCGCGTGACCTCGCCGGCGGCCGCAGCCGCGCCCCCGCGCACTCGCCCAGCCGTCTGGCCGGCGCGCCGCCGCTGGCGCCAGCGCCGCCAGCGCCGGCGCTACTTGGAGACTGAAGAGAGGCAAAAAAAAATGTTGAGTTTTTTTTTCAAAAATGTTGGAACTTGAGAAAATGTTGGTCAAATTTTTTATGAAAAATGGTGAAAATTACTGATGAAACATTTCGTAAAAATGTTGAATCTAACGTTTTCTCCCAACAAATGTTGATTCCGAAAAATGTTGGCGCAACTTGTTATGAAAATGTTAGTTCAACGTTTTGGTTGAAAATGTTACAACATGTTTAAAAAATATTGAAACATTTTGTCATCCATAATTATGAAGTGGCTGGTGGGAAAATAAAGGGGATCCTATCTACCTACCGGAAGGTGGATAACGATGCGAACTTCCAGCCCACCAAAGCCCATCTAAATTGTCTTCTTTTTTCAACCAACATTTTTCTGAGAAGGGTTGTATCAACATTTTTCGAGAGAAAACGTTAGATTCAACAATTTGATGGAACATTTCATCAACATTTTCAATATTTTTCATAAAAATGTTAATGTTACAGCATTTTTCAAGGAAAAAATCAACATTTTTTCACTCTTTCTTCCACCTCAGATCGACCGCGGCGGAGGAGGAGCCGCACGGCGAGCTTGCGCGGGGGCGGGGGGGGCGTCACGGGAGGGAAGCATGAGAGGGGTGAGGTTAGGGTTTAGATGTAGATCAAATGGTTGTGGTTAATTGCACGAATCTCAAACATTGGAAGGTGGTGGAGAAAAAATTCCGAAAGATATATAGGATTTCCGGAAAATAAAATACATTATTTAGATGAGCTTTTAGTGGGTTGGAAGTTTGTAGAGTTATCCACCTATTGACCATATATATAGGAGCTCCCGCTACAGCCTCATTTATTTGGGCTGGTTAGGTGTATCTTAATTTGCAGCGAATGTAAATGGCCCAACAGTGCCTGGTCTTGCACTCTTGCTCAGGAAAAAAATTGCTAGTGCGGGCCTCGTTCGGACACGTAGGAGGATCCTGTGCCAACAAAAAAACTTGAGTCTGAGTCACTCGTAGAGCCCTCGATCCGAGCCGGAGCCGGCGCTGCCGGCAAGGAGGAAAATGTGTCGCCGGAGCCACGATCGGAGCGCGGCGAGACGGGAGTCGTGTCCTCGCACGCCCTCGTGCTCCTCCCTCCAGCATATGCCAATCAAAATGAATGCAAATGATGATGCGCCCGCCGGAGCCCGAGGTCCCCGGCGCACGTTCACCCGCCGCACCGCCCGATGCTTCCTCATCGGTTTCCTAACAGCTGCCGGATCGGACGCCGTAGCCGGCCCCGCCTGCGGTCCACGCCTGCTGGCTGGTGCTGCCGACCACCAGCGCGGCCAAACGCTGCTCACGCCGCCACCGCCGGGCGCCGGCGGTGGCACGGGGTTCCGTTGCCGTTCCGGGACTCTACGAGTTCCTCCACCTGCATATGACAATTCATCATGGAACAGGTGCAGCTCATGTGATGGGCCATCTTCAGTTTTCCAGCTTGCTCTTGTACGCAAAAGCCTCACCTTCTGCACACGGATCCAACAGACTGCATAGTCCAGATCAAATCTTTGTCCTTCTCAGCAATGATTCGAAAACTGCTTTTTTTTACTGGAAACTTCAAATCTGCAACCGTTTATGTGGATCAGCGAAGGGCCCACAGCTGGTGCTGTTCAGTAACGGTGCCTATAAGGAAAACAGAGATTTCTTCAGTTCAATGATTCTATCACGAACACAGCATGACGAGCAAATCCCCCAACATTCGAAGAACGGAGTTCGGATGGCCTTGCTGGACAGCTCTGAATCATTTCACTTCAGCTGCGTGAAAATAGCCGAAATCGCAATGCGGAGACATGGACACGCAGCTGGTACGACTTGAATCCCGGAAGACCGTGTTGACTGTCTCAGAGAGTACCATTTGTATGAATCCTCACACCAGGTGCAGAGAAGCCAAGGACCTGTGTTCCCCAGCTCATGCTCCCAAGCTGCCAAGCAGCGGAACCGAAGCTCGAGCTGGAATCCTGCTCATACTCCACTTGTTGTGGCCAACACCTGAAAAGAGGAAAACCATCTCGTTATTTAGTCAATGTGCTGCTAACTGCTAAGAACCGGACCAAATTCAACCAGCTGAAAATGATGACGGATTCTCCATGCATTCACTCCCCCAAGTCCCCCTTGATTCAATGCTACTGACAACAGTGGTCGAACACAAGGCGTGACCTTGCGTGCCGAGGGCGTCTGGTTCACACCCACCAATTCACCACCAGTTAAATTTTAGGGCATCACCTGGGAGTCTGATGAATCAATATGGTTTAAGGTACATGTGGGGGCACCAAGGGCATTACTTAAGATCAAAATGGAGGTGAAACTCTAGGTTCCGGCCTTGGTCACTGGAAAACTTTCTAGTTGGCCACTAATTTTTGCCTCTCCTTCCTCACTGCAAGCATTGGCAGCAGCACCATAGGCAGAGGTCCCAAGGCACTCAAAATCTTCTATCCCAAGCAATTTGCCGATCCTTGGAGCACTTTTACAATGCATGGGAACCTTGGAGACTACTGCTTGGCAAATGGCCATGGACAAACTTTGAGTAGTTCCAAGCTCATGAATGTACTCAAGCCAATAAGAAAATGCTGAGGCCACAGATTATTGTATGAATTGAAAGTACAGGTGCAGCATTCTATGAACAGGAGATATTGAAACTCTAGTTTGACCAATGGAGGGCCCATGTCTCTGCAACCCTATAAATCTAACCTTCCTTTTCTGCTTTCGCCTTCCTTCCTCTTAGTTACAAGACAGACATACCTAAAAGCAGGGCTAGACAGACAGTTATGCAGCCGTTAAACTGTATAAGCTTCTTGCTCGGGCTGGCCATCCTCTCGGCCACCCTTAACCCCTTCGTCGCCATTGCACATAGAGGTAGAATCAACACTTCTCATTTGATGTTCGCATACTCGAGCCAAGTTCTTTTCCTCCCAGCTCATTCATTCTCAGTGCAAGTGCAGATGTTTGACAAACTGACAAACCTACTGTCTGTTCTCAGAATTGCTGATGGTAACTGACAGCAAGAGCGGAGCAGAAATCAAGCTGGTAAGGTTTGGAAGCACTGCGAAGTTATAGAATTTTGTAGCCTCTAGCCAGGACTCATCCCTGAATGCAGTAACTAATGATGTGTCAAATTCAGGAACTTAGCGTTGACAAAACCAGCACAGATGAGGAAGTTAGAAGCAATGTATTGACAGGACGAAAGCTGGCATTTGGAGATGCAGTGATGAAGCAGAAGGATGCACAGAATTCTGGAAGCAAAACAAGCTCAGGTGCAAAACATTCTGTTGGAAAATGCGGGCACGGAGGAGGGAAGGATTTGAGTGTGAACTGTTATTTTACAAGTAGCAAACCTCCACCAAAGGTTTATTTTGATGGGCATATTCCCTTCACTGCTGATTATCGTTCACCCCGGAAACACCCTCCCAAGAACAACTAGAAGTAGATAGGGTACAGCCAAGTAACTACAACTAGTTTTTTTTTCATTTCTCTTCTGGTTTGCCATCCTATATGTCAAATATGGCTTTCTTTGTTAGATACATGTGTTTAGTTATGATAAAACAATAATTTGTTGCCTTTTTCCTTATGTCATGATACTGAAAAGATGCTCCTATTGGGAAAAGGTTGGCATTTATGCACAATTTTATTCAAGATATACCAGTAATTTTCAATTTTCTAGCTGTTACAAGCTTGGCAAAGAAATAATATTTCTATACCTAATAAACAAATAAAAGAAAATCCTACATCAACATTTTCTGTTTAGTTTGAATATTGTTATTGTTACATCTTAATGCAGGAGAAATTAAGTCAACTAATTCAAGTGCGCCTTCAAACCTTAAGGTGATTTTCTTCATTCTTCCCAACATCCTATATCTACATATTTCTTGGTCAAAAGCTAGCATAAATTTATATTTATAGTAATTACATGAAATTTAAACAAAAATGCAATTTCAATATTCCACATTGAGAGTATTCTTACCATACCAGAAGACATGAGCATCTACATGTAAGATAGGTCAAACTCTACACAATATTGTCAGATAATAAAATACCAAAGTAATTTTGAGGTATTGCATCATATTCTCAACTTTGAAATTCATGAATACAGCTCTATAGCAGAATGATATTTTCTAAGAACCACTATCCAAATATAGACAATCTGTCCCAGAAAGCCATCATGGCAACAACAATTTATCTAGCTTTTATTTTCCCTATTTTTCCTTGATTAGTGGTTTATGATCTGATACTAATTTCCTAGTAAAATATCTCAGGATGGTAGTAGCTCCAGGATGCAGGCAGGACCACCCACAAAAAGAGTAAAACTAGAAGGAAGCACATCAGTGATAGCACTCAACATTCCAAATACTCAACATATCAGAACATTGCCTTCCAAGCATTCTTCCAGCAACTCAAATGAAGGGCCCAAACAAGAGCTGAAGGATTCTATCGTTCACAGCACATTATATAGAATTAATGAGGATTCAAAGGAGAAAATGCTAGAGGCCAGTGATGAAGTTCTGAAATTTCTTAACAAGGATTACCACACCTCTCCCCATAAGAGGAGACCTGTTTATAATTAAGAAAGGGCAAAGGCACTTATGCCAAATCTTATGGCCTACTGATGTTTCCCTTTCTGTTGTATTATAAGGAATAATATGCCCCGTTCATGCTAACCCATGGTGTGCCTTTTCACTTTTTTATATATATGAAAAAAATCCAGTGTGCCGTACACTATATGAAGCCTTCAAAATCTTGAAAGGCAACATTCAGAGATAAAATGGCATAGTCATGCCCACAATGTAACAATCTTATGAGGAGATCACACGTGGCATTTTATAAGAAGTACTAACTTCACGATATAGAGAACAGGCTAAATAAAGAAGCATGCAAGAAGAAACCAGTGATTCAGAAGAAAGCTACCTTTGCCCAAGTATATCACGGATAGGAAATGCAACATGTGTTTGCAACCGCCTCTTGTGAACCTGAGTGCATTGTGCATTTCTGCAAATTAAAGGTTTCTCTCTGGATCCGGTCGGACCAACCCACGTTTTACTTCAGTTCTATTGCACGTCCATCATTACACAGTTTGGTGCCTGATTCATTTAGGAGCTTATCACAAAACAACTAACTCTGGATACAAGTTACAATCAGTGAGCCAATCCAGCAGGGCATCCAATGAAATAGTCAGTCAAACAAACTTGAATTTTAGCAGTCACATGTGTAGATACCAGAGAGAAGCAGAAATTTCCCAAAAGTAATTGTGCATAAGTTGATTGGTTCCATGATTGTATGATACCATGAAAAAGATGGTAAAAGTTTGACATACAAATTACCCATGACAACAACCAGAAAGCACCGGAAGCGCTCAAAGCAATTTTACGTTGCACTACACATGAATGCACTAGAGACAATTCTATTTTCTTTGAGAGAAATGAGAGTTCAAAGTTAAAACTATTGAATTCTTTTGTCTAATATAAGTGCTGAATTTGCACAAATTTTAGAAATGCTATGATTAGAGTAAGGTTTAACAACCATCTAGTATATCTAGCAATGCCTACCACCATGCTTAATTACTGTCTAGCCTATCTATGCAGTGCTTAGACGCCACCCCATGGTTCGCCCAGTGCCAAGCACATTTTATAATGTTGATGAAGAACCAACTAGTTCAACTGAATTCTGTAAAAGTCTGAACCACTCACCAAAAAGGAGACACTTCACAATTGTAGGCTTGTTTTCAATTTGAAGTAGTCCACAAGGATACCGGGTAAGTTATCTCTCACCAAATGATATTATCTACAACCATGTATTGATTTACAAGCACTCAACCTACTGTTCTGGAAGTCAGTAGAAAGCCTCAAACTATTAGAAAACCACAGGAATCATCTTCAAGTCATCTGACCAGGGAACCAAAATCAATCGATTGAAGGGAGATGTGTCCCAGATATAGATCTTTAACATGCTGGGTGCACAATCCTATTCGTTTACCATCCAAACTCCCATGAATTGATGACGAGAAACCTGTCCTCCATCCAGGAAAACGTTGTTTCTCCTTCACATGAAGCACATACAAACTTGGTGATGCAGATTGGCAGCCGATGACAAAGCAGTCGAATTGTCGAGTAGGGACTCTAACTCTTGACAGTGTTAGCACAAATAAACCACTACTAGAAATGCCATACATCAAAGCTTCATCAGTGGAAGTCAAAGAATAAATAGATTCTAATGGTTTAATTATTGCCTCAAAATCCTCAACCCTTGGAATGCCATGATCATCAAGTTCAAACCGCTTTTCGGTCAATTTTTCGTACATCCGATACTTTGCAGATAGTGTCCTGATGCAGGATTTTCTGACACATTCAACAAACATAAGCTGAAGTTCTCTGAAATTGTCAACCTCAGAAAACCATCTTATCCAACGATGAATTATTCCTGCAAACCAACTTACTATCAACTCATCATCTTGCAAGACAAGTGCTGAAACATGCCTAGGGAAACCTTCAAGATTAATTAGACCATAGCGATGAAGACACTTCTGAATATAGCTAAGAGGAGCATGAACTTTAATGATACCACCATCAATGCAGGTACTAATTGACTCATTGCTCTTTAAATTGGACAACAATGCCTCAGTAGCAGCAGTTTCTGAAGATATGTAATCTTTAGCTTGCTTCTGAAAGTTGTAGAATGCATCCCTAAGGTCTTGTGTAAGTGCTGGTTCGGCAATGTATTTAGATAGGAGAACATCCTCATTTAGCTCATTCTTGGCATTGACATCCTGCATCCATACCTTCAATAAAGTTTTGAACCAGTGATCTGTCTTCATCCCCTCTTTCCTAAATTGTGCAATATGATCGAGCAAAGGGGTGCTAAGGCCAAGTGACTTGATCTCACTCTCTTTTATTCTTCTCAAACTATATGCCAACCACTTCTTTCCTACTCTAAGATTCATAGCGTCCCAAATCTCTTGCTTTTGAGAGGCAAACAAACCAATCTTCTGCTTCAACTTATGCACAGCTTTCAGTTTAGAATTTTCCTTTGTTTCGGCTCTGACCACAACACCGCAAAATTGTAACCCCCGTAAATTCCTTTTGACTGGAATAAGACGCAACCTATTGTCAACTTCCAAGTAAAGGGATTTGCTTAAGTAAGCAACAATTTCAGATTTCATATCTTCTGCAACATCTCTGGATCCAGAAACTGCAACAAAAATCTCATCCATATATCTACAAGTATATAGCTTTGTCTTTGTCTGACAATCTGTTTGATGATCATTATTTTCATCTCTCACCCTCAGTTGGCTCCGGAACCAGCGACGCAAATTTGACCCCTGGTCTTCTGAAACATTTGTTGCCTCTGAACCAAGGCCTTCATGTTTCAAGCAAATCCTAAACACCTCATGGTCAAAACTGTCAAGATATATGTTCATCAGGATTGGTGCAAGTACTCCTTCTTGAGGCAGCCCATGGCCCTTTGGGTACCCACCAAATACCAAATTGATCACCTTGGCATCAAACATGTTTTGCATGAATGCAACCAACTGGGTGTCCTCAATCTTCTCTTGTATCAGAGAAATAAGCTTAAAGTTTACATTGGTATCAACCTCTTTGTGCAATGGGACAGTAAAGCACCAATCTGGAACCCCGATTTCATCCGATATGAACCTGAGGACTGAGTGATACCCTCGCCCACTGCGGCAACCATGTGATATCTTTGAGAACTGAGGCCTGTAGACAACTTCCAGCACCACCCTTATCGCTTCCTGAACCACTCTCAGGTTGAGCCTAGGAAGAACAAGACACCCTTCTCCTCGTCTATTCGCTGCCACTGAGAAAGCATTTGCTCGGACATCGAACTCCCCACTCCTCAGCTGCTCTGCCAGCGTGACGAAGCAGACATCATCCTTCGCGGACGCTAGATCAACGTTCGAATTGAGCCGGACAATGTCGTATGCGTCCTCCAGCGTCTCGGCGGTCGCCACGACCTTACCCATGAGGTCGTAGAACCTGCCGTTCAGGTACTGCGCCTTGACCCTCTTCTTGATGCGGAGCTCCGCCAGCCGCTTCCGCTCCATCCGCGCGAGGGGCTTCCTCTGCCTCTGGACGGCCTCGGCCGACTCCTCGGCGACAGAGGCCAGGCTCTTCGCCAGAGAAACAGGCGGTGGCGGTTCGACGGCTTGCTCCGCCGCGTCCTCAACTCCATCGAGGAAGAAGTGACGCGCGCTGCACCGCCGGACGAACGCGGCGTGGAATCCTGGTTCCAGCAAACGAAACGACAAAAACATTAGCACTCGGCAGCGTTGCGGCGCCAAGGGTTGGCGTCGGGGGTGAGGGAGGAGTAAGGAACACCTCGCCGCTGAGGCCACGGAGGGAGGCGCCTGGAGAGCTCTCGGAGGAGGCAGGCGCGACCGGACGCCAGGAAGGACATGGCGTCGAGCGTCCTGGTCTAGCGGCGCGTTCCGTCGAACACCTGGTGTGCGCTGCAGAGGGGACGAGGCTGATGGCGCCGTTTGCCTCCGCAGAATCAATCGATCGTCCGCGACTGCGCGCGGGCCTGGTCGCTGCCTTCCGCCCGTTTATAAAGCTGGTGGGCCCTGCTGCTGAGGTGGGCTAGTTGGCCAGGAAGCAACGGGCCCAACAATCTCTTCACTTGTTCTGTTTCTTTTTTTTGTAATGCTCAGGAGAGTACGTCTCGACGGAGGGAAAAAAATGGGACGCCTACGTGGCCTATTCACTATTCTCCACCATAGGAATGAAGAGCTGCCCATCGTAAATATCTCCACCACTCACCAACCGCCCACCATTTCTTTTTCTCATTTCTTCTTCCCCAAACCATAGACGGCATGGACGTGAGCTCCTCCTCTGGCAGTGATGGGCGCAGGCGGCCTCTCCTCCGACGGCGGTGCCGGATTCGGGCGGCCTCTCCTCTCCTCCGGCAGCGACGGGTGTGGTGCGGGTCGTCGCCGCGCGGGGCTCGCGGCGGCCGGGGCGGATGCGGCGGGCGCGGGCGGCCTCTCCTCCGCGGCGGAGCCCCTTGCGGGCGGGAGCGGGAGCCCCCCGGTGGCACGGGCCGCCGCTCCCGTGGCCGAGCGCACGGGCCGCGCGTGGCGGCCTCCGCACGGAGCTCATCGGTGGCCAAGGCTTCACTTCCCGCGGCCAAGCGCGAGAGCTCACCGGCGGCGCAGGCCGCCGCTCCCCACGGACAGGAGGAGGAGCTTCAGGCGGCGGTCATGGTGGCCAACAAGCAAAGTTTGGGGGCTGTTGCAAGTGTATGTTGCATGTGTTCGGGATGTTCCTGAAGAATGTTTGCAAGTGTTTCGTGCGAATGTTGCAAAGTAGATCTAAATGTTGCGATGTTGTAACTATTTCAGACACATGTTGCATGTGTATTAATCTGGATGTTGCAAAAGTAGATTTAGATGTTTCACTGTTGCAGACGTCGAGTTTCGATGTTGCAGACGCATATTGTTGGGTGTTACAAACATTAAATTTTAATGTTGCAAATGTTGAGTTTCGTTGTTGCAGTCATGTGATGTTTGTGTCGAGGAGGGAGCTCCTGATGTTGGATGTTGCACGCAACATGAGTCGTTGTTTTTTATTATGCTCATTAGATTCGTCGCACAAAATTTGCACTCATGTGTGAAAAGATTTTGCAAATAGACTTCATTTAGTACTTCATGCAAGCAAGATTCCGTAGGACGAAATTTTTTACCTCCCAAACAAAACATAGTGATACTGCCTCCGTTCTTTACTATACGCAATTTAGGACAAGAAAAATAATTTATTTTTGAACTAATAGCTCATCCTAAGCGGCATATATTTAAAAACGGAAGCAGTACCATATATCAAGAGTCAAAAAAAGTGACACGTTAGTAATTCTGTATTAAACTTTCTAGTTTTAACAGAAGTCTCCTGTCAAGCCCAACCGACATTTTATTGTCTGTAATCCTACAAATACAAATTCACAAGTGCAACAGTTTCAGCTATACTTTTGCATCGCTATATCTCCTTTGAATCATAGGCACGTCCGGCAGACAACCATTCGGTCAAAATAAAGTGCCCAAAGCTCCAAGCTACCAATTGGTGAACAAAAACAATCAAGTATGAATGATTCAGACCCTTTTTCACAGACCAAAGTGTGCATTACTGTTTGCTTGATCCTGAGGCCCTGTCGAGGTCCCTCCGGTTAAGGTAAAACAATGACAGTTTGTCTGAAAATGCTGATTTTATGGATATTGGTGAAAACCCTGCATATTCCTTGTCGACTTTAGCCAAACTGACTTCGAGGATGTACTTCACGAGTTCGTGTTTCTGGACAAAGGGTTGTGCTGCAAATTCCTCCACTGGCATCCACTGCAATTGAGAAGTAGAGTGTCGACAAAGCATTTGGTCAAATGTTGCCAGAAGAACTGAAGTAAGCCCTTTAAGAGGTGGGTTTTTTTTGTTGAAATAATCACTAACAAAGTAACAATTCAATGTTGGAATTTTGGTTCCAAGTACCTGGCATGCCTCTATTTCTGAGTCTTGCTTAGTAATGTCATATGAAAGTGGTCGTAGCAGGCATACAAAAAATAGATCCGACTTTTCAAAAAAGGATTTGTGGCTCTGCCTGCAAATGATAGAGAGGTACTTAATTTCAACTAAACCCTGAACCATCGCAATAGATTGCATCAACAGAATGAAAAGAAAGGAAAATAAACTCAGATAAATGCCATATTTAATGGAAGCTATTTTTCCTTTTTTTGGTTCTCTAGTATCACGCAACAGCAGTAGCTAGAGAACTAAAATATCTGCACATAAGTATGTTAAACAATACTTCTCTTCGTGTTGTTATATATATTGGGTCAATGGAACAATAAAGCTAAGCGTGACAAGATACCTGGCAAGTCTGTACTAGATAAATATAGGTAAGAAGTGGGATAAGGAGTACAGTCTTTACCTGAAAGCGAGCACTTCAACAAATTCTGCATCAATCTGAGATGTGATCCAGGTAGGGAAAATTAATGAGTATGAACAACCATGGAAGCATTTTACAAGACAGTCTATTACAAATAACTTGGACTTCAGTTTACACAAAAACATACCCCTGTCTCTTCTTTTACTTCTCTTACAGCACCAACATTTATATCTTCCCCCTGTGTATACCAATATTTTGTGAATTAGAACAGGATGTACTATGAATAATATCTCTGCATGTTCAGATCAGAAATTTTACAGGTTCAACTACGCCAGTTGGAAATTTCCACACACCAAGGCCTCGAAGTACACCGCTCTTTTCTTGTACAACCAAGACCTGCAAAAGTAAAATAAAAAAAATCTGTGATAATGAAGACAGAAACATGTCCAAGGATGATGCTTAATAGAATATCCTGTTGTCATAGCTCATAGTTAATTGATTAACAATGTTTTTAGGATCCTTAAAGGATGTAACAGAACAACAAGCTAAATCCTTAAAGTCATCAAATTCATTTTGTACCTCTCTTTTGTCATTCATTATAAAGGCTCCAACACCCACACGGTGGGTTGCATTTACTGGTAGCGTATGTGTTGTATTTGGAAGCCAGTATGCAAGCATCAAGTATGTTTCCTCTGCGTGATGGTACCAGAAACCTTCCTACATTCACAATGCGGTAAAAACATTTCAGGATAAATCAAAATAACATCTGAAAAAATAGCTCAAATAATTTCACACTGCTTCAGTTTTTCAATATACTACACAGTATGATCCCCTCAAACAATTTCACTTCAAAAGATAAAAAATCATGTAAAAAAAGAGTTATTAAACTGTGATGGTTACCAGCTACTATAAAATAACATCTGAAAAAAATAGCTCAAATATTGTATTAAAATACTTCACTTTTGAATATACAAGTTACATCAAGTGATACAAGTACAACTACAAATATTCAAAAATGTGGTTTTAATTACCTCCACAGCTGGTGTGATAAGGTTGGAAAGGGTGATGGGCAATTTGATCCAGACACCTCTTATTCCCTGCAATAAGAAAAGTACAAAATAAATTACAACCATGGAGATAACAAATGTAAAGCTCCTATATAAAATTCTATTCCAACGACAAGTAAGTGCAGGATATGCATTGTAGCTGTATCTCTCCCACTTAAGGTACCATACCATGAATAAGTAAAACTGTTTTTTTTAAAAAAAAAAACTTGACAGAGTTGATAATTTGCAAGTCCAGTAATCTCTGCATGTAAACTTTTTTTAAAAAAAAAACTTGACGGAGTTGATAATTTGCAAGTCCAGTGATCTCTGCATGTCTATGTCAGATGCCTTAGATATCGTTGGTAGCTTCTCAGCATCATAGAAAATATACACTGTAATTAACCTTTAGCACAATCATTGTGCACGGCACCAACAAAAAAAAAGTTAACTTCCTGACCCTACTATACACAGGTGTCGCCATGGACCTTTGCAATAGAGCATCCACAGCTCAAATTTTAAATGCTAGGGCACTTATTTGACATATGCATTCTCAACACAGAGGCTGATGGATTTTTAACAAGCCATCACAGCATGATAGAACACATATGTTGAACACTGAGGTTTAAGGGGGTCACCTGCTCCCTCCATTTCGCCAATGCTGCTTTCAGCGAAGCTGAAAACGCTCCGGGGTCCATCGGCGCCACCATCTCAATAATAACACCCCCATGCTTGTCATTCACAAAAGGCAGCTGATGGACAGGCACTGCCGCCAACTCCGCCGCTACTGTTGAGTTTGTCAAACCCGACATGGCTCTGAGCCCTAGCTCACCTCTCCGTCTTCTCCCTGCACCTGTGAAGGGGTTTGATGAAATAGAATCAAGAACTGCAGCATTTTAGCATCGACAAACATAGCTGGGCGATCTTAGCACAAAACATAGATGGGCGACATGGACGCTGTGAAGTGTGAACAGTCTTGGTGATTTCGGCTCCTTAGCCCGCTCCATACCATGCACAAGCGTGTTGACTAAAAGAAATGATGATGATGATGATGATGAGTGGGAAAGGCAGCAGCCGCTAAATTGTCATCATTCCCCTCTCTTTCACTGTAACTATCATGGTCACCTTTTTTCATCCATCCACTCACCCCACCCGTTCTAGAAATCCAAAAATCCCCGTGCCCCAGAATATGGGAGTGGTGCGGTCCACGTCCACGGACCCGTACCGTACACCCACCCCATTTCGTGAATTCTTCCGTGCGAGCTGAGAAAATCTCTCGTGGTATTCGGATCACGGCTCAATCGCGAGCAGATATATACTCCTACATACAAAGACACGGAATCGTCGATGATCCAAAAGTCAAAACCGCACCACCGGCGTCGCGCGGCGGCGGCGGCGGGAATCGGATTCGGAGCGGGCGGAAGCGGTGGCGGATGATGGGTGTGTGGACGGACGGACGGGTCGAGAAGGGACGCACCTCCGGTGGCCGTGGCGAGGAGCGCGGCGCGGGGGCGAGGCGGGCGGGCGGCGAGGCCGAGGGCCCGCGCCCGGGGCGTGGCGGCGAGGCGGCGCGGGTTGAGGTGGTGGAGGAGGAGGCGGCGGAGCGCGAGGGGCGCGAGGGAGCGCGTGATGGGGAGGGAGAGCGAGAGCGAGAGCGAGTGGGCGGCCATCCGGCTCAGCGCATCCCCGCTTTATCCTGCGCCGAGAGGGAGGTGGAGCAGGTGGCAGCAGCTGGTTCCCCCGCCTGCCCTGCCCCGGACAGGGGGAGGGGAGGGGAGGGTACCTGCCGGGCCGGCCGCGGGCACAGTGGCGCGGCGCGGTGGAGGAGGCCAGGAGAGGGTGAGTTGGGTGCTCGTCAACTTGCGCGGATGCTCGGCTGGGTTTGGCTTGTTGGTTTGCTACGAGCCAGCCGGAAAGTCGACGACGCCCCGAGCGGCCGAGGCGAAGCCAACCCGCTGGTTAGTGTAGTACGGCCCGGCGGCGTGGTCACTCGTTGTCTGTGACTGTGTGGCCCGGGTGGAACCGTGGCGCGGCTGGGCTACCTGGGTGGGAACGGTTTGGGTATGTGGCGGCGCCGGCCGGCGACGCTGGTGGCCGGGAGCCGGGTGTGGGGGACGGGGAAAGCGGCGGCGGCGGCGGCTCGGTGACCGTGGTTGGCTTGCGCGGCCGCCGTTCATTCGTCCACCTGCCGCGGCGGCGACGCCACCCTACGCTAAAAAAAAATACGTACTAGCTTCTTTGCGTGTGGGTGTGGCTGACTGGATCGAACCACTCTCGCCCTGTCCTGTCCGGACGTGACCATCGGACTTTTTCGATCCGTCGTCACGCGCCACCCGAACGCCCCAAATTCCATCACGTTCCAATCATTCCAGGTCTGAAATGCCCGTCGCACCTCTCTCCACGTCCATCTCTCGGAGCAGCAGCAGCGGAGACGAACCAACGGGTGGATGACGACGACGAACCAAATGTCCCAAATCTATCGGCATCGCGCGGATCCCATCTTATCTCTCGTTTGACATCGTCGGCGTCGTCTGCTGCTGCTGCTGCTGCTGCACCCGACCCGACCCAAACCGGCCAACAGGGGGCAGCCGAATTCGCCGCGAATCAGAGAGGATTGCCTCGCCGGCAAGCAACGCCGGCGCCGCAAAGGTCGCCGTCTCAAACCGGGGTGGTGACGGCATCGTCAGCGTTCAGCACTTGTACAATTTTTGAAGAAAGAGGTCCGAGCACCAACAGTCGTCTACCACGGCAAATTCCACTTCTTTTCCTTTATGTATATACTATACTACTAGTATCACATTACATCTTATCTACCAATTCCACGAACGCACGCTATACATGCATGTCCCCACTCACAACAGACAGACATACTCTTCACAACACTGTACATCTCAGTAATGTAACAGAGCACAACTGTAGATGACACGACAAAAATGGAAGGACAAAAAAAAGCCCTGACGAACAATCCTCTGCTGACCCCAAAGGCCAGAGGTGACCAGGCCAGACCTCTGCTGATGATGCTGGACCTGCATACAACCATTCTTGCTGATGATGCTGGATGAGGCTCCGGCTCGGCAACAATTAGATGGCGTCGCCTTCGGGGGGCACCCTGTAGGAGTAGCCCAGATCATCGGACTGCCGCCGGATGATGCTGGCCCTCTGCATCAGCCGCACCAGCTGCTGCACCACCTCCGACATCGGCGGCCGGAACTCCGGCTCCGACTGCAAACATTAGCATTGGTGACCTTTCTTAGTCCACCTCTGAAAGGGAGCGATTTGGCTTTGTGTAAGGCAGGCGCCTTAGCCTATTTTATGACTGACTTGCTGCCTAGATGAGTGGTTGCTAAACGCTAACTATGGTCGTTCTTGCTTGTTCATACCTAACCAATGCAGATAGCGAGATATATGCAGAGACAAACAAGTGAAGAAAGAATGTACCTGGACGCAGATCGCGATGATGTCGGCGAAGCGGGAGAGGGATTTCGCGGGGTAGAGCCCGTCCATGGCAGGGTCGACCATCTTGGCAAGCAGGTCGATGTCGTGGAGCTGCGGGGTCGCCCATCTCACAAGCGACTGCTCCGACCTCTCCCTGGAGCTGTGTGAATTTGCAATCCAAAATTCCAAATCGCAACAAGAACAAAAAGTTGAATCACCATCTTTTTTTCTGAAACAAAGTTTGACCAGGTCAGAAATGGCGAGCACATTACCTATCCAGAGGCTTACGGCCTGTCAGCAGCTCCAGCATCACCACTCCGAAGCTGTACACGTCGCTCTTGGTGGTGTAGGTTCCTGACATGGCGAACTCGGGGGCGCTGTATCCAAAAGATCCGACCACCTCAGCCGAAACCTGGCACGTTTAGCATTGCAGAGAACTTTCTTCAGACCAAGCAGCAGCAACTACTTGCAAGAGGTTGAAGATGGCGCCGCTTTGTTACCTCTCGCTCAGGATTTGGTGACAGAGCAGCAAGGCCGCAGTCAGACAGATGTGGGCTGTACTCCTCGTCAAGCAGGATGTTCGAGGACTTGAAGCTCCTATGGACGACAGGGGGCATGCACACCTCATGCAGGTACCTGAAGAAACTCAATGTCAGAATGCAACAGATCACCAAAACAGCATGGGCTCCTCGATCGATCGAACATGGCTTGAAAAATGTTGGAGATTGCTCAGGAGCAGAGCATACTCAAGAGCGCGGGCGGTGCCGAGCGCGATCCTCACACGGGTGTTCCATGTGAGTTTCTTGCTCATTCCATCTGAGAAGTGCAGTATATCGTGCAGCGTCCCGTTTGCAATGTACTCGTAGACAAGAAGCCTTTGCCCATGTTCGGTGCAGTAGCCTGCAAGAGGCACGATGTTTGGATGTCTGAGGCGTGAGATGTTGGAAATCACCTCGAGGAAATTTTCTTCTTCGTACAGAGATAGTGAGGCGCTGTCAATCTTCTTGACAGCAAGCACCTGCTATCACAAAGCGCAATTCAGTTTCAGAGTCACGGTGAAACAAGAAGAAATAAATGCATGGCTATGTAAGCAATAATGCTCTGTGAAAATGTTTATATTTGGCAATATGTAACCAATGATGCAAAAAAAAATACAACTTAAAGTTTTCAGTGAAGTCAAAAAAATTGAATATGCTATTATTACCTTCCCATTGGGAAAATCGGCCTTGTAAACACGACCAAGCGAACCCTCGCCTAGGAGAGAGTCTTGACAGAAGCTGTTCGTTGCAACTTGGAGAGCAGCAACTGTATATGAAGTTGCCGTCACAGGAACCTTTGCCTTTCTTGCAGCAGAACCATTTGCACCGTAAACTCTCTCTGGGGTCATTTTCCCATTAGATTGGAGGTCTGAAGTTGCTACAGCAGCATTTTCATGGATGTTGTTCGGGATCGGGGTTTCCACATTAGTTGCTGCAACAGAGAAACACTAACGAGTGTGAAGATATAAATTACAGAGTACTAGTTCATTTTTACATTTTGGTAAATGAAAATCCTGATGACAGTCAGATTACAAGTTGTCATTCCATCTTTACCTCACAAATTTGCTAGATTCACATATTCTAGAAGTAGATTTTTAATTATTTCCTATTCATTAACCAGCAATAAGAGAGCAATATCATGATTTTTATCGATGATTTATGAACCACTAAATGGCAAGGATGTTAGTATGATAATAGAACTCTACAATGCACAAAGAAATAGCAGCATACCTCTCTCTATGTTTACTGAAAGGGAACCTACAATTTCTTTTGGTTCACTGCTCACATCATCATTTCCTTTCCGGGTCTTGTGAAGGTAGAATACCAACGCGAAAAGTACGCATGAGGCGACAGCTATTGAGGCAACAGCTATCCCTACAAGAGGACCTGTTTGCAGCTTCTTGTCATCTTGATCGATAGGAGTGATAGTCGGAGCGCTTATAGGTCCTTGAGGATGGTTTGGCTCATCACGTGGATTCTTTGGAGGAGGTGTGAGAGTTGGCGGCAGGGAGGCAGGCATATTGGCAAATGAGTTTCCTCCAACTCTATGGTACAATTGTAGTAAACATCAGCGTGCAATTTACAGATTAAAGAAAGGAAATTAAAGCATATCGGTGCATACATCAAATTTGGGATTGAGATCAATTCTTGTGGTATCATGCCGCTGAAATTGTTGTTCGCGATATTGCTGTTTGAAAGTATATCACAATACATTATAAATTATCAGCGAAGATACTATGAAGGGAAAATTAGCAGTCTTATTGATATGTGGGAAGTCACTTACAGTGTCGCAAGGCTTAGGTTACTGAGGACATCAACTGTGCCTGATAGTTGATTATTTTGCATGTAACTACATAGAGGATCACAAGGAAAGTATCAGAATGTTCAGAACCGTGGAACTGAAATACAAATGATGGAAGATCCGAATACCTACAGGCTAGAAACTTTTGACAGAGAGCCCATTGAAATTGGAATATTCCCCGTTAGATTGTTGAAAGATAAGTCTCTGGAAGGATTTAGATAGCATAAGATGAATACATGAAATCGTGGGAAATAGAATATGAACACTAGTAAAATTCCCACCATCTATATTGTCCAATTTAAGTGATTCTGAATGCATTTTTTTAAAAGGTAAAGAGTCATATATTATCTTAAAGCTCTGGATCTTTTAGATACTCACTCTAGTCAAAATAATTGTTACCCTAACTACTTTAAATTTGACAAAGAATGCCTCTACGATTTTTAGATTGGCCATATGAAAATGATATCAGAAGATTGTTCTTCAAAATTCTCTTAACATTATACTTTTATCAGATTCTGTAAATATGTTACAATTTTTTTCTCTTACAATTTTAATCAGTGACCAAAACTGTATTTTGAATTTGCGCTAAAACCTATACCTATTTGATAATGAAGAGGATGTTCAATTCCTGTAATAATACGTGCATGACTAATAATTTCAACGGCTTAGTAGACCTTACATTTCTGAAAGTGAATTGAGGCTTCCAAAGAGTTCACCAATTTCCTGAAATAACGAGTTGTGGCTGAGATTGCTGCACGAAGTGGTTCTTGCAGTTAGATTGTATCAACTTAAAAACATCAGCGCACAAAGAATCACATCTTTGTAATGTAAAGCAACTTACAGGTACTCAAGTGAAACCATCGTGGATATGGAGTACGGAAGATTACCGGAAAGATTATTTTTCGCCAAGTTCCTGTATTCACATCTTTGAAGTCAAAATACTGGAAAAAATCTACTTCACCCCCCAACCTATGAAAATGAATTTTTTACCCACTGAACTTTCTAAAACAGGACAAATCACCCCCTAAAGCGGTTTTGAAAAATCATAGTAAATCACAGAAAAATCATAAAATAGAAAATCCAATTGTGTTGGATTCTAAATGAGTACATCTACACAATAAACATAAAATATGGTATATTTAGTATATTTTTTACAGTTATGGAGAAAAGCATAGATCTAAAGTTATAACAAAAAAATATGTACTAAAGTATTCCATATTGTATGTTCACTGCTTCAGGGGGTGAAGTAGACTTTTCCCTCAAAATTTGAAGTCCAACACAATTTGATTTTTCATTTTATGATTTTTTTGTGATTTATTATGATTTTTCAAAACTGCTTCAGGGGGTGATTTGTCCCGTTTTAGAAAGTTCAGGGGTAAAAAATCCAGTTTCATAGGTTGGGGGGTGATGTGTTCCAACCCCCATAGGTTGGGGGGTGAAGTAGACTTTTTCCTCAAAATACTAGAACCAAAAGGAAGGAGTCAACATGTACAGGTTGAGAGAAATTACAGATAGGTAAGGTTTAGTGGCAACTCGTAAGGAATTGAATCATGCAAGAAGTTGTTACTTAAATCCCTGCAGGTTATGAAATGAAAGATATAAATTATGAAAAGGACATCAAACGTTGAGAAACTGGAATCTCAACTCTCAAGTGTTAGCTCATACATTGTTTTCAGTGCTTGTAGACTGGACAGTGCGTAACCAAGAGTACCATTCAGCTCCATACCAGAAAGCTTGCTGCAAAGCGTCGAAAGAAACAGAACAATTCAGTGTTGCTTTTTCTCATAACTTTTTTAGATGCAATTGTGGTGAAAATTGAAAAGGTTATGAATTTCAGTTACAAAGTTATGCTGAACAACGTTTACTCTACTATTTTGCCAGAATTACACATTCTACAATCATGACTGCCTTCATAGCAGACATGGAAAGGCAGTATACTTATACTCTATCTATCTATATTATCATGACTGCCTTCAGTATGATGATTGCTCTTATAATTAGTTTGGCATAACAGCAGCAGCAGCAGGCCAGCAGCAACCCTTCTTTTCGGGGAAAAAAAGCAGAGTAGCAGCAGCAATAGTAAATGCTAGGCACCACTAACAAGCTTTTCAGCAAGCATCAGAATAAAGATTCAGATTCATGAGAGCCTTTGCGAGGCACTCAGCCACTCACTATCTGAAAACTTCCGCGGAAGGCAATTGCAGTGGGGCAGAAAGACCAAACACCGACAGCTCAGGTTTCATCAAACCCGAATGTGCCAGAACACCTTGTCGTTTCCATCGCTACAAAGTTGTCGTTTCCATCGCTACTAAAGTTTTCAGACTCGGTAGTGACTAGTGAGTGAGTGAGAGAGAGTATGTTTACATTGAGGTGACGGCGGTGCCCGAGCAGGTGACGCCCACCCACGCTGCGCCGCAGGGGTCGCCGCCGGCGGCGGACCAACCGGTGAGCTGCGGCGGGCTGTTCCAGGAGCTGTAGAGGTTCCCCAACGCCGCGACTGCAAAGAACCACCAGAGCACCGATAACACACGACCCGTAGCGATTTAGCGAACGCATTCCAGGAAGCCAAGAACGCAGAGCGTTACCGTCGCCGGCGTCGGTGTCGGCTCCCGCCACTGCCAGAAGCGCGAGGACGACGAGGCCGAGGCCGGCCCAAGCGGTGGCGTCCAGTGCCGTCATCCCTGACCTCTCCCCAGCCGCTTACTTCTCCTCTAGAGGGCAAAAGGAACTCTTCCAGCCGCAGTGCTCCTGTACCTAGAACATCACACGGCCATGGCGATGGACACCGTGGCCAATGCCTTCCCCGCTCCACCACGGCTTTATCCACCGGCGACAGACAGCTCACGCGCGGCGCGCGGGCCGCGATGCCATGCTTGCTTCAGGCAGGCACCCGGTGCGAATGAATGGGATGCAGTGTGGTGTCGGCAAAGCTTAATTCCTCCCTCTCCGCGCTGCTGGCCGCAGTGTGGCTAAATGCGGGGGGAGAAGACGGTTAGAGAATGGAGAGCGGGAGGCGGCGTGATGGGCACTACCAAATGTGGAGTGCGACCCGGGTCTCGCATCCACCACTGCTCGGTGCTCGACCCGCATCGAGGACGATCGCGAGCTCTAAACTACTCCTGAAAAGGGGGTGGTGGCCGTGGCCGTGTAGGTGGTTGTGCTCCGAATGACGGGGCTGCCGGGATTGATTGGTGATTATTCATTCACTAGCAAAGTGCCCGTGCGTTGCCACGGGTATTAGACACAAATGATTGTATCTTCCCATGCACTTAAGCATTTTTTTTGCGAATGCACTTAAGCATTTCTTCCATCGCAAATATATATTTTAATTTTTTAAATTCATAATTAATAATAAGAACAATGAAAGTAACCATAGGTCACTCTTGGTATTCTACAAAGCTGATTTTTTTTATAAAAAGAGATTAACGCGATAACTTATTAAGAACATCAGCCATGCTGATAAAAAGGAATCCAATTGTGTTTGGTTGGGTTCAGTGATAAACCTTAGAAAAGAGTGTAGAAAATTGCTGACAAAGTAGTTTTTCACTTTTTCAACGGTTTTTCACTTTGTCGATTAGGCTAACAATCACCGCATGAAGTTCCGGGATTCATTACAGTCTACATAACAAACAGTTAGACCAGTCAAAATCTGACTTGTAGTCATTAAAACTTCTTAATGTTGTCTAGGAATTTACAGGATCATAATTTGGGTGTTCAAAGCAGTTTGCGTGAAATGAAATAGTTCTGGTGCGTTTGGCAGGGCTCCGACTCCTTTGTGGCGGCGACTTCGGCTATAGCTTTGTCTTTGGTGGAGCGGATTCTGCTGAATCCGTTTTAGGAAAACATTTGGCAAAACAACTTCTCTTAGCTGTGTAATGTGGATAAGGGGGTGAAATGTCCATAATGCCCTTCACTTTTCTTTTGTTTTTATTTTTTTCTACTATTTTCTCCTTTCCATTTTCTTTTACCTTTTTTTCTTCTCGTCTTCTTCTCTTATTTACTTCTCTTTTTTCCTTCCTTATCTCCACTGGAAGCCCATCGTGGCATTAAGGGCAACTCCAATGGAACTCTTAAATTTGAGCCCCTATTCTCCCATATGAGAGTCTTTCATCTAGATTTGAGGATCTTTTTTCTTCCAACTCCAACCCAACTCTCATATATCTCCTTACATCTTATTCATATCTTTCTTTATTCATATCATGTAACTAACAATCTAAATTCGCTACAGAGGTTGATGAACACAAAATACCACAAATAGTTCATGTGCATACCACAAATATTACAAATTGTTTTGAAAAATAAATAATACAAATTGTCCACCTACAGAAAATTCATACATAGCCTGCTAGCTCCTGCAGTTCAGCATGAATAATAAGAACAAAATGTAATTGGCAATTCTATCTTCTATCTATGCATTTGCATTGTCTACTGTCAGCTGGGAATACGATCTCCATAGTGTATTGTCAGCAGGGGAAAAAAATCTTCTGTCCTATTTCGCTCACAAATCAGGCACGCAAAGCAGAGCAGCATCGTGAACCACTCCTATCTGTATCAGTATCACAAAGCAGAGCAGCATCGACAAAGCAGGCAAAGGAAAAGCAGGCAAGCAGGCAGAGCAGAGCAGCATCGATCTACGCAAGCACCCAGGCAAGATGGGGGGCAGGCCGGCAGCCGACCATGGCGCATCTACTCGCGCACAACCACTGCCCCTCAGTGCATCGATGCGCGCATGCACCGGAGCAGGTCACCGCCGACCTCCACGGGCGTAGCTAGGGGCGGAGCACCGCCGGGTCTCACAGGCGCAACCAAGGGTGGAGCACTGCCGGCCTCCACAACCCACAGGCGCAGCCATGGGGCACGCATCTGCGCGTGCGGCATCGAGGCGGAGCACCTCTGGCCCCTACAGCGTGGCGCGGCCGCTCGCATCCGCGCGTGCGGCCTCGGCCGGAGCGCCGCTAACCCCCATGGTCGCCGCCACGGACCGGCCGCCGCCGGATCTACGATTTCGTGCGGCGGCTCGCGCGGTGGACCGAGCGAGGGTGGCGAGGGCGGAGGAGCGGCCTTCGGACGGGGAGGAAACCGACGACGGGCCGGCGGTAGAGGGACTGTTGCGATGGAGGAAGCGGAGGGCCGCGCGCCGCCGGCACTCACCGCCCGGTCTCCACTGCACCGCCGGCCTTCACCGCCTGCAAGCCGCCGCACCCGCCCGTTCTTGGCTGGATCCGCCACCCTCCGGCCATAGGAAAGGAGGGAGGCGACGCACCACACACTTCATCCGCGCGCCCGGATCCGCACCGGACGGCGGTGCCGGCGGGCCGCGCCCTCACGCGTCCGTGCCCGGACCGCGGCGGCGGTGGGGCGGCATGCGCCGGTGGTGCACCGGCGGCGGCCGCGCCCGAGCTCCGCGCGCGCGCCGGCGGCCGGCGGGGCCGTGCACCGGTAGTGGGGCGGCGCGACCGCAACGGGGCCCGTGCGCCGGCGGCCGGGGACGCTCGACCGACGATCCCCTCCCCCAGGAAGGAGAAGCTCTGCCTCTGCCGTCGCTGGTGGTCTGGCCGCGGTACGGCGACGAGTGCCGCGCGAGGGAGATGGCCGTGGACCGTGGTTGCTGGTTCCGCGCGGGGGATGCAGGGACGTGTGGAGCGGGGCGGTCCGACGACGACGATAACATTTCCTTGTTTTTAGTTTTTAGTTGTAGGATTCGTCCGTCCGTCCGTCGGGTGGCACTGGCACATCAGCCAGACAGAAGAAAAAAAACCCATTAGCGCAAGCATATTTGGGTCCGCTTCCAGCACTAGAAAAAGTTGTCCCGTGCTGGTGCAATTGGGGGAGCCAGCCAAGAAGGCAGACCGACACAACTCTTCCTCTGCAGAGGACGGTCGAAGACTCGAAGCAACACTGTTCGGAACATTACTGTACTGTCACTCTGTCAGCGCAGATGCAGAGGAGAGGAGTTTCCACAAGCGCTCGTGTGTGTGTTGGGCTCTGGGCTCTCGTCCTGATTGATCTCCCGGTGTCTCCTCCCTCCATGTTGAATTGTCGACAGTCGACATGCCATGTGCAGAGGGGGTTCTGATCTGGACGCTTAAGCTCCAGCGACCCAATCAATATCACTGCTTAACGGGAAGGGGGCGCGGTAATCATCGAGCGCGCCCGTGACTTTTGTGACCTGTACTATGGAGGAGCATGACAGTGTGAGCTCGTGACAGGCCGGTATAGGGCCCGCCGAGCCGTAGTAGACGACGAGGTTTCCACGAAAGGCAGAGCACGCCATTCATTCAAGAGTAGCGCGACCACCCCCCGTCGCGTTCCGGCCGGCGTCGCGCTAGCTACCAGGTCCGCGCGCGGCGCCCGTCTTGTGTCGGCGGGGCACGGCGCGCGCGAGGGCCGTGATCCAGGATCCCGGATGGGGCGCGGCATCATCATCATGCCCGGCCGACCACACCAGTGATGGGAAGCGAGCAAGGAATCATTGGGACGCTGGTGTTCGGGACCGACCTGGAGTCGGATGCGATGATTACCGATCTGCTTCCATCGCTGATCACTCTCTCTCCCGGTCTCATCACCGTCCGCTGTTGATGCTTCAAAGAAAAAAAAAGCCAGGCCACGTCGTCGCAGCGACTTGCACGGTGACAGGACGGCGCGGAAAAGGAAGGGGGTAACGGAACAGTGGTGAGTCGACGATGATGCAGCTCAGCTGTCTAACTGGATGCGAGGGTTTTCACCATTCAAAGCCCGGATAGCAACGGGCAACTAGAAAGGAGACGCGATCCTCGTACTACTTATGTATGGTTAGCTCCAAGGCCACATGAAGTTGAGAACAAAATCATGGAACAAAACAATGATGTAACCGTCTCCGTTTCCCAGAAATTTAGAAATGGTGACCTGCAGTAACTGTGAGTTAGATGGCGACCGACACAAAATTTGAAACGAAAATTTGACGCAGAAAGCATGAGGCGATACATTCAGGTTTAACCGTGCCAAAGATTAAGCGAAAAGGACACGAATGGTGCCAAAGATTTGGATTCTTGATCAAGCAACCATGCCAACAAAGGAATGGGCATTTAGCATTGGAAAAGACTAGCGATCGACCCGATTCGATCAGACTGGACCGAAAGGGAATCTCAAAATCAACCCAAACGTCCGGACATCAGTAACCGCAATCAGGAATAAATTGGCCATCTGGTGCAACCGACCTTGTCCACAAGTGCCGACATTCGACCAACCAGGGGGGATCAGATAAGAACAAGCGGGCACTTTAACCCACCAAACGCTGAGGGAGACAGGCAAGCCAGGTGATTAGTGCATGCTATAGATGAATAAGACGGGGACACCCAGGTGTGTTTTACACTCGCAATACCTCAAGTAGCTACTGAAGCCATAGAAGGTTGGAAGCTAAATTTCAGAAACAATATGGAGCAAGGGGGGGAAAGGGAAGGTGCTAGCTTCAGATGCCTAGCATGTTCCTTGAATATGATCGCCACCTGCAGTGCTGACATACCAAGCTACACTGACTGAATGATCACCGAGTTGGCCACGCCAGCTTCCTCAATGGTCTTGGTCGCGTCCTCGAGCGGCTTAGGAGGGAACCCGGCCTGCAGCGTGTACTCGCTGGCTTCTGGCCTTGTCGCGTCAATGAACGCCCGCACATCACTAATTGTGTGGGTCGTGTTGAAACGCGCCACCAACCGACTGCCGTCTGCAAATCTGATTTGGAGGGAGGTTGATGGCAAAGAGTCGTCCACTGTGATTGTCCTTGGGGCAGTGGTCATACTAGAAGCAGCAGCACTAGAGGTGTTATTGTCAGAAGGGGGCGCGAGAGTTCTTCGTTCTCCCTGAAATGGAGCAGCACACTTGACTGGCTCCTGTATCAAGGCAATGGTGTTAAGCACTTTGTGGAGCAATTGAAGCAGTGGGCATCTTTGGGATAACTATACTTACAATAAATTCTTCTTCCTTACGGACAAGGTTCACATTAACCTTAGATTTCCCATCAGCCGGCTCAAGTTCAGTTGGGCAGTCAGAATTCTTGATGCTCTAGTAAAAGAAAAGACAGTTAAGATTACTAAGGTGCCGTACAACCAACTTCGCGCATGGAAAGAGCAACAAAACCAAAAGCAGAGAACAGTACAGAAAGCACAATAAAACTAAATGAAGATCAAGAATATGCAGTTTTATAAGAACGGTTGCCCTCTTCCTCTATGTCAAATACCAGGTAGAGTTTTTGCATGAGGCAAGCGTTCAAGTATAACACTTGCTTGAAAGCTTAATGTATTGCTGAACTAGCTGATTCATATATAAGATATAACTTGGTAAACATAAGGCAAAGTGTTACTTCCATTTTAACTTTTGGTTGAGTGGTTCCTTCCCACACTCCAAATTCAAATGTGAAATAGGACCTCTCTGATTTCTCAAACCAAAACAATCGTTCCCTAGTAGGGAAATCTGAAGCTACTGGTTATTAAAACTTCCCTCTCACCTACCAAACAGCTCCTGCAATATTAAATTAATAGGGGACCAGTCCAAATAAAAAAGCAGTTGCAAGACATTATAATGAAAACCAGCTGAGGGGCAATAGTGCTTATTTGAAGTGAAGATAAAAGACTTATTACACATAATCTATTGTTCACCTCCGTCAGAAATAGTTTCATTTAAGTCTGACACACCACGAGTGCAAATGCCAGGCTATGTGTCATGATCAAAAAACATAATTGAAGGTACCATTCCGGATTCAAAACAAAAAGAGAAGGTAAACAAAAGTTATATGTAGAATTAAAGAAAAAGGCAGGTGGTACCTAACATAAAAACAGGCATAGTAAAGTAGAAATACGATATGCAGTTAGACAGTACAAAGTTATTTACCTCTAAAAAGGATGCATTTGCTGGATCATCAAAACTTCTAAGTGGACCGTCATTTACTGTAAAGCCATTGCTCCAGAAATAGATGTTGTGAACAATTTCTTCTGGTGGCTGTGGTGCATCATGCTGTACAGTTTCACCTGTCAGAAGTCTGCTAGTCCCAGTAAAATTCCTAGATCTCGGGCGAGGCCCAAAATGGCCTTGCTTAGCCCCCTTCCTTTTAGCTTGCTTGAATACCTCATCCGCATTGTTTTTACGTTTTGATCGATCTCTAACGACCATTCCACTGAAGAAGAAACAAGAGATATGGTGCATATAAAACATAAACTGGAAATACAACTATAGAGATATGGAAACACAACTCCTTCATAACAGTTCAAACAGAACACGTCACTATTATAAACTGGGACTAGCATGCAACAGAACTCGTACTATTCCAAGTTCAGACGAGGCAAGCAAAAAAATTTTAACAGGTTACTTGCAAATGCTAAAACAGATTCCAGGACTCAAGTGGGCGCCAAAAAAGGGCTGATTACAAGGCCACCAAGAACTCAAGCATGGATCTATTGCCTTGTACTATTTTAATGTCGAAAAGATTCAAATTAAAAGTTATACTTAAGCAAGTAGGGTCAAAAGATGCCAACAACTTTGAACCTGATAACCCACCTTCTGACACATAATAGATTGCTAATCAACAACTTTACCAATTATTGGAGTTCACTAATTCAACCCACTATCATCAGTAACTAGTTGTCATTGTAAAAGCTTCTAGAGGTGGATTTTTTAACATGGTTTTCAGCCATCAATATCCCAGCTATGCACAAGGCCCTACCCCCCCTAGCTGGTGGTGATGCCTAGCCAGCCTAGTCAACTATCAGGTGCAGCTGGCAGCCCCCCACTCACCAGTCAGGCAGTCACCTAATGCTTCTACATCAATGAAGGCATGCATTTTAGGACATCGAGGGTATGATATACTTCTTAACTACACACGAGCTCATGACTGTGCCCTTCCAGGGATCACTCAATGCTGCAGCTCATGCCCCGTGCTGCACAGCAGTTGTTTTTAAGCTGGTTTAAAAAGCAGTGTGTGAAAAGTCCTATAGTTTGGTCAGGAAACAAAATAAAATTAAAGTTCAACCCATGCAACTCTGAACCCTCGGTCCTCATTGGGGTCACTTGTGAAATTTGATCAACATTTTGCAATTCATATTAAAATGAACACATTTAGCAAAACACTTATATATATCTAAAGGCAGCTGAACAGAAAGAGATTAACGTAATCTAACCCCAATGCTACACAGAGGTTAGAACCTATTCTACTCACTAGAAACATACATCATGAAACCAAGAAAATCATGCAACAAAATAAAAGGAGAGGGAAAGTATTATTCATCCTCATCGTATGCAGAGATTAGAAAATTTCATAATAAAAACTGGAACAACGCTCGAATGATTTCAGAACTACAGGCTACTGCTAGAACTAACGAAATCTCTGCTGTGAAATCTTTGGGTTCCCACCAAATTTTGGAAATGCTTTGAGACCCTTAACAACTGATTGATCTGATATTTTTCTAGCTAGTTTCGGCCCATGGCTTATAAGTGCTGCATATTATGGGAGAGACAACTTCAGAACTTCGCAACCAACACAGCCATCCAGCTCACTACTAAGTAAAACATACAGCACTTTATCATAAACCTCCTAGCCAATGCAGGGACATGGCACCATGGCACCATGGTCAAAAGGGTTGCAACATGGTTGGATACATCGACAATTATGGTTAATGTCTTGTGCTAAGAACAGATCAGACCATGTGGAGGAACTAAGGTCCAAAGCAACAATATGGAGCAGATCAAGAGCAAGATTAAAATTCATCAAAACCGGTATTAATCAGAAACACAAAGACTACCATATCATACTATCAGCAGATACCTCAGCATGCAATTCCACAAAAAGGTAAACAAGACAACCTAAAACCCTAAAAGTCAGTGCATCCTCTATCTATGATCTAATCCGGAATGAGACAATTATCCACAACCCAGTAGAACAAGTAGAGATCACCTCTTCTCGCTGCCGGTGTAGTTCTCAGGTGGTGGCGCCCAATCATCATCCTCTCCGGAGTCCTCGTCGGACCCCGCGCCTCGCTTGCCCCCACCGAGATCGGAGAGCGTCCTCACATTCCCCGCGCCATTCGCCCGCCCGCCCGCCCTGCTGCCGCTACCGCTCGCGCCCCGCGCGTCGTGGCTCCTCTTCAGCCTCTTCGACGGTCTTCTCCTCCTCTCCTCCGCCGCCGCCGCGGCCGAGACGAGCGCGGCGTCCTCATCGTCGCCGTCATCCCCGACGTAGTCCTCGTCGTCCTCGTCGCCTCCGCCCGCCACGTAGTCCTCGTCCTCCGAATCCGCGCCGCCTGCGTCGACGGCGGGAGGGGCCGGGGGCGCCGCCGGATCGGCTGCGCCGGCTTCGGCGCCGGCGTCGCCGTCCGCGGAGTCGTAGAAGGACTGAATCGCGGATTCGAGGGCCCAGTTGTGGCCCTCGAGGAAGAAGGCGGCCTCCGCGGGGGTCGCGGAGGTGATGCCGCAGAAGGAATCCACCAGCGACTGCGCGTCCGCCGGCATCGGCGCACGGCCGGCGTCCCCGGCGGCCATCTCGTCTGCGGCGGCCGCGTGTCGAGTTGGTCTGGCGGCTGGCGTCTGGGGCCGGGGCTTGGGGTTTGGCCGTCTGGTTTTCCCAATTTTTTTCCTGCCCCTTTTGACCTTCTCGGAGTCTGGGCCTTCGGCGTATTAAAAGGGTGGGAATGGGCTTTTATTAGGCCGAAATGGTTGGGCTTTCTGTAGACCTCTGTGCTCAATAGTTTAAGGGCTTTTCATTTTTAGAGCCCAGCTAGCCAACCAGAAACTAGACGGGAAACTTATACAACATTCCATTCTATAAAAACTATACAACATCCTCTTCTATATATTAAAAAAAGGCAAAGACTTTATCACAGACGGCTGACACGAAGCGCCTCGCGCCAGCCGGGCCGCACACGTGCGGCGGGGGCGGACCGACGCGCGCCCCACTCCGCTCGGGACGCGCGCGCGCGCGTTCACTCGGTCGCGGGGCCCACTTTGTCAGAAGCAACTGTTCAAATTCTGGGAACCGCGCCCGTTCATTTCTACCCACTCGCATTCCCAGCCCGTTCATTTCTATCCTCTCCTCTCGCGCGGCGAACCTAGGGTTTCTCTCTCTCGCGCGGCGACCGGCGATTCCGAGGCGATTCGCGCTCCTCCTCGCGCGCGCCGCCGGCCCCCCCCCCCCCCCCCCCCCCCCGGCGAACCTAACGAGGTGAGGTCTCTATCGAGAGATTCGGAGACGTCCTGCCATTTTTTTGTTTCGCGGATCTGATGATGAACATTTTCGCCGACTTGTTTGACAGGACTCGCATCGAGGATTGTTGTTCGGGGGGGGGGGGGAGGGGGGCGGAGATGAATCTCGCGGCGGTTGGAGTTCTGGATCTGGTGCCGTAGCACGAGCGCCGCGCGGCGGATCTAGTGCTCGGGGGGGTCCCCCTCTGGTTCTTCTCGTCGGCTGGGGGGATTTTTGGTACTGGTGCGTTGGCGAGTTCGTTGTACGACTACTGGTGCGCGTGCGAGGCGAGGAAGGAGGTTAGTCCAGTCCAGATCCACTCCATTTCCGGTCGTTTTCGAGAACCCCGGTGCCCCTGCTGATATGCCTTTTATGAATGTTTTTTGCCCTGTGGTTGTTTTTTGTGTACGCTTATAGGGTAATGTCTAATTCGAACATCCCTCAGTGCTATGATGTACGCTTCGATGTGTTTTCAGGGGGGATGGGGGGTGAACACTGATCCTGTTTTTTTTAGGGTTCATGACCCCCATGTTCCTAAGAACACGCATGATGCCTGATTTTGATTCGCTACCTTTTCACCCTTTTCCAATAGAGGTGGTCAGGGGGGATGGGGGGGGGTGAGCACTGATTCTGTTTTTTTTAGGGTTCATGCTCCCCATGGTTTTTCCTAAGGACACACGCATGATGCCTGATTTTTTCATTATTTCCACCTTGTTCTCATAGAGATGGTCACGGGGGGTGGGGGGGTTGCCCACTGATTCGATATTTTTTAGATTTTATGGTATATAGGATTTTTTTGACGACAGGCCCGATATATGCATGATGTCTGTTTGACCACTCAGATAGGTACATACGACGTCTGATTAGTGAACTAGTGTCCAAAACCCCAAAAATATACGATGCATGATGTATCTACAAAAATGGTTATCTGAATGTTTTCAGTGCAATCCATTGTTCGGTCTTTTTTGCGATGAGTAGAACCTATAGCATGCTGGACACTTTTTTTTGCATTACCAGTCCAGTGAATGTCATGTTATAGTGATAGTCATTTCGCAAATTACCCTGCTTTTTTTTCCAGGTAATTAGTGGGGGGGCGTAATGTGTCTATGCAACAATGTAGTATAATTCATTCAAAAATTTTTTGTTATGATTTTTGGTAATTACATGGTTATATATAGGCAGTTATACAATTCTGTTAGTAACACTAGTTGTTGATAATACTGTTGATTTTATTTTGCTTCTGGCAACTAGTTTTCTATATGCGTATGTTTGCAATCATGGATTCTATGTGGTGCAACACAGTACTCGGCTGTGCATGTAGCTAGTATTTTTTCGCTCATCTAATATGTGTTCATTGCTGGTTGGATTATTTTTTGCTTCTGGCGACTAACCAAATTGATTTGCAACCACTACTATATCGCATACCGGCTAGTGCTAAGTTGTTGTACATTTCTTTCTTCTTTTTTCCCCTAGTGTCAACATTCTTCATGTGTGTAATACAGTATGCAGCTGTGCATGTGTGTCGTAGTAGTTTTTTTCCTTTTTCTCCTTGGCCCAAACGATTAGGTTGAACCATGTAAGCATAGCCGACAAAAATCCACCAGAGTGGATTGGGCAGAGCGATTTTTTCCATATCGCTTGTGCGCTGTAACCCCGGTGTGGTGGCACTACATGGGTTGACCCAATTAGTAGGCCAAGGAATTAGAGTCTAGTTTTTTTTCTGTTTTTTGCTATCACATTTTTCAGATCCGTTCTGATCCCCTCTTTTTTTCCTACACATGTAACGTGCTGTCTGCAAGGGTCGAGAGATCCCTGTGTGAACAAGGGGGGAGCTGTGACAATCATTCATAAGGTTTGTTATAGTGATAGTCATGTTATAGTGATAGTCATTTCGCAAATTAGCCCTGCTTTTTTTTCCAGGTAATTAGTGGGGGGGGGCGTAATGTGTCTATGCAACAATGTAGTATAATTCATTCAAAAATTTTTTGTTATGATTTTTGGTAATTACATGGTTATATATAGGCAGTTATACAATTCTGTTAGTAACACTAGTTGTTGATACTACTGTTGATTTTATTTTGCTTCTGGCAACTAGTTTTCTATATGCGTATGTTTGCAATCATGGATTCTATGTGGTGCAACACAGTACTCGGCTGTGCATGTAGCTAGTATTTTTTCGCTCATCTAATATGTGTTCATTGCTGGTTGGATTATTTTTTGCTTCTGGCGACTAACCAAATTGATTTGCAACCACTACTATATCGCATACCGGCTAGTGCTAAGTTGCTGTACATTTCTTTCTTCTTTTTTCCCCTAGTGTCAACATTCTTCATGTGTGTAATACAGTATGCAGCTGTGCATGTGTGTAGTAGTAGTTTTTTTCTTTTTCTCCTTGGCCCAAACGATTAGGTTGAACCATGTAAGCATAGCCGACAAAAATCCACCAGAGTGGATTGGGCAGAGCGATTTTTTCCATATCGCTTGTGCGCTGTAACCCCGGTGTGGTGGCACTACATGGGTTGACCCAATTAGTAGGCCAAGGAATTAGAGTCTAGTTTTTTTCTGTTTTTTGCAATCACATTTTTCAGATCCGTTCTAATCCCCTTTTTTTTCCTACACATGTAACGTGCTGTCTGCAAGGGTCGAGAGATCCCTGTGTGAACAAGGGGGGGGAGCTGTGACAATCATTCATAAGGTTTGTTCTCTCAAAATTCAACCTTCGATGTAAGTAATTTTGTTTTTATTTTTTTTGCGTGTGGCTTTATTGACCTTTTTTTCAAGTAGCTCTAGATTACTGAATACGCGTATGCTAAAAATTTGACACGCATACTGAATATGTAACGCTGTATGTATCTACTTTTTCGAACAGTCAAAATCTTTTTGCTTCTGGCGACTAACCAAATTGTTTTGCAATCACTATTATACTGCATAGTGGCTAGTGCTAAGTTGCTGCACATTTCCTTTTTCTTTTTTTCCTAGTGTCAACATTCTCCATGTGTGTAATTACAGTACGCAGCTTGCATGTGTGTAGTAGTAGTCTTTTTTTCACCCTTCTTTTGCCCCTTGGCCTAAATGATTAGGTTGAACCATGTAAGCATAGCCGACAAAAATCCACCAGAGTGGATTGGGCAGAGTGATTTTTTTCCATATCGCTTGTGCGCTGTAACCCCGGTGTGGTGGCACTACATGGCTTGACCCAGTTAGTAGGCCAAGGAATGTTAGAGATCTAGGGTTTTTTCTGTTTTTTTTTTGCAATCACATTTTTTCAGATGCATTCTAATCCCTTTTTTTCATACACATGTAACTGCCACAACAACTGTTTGCTGTGGAAGGTTTTTTCTTCTGAGGAACTGATACAATGGCAAGGAGGAAGAGGAGTGCCCCGAGACCGCCACCAGTGACAAATGCGGTACGCGCTGCTTTTTTTCTGTGTGATTTGAATAGCGAAGGAATAGTAGTAAGATGGATCTACTTTGACTACTATTCCATTATTTTCTGTTTCTTACTAGCTTTTTTTCAGGGTGTGAGGAACAGGGCATCACCTGCCAGGCTTGTAAAGCTGAACAGCAGCATGACACCAGAACAGCGCAAGATGATTGAAGATATCAACTTTGGAGGGCTACTTCAGATCTCATGCCATATCATCCCTGCAGATCTCGCGAAATGGTCGCTTCGAATGTTTTGACCCAGAAGCAATGGAGCTTGTGCTACCTGGCAGGGGCAGGATACCTGTTACAGAAGAAGTCGTATCATATATCCTGGGGCTGCCAAACAGTGGAGGCGAAGTAGCGTACGATCTCCAAGCTGAAGCAATCAAGTTCATCAGCACAAAGTACAGCATTGACCAAGGCACGGCTCCAAGGGTCGAAGAAATTTTCCAAAGGGTGAAGAATAGCAAGGTTGCAAACGAAGATTTCCTAAGGTCATGGCTGATGCTCGCAGTTTCAACATTCCTGTGCCCCACAACAAGTCTGCACATAAGCCCCAGATGTTACCCCGATATCATGGACCTGGATCGTGTCAAGGATTTGAATTGGTCCAAGTTTGTTGTGAAGCATCTTAAGGACGCTGGTTCCAAACTCAACACAAAGGGATCAGTCAAGGGATGCGTCTTCGTCCTTGTTGTAAGCACTTTATACGCTCCATATACTTTTTTTTTCCAGCACAACATTTTTCTGTGTGGGGTTGGATAGGGGCAGCAACTTAACGTTGTTTGGTACGCAAATTAGTATATTATTGTCCCTCAATTTAGTAGTCTGTCAAAGCAAATAAGCCTACCAAAAATTAATCAGAGTAATTTTTGTTGCACATTACACGCACACTGACCCCCCTATTTCTGTTGTTATTGTACGCAGATATTATACGCAGATTCATTAGAAGCTCCTAGCTTGCATATCCCAGATATAACGCCAAGGGTAGCAGCATGGTCGAGGAAATTGCTGGATAAGCTTATGAGCCTAGATACCAATCGGGATGGATCATTTGGGAAACTAAAGGTATTTCGACAACAGCATCACCTTTTTTATTTTCTGTAAATCTATTTTTTTCTGCTCCATTGTTTTTTTGTTCTTATATTATTGATTGCTTTGTTCAGCTCAAGCATTCAGTTCACACAAGAGTACAAGAATCACTATTCAATATGGATGATATTTTTCAGTTTGTATGTTCTAAGGCCAGAGGAATGTCAGCTGAGGTAAAAACCATGCACCACCAATCAGCCCCCTTGATTTTTTCATCCACCTTTTTTTTATGCGCGGCTGATGGTTTGTGTCGGTCATTTTATATGTTTTTGTAGGAAAAGAAGTTGCTTTCAGACGCTGTAGGGAAAATGATGTGCGGAATCACAGATGCAGTCGGCAACTTTGTGCAGGAAGTTGGTGCAATACGAACCCGAGACGCCCCCACACCCCCACACGGTCGATGCAACACCATCATCATCCGGGTTAAGGAGATCCAAGAGAAGAAGGAGCACCGCACATGAAGAACCACAAGAGGATGAAGACGGCGACTACGCTGAAACGAGAGGATGAATTGGGTGACGATGACGAAGAGACGAGCTTGAAGACGAGGAAGAAGATGAAGATGGGTCGGGGAGAAGAAGATGAGGCACATGGGGGAGATGATGAAGACGAGGAAGATGAGGAAGATGGAGAAAAAGTGGAAGAGGGACCGACCAAGGAACCAAGCCCAAAGCGTTGCAAGACGGAGAACCGTAATGTTGGCGATGGCGTGGCCGCATTGCACTCCATATCGGAGGGTAGTGAGGAAGTTGCGGGGCATTCCGACCGGGGACGAGCCCGGCGGCCTATGCACACCTTGGGACGATCATGACGCGGTCGACAATACACCATTGAGTGTAAGGTTGAGGCGAGCGAAGGAAGTAATCGAGCTCGCTCCCCTAGAGGTCATCCTCCCACCTACGGCCAAGGATAGAAAGGCTAGGTTAAGGTTGCCGTAAACACCAAAGGAGCCCGGCCCGGCCCCCCTCCCCCCAAATGAAAAGCGCGTTCGGCGGCAACAAGCGACCACAAGAGGAGCAAGTCGGCCGATGATTCGTGCCGGGGACGAGAGGAACCGAGCCAATTTCAAGGAGCAATTCAATGGATTTCACACCACCAGAAATAAACATAATGAAGTGGGTAGAGGAGGAAGAAAAACCACCTCGCTGTGCGAACAGATTTCGAAGACCGATCACATGATAGAGCCAGGGTCTGACTACTGGGACGGTTTTGATGAAGATGCGTTGAGGGAAATAGAAGAAAACGCTCTGAAGCAATTTCAATTGAAGAAATCACAAGTCAACCAGGATGCTGCTGCAACGTCAAGATAGGGAAACCCAGAAGTTGGAAGTAAAGAAGTTGAGAAGTTAACTCCTCCAGCAGATGTTGAACCACGTACAACAACTGATGTTGAACCATCATCAGTCAATTCATCAGTTGCACCTGCTTTCCATCTTGCTCCTAGGAGGGACGTTAGGAAAACCAGAGCTCGAAGTCCCCGTACACCGCTCGCCGCACCCGGAAAGGATTCAAGTGCGGCAAAGAAGTGCGCCACGTATACGACATGATTCTGAAAACTCACCTGCATCCACCAAGGAACAGGGACTTAACCAGCAAAGAGTATATGCTCATCCCCCCCTATCATACACTCTGAAACATCAAATTAACATTCCACATTACTCAAATTAGCAGCAATTAGCTACCATTGTTAACTGTTTTTCCAAGATGTAAACCCAAAGAATATGTGTTTTTCCAATTTTTTTGAGTTCAACTAACTTTTTCTTTTTTCTTGTGTAGCATCATAATCATCAATTTCGGGCATCTATTCATATACTTGGACGAGCTCGCAAATTCAGTGAAGCCCGGAGGAGATCTCATCAACACTGTTGCAGAGATTGGCATTTATGCAATTAATCCCAAGGGCAGGGGCGCTTTGAAGCGGATTATGCCAGTACGCCTATCTGTGAGTATTTTTTTGTCCCAGCCTAAGGCAACTATTTTCTTCTTCTTTTTTTTGCCAAAAACGCAAAAATAAGATGAATGTGATTTAAATATGATACGGAATGTCGGTTACGCTATGATGCGATTCATGATGGCAGGTCCTTTTTTTCTTTTCCCAGTCATGATATGATCAAGTTCCTGCATATATTACAAAAATATATATGTGTTGAAAAGTTCTTGCAGATACATGTCTGAAAAGTAAGCAAAAAACATGTACTAGTCATGCGAAATTTTTTTTACGACACTAGTCATGTGAATTTGGTGCATTTTTTATGACTTCCCAGTTCCTCAGATTGGAGTTAGGTAATTTTTCCTTGTTGCTAGTCATGTGAATTTGGTGCATTTTTTTATGACTTCCCAGTCCCCCAGATTGAACTACAACTTAATATTCTTGAGACCTCAAATTAGCACCATTCGGTCGCGCTTTAGTGGTTGTAAAAACCAATTCAACCCATATACATATCAATTCAACTTAGTATCGTGTACTTTTAATACTACACATACCAGATCAAGTTTTTTCTTTCTTTCCAGTCTGGTTGGGGGGTACATCTAGTTTAGCGAGGTGATTCCCCCCCCCCCCCCGCTTAACATTCTTGAGAACTCAAATTAACATCATTCGGCCGCCAGTTTAGCTGATTGCAAAAATCAACTCAACTCATATACATATCAACTCAACTTAGCATTTTACGTCGTGTCCTTTAAATGTCGCACTTACCAGATCACATTTTTTTTGCACTTTTTTTCCAGTCTGGCTGGGTACAATATGATCAGAATATATTTGAAATTTTAACAGTCATGCTATGATCAATTTTTTTTCTTTTCTAACTTCAGCAAAATATGATCAGAATATATTGAATTTTTTTCACACACAGGGATTCTTGCTGCATGGAGATTTTGATAGGGTAGATGTCAAGCGTCAATTTAAGAAAGGAACAAACAACCTCGACCATAGACAGATGGTACACTTTTTTTCATCTCACATAGTTTCCTTGTATTTCTTGTCATGGTATTTCTCTCTCTTTTCATGGTATTTCTTCTCTCTTTTTTCCCGCAGCCTTCTCCCTCCTTTTTTTTACTGAAAAACAGTCTTTTTTTTCTTTTGTTTTTTTTGCAAAAAAAATGCAGGTGATGTTCCCTGTACTACAAGTTATTAAGACCAAGGACCTGGGTAGTTGTGGCCATTATTTTCTTCTAGTGCTCAACATTCGCAACCAGAGGTTTGAAGTGATCGACTCCATGAGATCATTGGAAGATGTCAATCTAAAGACCTGCTGCGACCAACTTACAGAAGCAATCAAGCAACTCTGGAGCCAATATTACTCAGATTCTGGTGTTGTCATTCAAAACTACAAGACTGTTTCTATCAACGCCCCAGTACAGAGCAATGTGTAAGTAACATCAGACACAACTTTTTGTTTTTATTCGACCACACTCATTTATTGCAATAACCATTTTTTTTTCAAATGTCTTTCCATTGATTTTTTTGTTTACAGCCACGACTGCGGGTTCCACATGCTAATGCATGCTGAACACTGGGATGACGCACAGTTTGCAATTTCAATGAAAAAGACATGCCAAACATCCGGAAGCTTCTCACCTACAAATGGTTCACGCACCCAGAGAACGACACAGCGTGGAAGCACAAATTCACGCCACAAGGAGGTATGTTTGGTCAAAAAAGGGCACCCCCATCATTTTTTGTGCACATCAAGTAGTACCAGTAGTATATAGAAACTAGTTACAGAAGTATATATGTCTATCTTTTTGTACGTAGAGCGCAATTTAGTGTTTTACAGACACCAGTGTAAAACCAATTTAGCATTGAACAACCATCACTTTAAATATTTTACAAAACCAACTCTACTGATCAGGGGAGTAACCCCAAGCCAAGTTTTTTTTCTTCTGCCATCCCCGGACAACGTTGAATGTTATGCTCTGTAGACTTGCACTTGCTGCACCTGTTCTTCCTTTTAGCCTTTGCATTCATACCTTTCTTTAGCCTTCTTTCTTTTTTGCGCCCTTTAACTATTGACCTGGGCGGGTTCCCAACCCTGTAGTGGTAAGCCACCATCACCCTCAATAGCACCTTACAAGGGAAATCGAAATTAGATATAAAACAAGTAATTCAAAAACAGATTATACATCGGTACAAGCATTCTACCTCCGCTGTTAGGAGAAGCACCGGATGTAATTTCGAACCAATGCGGACAACGGCGGTTGCATTTGCGTCGGGAGTTGGAGCGAGAGGCACATGGTGCGGATGCGAGCAACCGCCCCACTTGTCTACTTGCTTCCGTCGAGATTTCTTTCTCTTTTTTAGTTCAATAATTTCAGATCTCATCTGCTTGATATGATTCTGCATGGTAGTATAGGCTTCATTCGACATACACCCATCTGATGCCAAACCCGCAAAAGCTGTAGACAGATTTGTGAACCACAGAGTCCTTCGCCCACTCAAAGGCATGCCACGGGCCACCAAGTCTGGCTGAGCAAACGCTTTAGTTGCAGCATCAACCACTGCTGGCGGCAAAAGCGGCTCCTGAACCCATCGCTCAAGAATATATTTATCCGGTATAGTTCTCACACCCAACCTGACCATGACTTTCATAATATGGCAACATAGGATCCCATCCCTGTCAAACTTGCTGCACTCACAATAGTAACTCTCATCTTCATCAATCACAGTCACAATGTACTCTCTTTTCCCATAGCCATACACACGTACATTATTAGGCACAATCTTGTATATGATGTCACTTTCCTGCTTCACATCATACTCAGCTGTCTTCTCAAACTCTTTTGAAAACCTATAGAAGAGCCCCTTGGTGTAGATTGCAGCAGCATGTCTTTCTAGGGGGAATTTAGACCATCTCCTCCTCTCTTTATCTTCAGTATCAAACTCTTGCCCCTCCTGAGCAACAAGGCACTTATCTTGTATTTTCTGGTACTGTTCCACAAAATGCAGTATCGACATGTTAGGGTTCACATATTTCTTCAACACTGCATTGAAGCTCTCGCTACGCCGGGTTGATTGCGGGAATGGGAAGAAGGAGTGCATGTAGAACGCAGGGGCAAAGCGCCTCTAAGGGCATAGAGGTTTTGAAAATGGACATTGCCCCGCAAGCCATGTTTGTGCAACATCGCGACCCCCACCGTGTGTCAAACTCATCCGAGTCACCGTGTGATTCATGCATTCTTTGAAGTCCTCCTCTAACTCCTCACTCTCATCAAGCACCTGGACCTATTGTACCCGAGTACTTGTCCATAATGTGGAAGCGACAGTTCTCGTGAGTTGAATTGGGGAAAACCCGGGCAATCGCGGACCTCATAGCACCATCCCGGTCCGTTATAATGTTCATGGGAGCTTTTCCTTTCATCGCTTGCGGGAATGATTGGAACAACCACACATAGCTAGGTGTTTTTTCATCACGTAGGAAGGCACAACCCAATTGAATCGATCGCCCGTGCTTATTTATTCCAATGAATGGAGCAAATGGCATATCATACATGTTGGTCATGTAGGTAGCATCAAAAGAGACACAATCATGGTAAAGATCAATGTAAGCTTGTCTTGCTGCACCGTCAACCCAAAACGGGCTCTCCACCCCGTCCCCGTCATCCAATTTTACTTGTGCGAGAAGAAGTTAGGATCTTCTGTCTGTATATCTACGAAACGTTCTACCGCTTCTTGCATGTCTTTGAACTTCTCTGTCCTCCTAATGGTTGACCTAAAGTTGCTGATGTCCTTCCCTATATATGGTACAATTTGTGCAGAACCATACAACTCATTCATAAGTTGCATTATACGCCCTGTTGTCAGGTTGCAACCATGCAGTAGAGTAATAAACTGCTTCTCTTGTTGAGGGATGCCCTTGTGAGATCTTAGGAATTTCTTTAGAGATGGTTTCGCAACTAAGTCATGGTTGTGGTCAGCCATAAAGTAAGTGACATGCCACCTCTCATCCATCAGGTTCACAACCATCCTTGCTTTGCACCCTGTATGAATCATTTTCTCTCTTTTCCTCTTCTTCCCACCATCAAGTTTTTTCTTCTTAACCCTTTGCTCGGCATCGTTACGTTCGGGTTCGATTCGTCCCCGAGAAGAGTTGCCATCATCACCAGATTCAATATTTACCAGATCTTCTCTAGCTTTCCTACCACGGCCCTCCTTATTGCACACATATGTCACCTTGCGCTGCTCCCTAGTCGTACCTGACAGACGTGTGGCACTAATGCGAATTGAGAAACCAATCCTTTTTGCATAAGCATTGTAGTAGCATTTTGCCTCCTGCTTAGATGCAAAACTCTGGCCAGTGTATGGGATCGGAGGCGTGCACCATACTTCTTCAACATCGTCATCCAAAATAGCAGGGCCTCCACCACCTGGAGACATGCCATGAGCCTCAAATACACCATTAGCAACATAGCCTGGGGTGATTTCATTGTTCTGGTCACTATGGATTAAAGTGTTTGCAACATTAGCAGCAAGCGAACTGTCGCAATCCGGGAGCTGAAGCTGATTGGTAGACTCTGCCAACCCTACCTGAGTACAGAAGGTAGGATTGGCAGCCTCCACATCAATGATGTCATAATCACAGTCTGGCGGCAACTGGTTGAGGTCCATATTTCCGCACACTGAAAACAAACAAGTTTTTTTGATAGATGTTATGAAACCTGATTCAATTAAAACAATCAGAGAAATTAAAAACAAGTAGGCCAACTGTCATGTAACAAGCATCCACATTGTCACGCAACTTAAATCATTTGTGTAGCCAGTAAAACAAAAACATGGATGCATATTAGTATTCCTTTTTTGCCAACTATGAATCTCCCTGGCTTTTGTATCAATTATATAACTATGTTATTCATTCCATTTTTTCGCAGGGCTGGCAAACTAAGGATGGTGTTTTCTGGGGGACAACAAGACCTTTTTTTGTATATGACGTGCAGATTTGACAAGTACATGCTACTAGTCTTAAACAAGTTCAGATACAACTAATCGAAAACATCCAGGCAAAAAAAACAAGGCTTATGTGATGTATGTGGCAATCGAAAACATCATGTCCCATATCTAGTCCGGCTAAACAAATTGATAACTTTGTTGGGATTTCCAGCCAGATCCAGATCGAGTTTTCTGGGGGGGGGGCGATGTCCTCACCATGTGGATGGGTTTTGTGCAAAGAAACCAGATCTAGAACGTGTGGTGTAAAGTTGGATGGAATTTTTTGTGTGGATCTGTTTTTCCCTGTGAAACATACCTGTTTTTATCGATCTGACGATTTTTTTTACCTGGAGGTTCCTCCGATGTGCTTCTGCTTCTCCGGGGGCTGTTCCTGCGGCGCTCTGCCCAACGCGCCGCCGAACAGCGACCTGACGAAGAGCGCGTCGGGTCGGACCCCTAGGTTAGGTTTTGCCGCCTTCTTTTTACCCCCCGCGCAGCAGCCTATGTGGCCTTTTTGGCGCCAAAAAAATTGGGTCTTGCAACCAGAAAACAGGCCCGGTAGAAAACGTGGGCCTGGAGAAACTCGATCCTCGAGAACGGGCCTCCAGAAAAATCGCGGGCCTGGAGAGCAAGGCAACCCAAAAAAAACAGCAAAACAGCCGGCTGGTACCTAGGCTATATTACAGCCGGCTGTAATTTAGCCGGGTCCTTAAAAAAAACTATACAACATCCGGAGAGTTATTTACGTACATGCCATTAAGAAAGTTGGTCGTTACGCACATGCCACGAAAAAGTTCTCAAACACTTGAATGCCATGCACCCGAAGTTCGTTGAACACTTGTATGAAGAGGTGTGTGGGGGTGTGTAAAAACAGTTTTGCCCTTGTGTGCAATAAAGGATTTTTTAAAAATCAGAAAAGTGAAAAAAACGAAATAAAGTAAAAATCTGTTAAAAATAAAAAATAATTTCAAAAAATCGTAAAAATCAGAAAAGTGAAATAAAATATCAAAATGATTATAAAATCAGAAATAAATTTTTAAAATGATTAAAAAACTGGAAAATCGAGAAAAATGATGGAAAATTTTAGATACATGTGGAATAAATTAAAAAATGTTGAAAAAATAATTAAAAAAAGGGAAAATATGTGCATGACCATTGCATGCTATCAGATGTACATATCATATAGAAAAAATATGGGATGACCATTGCTAGGGCTGGGCACTTTTAAATCGAAACCGAAAAAACACCGAACCGAGCCGAACGGAACCGAAATGTCGGTTTTTTCGGTTTTCAGTTTCGACTTCGGTTCTTGATTTTGTAAAGATCGGTCTTCGGCTTCGGTTTCGGTTTCGAAGGTCCGCAACACCGAATACACCGAATAACCGAACTATGCCGGAAGCAACGAATAATTTGTTCGTCCGTCCGCGTGCAACCCAACATGAAGGACACTATGCAAGTACCCCTTAGTGTTAGGCCGGCCCAGTATCGTGTACAGCCCAACATGCTTATTTACTACTAGCCCACAATGCCCACCACCGATGCCTTCATGCCTAACCTTATCCCTAGCTAATTCTACTCCGTCTAGGGTTGGATATCGAGCCTGGCTCGGCTCATTAAGGCTCGACTCATTAAGGCTCGGCTCGTTAGAGCTCGACTCGTTTTAGCTCATTATCTTAGCAAGCTAGGAACCTAGCTCGGCTCGGCTCGTTAAGAAGCTCGAGCTGGCTCGTTAAGCTCGCGAGCCAGCTCGTTAACAATTATGAATTTAAAAAATCATAGTTAATAGGTAAATATGGAATAAAAATGCAACATGTTTACAAGAAAACCAACAATGAAACCAAGTAGTCAACAAACAATTCCGTATTCCAAGTTATTAGGCTGTGATTTGAAGTCGTACCTATTAGTCTGTTCGTTGGTTGCTGCAACCCTGGCTCGTTAGGGCTCGCGAGCCAGCTCGAGCTCGACTCGTTATCGTAGCGAGCTAAAACCTGAGCTCGGCTCGTTACAAATTTACTAACGAGTCGAACCGAGCCGAGCCACTAACGAGCGAGTTCGAGCGAGCTAACGAGCTTCAAGCTTTTCGTCAAGCCCTAACTCCGTCGTTCCCTGGTGGACGGCAGCGGCTGCTGTGCGAGCATGGGCGAGCGACGGCGCGGCCGCGGGCGAGCGGCCAACGCGTGCGGCCTCTGCGGCGTGAGCGAGTGGCCAGTGTGTGCAGCATCGGCGGCGCGGGTGAGCCAACGCAAACAAGGATTTGAAGCTGCATCTGCCATGGCGTGCAACAAGATGCCGAGATCCGCGAGGCCGCGAGTGAAGACTGAAGATGGAAGAGTGCGGCCGCGCGAGGAGGTGAAAGCGCGTGGACGCGGCTAGGAACGACATGACTGATGAGCTCGCGGATGGATGGGTGAGCACTGAGCATGACGACGAGCATCACCGAGGAGCAAGCGCTTATGAACTTCGGTTTTCTTCGGTGAAAACCGAACACCAAACCGAACAACCGATAACCGAATATGGTTGTTTTTGTTTTTTCCATGCACCGATCGGTTGTCAGTTTTGAAAAACCGAAATTTTCACATACCGAATAAACCGAACCGAATTGTCGGTTTAAACCGAATGCCCACCCCTAACCATTGCATAGTAACAAGTTCATATCACTGACATTTAAAGAAATAAGTTCGCTAGTTTTCATTACACTTAGTCCACACTTAGAAAGTACAGTTCATTAGTTTGCATCACAACAAACCATAGAGAAAATTGCACGGTCGGTCCTTAAAGTATGGTCCGAGTTTCGTTTGGGTCCTCGAACTAATAAGTTGCACGCTTGGCATCCTAAACTACTTAATTTGTTTCAATCAGGTCCAAAACAGCCAAACCTGCTGAAATATTAGCAGATAGCCCCCTGCGCTTTCCTCATCCTCTCCTCTTCTTATCCCTCCCTCTCCCCTTCCCTCTCCATTCTATCTCCACTACTACTCCTGACACCTACCCCCCCCACGCCTCCTCCCCCATCGGCAGTTCCTCCTCACTCACCCCGTCGCCCGCTTCCCTCCCCTCCCCCACTGGCAGCGGACGGCGGAGCCTACGTGGCCGGAAAGTCGTGCCTCCGCCCTCCTGTCCCCTACTCTCTCCGCACACCCGCCACGGAGCTCCGTCCATCTCCACCGTGTGTAACTCATCCTCCCTCCAATCGATGGCGGATCCGCCGGATCCATGTCCGGATCGACCCGGTGGCGACGCGGTTTGGCACATCTCCACGGTGCGGAGCTCCTCCTCCCTCCCATCGGCCGGCGGCGGCTCAAGCTCACAGGCGTGACCGCAGCCCTGCCGACGACCTCCTACTACGGTGCCCGCCCGCCCCTCTCTGTCTCCCTACCTCTGGAGCAGAAAGAGAAGGCGACGATGACTCCTTGCTCCGTTCGCCCTCCAACGCTGCAGGCGGAGCTCACGGCGGCGACGGTGAGCTCCCTGCGATGGAGAGGGAGGCCGCGCAACACGGAATCTTGGGCGGCGCCAGCGAGCTCCAGCTCGGGGAGATGTGCGAGCGTTGCGTCCACGACGATGGAGGCAGGGGCGTCGATGGTGCAGCGCGGCTCGGCTCGGCGGAGTTTGACAGCATATCTCCCGAGGCGGCCTCAAGATCCCCGGCGCGAGGGCGGTGGTGCCTGACGCACGTGCAAGGCAGTGTGCAGGCTCCCCTCCCCCAGCGGCTAAACTTCAGCGGCGATGACCTCGTGCCTCCCGGCCGCCCCCTCCATCTCCGTGCATGTCGACTCCTTGCTCTGGTGGATCCGTGGCCTGGAGCACGGTGGCCGCCTCGGCTCCTCCGCGGCGCCCGACAGGGCCCCTTCTTCTTCCCGACCAGGCAAGGCAGAGATGGCATGGCGGCGACGAGGATTCCAGCTGCCGGCAGATGGGGAGGGAGGAGGAAGATAGAGAGAGTGTGGGAGGGGGAAGAAGAGGAGAGGATGAGGAAAGCGCAGGGGGCTATCTGCTAATATTTCAGCAGGTTGGGCTGTTTTGGACCTGATTGAAACCAATTAAGTAGTTAGGATGCCAAGCGTGCAACTTATTAATTTGAGAACCCAAACGAAACTCGGGCCATACTTTAAGGACCGGCCGTGCAATTTTCTCCAAACCATACATGTCTCAAATTACATCAAAAGTAATAGTTTCTCTACATAATTTATTCAAGCTAGAGTTTCTTCTTGCTTCTGGTATTAGAAGCTAGGCTGGATGGGTTGGCCACTTCAATAGGAGCCTTCCTTGGTGTACACTTCTTTGGTGGACCCCTGAAATAAATTATGGAAATTTGTTATTTTGCATAGCTAAACATGAAGTGTTGTCATTGTGTAGCTATGTCTACAAAGTCTACCTCTCAGCCTCAAATGCAGCTATGTCATCTGGATTGTCGTTCTTGCATGTGTACCAATGGTGCCCTAACTGATGGCATATTGGGCACTTATGTTGTCTTTTGCCAGTACCTTCCTCATTGCCTGATTTCTTCCTACTACTACCTCCCTCCAAAGTTGATTTCATCCTGTTCTTCCTCCTTCCTACTATAGTTGACTTAAGCAATGGAGGATGCATGAAGAAGGCATGGGTGGGTTTGGGCCACATGGACTTATCAGGAATACCATGCAAACCTGCATATGCAATTTTGAATTTCTCAACTGAATAGCACTCATCTACATAATCTTCAAGTTTGGCCCCAAGGATTGATGTGATGTAGGCAATGGCATGTTTGCACGGTATTCCTGACCCTTTCCAAGCTCTGCAACAACATGTCCTCTCAATTGTATCCACTACTGTAACACCCGAAAATTCCATCACAATAAAATATTGCTAGAAACAAAGCTTAGTTTTTATTTTCTAAGGATTTAATAAATTTGAATAAATAAATTTGCCTTTAATTAAATTAAACAACATTTAATAATTAGAATCACTCAAGTGTTTGTGCATCATGTTGAAATGCATGAGTTTTGGTTGTGGTGTGGTTATAAAAGTCTTAAAAAAAATTTTGTGAAAAAGTCCTTAAAATAATTGTGAAAATTGGTGTAAAAGTTTGAATTAAAAAAATGAAAGTTTGAATTTAAAATATGTTTGAAAAGTTGTAAAAAATAGTTTGTGAAAAGCCTTTAAAATAATTGGAGGAAATTGTGATAAAATTTGAATTTGAAAATATGTAAAATATTTGGTTTAAAAATGGTTTGAAAAATTGGTTTGAAATTGATTTGAAAAAGAAAGAAAGAAAAAGAAAACAAACCTGTCTACCCAACCCACCGCCGGCCCATCAACTTTCGGCCCACACGCCCCGCTAGCGCGCCCGCCTCCTCTCCTCTCTCTCTCCCTCTCGCTGACAGGTGGGACCCACCTGTCAGGCGCGTCCCCTACCTCCAGCGCCGCCCCCCCTTCCTTCCCCACGCCGCGCCGGCCTCCCGCGCCGCCGTCCCCGCCCTCCCCGGCTCCCCGCGCCCGTCCACCTCCTCCACTACGCCATGAAGGCGCCGCCCCACTCACCCACCACCTCCCCGCCCCCTTCCCCCTTCCCCTACCCGCCGCCACCCCCCACCGAGCCGCACCGCCATCAATGGCGGCCACCGAACGCCGCCGCCCACCGCCTCGGCCGTGCCCCCTCCCCCTCCCCTCTTCACTTATAAAGCCCCCCCTCGAGCTCCCGCATTTCCCGGACCCCTCCCTTCCTCTCCTCCCTCTTCAAGCGCCGCCGCCGCGGAGCACCGCCGCCCCTCGCCGCTGATCTCCTCCTACGGCCTCCCTCCCTCCTCTTCAAGACACCGGTGAGTTTCCTCTCCTTCTCCTCTTCCTCTCCATGCCCTCGCCGTCGAAAATGGCGCACCGGAGCTCTTTCCCGGCGTTGCTCCGCGAGCCGCCGCCGGCCGCCGCCGCGCGCGCGCGCGCCGCCGGCCGCCTCCCGCCGCCGCCGCCGCCGCCCGTGTGGCATCCGGGCCGTACGATCGCGGCGGACGGTCCAGATTAAAAGGGACCGCGTACCCCTTGGGCGGTCCACGGTGGACCGGTGGACCAGGTCCACGGGCGCCGGACCACAGGCCTTGCGTCATGGTTGCGTCATGCCTGCGCCAGCCAGCCAATAGCGACCCGCCACGTGGCGCCACCACAGCTCAGCCGCAGGCCGCCAAGGAAACTTTGCAAATAAGCCCTCCCATTTCTGGAAATTACAAATATACCCTTCCACCTATATAAAAGCCTTTCAATCAGGTCCTTTCTTTTATGCTTAAGCCCTTGATCTCTTTTGTTTTTATGTTCAGCAGCCCACCCTTAATCTTTTACATGTTAGACCTCCTAGTTTCACACATAATTATGTTTAGGTCCCTGAAATCTTGCAGAAAACTCCATAAACTTTCAGATATTCACAATTTAGTCCCTGAATCTTGTTTCAGCCATAACTTTTTCATCCTAGCTCCGTTTTCCGCGTTCTTGGTATCCATGCGATCGTCTCTCCGAGCCCGTCATTTCTAAAAGCTTGTTTTAGTATTTTGGTAATGTTTGATGTATTGTTTTATTTATTGTATGTTTTCTTGCATGATCGTAGCCAACGCGCCGTTTGAGGAAGAACAAGTGCAGAGCTATGCAGATAAGGAAAGTAGCTTATCGTTGGAGAAAGGCAAGTGACCCTAACCACCCTTCTACCTATGCTTTAATCAAGAATACTATAAATTAATCGGAACATGGAGAACCACCCAGGAAAACAGTGCAACCACAGTCCATATGGCTCTGGCTTAGCCAATTAATTAGGTGTGTGATTGTATTGACGACCTTATCCGAAAGGAACACGGGGGCTCTGGGTTGCAGGGGTATAGCCCGGTTCTTTTGGGGTAGCGACCTTTGCTAAGGTGCCGACCACTAGGGAGGGTTATGGTCCGCCCGAGTCAGAATCGTCGTGGGTTGTTGATGCTTTTGCATATCTTTGTAAAGGCTTCGTAGCGTCCCTATGCAATCACACCTCGGAAGTGTGGTATTGTGCCTGATCAGCACATGTGTGGTTGGGTTCAAAGTTCTTCGGAACTTTTACGCGAACTGTGGGAAAAGTGTGCAACCTCTGCATAGTGTAAAACTGATCGATCACCCGTGCTCACGGTCAAGAGCCGCCTGGACCCTCACATGATTAATTGAACTTAAAGATGGATTAATATTGCCTTTCGGTTATTCCTGTGGCCTTGCTGAGTACCAACCATAAGTGTACTCATCCTTGCTTACGTTGTTCAGAGAAGAATCTCGGAGTGGAGTACTTCACCGACTACGAGGAGTTCTGAGGATGCGATCAACCAGTCAGAAGCCTGTGGAAGATGAAGATGGAGTCGCGTCTTCATAGTTATCGTTGTTCGTGTAAAGACCTTTGTGTCTACCATCGTGAGTGTAATAAAAATTAATAAACCTTTTCTGTACCTTTTGAGCAATGTCTTGTGATATTACACTCATGAGTCTATCATATGTGTGAAATTGTGATCCTGGCACACATATGAGATGCATTCGGTTTTCTACGGAAAATCGGGTGTGACAACTACAAACCTGAAGCTACTAGCAGAACTTCCCTTAGCACAAACTTCTGCAATGCCGTCAGGTGAGCTTGTGATTACTTCAATGTCCAGGTTATAGCTAGCTCCTCTCAACTTCTGCACTATATGAGGCAAGATCTTTCCTTCAAACTTTTGGGCAACCCTTTTTCTATGGTTCCATTTAATCAAGATCTTTTGTCTAATGGTATCCATCGAGTCATCCAGATGCATGCCCTTCATATCCTTCACCTGCCAACATAGAAATTCAATTTTGAGCAAACATGGAATAGAAAAGAAAATCAATGCAAAGTTAAATAAGGTAATCTTACCCATTTATTGAATGTCTCAGCCAAGTTATTGGTAACATAATCCACTTTTGATAATGTGGAAAACTGGCTCCTAGTCCATAGTATCTTGTGATTTTCCTGAAGCCATTTCATAGCCTCTAGTTTGGCTGCAGCCATTTCATATGCGAGCAAAGCAAGGGGATAATCGAGGATCGATTCATTTACCTGGACACTAGAATCGGGAGTGGGGGCGGTGCCGGCTGCTGCAGCTGGCCGCGAGGGCACATGTCTTGGCCGTTGGCGCGTGGCCGTGGGTGCGCCGCCACCGCGCCCGGCCGCCTTGCCCGGCCGCGGGCCGCGCACACGGCCGCCTTGCTCGGCCGCGGTCGCGCACGGGCGCGCCTGGATCTGGTTGGCGGCAGGGTCTCCGGCTAGGGTTCCGGTCGGTTGGCAAGAGCACGAGAGCAAGCAGTTCGATTCGATCGATTCGTTTCCAGGGACTCAGAAATAAACGGGATAGGCATGTAAATCGATAGGGGCACAATAGTCATTTCCATACGCGGGTCCCACATGTCATATGGGTGGAACCGTTAAGTCCTAACAGAATCCATCCCAAATGGCATGTGCGTCAACGAACTTCGAGTGCATAGCATACAGGTGCTTGGGAACTTTTTCATGGCATGTGCGTAACTGGCAACTTTCTTAATAGCATGTATGTAAATGACTCACATCTGAAAGGTGCTTCAAACTTCCGAATCTTTAAGATTTGTGTGGCATCTTTGCACCACAGGATCATCATCATTTTCCCATCGTCTCCCTTGGTCTCTCATCGTCGCACCGATAGCCTTGGGTTGTGGTCGAGGCCGGCAGGGACTTACAGTTAGGGTTTCGGGTTTAAGTTTGTTGGGGTGGGCTCCAATGTCCCGATGGCTATATAAGAAGGGAAGAGGTTGGGAGAACCGAAGGATAGCCGGTGGAGGAGGCGAGGCTACCGCCGGTCGGGTAGGGACCGTCGGTCGGTGGGTCAGGGACTGGCAGTGGGGCCGGCAAGAAGTTCCTAGTTCAGAAGGACGGGCTGGAGGGCGGTGGTGGACGGTGGGTGGGCGGCGCGGCGGAGCGGCTACCGCGACCGGGGCTGGTGGCGGAGGCGACGGGGGTGGTGTGCAGTTGGGGGAAGAAGATGCGAAAAAGATGTTGGACCGGTATTGGGCTGGAAGATACTTCCTTATTAATTTTCCTGAAGGGAAACATGAGCCCCGAAACTTGAGCTACCCCTTAAAAAACAGAAACTAGTGGTGAACGAAGAAGAAATTAAAAAACTCTTTGTCAGAATGATATGAATGTAAAAATTGTGGTCTAGCATTGATGATGTCAAGGTGTGTTTGGGCCTTAACAGATGAAGATGTTACAGAAATGTTGGCTACACTGATTGTCACTGATATGAGACAATTGGTATTTGATACTTGTGCCAGTATACTCAAAGAAGATGGTATAATAATTTTAACTAGCAAGTTGACCCGCGCTAATAGCGCGACTAGATTTGATAAATATATTTTTTAAAATTCTATATTAGTATTGTATACTTCTTTATCTCTCTTAGTGCGTTATTCATCCTCTTGAATTCACTTAGATATTAGAGCTCCAAATTTGGAACTCTTATTGTCACACTTGAATTTTGCTATTTGGTGGGTGTTTTAATTGGTGGATGGAAATCGACCCAACAATGAATGTCATATGATGCTCTGTAGCACACCCGCATACAGTTCCAAGCTCTATAGCTCCGTATTGGACTAAAATTGTTGTTAACTCTCTCATCACTTAGTCCCCACCTCAACTGACAGAGCCTCTCACTCCCCCACTCTCAATGATCGAATTCTACCTCATTGATTCCGCGGCTCCTGTGTTTGGCTCAAGTGTTGGCCTCACGCAGAGTCTGGGTGCTCCACTTCACAATGCGCAGACCCAACTCCTTCGGCGAGCTCATCGTACTTGGTGGTAGCGCTAGTTGTCGATGTAGGCGATCTTGAAGCTTCCTCTATCTGGGGTGAGTTCAAGCAATGACAGCGCAAGTTCCCTCTCTTTTTATCTTGGTGCACTACCCTTCTTCTTCCCATCCAATCCTCACGAATGATGGCCTACGCCCCTTTCTTTTTATTCTTTCTGCTCTCATGGTCCCTTCTTCGTTGATGGTGCATGGTGGCCGACTCTGTCTATCCTAACTTGCAATCTCGATAAATACATACAATGTTTCTTATATATACATACTATATCATGTCTCCTAGGACAATTATTTATTGCTTGAAATGATATCTCCTTGATCGTTGTTGAATATACCTTATGCCTTCTAAAATGGAACAATTATGTTTCACAAAACCTTTATAGTTTCCATGATAATTAATGAACTTCAATATAGGTGCCATTATTCATTGTGCGCATGCATTTGTTCATCATCGTGTTCATTGTGCTATTTGGTTCTTCATGCATCACATACCTATCTTATTCCAACTATTTTCAAAACATTAGAAAATATACGACAAACCAACTTGATCTCATCACTTTCATTCTTGTTTGGAGTCTTACTATGCGTATAGATATGTGCGGTCGGGAATTTGTTCCTCTTTAGTTATTTCAGACGACCTCTAGAAAATATACAACAAACCAACTTGATCTCATCACTTCCATTCTTCTTTGAAATCTTACTATGCTTATAGATATATGTGGTCAGGAAATTGTACTTCGATCTTTACTTATTGTTGAGGACCTTATGTCACTAATAGGTGACATGTGGCATATTCGCAAGAAAACCCATGTTCTAGGGACACAAAGTCCCTCTATGACATAGGAGGCTTATCCTAAATGGTGACATCATGTTGATCATCCATTTTATCTTCCTCATGTATATTGTGCAAGATAGATATTTACATTGGGCAGCTTAGATTTCTCAGCACATCATGCTAGTTTCTCAGTTAATTTGGCAGTATAGACATCTTTCTTGTTTCTTGCACAATACATAATGAATAATTCGGTAGTATTGGAGGTCGAATCGACGACATCGAAGGTCAAATTGACGACGTCGGCCAGTGAGGTCGATTTAGTGGCTGAAGAGTTTGATTCCACACCAATAGAGTTTGATTTGGTTCTCATGCACCTAGATTTTACGACAACAAATCTTGTTTCGATAGATGAAGTATCGATTCAATAGTATACTACATCACAAGGATTTTATAACTCCATCTTGCACGTCATAGCTCGATTCGGCACCAACGAACGTCGATCCGGCTGCGATGGAGTTCGACGTGACAACAACGAAGGTCAAATTGACAGCAAAGGTTGATTAAGTGGCTAAAGAGTTTGATTCTGCGATGGTAGAGCCTGATTTTGTTCTGACGTGTCTGGATTTGATGACGGTAGAGCTCATTTCGGCCAGGGGCGGAGCTCCACCTAAGGCCACTAAGGACATGGCCTTAGGCGTGGCCCCAAATCCCTCTTTACCTCCTTTTAATTTTCCATGGCCAAACTGTTAACCTCCATGAAAGTTGTTGGACGACTGGCTTCACCGGCTAATTACCTAGCACATTAGCTGCGCGCTCGCGTTCCGTGGTTGTGCTCTACACGTCAGGGCGTTCCCCCACAACGGGCGTCCCAGTGCACACTCCGCGCAACAACACGCCAGCAAGATGCGCTCGCCGTAAACTTCGCACCACAACGCTCACGTTGTCCACTTGCCTAGCACTTGTTCCCTCCTATCTCGCTACGACACTGACCCTGAGCATGTACAAGTATTGTAACCATTGATCAATAGAAGGTGTGCAATTGATCTTTATTGAGTCTCTACTATCTTCAAAAGTGCTGGTGTGGCCACTGGTCGGCATGGCAGCCAAGGCCATCACGAACCGTCACAGCCCACAAGTCACGTCGCGCACAAGCCTACGAGTCCACCAATTTCTTCGTCGGAACGAAATTCCCTGGTGAATACTCACACGATGTGTGCTTTCCCTCTCTGCCCTCCCTCGATCTCGACGCAACACTCCTGAACGGTCGGACTTGCCAAATCCTAGCAGCACCGTCGATGCGGTGAGGTGGCCCGCACTGCAAAGTCCCCCTCGGCGGATCCCGGTGGATCCCGATTGACAGTGAGTCGCCAAAGATGGAAGGGTGGCACCTAGATTCTTGGTCGCGCGATGGTCGTTCGCTGTGCAACCATGGCGCGGGCAGCGGGTCGGAGGGTGCCCAGCGAGTCTGGTGGTCAGCGGGTCGGAGGGTGCCCTGCGAGTCTGGCGGTGCAGCCATGGAAGAGGCAGACAATGCTGCCACGCTGGTCTGTGTTCCATCCTCTTTGGCACCGTTTCAAGTGTTTTAATCAAATTTGTAGCCCAATTGGACTTGGACTTGGCATTGCACTTTATGATTCACTTTGATCACCATTATGCGGGGTCTCATTTAGGTGATTCAAGTGCTCACGTGTGTGCTCCGCCACTGAATAACCTGAAATTGCTAAAACCTGCTGCTGCCATAGTGCCCATATCACTTGAGTATGCAAGGCAAAAACTGAAGCTTCCGTAGGATACACTAGACAATATGGAAGCATTTTTATGGATAGATCAGTTATCAGTACCATCAGGACATGTGAGAAACAACTTCGTGAGAAAACGCCATTTCTGTTGCAGTGAAGAAAACTCAAACATTCTTACATGAATCATGAATTGAAGGTACCTTTTATGTAATATTAAGATGCAGGTGGCGTCAGGGGTGGAGCTCCACCTAAGGCCACTAAGGACATGGCCTTAGGCGTGGCCCCAAATCCCTCTTTACCTCCTTTTAATTTTCCATGGCCAAACTGTTAACCTCCATGAAAGTTGTTGGACGACTGGCTTCACAGGCTAACTACCTAGCGCATCAGCCGTGCTCTCGCGTTCCGTGGTTGTGCTCTACATGTCAGGGCGTTCCCCCACAACGGGCGTCCCAGCGCACACTCCGCGCAACAGCACGCCCACAAGATGCGCTCGTCGTAGACTTCGCACCACAACGCTCACGTCGTCCACTCGCCTAGCACTCGTTCCCTCCTATCTCGCTACGACACTGACCCTGAACATGTACAAGTATTGTAACCATTGATCAATAGAAGGTGTGCAATTGATCTTTATGGAGTCTCTACTATCTTCAAAAGTGCTGGTGTGGCCACTGGTCGGCATGGCAGCCAAAGCCATCACGAACCGTCACAGCCCACAAGTCACGTCGCGCACAAGCCCACGAGTCCACCAATTCCTTCGTTGGCGAACGAAATCCCCTGGTGAATACTCACACGATGTGTGCTTGCCCTCTCTGCGCTCCCTCGATCTCAACGCAACACTCCTGAACGGTCGGACTTGCCAAATCCTAGCAGCACTGTCGACGCGGTGAGGTGGCCCGCACTACAAAGTCCCCCTCGGCGGATCCCGGTGGATCCCGATTGACAGTGAGTCGCCAAAGCTGGAAGGGCGACACCTAGATTCTTGGTCGCGCGATGGCCGTTCGCCGTGCAACCATGGCGCGGGCAGCGGGTCGGAGGGTGCCCAGCGAGTCTAGCGGTCAGCGGGTCGGAGGGTGCCCAGCGAGTTTGGCGGTGCAGCCATGGAAGAGGCAGACAATGCTGCCATGCTCGTCCGTGTTCCATTCTCTTTGGTACCGTTTCAAGTGTTTTAATCAAATTTGTAGCCCAATTGGACTTGGACTTGGCATTGCACTTTATGATTCACTTTGATCACCATTATGCGGGTCTCATTTAGGTGATTCAAGTGCTCACGTGTGTGGCCCTAGGCGTGGAAATCGGCCAGCTCCGCCACTGATTTCGGCAGTTGCGGCGTTGATTCGACAATCTCCTGCACCGGGAAGAGTTTTCTTACTGAGCCAGCCAAGCTTGTCGGGCAAACAGGTGAGGCAAGGAGAGCCACCGGCAAGCGTACCAAGCGTGCCCTTAATCCTAACATTCCTACCATATTGTAAAATAACTTCCAATAAGGTCGAGATGTATATTATAAGGAATTTTACTGTTTAAACTCAATGCACTCTATTCTGTATATTAGAATTGTATATATCTTTCCATCTTTAGTTCCAAATTTTTATTCCACCATGGGATGGTGAGATGGATTTTTTTAACACAGGGTTATAGGGATGAAAATGGATCAGATCAGATAATATCTTTACCACATCCACATCCATATTTTTTTTGTCAGATGTGGAGCGGAGCGGATATTACACGGATGTCGAATATGGTGCGGAGTCGAATCGGTGTCGGAGCTGATGTGGATTAGTATAGTCAGATAATACATGCTTGTATTCAGTTTCAAATGGTGACAAATAATGCTTTACGCAGGATTGCGGCTAAGGGTTTTTATGCACATGCACACACTATATATATATGACTAAAATTTTGTGTGCTAAAAAATTGTGTATAGGTAAAACTTAAAAGGTCATAGTGTATGGGCTATATTGGGTTATCATAGTAGTCAGATATCCTATTATAGGTCTCGGATTATTCGCATTCAATTATCAGATATAATCCATATCCGTCGGATATCACTAACACCATATCCTAATCCGCATCCGCATACAATCGGATTCAGATTATCCACATCTGCTTCGATATAAAAAACTCTTCTCTATATTCGCATGATTTGGATTCGGATCGGATCGGATGCGGAAATTATCCACACCACTTTCATCCTTACTCAGGGTACTCCATATGGATATTAGAGTCTTGGTTTTCCTTTTAATTTTGAATTTGTCTTTTTCTTTAATGTAGTTTCTTTGAATTAATCAAGCAAGCTCGGGAGGTGCTTTGCCATTTCATTATATTATAGTAAAAAAGCAGTTTGTACATGATCTTCTAAGCTAATATCTAGGGGCCTAGTCAGCTAATGAGAATAAGAATAGCGACAACTGGTGGCAGAGACTTCGTTAAGTCTATATTTATATGATGATGGGGATCTATCTTTTTCTTGGTGGTCAAATCCTATGTACATAACCAAATACTCCCTCCAGTTTGGTAAATGAAGTCGTTTTGGACATGATTTGAGTCAAACATTGGGAATATAAATCATGAATAACTTTTAAGTCATTGAGTTTGGAAATGTGAAAATTACATCAATAGATTCGTCTTGCAAAATACTTTCGTAAAAGTATAATGTTAGTTTTTAGCAAATATTTTTATAAAAAAAAGAAGTCAAAGTTGTACTTTGGAGACCGTATCGCTGTCCTAAACGACTTCATTTACCAAACCGGAGGGAGTATAAACTATTGTTTATTGTTTAAAATTTGCTACTCGGGCAACTATCTATTTATTGCGCTGAGACCTTATTTATTGCGTTGATCCTTTTTTCCCAAGTTCGCACATGTACGTGTGTGTGGTAAGGGCACCCGCAGTGGAGATAAATATGTTCTCTACAGTATGTACACGTCAGCGTTTTGTCCTGCGTGGAGGAGAGAGAAGAAGTGCATGCCTATGTACCTGGCGAGAGCCGATAGCAGCTCTTTCCACGCGCGCGGGTCCCACTCACGCGGTGATTACCGTGCCGTCTCTCCTCTCGCTCGCGGCTCCTATACCCTCTTCTCTCACCTCGCTCCCTCCACTCTCCCTCCGGCCTCCAGGCCTCCGCCATGGCCCGTGGCCATGCAAGCGTGTGCAGGGTAGGTGTCGGGTGCCGGCGGGCCAGCTCGGTGAGGGGAGGCGAGAGTGGCCGCGCGGCGCAAGGGGATGTGGGTGCGCTCGGCTGGCACCTCATAGGACACGGCCTCTGCCGCCGCCGCATGCAGGGTGCGCCACTGATGCGGCTGGCGGTGTGGACGCCACCGCCGGCTGGGGCTCGTCAGCGTCGCAAGCGGGACACGCAGCTGCCGTCGCGAACCCAGCTAGAAGCAGGTGCGGAGGCGGGGGCCATGGCCGTCGGCGTGCCGCGCTGGGCCGCCAGCCGGGGCCAGGTGGAGTCTAGAGTGCAGGCGGATGGGCCATGGGGTCAAATGAATCTCAGCCTCAGTGCATACGGAGGTGAGCTCCAGGCCGTCGTCGCGAGTCCCGGTCTCCCGGCATGCCTGAGGCCATGGTCGCCGCTGCAGGGAAGCCAGAGATTCGGCGCGGCGGCACGGGGAGGCAGCCATGGCCGGGGAGGACAGCGCATGGGCGAGGACCAAGGAGGCAATCCGCGGGTGGACCTGGGCGTCTGGCAGAGGGGCAGCACGGAGGGGGTGGTGCGGAGCTGGTGCGTGGCCCGGTTGCCGATTGGTCGGCGTCCAAGCCTCGCCGGCCAGAAGTTGCGGGCTGCGGCCAGACTGAGGAAGCGGTCATCCGTGCGGCCACAGACGAGCGCAAGGACTGTTCGTTTGGCTTATCAGCCACGAGCCAGCCGTACTTTTCTCTCGGAACAAACCAGCCACCACCAAACAAACCCAACAAGATCTTTTCTCGAGAAAAAGCCAAAGACCGTACCACCAGCCAGCCAAACGAACAGGTTGGTGATTAAAAAAATCTGGAATCATGGGGCCCACGATGCTTTGGAAAAGCATGTGTAAAAGATGATCCATTGTATGACTTATCTTTATTGCTCTCTATATCTTACGTGTCCTAAGTTATAGAGAGTTGGTATCTTTAACCACAGCGGCTGACCTAAACCTCTTTTGTAAGCATGGGTTCTCATGTGAACTTTTTTTAGCATTGGTTCTCATGTGGACTCCATATATGTTACATGAAACCTTTAACTCCACGTGATGTATTTTATTAGTTATGTTGTGACTTTGATATAGAGTATTTTGTTATTAATTGGAACCGTTAGATCTTCATAAAATCCAACGGTCTATATTCTTCTCTTTTTTTGATTGACTAACGTGAGAATTTCTAGACCCTCTCAGCGAACGTGGTGGCTTCTTTTAACACTCAAATACAAAGATAACTAGCAAGTTGGCCCGCGCTAATAGCGCGGCTAGATTTGATAAACCATATTTTTTAAAATGCTATGTTAGCATCGTATTTTCTTTATCCATCTTAATTTATTATCCATCCTCTTGAAATCACTAATACCAATGTAAATATTGGAGCTCAAAATTCAGAACTGATATTGATACGCTCGAATTTTGTTATTGGATGACGTTTTAATTGATGGATGAAATCTGACCTAATAACGAACGCTATTCGATTCGTTATTTGACGCTTTGTTGCACACTGCATACAGTGTCAACCTCTAAGCTCTGTATTGGACAGAAATTGTTGTTCACCCTCTCATCACTTAGTCCTCGTCTCAACCGACTTAGCCTCTTACTCCCCACTCTCGATGATCGAACTCTGCCTTGTTGATTATATGGCTCCTAAGTTTGGCTCGGTTGTTGACCTCACACGGAGTCTGGGTTCTCCACTTTCTGATGCATAGTTCCAACTCCTCCAGCGAGCTCGTCGTACCTCGTGGCACCGTTGGTTGTCGACGTAGGTAACCTTGAAGCTTGATCTGGGGTGGACTCAAGCAACGGTAGCGTAGGTCCTCCTCTCTTTCCATATGGGTGCATCCCCTTCTTCATCTCATCTAATGGTATCTTCTTCCTCTCATCTAAAAGTTTCTCTTCCTTACGATCAACGACGGTCGATGCTCCTTTCTTTTTCTTCTTCCTGCTCATCGATGGCCCCTCCTTCGTTGATGGTGCATGGCGATCGACTCTCTCTCTTCTAACTTGCAATCCCCATAAATACATATGATGTTTCTTATATATATATATACACACACACACACATTATATCATGTTTCCTAGGATATATATTTATTGCTTGAAATGCTATGTCCTTATTCATTGTTAAATATACATTGTCTTCTAAAATGTAACTATTATGTTTGACACTACTTTATAACTTCCAAGATAACTACTGATCATCAATAGTAGGTAACGTTATTCATTGTGGGCATACTTGTGTTCATCATCGTGTTCATTGTGTTGTTTGGTTCTTCACGCATCTCATACCAACCTATTTCAAAAGTTTTCAAAAGATTAGAAGATATACAACAAACCAACTTGATATCATCACTTTCATTCTTATTTGGAAGTTTACTATGCTTATAGATATGTGTAGTCGAAGAATTGTTTCTCTTTATTTATTATAGAGGATCTCATGTCACTAACAGGTGACCTATTCGCAAGCAAGCCCATGTTCTAGGGACACAAAGTCCCTCTACTACAGAGCATGCTTATCCTAAATGGTGACATCATACTGATAATTCAATTATCTCCCTCAGGTCTATTGTGCAAGATAGATATTTGCATTGGGTAACTTAAGTTTTTCCGCACATCGTGATAACTTCTCAGATGTATCACAATACTTGTTCATGTTACAATGCTTATGTTTTCTCTTGTTATCTTCCCTCTTTTGTCAACCTTACGCCTTCTTATTTTTTCAAGTATTTTGCTAATTGTTGTAGCCATTTATAGCCACCTGCTTTGTCCACTATTGTTGTCTACCACCTTAGTTCTTCTCTGACCAAAGGAGTCGTATCGCGTTGGTTGCTATCTAGGAAGCCATTATCTCGCTTTCGGTCTCCAAACCCCATATGGTTAATGCCAAACCATACTTAACATCTTCTTTGTCAAATTACTGCTATGCAAACCTACATGAACTGTTCATCAAATTTATCTTATTTTATCATCTCCTGTGGCATCTGATTTTTTGTCTCCATAAAATCCAACGATGTATATTCTTCTCTTTTTTTATTAAACATTAACTACTATTTTTCTTATTTTTAATTCCGAATTTATGTATTTATTAACTGTATTTGTATTGAATACAGACTCTTTGGATTTCCTTATTTTAATTCTGAATTTATGTATTCTTTGGATTAATCTAGACCTTCAGATCTTCATAAAATCCAACGGTGTATATTCTTCTCTTTTTTTGATTAATGTGGGAATTTCTAGACCCTCTCGGGAAACGTGGTGGCTTCTTTTAACACTCAAGTATAAATATAATAGATAGATAATAGATTTCTTGTTGGGCGATATCGAAAGTAACAAGAAAAGCAATGCATGAAGGAATTTTTCAAAACCCTTTAGCAACTATGGCAGCAGACCAGCAGTCAATCTGCTCATCGACGAGTTGCAATTCAAATGGAATTTCATAAAAGGAAGAAGAAAAATGGGAAATAGCCTCGTAGATTGATTATATATCTGAAAGGAGTTTGCATAAAATGAACATTTGCAGAGATGAGGAAATTTTTGTCAACATAAGAGGGATCTTCGAAATATGAGGGTGAAACAGTGAACCATATTAAGGGCCCCTTTGGCAGGGCTTCGGCTGTGGCTAAAACGGCTGCGGCTGTGGCAAAATAATGGCTTCTTTGGTGAAGCTGAAGCCATTTTGTAAAGTGTTTGGCAAAATGGCTGTGGTTGTGACTTCTATGTCACATGTGGGGAAGAAACCACGGGAAGCCACTATTTTTGGCTTCACCTCCGTAGTACAAATTCCAAAATGGCTTCTCCATGGCTTCAGCTTGGAAGCCGTTTTTTGTTAGGGGTTTGGTAGGGCTTCTGTAAAAGCCAATGGAGAAGCACTTGGAAAAGCCATGTCAAAGGGCCCCTAAAAATCTTCGTATGAGGAATTTATATTTATATAATAAAACAGAACCCAAGAATCATCACATCGTAAGAAATTATTTAACGCTTCACAACACGTGAATGTAAAACCTGCAATGCCAAGCTGCAAACCTGCACCCATGACCCATGGCGCGCACAGCAAAAATAGCCAACTGCAATCCTGCAAACCCCAGATACTCTACTCTACAACCCGCATTTACATGGCAGGGTGGCGGTGGCACGGGCAACCGACACGCAATTTACAAAACGCCATACAAATCGCTACTGTACAAACATCCACAACAAAAGCCCTTCCCCATTTCACAACGATCGAACAAATGCCCAGCTCATCGATCACCCAAAAAAGAATTGCACCCCAAAACTCGTTTCAGCTTCCAAGAATGAACGACCACCTGGACGACGTGGACATCTCTGCACCTTCTTCCACCCCGTAGTCTTCCACTCTTCCTTTATTTCCCCCCTTCAAGAGAAGCCGATCGTCTTGCCGAGCAGCCATAGGAAGAGCGTCCACTCCAGCATGAATATCGTGTGCAGGTACGACCGGTCCAGCGTGAACCCGAACACCGTGATCCCGGCTCTGTTGTTCTCCAGGTATGTCACTGAAATGCGAACAAAGCCGGTTATCAAGAACAGTTCAGCAACAAGCAAGGCGGGAAGCAGAGCTACTAAGCCACCAATGGCAGGATGATTACCTAGCGCCTGCCTCTTTTGGAAGGAGATGACGTGCACGTGCGGCAGATGGATCTTGGTGTTCTCCAGAAGGTCCTCGTCGTCGCCGGTGTAGTCGCCGGACTCCGTGTCGCTGTCACTCGAGGGGTCCTGCTCGATCATGGAGTTCTGGTTGGACCCGGGCTCCCCTTCCTCGTCCTCAACGGGCGCGATGGTGCAGCAGGCGTGCCACTTGGTGGTGTGGCCGGTGAGCGCCTGCGCCTGGTGCGTGATCTTCGCGGCGCTGCTCAGTATTATGATGAGCCCCGACATGAGCACGACTGAACATAGCTGGAAGACGTGAAGAAAAAACGTCAGAATATCCCCGTTCAGCAAGGAGGAAACGGAAAAGGTAGAAATTAACATTGAAGATTGAACTACTGTTAGGATTTTGAAGCTGCTGTTGAAATAAATCGTGGCTGACTTCTAATATTGTAATCGTTCTTTTAGTACTAGTAAACCATGGGATTGTTGTTTGAGTGAATGTGCGCGCATGTGAGTACCAGGAATCCCACTCTTTGACTTCTTACTAAGCATCTCTTTCAGACAATTGCTATCGTATCTACGAGTAAAAGCTGACAAAATCGCATTTGGTGGCTGCAAAATTCAGTCATGAATAGCTGATTCCAATATATTCATCGGCTGGTCCTGGTGTTGGGGAAGTCGGTCTTCGGAAGCGTCGCCTCGTCCGCCCACGCCGAAAACCTTCGGTGTGCACACGGTTTCGGTCTCGCGGGAAGACCCTTCGCTACGAGCACTAACGAAACACTAATGCCGCTCTGTCCTATAAGTTTTTTGTGCGGGGAAGATCCATCGTCGTTGCACCCACCTTCGGCGCCGAAGGCGCCGGCATCGGTGTTTTCGGTAATGGAGGCCCAAGGGAAGCGGGGGGCGAGAGCGCCGGCCCGGACGTCGCGTCCGGAGCCAGCGGCGGCGCAGATGAAGCGCCCGAAGAGGCCCGACGACCCCCGGCCCGGGGTCGCTACGCCGGCCCGAAGGGCGAGCAACCCCGGACACGTGGCCACCGCCGACGTGTAAAGTGGGCTCCGGTCGGGGGGGAGGAGACAAGGGCGGCCGCGTGTAAAGGCGTTTCGGCCGTACGAAGACACGCTGGAGGCCTGTACGACGCGGGGACTTACTTGTTATGCCCTTGTAAAGTGTTTAAAGCGGTTTGTCAGGGACGGAAAAGGTGTAATTGAGGCAAATGACTATGCCCAGGGGTCTCCTATAAATAGTGAACCCCTTGTAATGAAACGGATACCCTGTAATGAGAAGAGAGCACCGAAGGCCTTTGCCGCTTCTTCGGTCTTCGGTTTGCGAGTATTTTCCTTGTTCCGTCTTCGTAAGTTTCGCGTTTCCTTTCCTCGCCCAAGTAGAAGTAGAAGTAGGAACCTCGCAAGAAAGGGCGAAGGTAGGGAGTGAGTTCGGGGGGGCATTGTGTCGGCGTCCACCCTTCGCCCGATTTCCACCAACACCTGGCCTGATAGCATCACATCACATAATTAGCTGTTGGCTGTTGTGATGTCAAGTACTTGCATCCTGGCAGAGGGTTGTGCCACTTTGGCTCCAGAGATGGAGGAGGACATCTGGACATCTTTTCACGATTAAGATCCAGGCATCAGACAAGATATATAACTAGTTGAGCATATCACATCACACCTCAGCTTTGCTGTTTCTGGCACCACAGAACTATAGGTTAGGAGGTTTTACGATCGAGGATTTGCAGCCCAATGTTCAGACCACCTGTAATTTCCATTTGGTTAGGTCGAAATTCTCCACCCCATTGTAGGCAATCCATCAACCAGCTCAATGATTCTATATTCCCATTGCGCTTAACTAAACGTGACACATCGGCAATTAATGGTTCCGTCTAGATTAAGAAAGCATACTACGCCGTAAAGTTTTCCTCTCCTCGATCAGGGATTCAGGGTTTGCCGTAAGAACATAATTTGGGAATTTAGCAGATTATGCCTAATAATCCAATTGAGCGAAATTGATCACGGGGTGGAGCAATTGAGCGGTAGCGCGACTCACCGCGAGCTCGCCGGTGTTGAAGAGGTCGTCGACGGAGTCGTGCCGCGTGGTGAGGAGCACGGCCGCGAACTGGCTGGCGGTGGCGATGAGCAGCGCGGCGACGATGAACTTGCGGAAGCGGTGGCTGATGACCTTGAGCTGCTTGCGGATGTCGAGGTGCTCCCTGAGGACGCTGTCGACGCCGACGCGTCCCTCCTCGACGTCCTCGAGCAGCGACCCCGCGAAGTCCTCGAGGCGGAGCCCCTGGAGGTGGCAGATGAGGCGGAAGAGCACGCAGGTGAGTAGGTAGACGGCGCTGCGGTACATCCAGGACGCCATCTCGAGGGAGCAGGCGAGGACGTCGCTGAGGACGTCGTTGGCGAAGAAGGGGACGCGGTCGGCGGAGGTGGCGTACCACCAGGCCTTGTACGCCGCCTCGGCGGCGAAGCAGGGGGCGACGAGTGAGGCGAGGAGGCGGAAGGAGAAGGCGAGGCGCGCGGTGTAGTGGATCCGGACGCGGTCGCTCTTGGTGCGGAGCTTGTCGAGGTAGAGGAGGCGGCGGAGGCCGATGCGGCGGAAGGAGGAGGAGAGGCAGAGGAAGCCGGCGGCGGAGGCGGCGGAGAGCGAGAGCTGGACGACGGCGGAGAAGGGGCGGCGGGAGGCGCGGAAGGCGAGGAGGAAGTGGGCGGCGGCCGGGACGAGGACGGTGAGGGCGAGGAAGAGGAGCCATGAGAGCGCGGACTGGAACGGGCCCGAGTGGTCCATGCACACCCAGCGGAGGCAGGAGCGGAACCACTGGAGCTCGTCGTCGGCCCGCGACGCGCACCGCTCCATCGCCACCCCGCGCTTCAGCGCCGACGGGAGGAGGGGCTCCGCCGACGCCACCGCCGCGGCGTTGGCCGCGGTCGGCCGACGCCCCATGGGTTGGTTGGTTGTTAGCGCCGGGTGGGGGTGGGGGGCGGGAACGAGAACGAAGAGGGGCGGGAACGAGAACGAAGGATCGCCGCGCCGCCGCGCTGCTGCTCTGCTCTGGTCGGGGCGTCGGGCGGCTCTGTTTCGCTTCGGGCGTGGCGTGGCGCGGGTGGTGGTGGCAGAGTCCAAGTGGAAAGGAGAGAGACGGGCAGGGGTGTTATATAATGGTGGCGGCCGTGGGTGTGCTGGCTGCGAACGACGGGGTTGCGTGCGCAGTGCGCGCGGGATCTAGGCATCTGGTGGGAGGGAGTGGGATGCGTGGCGAGGGGACACGGGACGGCGGAGGGCCAGCGGTGGGAGTGGAAGAGTTGGATGCTTCCATTTCGATGCCGCGGCGCGGCGGCAGAGGAGTCGTCTTCGTCCAGGGCGGCGGCGGGTCACAGCACAGGGGAAACGGCGATGTTTTGTTTACCAGTTTTCTCACGGCAGGACGGTGACGGGTTTTGACGGCCGGGGGTCTCGGCTGTCTGGCACAGCACTGCGGTGAACAGCTGTTTTATCGAGTAAACAGCTGATTTCATCAGATTGGTATACGTGGAGTGGAGGGTCCTATGTGCTAATATATTTTCGCGCTGGAGTTTTGTGCGTGCCTTTGTCTTACCTGCGTCAGCCGCCCACTTGCACCATTTCGAAACTGGAGAAGAAACTAACATGGGTCACACCATACCATATCCTCGAGTAATATGTACTCCTACTCCTATATCAGTATACAATCTGGAGTAGCGTACGGTAGCGGTTGTCTCTGTCCAGTGTCCACGCACGATACGAGCTGAGACACATCCTTGAATTTGCTACGCACAATGGACCCAGGTACCGGCATGCTTCAGTGTAACTGCAGGAATGAATGGCCGTCAACGACGCCAGCAGCCCTCGACTCTCGGCTCGAGCCCCGGCCGGACCTGCGTCCCCGGGCACGGGGCGCCTGTCAACGTTGACACACGGAGAAGTGCGCGCGGGAGCGGCGGAGAAGTGCGCCGGCGTATCCCGCCCGTCTTGACGCGGACACGCCAGCAGACGGGGCCGGGCGGATCGGCGGCAGGCCAGGGCGGCGGAGTGCGCGGCAGGAGATGGATCTCTCGCACGCGCTTTTCCTTTGCCCCAGACCCCAGTTCGCAGCGCACGTCGCGCTCAGGCGTCGTCGCGGCAAAAGGCGTGGTGTCGCGTCGCGCACGTGGCTGGTATCCTCCCTCCTGTTGGCCATCGGCCCATGGCCTACCGCGCGCGGAAAGGGACCGTGTGCCCCGGCCTGCCCGGCTCGTCTCGCCGCCGCCGCCGGACCGCCGCTTGGCCGACGCCAAGGGGAACCTCAACCTGGTGGCCACGGGCACACGCGTCCACAGGAGTTGGCGCGCCTTCTTGAACGGTTCGGCGTGGGCCTTTTCCAACGATCTCAAGGGCTACGGGGGGGACAGATGATGATGATAAGCGATACTACTTGCGATCAGCCCATGAGTGCTCGGCCGCTCGGGAGACGCGCGCGGAGCCATACCGATCGATGATAACCTGGCGCGGCCGCAGCTTCGTTTGGTTTTGTTTTCCGCCCCGGATCACGAAGAATCCAGCGAACCGACCCTGTCACGATCACTCGGCCGCTGAGATATCCGTCCGGTCGTGATCCAGCTCGGCGTGACTGCAGGAGCTCGCGAGTTTTCAGGAGGATCACCACACCACACCACCTGCTCCATTTCGCACCACTGATCAAGAAATGAGTGCCGCCGCGCGCGTCCAATCATCAGTAGTATATATGCAGTACTGTTGATCAGTGCTGTGCATATCACCGACCCTCTGCAGTGTGATCATCACCGAGTACCCGCGGTCTTGACCAATGATCACGCACAGCACAGCCGCACAGGTGACAGGTTTGTGGTGGTGGCAGGCAGGTATCGGTACGTGCCGCGTGGACACCGAATGATTTGCTGGTTGAAGGTGGAAGTGGAATCAACGCACGCTCCCCACGCTGACGGTGCGCCGCGGAACACGGCCACGGCCACCACCAGTCCACCACCCCCGCGTGGCGACGTGGCGTGATCGATCCATCTCCACGATGTGCGAGCGCGCGAATCACAGTTACTCCCTCCGTCCCAAAATAAGTGTTCATCTCACATTTGGTGGAGTCAACGAGTTGAACTTTGGCCTGATATATGGAAAATAATATTAATATTTGTGTCTCTAAACAAGTTTGACTCCTCAAAATGCATTATATGACAAAGGGTATTTTGGTCATTTTACACCTCACATTGGTTTGCATGCTTTCGGTCCTAGAAGGGGAGCACAAGTTTACGGGCGACCCTAGGGAGCGCTTCCTACGATCGATGTCCGACATGCTGTCGGAAGGCTTCCCGTGTGCGCAATCATTAAATATAAACAATTTTTTTTTGAAAAATTGGCAAATAAAGTTTGGCGGTAACTTTTTTCGAAAAAAAAGTAAACAAACAAATTTTAAATACAAATTAAGAAAAAATCTTGCAAAAAAATTGTCTTAAATGAACTCGAGAAAATAAAAAATGAGATAAACATTTTGCAAAAAGTTTTGAAAGAATTTTTTTTTAACAAAGTTTTCAAGGAAAATTCAAGAGGCAAAAAAATTTGAAAGCAAAAACTTTATAAAAAATATATTGATGACAACATTCGAGAAAATAAAAAATGAGATAAACATTTTGCAAAAAGTTTTGAAAGAATCTTTTCAACAAAGTTTTCAAGGAAAATTCAAGAGGCAAAAAAAAATTGAAAGCAAAAACTTTATAAAAAATATATTGACAACAAAATTCAGAAAAAAAATGAGATAAACATTTTGCAAAAAGTTTTGAAAGAATTTTTTCAACAAAGTTTTCAAGGAAAATTCAAGAGGCAAAAAATTTTGAAAGCACAAACTTTATAAAAAAATATATTGACTTTAGACAAAATAAACTCGAGAAAACTTAAAAGAGATACAATTTTTAGAAAAGTTTTGGAAAAAAGTTTGACAACAAAGTTTTGAAGAAAAGATTACGGAAAAATTGTGCGGCTAAAAAAGAAAAAATGAAAGCAAAAAGGTTTATACAGACACAAAATTCCGAGGCAAAAATTAGAAGAGAAAAAAAAACAACCAACCACGTCGGTAGCGTGCACCCGACGGAGCTCCTCGCGCCGCGCGCCCATGGCGGAGCGCACGCCGCCGCCACGGCCACGGTCGCGGCCTCGATAGAGCTCGTCGAGATCCGTCGGGTGCTCACGGTTGGGACAAGATCTCGCCGCGAGAGCTCGAGTAACACCACCGGCCGCAACGCCACGAGGAGCGTGCCGCCGCTCCCGCCGAAGAGCAGACCGCCGTTGACCCCGGGAAGAAAGCTCGGAGGGCGTGCCGTTGCTTGGAATCTGTAGATCGGGAGTTCGGGATGGAGGAAAGAAAAACAAAGAGAAGAAAATTATTGGAGGAAAGAGACGCGAGAACTCGAGGTGATAAGGTTTTGCTTTGGGGTCCACCACGTGATGCTGCACAGCTGCAAGTGAGGAGTCGACCGGGAGGACGAAAAGTTATGGCCATCATTAAACTTAACATTGTGGTCTTAGAATGCATTTATTTTGGGACGGAGGGAGTATGTGAGAAGCTTTTAGAGTCCCTTGTCTTTTGTGGTTGGTTAGTCGAAGTTGCATTTTGCATTTATTTTGGGACGGAGGGAGTACGATGTGATCCCGAGGAAGCCGGCGGGCTCGGCTCGGCCGCCCTCGCACCCGTTCTCGATCCTTCCACACAACGCGGATCTCACCCCCCGCGCCTCGTTTTCCGACTTTGGGCAGTGGGCATGGGCGGTGCAGATTGTTTCGAGAGAAAAATGTTATTGGTACCAGTTCTTTGGTGGGCGATTTGTTCGAGAGAAAAGTACGGCAGGCTGATAAGCCAAACATGCGTTCCCTTCGGGAAATTATTGTTACTGCGACGGCGCGGGAGTGTCGTTTTGCCGGTGTCCTCACGCTTCAGGTTGCGACCTCTCTGAAGAAGCCGACGGCTCGGCAAAGTGACGAAACGCCGGGGTGCTGACTGCTGAGTCACACATGATCTACCAGTAAACAAACGGCAACATCTTTCTACCAGGTTCCGTCTTGATTGATTGGCTGACGACACACGGGAGCCAGGTCAGACCGGGTGTTTTCTTTTCTCTCTCTCCCCCCTCTCAATTGGCTTATCAGGCATGTTACACACGACCAGATACATGCATGCGTACGTACTGTAAACAGCTTGGTGCTTATCAGATGAACAAGTCGACACCTCCATCATTGCAGATCCCAAGGGGTACCTGACACGAACCAGTCTGTGACGGCCCGGCCCCTTTCTCATCAGGAGTCAGGCGAAGGGAGGCTAGAGAGATGTTGTCAAAGGGGGACTGATGGGCGAGACTTGCGTCAATAATTGCAATTCTTTTATTCCGGTTAACCGGGTTTGGTCCGGCTGAAACCCAATTGACCGAGCTGATTCCTAAGGAAAATGGAATAAAGAAACAATTGACTGGGGAAAAGAAATTTTTTTGGGGGGCGGCAGAATATTCTGGGGTCAATGTGGAGCAATAATTTTCAAGAATCAAGACCATTTCGCTGCCCCTTTGGGCGGTCGGTCAGATAGCGTAGATAACTCGGTTCAGAGGCAAAGGATGAGAGCCACATATCAAGGGGCTCATGGCTCTGAATTTCGCCGGAGCCAGATCGTGTAGGGCAACTCTTGGACCCGCGAAAAGGGTTCATTTGCTGCTTCCAACTCGATAAAAGAAATGAAGTGGAGGGACATTTTCTGTTGTTTCCCCTGTTCTTTTCTCTTGTTATTACCCGGCATGAAGAATTCACTAACGAAATTCACGAAAACTAATTTCTTATAGAAATGCTCATGAATAATATGAATAACATACACTACAACGCGATTTCTGGCTCTGATGATGAGACGTCGGAAATATGGGGCGGCAAGCACACGCTGGCACGCATCTCTCCACAGTTCACCACATTAAGCTCGACGATGGCAACAGTTACGGCTCCCAGCCGCTACCTACCGTTAAGAAATTCAGGAAGAGGACACGAGGCCGTCTAGCAAAACGGAAGAAAATCGAGCAGGTGCGCAGCGCAGCTGGACGCTGCTGACACCCTTTCTGAGTTCTGGTTCCTCATGCAAACATCACTGAACGGGATTTTTCTGGCTTTTGTCGCCAATTTACCATCTCAAAAACAGAGGGGGGAAAGGAGTTTGTGTGCTTCTGAGCTGAATTGGGCTCAAACCTTGCCCAGCCCGGCCTGGATTGGGGGGCTCAAGAAAAGAGCGACTGGGCTCCAAAACAGGCCTGGCCTGATATGCCCCAATTTAGCAAGTTAGATCCAATCTGCTGATCATAAACCTGAACAAATATATAGTGGCATAACACAAGAGAAGATTGAACAGCCTTCAAACTGGAGCATTTTTTGAGACAGTGTGACAAGCCATGACTTTTCCCCCTCAATGCAGTACTATATATATAGCGACCAAATAGGGTAAGTGAAACGTAGCATTAGCCTGACAAGCTTCATACAGTCATACATAAACCGAAATCTGACCTGAAACTATTGTTGTTTGCTACAGCTTATGACAAGAGTGGCCTGTAGTATAGGTTCTGAGCGTCAGTGACGCTTGAAAAACTCCACCATGGGCTCGTATATGAGTTTTGGAGCATTGTAACCCATCACAAAGTCACCATGAGCGTAGTCCGGCATGTACAGCACCTCGATGTCATCACTGTCGTGCTGCCTGACCAGCGTCCGCAGGAGGTGCCTGGTGTCCGGGACATCACCGAGGAAATCCTGGCCACCATGGGTGAGGAACAAGGGCATATGGGGCGGAATGGCCGAGAGGTTGTATAGAGGGGGTTCTGGCTGATTGTAGTGCTTCATGTTCTCCTTCTTGTTTCCGTAGTCGTACTTTCTGATCCCTGCTTTCCTGACCACTTATGACACATAAATTGAGAAGAAAAAAGTGAAGTTAGCGCTGCAACTAGTCATTGGGCAATGGTTATTTAGTTCTCCGATAAAGATTCTTACGCTGCGACATGTGAATCATGTTTTTCATAGAGCTTGATTGTGGACCATGCTGTAGGAAGATGCACGTAGTCGAAGTATTGAGGCAGCAGTCCGGTCCTTTGGTCATCAGATCAAATTCAATGAAACCACAGTTAATACGGATCATGGCCAAGCACCAGGATCATATATACTTTTTTCGGAATTCAATAAAGTGGAGGAAACACCGGTACCTGCTACTGCTGAAAATATATCATAACAATTAACTTCAGGGTCTGTGCAGACTTCACCCAACAGTTCTTGTGTAACTGGCCTATAATGCAGCAGAGCATTCATAGCATCAACAATCAAGTCTTGATCTAACACATTGAGATTAGATTTGAGATGGGTTACCCAAAATAACAGCACACACTATCTATTTGAAACAGATCACTGGTAGAATGTTTTTCCCCTTACAGCAAAGGACCCCTGTTAGGCTATTCTAACATCATAGTATGCTTCAGCTTCTATGAGCTCACCAGAGAGCTTTTGAGCACACTACTATTCATAACTAGTACGCGACTGTAATGAAAGTCAATGTTACTGAATCCCGCCTACTTTATACTCTTCCTAATAAGAAATACAAGAAGTTGTAGCAGAGATATTTACCCAACAGGATTAAACTCATGATAACCCAGCATGTGAATTGTCTGCATGATACAAAAAACAGATATAGTTAGAACATCGAACATGGCCATTATAATCAACAATAAGAATAAGGAGGTTCTAGAAGCTTTACTTCTGCAAGGAAGATACGAGCTGCAAGCAATACGAGTCTGGATTTCATCCTGTGGAGATAAGCAATTGGGCAGAGTAACACCGCTGATCTCACTATGTCTAGTAACTTGTGCTCTGAGAAGGCTGCAAGAATAATCAAGGTTCCCTAGGAAACAGCACAATTTTCAGCATCCTCCCAAGAGCCAACCCATTGGTATATAAATAAATAGGGTCACAAGAATACCAGCGAGTGACCAACATAGTGGATTTTCTTCCCTCCTGTTTGATTATAGACAAACTGAAGTACTGCAGGAAGATCATAATCAGCAAGTTGGTCCCATGTCCAGTCCCAGAAAGCCTGCAAAGACATGCAAATATTCTTTTAGTGAAATATATGACATGCAGTTTCTTAATCAAGCTAGAGATGCAAACCGGGTCTTCTGGGGTGAGGGAGGTATGTTTCCGACTGGACTTCGTTCCACGACAGTTGGCAATCCAAACATCAAAGCCACCGTCTGCCAAAATGAAGGCAAGTGATTGTTTTGGTGTACTTAGTACCCAACAAAAACCATCCTGTCCAATCAACATATCCATTTTAGTCACAACAGAATCCATATAGTATGTGTTATGTTCAACAATGTCCTTACCACCATCAGCCCATGGAATAGAAGTACTGGTGTCCTGTCCTCAGTTGAGTTATCAGCATTACAAACACCATGTGGGATCCTCTTTAAGCTAAGAATGTAACCATCTTCTGTTGTGACCTCATATTCTTCACATGGATAGCCATAAGCTGCTACTCGTGACTTGCACATACCGAAAGGATGGGGCTGCGGGGGGCACCGATCACCAATATTATTTGTAAAATTCTGTATCCTCCAGGAGTGAACACTTTGCAGGTTCAAAGCAATGAAAGAAACCAGGAAACATAGTACATGGAGATTCTGAGCCATCTCGATTGGAACTACGATTTTTGGCAATAGAGCTGATATATCTTCTTGTATCAAACCAGGATGGAAGCTATACTTTTGTGTGGTTCCAAGAATAGGGGACAGGGGTTAGCTGCAGGGATGGCCTCTGAATGAAACTGAGCTTTTAGCTTCATCACTAATGGGCAAGGGACACTAACTTATCGATCATGTTGTGCTATATATGTACATGAATTTCTTTTCTATTTATGCCTTATTTTCTCTCTCTTATAGAAGAATGAGCATGAGATAAATTAAATGTGAGATTGCATAACCATGAGCAAATCAGGTGAGAAAATAAAACTAGTTGTCATAATACCAATCATGCAATCTTGATGATCAGAAACAAAGAGAATAGATCTCACTTCACAACAATTCCATGACCCCAAATGCTGTTCATGACCACTAGGAATGTTGTAGACGAAAAGGTAACCTTATCTAACATACTTATGGAATATATTTCAGTTTAGACAAATAAATAATTAAACATTCAGGTGGCATCCCTGGAGCACGTTATCCAGATGCCCCTCATACGCCAAGTTCATCAGCTCTGCATGAGCAAAGATACAATAATAGTATGCTTGGCTTGCCAAACAAAATGGAGAACATCTCAGTTTGGTTCTTAAACAGAAATTACCAAAATTGACACTGGAAACCAACTAATCTGTATAGGAAAACCAATAAAAAAGTGAAATTCTAGCATTCTGAGAGTAGGGGAGATTATTAGTTTGCATATGCATTATGTGGCATTGGGACAACATCTGGTTACAATAAAGTAAGTTGTTTGGTCACTAAACCCAAAATATATGGTGCGCTGTATATACCTCTTAAAAATACATGCTCTCAAATAGGCTACATTTTGACGGCCAAAGACAAAGTGCGCATATGAACTGCAACGGTTCCCCTCCCCTGCACCACTCTAATGGTTGAGTAACAGTGTAACACAGTAACACCAGATAAGGAAGAAGGGTAAATGGCGTGTAAATGAACGAGGAAGTATATGCACGAACAGGTAGCTTGCGTCCATGCTGAGGAGGATGGCAACCTGCCCTCCGCTCCGGTCTCACCGATGCCTCTTCTGTGCTTGCCATCAGCATAACTTAAGTCTGAAGAAAAGTCGCTCTGCAAGGCAAATGGGAGCTTTTTTTTTTCAGCATAACTGTAAACTCTGTAGGTAACTAAGCACGCGCCAATGCCCAGTTTTACTAGAAGAAGACAATGAGAAGATGAGCTAATATGTTAACATACTTGAAGAGGGAGAATGTGCCTTCTTGTATTCCCCTGCCAACAAATCTCATTGGAAACAGACATCAACAATCTTCTAACCATCTAAATAACAGCAGAAACAAGAGTACGAAAGCTACCTGAACGTTTCAAATCATGAACGTTATGACCTTAACTTATGAACTTTCTAGGAACCTTCTAAGGAATGGGAAAAATAGCATGTTTGGAGCCAATAATATCACAACTGCCAAATTGTACAAAGATGGTTGATTTCGACCACCACCAAGCCAGTTTTTTATTGTTCCTGCAAGACCTGTAGGATTCTCCCAGATTTACGCACAAGTTACAGGTAAAATGACAACCCAAGCAGCAGCTGATATTAACTTCACAACATATCACAGCTTCACTGGAAATGACATGCTTCTTCTTGCTTTCCAGCCAATACGATGTCCGGAACAGTGGTTTAACATGTTGCAGGTTGATTTAAAATTATGAAATCCAACCTAAATGTAAGAAATATACAAGCGAATGAAGAATAAGGTGCTATAAATATCCCCTTGCAATGACCCTTCACTATCATGTTACATGAAACTGAGTGCTAAATTACATGCCTATCTCAAATCTCTTGGCACAATAAGGGTACAATAAATAGGCCCAGCCCCCAGCACACGAATCAGCTACTATGACAACATATTATGTGATCAAAACTGCAACCATATAGGGTGCGAGCAAAACCCATTTAACTCAACACCTTTCGGCCAACCTAGCAGACACAGCCCTTAGCTTAGAATACACTTTGCCAGCAGGAGAACCCAAGATGAGGCTGCAAAGTGAATCCCGAGCAACCTTGATGTTAACAAAGGATCCAAGTATATGAATCTTTGTATCAGCGATGACAATGCGGGTCCTGGTAGAGTTCTCGATGGCGTACTTGGTCTTGCCTCCTTTCCCTGATAGGCGGCCAATAGCACGTGACAGGTGCTCCCCTCGCAGGGTTTTCACATCCTTGATCTCAAAGGAATCCACATACAGGTCATCAAGACGTAGCAGGGCAACGGCATCAGCAATGTCAAACCCAAGCATAAAAGCATGCACAAAGTCAGCACATTTCTGAAGGTTGCTCACATCTGGTGTGTCTTTCCTTGTTTTCAGCTCCACCCTTCTTGCCTGGAACAGGAAGCAATTTAATGAGTTTGCTGGACAAGAACTTGAAGAATTCATACATGGGAAAAACTATCAAATCATGCAAACAATGGAAATAGGCACATCAGTTTTAGAGAGGGGTAAGCTCAACCATGATGCTCCTTCCCAATTCTGTACTAAACAGTTTTAAAAGCTTTAAAACATTGTAATAATAGGAGAAAATGGTAAAAATGGGAGAGCAATGGCTCCACAGTTTTGCCATTCGGTCCACATTTCATAGACACAGGTGGACCCATTTTGTCATTCACTGAGAGTGGCAAAACTGCGAAGCACCAATGATTACAGTCCCATTTTTACAATTTTCTCGTAATTAATAGCAACACCCAGCAGAATGGCCTTCAGCCAATTACAACTCAGTTCAGCACAGAACCCATGTGCTATTCTCGTGATTTAGAATTGCTCAGGTTACAGATAGGCATTGTTAAATCAGTTATAAAGTCAAATTATTATTTACAGCAAGGCCACAATTCTGAACCTAATAATCATTAGATTTCGAATCAGTTATTGATAAAGGAAAACAGAAGAAGTGATAACCATTAGATTTCGAGTTGCTTTGCTTCAACAATCAAACAATGTAGTATCTTCTTTGCATGAATAATTAGCTGTTGGCAAAGCTTGGGTCATTGAATAATTTAAAATTACAGAGATCTTCGAACAGTCCTGGCACTTCATCACTCAACTGATTAGACCACAGCCAAAATTCTGCTTTCGAACATGCAGCGAATCACCACGCATAGTAGGAAGCTATAGCGCATATAACTAACTCAGAATTTAAGCGACGATGCGAGCCAGGTTTTTTGTGCTCAAATGTAACACGCTGGCTGGGTGATCCCTTTACCTTGATGTTCATGCGGATGTCGACCTTCATGTGCTCGTAGACGGGCGTGTAGATCTCCATCCAGCAGCGCTTCAGCGGCGAGAAGCGGTGCGGCGGCACGGGCACCTTCCGGAACTGGGGCCTCCCGCCGCTCATCTCGCTCGGCATCAGAGCATCGAACCGCGGCTTCTCCACGGCACCCGCGTGGTCCACCGCCATCTCCGCGGCGGCAGTCGCCCTTTCGACCTCCATCCTTCTTCCTTCCGCTGTGGCGGCGGAGGCGGGAAGGAGGCAGAGCCGCGGAGGTCTCGAGTGAGGCTAGGGTTCGGGGGTCGGGGAGGAAAGAGTCCGAAGGGGAGAGTTGGGAGGTTTATTATAAGCCACGGGCTATTTGGCCCAATCGAATGCTGTGCGAGTAGTGCTGTATAATGGGCCACCATTTGAGACCCAAAAGCACAAATCGGCCCAAAAAGCCCATTACGTCCAGACTACTCTCCTCGTCGTCATCGAGCTGTGGCTGTTTTTCCTTTGGCCCTTTCGACCGACCTTCATCAGTCCTCCTCCCAAAACATCGCGATCCGACGTGGCCCAATGACGCCTCGCAGAGCCTTATCCCCTGATCCAAACTCCATCCGCGTGCCGCCGCACACCAAGCGGGAGCCTCGCCGTGCTGACCCCACCGCCTCCCTCCCCTCGTTATCACCCAAAGCGTCCACAACCCTTCTAGAGGAAGACACACAGTTGCAGTAGCAGCAGCCAAGCGAGCAACGAGCTAGCGGCAGCAGCCATGGCGTCCACCTCCTGCTTCCTCATCCAGTCCACCGCCCGCCTCGGCGCCGCCGCAGCCTCGGCGCGCCCCCAGGTGCCGCGGGCCCAGCTCGTGTGCAAGGCGCAGCGGCAGGACGCCGCCGAGGGTGGTGACGCGGTCACCCGCCGCGCCGCGCTCACGCTCCTCGCCGGCGTCGCCGCCGTCGGCGCCAAGGTCAGCCCCGCCGCCGCCGCCTACGGGGAAGCAGGTAACGACTGCACACTTGTGATTAATTAATATCTTTATTATTAGCTCCTTACTTATGATTGGTGGATGGGATCGGTCGATCGGTTCTTGATTGTTGCAATCGCGCGCGCGCTTGGTTTTGCACTTGCAGCCAACGTGTTCGGGAAGCAGAAGCCGAGCACGGAGTACATCGCCTACAGCGGCGACGGGTTCAAGCTGCTGATCCCGTCCAAGTGGAACCCCAGCAAGGAGCGCGAGTTCCCCGGCCAGGTCCTCCGCTACGAGGACAACTTCGACGCCAACAGCAACGTCTCCGTCATGGTCCAGCCCACCACCAAGAAGACCATCACCGAGTTCGGCTCACCGGAGGAGTTCCTCGCCCAGGTCGACTACCTCCTCGGCAAGCAGGCCTACAGCGGCAAGACTGCCTCCGAGGTTTGTTCCAGACTGTTCTCCTGATCCTCTACTCGATCCATTCGGCGACGGCTATTTGATTAATTACCTATATATATGTGCTCGCGCGTGCAGGGCGGGTTCGAGAACGACGCGGTGGCGACGGCCAACATCCTGGAGAGCTCGGCGCCGGTGGTGGACGGGAAGCAGTACTACAGCGTGTCGGTGCTGACGAGGACGGCGGACGGCGACGAGGGCGGCAAGCACCAGCTCATCACGGCCACCGTCTCGGACGGCAAGCTCTACATCTGCAAGGCGCAGGCCGGCGACAAGAGGTGGTTCAAGGGCGCCAGGAAGGGCGTCGAGAAGGCGGCCAGCTCCTTCAGCGTCGCATAAGCATTCTTTTTCTTTGGTTCCAGCACCGTGTACATGTAACGCAGATAGAGAGAGGCTGGGCATGCATGTGTGCTCCTTTGATTTGTACATGAGAACAAAGGCCGAGGAGAGCAAGGATTCATTTCTGCTCTCATCCACGATGTCTAAGAACTCTTAGTATCCCATCGTACTGCTTCGTTTTTTATACCTTGTGAGCTCTACGTAGGGGGTGCGTCATCATACACTATACTACCTACTTTTTTCCCATCATCTAAAAGTAGATACTAGTGCTTCAAGTTTTTCCGGGGGGGATTTCCACAAAAGCTATAATTGAAGAACTCACCAATCAATCGAGACAACACATTAATCTTCGTTGTATATACTTCATATATCACATTTGACTTGCGTCTCCAAACCAGCAGCCTTTCCACCACCATTGAAAATGCTCTGGTGCACTCTTGACTCTAGAGCTAGTAGTAGCTCAATAATCCTAATTCACTCCACACAAGCAATTGTAGAAGATGTAGAAACACACAACATGTAGTAACTAGCTCGCCTGCTTGGATCTGATTTGTGATACGTGGTCGCTTGCTGCTACAAATTAAACCTTGCTTGTGCTGCATTGCTGGTATAAAAGAAACACAAATAACACACAACATGATGTGGCAGTTTATACTATAGCATGACACTGATATGAAAAGTCCGTTTTGCCCTTCCTCCCCTCCCTACGTACTTTCCATCAGCATAAAGGTGATTTTGATAAAAACAAAATTGAGAGACTAAATCGACCTTGAAAGTTGAGGAACGAACTTATTACCCTTAAAGTTCCAGGACCAAAGTGCCTATTTAGCCAATAAAAAACACGTGAGTGCATTGAAGCAGCCGTAAGTGATTTAATAGGAGAAATTAACCCATAACATTTCCTTTTCCCTATGTTCCCCAACCTAATAAGAGTCTGTGTGCAACATCTCTAAATAAACCAAAGAAAGGGGTCATGGTTTGACATGCTTCTATTTGGTGGGCAGTAGGTTGGGCAGCCTGCAACGGTTCGGGCTGTGGCAGCTGAGCTGACTCTGTGCTCTGCTTGTGTGCTGCTCGACGGACTATTATGCATTGGCTCGTTGAGATCGAGTACGCCTGACACAAAAGGCGGGGTGTAGGCCAACATCAATGGCTATGGAATTTGCACTTACAAGAGCCACATGACCGTTGGCAATACCATGCCCTGAAAGGGGAACACTGGTGTTGTGATGCGTTACCTTGTGGCGCAGGGGGCCATCACCGTATGAGCGGGCCTAATGTCGAGGCTCCGACTTCTGCGAGCTGGTGCAATGGCTCTGGAGCATGCCTCACTCACGAGAGATCTGCCACGGTGACCTACCTCACCACCGACCATGACAGGAGATCGGGGAAGTTGGTCGCCTAGTGCCTAAGCCCACTCCACGCTGTGGTGACATAGGATTATACGACCTCCCTAAGTCCCATATGAACCGAGCTAGATTGCCTTCACGTACGGGTCCAGAGCATGGTGGCGTACCCTGCTGCCACGCTTATACTTGCCACGGTACCTCATCGCTGACAACACGATTGTCTCCTGTGCCGGACAACTATCAACTCTGACTGCCAAAGTTGCCTACCTTGGCAGATCGACAACACTATCAGACATGCTCGATTAACGCTAGCAAGCTCTCGATCTAAGCACCTACCACTCGAGGCCTACCCGCATGAGGTGGTGCAGCTACTCCCTCCGTCCCTGAATATAAGAATTCATAGCATTCAAACTTAAGAAATAACGGAGTTGGTAAAAGACATCTATACCCCTCATTTTACACTATCCACCAACTCTCCACCCACTCACCAACTCCTTTATTTTTGTCCTTATCCATAGAAATGCTTCTATTGTGAGCAAAATTTTGAACTCTAGAAATGCTAACATTAAGGGACAGAGGTAGTACCTCGATCGATGGAGAGCTATAGCTAGCATTCCTGTCGAGGATGTCAGGCAATGTTGTCAAGCTGGTGAGGTAGGCAGCGGTGAGGGAAGACATCCGTGCGACGCTGGAGGCAACCGAGCTGTAGGCGATCAGTTACCATGGGTCGCATCAGCGTAGAAGGATGTACACTGCCACACCCTTGAACCCATAAGTGAAGAAATGATCTGGCTCAGCTCGTACGGATCTCCCGTGGAGGCCACGAAGCCACCCTGGCGAGGACTTTAGGTAAACATGACTTGAATCTTGAAATAATATATGTCTAAATCAATTGAATATTTACATGCACAAAATATGAAAAGAATAAAATTATATTAGGTGTTTAAGTTCCTCTGAATTCTAAAATGATGAAAGAAAACTACATGTAAAGATTGGGCAATGAGCAGTTGGCAATCTGCAGTAAACTTTGTTCTCTTAGCTCGTTAAAGCACACAACAACAATTATACATCATGGGCAGGACATGCACTATACACGCCGTGTCGTCCCAGCCTTTGCAATAGGATCCCCTCCTTGGCAATAGAGGATGGATGCGAATATCAGGAGACAAGCAAATGACACGCGAGGGAGGGTATTAGAGTAAGAAAACAAAATGTTGATAACAACCACTTCTGTTTCTTTTACTACTTGTTGCAAGAGTATTTGGACTACTAAACACGACTGTAATGAGCTGAAGTGCTCGGAACTGGAGGCCCTTGTAAATTGGAGGCCCTATTCCGTCGCACGGGTTGCACACCCCTAAGGACGGAGCCAATGACGCTCCGGCGAGAGCGGCGCACCGAGCAGCACGAAGCCGGCTACAGCGGCCCCTAACCACGCCGAGCTGCCCATCCTGTCAGCAATGGCCAAGGAGCCCAACCAGTCCGTGTGGTGAGGCATTAGCTTCAATTCACTTACGTCGCCACATCCACGTTCGACTGGGTGTGGTATGGATTAAAGAGGTAGTGACTACGTGCCATGACGAAGTGGACTAGCATGCATATACTTGTGACTGCCAGCACATCACGGTTGCTAGCTATTTCATAATAATGTAATGTTTCTATTTATTGGACTTGTGTTGGTCTTCTAACTGTGAAATATCGCAATATGTTACTAGTAATTTACTTATAATTTAGAACGGGAGGGACTATATATATATATTCACAAATGATATGCTTCTATTTACTTTTGGACTTGTATTGGTCTCTTGATCCTGAAATGTCACCTACTCACAGTAATATGATATGGATTGGTCTCTTACCGTGAAACTACTTGTAACCTCGTTTCAATTTCCCTAGTTTGCGTACAAAACTAATTGCAAACATAAATCCAGTAAAAAAGAGAGGGAAAATCTAACTGCAGACCACTATCTTAGCATGTCATTTTCGTGTTTTATTAGTACCGTGGTCCAAATTTTTTTTTGTTAGCAATCGTTTTACCACACAATATCTTCTTCATTGCATTTTATATTATCAGCCCTTTATTTGGTTTTTTATTAGCAACCATTTATCCCACACCAATGTCATTCATTATGTTTATATATTAGCAGCTTTTCATTTGATTGCAGTTTCTACCAACTTTTCTTCTCAGGAAGAAAGAAGTTACCGGCAGTTTTACTTTGTTTGGCACACAATGCAAGCAGGGGGGAGGAAACGTAAGTATAACCTGGAGAAGAAACCGATTGATGATGGTTAGTTCTTAGAGCTAGGTAGAGCAGGTGATCATTGGCTTCAAATCTGTTGGCTCTACCTCTACATGCACGTTCACTTAAACAGTGGAGAAGTGAACCCCTTTCCTAAGAAACAAATGGAAATCTAGATGATCTTGCAATGGTGAGAATTGCGAAAAAAAAGCATGAACTAAAATCATAACATTTCCTTTTCCCTTGATCCCCAACCTAATAGGACCATGTGCTTCGACATGTTTCTATTTGGTGGATGAACAATAAAACAACTAACCAAGATCTAGATATATAGAAATCCACCCACAAATAAGTAAATCGAAAAAAGGGTTAGAGCGGTTCTTACAATGTCTAGTTTGTAGATGATAACATGATTTCTTCATGTTTTTGATGATATTCGAAATTAACCTTCCTCGTCCTCGTATAACTTTGTCCCATGCGTGCCATCGAATTTGAAATTCCTAGCCCTTTTTGCACTCCCTGTAGATGATAGAGTAAGACATATATATTATTCCAATAAATAGCGATGAAGGTCGATCGTCGATGGGTTACACTAGTAGGACATAATTAAACAATTGGAAGTAAAGTTGGATTTGATTGCTTTAGATTTTAGAATAGGCTCCCAACCCTTTAGCCCACTCTATCTCTCATCTCTTACAAATTCCAATAATTTTCCTCCAAACTTTTTTTTACCACAAGTGGTTTGCTCATCCATTACTTGACAAAATATCTCATTTACCACATCATCATCTTTTACCAAGAGAATTTATCACATGGCCGCAGTTGCTTTGGTGCGGGACTGCCGCCATGCAAATTAATTAAAAAAGATCGCATTGTTGGGTTGCCACGATGGAGCAAGCAAGCCGTGCCGGACAACATCTGGTACGTAGCTCAGAGGTACTGAACACGGGATATCTCTATCTATCGCGCGCGTTAGATGAAGCGGCCGAGGTCCAGCAGGAGCAGCCCGGGCGAGCATGCAGGCCCAACGCCCGCGCGCGCGGCTGCACAGCTTGCGGGCGCGCAGGCATGACGCGCGCGGCGCGCAAGCGCTCGCGCTCGCCGCCGTAACGCTAGCTCGAAGCAAACACGGCAAGCCATCGACGTGGCCTGGCGAAAAGGCGAGGCCGGCGCCGGCGGGCTGCGTGCAGTGGCTGGTTTAATTTGGACGCACACGACCTCTTGAAACCGCAGGCATTTAGCGGCACGGCAGCCGAGCAGGCCGCCCAACCGTACGCCGGCGCGCGCGGCTGCACACTTAGCTTGCGGCCGGATCGCATCTTTGGCGTTCGCTGCCGAACGACACGCGCGCGGGCGCGCAGTCCCCCCACCACATGACGCGGCGCGAGCCAGGGAAGAAAACTAGCTCGTGCTCGCCGCCGTGACAACGGAAGCAAACACGGCAAAGCGATCGACGTGGCCCAGCCGAAAGGCGCGGGTGGGCTGCGTGCAGCGGCTGCAGGCCGGCACGCGAGCTCTTATAAACCGCAGGCATTTAGCGGCAGGCGGAGTCGCAGCGATCTCGGTCGATCACCTATCGTTCTATCGAGGATGCCTATCAGTCTTGTCGAGCTGGCGAGGAAGGCGGCGGCGGCAGCGAGGGCCGACGGCCGGGCGGCGGCGCCCGTGCCGCCGGCGGCGAGGTACCGCGGCGTGACTCGCCGAGGCACGAGGTATGCTGCCATTCTTTGGAATCCATTCCTGAAGAGAAGCGTGTGGCTTGGCTCGTACGCAACTGCTGTGGAGGCCGCCTATGCCTACGACGCCGCAGCGAGGAGCGTGCTTAGGCGTAGGGCTAGGCCCAACTTCCCCGAGCTCAGGCGTAGGGCGGCCGCGGCGACGGCGACGGCGAGGGAGGTCGCCGCTGTGGATCTGGCGGTGTCAAGGCGCGGTCAGAAGCCCCTGCGTCAGCAGCAGCCGGTGCGTCGTCCGTATCGCGCTCTGCTAATCCGCTGTTGGGCGCCTGCGTCGTCCGATGACGACGCGGCGGCACCGGCACAGCATCCGGAGCCACCTCACGTGCGGGCAAGGGCCGTCGAGCCAGACCAGTCTGTGGTCGGGGATAATTTCACGGACTAGCTCGTATGCCGCATGATAATTGGCATGGCTTCAAATCGCTCAATGTGCATGCATGTTCAGTTAAAAAGTGGAGAAGCGAACTCTTTCCTAAAGTAAAATGTTTTTAATACAAAGTGTTCGACCATGTACTTGCATTTTGTAGTTACTGGATTTAAATCGAATGGTTGTGCCCTCACCGTGATCTCGATTCTCGACTACCACCTGGAGCTTTCTCTAAGTCCATCGTATACATGTACCCCGGAACCTTAAAAAGCTCCTTGGAGGGAGCTTGCAGAATTCTAAGAAAGGGAAAGTCGTTTGAAGAGAAAGTTAAATTCTAATGTGGTCGAGATGGAAAATGCTCCAGCGTTATATTGTTTTCCCAAATAAGATTCGAAAGCTCGATTTTTTTATTATTATCTGAGAAGTGGAAAATCATGAAATTAAACCATAGTTTTCCCCATTAGAGGTCGTGTGCAATCCTCTAATGAATGGGATAAGAGAGCCATAGTTTAACATGAATGTTTCTATTTGGTGGATGAAAAACCACAATAAATCAATCAACCAAGATCTAGATCTATAGGAACCCATCACAAAATAAGTAAATCAAAAAAAAAAAGCAAGCAAGGTTCTTTACCAGATCTGACTTGATGTGATGCTTCTTCATATTGGCTTGAAACTTAACTTTCCTCATCCTGATATAGCTTTGACCCATGCATACCGTCGAATTCGAGGTTCCTAGCTCCTCTTCCATCCTGAAGATGATGGTGTTAGTTCTATATATTGCAACACAAGTAGACATGGAGGTCGACAGATTCAATCATGAGGTCACAAACGACGATGGATGCGGGAACATAGGATTGGATGTGAAGTGGGATATGGGATCTAGTTAATATAGGGAAGAGTTGTTGGGAGAAGGGAAAAGTTAAGTTGGCGGGAAGAGTAGAAATGTGGCACCGCGTGCATTTGTTCGAGGGCTCTAAGCTAGGGGTATATATAGGGACCAAAGGCCGTATACGACATAAACTTCTGTAACGTCGCTCTTGGGACTCACGCTGACGTGGATGAACCCACGCACACATAATGGACCTTACGCCATTATTCATGAAACGCTGGTATGCAAACGAAAAACAAAGATACATGCATCCATACTTGGATTTTGTTGTCACACGGGCACACAGTCCCCACCGCATAACGTGAGGTGCGAGCCAGGGAAGGGAAGGCTTTCCCACAGTCGAAACGCTCGAGCAAATTAACACTGCAAGCGATTGACATGATGGCATGACGAAAGATGAGCCCAGCCGAAAGGCGCGAGTGGGCCGCGTGGCAGGAATTGCACCTAAACGAAACTCGATGTGTGTCTGGGTGTCTTGAAGTTGGAAGTCTATAGATTTTGAGGGTTTTTTCAATTCACATAGTATAGAGGCAGATGTTCGCGTACACATATCCACACTCATACACGCACGACGTGTGTGTGGGGTGGGGTGGGGGGGTGTTGGGGGTTAAGACCGCCCTAGGATTTTTTATTAAGAAGGAGCATTAGTATGACCTAGAAAAATCCTAGAACCCCGACTTCACTAAGGAGGAGATTTGTTTTTGAAAAATCAGCCCTATAAATCCGGTTCAACGAGGAACTAATCCTGAATAACGTGACATTTTCGTGACTTGCTATGACATGGATATGAAATGAACACGCAGTACACGACATCTTACCCTACACATAAACATTCGTGAAATGCCATTTATGCAACTGCAAATAAAGATACACATATATGATATGTATATAATGTTTGCTCGTCCGTCCATACCTGACAAAATATCTCATTTACTACGTCTTTTTACCAAGAGAATTTATCACTGGAGTAGATGCTTGGTGCGGGACTGCCACCATGCAAATTAACGATCGCATTGTTGCGTTTACACCGTTGGAGCACGCACCCATCACCGACGCAAGCGATCCGCGCCCGCGCCGGACAACATATCTGGTAGCTCAGAGGTATTAAACACGGGGGATATCGTCACTTGTTTGATTTGAGACGAAGCGGACGAAGTCCGGCAGGAGCAGCCCAACGCCCGCCCGCGCGGTTTGGACACTTGTGGCCTTCACCGCCGAACGACACGCGGGCCAGCGCGCAGTCCCCATCCCCACCGCGCGCATGACCCGCGCGGCGCGAGCCAAGGAAAGAAAAGCAAGCAGCGCTCGCCGCCGTAACGCTCGAAGCAAACATGGCGTGCGACCGACGCGGCCCGGCGAAAAGGCGAGGCCTGCCGGAAGGCGCGAGTGGGCGGCGTGGCTGGTTTGGACGCACGCGACGACCACTTAAGACTTAAACTGCAGGCATATAGCGGCAGGCGGCGCCGCGATCTCGATCGATCAGCTACCGTTTCCGTCGAGGACGCAGAGCAGTCTTGTATAGCTGGCGAGGCAGGCGGCGGTGGCGGCGAGGACCGACGGCCGGACGGCGCGGGAGGCGCCCAGGTGGCCGGCGGATCTCGCGGTGTCAAGGCACGCTCCGGAGCCCCCAAGCCAGCAGCAGCCGACACGTCGGCATCAAGCTCTGCTAATTCGCTGCTGAACGCCTGCGTCGGCCGGCGCCATGGCACAGCATATGTTGCGCCACTTGCGCGCCGCCGCACCAGCGTCCGCGTTCCGGCGTGAGGTGGCGCCACAGTACATGCAGTGCAGCTACACTACCGTCCAGACTCTGCTGCCGCTGGCGGCGGACTCTATCGCGGTGACTTTGGTGCCGGGCGTACCCAAACTCAACGATTCGGTCCCCGCCGACACCTCGGCAAGTAGCAAGCTGAGCAGTGCGGAGTTGAGTTCGGCTGCCACCCCTAACCGCCGTGAGCTACTACCCCACATGCCGGCAATGGCCGTCGAGCCCGACCAGTCCGTGGTCGGGGATAATTTCACGGACTCGTGTGCTGCATGGCATGATCATTGATATGACTTCGAATCCCTCTATGTGAATGGTGAGTTAAAAATTGGAGCAGCTGACCCTTTTGTAAAAAAAATAAAAAGGAACGTGAATGTACTTAAGTGTTCGACGGTCTTCTTGCACTTGAAATTTACTTAGTAGTTACTGAATTCAAAACGGATGATTGTGATGAATTTCTCACGAGGGTCGGATATTAAGTCTTCGGCGGAGCCTCCACTACCCCATCAACCACCGTCGCCGGCTCATCTCTAACAAATCAAACCTCGATGCCCCTGCTGCCTCTACAACCCAATTGGAAATATATCACCGCCCTATCAGAAACGTGGTTCGTCACTCCGCCCCAATCTACCTCGTTGTCATCTCGATTCTCGACCACGACCACCGTTTCCTCTGAGAGCTTCCTCTAGATTTGTCGGATACATGTACCCCAAATGCTTTTTTAAAGAATCATGTACCTCAAATCTTTGAAAGCTCTTTGGAGCTTTCCGGATTCTAGCAAAGAAAAGGTTGCTTGAGAGAAAATTAAATCCAGATGTGATGGATGGAAAATACTTTGAGCGTGATATAGCTTTTTACAAATAAAATTGGATATTGAGAAGTGCAAAACTTATGAAGTTAAATCATAACCTTCTTTTCCCTTGTTCCCCAACCTAATGATTAGAGGCCATGTGCAATCCTCTAATAACTGGGAGAATAAGGTCATAGTTTCACATGTTTCTATTTGGTGGACGAAAAACCACAATATATCGACCAACCAAGATCTATATTTATAGAAATCCATCACAAAATAAGTAGATTAAAAAGGTTCGGCGAAGGTTCCTTACCAGATCTGACTTTGTAAACAATGTGATGCTTCTTCATGTCGAGGCTTGAATTTTAACTTTTCTTATCCTCATATAGCTTTGACCCGTGCGTGCCGTCGAATTCGAAGTTCGTAGCCCTTCCATGGTCCTGCAGATGATGGAGTTAGTGCGATATATTGCAATAGGTAGAGATGGAGATCGACAGATTCAATCACAAGGTCTCAAATGGTGACAGACGTAGACACAGAAGATTGGATCCGAAGTGGGATCTGGTTGATTTGGTCTAGGGTTGTTGGAAGAAGGGGAAGAGGTGAGGCGGCAGAGAGGGGAAATGCGGCACCGATGTGTTTGTTCGGGGGGGGGGGGGGGGGGTTTGGAGGCACTAGGGGGTATATATAGGGACTAAACAGTGTATGCGACTTAAACATTCGTAGCGTCATTCTCGTGACTTGCGCTGGCGTGGATGACAACTCGCAACATACTGGACCGCACGCCATTATTTGTGAAACGCCACGTATGCAACCACAAATAAATGGTACACACATTCATACATGGAATATTTTTTGCTCGGCTTACCGTAGCACTCTCGAGCAACTCTTTCATCTCACACACTATCTTTTTTTGGCAACCCTTATGAATAAGTTTTTTACAGCTTTAATTTACTCATGGGTCTATTTGTCCACTTGAAATTCACCACTTCAGTTTTTATGTTTTTACCAAGAAAAATGATCTCGGGATTGGTTGCTTGGTGCAGGACTGCTGCTGGCAAAGACAATCTAATCACATTGTTGCTTTGCCACCGATCGATCACCGACCACGCACCGATCGACAATACACAAGCAACAAGCCGCGTTGGACAACATCTATCCATCTAGTAGATGGATGCTGAAGGCCGAACGGTGATATCGTCACGCTATGATTTGACTCGAGGAAGAGGCCGAGAGCACCGAGCCGCCGGACACTTTGCACTAAACTGGAGGTGTCCGCGGCCAAACGCCACACCCACACCGGGTGCGCAGCCTCCCATCGCAGTGCGTGAGGCGCGAGCCAGGGAAAGAAAGACTCACGCGCCTGCGGCTGTTATGCTTGAGAAATTAACACGGCAAGCGATCGCCATGCATGTTGTATTGGCGTGGCGAGCCCAACTGAAAGGCGCAAGTGGGAGGCATGGCTGGTTTAGAGGTATGCGGACCAGCTCGAATTGCAAACTGCAAGCGAATCTTGGGTGCAACCATTGCGGAAGTCTATTGATGGCACTGCTGGTTGACAGGCTGAGGTCTTGCTGAAGCGAGGGCAACAAAGCGGTGGCGTCCACCCAAGGCCCACGCGTCCGAACATGGTTTGAGGTGCAACTTTAATTTGAGATTTTGTGGAAAACTGTTGCTTGATTTTTTTTCTGTAAATGCAACACTACCTTTTTTTAAAGTTCATAAAACTACCAATAACTAACAAAATTGAACTTTCAGCTTTTTATATAAATTAACTAAGTTCTTCTGGGATTCCACCTTTCAACAAGTTGCACCAAAAATTTACTATTATATGAGCATTTGGTTTATGAGAAGTTGTCAGAAAGATCAATGCCAGACACTATGAGAAACCATGGGTTTTGTTGACGGTGAAATTCCGTCAACCTAGCCATGAGTTTACCTTCGGTGTTGGCATGAGTTTTATACCTTATCCATTGGTACTAACCCCCTTGGTATAATAAGTTCATTCGTGCATGTCGGTTTTGGAGTTTAGTGTTTATGCAGGGTTTTAGCGTTGAAAGCAAGACTTCCGGGATAAGTTCATCAATCACCTTGTGACAAGACATTGAAGCCCGGTACAAGTCATGCAATGAAGCAAACATGACTCCAAGAAGCCTAGGGATTTAACCAGAGAAGATGACAAACTCCGAGGACCTAGCCAGAAAAGTGTCGAATCTTGCGAGACAAGGAGCTTCGTCCAACTTGGAGAGAAACTGACGACAAGGGCCCACATGCAGAAGGGGGAAGGATCTAGAAGACTCGGGAACCGACACCACGCGAAGGAGCCAACTGGCTGGGCTGAAGTGGGCCCAGGCCGGCCGGCCCAGGCGGCCGGCCCAGCCCATTTCGAGGCCCAGTCAGCCCCCTTTGACCTAGCCGCCATTTAGACTATTTATAGCCCCGAGGCCAAGAGCCACGCATCAATCCATTCGTCATCGGCCGCTGAGGAGCAGAGAAGAGAGGGACACTGTGACAACCCGCCCAGGAAAATACCGTACTATCGCCTAAGACCGATCCACTTTGGTCATTAAGAAATAATAAAGTATCATCCTGTCGTTAGTTGCCGAGTTAATGCCCGGTAAATCACTTGAAAAGCACAAGGATCGGATATATGCATTAAAACTCACTCGAAGGCGAGTCCAGAGATACAACAACATTAATATCCAAATTTCGTGCCCCGAAGGGGTTAATTATTACAAACCGTAGTTTTTTGCCATGACGAGATAGTTCAGAGTTTTCGAAAAGCAGCGGAAATAAACTAACGGAAGCGAAGACACCACGGGAGGCCATCCATGATGCTTTCAGTAGTCGTCCTCCACCCACTCCAGCTCCCAGCCGGGCGGGATCTCACCGGGCCACACATCACTGAAGGCATTACCTGGATCAACACATTATAGCAAGGCTGAGTATACTAATACTCAGCAAGTCTTACCCGTCGGTGATATCTACTTCACCAAATCTAGACCATGAAAGGCTTTTTGGCTACTGGGTTGCCTTTGCTAAAAAGTAACAAAGAGTAGGTCCTTACTTTCAAGATTTTAGCACAAGTTCTAGTAGGTTTAATCTTAACTACATTAGCCAACTAGTACAAACAAGTTGTACAATACAATTAATCAAGCATCATCTTCATCAACTTCCATCATTAGGGATCTCATGACTAGTGGAGTAAGTAGTCTCGGATAACGGTGAGAGGCCGACAATCGATTGATTTAAACCTTGCAAGGTAGACCCAAACACACGGTAGGCTGCCCACAAATGGACAACTTTCCCAGGCCGTCCCCAAAAATCCTCGGGTCGGGATCGAATCTTACAGTCTTTGGTGCAGGCTATCCGGCATACCCCGCGAGATACCCGGAGTCACCATACACCACCGGTGGCGAGCCGTGAGAGTGAATCCCAAGAGTAGTAACGGTAGGATCCCTTGCCGCCTCATTAAGGTACTAGGCTTACCGGCCCCATAACCGACATGTGCTTAGTACGTTAAAAAACTTAACCCACATAACCACTGGACCGGAGCCCAGATCCCATGCTCTTACCACGTGAGCAATCCGTTTAAGGATATAGTATGATTCCTATCTAGGAACCTATTCTCGCGAGTGAGGTCGTCACTCGACTTGTAACGGTCCTATAGCTTAGCAGCTATCGACCTATCATACTAGTAAGAACAAGGGTACCTATGGATCATGCATATAGGGTTTCATTCAACTCCTGAACGTAAATGGACAATCATTCATAGATAATTGAATAAAGAATTTTAAAACTAGGTTAGATGCACCGGAGCTTGCCTTCGCCAGCTAGGTTAGCTTGGGCACCCTCGGTGTCGAGTACTTCCACGTACTGCAGCGACGCTTCCGCTCCTCCTTCCTCAGTTTCCGGGACAAGGGAGTAATCTCCGTCCGGAAGATCTACACGGAATGCAATGCACTTTAGGTGATGTGATAGTTTGTTGTCTTATCCAACTCTGGGTTGGTCATGATCACCTTAACAAGCATTCATCTAATGTTTCTCTTTTAGGAAGGTTATTGGGTGTACATGGTTTACTCTTTTATTTGCACATTGAATAGAGGTTTTTATTAAGCTTGTCATTTCATGTGAAAGCTTCAATTCCTTTTATCTTCACCAACAAAGGTGTAATTAATATTTTTATTTATGAATTACTTTCTTATCAGCGATGATAATTAACTATCTTTTAATTATATTAAATAATACTTTTCAAAAAAAACGGAAAAAGAATTAATTAGGGGTTTTTCTTTATTTAATTTCCCTTTCATATTAAAAGGGCTTTTAAGCTTTTTATTAAACAATTAAATTACCAAAAATTAAAAGAGTGTTTCTTAAGCCTACTAGCACCTATGCTGGTCCATTGGACCCACATGTAAGTGTTGGATGCTAGAAACTTAAATATTATTGAAAATAACAAAGGCTAGCTAGTGATTCAACTTAAATGCATACAAAAATAAATAAGCATCAATTTGATCCAAACTTTCTCCTGCCTGCTCTCTGCTCCTAGAAAAGCCTAGAGAACCAGCATGTTCACATGGAAACTCTACTGAACTTGGTTTATTAATTTACAAAGGAAAACATGCATAAATCAAGAATAATTATTTCTATTAATCCAAAATTCATGATTAATTCACAAGATGTGTATTTTGGCATTACAAGAAAGTGTGCACAAGTTGAGCTCAAGAACATAATTATATTTAACAGGAAAAATCATCTAGGCAGTTACTGCAGGAATGGAAAAGAATTTATCTAGCAAGATCTACTGCATAACTTTGTGCAATTTTTGGCACAGCATCTAGTAATATCCTAGCACACAACATATCCAAAATTGGGCTACAGAGAAGGTATGGATTTCAAGTTATGATAGATCTAGGTTTAACACATTTGTATTTTTCATGCTAATACTATTTAGAATATAGCTATGAGTATATAATAAAAGAGGTGGGATTTATCATCCTGAACCCTAAAAAATTGGTTTGGGAATTTTCTGATTTTTCTACGAATTTCTATAAATTTTACAAAGCCCTAGACTAACCTGTAAGAAAAGCTAGTTAGGGTTCTTCACAAACTAGCCCTGGAATCTTACCCTAAGCACCCTACAAAGTTTTAAATATAAGCAATTGAGTCCCCGGCTGGGGAGGGCAGCGCGGGTCCGGCCAAATCCGGTGAGCCGGCGGCGATCCCGGCCGGGCAAGCGGCCGTGGGGGACCACATGCTCACCTAGGAGTGGCAGGGAACCGGAGGGGAGGTGGGGAGTTGGCCGGCGGCGAGCTCCGGCGGCGGCCCGGCGGCGGTGACCGCGGAGGCTCGGGACAAAGTGACAAGGAGGCGATGTGTTGGGCAATAAGCGAGCTGGGGAGGTGTACTGGGGCCTAAGGGCGCTACCAGAGTAGTTGGCCGGCGGCGAGCACGAGCGGAGAAGTGACTTCACCGGCGGCGGCGGCGATGGCGCGGTGGTGGCTCGGGTGGCGCGCGGCGAGGAACGGGGGGGCTTAAATAGGAGCTCGAGCACCGGGTGACGGCGCGAGATGCTCCCGGCCGTGCTACGGCGCTCGGGGGCTCGCACGTATGGCGGCGACATCGCCGACGGACCGCCGGTCCGTGGCGCGCGCGCACGTACGGCGGCGTGGCGGTGCGGACTCGGTGTGCCTCGGGCGGGGGCGCGTCGGGGCGTGGGCGGCTCGGGCGGAGCACACCTTGGGCGGGCGCGGCCTCGGGAGGCGAGGGCGCGGAAGCCGGGGCCGGCGGCGCGCGGCGCGGCGACGGGCGGCGCACGGGCGCGCGCGACGTCGCGGCGCGACACGCTCTGCCCAAATTGTTTTACTGGTGCTACCTTTGAAATACAATTGCTCCAAAAATTTGTATAAAAGTCGACCAAGTGATGAATACCAAAGTTGTAGATCTAGCTACCAACAACATTTTCTACAAAGGCTATATAGGGTTTTTCTGCCTAGATTTGAAAATATTTGAATGCCAACTTTGAATGTTAGCCTGATTTGGCAAACAGTGTTTTCTGCCTTGCACTTGGTTTTTCAAGTTTTCCCCTCAAAATTTGAAATGCCAATCTTCATGAAAGTTGTGTCCCTCATCAAGATCTACAACTTTCATAAAGGTAGAATTTTAAGTGCTTAGGTGAATTTTGGAGAACGCGGCAAAAGTTCCGGCAGACACATGTGGACACTGGGGTGGCACGGGGTTTGACCCAACTTTTGACCATGGGTTGGCCATTTGACCGGCTGTTAAAGGTTAATTAAAAACCTGGGGCGTCACAGACACCATCTCGGAAAGGAGAGGGTCGAGCTAGTTGACTAGGGTCTCCCTAGCCGACGTGGGAACCTTGCAAGAAAGACCACGTCGGAGTTCCCGAAGCTAGAAGCAAGATCGAGGTAGGATCTCGGTGGTGATCTTGATTCAAGTATCGTATGTAATGTTGAATTATCAAGTTGAATCCGATTTTTAGCGATCAAGTGTTTCTCCGACGTCTTTGTTTTCGATCGGCTTTTCTTATCTTAGATCTATTCTCGAGATAGATCATATAGGGTGTTCTTGTAGCCGTGGTGGCTAGAGGTGCATGCCTGACCTTCCGAAAGATCTCAACTTGTCCTTGGACTCGCCCTAGACTAACCCGCACGAATAGGGGTGTGCTGTGACAGAACGGTGGCTCCAAAAGGCGGGCATTTTCGGAGTCGGACGGGAAACCATGGTTTAAAGAGGTTTTTAATGAGATTGAACTTGCTATTTCTTCTTTTGCTCGGAACTTCAACAAAGGCTTGATCCAATCTCTCTAGATTGGTTTATCTATCCCCCTCTATCTCTTGCTACCTCCGGTCTTTAGTAGATTAGATTCATTTTGATGTTCTTTAAGCTTAGATGCATTAGGTTTCACTTCTTGAAGATCTAAGTGTCTTCACTTTAATAGATCAACTCTTTCATCACACATTTGTTCCACAGATTCGATACCTTGGGTTCACCACTCGAGGGAAGAAGGGTCCCTTGACTACGACGGGAGACTTGTCCGCTTGCAAGTCTACTTGAACTTTAACACGAATATACACCGTCAACAGGTTTGTCGTGAACCGCCCTCGGCAACACCTGACAAAGAGTCAAAGACCATACTATCTAGCATGTGGTGCCCAAAGGCTCTCTGCAAATGACATACATATTGTGTGCTATTTGTTTGCTGTGAGTCTTCCTTTGGCTCACATCAACGCTCAAAGCAAATTAACACGACAAGTCATTGACAATGGCGCTGCAAAAGGCGAGCCCAGCCGAAATCCGTGATTTGGCGTGCCGTGCGCAAGCTCGAACTGTACCTAAATTGTGTTGTTTTGTTTAGTGACCCTATCGGTTGGTCAGTGGTGTACCGTACTGTTGACGCCTTTTCCAGTCTAACACACGAGTTCGCTAGATCGCGCGGTAGTCAAAATCGCACCTCATTGAGATCCCCAGCACAGGCCAATCTAACCGCCTATGGAGGGTGGTGTAGCCACCTTGGTCAGAGACATTGCCGAAAACCTGCCCCAGGCGGGACCCTATCAGGGACAACGCGCCTAGAGTTGCTATGAGATCGGCAGGCCACTCAAGACGCCCTAAATCATCGTAGCGACGAAGAAGGAAGCAAAAGGGATTGGAAAAGTAAGATAATTGTTTGTGGGTGATAGGTCCTCAACTGATCACGACCCTTTATATTTATAGGGATGGAGAGGTCTTGCCCCGCAAGGAATCCTTCTACAACTTGAGATCTATCAGGACTCTCTAGTTCTACTCGGACTCGGGGGAACACGGTCTTACCAGCCCTGGGAGGCAGTCAGACCGCCTTGCGTTCTTTTGCCTGACATGCTACGTGGCACGCGGTCAGACCGCCTGGTGAACACGGTCTGACCACCTGTCCCTGCTGATCTAGCTTACTGCCATTTTTGAGTGTTAACGTATGCCCCCCTATTTTTTAGTAAAGCTTAAGTACTAAAAACAATTCTAAGGTCAATGTAACATTTTCCACTGGCCATTTGTCCTAAGCGCGATCCTCATTGAGCTCGGCCGTATCTTCTCAATTGTCTTCAAAACTCATGTGCTGTGAAGAAGAATTGTAATCAATAAGCTGTTCATCATCTTCTGGTTCAGGTACCGATGGCAACTCATTGTCACAAGCCATGGGTCAAAGGAGCCAAAACAGGAAATGTCTCTGGTCTAGGCGGTTTAACCACCTCTTCACCTGGTTTAACCGCCTCTACCGATCTGACAGCCTCCTCTACCGGTTGATCGGCTCTGCTTGGTCACTGGTCTTGATTCTCCACTCTTTCCCTTGTGGCACATAGGCCTGTAGAGGTTGAACATCTCGTCCCTCTGCTTCTCCATCTCCTTTTACTTGTTTTCCCAAAACCGTAACCTTTGAAGTTTTCTCCTTTGAGTTCGTGTTAAACCAGGAGGACACCATCTCAGTAAAAAGTACTTAGAGTTGGAACCACTTCCACTGGCCTCATGATCATTAGTAGCAACAGATCCTTTTTAGTAGATATCCCAACTTGATCGTTTATTACAACTGGTCTCTTGCCACCTTTCCCAATGGGAATGTCCATCGTCCAATCTAGATGTTGACTAGTAGTCCTTTCTGGGTCGACATCCATCTTCTCAACCTCCTCCTCTCTGACCTTGGGCTTGTAAACTTGCTTGGGATAAGATTGAGCAAATCGCTTGGGCAGGGCAGTCTGACCGTGTGCCGGGGGCGGTTTAACTGTGTCAGCTGGGTATCTCTGACCAGATTGACGTGGCGCCATACAGTCTTGAGTAAATCATGAAATCCTGTCCAAAGTTGTTTTCCTTGGTCCTTCCCATCTAGGATGGAAGGATTGCTGATACAGCACCCACATCACTCCATTGTCACCATACATTGGGCGAAGTGAATTTAAATTTGATGGAGTATGTGGGTGACCTCATCTTTTTTAAATGGCAAATCACTTGTCATGCCCTTTAGCTTGGAGTATTTGTCAAATAGTATATCAAAAGTGACCTTTAGCCTTGGGACACTGTCAGATGGTGAGATCTGGATAGCCCACGGGGGTGTTAATCCCTGTGGTTTAGTTGTTCGGCGGGGTGGAATCTAAGGCTAAGAACTCGAAGGTCGCACACGAGTACGCGGAACACAGAGAACACATCGAGTTTATACTGGTTCGGGCCTCCGAAGAGTAAAACCCTACGTCCAGTTCTTCGGTTTGTATTGCTGAGGATTGCGGGATTGGATGGATTGTACAAAGCGGCGCCTCGTCCGCCTTATATTGACCAGCGGATGAGGTCGGTTCCCAGACTCCTGGTCGGTTATGACCAGGAGACCTAAGTCTACGTTACACATCTTGCCATATCCCGTCGATCTGCTTTGGTCGAAATCCACCGAGGTCTTGTCTTGTACGCCAAGTCTTGAGGTCGTGTTGGATTAGGTCATCTGGGGAATCTTCTGGAAGGTCTTCAGGAGGTCGTGTGGGCTACCAACTAGGTCGGTTGGGCCCACTGACAGGTCGGCGAGTCTTCTGGTAGGCCGGACCAACTTGTCGGGGATGGCTGTGAGCCTGGTTGGTGGGGACCCAATGGTACCCATGTCTCACAAGCCCTTGAGTGAGGTGTAGGTGCAACGACCTTAGGAAGGTCATGAAGAAGTCGTAGAGCTATTGATGGGTCAAATAGCATGCACGTTTGTCAAAAAATAAAAGAACAAATCGACTTAGTAGCCGAACTGTTTGAAGTCTTGCCGAACGAAGAGAGGTCGAGTGATGATGTATAGGAAGCAGGTTTTCAATAGATCAAAACGACGATGAAAAAATCAGAGGGCATCAAAGATGCACTTATAGAGTAGTATCCAAGCATCGTGGCTGGCAGGATGGCCGGTATGATGATCCAAAAAAAGAAGAGAAAGTAGGTCGAGTAACGACGTGATGAGAAACGGATTTCCCAACAAGTCGGTACTATGAAGAAAACAAGAGGGTGTCGAAGATGCACTCGTAGAGTAGTCCCCGAGCATTGGAGTAGACAGCATGGTTGGTTTGATGCTCCAAAAAGAGAAGAAAACTGAGTCATGGTCTTGATCGAACGAAGTGTAGAGATACCCAGATCTCCTAGCATAGCTGCAAGGAGTCTGGCAGGGTCGACCTCAAGGAGGCCTTGTAGGCGTGCCGACCTCAAAGAGGCCTTATATCAACGATGTTCAGTATCCGAGGATACCCAGCAAGGTCTTGAAAGGCGCGTCGTATGAAGAGGTTATCAACAATGAAGCTTGGCGAAGTAATGATGACCTTGAACGATTGGAGTGTAGAGACATCCAGATATCCTGCATGGCTGCAAGGAGTCTGGCAGAGCCACTCGAGGCATGCCGACCTCAAGAAGGTCTCAAATCAAAAGCACCCAAGCACCCATAAGCAGGGCCATTAGGTGCGCACCCCACAGGGAGGCCTTCATTCTCGACGTAAAATCTTGGGTGTCCAAAGCAGGCTGGCGGGGCTACAAGAGCACATCGACCTCAGAAGATCACGCATCTAAGGCGCCCAACTAGGTTGGGAGGGCCATAATCATACCTAAGTGTTGCAAGACCTAGATATTAAGGCACGCCAACCTCAAGGAGGTCATTTTGGTGTCCAGACGACCAACATAGCTGTCAGCCATCCAGCGGGGCTATGATACTAAGGTATTGGCGACCTTAGCAATAAGCACACCGACCATGGGGCCTGACGAAATCGTAGATCTCCACGATTTTCCTGATCTCCATGGTGTTTTTTATCTCCAGGCGCCCAGAAGGATCTGGTAGAGCAGTGAGGCACGCCTACCCCGGAAGGTCTTCAATCAAACCTACGACCATTCTGCTCGGGAAATAGAAATACAGGTTGATTGGAATAAGTCCGTTTACATGCAGAGCCATAGTGGGTGCACCAGGACGCAGAGCCTAGAGGGTGCAAATAAAAGCCATCAGGTCGTAGAGGAAGGTCGTGAAATTGTCGTCGAAAGGGGGGGCTGAATTAGGTGCTGAGCCATCCGACGTAGGGTCAGATTTTGTCTTGTAGCGTAGACTGTAGGGTCACAGGTCAACAATAGTCGGAGATGCTCTTGCCACCCAGAAAATGACAATCTGTCCACTGATCGAGGGGATTATTGTAGCCATGTGACCTCTGCGGCGGGGCTCAGGCATCATTGATGCACTAGCGACAAAAGACGTCGCGAGTCAGGGAAAGTAATGTCGTCGCCTTTAATCAGGCACAGACTACAGGTCCTAGTATCACATGGTGACAGTGTCATCACTTTGCCAGCTGCCCGGGGCGCGACTTTGGCTATTAATAGCACCTTGGAGGCTGAAGGAGGCAAGCACCGAGCATAGTTGAGCTATGAAGCCGCAATGTAGCGTTCCTATCATGCCATGGGCATGTGTTCGTCCACCAGAGTCTTGCATTTGTAGAAGCTTGGAGCTGGGAGAACTCTCGCGAAGTATAGGCAACATCTCCATCCTCTGAGCCTTGCCTCTGCGGGGTACCAGGTAGAGTTTAGAGGTGATGTTGTTCGAGCTGGGGCTATAGTGGGACGTCTCTGGTAAGCACCGGGAGCTCACTAGGGCTTGGATTTCAACGCCGAAGAGCAAGCTCGTGACTCCATTCTAGTAGTTGGAGCCGAGCATGCCTTAGGTTGTGTGCCGTCCTGCAGCCATCTCCCGCAAGGCCGCCATCAAGGTCCTTTTGCTAGGATAAATCTCGCGATGTACTCTACTTCGGTAAAGTAGGTCGCAAGGTTTGCTCTGGGTAACCCAGGACTTGTAGTATGTTTATCTTGTGTGTCAGGTTCTGGATCCAATGAGGTCGCAGGCGACTTGTGTACCTTCGGGCGGTCCATATAATGTTCGCTCTCTTCTTTCGTGTACATGGTCGATTTGGCAAAATGACTTGTCAAAGACCTAAATTAATGTCACGTGGGGGCTTGCAAAACGTGTTTGCCGTCAGGACGACTTGATGTTGTCTTCTTGTTTAGCCGACGACCTGAACTCAGAGTTTAGGTCATAGATATAGTCTGTTAGCAGAAAATTCACCTTGATCTTCTCGAGAACTTCTCGGAATAGAGCTGTTGAGGCGTGTTGTACGGAGGAAGGAACCGCAATGGGCGGAATTGGTGGACCCCCTATAAATAAGGCGGCCCGAGGTGCGGTTGACCTAATTCCCCTTTCATCTTCCTCCCGTCGCTCTCACTTCCACTGTCGTCGCTTTCCCGCCGCCGTAGCTCTCTTGCGGTCTTGTGACCGTCTTGTTCCACCGCGCACGCGCGCATCCATCCACCAGCTCCGGTCAACCACGCGCTAACACCGCCGCTCTGCGTCGTGCTCCTCTTGTGCATGCGCGTCAAGACTCTTTGCAACATTAGATCCAGCACAAACCCTAGCAAAGAAATGATGGTGGCGGCTTCCATCCCGGACCCGCAAGCGGCGTGGGTCCGGTCGACGATGACCGAGGCCAAGATCCAGGCCTTGGTGAACCGCGGCTACTCCAACCCAAGGAGGAGGTGGAGTGGAGGGCAACCGCTGGGGAGCGGCTCTCCCCGAGCGAAGATGTCAAGGAGCAGGTCGTCTTCGCATCCTTCTTCGAGCGCGGCTTCAACCTCCCGGTGGGAGATTTCTTCTGCGGTCTGTTGTACTACTACCAGCTGGAGCTGGTACATCTCGTCGCCAACTCCATAACTGTAGTTTCAACGTTTATTCACTTCTGTGAGGCGTATCCGTGTGAAGAGCACTGGCAAGAGGTCGGGCCAGTGGGGGCTGTAATGTTTAACTTGAGGTCAGGCCTCAAGGCAGAGTGGATAGACACCGACCTCCCCGATGTTGGGGGGATTCGGAATCAAGCCTTTCATATACCAAAAATAAAAGAGTGTCTTCAGTTGCCCAAGTTTCTACGTGAAAGGCCCAGCAGCGAAACCCCAAGAGCCCTTGAATCCATTTTTGTCTTCCAGAATCCGTCTTTCGACCAATACGCTTCGTCGCTAGCGGAACTGCCAAATGAGCTCAGAATAACCCAGGGTGTTAGGATTTCGGTCAGGCTGATCATTTTCTTCCGCGACGAAACCCCGGAGGCGAATCTTGCTCACTCAGACAATTTCGGCCTGGGATTCGCTTGGGGGGTCTCGTCGTCGCTAACATCTAACGATTCCAAGTTTGAATGTGATCCATGTTTCAGGTGACGAAAGGTGTCAAGCGAAAGGGAAATCTCCAAAAGATTGAAGGTTTTCTCCCGACAGCGCACGTGATGACAACGAGAAAGGAGCCACGATTTGCGGCGTGACATCATGAAGCGCCGATTACATGGAGGCCTAACCGGAGATTACCCGAAATAGCCTAGCACATTCTCGTTTTGATCCGTTTCACACGAGGGTGTTCTCGGAATGTAAAAGTCCGTCCGCCTCCCTATAAATGGAGACGAACGGCACTTGTAAAAGGGAACGGCTTTTGAGAAATCTACCGTTGAGTAAAGAGCTTTTGGTTGTCCTTTGTTTTGTATTCGGTTTTGGTTCTTGAGCTTTTGTTCCTTCTCATTGTTTGTGCACGGTAGCTTCGACTATCGCCATAACAATTGGCGCCCACCGTTTGTGTTTGGCTCGAGTAACAAACCCAAGATGTCCACAAGGAAGAAGAGAACTACCGCCAATTCTACTAAAGGGGCTTCGTCATCCCTCGATGAAGAGCCGAACCCCTCTACCTTGCTCACCCAGGGGGAGGCGCTCCCAGAATCCGGCGCTGCACACGAGGCAGAGTTGGCTAAACTGCGCAGGGAGGCTGAAGAACTAGCTAAAGCCAAGAAGAGGCTCCTAGCAATACAGCACGAAGCTGAGATCCAAAAACAAAAGGTAGAGATCGCCAGCTTGAAGGAGGAGTTGCGCGCCTTTGTAACACCCTAATTCTATTAAAAATTTGGCTTTATTAAAATTTGCTAGCAACCATTTACTTGCTTAAGGAATATAAGGCTGTTTTATTTAATTTTAGGCATTTAAAACTTTTCTAAAATAAAGTTAATGAAATTTAGGATTTATTTGTTGCATACATGCCTGGAGCATTATTTTGGTTGCTGGAATTCAAATTCAAATTTGAATTCTAAATGTTTGAAAACCCTTTTGCCAAAATGCTAAACCTATTCTCCCTAACCCCTACCCCTTAACCTTTTGTTAGCCCGGCCAGTGCGCACACGGCGGCCGCCCGCACCGCGTGGCCCGGCTCGCGCGCGCGCGCGGCCTTCCGGCCCGGCGAGGCCTAGCCGGCCCGGCCAGGCCCGCTCCGCCCCGCCAGCCGCGCCGCCCCGCCTCCGCGCCCCCGTGCCGCCGACGGGTGGGGCCCCGTTGTCATCCCCATCCCGTGGCCGCCCCGGACTCCGCCGCCGCCGCGCCACCGAGTCCGACCCGCGCACGACGCCCTCCTCCGCGTGGCCCCGCACGCCAAGGTTTCCCCCGCCCGGCTATTTAAGCCGCCGCCGCCTCCCCGGATCCCCACCCGAGCCGCCCCTAGCCCTTGCGCCGCGCCCCGCCGAAACCCTAGCCGCGCCGCCGTTTCGAGCTCACCGCCGCCGCCATTGAATTCCGCCGCCGTCGACCTTCCGTCGCCAAGGAACCGCCCGGAGCCGCGCAAGGAGGTGAGGAGCTCCCCCCGTGCTACACGTCGTCGTACCCGAGCACCTCGTCGCTCTAGCGCCGTCGCCGGAGCCCGCGCCCCGCGCCGCCGCGCCGGCCGCCCGCTCCGCCGCGTTTTCGCCCGAGCCGCCGCTCTAGATAGGCTCGCCGGCTCGCGCGCGGCCCCGTAGATGCCTTCCGCGCCTCGAATCGTGGCCGGAAACCCTAAATCCGGTCCCCGCCGGCGAGTCCGCCGCCGCCCGCCGCCACTCGCCGCCGCCGGCCGCGCGCGCCGCCGCCCCGCCGCTTGCGCAAGTCCTCGGCCGCCGCATCGTGATCCAGTGGCCAGCATCAAGCCGCGCCGCCGCAAACCACCACAGCCATCAGATCTAGATCCAACGGATCTAGATCGGGTCAAACCGAGTCAGCCGGTCAAACCCGCCGCCAGCCCTGGCAGTTTTGCAGAAAAGCCCCTGAGTTTTCTTTATTTACAAAAATACCCTCCCACCTTATAAGTTTTCTTACAGTTTAGTCCTTTTTCTTTATTTTAGCCCAAAACCTTTTCAAATCTTCGCATTAGTCCCTAAACCTTCCCGAAGCCATAACTTGGTCGTTTTAGCTCTGATTTTAGCGTTCTTTATGTCCACGCGTTCGTCTCGAAGCGTAGATTAGTTTTATGCCACTGTTTAGATCTGTTTGATCTGTTTGGTGACTGTTTCTTATTTATTCCTATTGTATGCTTGTATGTGATGATTGTGGACCGTAGAGAGCGATTCGTTCGAGGGATTTGAAGATCAAGTCGAGCAAGAGTTTGAGCAGCAAGGCTTTGTTGAAGGCAAGTATTCCTTGATGCATGCCCGCTTGTCCTACATAACATGCATTTAAATTCACCGTTTTTACTTTCCGCTTGCATTAATTTGATGGGAACCTATTAAGGATCATGCCTAGCTTTTTACTACCTTTACCTTGATGCCGGGAATTAAATTAATCTTGTGGTAGTAATTGCTTAGCATGCTCAACGGGGTATTGGTATTAATCTACTTGGTTACCTTTTGTTATTTCGTGTTCCGTTTATGATCTTTTACTTTACAAGACCACTTTGATATGATAATCGGAACATGGAGAACCACCCGGAAAACAAGACAACCACAAGAACTAATGGGCAATGGTCTTGGCCGAATAATTAGGAACTTTAGCTTGGGATGGTCTTACCCGATAAGGACAAGGGATCGGCGGTACTTGTGGGGTATGGACTCGCTCTAGCAGGGGGTTGGGTGAGTTATTCTTTTATGGTGGGGTATCGACCTCGCTAGGGGACTTTATACCTTGCTAACCGATCCGACCTTGTGGGTCATAACTTGCTAGGGAACCTTTGTAAAGGCCATGTAGCGTCCCTATGCAATCACACCTCGGAAGTGTGATATGGTGTCTTGCAAACACCGCATAGTTGGGTCCAAAGTTCTTCGGAGCTTTTACGCCGCTTGTGGTGAAAGTGTACAACCTCTGCAGAGTGTTAAACTAATCGATTAGCCGTGCTCACGGTCAAGAGCGGCCTGGACACTCACATGATTAAATTATGGAACTTTAATGTTTAAATTGTTGTTTTATTCTTTACTTATGATGCTTATATCTTATTAATTGGGTTGGTATGAACTTACACCTTTAGTAATCAAAGTTGCTAATAAAACTTGACCAACTAAAATGCTAAAGTGCTTGAACCTTAGCCATCCACCATATGGCCTTGCATGTTATGTTGTTTTCCCTTGCTGAGTACGATATGTGCTCACGCTTGTTTATTCTCTTGCATCTACAATACCCGGATTTGCTGCTCAGACTGGGAGAACTTTGAAGATATTCCAGGAGATTTCCAGGAGTTCTAGGTGTGCGTAGTCTTCAGTCAGCTGTTTGTGGAGGCATTTTGTCCGCTGAGAGAACTCGTTTGTTTAAGATTCGTTTAAGACTATGGTTTGTAATAACTCTTTATTCGTGTGGCACTGATTTTGGTATTCATAATGTCTAAGCGTGTGTGTAACTTGATCCCGGCGCACACGTGATCAATGCATTCGGTTTTACCTTTAAAACCGGGTGTGACAGAGTGGTACCGTAGCCGTGTTGACCGTAGGAACGCTAGCCTAGATAGAAATGGTCGAACTAAGGATTTTATACTCATAGAAGCTTACTCTTACATGCTTGCTTTATTCTTATTAACCTCACTCTTGCCTTTTTGCTTCACTCTTGAGTCATCTCGCATTCTTTATCTTATGCTTGCTTTAGCTCTCGTCCTTTTTGCCTTACCATCTTTCTCATTCCGCACTACACTACGGATGGTTCGTAGCTTGGAGATCTCTCGGCCGGAGCAGTCCATCGCATGCTCCACAGAAACGCACCATGATTTGCATGATGGAGATACGGATGAGGAGATTGAGATGGAGCCCGCACCCGTGGTTTTCCCTAACCTTATCATGGTGCTCGACGATGAGGAAGATCCGGAGGAGATGATCCCGAGAGGAGGATGAGCTAGCCGAACAACCCAACCTAGAGGAGCAAGCGCCGAGAGAAGATGAGGATCACTCGGATCAAGAGATGGAAGAACAAGAACAAGAGCAAGAGGAGGAAGATGTGGAAGCGATCTGGGAAGTGTACCACTACAGAGCTGATGGAGTAGGCATTCCCATGGCAGACCACCTGAGAGCGATGGTACTTCGCCTGGGCTATGATAAAGCCCCTGTCTACCATTGTGAGCTGTGGACTCATCCGTGGTTCGAGCCCCATTGGGAGGTTGCTGCCATCTTGGAGGAGTACATTCCATGCCGTGGAGTGAAGGAGGTGTCCAAGCATCATGATGTGGCTCACAGGACTACTATGGATGCTGGGATAGCAGAGTCCGCCCTCGGAGGGCGCTCTATGTGCTCTCTCACAAGGAGCGTGACAAGGGTTGGAGGATACCCACCGCCGTTACACACCTTTCGCAGCAAGTGGGGAAGCCAAGACTTACATCGCCCCAAAGGCCCCACCCCTATGAAGGGACGCTCAACAATGTCCCGGAGTCTACTTGCAGCTCGTGAACACCGCATTGGATGATGCCAACAACACGCTATATGCGGCACGGCGACAGATTTTCACTCGGAGACGCAGAGGCGTGCCTTGGAAGCCGCACTTTTGAACAGGGAGCACGCGGAAGCCCATGAAGCCACGAAGGATGTACCTCCCCATCACCTAAGAGGCCACACTACGACTCCCCCCGACGCCCGCACAGATGCCATGGCCGAAGATAGTCCTTAGGTTTAAGATTAAGGAAAGGATTTCTTTGTAATCGCTAGTAGACGATCGGTAAAGTGTGTTTAGCTTAGAGGTGTGGTTGAATGCTTGATTTTGTGCTTAATGTGTGAGTTGGATTTTTGGTTGAGTGCAATGTGTTGTGGAGTGATGACCACAACGACATTGGTTTAGTAGTAAGTTTGTGGGGGTTATCTTGTGACCGTCTTGTTCCACCGCGCACGCGCGCATCCCGACACCACCGCGCCCCCGGCCAACCACGCGCTAACACCACCGCTCCGCGTCGTGCTCCTCTTGTGCATGCGCGTCAAGACTCTTTGCAACATTAGATCCAAGACAAACCCTAGCAAAGAAATGACGGTGGCGGCTTCCATCCCGACCCGCAAGGGCGGCGTGGGTCCGGTCGACGATGACCGAGGCCAAGATCCAGGCCTTGGTGAACCGCGGGCTACTCCAACCCAAGGAGGAGGTGGAGTGGAGGGCAACCGCTGGGGAGCAGTTCCTGAGCGAAGATGTCAAGGAGCAGGTCGTCTTCGCATCCTTCTTCGAGCGCGGCTTCAACCTCCCGGTGGGAGATTTCTTCTGCGGTCTGTTGTACTACTACCAGCTGGAGCTGGTACATCTCGTCGCCAACTCCATAACTGTAGTTTCAACGTTTATTCACTTCTGTGAGGCGTATCCGTGTGAAGAGCACCGGCAAGAGGTCGGGCCGGTGGGGGGTCTCCGTAATGTTTAACTTGAGGTCGGGCCTCAAGGCGAGTGGATAGACACCGACCTCCCCGAGGTTGGGGGGATTCGAATCAAGCCTTTCATATATCAAAAATAAAAGAGTGTCTTCGCTTGCCCAAGTTTCTACGTGAAAGGCCCAGCAGCGAAACCCCAAGAGCCCTTGAATCCATTTTTGTCTTCCAGAATCCGTCTTTCGACCAATACGCTTCGTCGCTAGCGGAACTGCCAAATGAGCTCAGAATAACCCAGGGTGTTAGGATTTCGGTCGGCTCGATCATTTTCTTCCGCGACGAAACCCCGGAGGCGAATCTTGCTCACTCAGACAATTTCGGCCTGGGATTCGCTTGGGGGGTCTCGTCGTCGCTAACATCTAACGATTCCAAGTTTGAATGTGATCCATGTTTCAGGTGACGAAAGGTGTCAAGCGAAAGGGAAATCTCCAAAAGATTGAAGGTTTTCTCCCGACAGGCGCACGTGATGACAACGAGAAAGGAGCCACAATTTGCGGCGTGACATCATGAAGCACCGATTACATGGAGGCCTAACTGGAGATTACCCAAAAATAGCCTAGCACATTCTGTTTTGATCCGTTTCACATGAGGGTGTTCTCGGAATGTAAAAGTCCGTCCTCCTCCCTATAAATGGAGACGAACGGCACTTGTAAAAGGGATCGGCTTTTGAGAAATCTACTGTTGAGTAAAGAGCTTTTGGTTGTCCTTTGTTTTGTATTCTCGTTTTGGTTCTTGAGCTTTTGTTCCTTCTCATTGTTTGTGCACGGTAGCTTCGACTATCGCCATAACAATTGGCGCCCACCGTTTGTGTTTGGCTCGAGTAACAAACCCAAAATGTCCACAAGGAAGAAGAGAACTACTGCCAATTCTACTAAAGGGGCTTCGTCATCCCTCGACGAAGAGCAAAACCCCCTCTACCTTGCTCACCCAGGGGGAGGCGCTCCCAGAATCTGGCGCTGCACATGAGGTGGAGTTGGCTAAACTGCGCAGGGAGGCTGAAGAATTAGCTAAAGCCAAGAAGAGGCTCCTAGCAATACAACACGAAGCTGAGATCCAAAAACAAAAAGCAGAGATCGCCAGCTTGAAGGAGGAGGCCGCGCGCCTTTGTAACACCCTAATTCTATTAAAAATTTGGCTTTATTAAAATTTGCTAGCAACCATTTACTTGCTTAAGGAATATAAGGCTGTTTTATTTAATTTTAGGCATTTAAAACTTTTCTAAAATAAAGTTAATGAAATTTAGGATTTATTTGTTGCATACATGCCTGGAGCATTATTTTGGTTGCTGGAATTCAAATTCAAATTTGAATTCTAAATGTTTGAAAACCCTTTTGCCAAAATGCTAAACCTATTCTCCCTAACCCCTACCCCTTAACCTTTTGTTAGCCCGGCCCCACCGCACACGGCAACCCCCCCCGCACCGCGTGGCCCGCCCGCGCGCGCGCGCGGGCCCCCTTCCAGCCCGGCGGGCCCCTAGCCGGCCCGCAGCCGCCCGCTCGGCCCAGCCAGCCGCGCCGGCCCGCCTCCGCGCCCGTGCCGCCGACGGGTGGGGCCCCGTTGTCATCCCCATCCCGTGGCCGCCCGGACTCCGCCCGCCGCCGCCACCGAGTCCGACCCGCGCACGACGCCCTCCTCCGCGTGGCCCGCACGCCAAGGTTTCCCCGCCCGGCTATTTAAGCCGCCGCCGCCTCCCCGGATCCCCACCCGAGCCGCCCTAGCCCTTGCGCCGCGCCCCCGCCGAAACCCTAGCCGCGCCGCCGTTTCGAGCTCACCGCCGCCGCCATTGAATTCCGCCGCCGTCGACCTTCCGTCGCCAAGGAACCGCCCGGGAGCTACGCAAGGAGGTGAGGAGCCCCCCCCCGTGCTACACGTCGTCGTACCCGAGCACCTCGTCGCTCTAGCGCCGTCGCCGCGAGCCCGCGCCCCGCGCCGCCGCGTCGGCCGCCCGCTCCGCCGCGTTTTCGCCCGAGCCGCCGCTCTAGATAGGCTCGCCGGCTCGCGCGCGCGGCCGTAGATGCCTTCCGCGCCTCGAATCGTGGCCGAAACCCTGAATATCCGGTCCCCGCCGGCGAGTCCGCCGCCGCCCGCCGCCACTCGCCGCCGCCGGCCTTCGCGCGCCGCCGCCCCGCCGCTTGCGCAAGTCCTCGGCCACCGCATCGTGATCCGGTGGCCGAGCATCAAGCCGCGCCGCCGCGAACCGCCGCAGCGCGTCGGATCTAGATCCAACGGATCTAGATCGGGTCAACCCGAGTCGCCCGGTCAAACCCGCCGCCAGCCTTGGCAATTTTGCGTAAAAGCCCCCGAGTTTTCTTTATTTACAAAAATACCCTCCCACCTTATAAGTTTTCTTACAAGTTAGTCCTTTTTTCTTTATTTTAGCCCAAAACCTTTTCAAATCTTCGCAGATTAGTCCCTAAACCTTCCCGAACCCATAACTTGGTCGTTTTAGCTCCGATTTTAGCGTTCTTTATGTCCACGCTTTCGTCTAGAAGCGTAGAATAGTTTTATGCCACTGTTTAGATCTGTTTGATCTGTTTGGTGACTGTTTCTTATTTTATTCCTATTGTATGCTTGTATGTGATGATTGTGGACTGTAGAGAGCGATTCGTTCGAGGGATTTGAAGATCAAGTCGTGCAAGAGTTTGAGAAGCAAGGCTTTGTTGAAGGCAAGTATTCCTTGATGCATGCCCGCTTGTCCTACATAACATGCATTTAAAATTCACTGTTTTTACTTTTCGCTTGCATTAATTTGATGGGAACCTATTAAGGATCATGCCTAGCTTTTTACTACCTTTACCTTGATGCCGGGAATTAAATTAATCTTGTGGTAGTAATTGCTTAGCATGCTCAACGGGGTATTGGTATTAATCTACTTGGTTACCTTTTGTTATTTCGTGTTCCGTTTATGATCTTTTACTTTACAAGACCACTTTGATATGATAATCGGAACATGGAGAACCACCCAGGAAAACAGTACAACCACAAGAACTAATGGGCAATGGTCTTGGCTGAATAATTAGGAACTTTAGCTTGGGATGGTCTTACCTGATAAGGACAAGGGATCGGCGGTACTGTGGGGTATGGACTCGCTCTAGCAGGGGGTTGGGTGAGTTATTCTTTTATGGTGGGGTATCGACCTGCTAGGGGACTTTATACCTTGCTAACTGATCCGGACCTTGTGGGTCATAACTTGCTAGGGAACCTTTGTAAAGGCCATGTAGCGTCCCTATGCAATCACACCTCGGAAGTGTGATATGGTGTCTTGCAAACACCGCATAGTTGGGTCCAAAGTTCTTCGGAGCTTTTACGCCGCTTGTGGTGAAAGTGTACAACCTCTCGCAGTGTTAAACTAATCGATTAGCCGTGCTCACGGTCAAGAGCGGCCTGGACACTCACATGATTAAATTATGGAACTTTAATGTTTAAATTGTTGTTTTATTCTTTACTTATGATGCTTATATCTTATTAATTGGGTTGGTATGAACTTACACCTTTAGTAATCAGGTTGCTAATAAAACTTGACCAACTAAAATGCTAAAGTGCTTGAACCTTAGCCATCCACCATATGGCCTTGCATGTTATGTTGTTTTCCCTTGACGAGTACGATATGTGCTCACGCTTGTTTATTCTCTTGCATCTACAATACCCGGATTTGTTCCTCGTGGCGCACGGGAGAACTTTGAAGATATTCCAGGAGATTTCCGGGAGTTCTAGGTGTGCGTAGTCTTCGGTACCTTTCGTGGAGGCATTTTGTCCGTCGCGAGAACTCGTTTGTTTAAGATTCGTTTAAGACTATGGTTTGTAATAACTCTTTATTCGTGTGGCACCGATTTTGGTATTTATAATGTCTAAGCGTGTGTGTAACTTGATCCCGGCGCACACGTGATCAATGCATTCGGTTTTACCTTTAAAACCGGGTGTGACAGAGTGGTACCGTAGCCGTGTTGATCGTAGGAACGCTAGCCTAGATAGAAATGGTCGAACTAAGGATTTTATACTCATAGAAGCTTACTCTTACATGCTTGCTTTATTCTTATTAACCTCACTCTTGCCTTTTTGCTTCACTCTTGAGTCGTCCGCATTCTTTATCTTATGCTTGCTTTAGCTCTCGTCCTTTTTGCCTTACCATCTTTCTCATTCCGCACTACACTACGGATGGTTCGTAGCTTGGAGATCTCTCAGGGTGCGGAGCAGCATCCATCGCATGCTCCACAGAAAGGTACCATGATTTGCATGATGGAGATACGGATGAGGAGATTGAGATGGAGCCCGCACCGTGGTTTTCCCTAACCTTATCATGGTGCTCGACGATGAGGAAGATCCGGAGGAGATGATCCCGCGAGGAGGATGAGCTAGCCGAACAACCCAACCTAGAGGAGCAAGCGCCGAAGAAGATGAGGATCACTCGGATCAAGAGATGGAAGAACAAGAACAAGAGCAAGAGGAGGAAGATGTGGAAGCGATCCGGGAAGTGTACCACTACGTAGCCGATGGAGTAGGCATTCCCATGGCGGACCACCCGAGAGCGATGGTACTTCGCCTGGGCTATGATAAGGCCCCTGTCTACCATTGTGAGCTGTGGACTCATCCGTGGTTCGAGCCCCATTGGGAGGTTGCTGCCATCTTGGAGGAGTACATTCCATGCCGTGGAGTGAAGGAGGTGTCCAAGCATCATGATGTGGCTCACAGGACTACTATGGATGCTGGGATAGCAGAGTCAGCTCGGAGGGCGCTCTATGTGCTCTCTCACAAGGAGCGTGACGAGGTTGGAGGATACCCACCGCCGTTACACACCTTTCGCAGCAAGTGGGGAAGCCAAGACTTACATCGCCCCAAAGACCAGCCCTATGAAGGGACGCTCAACAATGTCCGGAGTCTACTTGCACCGTGAACACCGCATTGGATGATGCCAACAACACGCTATATGCAAGCACGACAGGATTTTCACTCCGGAGACGCAGGCGTGCCTTGGAAGCCGCACTTTTGAACAGGGGAGCAGCCGAGAAGCCCATGAAGCCACGAAGGATGTACCTCCCCATCACCTAAGAGGCCACACTACGACTCCCCCGACGCCCGCACAGATGCCATGGCTGAAGATAGTCCTTAGGTTTAAGATTAAGGAAAGGATTTCTTTGTAATCGCTAGTAGACGATCGGTAAAGTGTGTTTAGCTTAGAGGTGTGGTTGAATGCTTGATTTTGTGCTTAATGTGTGAGTTGGATTTTTGGTTGAGTGCAATGTGTTGTGGAGTGATGACCACAACGACATTGGTTTAGTAGTAAGTTTGTGGGGGTTATCTTGTGACCGTCTTGTTCCACCGCGCACGCGCGCATCCGAACCACCGGCCCCGTCAACCACGCGCTAACACCGCCGCTCTGCGTCGTGCTCCTCTTGTGCATGCGCGTCAAGACTCTTTGCAACATTAGATCCAGCACAAACCCTAGCAAAGAAATGATGGTGGCGGCTTCCATCCCGGACCCGCAAGCGGCGTGGGTCCGGTCGACGATGACCGAGGCCAAGATCCAGGCCTTGGTGAACCGCGGGCTACTCCAACCCAAGGAGGAGGTGGAGTGGAGGGCAACCGCTGGGGAGCAGTTCCTGAGCGAAGATGTCAAGGAGCAGGTCGTCTTCGCATCCTTCTTCGAGCGCGGCTTCAACCTCCCGGTGGGAGATTTCTTCGCGTATGGCCCGTCCGTCGTACTACTACCACCGGAGCCGGTACATCTCGTCGCCAACTCCATAACCGTAGTTTCAACGTTTATTCACTTCGTGAGGCGTATCGTGTGAAGAGCACCGGCAAGAGGTCGGGCCGGTGGGGGGGTCGTAATGTTTAACTTGAGGTCGGGCCTCAAGGCGAGTGGATAGACACCGACCTCCCCGAGGTTGGGGGGATTCGGAATCAAGCCTTTCATATACCAAAAATAAAAGAGTGTCTTCAGTTGCCCAAGTTTCTACGTGAAAGGCCCAGCAGCGAAACCCCAAGAGCCCTTGAATCCATTTTTGTCTTCCAGAATCCGTCTTTCGACCAATACGCTTCGTCGCTAGCGGAACTGCCAAATGAGCTCGAATAACCCAAGGCGTTAGGATTTCGGTCGGGGCGATCATTTTCTTCCGCGACGAAACCCCGAGGCGAATCTTGCTCACTCGGACAATTTCGGCCCGGGATTCGCTTGGGGGATCTCGTCGTCGCTAACATCTAACAATTCCAAGTTTGAATGTGATCCATGTTTCGGGTGACGAAAGGTGTCAAGCGAAAGGGAAATCTCCAAAAGATTGAAGGTTTTCTCCCCGACGGCGCACGTGATGACAACGAGAAAGGAGCCACAATTTGCGGCGTGACATCATGAAGCACCGATTACATGGAGGCCTAACTGGAGATTACCCAAAAATAGCCTAGCACATTCTGTTTTGATCCGTTTCACATGAGGGTGTTCTCGGAATGTAAAAGTCCGTCCTCCTCCCTATAAATGGAGACGAACGGCACTTGTAAAAGGGATCGGCTTTTGAGAAATCTACTGTTGAGTAAAGAGCTTTTGGTTGTCCTTTGTTTTGTATTCTGGTTTTGGTTCTTGAGCTTTTGTTCCTTCTCATTGTTTGTGCACGGTAGCTTCGACTATCGCCATAACAATTGGCGCCCACCGTTTGTGTTTGGCTCGAGTAACAAACCCAAAATGTCCACAAGGAAGAAGAGAACTACTGCCAATTCTACTAAAGGGGCTTTGTCATCCCTCGACGAAGAGCCAAACCCCTCTACCTTGCTCACCCGTGGGGAGGCGCTCCCGTAACCCGGCGCCGCACACGAGGTGGAGTTGGCTAAACTGCGCAGGGAGGCTGAAGAATTAGCTAAAGCCAAGAAGAGGCTCCTAGCAATACAACACGAAGCCGAGATCCAAAAACAAAAAGCGAGAGATCGCCACTTGAAGGAGGAGCCGCGCGCCTTTGTAACACCCTAATTCTATTAAAAATTTGGCTTTATTAAAATTTGCTAGCAACCATTTACTTGCTTAAGGAATATAAGGCTGTTTTATTTAATTTTAGGCATTTAAAACTTTTCTAAAATAAAGTTAATGAAATTTAGGATTTATTTGTTGCATACATGCTGGAGCATTATTTTGGTTGCTGGAATTCAAATTCAAATTTGAATTCTAAATGTTTGAAAACCCTTTTGCCAAAATGCTAAACCTATTCTCCCTAACCCCTACCCCTTAACCTTTTGTTAGCCCGGCCCCCGCCCGCACACAGCCGAGCCGAGCCGCACCGCGTGGCCCGGCCCGCGCACGCGCGCCGGCCTTCCAGCCCCGCCAGGCCTAGCCGGCCCGGCCACCCCGCTCCGCCCGGCCAGCCGCGCCGGCCCCCGCCTCCGCGCCCCCGTGCCGCCGACGGGTGGGGCCCCGTTGTCATCCCCATCCCGTGGCCGCCCGGGACTCCGCCGCCGCCGCGCCACCGAGTCCGACCCGCGCACGACGCCCTCCTCCGCGTGGCCCGCACGCCAAGGTTTCCCCCGCCCGGCTATTTAAGCCGCCGCCGCCTCCCCGGATCCCCACCCGAGCCGCCCCTAGCCCTTGCGCCGCGCCCGCCGAAACCCCAGCCGCGCCGCCGTTTCGAGCTCACCGCCGCCGCCATTGAATTCCGCCGCCGTCGACCTTCCGTCGCCAAGGAACCGCCCAGGAGCCGCGCAAGGAGGTGAGGAGCTCCCCCCCCGTGCTACACGTCGTCGTACCCGAGCACCTCGTCGCTCTAGCGCCGTCGCCGGAGCCCGCGCCCCGCGCCGCCGCGTCGGCCGCCCGCTCCGCCGCGTTTTCGCCCCCGAGCCGCCGCTCTAGATAGGCTCGCCGCCTCGCGCGCGCCCGTAGATGCCTTCCGCGCCTCGAATCGTGGCCGAAACCCCAAATCCGGGTCCCCGCCGGCGAGTCCGCCGCCGCCCGCCGCCACTCGCCGCCGCCGGCCTTCGCGCGCCGCCGCCCCCGCCGCTTGCGCAAGTCCTCGGCCACCCGCATCGTGATCCGAAGGGCCGACATCAAGCCGCGCCGCCGCGAACCGCCGCAACCGTCGGATCTAGATCCAACGGATCTAGATCGGGTCAACCCGAGTCGCCCGGTCAAACCCGCCGCCACCTTGGCAATTTTGCGAAAAAGCCCCCGAGTTTTCTTTATTTACAAAAATACCCTCCCACCTTATAAGTTTTCTTACAAAGTTAGTCCTTTTTTCTTTATTTTAGCCCAAAACCTTTTCAAATCTTCGCAGATTAGTCCCTAAACCTTCCCGAACCCATAACTTGGTCGTTTTAGCTCTGATTTTAGCGTTCTTTATGTCCACGCGTTCGTCTCGAAGCGTAGATTAGTTTTATGCCACTGTTGAGATCTGTTTGATCTGTTTGGTGACTGTTTCTTATTTATTCCTATTGTATGCTTGTATGTGATGATTGTGGACCGTAGAGAGCGATTCATTCGAGGGATTTGAAGATCAAGTCGTGCAAGAGTTTGAGCAGCAAGGCTTTGTTGAAGGCAAGTATTCCTTGATGCATGCCCGCTTGTCCTACATAACGTGCATTTAAATTCACTGTTTTTACTTTTTGCTTGCATTAATTTGATGGGAACCTATTAAGGATCATGCCTAGCATTTTACTACCTTTACCTTGATACCGGGAATTAAATTAATCTTGTGGTAGTAATTGCTTAGCATGCTCAACAGGGTTTTGGTATTAATCTACTTGGTTACCTTTTGTTATTTCATGTTCCGTTTATGATCTTTTACTTTACAAGACCACTTTAATGTGTAATCGGAACATGGAGAACCACCCAGAAAACAAGACAACCACAAGAACTAATGGGCAATGGTCTTGGCTGAATAATTAGGAACTTTAGCTTGGGATGGTCTTACCTGATAAGGACAAGGGATCGGCGGTACTGTGGGGTATGGACTCGCTCTAGCAGGGGGTTCGGTGAGTTATTCTTTTATGGTGGGGTATCGACCCGCTAGGGGACTTTATACCTTGCTAACTGATCCGGACCTTGTGGGTCATAACTTGCTAGGGAACCTTTGTAAAGGCCATGTAGCGTCCCTATGCAATCACACCTCGGAAGTGTGATATGGTGTCTTGCAAACACCGCATGGTTGGGTCCAAAGTTCTTCGGAGCTTTTACGCTGCTTGTGGTGAAAGTGTACAACCTCTCGCAGTGTTAAACTAATCGATTAGCCGTGCTCACGATCAAGAGCGGCCCTGGGACACTCACATGATTAAATTATGGAACTTTAATGTTTAAATTGTTGTTTTATTCTTTACTTATGATGCTTATATCTTATTAATTGGGTTGGTATGAACTTACACCTTTAGTAATCAAAGTTGCTAATAAAACTTGACCAACTAAAATGCTAAAGTGCTTGAACCTTAGCCATCCACCATATGGCCTTGCATGTTATGTTGTTTTCCCTTGCTGAGTACGATATGTGCTCACGCTTGTTTATTCTCTTGCATCTACAATACCCGGATTTGCTGCTCAGACTGGGAGAACTTTGAAGATATTCCAGGAGATTTCCAGGAGTTCTAGGTGTGCGTAGTCTTCAGTCAGCTGCCTGTGGAGGCATTTTGTCCGCTGCGAGAACTCGTTTGTTTAAGATTCGTTTAAGACTATGGTTTGTAATAACTCTTTATTCGTGTGGCACTGATTTTGGTATTCATAATGTCTAAGCGTGTGTGTAACTTGATCCTGGCGCACACGTGATCAATGCATTCGGTTTTTCCTTTAAAACCGGGTGTGACAGAGTGGTACCGTAGCCGTGTTGACCGTAGGAACGCTAGCCTAGATAGAAATGGTCGAACTAAGGATTTTATACTCATAGAAGCTTACTCTTACATGCTTGCTTTATTCTTATTAACCTCACTCTTGCCTTTTTGCTTCACTCTTGAGTCAGCTCGCATTCTTTATCTTATGCTTGCTTTAGCTCTCGTCCTTTTTGCCTTACCATCTTTCTCATTCCGCACTACACTACGGATGGTTCGTAGCTTGGAGATCTCTCGGCCGGAGCAGTCCATCGGTTTGCTCCACAGAAACGTCACCATGATTTGCATGATGGAGATACGAGATGAGGAGATTGAGATGGAGCCCGCACCGTGGTTTTCCCTAACCTTATCATGGTGCCCGACGATGAGGAAGATCCGGAGGAGATGATCCCGCAGGAGGATGAGCTAGCCGAACAACCCAACCTAGAGGAGCAAGCGCCGAAGAAGATGAGGATCACTCGGATCAAGAGATGGAAGAACAAGAACAAGAGCAAGAGGAGGAAGATGTGGAAGCGATCCGGGGAAGTGTACCACTACGTAGCCGATGGAGTAGGCATTCCCATGGCGGACCACCCGAGAGCGATGGTACTTCGCCTAGGCTATGATAAGGCCCCCGTCTACCATTGTGAGCCGTGGACTCATCCGTGGTTCGAGCCCCATTGGGAGGTTGCTGCCATCTTGGAGGAGTACATTCCATGCCGTGGAGTGAAGGAGGTGTCCAAGCATCATGATGTGGCTCACGGGACTACTATGGATGCCGGGATAGCGAGTCGCTCGGAGGGCGCTCTATGTGCTCTCTCACAAGGAGCGTGACAAAGTTGGAGGATACCCACCGCCGTTACACACCTTTCGCAGCAAGTGGGGAAGCCAAGACTTACATCGCCCCAAAGCACCAGCCTATGAAGGGACGCTCAACAATGTCCGGAGTCTACTTGCACCGTGAACACCGCATTGGATGATGCCAACAACACACTATATGCAGCACAGCAGCAGATTTTCACTCTGGAGACACAGAGGCGTGCCTTGGAAGCTGCACTTCTGAACAGGGAGCAGCCAGAAGCCCATGAAGCCACAGAAGGATGTACCTCCCCATCACCTAAGAGGCCACACTACGACTCCCCTGACGCCCGCACAGATGCCATGGCAGAAGATAGTCCATAGGTTTAAGATTAAGGATAGGATTTCTTTGTAATCGCTAGTAGACGATCGGTAAAGTGTGTTTAGCTTAGAGGTGTGGTTGAATGCTTGATTTTGTGCTTAATGTGTGAGTTGGATTTTTGGTTGAGTGCAATGTGTTGTGGAGTGATGACCACAACGACATTGGTTTAGTAGTAAGTTTGTGGGGGTTATCTTTCAGTCTCAATCAGTTATCTATCTTAATCTTTTTGTCCCTTTAAGTTTTCCCTTAATGCAAATTCGAGATCCCAAAAATCTGATCGCACAGTTTTCTGAGTCAGCAGTACTGTTTCAATTTTATCTCGAGCTACAAAACTCCGATTGCAGTAAAACCAATTGGAAAAGTTCAAGAATTTCGTGACTGATTTTCTATGAAAAATTCAGAATATTTGGATGGATAACCAGAGAGTTATAACTGAAACATTACAGCCTCACGAATCTGTTAAACACTGCCGACCTACCTGACTTGTTTATTTTATAACCAGAGCTACACAACTCCGATTGAGGTGATTCCAGTTGGAGTAGTTTCGTAATTTCATTACCTTTTATCAGTACAAAATCCATAATTTTTGGTTACCCACACTAAGAGCTATGCCTGATTGTTTGGAGTCAACAGAATCTGTCTTATCTGAATATCATTGCTATCTTAACTTCCTAAGTTTAACCCTTGGTACAATCATCAAAAATAATGTCCCTAACACTCAGATGGTGAACACCAGGTCAGGATCAGGTGTTGATCAACCAGCAGGAAGAGCACCCCAGCCAATACAAATGGATCCCGCTATGCAGCAGTTCCCGGAGGCACGGACCCGGCTCCTCCCGAACTTGACCACCACCGTGACAAACTTGCAAGCCCAGTGTCAACAATCCACCGGTGCCGCCACCCGCGCCCCGCAACAAGCACCGGGAGTTTATGAGTCACCACCCTCCCCGTGTTTACTCACGCCGCCGATCCACTAGAAGCTGAAGATTGGCTAAAGACGATACCGAAGATGCTCACTACCCGTCGGTGTGACGACAGAGAGAAGGTCCCGTATGCCGCAGACGACTTCAAGGCTCTGCGGCCGCTTGGTGGGATGCGTACTCGCCGCTCATGCCGCCCCCGCACACTATTACTCGGGAGGAGTTTACCACCAACTTCGGGAGCCATCACATACCCTCTCGGAGTCATGAAGATCAAGAAGAAGGAGTTCCTTTCTCGAAGCGTGGGAGGAATGTCGGTAGCCGAGTATAGAGACAAGTTCACCGAGCTATCTCGCTATGCGGTCGAGGAGGTTGCCGAAGATAGGAAGAAGCGAGGAGCCGTTCCCGGATGGGTTAGTCGGTTCGCTGCAATACCGGCCGATGTCCTACCCTTTCCGTAACTTTCGGCGGCCTAGTTGATGCCGCCATCCGCTTGGAGCACAAGCGCAAGGAGCTCGGAGAGCGAAGAGGAAGTTGCCGCCGGCTCCGGGCGCTTTGGGAGTGCGTCTCGCCCGCGCTTCAACCCACCGCCGAACACCCCGTTCCGCTTTGGGGGACCGGGTGGAAACTTTGGGCGGCAAGCGGTCCCGCATCCTCGCTCGGCGGTTCCAGCGGTCTGCTCAGCAGTTTCAGCGTCCTGTTCCTCAGACTCCCCGCCCCGCTTCCCGGCAGAGACGCAGAGAGCCCCCGCTTGGCACACCCGTAAGGACCGTGGCACCGCCCAATCCTCGCCACCACTACTTGCTTCAAGTGCGGAGAGCTTGGTCACTATGCCAATGCTTGCCCAAAGAGGAACCCTCCACACACCCCCGTGCGGAACCGAAGCAGACAAGGAGCGGAAGCCAAACCCCGCAGCCTAACAAAGGACAACGAGCTATGCACGAGGCAAGGCGATGCACGTTGATGCCGAAGTCGCCCAGAGAACCCCGCAGTAGTGCTCGGTATGTTTCTAGTCAACTCTACTCCCGCCTCGCTTTTGTTTGATTCTAGAGCATCCCATTCTTTCATTACATCCCGGTCGTAGCTCAACATAATCTACCTATCGTCCCATGTCTCGCCACATGTTAGTTACCTCACCCGGGGGGGGGGGGGGGGAATTGAAAGCCATCTATAAATGTGATAACGTCCATCTCAAGATTGTGGGCGAGAGATTTCCGTGCCAATCTTATAATCTTGGATTCAAAGGGGATCAATGTGATATTGGGAATGGGATGGTTGACCGCGTGTGATGCGGTGATTCGGTGTGCTAAGAGGTCAATCCTTCTTACAAGTCCAAATGGTGAAAGATTTGAGTTTGCGAGCGGATCCCGCACCATCAAATGCCGTTGCCGTGAATAAGCTTGACGGAGCGGCCTTGGAAGACATACGAGTAGTGCGCGATTATCCCGATGTGTTTCCCGAGGAGTTGCCGTGTATGCCCCCGACCGAGATGTTGAGTTCGTTATTGATCTTTTACCTGGTACTGCCCCTATCTCTAAGCGCCCATATAGAATGTCTAGTGATCAGTTACAAGAACTTAAAGCTCAGATTAAAGAATTATTGGGTAAAGGGTTCATTCGTGCTAGTTCATCACCCTGGGGAGCACCCGTTATCTTTGTGGGTAAGAAAGATGGCACACAAAGGATGTGTGTTGATTACAGGTCTCTTAATGATGTTACCATCAAGAACAAGTATCCTCTGCCACGTATTGAAGATTTGTTTGATCAGATGAGAGGAGCTAAAGTGTTTTCTAAGATCGATCTCGCGATCCGGTTATCATCGCTGAAGATTAGGCCTTCGATATTCCTAAGACAACTTTTACTACCGGTACGGACTTTATGAGTACACGCTATGTCTTTTGGGTTAACCAATGCACCCGCGTACTTTATGTACTTGATGAACAAGATCTTTATGGAGTATCCGGACAAGTTCGTTGTGGTATTCATTGATGACATTTTGATCTACTCCAAGAATGAGGAGGACCATGAGGAGCATTTGAGACTTGTGTTGCGTGAGCCGAGAGAGCATGAGTTATATGCGAAGTTCGGCAAGTGTGAGTTCGGCTCAAGGAAGTGTCTTTTCTAGGTCATATCATCACCAATGGAGGTATTGCCGTAGATCCCGAAAGAAGGTTAGCGATGTATTGAAGTGGGAAGCCCTTCGTACGTTGTCCGAGATCCGGAGTTTCCTTGGACTTGCCTGGTTACTATCGTCGGTTTATTGAAGGATTCTCCAGGATTGTGAAGCCTCTCACTACATTGCTAGAGAAGGACAGGGAATTCAAATGGACCAGTGCATGTCAGTCCAGTTTTGAAGAGTTAAAGAAGCGGTTAACCACAGCACCCGTTCTAGTAATGCCTGATCTACGAAACAGCTTTGACATTTATTGTGATGCATCTCGACAAGGTCTAGGATGTGTGTTGATGCAAGAAGGTCATGTTATAGCCTATGCATATCGTCAGTTGAGGAAGCATGAGTTGAACTATCCTACGCATGATCTTGAGTTAGCAAGCGGTGGTTCACGCATTGAAGATTTGGAGACACTACATTATGGGAACTAAGTGTCAGATCTATACTGATCACAAGAGTCTGAAGTATATCTTCACTCAAAAAGATCTTAATCTAAGACAACGTCGTTGGTTAGAGTTGATCAAGGACTATGATCTAGAGATTCACTATCATCCGGTAAAGCGAATCTAGTTGCCGATGCATTGAGTCGGAAGGGCCACACTAACATGGCTATGACCATTCGGTTTCCCGATGAGTTGGTAAAAGAGTTTGAAAGGCTCAACTTGAAAGTAGTTGCACATGCGAAGGGAGTGACTTTGGAAGTACGGTCCACTCGGAGCAAGAGATACGTAAGTGGCGGCTAGAGGATGCCGGAATACAAAAGATTAAAGAGAGTATGCAACAAGGAGAAGCCCCGCATTTCACGAAGATGAGCAAGGAACCGTGTGGTTTAAGAACCGGTTGTGCGTACCGGAGACAGGAGATCTCGGAGAGAAGATCTTGAGAGAAGCTCACGACTCGGCCTTACTCTATCCATCCAGGCGATACTAAGATGTACCAGGATCTCAAGCGAGAGGTATTGGTGGTACGGTATGAAGAGAGACGTGGCCGCTCATGTGGCTTTGTGTGACACTTGCCACCGGTTAAGGCCGAACATCGAGGCCCGCCGGTTTGCTTCAACCATTGAAGGTGCCCGAGTGGAAGTGGGAAGAGATCGGAATGGACTTCATAGTGGGTTTACCTCGAACCCGAGATGGTTATGATTCGATTTGGGTTATCGTGGATCGTTTGACTAAGGTAGCTCACTTCATTCCAATAAAGACTACTTATACGGGAGCTAAGTTGGCGAGAACTATACATGTCCAGGATTGTGTGTTTACATGGTGTACCAAAGAAGATCGTGTCGGATAGAGGTACTCGCTTACTTCTTGTTTCGGGGGAAGTTGCATGAATCTCTCGGATACTAAGCTAAATTTCAGCTCGGCTTATCACCCACGGACGGATGGACGGACAGAGAGAACCAATCGGATCCTAGAGGACATGCCGAGAGCATGTGCGCTTAAGCATGGTTGTAGTTGGGATAAGAGCTTGCCATATGCTGAGTTCTCCTATAACAACAGCTGCCAAGCCAGTCTCAAAATGTCACCCTTTGAGGCCCTATATGGAAGGAAGTGTAGAACTCCGTTATATTGGAGTGAGACAGGCGAAAGGCAGTTATGGGGCAGATATCATCAGAGAAGCAGAGAAACAAGTTCAGATCATCGGGAGAAAATTTGAGGATTGCTCGGTCCGGACGAAAAAGTTATGCGGACGGCAAATGAAGGGATGTGGTTTTTCGGAAGGCGATTACGTGTACCTAAAGGTGTCACCCATTAGAGGTTTGCGTCGATTCGCAGTTAAAGGAAAGTTTGTCACCTCGCTTTATTGGACCTTTCAAGATCCTTGAGAGAGTGGGAGAAGTGGCTTACGGATTGGAGTTGCCGGTCCAGCTAGCTGATGTGCATGATGTATTCCATATCTCTCGGTTGAAGAAGGGTTTTTGTCCTCATGACAAGGAGCCGTTACCCTTAGATGATCTTAACGTTAAAGAGGATCTCACCATTGTTGAACACCCCATTCGGATATTGGAGACAATGACAAGGGTCACCAGGAATAGTGTGATTAAGATGTGCAAAGTACGGTGGAGTAATCATGCGGAGGATGAGGCAACTTGGGAAAGAGAGGATGAGCCGAAAGCGAGTTTCCGCATCTTTTTCCCAATCGTCCGAATCTCGAGGACGAGATTCTTCTTAAGGGGGGTAGGATTTGTAACACCCTAATTCTATTAAAAATTTGGCTTTATTAAAATTTGTTAGCAACCATTTACTTGCTTAAGGAATATAAGGTTGTTTTATTTAATTTTAGGCATTTAAAACTTTTCTAAAATAAAGTTAATGAAATTTAGGATTTATTTGTTGCATACATGCCTGGAGCATTATTTTGGTTGCTGGAATTCAAATTCAAATTTGAATTCTAAATGTTTGAAAACCCTTTTGCTAAAATGCTAAACCTATTCTCCCTAACCCCTACCCCTTAACCTTTTGTTAGCCCGGCCCAGGCGAAGCACACGGTGGCGCCCGCACCGCGCGGCCCCCGGCCGCGCGCGCCGGCCTTCCGGCCCGGCGAGGCCTAGCCGGCCCGGCCAGCCCGCTCCGGCCCGGCAAGCCGCGCCATCCCGCCTCCGCGCCCGTGCCGCCGACGGGTGGGGCCCCGTTGTCATCCCCATCCCGTGGCCGCCCGGGACTCCGCCGCCGCCGCGCCACCGAGTCCGACCCGCGCACGACGCCCTCCTCCGCGTGGCCCGCACGCCAAGGTTTCCCCCCGCCGGGCTATTTAAGCCGCCGCCGCCTCCCCGGATCCCCACCCGAGCCGCCCTAGCCCTTGCGCCGCGCCCCGCCCAAACCCTAGCCGCGCCGCCGTTTCGAGCTCACCGCCGCCGCCGTTGAATTCCGCCGCCGTCGACCTTCCGTCGCCAAGGAACCGCCCAGAGCCGCGCAAGGAGGTGAGGAGCTCCCCCCGTGCTACACGTCGTCGTACCCGAGCACCTCGTCGCTCTAGCGCCGTCGGCCGAGCCCGCGCCCCCGCGCCGCCGCATCGGCCGCCCGCTCCGCCGCGTTTTCGCCCGAGCCGCCGCTCTAGATAGGCTCGCCGCCGCGCGCGCCCCGTAGATGCCTTCCGCGCCTCGAATCGTGGCCGGAAACCCTAAATCCGGGTCCCCGCCGGCGAGTCCGCCGCCGCCCGCCGCCGCTCGCCGCCGCCGGCCCGCGCGCCGCCGCCCCGCCGCTTGCGCAAGTCCTCGGCCGCCGCATCGTGATCCGGTGGCCGACATCAAGCCGCGCCGCCGCGAACCGCCGCAACCGTCGGATCTAGATCCAACGGATCTAGATCGGGTCAACCCGAGTCGCCCGGTCAAACCCGCCGCCGCCCTTGGCAATTTTGCGAGAAAAGCCCCCGAGTTTTCTTTATTTACAAAAATACCCTCCCACCTTATAAGTTTTCTTACGGGTTAGTCCTTTTTTCTTTATTTTAGCCCAAAACCTTTTTAAATCTTCGCATTAGTCCCTAAACCTTCCCGAAGCCATAACTTGGTCGTTTTAGCTCCGATTTTAGCGTTCTTTATGTCCACGCGTTCGTCTCGAAGCGTAGAATAGTTTTATGCCACTGTTTAGATCTGTTTGATCTGTTTGGTGACTGTTTCTTATTTATTCCTATTGTATGCTTGTATGTGATGATTGTGGACCGTAGAGAGCGATTCGTTCGAGGGATTTGAAGATCAAGTCGAGCAAGAGTTTGAGCAGCAAGGCTTTGTTGAAGGCAAGTATTCCTTGATGCATGCCCGCTTGTCCTACATAACATGCATTTAAATTCACTGTTTTTACTTTCCGCTTGCATTAATTTGATTGGAACTTATTAAGGATCATGCCTAGCTTTTTACTACCTTTACCTTGATACCGGGAATTAAATTAATCTTGTGGTAGTTATTGCTTAGCATGCTCAACGGGGTATTGGTATTAATCTACTTGGTTACCTTTTGTTATTTCGTGTTCCGTTTATGATCTTTTACTTTACAAGACCACTTTGATATGATAATCGGAACATGGAGAACCACCCAGAAAACAAGACAACCACAAGAACTAATGGGCAATGGTCTTGGCCGAATAATTAGGAACTTTAGCTTGGGATGGTCTTACCGATAAGGACAAGGGATCGGCGATGCCGTGGGGTATGGACTCGCTCTAGCGGGGGTTGGGTGAGTTATTCTTTTATGGTGGGGTATCGACCTGCTAGGGGACTTTATACCTTGCTAACGATCCGACCTTGTGGGTCATAACTTGCTAGGGAACCTTTGTAAAGGCCATGTAGCGTCCCTATGCAATCACACCTCGGAAGTGTGATATGGTGTCTTGCAAACACCGCATAGTTGGGTCCAAAGTTCTTCGGAGCTTTTACGCCGCTTGTGGTGAAAGTGTACAACCTCTCGCAGTGTTAAACTAATCGATTAGCCGTGCTCACGGTCAAGAGCGGCCTGGACACTCACATGATTAAATTATGGAACTTTAATGTTTAAATTGTTGTTTTATTCTTTACTTATGATGCTTATATCTTATTAATTGGGTTGGTATGAACTTACACCTTTAGTAATCAAAGTTGCTAATAAAACTTGACCAACTAAAATGCTAAAGTGCTTGAACCTTAGCCATCCACCATATGGCCTTGCATGTTATGTTGTTTTCCCTTGCGAGTACGATATGTGCTCACGCTTGTTTATTCTCTTGCATCTACAATACCCGGATTTGCCGCTCGGGACCGGGAGAACTTTGAAGATATTCCGGGAGATTTCCGGGAGTTCTAGGTGTGCGTAGTCTTCGGTCGGTACTGTGGAGGCATTTTGTCCGCCGCGAGAACTCGTTTGTTTAAGATTCGTTTAAGACTATGGTTTGTAATAACTCTTTATTCGTGTGGCACCGATTTTGGTATTCATAATGTCTAAGCGTGTGTGTAACTTGATCCCGGCGCACACGTGATCAATGCATTCGGTTTTGCCTTTAAAACCGGGTGTGACAGCCTTTAAAAGCAAAACAATCCTTAAGTTTCAATCAACCCTCACCTGAGTACACTATCCCCAACCAGTCTAACTTCAATGAGCGCACTGAGTTTTTCACCCAGCCCCCTCCGCACACCACTTTCAGTTGCAACCCCTTCGTGAGCCCTTTCGAATCGGGTCCTTCGCACCAGGATGTTCGTACCATCCGCACGAGATCTTGGGATCCCAAATCCCCCTTGTCTCAAGAAATTCAGGTCACTCCATGGCCACAAACTTACAGGCCAGTCCCACTGCCCAGATTCTCGGGCCAATCCGACCCAAGGCAATTCCTAATGAGCTACGAAGCCGCCATCCTATAAGCTGGTGGTGATGACTCTGTACTGGTGAAATCCTTCATCATCGCTGCTGACGAAGCGGCAGCGCAGTGGTATTCTCTGCTAAGCCCAGGTGTAATTCACGGATGGGATGATCTGAAGCAGCGGATTCTCTCAAACTTCCAGGGTTTCCAACGTCCAGAACTCACAGAGAGCGACCTTTTCTCGTGCAAGCAGAAGGACAAGGAGCCTCTTCAAAACTATTTCAGGAGATTCGTGCATCTCAGAGCCCAAGAGCCAAATGTTTTGGACACCGTCGCCATTAACACGACAATCGTAGGTCTGAGAGCCGGCCAGTTTCGCTCGCACCTGATGCGCGAATGGCCCAGAACAATCCAGCGCCTATACAAAGAGTTCGAGAAGTATTGTCGCTCGGACAATGACTTTAGGGTGTGTATGGAAGAGCAATCTCAGCAGAAAAAGTCCGCGAAAGCTAACCAGCCCAGCGAGAGGGAATGGCCCAACCCCAAAAATGCCTCGCACGCCAATCCTCGGGGCGTTTTCGGTCTGGACGGCGAAAACACCCAGGAAAACTCTAATCCACAGGATGATTCACAGAGCCTGGTCCCTAACCCGCCTAGTCCACCACAATCCAACCAAGGGGGAGGCCGCAGGGGCGGGAGAGGCGGAGGCAGAGGCAGAGGCAGGGGTTGCGGCAGGGGCCGAGGCCACAATGAGAAAAGAAAATGGTATTGTATTTTCCACAAGGAAAACGATGACCACAGCTCGAATTATTGTCCAGACAAGAAAAGATTCGAAGCCGCCCTCGAGGAGGAGAGGAAGGAAAAGGAGAGAGTGAGTGCTGTGAACCATTCTGCTCCGGCATTGCAAAACCCTAGCTTTGGGAGAAACTCTTTCGCCAACCCTTTCCAGCCACCTCAATTCCAGCCACCACTTTCCACCCATCCCCAACCTCCACCCTGGCAATCACAAACTTTCCAAGCTCAGAACATTGAGCGCAGACCCGTCGAGCAACACCCCATTGCTCCTCCGCCTCCTCCTTACAGAGGCCCCTCAGCTCTGCCATTGCCAGCCAAGCTTGAGGGCCAGAGTGATCCCCTGCCATACGTCGGAACCATAATGCCTATTTCAGGGGGCTCCGCGTTGGAGTTCGAAACCAAGAAGGCACAAAAGCACTACTTTCGCGAGGTGCGAAACATTTGTGTGGAGGGAAGAGTCGAGAAAACAAGATGGTCTCACATCCCAATCACCTTCTCAGAAGAGGACGTAAGGTTGCAAGGTTGCCCCCACAACAACGCTCTAGTGATAGAAGAGAACATAGCAAGTTGGACTCTGGGGAAGCTCCTGGTGGACAATGGTTCATCAGCTGACATTATCTTTGCTGATGCCTTCGACAAGATGGGGCTCAACAGAGATCTGCTACAACCACCAGACACACCTTTGTATGGTTTCGGAGGGCGCGTCATCCATGCATTGGGCAATGTGGTTCTCCCAGTATCTTTCGGCACAGTCCAAAACGCCAGAACAGTCCTTCGACGTCGTGGAGATGTACTATCGCAACAATGGCATCTTGGGCAGAGGGTTCCTCAACAAGTTTGAAGCAGTCATTCACCAGGCTTATCTCTGCATCAAAATCCCGGCGACGCTAGGGGTCATCACAATCTGGGGTCACCAAAACGACGGCCGCAACCTAGAGAGAGGCCGCACCCCAGGCCAATGAAACGTGCACGCCCTCGACGAAGCGGTCGAGAGCAATGAGGTGGAAAAGTAGCCGAAAGCAGATAGAGAGAAAGTCAACATGTAGCCGGACTGTGAAACCAAACGGGTCTTACTAGATGCGATGGTTCTGGATCAGACTATCGTCATTGGCTCCGACCTTTCGGCTGACGAGGAAGCAAACCTAGTTCAATTCCTTCAGAAGAACAAAGACGTGTTCGCCTGGTCCGCCAAGGATCTCATAGGCGTGGATCGAAGCTTCATCGAACACAAGCTGAACATCGACCCTTCGGTCAAGCCGCGAAAGCAGAAGCTAAGAAAGATGTCCGACGACAAGGCAGTAGCTGTCAAGTCAGAGGTTCAAAGGCTGCTTGACGCCACCGTCATCCGCGAAGTCATGTACCCCAAGTGGCTGGCCAACACGGTGCCTGTCAAGAAAAAGAATGGCAAATGGCGAATGTGTATCGATTTCACTGATCTCAACAAGGCCACGCCAAAAGACAATTATCCATTGCCACAAATGGATCAGGTTGTGGACTCTGCGGCCAACGCCGCGATCATGTCTCTGTTAGATTGATTCTCTGGATATCACCAGTGTTGGATGGCGAAGGAGGATGAGGAAAAAACCAGTTTCATCACACCCTTTGGAACCTTCTGCTTCGTCCGAATGCCAGAAGGTTTGAAAAATACCGGTTCAACATTCACCAGAATGACTAGGACAATGTTTAAGCCGCATATTGGCATGAACATCCAGGCCTACGTCGACGACCTCATCGTCAAGAGTTCCAACCGGACCAGCCACGTAAGTGATTTGGCTGAGACCTTCGCCAACATGAGGCGGGCCGGTTTGAAATTAAACCCAGAGAAGTGCGTGTTCGGGGTCACGAAAGGAAAAATTTTGGGATGCCTCATCTCCGCCAAAAGAATCGAAGCCAACCCCAACAAGATAAGAGCAATCAGAGAGATGGAGGAGCCTAAGACAAAGAAGGACATTCAGAAACTGAATGGTCGGGTGGCAGCTTTAAACAGATTCATTTCAAGATCTGCTGAGCGAAGCCTCCCGTTCTTCAAAGCATTAAAGGGAAAGGGCACGATTGAGTGGGGCCCTGAGCAAAGCAAAGCCTTCGCCGAGCTCAAGGACTACATCGAGAAAATGGCAATACTATCACCACCCTCGCCGTCAGAGCCACTTCTCTTATACGTGGCCGCCTCAAAAGCTGCGGTCAGCGCTGCCCTGGTCCGAGAGGTCGAGACCGAAAAAGGGAAGCTTCAATGTCCCGTCTATTTCGTCTCCGAAGCCTTGGCGGGCTCGAAGCTGCTCTATTCAGAGCTGGAGAAAATCGCCTACGCAGTGATCATGGCCACGCGAAAGCTTAGGCATTATTTTGAGGCACACAAGGTCATCGTGCTCACGGACCAACCCTTAAATGACTTGTTCATCAACAAGGAGGCCTCGTCCATAATTGCCAAGTGGGCAACTGAGTTGTCCGAGCATACAATAGACTTTGGAAAGAGGTCGGCAATCAAGTCCCAAGTCTTAACGGACTTCATCGTAGATTGGACTTCACCAAGCAGTGTTACCGCTGACGAAGAGCTGGTGCCGGTCTGGGAAATCAGATGTGACGGAGCCTGGGGGCGCAAAGGTGCTGGCATCGCAGCCATCATCACCTCGCCGACAGGTATCAAGCTAAGATACACAAGGCTAGACTACAAAGACCCATCTGACAAGTGCACCAACAACACCACCGAGTACGAGGCTTTACTCCTGGGCCTCCGCAAGGTGAGAGCCCTAGGGGCCAGCAATTTCCTGGTCAAGTGCGACACCAAGGTCATCAAGGACCATGTGGAGAAAGAAAGCGAGGCCAGGGATCCGGAGCTAGTCAAGTATCTCGCGGAGGTGCGCAGAATGGAAAGGCATTTCCGGGGATTCACCATTGAGCACTTGCCCAGAAAAAACTACAGTGAAGCCGATGAGCTCGCGAAGAAAGCTGCAAGGGGGGAGGCGATGCCTCCAGACGTATTCTTCGAGATCCTGACTGCCCCGTCTACAAGACCAGACAAGCAGCCGCTCAGCACAGTCAATGCAATCGCTAGCCTGGACTGGAGAGCTCCCATAATCGCTTTTCTTCGCGGACATTATGAGCCGGTCGAAACCCATGACCTCAAAAGGATGCAGGCGCGGGCCAAGGGCTACATCCTCAAGGACGACGTCCTGTTCAAGTTGGGAGTGTGTGCACCATTACTAAAATGCATCTCTCAGGACCAAGGCATCGAGCTCATGAAGGAAATTCATGGAGGAATGTGCGGATCGCACATAGCAGCGAGAGCTCTGGCCGGAAAAGCTTTCAGACAGGGTTTCTATTGGACAATGGCAATAAAGGATGCTGAGCACATCGTCAGGACTTGCAAAGCTTGCCAGTTCGCAGCAAAGCATCAGCGAAGGCCTTGCGCTCCATCGCAGCTCATCACGCCCACCTGGCCGTTGCAACGCTAGGGAATGGATATTGTTGGGCCGCTTCCCACAGCCCAAGGCAACTTCAAGTTCGCAGTGGTTGCAGTCGAGTATTTCACCAAGTGGATTGAGGCGAGACCTCTCTCTACCATCACCTCAACCACTATCAGAAAATTCTTCTGGCAGCAAATCATCTGTAGATTTGGAGTGCCCAGAGAGCTCACCGTTGACAACGGGAAGCAATTCGATTGCCAGGACTTTAGGGAGTATTGTCGATCAATTGGAACAAAGCTTTGCTTCGCGTCCGTGTACCACCCTCAGTCCAACGACGCAGTAGAAAGGGCCAACGGGCAAATTTTTTCATCCATAAAGAAATGCCTCTTCGAGCAAAAGAAAGGAAAATGGGCGGATGATCTATCGAGAGTTATTTGGTCGCATAATACCACAAAATCGAGAACCACCAAGTTTACCCCATTCAGGCTGTTGTACAGGGTCGAAGCAATGTTCCCTGAGGAGCTTGCCAACGAAAGCGCTAGAGTTTTGGCAGGAAGCTCTCGCGAGAACGAAGAAGTCGACAAGGACCTCGTGGAAATCGACGAGTGGACGCGATTCGAGAACTCCGTTAAAGTATCAAGAAGAAACCAGAAGGTGGAGAAACAAGAAGGTATCCCTCAAAGACATTAAGGTGGGAGACTTCGTCCTGAAAAGAAAGAAGAATGCCGACGTCGTAGGCAAGTTCCAATTTGCTTGGGAAGGACCATACGTGGTCTCAAGTTCTGTTCGAGATGGGGCCTTTCGTCTCAAAGATGAGACAGGCGTGGAGTTGCCACATTCGTGGAATGTGGACAACTTGTGCAAGTTTTTCCCGTAGTTTGTTTCAGTAGGAGTCCGCCGCACAAAACTATAAGTGCGGAGAACTCAGCTAGTTTTACATTTTCCAGTCTTTACTTTCGCGCATTTTAAATTCAATAACAAGGCGGGTACTCTTTTCCTCACATAGGGAGGACTCCACCCTGGAGCGTGAGGTTTGTAACGAGGCAGCCTTGATGTAAAATTTCTTTCCCAATGAATGAAATACTTCCTCCCTAAGATTTATTGTGTTTCTTTCGCATAATTTAAAGTGCTATCTTAAGATAGCCCATCCCAAAAGAGGATGAATTAAAGTGCTATCTTCGAATAGCCCTCTCCGAAAGCGAGAGCATTAAAGTGCTACCCATGGGTAGCCCACCCACAAGTGGTGCAGTCAAGATGATTCACAAGAATCAATCCTTTAAAGAGCTGCTTTCACAGCAGCCTGTCCAAAAAAGACGTGCGAAAGCGATTCAGCCTCGAATCGAGGAACCCTAAGCAAAGACACCGCAATCGTTAATTTTTTGTAAAAATTTTGTCGCAAGCGACACTTAACGCCATAAAGACAAACCTATTCTAAGCCAGAAAAGAGCGCGCGTTGTCAAAAAACAGCCCAAAAGCTGTAAAATTTGACAAGGGCAGACAGCCTCTAGTCCTGCAATGCGTTTCACGCCTAGGCGTCGCATCGCAGGCTAGTTTCGTTTCTAACAAAAAACTGCAATGAAAAAGCGAACAAATTCAGTACGCCACGTCGCACAAAGTCTCATAGGCCAGTAAAATCAAAACCATACTAATTCAACGGGTATAAGCAAAATGGATGAACTCTAGTTTTCCTCGCTTCCGAAGGGGGGGAAGACGTTTTCTTCCAAATACAATAAGTCGAAAGCGGCGAAAACTTTAGTTTGAAACATTCAAAAGTCTTGATGCAGTAAAGAGTTTCGGGCAACACATTCAGCGCCATGCTCTCGCATCCAGTTCGTCAAACACGACACACACAAATTTACATTACAATTGTCAAAAGTTTAAGCGACCAATATGCCAATTCAAGTTCATCCTAGAACTACTTGGCCGGATCAGGGACGGGGTCCCGGGGCAATCCTTCGTGACGAAGGGGAGCCAAAGCTTCGCCAGTCATAGGATCCACCAGGCCGCCTTCGACTCCAGGCGCTTCGCGGACAGGGGCTCCAGGGATTCCTTGATCGACGGCGGCGTCGCTTGTCTTCGGCGACCAATCTCTAAAGGGCCCATACGGCCCTAGAGTTGTGTCGGGTCCATGTGTTGCGCGATGCTCACAAAGCTCCAGAGCCTGTTTTGCCTGCCCAAAATAGAACTATGAGAAGGAAGAAAGCATTAAGCATCAGCGCAAAGATTTCTCAACAAATATGATCGTAGTCAAAGCAAACCGAAAAGGCCTACCTTCGCCAAGCGATCCACAGCCTTCTTTCGAGCGTGCGCTCGCCCACTCTTAGCCCAAAAGTTACGGAGAATGATCTTATTGATTAGCCCAACCATCTTGCTTGGGGCTGGCACTTTGTCGGGTGAAGGGAATACGAAGCTTCGACTTCCGAAAGCTTTGAAATGGTCGCAGCCCTATCGCTCGAGAAGATAAAGCAGCATTTCGAAACAGGTCGCTGCAACATAATCCCCAATCTTGCTCATAGTGTCTGGCAGGAGCTTCAGTTCGCTATGCAACCACTCCACGAAGCTCGAGATATTGTCAGTAATTTTAAAGTCCTGGGCCTCGGCACCAAAACTCTCCAGAGCCCGACGATACTCTGTCGCCAGATATGCACCCCATTGATGGCAATAGGCTTCGTTCTTCTCCAGAGTATCTTCAAGCTCGCCCTTCACCTTCTTTAGTTCCGCGATGAGGTTGGCATTGGCCTCCAAAAGGACATTCTGTGCATCATACTGGGTAACCATGTCTTTTAATTCAGCACGGCAATCTTCGTAGCATTTTAGGCTCAACTCCAGTTCCTTCTTCAAAGCATTCGTAGCTTCCTGCTGCTTGGCGCGTTGGTCTGCCAATAGACGGGACTCTTGTTTCAATTTCTCGTTCTCTTCTTTCAGGCGCCGGTCCTCGTCCTCCAAAAGTTTTTGCTTCTCAAGGGAGGTCTTTGCCTCCGCAGCCGCTCTCTCGAATCCTTTCTGGCAAGCGACGACGCCCCTTGAAAGATAAGCGCGCACAGTCTTCATCAAATCATCAGCGCTTAAACCTTCCAAGGAGCGCTCAGAATCTGCAAAAATTAGCAATCATGTTATTCATCCAGACCCCTTCGTACGACTATCATAGCGAAGGCACCAAGTCGAAATGCTATAAATGAAGCAATCGACGCTGTATCATGCCAGGTTCTACCAGCGCAGACGCAAGGCTTGTCTTGGATCCCGAAGGGTTTGCTTCAAGATGGAGAGCCTCTTTCTCCTTGTCCTTGGTGCTCAAGGTGACTAGAGTCTTGGCCGCTAAAATCAGCACAAAAACGAAAGACATCAGCAAATGGAACACATGGTTTACAGGAAGGACACAAAAAACTATATCTGAGCAAAAGTACCATACCGGCGTCTTCAAGCTGAAGAACATTGGATGTCAACGTCGGCACTGGTGTAGTTTCATCGGTAGCTTTCGCCGTAGCCTGGTAAAGATCATCTGACACCGGCAGCGGCGAACGAGACGCATGCGCCGCGGACTCAACTTCCGGAGCATCCAAGTCGATTGGGTCCTGGGCCTTCACACCCGAGCCTTCGCCCGGATTCATTGCAGCACCCTCTGGGTCGCTTTGGGGCTGCAGAGGGGGAGCCTCCGAATCCTTGACCGCCAAAGTAGCGTCGTCATCAATGTAGCACAGGTCCTCTGACTCGTCCATGACGTCTACAAGGCCGGCCACACGCTCTTTTAGGGCTGCGTCGGCCATGGCAATCTCCTTTTGAATCATTTCCGCCACGTGCTTGCCCCTGACTTCACGCGCCTCCAACTCCTCAGGATCGGCCAAACCCGCCGACGATGGCTCTTCCGTCAATTTCTGCGCTGACCCCTTCGGTGGATAATTCGTACAAGGTTGGATCTGATGCGTCGACAGCATGTCAACGTCCTCATCCGTCTCTGCGACCGGGTTAGTCCGTGCCCTTTTCCCAGAGGGCTCGTCATCGTCGGGACCTTTCTCTTTGATTGTGACACGTTTCACCCTTTCTGTAGCTTCCGAAGGCCTCTTCTTCGAAGCCATTTTCTTATCTGTATCACCAGCAAGGGAGGGGTCGTGAACCTTTTTCTTCTCTCTCTCAGTTGCGGCCACTTTCGCTGCCTCAGCCTTGTGATGAGCTATGGTCTCATTAACCTTCAACAATTTTGTAGATTTTTCTGCAAGCGGAGGCAAGGTAGCTTTAGCAGCATCCGCCTTCTGCTTGGCCAAGATGTCTTGGGCTTTGGTGTTCTTCACAACATTGTCCGCTGTTACAACAATTTTTCTCGACTTGTTCATTCGCGAAGTTTCGACAGGCTCAGATCCAATATTTCCCGACGACTGCATCTTCTTGCTGGCTGTCGGGGGCACTGGCCGAGGGGAATAGGTGACACCCATCTCGTCAAAAACACGGTTGACCCGACCCTGATGTTTCAAAATCCTTTGGGCACATTCCCACTCTTTATGGGTGAAGTTTCCAATCATTTGGACAACTTTCTTTTCAACCTCAGCCACAACCTCGTCGTCAGTTTTATCTGCAGGTCGTTTGACATTGAATATGTGGCTTCGCACATTCTGATCCAGTCCGGGCAGCCATTGCATTTTAAATGCCCATGATCCCCATCGGGGCTGGCACGGCCAAATGTCGGCAGCCACAAATTCTTCGAGGGCGTCCCGCGTAGTAATCACGCAAGTCGCCTGGTAAAATGCACCTGTGCTGGCTGACGAGCGGCTAGCCTTCGTCAGCTCCGGCAACAGCTCGACCTCCAAATCAACCATGCGGCTCGCCAGGTCAAATGTTGTCACTTCTTCCTGCTTCGAATTTCGCCCCACCACTACAACAGGAGCACAAAACCAGTAGGAGGTCCATCGGTTAGCCCACTTGTTTTTGTACGCTGGGGCTAATTCAACCGAGGCTTGATTCTTGCCAGGACGACACGTCTGAAAGGTACAACAGCCATACTGAGCCTCCTTTTCTTCGTCATCGACAGTTATAAGCTTCCTCGCCCAGTGGACCTCAAAGTGGCGAACGAAAGTCTCCACATCATTGTCACTAGCAAAAGTCCGACAGGCCCATAAAAATTTCAGCACTTGCGGAATGGAGTTGGGCGTCAGCTGATGGATCTGAACATTGTAAGTCGCCAAGATATCTGCAAACTTCTTGGACACTGGCAGTCGAAGCCCCGCGGTAAAGAAATCCCGAAAGACCACGCTCTCATTCTTCCGGGGCTTTGGCATGGTCTCCTTCCCAGGTAACCGACAGGTTCTGGGCTCAAAGCAACCTTCCAACCACAGAGCATCCAAATCTGCTTGGGTCATCAAAGACCGATCAATATAACAGGTCCGAGCTTTCGCTAAGTCACGGAGATCAGCCTTCACCCCAGTCAAATTCTCCCCGGATCCTTCCGCAGCTTCTTCAACGGCTGCATCAGCATCCTCTCCTATCTCGCCCTCCTCCACGTCGGCATCACGTTTTCTAACATCTGTGTCGCTCAGCATTATTTCGACATAACTCCCGCCACCTGAACTGCTACTTTCATCGCTACTAGAGGTGGATGAAGTACTGCCACTCTCGCGAGAGCTAGCAGACCAATCCAGGCCAGAAATCTTACCAGACTCCAAGCTGGACGGCGAAGTGGAAGACGTGGCGATGGCCTCCGTAGCTTCCGGCGGCGCCGCCTGCTTCCCACGATTCGATGATGACCCTTCGTCCTCCATGACCATATCAGGGTGCCTGACTCGAGTTGTATAAATCTCTTAAAAAGCCGGACTCGCGCGCGTAGCTTCGAAAGCTAGAAAATGAAAACATATATTCAGGCCAGGGAAAAACTAACCTCTCAAGTCGACCGGGGCTTCCGCTGGAGCGACTCGCGGGAGGCATGAAAGGACCTTGATGTCACCTAGAGGGGGGGGGGTGAATAGGCGAGACGACCAATTTAAACTCTTTCTCCCCAAACACTTGAGCTGACAGTGCTCCACCGGTCAGACCGGTGGTGGTGACCGGTCAAACCGGTCAATCACTGGACTTCACAGGTGGCACCGGTCAGACCGGTGCGCCTCACCGGTCAGACCGGTGTAGCACGCAGAACCCGCAAAAACGACTTCAAGCACCTCTTGGCTTCTAGCACGAACCAAACTCGGGGTGTGGCTTTTGTAGATGATCACAAGCGAGTAATGAGCCCCTGCACACACAAGTAACACACCCAAGTAGATCGAGCGAAGCAAATGAAATATGCTAGAGAAACAACTTAGAGAGTCGAACCACACGAAGAAGCAAGGATTTGTTTCCCGAAGTTCACCACCCACCGAGAAATGGCTACGTCTCCGTTGAGGAGCTTGTAAGGGACAATTCCCACAACAAGCCGGGTCTCTTTCAACCACTTTCCTCCTTTCCACTAAGGTGATCTTTTCCACGAAGAGGCAAGATCGCAGCCCTTACAAACTTCCCGCTGCTCACCATAGCCTTGGGAGCTAGCCGGTGATACCTAGCCGTCTAGGAGGCAAACATCCAAGAGTAACAAATGCTCCAAAGTTTGTAGACGCGAAACCAAAGTGCTCAAGCTATGGAAACTGCTCTTGTTAGCTCACAAGGTCACTCCTAGGCTCACTTCCTCAACCCAACACAAAGATGATGGCTTGAATCCACAATTCTCACAAAGAGATGGTTGGGGAGAGCCACGAAGGCTTAGAGCTAGTTAGAAATGGCTTGGGACCTCAGCAAAAACACTAGAACCAGAGAACCCTCACTTGAAGAGGGCTTGGGGTATTTATACCCCTCAAAGGAGAAAACTAGCCGTTAGTCCCGGGCAAGACCGGCCGACCGGTGCCTCACACCGGTCGCACCGGTGTACGAAAAACTAGCCGTTGGGCTAGCGGCACCGGCCGGACGGTGCCTCCGACCGGTCAAACCGGTCGAGCCCGAGTTACCCCCAAAACCTCTTTTAAAGAAACTAGCACTTCACCACCAAGATGAAATGACCCGAGGTTAGGTTAGGAGGGTTTGTTATCACACTCAAAGGCTAGATCTCACTTAGGTCAACTAAAGAGCACTTTGACTTGGTCAACTCGCTAAGTTGCATCCCTCTTGATAGTACGGCATACCTATACTCAAGAAAAGAATTAAAAGAGCTTCGATGACCTCTTGAGCTTGAACAATCTTCAATTCTTGCCATACTTGATCAATAACCACTTGAGGGCTTTCAACATAACCTTTGACTTGAGCACGTCCATACTTGAGCTAGTGACTTAGGATCTCTCCATATAGCATAAGAATGCACACTTGGATCCATGGTCACTCCATGTTGCCAATCTTAACGAGTTGATGACTTGCAAAGCTTCCCTCGGTTAAGGTTTGAATATGATACTTGAAGACCCCACGGATGCTAGACCTTCACCCTAGCAAAACACGAATGGCGGCTTAGCTACGGCCCCAAAGATTGCTTAGTCCCTCACCCTAGCCATCTCGGTTGATCTCTTCATCACTTATCCAATCCACTTTGAGTTTCACTTTGCTTCACACGCAATTAACCTTCATTTGAAAAACCCGCTTCAAATGCTTGATCTTGATTGACAACGGATATGCAAGCTTCCATTTTTAGAACCATGGTGTGTACACTCATCATCTTGTTCTCTTTCAATAAACTCATGAAGTCTTGCACCATATACATGTCTTTAAAGATGTGAGCCGAAATATTCATCCACAATTAAGTACATCAAAGATTTCTTGTGAATATATAGAGAAAACCTGCTCACAATCTTAGACAAAATCATTAGTCCTTTAATATCCTTGTCATTCAATTCACCAAAATCCACTTAGGGGCCTAGATGCACTTTCAATCTCCCCCTTTTTGGTGATTGATGACAACTCGATTAAAGCTTACAAATAAATCAGTAAAGTGAGTTTAGATTCTTAGATATAGCTAGAGCTCCCCCTTAATTTGTGCTTTGAGTTGGATTTCAAAAAATTGGCCTTAAATGCCATTAGCATAAATTTGGAAGAAAAGATGTGTGAGCTCCCACTATATCTTAGAATCTGTGGAGTGCAACATGTGTGAGCGACAAAATAAAATCCGTGATGCGTATGACAAGATATGCACAAAACAAAGGGAAATGTATCGGCTAGGATGCACCGGTCGACCGGTGCCCCTGACCGGTCAGACCGGTCAGGTCTAGCCAACACACATAACTGGGCGACATCGTTCGGACGGTGCCCCCGACCGGTCGGACGGTCGGAGTCCAGTTAGCGCACAAAGCAACAGAAGTGCGTGCTATTTGGTCCAAGGTGATCGGGCCGGGGGTTGTAAGTCGGTTTAGATCACTATTCCCCATTTAGACAACACAAACAAACACCATTCAAAGCATGCATCACAATCTAACAATAAAGTCGCTTAAATATTACAATAAGGTTTAAAACACACAGTGGCACTCACACAAAAGTTCTCAAGTCCACTAAGATGAAGTTCTAACTTATTACATGGCTTCTCTCAACAGCCAACAGGCACCGGTCATACCGGTGCGGGGCAGCGGTCAGACCGGTGCAACACAGACAGCAACACGGACAACGCAGACTTGTGGCTTTAATCGCGATTCTTATCCCCCTTTGTCATCAAGCATCCAAGAAGGGCCTGGAGAAGAAGCAGCTGCCGATCACTGTCCTTGAGATCCGTCTCCCGGGTGAGAGCTCCCTCCTATTTGAGATTTGTCAAGAATCCAATGCAAAGGAGAGTTTAGATAAATAGACTCCGAGACGGTGATTTGAGATGGATGAGCTATGGGTGCGCTGTGTTTACCGTAGTAATAAGGGGTGTAGCCAAAGATCTCGGCGGAGAAGCGAGCGCCCCAATCTTGCACTTGCTCGGGAGGTGGAGGAGGTGGGGGTGCTTGCTCTTCTTCCATGAAGTGAGACGATCCAGCCACATCCGGAGGAGGAGGTACAAAGGGTGGAGGTGGAGGAGGAACCGATGAGGACGATCCTTGTCCTTGCTCGGACTCGAAAAACATGGGGCCATATTGGTTAAGCAAGTCGGAGTTGGCCCATCCTCTCATCCTTTTCTCAAAGGAAGGTATCTCAATCTGTGAAGATTCTGGAGATGGTGGAGAGCTAGGAGGTTGAAAACCTTGGGCATTGTGCATCAATTTCATTGTGTCCCTCATTTGCTTATTAGCCCTTCTCGACCTTTGTTGCTCAACTTGGATGTCATGCTGGCTCCTGCACATCCCAAATATGAAGTTGAGAAACTTTTTCAAAGGGGAGGTGGATCTCGCGTGGCTCCGGTCCGGCTGCGCGCCCACCCCACCGGTCAGACCGGTGCTCAGCACCGGTCAGACCGGTGACAGTCTGAGTCCCTGCCCGAGGCAGATCTAGCCGAGCTGCTCCCTCCTCAAAGATTTCTTCCTCATGACCCGGTGCATGCTCAACTCTAGGAGATGGAAACCGAGGGTTCTTGCTAGGATTGAGCTTCAGAGGCTTGTGTGTCACATTTTTCGGAAACTCCGTCTTTGCAACCTTTTCAATCATATACATGATGTAAGGGCTGTAGCTGCAAATCTTCTTGGGGTCCTCGGATAGGTGCTTGATCTCTTGCCAAATGAAATCCCCAACACCGAACTCCCGGAGCTCCCGCCTTAAAGCCACCATCAAGTTTTTCCGGAACTTTGTGATTTCTGAGGGGTTTCCATCTCTAGGTGTAATAGACACCCTAAGGAGCCTATTTAGGACAGCAAAGTAGGTGTAGAGGTTCTTCACCTTCCCATAGTTGGCATGCTCACCACGAGGGTACATCACATGCAAAGCATCCTTCTCCAGCTCCCCTTCATCATGGAGCTTCCTCAACTCCCCATCTCCCGCCATGATCCCAAAACACCTCAAAAATCTGTGGAAGGTAATGGAGTACTTTTGGCCGTTGGTCATCCAAGTCATAGCCCTGTCGGCCTCAATGTGACCAAAGTGCACTGTGGCAAAGAACTGGGGATGATCTCCTTTTTCCAATCCTGTCGGAACCCCATGAGTGTTTTGACCCTTTGCCTCTCACAATTGCTCATGACATCATCAAATATAGGGTCTCCTTTCCTAGCCATGTGCTCCCAATCCACATATTGTGCCTTGTGAGTGATTTTGGGCTTCTTTATAATCACTGTAGCATAGTAATCTTGCTGAAATTTGGCCCAAAACCTCGGATCCGATGCGGTCTTGCTCTCCTCATATGGGTTCTTGTCCCTCAGCTTCTTTAGGGCCTTGGTCATACCAGCCCCGTGGTACTTCACCGGCCTGTCAGGGTAAATGTAAGTAGGTGGCATGATCCTCAACCTACCCTGATCATCGTCATCTTCTTCCATAGCATCTACATCCTCCTCCTCATCCTCCTCATCCTCGTCCACATCCTCATCACTGTCAGACCCAGCCACCTGGTGCCTCCTCAACTCAAACTAACCCGGAAAGGTCTCATCTTCAACATTGTCATCGCTGCTCGTTCCGGTGTCACCTCCTAGATCAGGATCCTCAGCACTTGCTTGAGTTGAGCGGCGTCTCAATCTCTTGCCGCTGATGTTGACAATCTTTGCCCCCTTCCCCAAAATCACCGGGGATGGCTCCTCGGCGAGTGAGCACGTCTTCTCTTCTTTTCTTTGCCCCTTCCTTTTCCCGTACCATAGCTGCTGTCCTGAGTCACAAATAGGATGACAAGAGTGTATAAGACTCTAGGAAAAAGATTGAATTCGTATGGAATTGATTCTTGAAAGTTTAGAACAATTGGGTATGTTCTGGGCCACACCAGTCAGACCGGTGAGGGGCACCCGTTAGACCGGTGCCACCCAGAACAGAGCCAATTGCTCCCACATTCAATCTGAGCAGCTATCAATCTAAGATTTGGTCTAGATGAACAAAAGACATCCTAGAGTAGATATGTGTTGAAAAACATGAAGAAAACACAATTTGGGGTTGGACATGCGCCACCGGTCAGACCGGTGACGGCCACCGGTCAGACCGGTGAAGGCCGTCCGACCCCAATTCGTGATTTCTCACAATGTGTCCAACGAAACCTTATGGATCTATAGGTATGTCTTCTAGGTGATCTCAGAAGATGTTCTACCAAAGGGAATTCAAAACTTTGCACCATGTGAGGAGATCGGGCAAAAGAAAGGTTTGAATACCTTTGGAGAGTGGAACTCGAGTTGATGTTGACGCAAAATGTGCACTCGCCGCCAATCACACAAAAAGCCGAAAAGCTTAGCTTCGCACGCGCGAGAGAGAAAGTGACGTGCCGATCAATTTTTCCCGAAAATTAACAAAAGATAAAACAGCTTAGATACCAAAACTTGGAACCCACGGGTGGTACCAGGCGGTTCCATATTTACGGCTAAGGAGCCAAGCAAGACGACATGTAGCTATGCGAAGCTACCCGTCGAAGAACCACAACCATTCGGGTAACCGCGAAGGAAAAAAGAACATTGCCGAATGGATGACGTAAACATGACAACGATCGATCTTTGAATAAACATGGATGCACGTACCGTGCCATAACCGATCCTCACGAAGATTAACATTGAATGAAGTAAAGCACGAACATGATCATGTATTAAAATAAGCATGCATAGATCCAAAGCATTAGTCTACCGCATGTCTAATTACTTTAAGATCCGTCGGGTACGATATCGGCAAATCTATCCACCGCATGATACAACTTGCATGAAAGAACGCACCACTTTCCACAAATAGATCTATCCACCGCATGATACAACCTAAATATGGAAAGCTAAAAGCACACGTCTTTTAAAACATAAATAACGCACGTGATCTACTCGTGAAGATATAACCGAATGCGGCTGAACAACCGATTCGGGGTCCATGAAGAAGGAACAAACATTACCACGTGAATAAATCTATCAAGCTGAATTGGAAATCTAATCCACCGGATGACTAGCTCCAAAGCAACCCAAAAACCTCGCATCTACCGCATGATACCGGCTCTTTCAAGATTTATACTAACAAAGCAAGCTTGAACCCGCAACATGTAACAACCTAGATCGATTCGGTTTCGGCTATCGGAGAGCACGAGATCCACGCATCAAAACACGAAACCTATTCTTGCACGGATCTTAAAAGGAAAAAGAGCCGATCCAAACCCATCTAGATTGGGCAAAAGTGTATTACATGAATTAAAACATAAAGCAAAACTCATGATAATACGGGGTAACTTAATGAATCTATTGGATCTTGCCAAAATCCAATAGAGCCGATAACTAGCTTCGAGCTAGACCTTAGCCTACCGCATGGCTCATGATCTAACAAGAAACCCTCTTGAACCAAGCTTGAATCTACCGCATGACACGAAGCATGGTAACAAGACTACTTGCATCGATCTAAATCCACCGCATGATACTAGACATGATACAAGGTTGCCGGTACTCACGGAGGTCGACGGATCGATTGGCCCTCTCGAAGAACTCGACGACACGACAAGGGACTCTAGGGTTTGGCGTAAGGCCGGTGTGTATTGAGGAATGAACGTGTTTTTTACATACATCCAGGGATCATATTTATACCCTGCTGATTACAATTGCGAATGGATTCATTGCCTAACTAAACTTGATCGCCTGTCCATCCATTCGCTTCCCCTGATCGAGCCACGTCACCGTCCAATCCCGCAAAATCGCTCCACTTTGTTCCTTTGCCGAACTGGAGCAGATAGCCGACCGCGGATCCTTCTCGCCGAAAATCTCTCGAAGATATCCTTCCTTCCACCGACGGACTCTTCTCCGAATCGGACCCACATGTCATACTCCTTACCGGATTTTGGTGTTAACACATGCCCCTTTAATTGTGGGATAAAAGTAATTTTGTTCCACAATTGACTCTCGCCACGAATCTTTGAGCCAAACCTCGTCAACACCTTGTTCTTCGCAATCCGCCGATTCTTCGTCCGAGATCCAACCCTAGATCCCCTTCGTTCCGAACTCGAATCTCCAATGGCAACTCGAACCAAGCTGTTCGGGTAAATTCACCCCTCCAAACCTTTGTTCGGCATTAGGTTTTCAATTTTTCCCCGAAATTTTCTTCTTCCGCTCTCTTCCAGAACCGTCTCTTCGCTCTTCTCCGATCCCTATTGAGGCCAATTCGCAGTCTTATTATCTTGGTCCCGAAGGGAATCCCGACCCTCGAGATTTCATTGCCGTCGAATCTCGGAAGAATCCCTTTCAAGGTAGCTTTATCTCCACCTCCTCAGTGGCAAGATGCGTTCAAGAACTGGCCTTTGCCCCCAATCGCAGGCTGGAAGACTTGGTACCGTAGGATTCTCGCGGATAAGAGTGGATTGACCAATCTGGATACTCTCCGCATTGCTCAATGTTTGGAGTTATCTGTAGCTGAGACGCCCAAGAATGAAGATCTTCTGATAGCCGCGTGCCACTTCTGGTCCAATGGCGTCAATGCCTTCCTTTTTGGGCATGGCCCAATGTCTCCAACTTTGGCCGATGTGTACATGATCACCGGCCTTGATATCACCGGGTCTGTTCAGCCTTGGAATTTCAAGAACTCCTCACGCCAAACAGGGGTAAAGCCGGGGAATGGCTACAAGAATTATATTTTGAAACACATGAGAGATAATCCCCTTGGCGAAGTTGAATACGAGCCTTCTTGAACATGTGGTTATGCGGAGTTTGTCTTCCGTGGCAAGCAAGGCCAATGAACCCACTCACGAATCATATCGCTTCTTGATTTAGTCCAGCTTTTGATGCTAATCCCTTCTTGTTTGTCTTTTGCGGCCCGTGATGCGAGCTCAACCAGGCTAAAAGCGCCCGGTGTAGAGCGGCTGAGCGGAGAAGGTGAACGCTCACGGCGACACGCCGGCGGAGCGCCCGGCCGCGGTGGAGCGCCGCATTGACGAGGTGGCCGTCCATGGTGTTCGTCCGGGCACCACCTTGGGCCCGGCCGCGATGGCGACGCATACGGACGTCGACTATTCCACCGGCCGCGTGGCTTCCGGGGCGGCGCGCGCGGAGGATATCGACGAGATCGAGCTCATCTCGGAGCGCCTCGACGGCCACGGCGACGCCATTGCCGAAATTACCCATCCTCGCTCCGTGTTGAACAGGACTCTTTGACTAGATTGTACTAGGGATGTGTAAATGTCGGCAATATATGATGAACTTTTGGAATCCGCATTTGTTCCGTGATATTTCCTTTCGCATTTGCATCCGTGAACTTGTCCTCTTCGAATGCATCCGGGAACCGTCATTAGCCGAACGCTCGCAAACAACCGCCCCTTAGCGCAAGATCCACAAAGGATCCCAATTCGGCAATCCGCAAATCGTTTCAAAAGAAAACCCTTCGCACTCGGTGGAAACCCCCGCCGCTTGGTATCCCAACGGTGTGTCCTGCCGGATCATCACTCCCAATGCGCCTCCTTGGTCAATAAAATAGCCCGTGGGGTGCTCGCAAATCCACTCGCACACTCCTCCATCGCTTCTCATCCCTTCCTTTCTGTCGCCCGAAGAAAAAACCCCAACGCCATGGACAAGGGTGAACGGCCTCGGGGAGCGGCTCGTCAAGGAAGCGTACGATTCGGAAGTGAGTTCTTTCTTGATCTACTCTTTGTCCTCCTCGCTTGATCTTGCGCTTCATGTTTTCCTCTCGCCTCTTTCAGCCTTGATTTGCTTCCTGAAGAGGTCATCGGAACCGAAGATGTTCCTGAGTACATCTCCTCCGATTCTTCTCCCCGAGGCGGAGGATGCCACGCCTGAGCAAAGGGTCATTCATCAGCTGCGCCGCCGTGCCCGGCACCTGGAGCGTGACCTCAGGGACATGTCCGTTCGCTGCCAAGCCGAACGCGAGCGTCGTATGGCGCTGGAAGCGCTAGTAGGGGGTAAACGCTTCTGTCCCCCTTCATGTTTGCATCTGGATTTCTTGCCCCTAACCTTGATTCTTTTGCCCCGCATGATGTCTCGACGGGTACAAAGAACCCTGAAGGCGGCCCGGGATAGCTTGGTAGAGGCCGCCAATCGTGGTCATCCTCGTGCGTTCCAAGTCGCCGTCACGGTGGTTCCGGAACAACCGAAGAGGGAGCGACGGCGAAGAAGTAAAGAAAAGATTGAATCATACTTTCGCTTCTTTCTCCACGCCTTCGTTTCCCTCCCTTAGGGGACTTGACCTTCGGGGCTCGCTATGTGTAATCCCGCAAGAAACCGGTTGTAGTGTAGTATTGAGCTAAGGGCAATGCATCGAGCACTCGGCCATTTTCTTTTGTTCATGGATTTTTGTTCTAAAGGCGGCCTCATTCCCCGAGCGCCGCCGTTTCGTGTCGATGTGTATAATCATCGATCGATTTCAATGCTAGGATAATACTTCTTCGATATCTTCCATTTATCGCGGCGGAAAACTCCTCTCCTAGCAAAGTTTTCAATATGTATGCATTACCGTAAACGCATCCGACCACACGAAAAGGCCCCTCCCGGTTAGGGGACCATTTGCCGAATTCACCGTATTTAGTTCCAATCGGCGGTAGCGCTTTCCAAACTAGATCGCCTTCGTGAATTGCTTTACTTTTACTTTCTTGTTATAGTATTTAGCGACCCGCGCCTTGTTTTTCTCGATGTTTTCCGGGGCCCCGAGACGGATCATATGCAAATCTTCTAACTCATCCATCATTAGGCCACTGTAATCCTTGGAGCTCAAATCATTTTGCAGCACTACTCTCCTTGATTCTGATTGCATTTCCCAGGGCAAGATCGCGTGATGCCCGTAAACCAACTCGTAAGGAGAAGTCTTTGTAGCTCCATGGGGGGCCATTCGGTAAGCCCACAGCGCTTCACTGAGTACCGAATGCCATCTCCTCGGCTTCTGGTTGATCTTCTTCGTATAAGCTTGATCATGATCTTGTTAGAAGCCTCTCGCTTGACCATTAGCTTGGGCATAATATGGAGAAGAATTAAACGAGTTTGATTCCCATGCTTTCGGCAAAATCTCCGAATTCCAATGACACGAATTGTGCCCCTTGGTCAGTGGTAATCGTCTGAGGAATCCCAAATCGATAGATGATGTGTTCCTTGACGAATTCGATCATGTTTTCTGACGTCACCTTTTTGAGTGGGATTGCCTCAACCCATTTGGTGAAGTAATCTGTAGCCAAAAGCACGAACTTATGCCCCTTGCTAGATGGTGGATTAATTTGGCCAATCAAGTCTATACCCCCCCCTCGAATGGCCATGGCTTGATGATGGGATTTAATGCCGATGCGGGGACTCTTTGAATATTCCCGAACCTCCGGCAATCTTGACACCCCTTGTAATACTCAAAGCGAGTCCTCTAATATCGTCGGCCAAAAGCATCCGGCCGCCTAATAACCCATTTCATGCGATAGGCCGATTGGTGCGCTCCACATATCCCATCGTGCACCTCGCTCATCATGTTCTTGGCTTCCTCTCGGGACCCGGCATCGTAGCGTACTCCATCTAGTGACTTATAGAATAAATTGTCATCCGGAAGAACGAACTTGATTGCCTTATACCCGAGCTTCCTAGAGACTTTTCGGGATGGATCTCTCAAATAATCAACGATCTCTTTCCTCCAATCATCTTCTCGTAAGATCCGTCCCCGTGCGCTCACTTCGCAAAGAAATGCTTCTTGACTCTCTTTATAACCGAGGCGCTCCGAGCCACCCGTTTGCTTCCTCGTTATGCTCTCTAGGAATGTCTTTGTAGGGTTACCGGTGGAAAGCCCTTCAAGATTTCTCTGCATTCCTCGTAGTAACTCCTCGGCCCTCGCTTCGCACTCGTACGGCCGTTCAATTGCTTGATGACCAACTCGAATCTCCATAAATTTCAACCGAAACGGCCCCGCTTCTCTCAAATATTGAAGCCCTCGAAGCGTGCCTCGTACTCGGCCGGTTATTTGTGACGGTGGGTTGTATAGGAATGGCGAATTCGAACATCTCGCCTCCGGGAGAAATTAGTAGGATCCCTACTCCCCCACCTTTGCCACATGATGACCCGTCAAAGAATAGAGCCCATGGGGTAATTTCAAGCGTGATCAATCGAAGGGTCACGGTGTTCGGTTATAAAATCGGCAATGACCCGACCTTTGATGGCTTTTGCCGATTCGAACTTCAACTCGAATTCGATAGAGCTAAAATCCATTTGCCAACCCGACCATTCAAAATTGGCATAGATAACATATGTTTTATCACATCAAACTTCGAGTACACGGTGCATTCGGCATTCAACAAGTAGTGCCGAAACTTTGTACACGAGTAGTATACGCAAAGACATAATCTTTCTATAGCCGAATACCTCGGTTTCGGGATCAAGTAGTTTTCGGCTAAGATAGGCTACCGCCCGCTCCTTCCCTTCGAATTCTTGAATAAGGGCCGATCCAATAGTTTGGGTATCGGCCGCCACGTACAACTTGAAAGGCTTGTTCGGTGAGGAGGAACTAGCACCGGCGGCTCCTTCATGTATTGCTTGATTTCCTCGAAAGCCTTTTGTTGTTCGTCGCCCCATGTGAATTTCCCGATCCTTCTTCGGCTTCGAGCAACGGAGAGAATGGCAACACCTTCGTGATAAATTTGAGATGAACCTTCTCACAAAGTTGATCTTGCCGAGCAGCTGATTGCAACTCCTTGAGGTTGGTTGGAGGAACGACTTCATCAATGGCCTTCATGCTCTTTTTGCCAACTTCGATCCCTCCTTCGTGGACCAAAAACCCCAAGAACTCTCCACCGACACCCCAAATGCACACTTGTTTGGATTCATCTTCGAGCCATGCTTCCGGTGCATTCCGTGGTCTTCTTCACATCTTCCGGATGGGTGTCATGACTTAAAGACTTGATCACCACGTCGTCAATGTAGATTTCCACGGTCTTGCCGATCAACTCATGAAAAATGTAATTCATGGCCCGCTGATAGGTTGCACCGGCATTTTTCAACCCAAATGTCATGACGATCCATTCAAACGAGGCCTATATGACCAGGACATCTAAAGGCCGTCTTCGAGATGTCTTCTATTGCCATAAAGATCCGATTGTACCCCGCGTTGCCATCCATGAAGCTAATCACCTTGTGCCCGACGCCGGCGTCAATTAGCAAATCGGCAATAGGCATCGGGTATCCATCCATGGGAGTAGCTTCGTTTAGGTCCCCGAAGTCTATGCAAACTCTCATTTTTCCGTTTTTCTTATACACAGGGACGATGTTAGAAATCCACTCCGCATATCCGCAGGGCCGAACGAAGTTTGCGTCAAGTAATCTTTCGATTTCCTTCTTCACATCGGCCAATACTTCATCCTTGTAGATTTTCCGGGCGGCCGCTTATATGGCTTGAAACCAGGCTTGATTGGCAACCGGTGCTCGACGATGGATCGATCCAATCCGAGCATCTCCGAGTAATCCCGGTGCGAAGCAATCTTTATATTCTCTCGAGAAGCTCAATTAAGTTCCCCCCGAAGTCCGGGCCGCAAATCCGCACCGATGAACGTCGGCCTTGGCTTATCACCGCTTCCAATGTCAACTTCCTCCAGCCTTATCGGCCGACATGAATCCTCGTCCCAGCTTGCCATCGTGCCATCCACGGGGTTCTCCATTAAAAATTACCGTAAGAGCCGATCGCTTGAATCGGCCGTTGGTCACCGCCGACAGTTCAACAGACCTTCTCCCCGCCTCCTTCCCCGAGAAGCAATCGATGCCTTGGTACTCCCCGCAGGCCGGTTCCATGTTAGCCACGCTCACGGAGTCATCCGCCCGGACGACCTCGATTTCGTCGTCCACCCACCGGATCGCCGTTGATGCATAGTGGATGGGACGCGCAGCTGGCGTGGATCCGGGCCCCGCCCAAGCGACGCAGTCGTAGGCTCCCTTTCCTTCGATGACGAAGAAGGTGGTGAGCGGCGTCTTGGACCCGATCATCAAGTCCACGTGAGCGCATCCTTTGGTGTCCGAAGGGTTCCCGCGAAGTCGTTTAGGATGATGCTTGTTGGTGTCGGATCGCTCGGGGTCATGCCAAGCTTCCCGAAGGTGTTGTACGGCATTACGTTGACCGCCGCGCCACCGTCGACGAACATCTTGGTCAATGGCTTGCCATTGACGTACCCCCCCAGTACGGCGGCCTCATGTGGCGATTTTTGGCCGGCTTGTCGAAGACGGCCTCGCTTGGCAAGCACCGGGCCGCGCCATCATCTCCTCGGGTTGCTCGTCGTCAAAGGAAGCTTCTTCCCCGCATCACCCGGTTAGCGGGAGCCATGAACTCGTTTGGCGGGAAGTATACCATGCATGCGTGTGGGCCGGACGCTTCGATCCTTCCGGCCGGTCCTTGGGGCGCCACTTCGTCTCGTCCGGACCCCGGTTTGCTTCATCTCGCGGTTCCTCAAGCGTTGGACCCGCCTCTTCCGGCTCTTGCGTAGACCGGGTGGGCACCATCGCCCCTTCGCCGCACGTGGACATCTTCGTCCTCCTCTCGGTCGCCCCACCGAGATCGCCGTGGCGCTTCCCGGGGTGATCTATAACCTCAATTTTTTGCCGCCGATCCCCATTTGGGTGAATCCTTCCAAGTCTTTCATGGACGGATCGGCGATTGCGCTTTCTCGCCCGTACTCGCATATCCGTCGCTGCATTCGGGACGCTTCCTTAATGTGGGCGGCTTTAAGCCCTCATTCCAGGCGGTGCTCGAAGAAGGCGCATCCCCGGTGGGCGCGCTCCCGCGCCGCGCGCGTGCGTTCCCCGATTCCACCCGCGCGCATCTTCTTCGACCTCGCGCCGCTCCTCCTCGTGACGACGCTTTTGGTAGCGCTCCTTTTCCATCCGACGCCGCCATTTGTTGAGGAGAATGCGTGACGTCACCTTGGGCTTAGGCTTGGACGACTCCCCAATCTCGATGTGGCTCTTGAGAACGCGGGGGGCGTCGCCCTGCACTTGCTCTAGGGTCACCTGACGCTCTGGGTCAACTGATCCATCTTGCTTGGACCTGGCTGAGGTCAGGACCTTGACTTTCCCTTTCTCTTCGGCTGTTATCGCGTTGATAGAAAAGCCGAGCATGTTCTGCGGGAAGGGATGGCCATCCAGCTTCATCTTGTTATCGAATTTGAGGTGCCCTTCCTGGATAGCCTTCGGATCCTCATCCCGAAGACCCCGCAATCGTTGATGGAGTGCGAGTCCCCGTCATGAAAGCCGCAGTAACGTTTCGCTTTGACTCCATCGGCCGAAGCATAGAGTGCCCTTCGTGCGACTTGATTCGGCCTTCCTTTACCAAGAGCTCAAACAACTTGTCGGCCTTTGTGATGTCGAAGTCGTAGGTTCCTTTGGTCCGCCCGACCCACCGCCGATTCATTGTCGGGGGCTCTTTACCCCACAAGATTTCTCGCTGCGCCTACCTCCACTTCGTCATCGGAATCCCCGCACAAATCAGCTTTGTCCAAGAATTGGTTGTAGATGTCGGCCGATGTCGTGCTGCTTGCCAAACTTGGGGTCCTTCTTGAGGCCATATGCCTGATTGCTCATCAAGGATAATTTCTGCGACAGTTGGCCCAAGTTTTCAAACTCCATCCCAAAGAGCTTTTCGCGCACGGCTGGTAACATCCCGGCGACGGCCATATCGGCTAGCTGATCGTCTGGCAAGTTCAACGAGAAGCACATGCCCTTGACTTCTCTGAATCTCCTGATAAACTCCAGCGGTGTTTCACTGTGCCTTTGTTTCAGGGTGGCGAGGTCAATCAACTTCTTCTCAGAACTGCCGCTGAAGTAATGAGCGTGGAATTTACGCTCCAAATCTTTCCACCTGGCCACTGACTCAGGCGGCAAGGACGAGAACCACTGAAAAGCTGGACCCGTCGCGAGGCAGGGAAGTAGCGAACCCCGAACGTCTCTTCGGCCGAACATTCCCCCCGGTCGCATGAGATAACGAGCGATATGCTCGACCGTGCTTGTCTCGTCCTCGCCCGCAGAACTTTGTGAATTCCGTCGGCGGTTTTACCCTTGGCGGCGGGAGCACGTTATAGTACCACTCGGGGAACGGCGGCCCGTAGGTGGGGCCCCGCATCCTTGGCTTGAGGCCGAACCGATTCTCGCATCAATTCGGCCATCTTGCGTGCTAGGGCATCTTCCTCCCCGAGCGCCGCCGGCCGGCGCGTACCCCCCGGTGCGGGAAGGCGTCAAACGCCCCCGTAATTTCCCACTTCATGATAGCCACCGCCGTATAGATTCTTCTCGGGAGCCGCTTGGTTGACGGAGCTATTCTTCGACCGGGGTCAAGTGGGGCCCCGTGTGAGCCGAACGCTAGGTCTCCGTACGTAGGCCGGTACGGATCGGGCCGTTGCACGCCGACCCGTGCCGCTCCGTGGTGGCGGCGGGATTGGTTGACTTCCCCGAAGCTTGCGGCGGAGGCCGAACCGGCCGCCCCCGCCGCCTGCGGAGGAGGTTGGAATGTCTCGCCCCCGGAGCTCGAGGAGGAGGCTGCCGCACCCGGCTCGCGGCGGCGGCCGGGAGCTTGATTCACCCGGCTCCACGGTGCTCTTTCCGTGTACGTCTTTCCAAACGCCCGCCCCGCGCCCGGCCAAAGAGGGCTACCATCATCCGTTGGAGCGACCCGAGGAAAGCTTGGTTGTGCTTAGTGAGCATGTCTGTCTCACCGATTCCCGGAAGATCCGCGCGCATTCTTCTTTTTCTTGTTGGGTCGTGGCGTCGGTCTCCCCCGGCAACAAGGTGCTGCGGGCGGTGCCACTCTTCGGATATGGTACACCACTTCGATTCTTTTTGAATGACATGAGACACTTTTGTTGAAACCGATTTACGGCGTCTACGAGCCGCCGATGTCGCTCCGGAGAAAGCTCCTCAATGCCGACATCCGGAGGGTCCGTGATCTCGGGCATCTCGAACCAATTCGGCCGTTCGTCCCACCGGGCGTGCCAAAAAGTGTGTTGACGCAAAATGTGCACTCGCGCCAATCACACAAAGCAAGCCGAAAAGCTTAGCTTCGCACGCGCGAGAGAGAAGTGACGTGCCGCTCAATTTTTCCCGAAAATTAACAAAAGATAAAACAGTTAGATACCAAAACTTGGAACCTACGGTGGTACCAAGCAGTTCCATATTTACGGCTAAGGAGCCAAGCAAGACGACATGTAGCTATGCGAAGCTACCCGTCGAAGAACCACAACCATTCGGGTAACCGCGAAGGAAAAAAGAACATTGCCGAATGGATGACGTAAACATGACAACGATCGATCTTTGAATAAACATGGATGCACGTACCGTGCCATAACCGATCCTCACGAAGATTAACATTGAATGAAGTAAAGCACGAACATGATCATGTATTAAAATAAGCATGCATAGATCCAAAGCATTAGTCTACCGCATGTCTAATTACTTTAAGATCCGTCGGGTACGATATCGGCAAATCTATCCACCGCATGATACAACTTGCATGAAAGAACGCACCACTTTCCACAAATAGATCTATCCACCGCATGATACAACCTAAATATGGAAAGCTAAAAGCACACGTCTTTTAAAACATAAATAACGCACGTGATCTACTCGTGAAGATATAACCGAATGCGGCCGAACAACCGATTCGGGGTCCATGAAGAAGGAACAAACATTACCACGTGAATAAATCTATCAAGTCGAATTGGAAATCTAATCCACCGGATGACTAGCTCCAAAGCAACCCAAAACCTCGCATCTACCGCATGATACCCGCTCTTTCAAGATTTATACTAACAAAGCAAGCTTGAACCCGCAACATGTAACAACCTAGATCGATTCGGTTTCGGCTATCGGAGAGCACGAGATCCACGCATCAAAACACGAAACCTATTCTTGCACGGATCTTAAAAGGAAAAAGAGCCGATCCAAACCCATCTAGATTGGGCAAAAGTGTATTACATGAATTAAAACATAAAGCAAAACTCATGATAATACGGGGTAACTTAATGAATCTATTGGATCTTGCCAAAATCCAATAGAGCCGATAACTAGCTTCGAGCTAGACCTTAGCCTACCGCATGGCTCATGATCTAACAAGAAACCCTCTTGAACCAAGCTTGAATCTACCGCATGACACGAAGCATGGTAACAAGACTACTTGCATCAGATCTAAATCCACCGCATGATACTAGACATGATACAAGGTTGCCGGTACTCACGGAGGTCGACGGATCGATTGGCCCTCTCGAAGAACTCGACGACACGACAAGGGACTCTAGGGTTTGGCGTAAGGCCGGTGTGTATTGAGGAATGAACGTGTTTTTTACATACATCCAGGGATCATATTTATACCCTGCTGATTACAATTGCGAATGGATTCATTGCCTAACTAAACTTGATCGCCTGTCCATCCATTCGCTTCCCCTGATCGAGCCACGTCACCGTCCAATCCCGCAAAATCAGCTCTACTGTTCCTTTGCCGAACTGGAGCAGATAGCCGACCGCGGATCCTTCTGCCGAAAATCTCTGAAGATATCCTTCCTTCCACCGGATGGACTCTTCTCCGAATCGGACCCACATGTCATACTCCTTACCGCGATTTTGGTGTTAACGGTTGAATCCGAGAAACTCGAAGGGGAAAGTGAAGAGGGGCCTTGGGAGATCCTTTTGCTTCCAATCTTGAGGCCTTTCCTTGGTTCAATCTTCAAACCACCATGGATTTTGAGAGAGGTGAAAGAGAGAAGAGGGAGGGGAGGTTCTCCACGGTTTGAGGCAGGAGTGGGTGGTGAATGATAGAGGAGAGAGAAGGAGGGGGGTAAAAGAGGATTCCTTTTACTGTGGCCCCACGGGTTGACGCCGGGCGTCACCGGTCAAACCGGTGACCGCCCATGGTCGAGCCAGTGATCCCTCATCGGTTGTTCCGACCCACCCTCGGTAGAACCGAAGATCTTGATAAATTTCAACAGAGAGTCCTTATCGGTAGAACCGACACGCCCTCGGTAGTACCGACCCTTTTTCTCCTTTTTGAGATTTTGCTCCTTAAAACTTCTCCAAACAAGTTATAGGACAATTGGCATCCACTTAGGTTGCATAAACACGATTATGTGACTTCAAGGTCACCACCGGTCAGACCGGTGGCTTGCACCGGTCAGACCGGTGCGCCCTTGAGAAACAGATTTTGAGCCACAACAATAGATTTCTAATTCAACCTTTAGAGATGTTTCGGATATGAGATAGAAAGATGATATTGATCCAAAAACCATCAATTCTTAGAAGAAGGAAGGATTAACGATTTTAATCGAGAATTTTTGATCCTTCCGAGAGAGAGAGAGAGATAAATAAGAATGGATTTTAGGGACTTGAGAAAATCCTCTTAATTGTGACTAGCCAACAACCAAACAAGTAGAACTATAGTCACAACTAAGTTGATTGGGTCACTAAGACCAAGAACCAAATATTTTCAAAGTGAGCACACTTCCTATACATGCTAGTCGATTTTTCGAAAAATCTATCCTATGTCACAAAGTGCATGCATCCACTTCAAGAGAATGCCCTAACAAGCATATTTGGCTCATATCTTCATCCTCGAGACACAAAGACGAGTGGAAGTAAAGATATCAACCAAATATCTAGAGAGGAGCACGAGAGGTTCACTTGAAGCAATTACATGCTAAGGAAAGCACACTAGCATGATATTATGGCCTAGATGCATTACGGTATTTCAATGAGTTTCGTGAAAACATACCTTTGCCTTAAGACCATTTCATTTGTGCATAAATTAAATTTTGATCGGTGTTAGCTCTTACTTTGTTCTTTTGGAAGTTACGCTTATCGAGAGCTTCCTTTGACATGCACAAACGAATGAGACTACAAGATCACTTAGAAGAAATTGTTAGTCCCACAAGTGTCACAAGTGTTGTAATGAGCTCCCCCTTAAGTAGTGCTAGAGAATCTGAATTTCTCGACCAAGGCACTTTGTTCGGTTAAGAACTTGTTGAGGCTCATTCCAAAACTTGGTCACAACACATGAATGATTTGATAATTGACATGTGTTTAGCTTCTCATAACCTTGATGCCAAATCACCCTTCTTCTTGAGGGTTTGGACAACCCCGAGTCACCCGGGCTCTTGAGCAGGGTCACCCTGCAGCATTCAGAGGCGTACCGGGTCACCCGAGCACATGTGCCGGTCACCCGCCCAATTTGCACTTGCTTTGCGTTGGCACCGGTCGGACCGGTGCACATCACACCGGCCGACCGGTGACCACCACCTGACACCATTTTGGTGATTTTTCCTTCCCTTTTCCTTGAGTGAGTGAATGTATCACTAATTTAAGTCCTGCAATCAAGGATAAGGCATTGCTCTACTAGAGAGCCATTAAAAGCATCGAATGGCATGAGAAATTAAATTTTCATAAAATTAGTCAAAGTCACCACCTCATGCTTTGCTCATGCAAGAAGAGCATCACATGAGTGTTCGCCAAGGACCAAAAGTGACTTAGACTCAATTTAGCGCATTAGTTACCGAGATGACATTGATTTCACGAATTATATGAGTTTGCTCATCACATGGTCAATTGAATCCATCAAGATTTCCAAGTCCTCCAACCATGTGCTCAATGCATCTCTTTCAACCTCGCAAGCTCGGTAAGCATTTCTTGGTACCCAACACTTGTTGGGTCCTATTGGGTTAGTCACAAGGTGCTTAGGAACCCAAATAGCTCTCATGCTACAATGAGGTGAACTAATCTCCCTCATAACACAAGTTCTATTCTTATCGTTCCTAAGCTTATGCAAATCATAATGGACAAGGTTTGATTTAGGAATGTTATCATTTGGACAATCCTTGCCCAAGTGACCCTTTTGACGGCATTCATAGCAAATGCGACTTTTGTTCTTGTTGGTCACACCATTCCTTGCAATTTCTTTTCTACAATTGCTTCTAAGTCTTGTTCTTGGAGAAGGTGGTTTCCTTGCCTTGTTTGCTTGAAGTGGCGCGCACGCTCGGCCGCACGGTCGGCCGGTGGCATGCACCGGTCTGACCGGTCACGGTCAGAGCCACTGCCCGTTGTTGCTTTTGGGCACGAGTCGGCAAGGTGTCCCTTCTCTCTCGCACTTGTAGCACACCCTCCACTTGTTGTGCTTGATCGGGCGATATTGGGGTTTGATTTTCCCAATCTCGCTCTTTTCTTGAATCTTGTTCTTGTGGGATGTTGTATGTTGTTGAGGGGTTGAGCTAGTTGCGGTTGATCCCTTCCCAAGCTTCTTCACCATGCTTTCACGGTTATCTTGAGAAGGTTGCACTTTGCTCTTCTCCTTCAACACATACAAGTCCTTTTGGAGCTTTTCAACCTCTTGCTTTAGTTTATCATTTTCTTCAGCAATGAGGTCATCACAAGATTCTACAAGTACATGCTCAATGCTAGATTGGCTTGCTTGGGACAAACAATCATTAGCACAAGATAAATTAATTTGAACTTGTGAGCATGTCATGTGTGAGATAGAGGTTGTATAGATTTTACCGATGAAAGCAGAACCTCATGGGCTATCTCTAGTGTTGCATAAGAATCAACAAGCTTCTCATAGGAAAGTTCAAGTTCATTGTGATTAGCTTGTAGGACCATATGCTCGCTAGTGAGCTTCGCTAGTTTGACTTCTAGATCATCATTGGCATCTTCTTCTATTTTAGCTCTACAAGCAAAGGATTTGATGTCATGATCATATTTGTTAGCCAAAGTTTCATACTTACAAACCAAGGATGCGAGTTCGGATTTGAGAAGCTCAAGTTCTCTTGACGAAGAGCTTGAAGCTTCAATCTTCTGGTCTTTAGCCCCTTTGGCTTGTCTCTTCTTCTTGCTCTTCTTTTCCTTCTTGGCCATCAAGCAAGTTGATGTGCCCCTGCTGGCACCGGTCTGACCGGTGGGTGTCACCGGTCTGACCGGTCCCTGCAGAGGGACCGCGACTTCGCTTCTTTGATCGTCTTGTTGCTTGGGGGTTGATGCTTGATGATCAGTGGATGTTGTAGAGGTATGGCACATCTCCACTGACTCATCTTCATCATCGCTCTCAAGTTCATCCCATTTGGTGTTTACCAACTCAAGTAGTAATTTCCAAATGAGATGAGCATCTTCTGAAATCTTTTTGCTCTTCAAAACAATATACTTTAGTTCTCTACATACACGGCTACACAAAAGGTTAGCAATTACGGCATTGAGTTGCTTCTTCTCCAAGTCCATTGGCGAGACACATGTCTCATCCTTTGGAAGGATACTCGCAACCATAATGCTCTCAGCGGTAGGGCCCAAAACCTTAAGTGCAATGAGAACATTAGAGCACCAAGAAGAATAGTTTGAGCCATCTAGAGCTAGAGGCTCAAACGGTACCTCACAAGTTGTCGACATCGAAGAACTCCAAGCGGTTAAGCTCGAATCGGAGCACCGGACTACGATACCACTTGAAAGGACCTTGATGTCGCCTAGAGGGGGGGGTGAATAGGCGAGACGACCAATTTAAACTCTTTCTCCCCAAACACTTGAGGCGACAGGTGCTCCACCGGTCGGACCGGTGGTGGTGACCGGTCGACCGGTCAATCACCTTGGACTTCACGGTGGCACCGGTTAGACCGGTGCGCCTCACCCGGTCGGACCGGTGTAGCACGAAGAACCCGCAAAAACGACTTCAAGCACCTCTTGGCTTCTAGCACGAACCAAACTCGGGGTGTGGCTTTTGTAGATGATCACAAGCGAGTAATGAGCCCTGCACACACAAGTAACACACCCAAGTAGATCGAAGCGAAGCAAATGAAATATGCTAGAGAAACAACTTAGAGAGTCGAACCACACGAAGAAGCAAGGATTTGTTTCCCAAAGTTCACCACCCACCGAGGAATGGCTACGTCTCCGTTGAGGAGCTTGTAAGGGACAATTCCCACAACAAGCCGGTCTCTTTCAACCACTTTCCTCCTTTCCACGAAGAGGCAAGATCGCAGCCCTTACAAACTTCCCGCTTCTCACCACAGCCTTGGGAGCTAGCCGGTGATACCTAGCCGTCTAGGAGGCAAACCTCCAAGAGTAACAAATGCTCCAAAGTTTGTAGACGCGAAACCAAAGTGCTCAAGCTATGGAAACTGCTCTTGTTAGCTCACAAGGTCACTCCTAGGCTCACTTCCTCAACCCAACACAAAGATGATGGCTTGAATCCACAATTCTCACAAAGAGATGGTTGGGGAGAGCCACTAAGGCTTAGAGCTAGTTAGAAATGGCTTGGGACCTCAGCAAAAACACTAGAACCAGCAACCCTCACTTGAAGAGGGCTTGGGGTATTTATACCCCTCAAAGGAGAAAACTAGCCGTTAGTCCCCGGGCAGCACCGGTCAGACCGGTGCCTCACACCGGTCAGACCGGTGTACGAAAAACTAGTCGTTGGGCTAGCGGCACCGGTCAGACCGGTGCCTCTGACCGGTCAGACCGGTCAGGCCCGAGTTACCCCCAAAACCTCTTTTAAAGAAACTAGCACTTCACCACCAAGATGAAATGACCCAGGTTAGGTTAGGAGGGTTTGTTAGCACACTCAAAGGCTAGATCTCACTTAGGTCAACTAAAGAGCACTTTGACTTGGTCAACTCGCTAAGTTGCATCCCTCTTGATAGTACGGCATACCTATACTCAAGAAAAGAATTAAAAGAGCTTCGATGACCTCTTGAGCTTGAACAATCTTCAATTCTTGCCATACTTGATCAATAACCACTTGAGGGCTTTCAACATAACCTTTGACTTGAGCACGTCCATACTTGAGCTAGTGACTTAGGATCTCTCCATATAGCATAAGAATGCACACTTGGATCCATGGTCACTCCATGTTGCCAATCTTAACGAGTTGATGACTTGCAAAGCTTCCCTCGGTTAAGGTTTGAATATGATACTTGAAGACCCCACGGATGCTAGACCTTCACCCTAGCAAAACACGAATGGCGGCTTAGCTACGGCCCCAAAGATTGCTTAGTCCCTCACCCTAGCCATCTCGGTTGATCTCTTCATCACTTATCCAATCCACTTTGAGTTTCACTTTGCTTCACACGCAATTAACCTTCATTTGAAAAACCCGCTTCAAATGCTTGATCTTGATTGACAACGGATATGCAAGCTTCCATTTTTAGAACCATGGTGTGTACACTCATCATCTTGTTCTTTTTCAATAAACTCATGAAGTCTTGCACCATATACATGTCTTTAAAGATGTGAGCCGAAATATTCATCCACAATTAAGTACATCAAAGATTGCTTGTGAATATATAGAGAAAACCTGCTCACAATCTTAAACAAAATCATTAGTCCTTTAATCGCCTTGTTATTCAATTCACCAAAATCCACTTAGGGGCCTAGATGCACTTTCAAGGCAAAGGCAAGAGGAACAGCCGAAAAATCAAACGAGAGAAGCGGGGTTGAAAATGGCAATAGGCTCGCAGCGGCGTCGGCCATATCTATTTATAGGGGGTGAAACACAAGGGTCAAAAATTTTGAACCTAACGGTAAAACGCAGCACCTCAAGGGCATTTGAGGTATTTCAAGCGAGGCCCTCGGGAACCGACGCCTGGGAAGACGTTTTCTTACGCTTCGATTCTCGATCCCCGGGTTTCGATGGCTCAGGTTTGCACCAAGGCAAGCGCTTCGCCATCGAGGGGCTTCTGTTGGGGGGATTCAGAATCAAGCCTTTCGTATACCAAAAATAAAAGAGTGTCTTTAGTTGCCTAAGTTTCTATGCGAAAGGCCCAACAGCGAAACCCCAGGAGCCCTTGAATCCATTTTTGTCTTCCAGAATCCGTCTTTCGACCAATACCCTTCGTCGCTAGCGGAACTGCCAAATGAGCTCAGAATAACCCAGGGCATTAGGGTTTCGGTCAGGCTAATCGTTTTCTTCCGCGATGAAACCCCGGAGGCGAATCTTGCTCACTCAGACAATTTCGGCCTCGGATTCGCTTGGGGGGTTTCATCGTCTCTAACATCTAACGATTCCAAGTTTGAATGTGATCCATGTTTCAGGTGACGAAAGGTGTCAGGCGAAAGGGAAATCTCCAAAAGATTGAAGGTTTTCTCCTGACAGGCGCACGTGATGACAACGAGAAAGGCGCCGCGATTTGCGGCGTGATATCATGAAGCATCGATTACGTGGAGGCCTAATTGGAGATTACTCAGAAATAGCCTAGCACATTCTGTTTTGATCCGTTTCACACGAGGGTGTTCTCGGAATGTAAAAAGTCTGTCCGCCTCCCTATAAAAGGAGACGAACGACACTTGTAAAAGGGATCGACTTTTGAGAAATCTGTTGTTGAGTAAAGAGCTTTTGGTTGTCCTTTCTTTTGTATTCTGGTTTTGGTTCTTGAGCTTTTGTTCCTTCTCATTGTTTGTGCATGGTAGCTTCGGCTATCGCCACAACACCCGACAACACTACTGTGTGGAGGTCAGAGTGGTTCTATATTGCAGATCAACTTCCTGGGCTTCCACATCGTACTGTCCACAAGCCAGTGAAGATAAATGAGTGGGACTTGGGGGTTGTCGTCTCGTGATCTTGGGGAGCTCAAGGCGGTCTTGGAGCTCGTCAGCGAGTTGAAGAAGCAGGGAGTGACATGAGTCGCGGTGGCGAGGTCGTTTTGCTGGTGAATGATCCAACCGATCAAGGACCGGGTTCACCCGGCGCACGAGTACTGGGGGCAGTCGGACCTGACACCCCGATCAAGGGAGGTCGAATCGGAAGAAGAGAAGGAGGAAGAGGAGAAGGAGAAATATGAAGCGATTGAGGAGTTGCCGGTGACTGAGGATCGACCGGCAAGGAGGTCGGAGAGTCCTGCTGCCAAGAGGCAGCGGGAGCTAACGGAGAAGACGTCGGAGGATGCCCTCCGGCGTGGTTTGGAGGCGCAGCGAGCTACTGCTGCAACACAGGCAAGGATTCCTGCAGGGATTAAGCCTTGGCCATTCAGGCCCAAGCTTCACATCCCGATTTTTACAAGGTACTCTTGAAGACTCAATCTTTATTTCTTGCTATTGAATTCTTGTGTTGATGTGGTGTTGCTGATGTGCAGGCCTGTGGTGGTGCCACAGGGCGACCTGGGTGCCCCGGCTTCCCCGTCCTGGACGAGGTCGGCTGAACCAAAGGTTGTTGGGGAGGCGCTTGCTGATGATGCGCATACTACCACTCCACTGTGGGGAGCGGTTGAGAGCATGGGACTTCTCTGCCTATGGCGGATTCAAGGGTGGAGCCTCCCCCGCGTGTTGTTGATGCTGGAGGCGCAACTTCTACCGGGGACATCGGAGCGACGACCTCCCCAATGATTATTGATGTCGACCCCATCAGTGCTCGACCTGCTGGGGCAGAGGACCTGGTCAGGGACCAGCTCAAATTGACTAGGCGCCAGTAGGTCCAGGAACATCTGGCGCACAGGTACCTCAATCTTCGTCTTCAAGCCCGAGGTTGCCACGGCGGTCAATTAACTGGAATCACACCCCTTGGCAGAAGGACTGGTTTGAAGATAACAAGGACATGCAGGCCTTGCAGACCAGCATTGTTACCATCAATATCGCGCTGATGGTGAGTTGTCTACAACGCGTTGTTGTTACTTGATTATGTGTGATTGAAATGGTGCTGACGACCTTGTTGTACTGTGACAATCGTTGGCAGAGCGGGCCAAAGGCCGGGCTGACCTGTTGAAGAATGTGACTGAGAAGGAGCAGCGGATTGTCGACCTTGAGCGAGAGCTCAAGGAGCTCCGTGAGGTGGTGACTACTGAAAAGAAGAGGCTCGAGGACGAGCTCACCGAGGAGAAGCGCAAGGCCATGGAGGCTACTACGCAATTCAATACCATGGCTACCGGTAGGTCGAATCATCATGCTGAGGATCTTTTTGAGAAGAAGGTCGTTTAATTATGTGCTAACTGTTGCATCTTGCAGAGTTCCGTAACTGCAAAGAGGAGCTGAAGAATGCTCTCGCGACCTCCAAGAGCAAGGTTTGGGACTTGGAGATATCACTTCAGGAGGTCGATGCCGGTGGCCAGGAGCTCAAGAGAGCGATGAAAGAAGCTACTGACAGTGAGTACACCATATCTCAAAAGCTGGCTTATGAGAAAGGAGCTCATTGGGGCCTTGAGGCCGAATTCGAAGTTGTTTTGAAGTCATTGCAGAGTGACCAAATCACCATTGCAGGGTATGAGGTGGACCTGAGCGACCTGAAGGATGCTGCCAATTATGCAATGGATTGCATAGCTATTCTGTCTGAAGTGGTGGGGTCGCAGTCCCTTGTGGATTGTCTCATAGATACTCCCAACAGGCTCTTGACATTGTTGAGGGCGACGAGCTTGGCGGCGATGACTGATGCATTGGTGAGAGTTAAGTCTCACTATCCTAACATCGACATGGCCAAGGTCAAGGGAGGTGCTGACACCACAAAGGACCTCAAGGCCCTAGAGCTTGAGGTTGGGGATGCTGCCATGGAGGTGATGGACAATATTGACTATGAAGGCAATGATGGCGACCAGTAGTCTTGGGCTAGGAGCTGTACCTCCCCCTCCTCTCATAGTTGTAAATAGTGCTTCATAAATACTTTGTTTATACCTTAATGAAGTACTTGCCTTGTGCCTGTGCGAGCTTGGTTAATCTTGTAGATGACGACGTCTTGTGTTCTTGACTCGCTAACCACTTCTCACGGAGAGGCTAGCTTACCAACCCCCACAGCTCAGCGTGGAGGCTTACATGAGGTCGGCACGCGAGGGAGGAGTCTAGGGCTTAGGTCTAGCGACCTTCTCGACCAAGCATGCTCGCAACAACAGGAGGCTTCATACTCATTAGGGATGGTCTCCTCAGGTCGAATGACCCCTAGGTTGGCTTTGAGCCAAGCCCCCGAGCATGTCGAGGGGGAGGAACAAGAAACACTCGGAACCCCCAGGTTTTGCAACCCATGTGTTGGCTTTAGCCAAGCCCCCAAGCATGTCGAGGGGGAGGGTTTATTATATGAGAGAGGAGAAGGTAGTGCTCGACTCATAGCAGATGACTGCTTGAAATACTTATTTATTTAATTCTAGAAAAAAGTACAAGGAAAGAAAATACATAGCTTAAATATAAAACTATTCTACGGATAGAATCGTCGTAGATGCTCCACGTTCCAGAGGTTGGGTACTCCTTGCCCATCGCCCCACTGGAGTCGATATGTTGACGGGCTGATGACTTCGGTGATGATGAAGGGTCCCTCCCAGGGGGAAGAGAGTTTATGCATGCTGTCGGTCTTCTGGATGCGCCTAAGGACGAGGTCGCCAACGTTGAAGGAAGTTTCCTTAACGTTGCGATCATGATAGCGTCAGAGTTGTTGGTCGTGACGAGCTTGTCTCATGACTGTGGCGAGTCTTTGTTCTTCGAGGCTGTCGAGGACGACGCGGCGTGTTTGCTCGGCCTCTCCTTCCTCGTAGAACTGGATGCGTGGAGCTCCGAAGGCAATGTCGGTAGGTAGTACAACTTCTGATCTGTAGACCAGAAAGAAGGGCGAGAAGCTCGTAGCAAAGCTGACTTGAGTCCTGAGACCCCAAATCACGTGTGGTAGCTCGGCTAACCACCGGGTGGCATAGTTGGAGGTGTCGTCGTAAATACGATCTTTAAGAGCCTAGAGGACCATGCCGTTGGCTCGTTCGACCTGGCCGTTGCACCGAGGGTGGGCGACCGAGGAGTAGTAGGCGTCGATAGTGTTATCTTGGCAAAAGTCCCAGAAGACCGAGCCAGTGAAAGCTGCACCTAGGTCGGTGATGATCCTATTGGGTACACCAAAGCGATGCGTGATGTCTCTAATGAACTTGACTGCTTCTTCCGATGTTACTTTCGTAACAGGTCAGACTTCAATCCATTTGGTAAACTTGTCACCGGCCACCAGGATATGTTTGTAGCCACCGGGGGTGGTACAAAACGGTCCTACAACATCGAGGCCCCACATAGCGAAGGGCCATGATGGAGGGATGGTGCGCAGGACCTGAGCTGGCAGGTGGTGCTGTTTGGCAAAGAATTGGCATCCTTTGCACCTCTTAACGAGGTCTTTAGCGTCAGTCACGACCGTGGGCCAGTAGAATCCAGATCGGTATGCTTTACCGACCAAGTTGGTGGATGCCGCGTGGTAGCCACACGTGCCACTGTGGATCTCAGCTAGGAGCTGTAGACCTTCTGATCGTAGGATGCACTTCATCAAGACGCCAGTAGAGGCAGCTTTTCTGTATAGGTCGGTACCAATCACGACGTAGTTAGCACTTCACCGTGTGATACCTTCTCTTTCTGCTTTGTCATCAGGGACGAGCTGGTCAAGTATAAAGTCTATGAAGGGCTTGCGCCAATCATCTTCTTTTTCTGACATGAGCACGTCGCGGGGAGGTGCTGAGTTTTGATATTTTGGAGGCGGTTCTGGATTATCTGGATTCAGAAGCTTGATTGAAGGCTTGCGTAGGTCTTGGACGAACACGCCTGCTGGGACTAGAGCTCGTCGAGAGCGTAGTTTGGAGAGTACATCGACCGCCATGTTGTTGTTCCGTGGGACGTGCTGGAACTCGATTCCCTTGAAGTGGCCTTCGAGCTTGCGAATTTCAGTGCAGTATGCATCCATCGTGTCCTTGACGCAGTCCGACTCCTTGTTGACTTGCTCGATGACGACCTTGGAATCGCCAAAAGCTAGTAGTCGCTTGATGCCAATGGACACTGCTACACGAAGCCCGTGGATCAGGGCTTCGTACTCTGCGCCGTTGTTGGAGGACTTGTAGTGAATTTGCAGGATGTACTTGAGTTGTTCTCCATGAGGAGAGATGAGTAATATGCCTGCGCCCGCCCCTTCGAGGTCGAGGGTGCCGTCGAAGTACATTATCCAGTGTTCAGGCCGCTCCTTGGGAGGGGGCATCTGGATCTCTGTCCACTCAGACACAAAGTCTGTGAGGATCTGACTTGATCGCTTGCCTGGGGTAAAACTCGATCTCAAACTCTCCAAGTTCGACTGACCACTTGACGATGCGGCCGTTGGCGTCGTGGTTGCGGATGATTTCTCTTAGTGGAAACGAAGATGGATCCATGATCTTGTAAGCTTGAAAGTAATAACAAAGCTTTCTCGACGTAATCAGGAGTGCATAGAGCAACTTCTGAGGTTGTGTATAACGTGTCTTAGCGTCGGCCAGGACCTCGCTCACGTAATACACATGTCTTTGAACAGGATAGGCCTGCCCTTCTTCCTCTCGCTCGGCGACGAGGACCGTGCTGACCACATTAGTGGTGGCGGAGATGTAGAGTAAGAGCATTTCCTTCAGGATTGGAGGTGTCATGATTGGCAGCGTCGTCAAGGACTCTTTGAGAGCCTCGAACGCTTTCTGAGCTTCGTCGTCCCACACGAACTTGTCCGCCTTCTTCAATAGCTTGAAGAAGGGCAAGCCTTTTTCGCCGAGCTTGCTGATGAAACGACCTAGAGCCGCCATCATACCTGTGAGCTTCATGACGTCTTTCTTGTTGGATGGCTTGGCCATCTTGTGTACAGTGTCGACCTTCGCAGGGTTGGCTTCAATGCCTCGGTGCCCGACCATGAAGCCAAGGAGCAATTCGGAAGGCACACCGAAGACACACTTTGTTGGGTTGAGCTTCCACTGGAACTCTCGTAGGTTGGCGAAGGTTTCGGTGAGGTCGGCGATGAGCTTGTCTTCCTCTGTGGTCTTGACGACCACATCATAAATGTAGGCCTCGACGCTCTTCCTGATTTGGGACTTTAGGCACTTCTGAATTGCCTTCTAGTACGTTGCTCCAACATTTTTCAGGCCAAAGGTCATGACCTTGTAGCAATAGATGCCGTGAGGTGTTATGAACGCCGTTTTGTCTTCGTCGTTAGGATGAAGGGCTATCTGGTGATACCCTGAGTAACAGTCGAGGAAGCAGAGTAGAACGCTGCCAGCCGTGGAGTCCACGACCTGGTCGATACGAGGAAGAGGGAAGGGATCCTTCAGGCAATGCTTGTTGAGGTTGGTGTAATCGATACACATCCTTAATCTGCCAGTTTTCTTTGGTACAAGAACCGGGTTTGCGAGCCAAACCGGGTGTTTACATTCTCTGATAAATCCTGCAGCTAAGAGCTTACAAACTTCTACTTCTATAGCTTGTTTTCTATCTTTTGCAAATCGCCAGAGCTTTTGCTTGATAGGTCGTGCGGTCTTGTTGACTTCAAGTGTGTGCTGAGCCAGCTCCCTGGGGACACCAGGCATATCAGATGGACTCCATGCAAAAATGTCAGCGTTGTCCCTGAGGAAACTGGTGAGCGCGAGTTCCTATTTGGGGTCGAGGTCGGCCCCGATAGCAACTTCTTTGGATGCGTCGGGCAGGCCGAGGCAAACCTTCTTGACAGCTGGACCTCGGTTCGAAGCTGTACTTGTACGCTTCTGCTCTGGCACTTGTAGAGTGGTTTGGTCGATCTTGGCTGCCTGGGCGACCATGACCGTTGCTGCGGCTTTGATCGCTGAATCTTTGGAGAGCTCGATGGTGGCACTTTCACAGTTGTAGGAGACCATGATGTCCTCGAGGACGGAAAGGATTCCGTTTGGTGCTGGCATCTTCATGATGAGGCAGGTGTGGTGCGGTATGGCCATGAACTTGGCAAGCATAGGTCGTCCGAAGATAGCATGGTATGAAGAGTGGAAGTTTGCGACTTCGAACGTCAGGTACTCTGTACGGAAGTTCTCGCTTCCGTGCCAAAGGTGACCGGTGTGTAACGCCCTCGTTTTTAGCCCTAAATAAACCACCTATTAAATCATGCGTAAATTCAAAAGCCGATCCACCGAGCTCGGTTATCATTCAAACCCTAGCCGCCGTCTTCTCTCTCTCTCTCCCCGGAGCGCGTGCCGCGCTTCCGCCGGCACCGCACCACGGCCGCACCCCCCGCACGCCTTCCCAAAGCCGCGGTCGGCCACCGGCCGGAATCCCGCGCACGCCGCGGTCCCGCCGCCCGGTCCGCCTCGCCATCACCGCCGCCCCCGAAAAACACGCCGACGCCGGAAAGACGGAAAAACCCCACAAAACCCTCCCTTAATTTCCCTAACAATTTTTCCTAATTTCCTAAACCTTTTCCCAATTTCCTCCCTATCTTTTCCCATTTTTCTTTTCTTTTCTTCCTTTTTCTTCCCTTTTTCCTTTTCCTCTTTTCTTTTCCCTTCCTTTCTTTCTTCTCTCTTCTCTTTCTCCCTTCTCCTTCTCCCTCCCGCGCGGCCAGCGCCCCCGCGCCCCCGACCACCGCCTGAACCCGGGCCCGCGACCCGCCGTAGCACGGGGGCCGACCGGGACGCGCCGCACGCCGGGCCGCGCCCGGCCGGCGACCCGCCACCGCGCGCGGGACCCCTTCTCCTCCTCCCTTCCTCTCTTCCCCCCCCCCCCCCCCATCGGGCCGCGCCGCGCCGTTGACGGCCGGCCGGCGGCACGGGCCCGCGTGGCCGCATGCCGACCACGCCGCCCACACAAACACGCCACCGTTTCCCCCTCTCCTCACGCGCCAGCGACCGAAAGGACCTTTCCCCGGCGCCGGCGACAGCCGAGCCGTCACCCTCCGCCAACCCGTCGCGCCGCCATTAATCCCCTACCCGAGCCGTCCATTCCACCACCGGCCGGCGAAGCCGCCCCCGCGCCCGCACGACGGGTCTAATCCCCGCCGAAACCCTGCACAAGTTGACCGGCCGAGCCCTCGCGAAGCCGCCCGAGCTCGCCGGAGTTGGCCTCGCCGGAGAAAATATCTCCCTTCCCGAACTCTCCTCCGCCGCCTATAAAAGGGGGCCGACGGCTCCCCGGACCGCCGCACCTCGACACCGCGGACGCACGCCCATCTCCTCCCCTCCCACGAGCTCCACGGCCCCCGCCGCCCCCTTGCACCGCCGCCGTGCCACCGCCTCCTTGTGGAGCCGCCTCCACCGGGTACAATAGCGCGAGGTGAGCACGGGAATAGGTCCCCCTCGCCCTCCTCTCTCTTTTCCCCTCATCCCCGGCCGTCGCCGTGGCCGGAGCCGCCGGCGAGCACCCCCCACCGCCGGCCTCCCCGCACGGTCCGCCCCCCCCCCCCCGTTCTCTCTGTCTATTTCGAAGGGGGGGAGGGGGAAGAAGATGGCGTTTTGCCAAGAACCCCCCCCGTTTCCCCTTTATTGCTTCAAAACCGAGCCCTCCTTTCTTATTTCTCTTTAATTTTCCAATTAAGTCCCTAGGTTAATAGTTAATCAAAGGATAAACACCGTTAGACCCTAGAATAAATTATAAGATGACTCTAACTTAGTTTATATTAGCATAAACCCCCTTCCTACCATTTGTAGGGATTGCTAATAGGTCCATAACTCCTATACCACCCCCGTGACCCAACATTTACGATAAAACCCGGACCTCACCCCGCTATTCCCCCCGTGGTACACCACCGAACCACCACCCCCCTAGGGCTTATATATACCCCCTCTCCACTCACTTTTCCCTCCCCGAGCTCGGCCGAAACATGTGTGCTAATACCGCTTGCTTGCTTGTGTGTATGCCATAGCCGACGGAGTAGACGGAGTAAGGTACCCCGAGCCGGAGATCGAAGCCGACTACCGCGAGCCGGAGCCCGAGGTCCCGAACGCCGAACCGGCCCTCCCCGAAGACTTCGAAGACGGCAAGTTCAACTTCCCCCCTTTGATGCATGCTTCTCGTCCTAGTTTTAAAAATATATCCTATACCCGTTTTATAAATTGCATATTGTTTTACCGCAAAACATGGTAGGATAGCCACCCTTGATTGCTTGTGATTGAACCTTGTTTTGGCCTAAATGAGTGCTTTAAAAATATGTGTGTGTGCTTTCAAAATGTGTGAGTGCTTTAAAAACAAAAGGGGATATGTTTGGGAAATGAGTAAAGAACGGGTAGACGGGATGGACGTGTGTGTCGGGAGTATGGGTGAGCTCGTACCGTGTGGTTGAGCGTGTTGGGAGTTGTGCATCTTGTCGGTTAAGGACCGGGTTGCGTGACATCTCACCCGACCCAAATCATCGTACAACCACTCGACCGTTGTATGTGGCAACGGCTTAGCATAAACCCCACTAGTTAATCTACTTGCCATCCGGGTGTGCGGGTGAGCGCGGGAGACCAAGGAGTAGGGGTACGCTCCGTGTGAGGTACGCCCCGGTTATGTGGGATAACCCCTTGGTTGCTCCCGTGGTGGCTCGTAGTGTTAGCTAAGGTGGGTAATGGCTATGATAGGATCCGTACCGCGCCGAGGTGTCCGTGTGACGGTACCCTACTTGTGGGTAAAGATGTACAACCTCTGCAGAGTGTCAAACCTATTCGAATAGCCGTGTCCACGGTATTGGACGAGTCACGGTGTGGTCACAAAAACTAGTGTTTGGGATGGGATGTTTTCTGGCGTGAGTTGTTTTCTGGGTGAAGTGTGTGGCTGTGTGCCTGGGCTACGACGGACGGGAAGTCCGGTAGTTCCACAGTGGTTTTTCTTAAAACAGTTGAGTCACTTTGGTTATAAAAATGATTTGCGAAAACTTTTTTGAAATGAACCCCTGCATGTGTAAGTTTGCAAAGTGAACCTTAACCTCGAATCCTTGTTATACCTTATGCATGATTCTCGCGATAAGCCCCTCCGTGGGTGGGGTTGGATTTGCTGAGTACGTATGTACTCACTCTTGTTTACTAACTATGTTACAGAGGAGGATCCCGATTACATTCCAGAAGACGTTGAGTAGGTCATTGCCCTACACCCAACCGTGCCTGTGTACCAGGGCCCTACCTAAAGCTTCCATGGTGTGGTACTCTGAGGAGGCTATGGAAGCCTTTGCTATCGTAGTGTGGTCGCTAGCGTTTGTGTTGTTCATTGTAGCGTTGGCACTACCGTGCCCTTTCGTAACCGTAATGTAAAAGATCGATTCCACCCGTTGTAATAAATGTGCTACCGCCCTCCGGGACCGGTATTTGTGTCACATTTGGTCACCTCGGATGAGGGGACGCTTTAGGTGGTATCAGAGCCGTAGGTTGGCCGTAGGACATGACCCCTAGGATACGAGACCTCCTCTCGGCCCTCTCTAACCTTTCCTTTGCTAAGCTCACCTTTTCCCAAATCCTTACCTTGATTCTTGCTTGTTTCCGCATGCCTAACCCCGAGTGGAACGGTGGAATTTGCCCCGTCCGGCCCTGGCCTCCCTAACTCCGTTGCTACTCGGCCCTAGAGCGCGTCGGAGTAAGGGATCCGCCGCAGTTCGTCTACCGGGAGTACGAACGCTTTGGCACCCTTCGGTGTAAGCCGCCGATCTTTGTGGGAAGAAGCACGCTTTACCCCGACATTGAGCCATGGTTCGTCAACGCCACCGGTTTTCGCTTTGCCGACACCTACCCCAAGGTCGCTCGGAAGGCCCCGCGTCAGCTACGAGGGGTCTATAGACAGCACCTCCGTAGGACTCCAATGGGATTCTTCCCACCCTCCGGAGGAAGAGGACGCTCGTGGATCGCTCGCATGAGAGGTTTGGGACGAGAGGAAGAAGACTTAGAAGAAGCGGTCTCCCACCTATCCATATACCTCAGAGGCCTAGACCACCTTTATCAAGAGCAAGCCCAAGAAGCGAAGCAACGAGATCGACGGAGCGGAAAGAGCAGAGCAGAGGATAGAACTAGAAAGGGTAAAGACAACCATAGCGAGAAGTTGAGCCGCACAACATGAGGCAAGACTACTTCGGGGAAAAGGAACGATCGAGAGATGTTCCACAAGCGGCTATGGGATGAACTAAAGGAGCGAAGAAGCGAGAGATGAGGGAGCCGAGCGAAGAGAATGAACCCGAAGAAACCCACTGGGACAAAGGAACCCAGACTGAAGATGAGATACTGGAGCAAGATCTTCCACTAAAGAAGCGCCGTATCCAGCTAGAGGAAGAGTCACCATGAGGATAAGACTAGAATGTTAGGCTAGAAGTTGAGTCCTAGTAATAAGTGTACCCCGAAGGATGTACCCCAACCCTCCTACTAAATAAAGTTATCCATCCTTTGTACCCCACCACAACCTGTTCAACCCTATCTTTGTTTTCAGATGGCGGAAGATGGATGGACCCAAGGCGTGTGCCAGGAGGAGCCTGGTTTTGCTCGCCTGCTCATCAACTCCCTGGAGCGCCTCGGTATCACTGAGCGCCCTAGGTACTACAGCAGAGAGTACGAGCAACTCGGCACTCTCCGCTGTAGAGTGGTCCTCTCCGTCGCTAGAAGCAACCGCCACACCAACATCGAACCGTGGCGCGTGACCGCCACAGGGTTCCGACATCGGGACACCTACCCTTTGGCCCTCGAAAAGCCCTCCGCTACTCGTGCCGAATCTACGAGGAACACCTCGTCCCCACACCAATGAGGTACTTCCCTCCTGCCATCGAACCCCGGTTTGGCAAGCCCGCATGAGGAACCCGGAACGGCGTCGCCACCAAGAAGACCCGCCGTACCATGTCGTCGCCTACCTTGTCTCCCCGGACAAGCTCTTTGATGACCGGGCCGGACACTTGAGGGAGCGGATCGGCCGGCCGAGCAAGGCGAGGTCACGGTGCGGATGCACCAAGTCCGAGTGGCTCAAGGCCGAAGCAAGGACCGCGGCAGGCCATAAGCGAGTGAAGCCGTTGCCCGGAAAGCCTCGAAGAATCCAGGACCAACGCATGCAAGAATGGACCCACGGCGGAACACCCGTTCCGGCCATAGGAGAACCTCAAGTCTCCGCCGGGAACACCCCTTGTAGGATGGGGAGGAACCATAGAAGCCCCACCAAAGCACCACCGGCGGTCACCGAACCCCCAACGGCTACCACCGAAGCCGCAAAGCACGGCCCCGGAAAACGGAGACCCCGAAGGCGGAAACGATGACGAGTTGCTCATTCCGCTGGAAGAACACTCGACCCCGGAAGACGCTCCCCTCGCGAGTGATGTGCCCCAAGACCCGGGGAATGAAGCCGTACGGTCCAAGTCACGACCTTAGCCTTTAGTCGTGTAGTGTGTCCGCATAGTCGGGATGTATCCTCCTCGCTGGTTTGTAATAAAAACTTGTTTGTGCTTGCTTGATTGCTATGTGCTTGTTGTTTGCTTACCGGCAGAGTAAACCCCGCCTCTTCAAAAGAAATCCGTTATAATCCACTTAAACATCACATAAAACTAGACTTCTTAGAAAACCCGTTTCTTTACAGATGGTTTCCAGGCGCCCTGTCAGGACCCACCGATCGGACGCTGAGGGATCACAAGCCGATCGGAGAGAGCGTCTCCCTGAACAGGAGGTTAACCAAAATGAAGATGGAGGAGAGAACGTGGTCCTGCCACCACCACCCCCTCCTATTGACTTGGCCCAAGTCTTAGCCAACCAGACTGTCCTAATGGAGGCTATCTTCAATGCCATCAACCGCCCAAGACCCCGTGCCATGAGCATGAATGAGAAGCCGATCGAGTTCCTCGGGACTAAGCCGCCCACCTTCGCCGGATCGGTGAATCCTTTGGACGCCGACGATTGGCCGAGAGCCATCCCGAGGGAGCCGGAGCCCCTCCACCGCGAGGACCATGACAAGGTGCTCTTGGCAGCCCACCAACTCACGGGACAGCCCTAGCCTCGGTGGGAGAATTACCGCGCCGCGCCCAAGGATCCCTCCGCCATCACATGAGATGAATTCGTGGAGGAGTTCCGCCGCTACCACATCCCGAGGCCACACCGAAGCGGAAGGCGGACGAGTTCCGCGAACTCCGCCAAGGCAACATGTCCGTGGAGGAATACACGTACCCGCTCATAGAGCCGGCACGCTATGCCCCCGAGGAGGTGGATAAAGACTCCAAAAAGCAAGAGATGTTCAAGAAGGGGCCGACTCGAACCGAGGACACCGCCGACTCCTCGGATTTACCCGGATTTTAACACCCTTATGAACATGGCAATCCTCACGGAAAGAGCAAGGGCCGAAGAAAAGAAGGAGAACAAGCGCAAATTCATGGAGCACAAGGCCAAGAAGCAAGAGCGGTCCCGGAGGCCGAGAAGCTTTGGACACCCCATGTCCGGGTTCCAAGCCCCTATGCGAGACAGAACCCAATCCCAAGCCACGAACTCACAAGCCCCCGAGCCCGCTTCAAGCCCTCCTACAACCAGAGTGCCATGAAGCCCCCACGAACAACACCGACCGGATCACTACCAACAACAACAACAATAGCTCCCGAGTGTGTTTCAACCTGCCGGAAACCGGCACTTCATCACCAACCGCCCCTATGCTAAAAAGCCGCCCACCACCACCTACTCCAACTCGGTGAACGGGCCAAGGCCACTTGCGTCAGGAGCCAACCGCATGCCAGTGCGCAGCAACAACAACTTCGGCAACAACACCGGCAACCAGCAGATGAGGCAGCCACAGCAGTCTTATGGACGCGCCCGGGTGAATCACATCAATGCGCAGGAGGCACAAGAAGCACAAGGCGTGGTACTCGGTGAGTTCCTGGTCAGCTCAGTTTTGGCTACCATACTATTCGATTCGGGAGCATCGCACTCATTTATATCCTCAAGCTTTGTGGAGAAGCATAGCATACCCACGGTACTACTTAAGGCACCCCTAATAACTAGAACGCCGGAGGTGACATTAAGTGTCAACCGGGATGCCCCCGGGTAAGGATTATTTTAAGTGGGGTAGAGTTTCTAGCAGACTTGGTAGTACCGAAATCCAAGGGGATAGATGTGATCCTTGGTATGGACTGGTTAAGCCAACACCATGGCCTCATAAGCTGCGCCGATAAAGTAGTACACCTGACCAACCCGGACGGAATACAAGTGACACCTTACCACCCGGGGACACGGGCGGATATAATGGTTTTCAACATAGAAGCCAAGTCCATAGAAGACGTCCCAGTAGTACGAGAATACCCAGATGTGTTCCCCGAAGAACTCCCTGGAATGCCACCAGACAGGGATATAGAGTTCGTAATCGACCTTATCCCTGGAACCTCTCCCATAGCCAAGAGACCCTATAGGATGGCAGCCCCCGAGTTGGCGAAATTGAAGAAGCGGCTAGCGAGCTCCGGCGAAGTGGGTTCATCGGACCAAGTTCATCACCTTGGGGAGCCCCCGGTGCTTTTCGTGGAGAAGAAGGATAAGAGCATGAGGATGTGTGTGGACTATCGCTCGGCGAATGAGGTCACAATTAAGAACAAGTACCCTCTTCCCGGGATAGATGACTTTGTTTGACCAGTGAAGGGAGCCAAGTACTTCTCGAAGGTGGATCTAAGATCGGGGTACCACCAGCTCAAGATCCGGGAGAGTGACATCCCCAAGGCTCGCCTTTGTCACCCGCTACGGGCAATATGAGTTCACGGTGATGTCCTTTGGACTAACCAATGCCCCAGCGTACTTCATGAACCTCATGAATAAGGTGTTCATGGAGGAATTGGACAAGTTTGTCGTGGTCTTCATTGACGACATACTTGTTTACTCCAAGAGTGTGGAGGAGCATGAACAACATCTTCGAGTAGTGCTGGGAAAATTGAGGGCACACAAGCTATACGCCAAGTTCAGCAAGTGTGAATTTTGGCTAGAGAAGATATCCTTCCTTGGGCACATTCTGACTGCAGAAGGAGTAGGCTGTAGACCCGGGGAAAGTTGAGACGAGGTCTCCAACGCGCGGCAACCAACCAACGTGAGTGAGATCGGGGAGTTTCCTAGGTCTAGCAGGGTACTACCGGAGATTTATCGAGGGATTCTCCAAGATCGCCCGGCCCATGACGGAGTAGCTCAAGAAAGAGAAGAAGTTTAACCGGACCGAGGGCCCGTGAGAGAAGTTTCCAAGAATTGAAGAAGAGGTTGACCACGGCCCCGGTCCGACCCCGCCCGACATTCAACGGGACTTTGTCGTATATTGCGACGCCTCCCGACAAGGGTTGGGATGTGTTCTCATGCAAGATGGGAAGGTAGTGGCATATGCCTCTGTCGGCTCAAACCCCATGAGCGAGAACTATCCCACCCATGATGCGGAGTTTGCGGCCGTAGTGCATGCCCCGAAGATCCGGAGACACTATCCGATCGGGAATAAGTGTGAAATCTACACGGACCACAAGAGTCTAAAGTACATCTTCACCCGGCCCGACTTGAACCTAAGGCGAGAGAAGATGGCTAGAGCTAGTCAAGGACTACAACCTAGAAATTCACTACCACCCCGGGAAAGCCAACGTGGTAGCCGATGCCCTAAGCCGAAGACCTACGAGAAGGCAGCACCCAAGAGTGCCCGGTTGCAAGAGGAGATGACTCGGCTCAACGTACACATCGTCCCCCAAGGCTACGTCCGCCAACCGAGTGTTCGGCCTACCCTAGAGGAAAAGATCCGGAAGGCCCAAGAGGCCGATGAAGATCTAATGAGAATCCGCAAGCATACCGGAGAGAACAAGGCCCCCGACTTCGGGGGTAGATGACCAAGGCACCCCGTGGTACAAGAACAGGATATGCGTGCCCGAAGGTGGAGATTTCCAACAGACCATCATGGATGAGGCACACAACTCAGCATACTCCATACACCCGGGTCCACCAAGATGTACATGGACTTAAAACGAAGTATTGGTGGAACGGAATGAAGGCGGACATTGCACGGTTCGTCGCCCACCGCGACACTTGTCGAGGGATCAAAGCCGAACATCGAAGCTGCGGGATCGTTGCAACCTTTACCAATCCCGGTATGGAAGTGGGACGAGATAGGTATGGACTTCATAGTAGGGTTGCCAAAGACTCAGAAGGGACATGACTCCATATGGGTGATCGTGGACCGACTCACTAAAGTCGCTCACTTTCTACCCGTACGGACCACATATGGTGGAGAGAAATTGGCGAAACTCTACATAGAAAATATAGTGAAGCTGCATGGAGTGCCTAGCAGAATAGTCTCAGACAGAGGGACCCAGTTCACCTCTAGGTTCTGGAAAAGCCTGCACAAAGCCATGGGCACCAAGCTAGACTTCAGTTCGGCATACCACCCACAGACCGACGGACAGACCGAAAGGGTGAATCAAATCCTGGAAGATATGTTGCGAGCATGCGTCCTCACCTATGGCAAAGATTGGGAGCAGAGCCTGCCATACGCAGAATTTTCTTACAACAACGGCTACCAAGCAAGTCTGGGAATGTCGCCATTCGAAGCACTATACGGGAGAAAATGCAGGACACCCCTGATGTGGTCAGAAGTAGGAGAGCGTGCCCTGGTTGGGCCCGCACCGATAAAGGAAGCCGAGGAGCGAGTAGCGGACATCCGAGAAAAGTTGAAAGCCGCTCGGTCCCCGACGAAGAGCTACGCGGACAAGAAGAGGCGTGAAGCGAGCTTCAATCCGGGAGACTTCGTCTACCTCAAGGTTTCACCCATCCGGGAACTCGAAGGTTTCAAGTACACGGGAAGTTGGCCCCTCGGTACATCGGCCCGTATAAAGTGATCAAGAAAGTGGGAGCGAGTAGCATATCGGTTGGAGCTACCCGAGGAAATGTCGGACATACACCCGGTGTTCCACATCTCCCGGGCCTACGCCGATGTTTGAAGGTTACGGAAGAAAAACGAGTACGGTGGAGACCATCGATCTACGACCGGACCTTAGGTACCGGGGAGGTGCCCGTCAAGATCTTAGACACCGTGGTCAAGCGAACAAGAACGACCGAAGTACGGGTGTGCGAGAGTTCAATGGAGTAGACACGGGGGTGGAAGAAGCTACATGGGAACGAGAGGATGCCCTGAGGAAAGAATTCCCCCACCTATTCGAGACCTAGCCGAATCTCGAGGACGAGATTCATTTTAAGTGGGGTAGGTTTGTAACGCCCGCGTTTTTAGCCCTAAATAAACCACCTATTAAATCATGCGTAAATTCAAAAGCCGATCCGCCGAGCTCGGTTATCATTCAAACCCTAGCCGCCGTTTCTCTCTCTCTCTCTCTCCCGGAGCGCGTGCCGCGCTTTCCGCCGGCACCGCACCACGGCCGCACCCCCGCACGCCTTCCCAAAGCCTCGGTCGGCCACCGGCGGGAATCCCGCGCACGCCGCGGTCCCGCCCGGCCGGTCCGCCTCGCCATCACCGCCGCCCCGAAAAACACGCCGACGCCGGAAAGACGGAAAAACCCCACAAAACCCTCCCTTAATTTCCCTAACAATTTTTCCTAAATTCCTAAACCTTTTCCCAATTTCCTCCCTATCTTTTCCCATTTTTCTTTTCTTTTCTTCCTTTTTCTTTCTTTTTCTTCCCTTTTTCCTTTTCCTCTTTTCTTTTTCCCTTCCTTTCTTTCTTCTCTCTTCTCTTTCTCCCTTCTCCTTCTCCCTCCCCGCGCGGCCCGCGCGCCCGCGCCCCCGACCACCGCCCGAACCGGGCCCGCGACCCGCCGCGGCACCGGGGGCCGACCGGGACGGCCGCACGCGGGCCCGCGCCGGCCCGGTGACCGCCACCGCGCGGTGACCCCTTCTCCCCTCCCCTTCCCTCTCTCCCCCCCCCCCCCCCGGGCCGCGCGCGCGCCGTTGACGGCCGGGCCGGCGGCACGGGCCCGCGTGGCCGCACGCCGACCACGCCGCCCACACAAACACGCCACCGTTTCCCCCTCTCCTCACGCCAGCGGACCGAAAGGACCTTTCCCCGGCGCCGGCGACGGCCGAGCCGTCACCTCCGGCCAACCCGTCGCGCCGCCATTAATCCCCTACCCGAGCCGTCCATTCCACCACCGGCCGGCGAAGCCCGCCCCGCGCTCCGCACGACGGGTCTAATCCCCGGCCGAAACCCCCGCACAAGTTGACCGGCCGAGCCCTCGCGAAGCCGCCCGAGCTCGCCGGAGTTGGCCTCGCGGGAGAAAATATCTCCCTTCCCGAACTCTCCTCCGCCGCCTATAAAAGGGGGCCGACGGCTCCCCGGACCGCCGCACCTCGACACCGCGGACGCACGGCCATCTCCTCCCCTCCCACGAGCTCCACGGCCCCGCCGCCCCCCTTGCACCGCCGCCGTGCCACCGCCTCCTCGTGGAGCCGCCTCCACCGGGTACAATAGCGCGAGGTGAGCACGGGAATAGGTCCCCCTCGCCCTCCTCTCTCTTTTCCCCTCATCCCCGGCCGTCGCCGTGGCCGGAGCCGCCGGCGAGCACCCCCACCGCCGGCCTCCCCGCACGGTCCGCCCCCCTCCCCCCCGTTCTCTGTCTATTTCGAAGGGGGGGAAGGGGGGGAAGAAGATGGCGTTTTGCCAAGAACCCCCCCCCCGTTTCCCCTTTATTGCTTCAAAACCGAGCCCTCCTTTCTTATTTCTCTTTAATTTTCCAATTAAGTCCCTAGGTTAATAGTTAATCAAAGGATAAAACATTTACGATACACCACCGAACCACCACCCCCCTAGGGCTTATATATACCCCCTCTCCACTCACTTTTCCCTCCCCGAGCTCGGCCGGAAACATGTGTGCTAATACGCTTGCTTGCTTGTGTGTATGCCATAGCCGACGGAGTAGACGGAGTAAGGTACCCCCGAGCCGGAGATCGAAGCCGACTACCGCGAGCGGAGCCCGAGGTCCCGAACGCCGAACCGGCCCTCTCCGAAGACTTCGAAGACGGCAAGTTCAACTTCCCCCTTTGATGCATGCTTCTCGTCCTAGTTTTAAAAATATATCCTATACCCGTTTTATAAATTGCATATTGTTTTTCCGCAAAACATGGTAGGATAGCCACCCTTGATTGCTTTGTGATTGAACCTTGTTTTGGCCTAAATGAGTGCTTTAAAAATATGTGTGTGTGCTTTCAAAATGTGTGAGTGCTTTAAAAACAAAAGGGGATATGTTTGGGAAATGAGTAAAGAACTGGGTAGACGGGATGGACGTGTGTGTCAGGAGTATGGGTGAGCTCGTACTGTGTGGTTGAGCGTGTTGGGAGTTGTCCATCTTGTCGGTTAAGGACCGGGTTGCGTGACATCTCACCTGACCCAAATCATCGTACAACCACTCGACCGTTGTATGTGGCAACGGCTTAGCATAAACCCCACTAGTTAATCTACTTGCCATCTGGTGTGCGGGTGAGCGGCGGGAGACCAAGGATTAGGGGTACGCTCTGTGTGAGGTACGCCCTGGTTATGTGGGATAACCCCTTGGTTGCTCCCGTGGTGGCTCGTAGTGTTAGCTAAGGTGGGTAATGGCTATGATAGGATCCGTACCGCGCCGAGGTGTCCGTGTGACGGTACCCTACTTGTGGGTAAAGATGTACAACCTCTCCGAGTGTCAAACCTATTCGAATAGCCGTGTCCACGGTATTGGACGAGTCACGGTGTGGTCACAAAAACTAGTGTTTGGGATGGGATGTTTTCCGGCGTGAGTTGTTTTACGGGTGAAGTGTGTGGGGGTGTGCACGGGCTACGACGGACGGGAAGTCCGTAGTTCCACGGTGGTTTTTCTTAAAACAGGTTGAGTCACTTTGGTTATAAAAATGATTTGCGAAAACCTTTTTGAAATGGACCCCCGCATGTGTAAGTTTGCAAAGTGAACCTTAACTCGAATCCTTGTTATACCTTATGCATGATTCTGGCGATAAGCCCCCTCCGTGGGTGGGGTTGGATTTCTTCGAGTACGTATGTACTCACTCTTGTTTACTAACTATGTTACGAGAGGAGGATCCCGATTACATTCCGGAAGACGTTGAGTAGGTCATTGCCCTACACCCAACCGTGCTCGTGTACCGGGGCCCTACCTAAAGCTTCCATGGTGTGGTACTGCGAGGAGGCTATGGAAGCCTTTGCTATCGTAGTGTGGTCGCTAGCGTTTGTGTTGTTCATTGTAGCGTTGGCACTACCGTGCCCTTTCGTAACCGTAATGTAAAAGACGATTCCACTCGTTGTAATAAATGTGCTACCGACCTCCCGGGACCGGTATTTGTGTCACATTTGGTCACCTCGGATGAGGGGACGCTTCGACGAGCATACACGACCTATGGGGTATGCAGCCTTGCCGGGAATGACCCCGTAGAAGGGCTCATCGCAAGCGGCCACCTTGTTGAAGTCAAACTCCATCTTGCGCAGTGTCTCTGTGAAGATGATATTCAAACTGCTGCCCCCGTCGATAAGGGTCTTAGGCAGGAAGGCCCCGTTGACTATGGGGTTAATGACCAGCGGGTAAGTCCCGGGGTCAGGGATGTGAACCCAATGGTCTTTCCGGGAGAAAGTGATTGGGAATTCAGACCAACGCAGAGGTCGCGGGTTTTCGGTGTTGACGTGCCCAATCTCCTTGGCGTTTGATCGGGTCTGTCTGTTGCTTTTGATCGCTTGGCGATCGCCGACGATGAAGTTGATCTCACGATTGGCCTTTTGGAACGCGCCAGTGGGGTTGCCCCCTTTGGGTGGTGGAGTTCGTTCCTTCTGGTTGTTGTCGTGGTGACCGTGGTCGTCCTAGAGATGACGATCATCACATCGGTCACTTCGTTGGTCATTGTGCTGGTCGTCGTGGCGATCACCACGACGATCAGTCCTGTGGTCGTCACGCATGTCATTGCAGTCATCGTGACAGTAGTCGTCGCGCCTATCGTCGCGGCGATAATCGCGTCGATCCCTGTCATCGTTGAGAGGATAGGGCCTGCGATCACGGTAGTCTCGTCGATCAGGTCGACGGTTAAGGTTGTTGAAACGCTGGCCACCGTTCCGGTCGTCGTTGTTGTTGCTCCTGGTCCTCTTGGAGGTTGACGGGACTCCAAGGGCGCGCTTCAGCTGCTCGCACTCCCTCATGGTGTGCTTAGCGTCGCTGTGGAATTGGCACTGGTCGTCCATGACCATGTTGAAGTCACCTTCGAGGAAGGTGGAAGGTCTTGGTGGATCCGCCACATAGGCTTCGCCGGATCGCTTGCGCAACCTGGTGCCTCCGTCGGTGGCATCAGAGTCTACTACTTTCCTCAGGATGCATGTACCATTTGATTCAAGTATTTGTACCAAACAATCTAAATTCAACAAAGAAACTAGTATTCGGGTTCATCCTATATAGATGAACAACAACAAGTTTAGGATACGCCAGGGTGGAAAGAAAAAAATCAATAGGAGGAGAAGAACTAGAGAAGTAGGAACTCATCCGTCTTCAAGAGAATCAGGGTCACCCCACCTTTGTCCCACTTGGCCGAGTTGAATCCCTTGCCACTATATGTGTCCACTAGTGATGATGATATCGCCACAATAGATACATACATGCCACATCCTTCCCTAAGCTACAAGTTGTCTCCAACTTAACTGCCATATTCAGTTTGGATTCAGTTGACATCCTTGCACTGTTTCGGTGATATCTCCCTCGTTCGACATCGAAACGAGGCATATAAGGATGCGTTGGAAAGGGGATGATGCTGCCATTGTTTTGGTTCTGGTCTAAGATCCATAAGGTTCATGGATCATGTTGTGTGACCACGAAAAGGTGCTGCATTACCTTTTTTTGGCCAACTTGGCCTTGTATCTAGTTGGGCCTTCAGCCCAAGTTGTGGGCGCCCCCAGGCCAACCCCAACCATAGGTCACCCTTCCTTAGTCATAAAAAGTCAGTCACTGCCTCCATTTGGAGTTTGGTTTTATTTATTGTGTTTATGATTTATGTCGAGGATCAAACTATCTTCATAGCCACTGTAACGTCAAGTTCTTTTGCTGTGAATCAGGCCCCCATTCTTGTTCATCACCACTATGTCGATTAGTCCTTTTGTGATCAGAACTTGAACCCCTTTGTTCCTTCAATTCATATATGCAATTATTATAATGCGCGCTTTACTTTCTTGCTTGTGTCCTCGATTCACTTGCGGAGAAAAGCCTTTGTGGCGAGGTCAATCAAGTTGTGCTTGGTTGATAACCAGTAGAGCAGTGGTGTAGCGGTTGCAGGGTCTGAATTGTGCTGATTCGAAGCCAGATCGTCAATGTCGAGCCTCCACCAATCGACTTATCCCCGTCTACCCTCGGAAGACCGGGCCAACGCCTATCAACTAGTCCTCAGTTCAGATGTTTGCAAATGCTTTGTCCCACACTACCACATTCTTCTCCATCCGATCGTAGAGGGTTGATTTTTTGTGGCGAAGTAGGCTGGGGTTGGAAGGACGAGGTCGTGCAAATTTTGGTGTGTATGTGTGTGTGTGGTGGGAATAATAATTTATTATGCTATGGAGTAGAGAGGACAGCTAGATGTAGGGTGGTGATGTCATCTGCATGCAAAAGCGACTCGAATTTAAAAGGTGATAAATATTAAACCAGATACCGAAATTAAATTCTAATTGCACCATTGGATTTTTGACAATAAAACACTTTACAACAAGATCCCACTTGACTATATTTTGATGAACTTTTTTCATAATTTTAATCAAGGTTTATATTTTCTGTGCAGCAATACTGATGGAACAAATTTTACAAACAAGCAGAACAAATAATTTGTACGTGCCGAACAAATAATATGAACTGACTAGACAAATATAATTTGTTCGCGGAACAAATAGAATTTGTTCATAGAACAAGTATAATGTGTTCCATTAGTTCATATAATGTGTTCGATACATACAATTTTTTGTTCTGTGTGTTTGTAAATTTGTTCCACATGTAGTGGTGTACAAAATTTTTTTGACTAAAATATAAAGAAATAAAGTTATCAAAATATTGTCAAGTGGGGTCATGTTCTGAGGCTTTTATTGTTAGAAATCCAACGGTGTAATCAAAATTTAATTTTGATGTTTGATTTAAGATTTATTATTTTTAAGGTTCATCCCATACACTAGAGTGGGCAGCGGCGCACAAGAGGGGATAGTGGCACAAATGAAGTGTTATTTGTCGCTTAAGCGACCTATAGCTATGAGTGTCCAGGGTGGGTGGGGAGGGGGTGGGGACACCACAGTAGCGATCAACAATGGGAGGCTCTCTTCAACCATACTTGGGTTTCAGACATTCAGGGAGGTCTGATTGTTGGTGTGCTCTCAGATTACCTCCAATAATGGGACATTCTTTCTGGCTTTCAGTTGCGGCCTGAAGTTGAAGATAGACACATCTTGCGCTTCTAATTCAATGGTCAATATTCCGCTAAGACAACTTATGAGGGTTTCTTTGCGGGGGCCATATCCTTCTGGCCTTGGGAGAAAATTTGGAAGACCTGGGCCCCGACCAAGTGTCGATTCTTCATGTGGCTTGTTGCGCATAACCGATGTTGGACAGCAGATCGTCTGGTGCGTCGTGGTCTCACTTACCTGGAGCGATGTCCTATGTGTGATCAAGCACTTGAGACGATCAACCATATCCTTGTTGGTTGCACCTTTGCAAGAGAATTCTGGTACCGTTTCCTCTCTCAAGTGGGCCTACAATCCCTATATCCTCAGCTTACAGATGCTTCCTTTTATGATTGGTGGGAGAGGATCAGCAGTGAAAACAATTGTTTGGTTTTACAAGGAATCAATTCTCTTGTAATTCTTGGGGCCTGGATTATTTGGAATCTGCGGAATAAATGTGTTTTTGATAAAGCTGCTCCACATAGCTCGTGCTCTTACTTTATCCTATGAAGAAAGAAAATTTTGATCGGTGGTAGGGGCTCGAGGAATTTCCTTCCTGACTGCCCCTACCTCGCTGCAGTAAGCTGTGAGTTGGTTTCTGAATGGGTTTGTTCTCAGCTGCCACAAGCGAATTGTTGTAAGTTGCCTCAGGGGTTATATGTGTGTTTGTGTGTGTGGTGTGTCTGTGTACTTTAACGGATCTCTCCCTTTTCTTTTCTTCTTAATGCAATGAAGCACGGTTCTCCTTCATCTTTCGAGAAAAAAAAGTGTAGAGGTATGGGGATGAACATATATAATAGCAGCAATAGTCATTATATAACACATACATATATGATTGATTTAAGTTGTGAATAAAACTAATTACAATCACATAGAATAGTAGTAAATAAAGCTCATATCCAAAATACAGCATGATCCTTTTGATTTTTTATGCAACAATCCAATAAATAATCATTTTCTTTAGAAAGCCCATAACAAGTTTGAGATTATTAGCTCAAAAATTTGATGGCCAGTGGAGAGAGAAGTCCTCAAAATTTTTTTGGCCCATTCCTAGGCCCTATTCCCACTCCCACCAATTCGAACGTGTTGACACCTAAAATTGGCAGGTCTGGGAAAAATTGGTTAGACCACCCTACCAAACCGATTAGACTGCCCTACCAACTGTATCAGCAATCCTTATATCCTAGATGAGAAGGACCAAGAAAACCAGCTTTGGACAAGATAACACGACCTATTGTACGTCATGACAATATTGTCAGAGTCAGCATACCAACAACTCGGTCAGACCGCCCTGCCCAGGAAGTTTGCTCAATCTTCTTCGAAGCAAGTTTACAAGCCCAATATCATAAATAAGGAGGTTGAAAAGATGAATGTCGATCCAGAAAGGACTACTAGTCAAGATATCATCCAGGGCTATTGACATTCCTGTTGAGAAAGGTGACAAGAGATCGGTTGTTTTAAACGATCAGGTTGGGACATCCTCTCAAAACGGATCTGTTGCTACTAAAGACCATGAGGCCAGTTGAAGTGGTTCCAACTCCAAGTACTTTCTACCGAGATGGTGTCCTTTTGGTTTGACGCGAACTCAAAGGAGAAAACTTCAAAGGTTATGGTTTCAGGAGAACAAGGAAAAGGAGTTGGAGAGGCAGAACGATGAGATGTTCAACCTCTACAGGCCTATGGTGCCACAAGGGAAAGAGTGGAGAATCAAGACTAGCAACCAAGTAGAGCCAGTCAAACGGGTGGAGGAGGCGGTCAAATCGGCTTGAGCGGTTAAACTGGGTACATAGTCGGTTAAACCACCTGGACCAGAGACATTGCCTATTTCATCTCCTTCAATTCCCATGGCTTGTGACAATGAGCTGACATTGGCACATGACCTAAAAGACGATGAACAACTTATTGATTACAATATTTCTCTGGAGCGCATGAATCTTGAAGACAATTGAGAAGACATAGCCGATTTCAATGAGAATCACCCTTAGGACAAATGGCTGATGAAAAGTATTACATCGACCTTAAATTATTTTTAGTATGCAAGCTTTACTATAAAATAGGGGCATATGTTGACACCCAAAATTGGCAAGTCTGGGCAAAACCGGTTAGACCGCCCTATCAATCCGGTTAGACCGCCTTAGCCAAAGTCCTTAAAAGGTAATTTGGACTTCCCTGTTGGATATCTCTCGTCGAGTAGATCAAGATCCATATATAGAACGTCCAATTCAAAGTCCGGATGAGAGAGATATATCTTTGAAAGATCTGCACATCACATAGGCGGTTAGACCGCGTGGTTTAGCCGGTTTGATCGGGTTTGGACTTTGTAAGATGGAGTTGTATTTTAGAACGAGATTTTTTAGACCTTCAACTCCAACAGGGGACCTCCCCACCCTATAAATAGAAAGGGTCATGGTCGATTGAGGACCTATCACCCAATCGAACAAATAATCATCTTACTTTTTATCTTCAAACCCTATGTTTTCCAACCCCTTTTGCCTTTTTCTTTGTCTCTACGGTGTTCTAGGGCGTTTTAAGTGGCCTACCAATCTTAGAACAACCCTAGGCGCGTTATCCCTGATGGGTCCCTCCCGGGGCAGCTAGATTTTCGGTGACATCTCTAGCCAAGGCGGTCAGACTGCCCTCCATAGGCGGTTAGATTGGCTCGTGTCGGGGATCTCAACGAGGTGTGATTTCGCCTATCGTGCAATACAACACACTCGTGTGTTCGACCTAAAAAGCGTCAACTGAACGAAACCAACAACGACGTCCCACGCCGACTTTCGGACCTGCTTGCATGCGCCATGCTATGGCGATAGTTAACCTCGCGGCGGCGGTTTCACCGTTTCAGTGGCGACTACTGGTGGTGGTGGTGAGGATATCGTGCGCGCCCTCGTGGCTTCCGACTAGCGTCCCCACATGCAGGTATGATCAGTTTGGTTGCCTACTCCGGCCAACGAGCTAGGCTCGTCGTATGGACCTCCCCGGGCCCACTACCTCGGTGGGTACCGGGACCGACTACTCGGTGGGCCCCCGGGACTACCGGCTTGCGCCGCATGGCATCCGAAGGCGTGGAGCACAAGGACTACACGGGGAGTAGTACTCGGTTAGGAAGGCGTGCATGTTCTCGCACCGTACGAGAGGACTCCTAGACGTACTCGACTAGTACTCTCTTCCTACTCCGACTTGTAACCCTGCCTCCCGGACTATATAAGGCGAGGCGGGGACCGATCTCCCTCATCCAATCTCATCTCATACAACCCACGGCGCACTATTACACCATCTTGTAATCGTGCCCTATCAATCCAGAGCTACGCAGCATACAGGACGTAGGGTATTACGCACCTCGCGGCCCGAACCTGTCTAAATTGTGTGCCACGTGTCTCTTCCTTCGAGTTACCGATCTCGGCGAGTCACATTCATCTACTTCGGGTACTCCCCGTAGTAGGTTGCGGTCTAAAACACCGACACCGGCGCGCCGGGTAGGGGCTCTCGCTCGAGATCACATGGCGAACTCGACGGCTTCCGTTCACATCAAGCCAACCGTCGCCTTCAACCGCGGCGACACCTTCGTCTTCGGCGCACGGGTCCGCACCGCCGATGGCGCGGGCTCCTTCCGGCGCCGCCCGACCATGCGGCCAACCCGAGGACGGAGCCTCGTGACGCTTCCCCGAAGTTGTCACGGCGAGCTCGCCGGCAAGTTCGGCGAAATTTCGCTCTTCAACCATCACGCCGACTTCGAGCTCGAGTCCGTCTCCAACTCGAACCCGACGTCGCCATGGGTCGTCGCATGCGAGCCGGCCGCTCGCCCATCGCAGCGGCCCCTTCACCACGCCGGCGCCCCCGCGCGTGGCCCTCGCGTCCTCGGCCGGGCCCGCACGGAGGCTCCCACTCCACGCCGGGCCGGCAAGGAGCCCGTGACCGAGTACAACTCGGACTCCGACGCCGTCCCCCGACCACATCTCGGACTCCGGCCCTCTCTCCGAGTTCTACTCGAACCCGACTACGAGTTCGACTTTGGGTCGGACCCCGAGGGGCCCGAGTCCGAAGATGACTCCTGCCGAGCTTCCCTTGTCGGGGGCCGGCCTCTGGGCTGGTTATAAAATCGACGCCGACCGGAAGATACATCTACTGGCCAGACCGCAAGCCTGTTGAACTGACAAAGGAGGACTCACGCTACGTCGCCTACATCGACTCACTACCGTTCCAGGAGGGACACCACTGGCCCAGGCTGACTCAAACACACCAACTGAGGTGGCACCCTCTGAGTCTAGCTTGGGTACCCCCGATCGCCAAGTCTTCATGGCTGCCGCGACAACACCCCAGACCCTCGAGCACGGCCGAAGACAGTACCGGACGACATCTCTGCGGACGAGCCGTCCGCCAACGCACCGCGATGAGACCGTCGCCAACGGGGACGCCCGACGTGAACGCAACCGGAAGCGTAGCGAACGGCGCCGGCGGCTCGAGACAACCTTCCCATCCGCAACCTTGCGGAAGCTCTCGAGGCGGTCGAGAGCAGAGTACACACCACCCCCGAGCGATTGCCTCATGTCGATCACGGCGATCGCACGACAGCTCGGGGCATACGCGCCGGAGAGGTCATCGCCAAGCTCGGCCGAAGAAGCCTACTTCATGCGGGTCGACAACGAGTCGCCCAACCTCTCCCGCCCAAACCCCCGCGACAACGAAGCCACTAGTCGCGGCGCCGACCCCGGCCCCAACCGTACTCGGCCGACCTCCCGCCGATCCAAACCGCCGCCGCTCCCAACGCCGGCGGACCTTCACGACAAGACCAAGGCAACCGAGAAGTCGTTCCCCACCGTGCTCCGGCCGGTGGCGGCGGCGGCGACGGCGGCGCCTCCAACCACGGGGCCAACAAGAAAGCCGGGAGGCCGCGGCGCCCGCGGCGGCCGTGGCCACGCGCATAGCCACGCCTCCGTGCCTCTCATGGCGGGTACGATGCTCGCCGCAGGATCGAGGAGTTGCGGCGAGAAGAAGTCGACCACCGCCGCCGAAGGCGACGGCTTCCCCGCCTTCTCACCCCGGCTCGCAACCTTGCTCCTCCCCGACAAGTTCAAGCCTTTGGGGATCACCAAGTACGACGCGAAGCGAGATCCCATCCGGTGGCTCCGATGCTACGCCCTCTCCATCGAGAACGCTGGCGGCAACAGCGACACCAAGTGCCTCTACTTCCCCTTCTGTCTGGACCAAGCTCCACTCACATGGCTCGAGTCGCTGGACAAGCACTCGATCGACAAGTGGGACCAGCTGAAGGAACAGTTCACGAGCAACTTCGCGGGCGCCATGGGCCGTTCGGGTACTCGCATGGACCTTGCCATGATCAAGCAGGAACAAGGCGAGACCCTCCGCAAGTACATGCGCCGCTTCTTCGACAAGCGTGCCACCGTCGTCGACGTCACCGACAAGGAGGTCATCGACCTCTTCCAGGACGGTCTCTACCATCGCCGCACCTTCGAGGACTTCGGTCGTCGCCGCCCCCGGTCCATCCCCCACCTCAAGGACATGATCACGTCCTGGGCGGATGAAGAGGACAAGGCCAACGCCAAGTACGACGCCATCCGCGGCAAGTCCAAGCAGAACCAGGGCGGCGGCAGCGGCAGCAATGCAAACCAAGGCGGCCGCAACAACAACAACAACTACTACTACTACTACTACTCGGGTTCCAACCGCAAGCGCAAGCCAGACAACACCGTCGCGGCTATCCAGCGCCCTCCGAAAGGGAACTCGAAGAAGAATTCCGGCGGGTTCAAGGACCTGCTGAAGGAGAAGTGCCCGTGGCATCCAAACGGCAACCACACTACCGAGTAGTGCTACCAGCTCAGGCATGCGCTCAAGGATACGCCGGAGCCACCGCACCCTCACGACCAAAAGGGCAAGAAGAAGGACGGCGACGACAACGACTTCCAAGAACCCGAGAAGACCGTCAACGTCCTCTCCGGCGGACCGCCCCGGCCAGGGCGGGAGCGAAGGCTACCCGTCGTGAAGTGATGTCCATTGAACCGGCGGTCCCGACCCCTCTCGGGTGGTCGGAGGTACCCATCACCTTCTCCCGCGCGGACCAATGGACCAACTTCTCCGAACCGGACGGTTCCCCCTCGTCCCGAAGCCAACGATGGCGGGTTCCAAGCTCAACAAGGTGCTCATCGACGGTGGAAGCGGGCTCAACGTCCTCTTCACCAAGACCTTGAAGAAGATGAACCTCGACGTCACCCCCATGCTCACCAAGAGCAAGACGCCCTTCTACGGCATCGTCCCGTGCAACGCGGCTATCCCACCGGGCTCGGTGGTGCGCCGCTACCTTCGGGCGTCTCGGGATAACTACCGCACCGAGTACATCAAGTTCGAGGTCGCGGATTTCGAGACTTCCTACCACGCCATCCTCGGCGGACCGGCCATCGCCAAGTTCATGGCGGTGCCCCACTACACCTACTTGGTACTCAAAATGCCAAGTCCGGCTGGGCGTACTCTCCCTCCAAGGGGACTTGAAGATCTCCCACGACTGCGATACAGAAGCCGTGGTGATCGCCTCCACGAACCAAGTACCCAATGCAATGATGGAGGTCTACGCCGCGTCGAAGAAGCTCGCCACGAGCGAACTCGACATCCCAGAGAAGTCTGACAGCACCAACAAGCCTCAGCCACCTGAGGAGGTACTCGTCAGGGCGATCGACCTTGGAACAGGCGACCCCAGCAAGACCACCACCATCGGGGCCGGCCTCGACCCCAAATAGGAAGACGCGCTCATCAGCTTCCTTCGGGCTAACCGCGACATCTTCGCATGGAAGCCAGCGGACATGCCAGGAGTGCCCAGGGAGCTGATTGAGCACTGCCTCAACGTCGATCCAAAGGCCACCCCCAAGCGACAACACCTCCGACGCTTTGCCGACGACAGACGGGACGCCATCAAGAAGGAGCTCGCCAAGCTCCTAGCGGCTGGCTTCATCCGAGAAGTCTTCCATCCTGAGTGGCTCGCCAACCCCGTCCTCGTCCGCAAGAAGAACTCGAACGAGTGGAGGATGTGCGTCGACTACACCGACCTCAACAAGCACTGCCCCAAGGACCCCTTCGGGTTGCCGCGGATTGATCAAGTCATCGACTCCACGGCGGGCTGCGACTCGCTCGCTTCCTCGACTGCTACTCCGGGTACCACCAGATCGCAATCAAGGAAGAAGACCAGGAGAAGACCGCGTTCATCACCCCGTTTGGCGCGTACTGCTACACGACCATGTCATTCGGGTTGAAGAACGCCGGCGCTACCTATCAACGGGCCATCCAGGCCTGCTTCAAGCGGCAACTCAACAAGAACGTCGAGGCCTACGTGGATGACGTGGTTGTCAAAACCAGGGACTCCAGTACCCTCATCGACGACCTTGAAGAGACCTTCGCATCGCTACGCGAGTACCGCTGGAAGCTCAACCCGAACAAGTGCGTCTTCGGCGTCCCTTCGGGCAAACTACTCGGCTTCATCATCAGCCAGCGCGGCATTGAAGCCAACCCCGAGAAGATCTCCGCCATCACCGACGCATGAAAGCTCCCACGAGCATCAAGGACGTCCGAAGCCGACGGGGTGCATGGCGGCGTTGAACGATTCATCTCGAGGCTAGGAGAACGGGGCCTCCCCTTCTTCAAACTACTCAAACACCACGAGAAGTTCGTGTGGACTACGAGAGGCGGATCAAGCCCTTGCCCGGCTCAAGGACTTCTCGTCGAAGCCGCCAATCCTCACGGCTCCTCACAAGGGCGAGCGGCCTCATCGCTCTACCTAGCCGCGACTACTCACGTGGTCGCATCTGCCATCGTTGTCGAGCGGCGGGAAGACGGCCACGCCTATCCGGTCCCGGGCCGCCCGGTCTACTTCGTCGGCGAGGTTCTATCGAGTCCAAGGCTCGCTACCAGCCCCGTGCGAAGCTCCCGTACGCTCTACTCATCACCTCGCGGAAGCTACGGCACTACTTCCGGGAGTACTCGGTCTCCGTCGTCACCGACTACCCGCTCGGCGACATCTCGAGGAACCAAGACGCCACCGAAGAATCTCCAAGTGGGCCGTCGAGCTCGGCGCCCTCACCATCGACTTCAAGCCACGCACATCCATCAAGTCGCAAGCACTAGTCGACTTCATGGCGAGTGGCGGGAGAACCGCCTACCTACTCCCACCGTGCGACCAGAGCATTGGGTGATGTACTTTGATGGCTCACTCAACCTCGAGGGCACAGGCGCAGGGGTACTCCCCGATCTCTCCAACGGGCGAACAACTCAAGTACGTCCCGCATCTTCCGGAAGGTCTCAAACAACGAAGCCGAGTACGAAGCCCTTCTACATGGGCTCCGCCTCGCGGCTTCACTTGGCATCAAGCGGCTACTAGTCTACGCGCGACTCCACGGTGGTCATCAACCAAGTCAATAAGTCCCGGGACCGCAACAAGGAGAACATGGACGCCCTATCGCCTAGAAGTCCGCAAGCTCGAGAACAAATTCTATGGTCTCGAGTTCCATCACATCGTCCGCGACAACAACGTTGCAGCGGACGTCCTCTCGAAGCTCGGATCCACCCGCGCTCAAGTGCCAGCGGGCGTCTTCGTCCATGAGCTTCACGCGCCATCCATCCCGGAGCCGGCGCCATCGACCACTGTCCCAGCCCATCCACCAACCGGGCAGGAGGTCATGATGATCGATGTGGACTGGAGGCAACCCTTCATCGACTACCTCAGCGAGCAGAAGGTCCCCTCCGACAAAAACGCAGCCGAACAACTCGTCCGCCGCGCCAAGTCCTACGTCCTCGTCGGAGACAAGCTTTACAAGCGGGCGCATCTTCCGGAGTACTCATGAAGTGCGTCCCTCGTGAAGAAGGCAAGGACATCTTGGAGGAGATCCACAAGGGCGTCCGCGGCAACCACGCGTCTTCACGCACGCCGGTCGGCAAAGCCTTCCGCGAGCCTTCTACCGGCCCACGGCCCCGGGCGATGCCGAAGAACTCGTCGAAGGTGCCAAGGCCGTCGGTTCTTCGCCAAGCGGCAACACGTCCCGGCCTACAAGCTAGTCACCATACCGCCAACTCCGGCCCTTTGCCCGCCGGGGGCTCGACATGATTGGGCCACTACCAACCGCGCCGGAGGATTCAACGGGGTATTGGTGGCTATCGACAAGTTCACCAAGTGGATCGAGGTCAAGCCGGTCACATGCCCCAAGGCGACGAGTACTCGACTTCCCGGATGAACTCGTACACCGCTACGGCTACCCCACCGCATCATCACGGACACCGGGGTCCAACTTCAACAACCACCGAGTTCCGGGAGTACTGCGAGAACAGCCGGAATCGACGTCGGATACGTCTCGGTCGCCCATCCACCGGCCGGCGGACAAGTCGTGCGCGCCAATGGGATGGTGCTCGACGCCCTCAAGAAGCGGCTACACGACGCCGCTAACTCCAAAGGGGGCAAGTGGATCAAGGAACTACCCAACGCACTGCGGGGGCTCGCGGACTCAACCATCCAAGCCAACGGGGCAATCCCCCTACTTCCCCGGTCTACGGCTGCGAAGCCATCCTCCCCGCCGACGTCATATGGAACTCGCCGGCAGTGGAGCACTACGACGAAGGCGTCTCGGAAGACGACGGACGAGTTGATATCGACGCCCTCGAAGAAGCTCGCTGCGCCGCCCTCGTCCAATCAGCAAGGTACCTGGAGGGTATCCGACGCTACCACGATCGCAACGTCAAGGAACGCTCCTTCAACGTTGGAGATCTCGTCCTCCGTCGTATCCAGAACACGGAAGGACTTCACAAGCTCAGCTCCCCCTGGGAAGGCCCTTCACCGTGGCTAAGGTGACCGGGCCGAGGCTCCTACCGCCTCCAAACACTTGAAGGCGAAGAAGTCAACAACTCGTGGAATGTCGACCAACTCGTCGATTCTACGCCTAGTCTACACGACTACTCCGAGGTTCGAGTCTACACGACTACATCAACACCCCTTGCCGCAAGCGACCCTCCGGGTCCCGGCTTCAAGTCTCCGGACTACTCTCCACCGGGGGTCCGCCCGCGCGGCTACCTACGGACCCCGGGGCTGCGACGAGCGTCAAGGACTCTAGCGGCGGTCTACCAAGAAGACCACGCTCCAAGATCCGGCTGCTCGGCTACCTACGGATGCGCGATCCGGCCTACACGGCTACCTACGGATCACTCGGCGCAAGCGGCCACCCGCTCCGGCGCCACTTAGGCCGTAAGCGGCCTCCGGTCCAAGCGACTACTTGTAACTACGGCCCCGGCCACCCGTGTGTACTTCTTCGGTAATAAAGCTTGATTGTTCATCAACTTGTTTACCTGTTCGCTCCCTACGACGGGACTACTAAGCCGAGTACTACTACTCGTACCTACTCCACGATGGGCGCTCCGCACTCGAGATCGCGGTTACGAGCACTCATTGATGGAAAATCTCATTTCATTGATACATGAATAGTTCATTACAAGCTGTTTCTGTACAACTATGGCTACTAGCTACCTATGCGGGACTACGGAGGTTCGGCTTTTCGGCTACCGCTCCGCGATGGGAGCCATCTCGCTCCAAGACGGCTACGCGTCTTCGCTCATCCGAGCGCTTGGCGGCTACCCCGCCGGCGACCACCCTCCACCGGAGCCTTCGAGAAGTACGACTTCATGAAGGCCGGGACTTGCTTCGGGATCGACTTGGCCATGTGCTTGACATAGGCGACCGGCCGGCTCGGTGCCTCGCGAAGTCGATCCGCCGAGGGGCGATCTTGGGGCCGCCCGGTGCGGCACCGAAAGCCTCGCGATCGGGAGAGCAGCCTCTTCAAGGTCCTTCGACCGGGCCGGAGCGCCTCGCAATCTTCATTCAACTTCGCAAAGATTTGTAGCGTTGACGAGATCTCGGTCGCAGGCAATCCGCGCTCCATGTGCTTCTCGCACTCGAAGGCGAGCTCCTTGTAGTCGAGTTCAAGTACCCGGCGGGCTTCCCTGCTCCCGTAGAAGAGGTTCTTCATGCCGACCTCCGAGGCCTTCGGTACCGCTCCACCCGGCCCTCGAGTTCTGCAACATGGACACACAGCAACGGGTCAGGGGCTTGACGACTTCCAACAAGTACCCGACAAGTCAAGTAACATACCTTTATTCTTGTTGCGGAGACCTTTGTTCTTCCGCACCAACTCGTCGCCCTTCGCCTGCAACTCCATCACGTCGTTATGGTACTTGGCAAAGGCGGCGTCGAGTTTCGACTGCATGGCAGCCGCGTGTTTCCGCGACTTCACGAGCTGCTCCTCCAGGGCCTCGGCTCGGAGCACGGTGTCGCCGTAACCCTGCAGCAGATTTGACTTCTCGCGGGATCGCTCCGCGACGTCCTGCACAAGACAAGCTCAAGTCAGCGCAGTACTCAACGCAAAAGGATTGACTACTCGGGAGGCTACGGCTACGTACCTTCATCCACTGTTCGGCTCGCCGCATCGCCTCCAGGTGCTGCGCCAACATCGCCGGCTCGACGAGATCGTCGGCCAGAAGTTCAATCCCGCCGCGGCTACTCGACGTAGCCTCCGTCATCGGCGCAGACCGGATGGGCTCCGCGTCTTGGATCTCGGGGGAGCGGATAGCCACCTCCAGGGCAACCCCTGGCGACGTGGTGACCGCCTCACCCCCGGCGGACTTCTCGACGACTTCCCCCTCGGGCTCGGGGGCTCCTCCCGCAGCCTCCGGGGCCTCTGGTGTCAACTCCTGCACGGGCACCCCTGCAGGGATGTCACCTCCTTCAGCGCCTGCCAACACATGACACGCGCATCAGTGCCTACGACTACTCATCCTGGAGTCCTACGGCTTCAAGACGGGAACTCACCTTCGACTACGACCGCCTCTGGCAGCGGCGCTTCGGTAGCCGGGGGCTCGGTCGCGGCTTGGGCTTCGGGAGCGGCCTCCTCGACCGGCGGCGCAGTTTCCTCCGCCTCTGCTGTCGAGGGCTCTTCCCCGTCCCAGCTCAGATCTGTGGATTTTCTGCAGAAGTATCCACGAGGGTCGTTAGACAAATCGACTACTGCAACGAGTACTACTCATGAAGACGTGGTACTTACAAGTTCGACCGGACGATAGTCACGGCCGGAGCGCCGAGGATGCTGGCAATGTCAACTAGTCCACCCTCGGCGGGCGTCTCTTCTTCCGCCTCTTCGGCTACTGCCTCCTCCACGGTGGCGGCGGCGGCGCGGACGTCTCCTCGCATCCCTGCGGCTTCCATCTCTCCAACGGCGGCGGCCGCGGGTACTCGCTCTCCTGCGGAGCGGGGGCCGGCGCTCCGACCTGCGCCGAAGTTCTTCGACGGTGGGGGCCGGACTTCGGTTTCCGGCCGGTTCCCCCACCGGTCCCATACGCCCTCGTCGCCCTCTTCGACGGGCTCCGCTGGCGGCACCTCCTGCACACAAAGGGCGACTACTCGTCAGCAATGTACTCGACTACCGGGTACTCGACCACTCTGCTCAAGATAATTTACCTCCGGAGGCGTGGTCTCTGAGACCTTCATCTTCTTCGCCACCCGCTTCTTGGCGGGGTTGCGCGGCTTCCTTGGCGGCGCAGCAAGGCTAGCCTCCAGTGCTAGCGGAGGGTCTTGTACAAGTGGCACATGAGGCAAGCCCGGACGGCTAAACCTCGACCGCAGCTGGAAGCGGTCCTGAAGAGTCTCTTCGTCTTCATCGTCGTCATCGGAGGTATCCTCCACGATGACGGTGTCGTCGCCTTCTCCGACTTCGCGGCGCTCCTTCACCTTCCCCACCGCTCGGGATCGCGATCCCGCTCGGTGGCGGCTGCGGCTCGGAGACGAACCGCTTCACATCATCCTGCGCAAAGACACAAGGCATCAGCAACCTCACTACGAGTACTTACTACTCGACGAGGGGGGTACGACTACTCACCTCGTTGGGCGGGCGCGCGGCGGAGTACTCCTCGACCGGACACGCCGTGTACGGCGGCATGTCCTTGAAGATCCTCGACAACCTTTCGACGATGTCGTTGTCGTCCAGCTCGCCCCCCGGCATCCGCGACGTGTCGTTGTCGCCGGTGTACTCGAAGCCCATCGTATCCCGTGCCATCGCTGGTCGGATCTCGCGCTTCATGAAACCGAAGGCCACATGCTCGGCCCTCGGTCCCGCATCCCCGAGAGTCTTGATGCGCGCTAGCGGCTCGGGGAGCCGGATCCCCTCTTGCATGGTGGGCTCCGTGTTCCACCAATCTTGGTGCCCGGGGCCGCCGTCCGCTCGGCTTCGGTACCTCGGGATGGTGGTTCGTGATGTAGAACCATCTCGTCTTCCGGTCGGTGTTGGAGTCCACGAGCTTGTACGCCGTGCTTGCTCCGCGGCGTCCTCCCTCGGTCGGATTTCGGCCCCTCCGACTACTCTAGGGTTGGAAGCGGCGGGCTGCGGCTTGACACGGAAGAATTTCCGGAAGAGCACCCAGTGCGGCTTGATTCCCAGGAAGGCTTCGCAAAAGTGGACGAAGACGGATGTATGGAAGATGCCGTTGGGGTTCAGATTGAGGTACTCGATGCCGTAGTACCTGAGCAGCCCTTTGAAGAAGTCGCTTGCTGGGAGCGCAAGCCCGCGCTCCACGAAGCGCGAGAACATCGGGATCTCGTCTTCGGCTTTCTCCATCGGATAGGGATCTCTCGCGGCGGATCTCCACATGTCGATCTCCTTCTCCCCGATGAACCCGCCGTTCAACGGGGTCGGCGAGTCCTCCGTCTTGACCTTCGATTTCTTCCACTCGCGGCTTGGATCGGCGCGCGGTGGAGACGAGAGGCGCGCCGCACCGGTGGCGGCCGCGGCGGCCTCCGCACGGCCCCTCTTCTTCCCGCCGGTCTTCGACATCTTCGACGGCGACGGCTTCATTCTCCAAGTGCAAGGAGTTTTCACTCGCATCCGCTCGGGGGCTACCCTAAAGGCTTCGGGTGGCGATGCGCTCGGATCTACTACGGCGGCAGCAGGCGCTGGAGTGGATCTACTTCAAGATTCAAATGGAAATGACTGCGGCTCACTTGGGTGAAAAACCCTAAAGGTTTTGGCTCTTATTTATAAGCCAAATCGCCTCCGCATCGGGCGGCCGGATAAGTCCACGCGCGGCCGACTCGGCGGGCGCGCGTGACTCTTCGTATTCTACTAGTCGACGTGCCTCACCTCGGGGGCTCGGCTACTTCTACTCGACTACCTGGGACGCGGCTAGTCTCAAGAGCATCTCAGGACACATTCTCCAAGAAGACCCTTCAATTCGAGAGGAAGTACTCGACTCAAGGCTCGGGGGCTCCGTGCCACGTGTCCTTCGGTTTTTTTTCTCCGGATTTTTCGGGATTATCTTGCCAAGATTCCAGGTGGACCCTGAGCCAGAGCCCGCGGCTCGAGGCTCGGGGGCTACTTCATGTGGAGTGCGGTTCTGCAAGTCGCACCTCCATGACGGCTCCGGCTTCAAGACAAGACTGGCATTTCTTGAGGACCTTCGAAGGCAAATTTCAAGGACGCTTGGGACTACTCGAGAAGACTTCAAGATTGCTCAAACATCGACCGGAGTACATTCCGGCCTCGGGATGCTTCGACTACTCTTGAGGACTTTTGACTTGTAGCGCTCAGGGACGCTTGAGGACTACTCGTTAAGGCCGTCAAGACTACTTGAAGCTATCCTTCTCGACTACAAAGTACTCGGGGGCTTGTCGTATGGACCTCCCCGGGCCCACTACCTCGGTGGGTACCGGGACCGACTACTCGGTGGGCCCCCGGGACTACCCGGCTTGCGCCGCACGGCATCCGAAGGCGTGGAGCACAAGGACTACACGGGAGTAGTACTCGGTTAGGAAGCCGTGCATGTTCCGCACTTGTACGAGGACTCCTAGACGTACTCGACTAGTACTCTCTTCCTACTCCGACTTGTAACCCCGCCTCCCGACTATATAAGGCGAGGCGAGGGACCGATCTCCCTCATCCAATCTCATCTCATACAACCCACGGCGCACTATTACACCATCTTGTAATCGTGCCCTATCAATCCGAGCTACGCGGCATACGGGACGTAGGGTATTACGCACCTCGCGGCCCGAACCTCGTCTAAATTGTGTGCCACGTGTCTCTTCCTTCGAGTTACCGATCTCGGCGAGTCACATTCATCTACTTCGGGTACTCCCCATAGTAGGTTGCCGGTCTAAAACACCGACAAGGCCCTTGCCGTGCAAAGATTATCTTGTAGTCAGGCTCTGCAGGAACGTGAGATTTGACCGTTTCCAGCAAACCAGTCTCGCTTGTTGCAAAATTGAGCAGCTTGGGAAAACGTGCAGTGGAGAAGAGGTACTCGAGTGCTAGTTATGCAGGAGACCAAACATTAGGGATGAAAGTGGTACGGATGTTTTTTCGTGTATGATCAAGTGCAAGGTTTAAACAAAGAAGGGCAACGATGATGTCCATCGAAGGCTTACTCGAGGACGAGCAAGGTTTAAGCATGGGGGAGATGTTGACGGTGAAATTCCGTCAGCCTAGCCATGAGTTTACTTTCAGTGTTGGGATGAATATTATATCCTATCCATTGGTATTAACCCCCTTGGTATAACAAGTTCGTTTGTGCATGTCGGTTTTGGAGTTTAGTGTTTATGCAGGATTTTAGTGTTGAAAGCGAGACTTCCGGGATAAGTTCATTAAGCACCTTATGACAAGACCTTGAAGCCCGGTACAAGTCAAGCAATGAAGTAAACATGACTCCAAGAAGCCCAAGGACCAAACCCGAGAAGATGGAAAACTCCGAGGACCCAGTCAGAAAACTGCCGAATCTTGCGGGACAAGGAGTTTCATCTAATCCGAAGAGAAACTGACGACAAGGGCCCACATGCAGTTGGGGGAAGACTCTAGAAGACTCAGGAACCGACACCGGGTAAAGGAGGTCGCGGGCTGGGCCGAACTGGGCCCAAGTCGGCCAACCCAGCCCATTTCGAGGCCCAGTCGGCCTCCTCTTTGACCTAGCCACCATTCAGACTATTTATAGCCCCGAGGCCAGGCGCCACGCATCAACTCATTTGCCATCCGCCGTCGAGGAGTAGAGAAGAGAGGGACACCATCTCGGAGAGAAGAGGGTCGAGCTAGTTGACTAGGATCTCCCTAGCCGGTGTGGAAACCTTGCAAGGAAGACCACGTCAGAGTTCTCGAAGCTATAAGAAAGATCAAGGTAGGATCCCGGTGGTGATCATGATTTATGTATCATGTATTATGTTGAATTATCAAGTTGCAATCCGATTTCTAGCGAGCGAGTGTTTCTCCTACGACTTTGATTTCAATCGGCTTTTCGTATCTTAAAGATCTATTCTCGAGAATGATCATCGAGGGTGTTCTTGTAGCCGTGGTGGCTAGAGGTGCATGCCTGACCTTCCGAGAGATTTCAACCTGTCTTTGGACTCGCCTTAGACTAACCCACACGAATAGGGGTGCGTTGTGACAGAACGGTGGCTCCAAAAGGTGGGTGTTTTCGGAGTCGGACGGGAAACCGTGATTTAAAGATGCTTTTTATGAGATTGAACTTGTTTACTTCTCCTTTGCTTGGAACTTCAACGAAGGCTTGATCCAATCCTAGATTGGTTTATCTATCCCCCTCTATCTCTTGTTACCTCTGGTTTTCATAGGTTAGATTCATTTGCATGATGTTCTCTAGATTAGATGCATAAGATTCTCCTTTGAAGATCAAAGTTCTCGGCTTTATTAGATTGGTTCTTGCATCGCACATTTGTTCCACGGATTCGATACCTTGGGTTCACACTTGAGGGAAGAAGGGTCCCTTGACTACGATGGGGGACTTGTCTGCTTGCAAGTCCAATTGAAGTTGAATACGAATATACACTGTTAACAGGCCTATATCCATATGCGGCACACAACACAACAAATCATGTATCCATATGCGCTACGCAACACAACCAATCATGGCCCATTGCATGCAACCAGCCTGGCCACGTGCGACCTGGATCGTGGATGCCCACTCGCCTTTCGGCTGAGCTCGTGTTTCGCCACATCATGTCAATCGCTTGTCGTGTTTAATTTGCTCGTGCGTTACAGCCGCAGGAGAGCCTTTCCTTTCCCGGGCTCCCATGCCTCGCGTTAAGCGGCGGGGGTTGCGCGCCTAGCGTGGCGTTCGTCGACCACGGACACCCCTCAGTTCGGCGCAAAGTGTCCAGCCAAACTAGCATTTGGCTGTTCCACTCTGGTGCCCGACCGCTTCCTCGAGTCAGACCAAAGCGTGACGGTATGATATTCTTGTTCACGTTCGGCGCAGGGACGGACCTAGGCATAAATTTAGGGGGGATTTCTCCTTCTTCTTCTTCCTGCAGCCTCTCCTTCTCTCATTCTTCTTCCTCGAATTTGTAAAGGAGGCTTAGGGGTGCTCCATTAGATATCCAGCTGTAGGGCCCCACCACTAGATCCGTCCCTGGTTGCATGATGGATGGTGTCCGGCACGGCATATTGCTTGTGTGTGCCGTTGGTGCCTCGGTGGTGACAACGCAACAATGAGATTGTCTTCTACCAGCACCAGTTCCGCACCAAGCAAACCACTCCTGTGATAATTTTTCTTGGTAATCAAAAAACTAAAAACTGAATTTTTCTTGGTAATATAAAAATTAAAAACTGAAGTGGTGAATGAGATATTTTCAAGTCGACAAATGTATGCACGCGAAATTAAAGCAGTAAGAAACTTGTTTATAAGGGTTGCCAAAAGAAAAAAGAACGAAATTTGTTTATAAGGGTTGCCAAAAGAAAAAAAAGAACGTGTAAGAGATGAAAGAGCTGTTTGAGAGTGCTATGGTAAGGAAAAAAGTTTTCCGTGTATGGATGTGTGTAGTGTGTACTTTTGTTTGTGGATGCATCCGTTGCGTTTCACGAATAATGGTGTGCGGTCCAGTATGCTGCAGGTTGTCATCCACACCAGCGTGAGTCATGAATGACGCTGCAGGTTGTCATCCACGCCAGCGTGAGTCATGAATGACGCTACAGATGTTTAGTCGTATACGGCATTTAGTCCTATATATACCCCTACACCTCCCGCAAAACGCATCGGTGCCACATTTTCCCCTCCGCCACCTCGCCTCTTCCCCTTCTCCCAACAACCCTAGCCTAAATCTATTAGAACCCACTTCAGATCTAATCGTTTGTGTCCGCATCCATCGCCGTTTGCGACCTTGTGATTGAATCTGTCAATCTATATCTCTACTTATTGCAATATATAGGACTAACTCTATCATCTGCAGGATCACAAAAGGGCTAGGAACCTCGAATTCAACAGCACACACGTGTGAAAGCTATATGAGGATGAGGGAAGTTAAATTTAAGCCTCGTGACAGCATGGAGAAGCATCATATCATTTACAAAGTCAAATCTGGTAAAGAATCTTGCTCGAACCTTTTTCTGATTTACTTTTTTATGAATTTCTGTAAATCTTGGTTGGTTGATTTATTGTGGTTTTTCGTCCACTAAATAGAAACATGTGAAACTATGGCCCTCTTCTCCCATTTATTAGAGGATTGCATATGGCTCCTGATTACTTTGTAGAAAAAGAGAAAAAAAGGGAGGTTATAGTTTAATTCCATAAGTTTTGCAGTTCTCGTTGTTGGTGGTAACAAAAAAAATTCTAGTTGTCCAATTTTATTTTAAAAAAGTTATATCACGCTTGGGTATTTTTTATCCACCACATCCGGATTCAATTTTCTGTCCAACTACTTTTCGTTTCTTAGAATTCGGCAAGCTCCAAAGAGCTTTTTTTTTAAGATTTGGGGACATGTATCTGACGGGTCTAGAGGAAACTTTCGGAGATAGGGTAGCACGCGGTACGATGGTCACAATCGAGAATCTAGAAGACAGCGAGACACACTTCTGATAGGGCAGTGACGTATTTTCGGTTGGGCTGCAGAGGCAGCGGAGGCATCGAGCTTTGATGTGTTACATAGAGACGAGCCGCCAACGGTGGGGATATGGTGGTAGTGGAGGCGTCGCTGAAGGCTTGAGCAGCGACCCTCACAACTTGTAACTTGAGCTTTTGCAATTCTCACCGTTGCCAGATCATCTAGCTTTCCATTTTTATATCGTAGGAAAGGGTTCGCTTCTCCATTGTTTATATAGGTGAAGGTGAACGTAGATGTAGAGCCAACAGATTTGAAGGCAATGATCACCTGCTCCACCTCTAAGAACAAATCATGAATCGGTTTTTTGTCCAGGTTATAGTTACGACGTTTCCTCCTCCCATTGTGTGCTAAACAAAGTACTAAAACTGATAACTTCTTTTCCCGGGAGAAGAAAAGGTATAGAAACTGCCGTCAAATGAAAAGCTGCTAATATAAACACAATGAAGGCATTGGTGTGGAATAAATGGTTGCTAAAAAGCCAAATAAAAAGCTGCTAGCTAAAACACGATGAAGAATTTACTGTGCGGGGGATAAATGGCTGCAAACATACCAAATAAAAAGCTGCTAAAAATGCAATGAAAGAAGATATTGTGTGGTAAAATGACTAGTTGGAGTAACAAATAAAAAAAATGGACCAAGGTACTAATAATAAGACACCAAAACAACAAGCTAAGACAGTGGTCTGCAGTTAGTTTTTTCCTTTATTTTTACTACAATCGGGTTTTATGACTTTGTTTGGCTTGCTTATTATACAATATTTTTCGCTCAGAATAAATCTGCCATTTTCTTTCGCAACAAATCTGCTCTACAGATTAGCACAAGATCCGCCAAACAAAGCATAGTCATGGCACGCAGAGTCACTGCCTCCTTAATTAGTTTTTGTATGAAAACTAGGGAACTGAAACGAGGTTACAGGTAGTTTTTTACTTAGTCATGGCACGCACAGTCACCGCCTCCTTACCACACCCAGCTGAATGTGGACGAGGACGACACACTGTTAACAAGTTATCCCTGACCACAGACTAGTCGGGTTCCATGGTCATTGCCGACGGGTTGGGCAGCTTGCCGCGGTTATGGGCCGCAGTACTAGTAGCCAAACCGGCTTTGTGCTACTCGGTGCATTGCTGCCGGAGTGGCATTGGCTCGTTGAGACTATGCACACCAAGCACGAAAAAGCATGTCGTAGAGTTCGTCCACGACAGCTGCGAAACCTAGATGGTAGTGGACAATAGCGGATAAGTGGCACCAGACGTCGAGGAGCTGGCTGCTGCTGGCCCACAAGCACCAGAGCGTGCCACGCTTGCACGAGATCTACCGCGCGTGGCGACCTAGCTCTGTCACCGTTGGTGCCGGCGAGAGCTCATAGGAGTTGGGCCTTGCCCAGTGCTCGAGCACGCTCCTCGCGGTGGCGTTGTAGGCGTACGCAACCTCCACGGTAGTCACGTAAGAGTCGAGCTGGATGCTTTCCTTCAAGAATGTACATTGCGCCGCGCAGCTGCATGTCGTGTTGTACCTGTCGCTGGCAGCACGGTCGCCTCCAATGTTGCATGGATATCGTTCACCACTACCACCGCCTGCCTCACCAACTCGACAATGCTGCTCGCCATTCTCGATGGGATCACTTTCTATAGCTCTTGATCAATCAAGGTCACCGTACCGCCTCGCGCGGGTAGACCTCGAGTGGTAGGTGCTTAGATCGAGAGCTTGCTATGGTTCCGATCGAGTATGACAAGCAGTGTTGTCGATCTGGCAAGGCAGGCGACTACGATGGCAAGGGCTGATCACTATCTGGCATGGGAGGCTATCATGCTGCCAATGAAGAGGTTCCGTGGCGTGCATATGCGTGGCAGCACTATGTACGCTACCAAGCTCTAGAACCCATTCTTGAAGAAGACAATCCAGCTCGCCTCGTATACTGCTATCGTGGAGGCCGTGTTTGCCTACGACGCCACCGTGTGGAGCGTGCTCGGGGCATTTGGCTAGGCTCATCTTCCCTGAGCTCTTCCCGCGACCGGCAGTGAGGGAGGTCACCACAACAGATTTCTCATGGGCGAGGGATCAAGGTTTTAAATCGCGGGCTAAGGCATTTAGCAATGGAGCTGCCAAAATGATGTTTAGCGGGCTATAGCTGGCATTTAGCGGGGTATAGCCGGCTATAGCAGGTTAAATGCCATAGCCGCTACCCTTCCAAACAGCTATATCCGGCTATAGCGGCAGCTTTAGCCGGCTATTTAGAACCATGCGAGGGATGCTCTGAAGCTCGCGCACTAGCAGTAGCTAGCGCATCGACGTTAGGCGCTGCTCATTCGACGATGGGCACTTGCGCCACCTAGTAGCATGCCAGTGTTTCCCTTCCAAGGCATGATGCATGGTAGCGTGAGGGGACAGCGGGGAGGAGACCCGTGCCCGTCCTCCTCTCCCAATCGAGTGCGTAGACTGTGGCCCTGACTCCTCCTCCTCTCCTATCCGACGGAGGTTCAACTCCGATGGGTTGCTGATGCGGGAAGACGTGATGCAAGAGGACTTGATGGCGTGAGGGGCAGGAGGACGGGCGGGAAGGTGACCAAGAGCGGATGCTGAGTCGTTGCCGCTAGGCAAAGATGCGGAACGGATCGGAGAGGTGTAGCTTGCGAGCACGAGCGTGAGCGAACCAAGATACCGTGTTTTTCTTCTTTTTTACTGAGCCCAACCAATTTAAAGAGTAGAGTTGCTCTTACGCTGGCTGTGACATAAATTAAAGGAGCAGTTACGCTATCTGCACACAATTGGTTTCACCGTTTCATGCTGTGGATACTCAACCTGGCCTCGTGGCTTTCGGCGGCGGACGCCACAGTTCTGCAAGTGCCCAGCCTCGTGCGGGCCTTGGGCTGCTCCTGCCCGAGTGCCCTTGCTAGAGTGGCCTTCTGCCTTTCAATGGTAATATTGATGCTTAAAGACGAAAGAGAAAAAACAAAGTACTACGGAATACTATCATCATTTTGAGGAGTCCAGTACACGACTGATAACCTTGGCGTGTCCTTAACCAAACCCTGTGTGTCCCCCCTCATGGCCGCTCATCGGTTGGGCTGTGCATGGGCTGGTGCCTAATTGAACTTGGGCCTGTCACAAAACACACATTTTACGACCGACCGACCGACTGATAGGGTTACTACTAAACAAAAGCACATGATTTAGGTACAGTTCGAGCTCGTGCACAGCGCGCCAAATCGCACATTTTTTCTGGGCTCGCCCTTCATGCACAGTGCCATCGTCAATGACTTGCCTTGTTAATTTGCTTCGAACGCTACCATGAGCCACAAGGAAGACTCACAACAAACAAAGAGCACACAGTGTGTATGTCATTTGCTGTGAGCCTCCTGGCACCAAATGCCGGTGTGTATACTCTTTGACTCTTTCTCGGTTGTTGTTTGCCGTGAGCCCTTCGCCGAGGGCAGCTCACGACAAACTCTTTGTCGAGAAGATTTGGAATTTCGTCGTGTGTTTGTGGCACACAGAAACCAATGTTTCTCGTCGTGGCATTGATAGCCTCCTGGCACCAAATGCCGGTGTGTATACTCTTTGACTCTTTGTCGGTTGTTGTTTGCCGTGAGCCCTTTGCCGAGGGCATCTCACGACAAACTCTTTGTCGAGAAGATTTGGAATTTCGTCGTGTGCTTGTGGCACACAGAAACCAATGTTTCTCGTCGTGGCATTGATCTTTCTGACAACTTCTCAAAAACAAAATGCTCATATAACAGTAAATTTTTTGTGCAACTTTTGAAAGGTGGAAGTTCAGAAGAACTTGGTTAATTTATATAAAAAGCTGAAAAGCTCAATTTCGTTAGCTATGATAGCTTTGTGAACTTAAAAAAAGGAAGTGTTGCATTTTCAAAAGAAAAAATCAAGCAATATCTTTTCACAAAATCTCAAATTAAAGCTGCATCTCAAACCAAGTCTGGACGCGTTGGCCTTGGGGCGAACGCCACTGCATTGCTGCACTCACTGCAGCAAGACCTCAACCAGCAGTGCCATCAATAGACTTCCGCAATGGTTGCACCTAGGATTCGCTCGTGGTTTGCGATTCGAGCCGGTTCGCGTACCTCTAAACCAGCCACGCCGCCCACTTGCACCTTTCACCTGAGCTTGCCTCTTCTCGCCACGCCATGCATGTCTGCCGTGTTAATTTGCTCGAGCGTTACAGCTGCAGGCGCGCGAGGCTTTCTTTCGGGGCTGCTCCTGCTCGGTGCCCCCGCCCTCTTCCTCTCGAGTCAAATCATAGATCGTTCGGCCTTCGGGTCTACCTACTAGATGGATAGATGTTGTCCGACACGACTTATTGCTTGTGTATCGTCGTCGTCGATCGGTGCAACTCTTTGCCAGCAGCAGTCCCGCACCAAGCAACAAATCCCCTGATACTTTTTATTGGTAAAAAAAATAAAAACTGAAGTGGTGAACGAGATATTTTCAAGTGGACAAATGGATGCATGAGTAAATTAAAGCCGTAAAAAACTTGTTCATAAGGGTTGAAAAAATGGTGTGCGAGATGAAAGAGTTGTTTGAGAGTGCTACAGTGAGGAGAGCAAAAAAATAAAACATAAAAATAAAAATAAAAATAAAATCTATGTATGAATGCGTGTACCTTTACTTGCGGCTGCATACATGGCAGTTTCATGAATAATGGCGTGCAGTCCAGTATGTTACGAGTTGCCATCCACACTAGCACAAGTCACGAGAATGACGTTACAGATGTTTGGGTTGCATACAACGTTTAGTCCCTATATATACCCCCTAGCGCCCACCGAACAGACGCATCGGTGCCGCATTTTCCCTCTCTACACCACCTCGCCTCTTCCCCTTCTCTCAACAACCCTAGACTTAATCAACCAGATCCCACTTTAGATCCAATCCTCTGTGTTCACGTCCGTCACCGTTTGCGACCTTGTGATTGAATCTGTTGACCACCATCTCTACTTATTGCAATATCTAGGACTAACTCCATCATCTGCGGGACCGCGGAAGGTCTAGGAACTTCGAATTCGACAGCACACACGGGTCAAAGCTATATGACGATGAGGTCAAGCCTCAGGATGAAGACGCATCACATCGTTTATAAAGTCAGATATGGTAAAAGAACCTTCATCGAACCTTTTTTAGATCTATTCATTTCGTGATGGATTTCTATAAATCTAGATCTTGGTTGGTTGATTTATTGTGGTTTTTCGTCCACCAAATAGAAACATGTGAAACTATGATCCTCTTCTCTCAATTATTAGAGGATTGCACATGGACTCTAATTATTAGGTTGGGGAACAAGGGAAAAGAAGGTTATGATTTAACTTCACAAGTTTTGCACTAAACAATATCCAATTTTATTTGGAAAAAGCTATATCAGGCTCAAGTATTTTCCATCTACCACATTTGGATTTAATTTTCTCACAAGCAAGTTTTTCTTTCTTAGAATCCGGCAAGCTCCAAAGAGCTTTTAAGATTTGAGGTACATAATTATAAAAAAGGGATTTGGGGCACATGTATCCGGCATATCTAGAGGAAGTTCTCATAGATAGGGTAAGAAACGGTGGTTGTGGTCGAGAATCGAGATGACAACGAGGTCGGTCGGGGCAGAGCGGCGAACCACGTTTCTGATAGGGCGGTGATATATTTCTGGTTGGGCTGTAGAGGCAGCAGGGGCATCGAGCTTTTATTTGTTAGAGATGAGCCGGCGACGGTGGTGGATGGGGTAGTGGAGGCGCCACCGAAGACTTAATAGCTTAAGCTCGCGAGAAATTGATCATCACAACCATCCGTTTTGAATCCAGTAACTACTAAATTCAATTGCAAGAAGACTCTCAAACACTTGAGTATTACATTGATGTTCCTTTTTATATTTTTTAGAAAAGGGTCAAATTCTCCGATTTTTAACTCACCATTCACTACATTCACATAGAGCGATTCGAAGTCATGTCAATGATCATGCAGCACACGAGTCCGTGAAATTATCTCCGACCACGGACTGGTCGGCCTCGACGGCCATTGCCGGCATGTGGGGTAGCTCACGGCGGTTAGGGGTGGCAGCCGAACTCAACTCCGTGCTGCTCAGCTTGCTACTTGCCGAAGTGTAGGCGGGGACCGGATCGTTGAGATCGGGTACGCCCGGCACCAAAGCCACCGCGTAGATTCCGCCGCCAGCGGCAGCAGAGCCTGGACAGTAGTGTAGCTGCATGTACTGTGGCGCCGCCTCACGTCGGAACGCGGACGCCGGTGGTGCGGCGCGCTCCGGATGCTGTGCCGCAGCGCCGCCCGGCGCATGCGTCCAGCAGCGAATCAGCATAGCTTGATGCCGACGCGCCGGCTGCTGCTGGCTCGGGGGCTCCGGAGTGCGCCTTGACGCCGCGAGATCCGCCGCGGCGGCCTCCCTCGCCGCCGGCGCCGGCGAGAGCTCGGGGAAGTTGGGCCTTGCCCAGCACCCGAGTACCCTCCTCGCGGCGGCGTCGTAAGCGTACGCGGCCTCCACGGCAGTCGGGTATGCGCCGAGTCGGATGTTCTTCCTTTGAAGTGGGTGCCAGAGGACGGCGGAGTACCTCGTGCCTCGCTGATGCACGCCGCGGTACCTTGTGGCCGGCAGCACGGCCGCTTCCTGCGCCGCCCGGCCGTCGGCCCTCGCCGCCGCCGCCGCTTGCCTCGCCAGCTCCACAAGACTGCTGTTCGGCATCCTCCACGGAAACGATAGCGGATCGATCGAGATCGTCACGACGACGCCTGCCGCTAAATGCCTGCGGTTTAAGTAGTCGTTGCGTGCGTCCAAACCAGCCACGCCGCGCCGCTCACTCACGCCTTCCGGCAGGCCCCCGCCTTTTCGCCGGGCCACGTCGATCGCACGCCGTGTTTGCTTCGAGCGTTACGGCGGCGAGCGCTGCTTGCTTTTCTTTCCTTGGCTCGCGCCGCGCGGGTCATGCGCGCGGTGGGGACTGCACGCCGGCTCGCGTGTCGTTCGGCGGCGAACGCCACAGTTCTGATCCGGCCGCAAGTGTCCAACTGCGCGGGCGGGCGTTGGGCTGCTCCTGCCGGACTTCGGCCGCTTCGTCTCAAGTCAAACACGTGACGATATCCCCGTGTTCAATACCTCTCGAGCTACCAGATGTTATCCGGCGCGGCTTGCTTGCTTGCGTCGGTGGTGGGTGCTTGCATAACAGTGGCAACGCAACAATGTGATCGTCTTAACTTGCATGGCATGAGATATTTTATCACGTCATATGGACTGATGAGCAACAAGGTTTGGAGAAAAATTTGAATGTGTACTTTTGCTTCCCCTTCCATCAAATCCAACTTCACTTCCAATCCTTTATATATGTCCTAGTGGAAATCCATCAACCTTCACCGCTACTTATTGGGCAATCATCTACAAGACCGCAAAAGGGTCAGAAATTTCTAACGGACTTTTTACACACCGAGATTGCCCTCGTGTAAAACGGATCGATACAGAATGTGCTAGGCTAATTTTGGGAGGTCTCCATTAGGTCTTCACGTAATCAGCGCTTCATGACGTCACGCCACAAATCACGACACTTTTCCCGGCATCAACACGTGTGCCTGTCGGGTGAAGACCTTCGACCTTTTGGAGATGGCCATTTCGCCTACCATGTCGTTGCACCTGAAACACATTCCAAAGCCAAAACATGAATTCATTAGAAGCTAGAGGCGACGACCCCCCCAGGTGAAACCCAGACTATAGCTTGTTAGGTGGGTAAGATTCGCCCCTGGGGTTTCGTCGTGCAGAAAACCGAGCCACCAGACCGAAAATCTAATACCCTGGACTGTTGGACCTATTCGATAATTTTGCTGGTGACGAAAGATACCCAACGAAAGATGTGGTCTGAATGGCAGCGCGAAGCTAAAAGGCTTCGGGGGTTTCGCAGTTAATTCTCCAGAATTGCACTTGTTTAACTACAATAATCTCATGATTTTAAGTGCGAAGGGCTCGATTCCAAATCCCCCAACAGCGTGCATATGATTCGTTCGTTTTCTGATGTGCGGTGCCTATCCAGTATTTTCCCCCGTGTCAGCATCTTCATGTGTTTGTGCAAAAAGGCACATAATATATTTTCCTTTTACTTTTTTTAGATCAACATTTGTTAACTTGCTAGCTTCATTGGTTAATTTTTTCTATAAGGTTTAGATAGAATTAGCTTTTGTCGATTTTACTTGGTGTCCCGTTGCACCCACTTTGATTTGATATTTTTCTTAAGGACAGTTTGCACCATCAAATTGATTGAGCAATAATACAACTAGTGACCAACCAGAGGGGAAGCTGATCCTTTGGTATTTGGTTTTTCATTACTCTTCTATTTGAAACATTGTTTATAGTAGAATCCATTCTTTATTTGTCCTAATTAAGCTTCCTATCCTTTTTCCCATGTACTGCAGAAATGTTCTTTAAGTTTGGGTTTGCATTAGAAGCATTGGTCATTGTAGGAAAATTGAATACTATCCCAAAATTCACACTAAATTGGTGAGCTTAAGTATTTACATTTTATAGGCCACTAAGTTACAGTAATAGGATTGCTGTAAATTCAATTAGTATGTCATGTAAATTTTAAATCTGGGTATTTATGTAGGTTGTGTTTTTATCTGAGTGGTTTCCACTTTCCTAAAATTATATGATCTTTGACTGACTATAGAAATTTTTTTTATATATTTAATTTGGTTATACTCCCATATGGTTTAGCTTGTTTGCTGCTGATGATAATGTTCATCTTTTTCTTTATGATATAGTTGTTATCTTTTCTTTGATCATTATTTTGATTTTAGCTTCATATTTGAATTTTTGGTTTGCTAGGCTTGTATCTATCATGATCAATAATACTCAACCTTGTTAAGTCCTATTGCTGATTTATTGAGATAATATAATTGATGGGTGTTGAACTAATATTGCTAAGAGGTATTACTCAGTGTAGGTTACACAAATATTTCCATGACTTGTTTTTTTTCTTAAATTTAACACTACATTGGTGTGAATGAGGATTTTTCTTTCATGTATTTTTGCTAATCTCGTTATCCTTTATTGTTGGTTATTATTAGATGTGATCATTTCTTTGTCTCTTGCCATGTATTTGTTGTGGACGCCCAGAGGCGGCGCAACAACGATGCAGATCAGCAACAGATCCTTTGACAGAATAGGAGATGAGATTAGTTTGTTAGAGGCAGGGCATTAACTTATCTTTTGGTTGTTAGCTAGTTTGTTAGGATCAGCATTGATATAAGTAGATAGGATCTTTTGGTTAGGCATTCAAGTAGTTTCTAAAGTTCAGAGCCTCCAAGGAGGGCGAACTAGACTACCTTGTTGTTGTGATTCCCTTCAGCTCTGACCGAAAAAAACCCTACCATATCAATATTATCTGCCATAACTGTATGTTTGCCTATATGATACCGCCTCACCCATTCCTTGAATTTACATTGACAATGCTACTATCGGTTTATTTACATACTGTAATCAAACAAATACTAGCACCATTTTAACATTTAATATATGATACAGTAGCTCTTGCTTGAATTTACACTTATACTGGCACTGTAAATTCATTGTGTATGTACTGTAATAAAACGAAATACTAGTGCATTTTTTTGCATTCTGGCTATGTGTACAGTGCCTCTTGTTTGATTTTTACACTGATAATGTCACTGTAAGTTCATTGTGTTTACATTGTAATCAAACAAATAACTAGCAGCGTGTTTTGCGTTTTGGATGTATGATATAATGCCTTTTTCTTTAGTTTACACCTATATTGGCATGATCGATTCAACATGTCTGTAACTATAATAAAACAAAGTACTTGTCTTGCATCTTTCTTGTGTATTGTTATATTTAAAAATCTGGAGATGATTCATTTTCATTTTGTAATGTTTCACTAGTTACACAGATTATATGCTATTTTAATGACCATAGAAATAATCTTAAAGTCTGATGATTGTTAGTGTGTTATTTGCATTTCTAGTTCTATGATAACTACAACCATTTTCTTCTATCCTTTCTTGTGTATTGTTAAGGGACCTTGGTCTTGCTCTTATTTTTTGTCCTAATTTGTGATGTTATGGTCAGAGTAGGTGGTTGTTTTATTACAATTTTATTTTATTCCTTTTTCCATCCTTCATTTCTCACACCCTGAAAGGCGATCATGGTGCCATGGTACTTTTAGTTTTCAATTTCTGTATATGTTCTCCATGTGCTTGGTACCCAAGCTAGTGCACATGATAGGCTTTTGTTCTCGTTTCAAGAAGCGTGTGGTGCCCCAAATGTTCCAATGTGCATGTATGCATTTTTTCTATTTTAACATTAGTACTAACTCTCTTTTGTTTCCATGTTTAGTTTTTTCTCCCAAATCCTGAGTGTGTAGGATGTTTTTTTTAATTTGTATATGGCTGAAATCATATTCTGAATTTTTTTTGTTGTGTGCAGGTCCGCTCTTAGATCAGAGGAGCTTTGTATATGGGCTGCTTCCTACTACCGAACAAGTTTCCCTGCTGTGCAGACGTGTGTATTTCGATGAAGGTCAAGTTACCGTTGTTGCTGTTGTTAAAGATCAAGATTCAGACGTGCTGCTTTTGTTAAATGTCAAGATTCAGCCTTGAAAATTAGACAACACATCTCAGCTTGTTGTCAGGAGGCTACATCTGAATGTTTGTTCAGTCCCTCAGTACTTTTTTCTTTTTCTTGGTAGCTTACTCAAGCATTCTAACATGATATCTTTGTATGGTGTTAAACACAAGCTGTGAACATTACATTATCCAGCCTCATCACTCATCAGACATGATGTCGTGCAAAAATTTAGATCATCATTGTTGTATTTTGTGTAAAAGCTATGGCCTATCCTCTTTTTTAGCATCTGTTTTTCTGAGCCGCCTGACTTTGATCTAAAGGTCAGAAAATCAGGTGCTACATGGCCCCAAAACACACGATTTTTGCTCCTCGTTTTTTCAGGTGTTTAGCCTGTTTCAAATGCTCGGGTGTCAGCCCTCCCCCAAACACTCTGAGTGCGAAGTAGACAGATCCTTAAAAAATGTAGTTTTAATTTGGCTCTTCAGAAGGTAAAAATAAATCAACAACCCTTTTTAGAAAAGGGAATGTATATAGCTCACCAAGCTGTAATAGAGTCTTTCCTAACACGAATTTCTGGACCATTGGATCTCAAATCAATAGCTCTGATTTTTGCTTTCTCACTTCCTTATCTCCCCCCCCCCCCCCAATTCACACACACTCTCTGTCCTTACCTTATCTCATCCCCTCACCGCCGACAGATCCTCTCTGCGCCAACTGCCCCCACCCCGACCCCTCCTGGGCATGCAGCCAGGGAGCTTCATGTTGGCTGGCGGATCATAGCATGTCTGCATCGGCTGCCCTGCCCCACCAGCCCCCTCCACGGTCAACTACTTCTACCACCACGATCTCCATTGACTCCCTCACTATCCGGCGTTGGCCCGATCACCATCTCCCACCACCTGACTGGTGGTGCCCCCGTCGTCACGCCTCGCCGCCCCTTGCCTGCCACCTCTGCCGGGTCGGCCTGCCGGCGCTGACCCCCCTCTATTGCTGGGAGTGGGCAACAACCCCTAGCAACTCCAAAATCCTAACTCGAACCCCTAACCTCGTCGGAGTTGCTTACGGATTTGCTGGAGTTGGACAAGAATGTGTGGATGGGAAAGAAAAAAATTTAGATAATGAGGATAAACTTGAAATCACTGTGGTGATATATAATTTTCCCTTTAAAACTCAAAATTTGCATATCAAACAAACAATTGTTTTTCTTTTTTTTGAGTTCCGACACATCGAGCCTTAGAGGATGCCACCGCTTCGCTGCAAGAGCGGCCTCAGCTTGTCATCTAGAAGTACCATCCGCAACGGCTGCCCCCGGGGTTCGCCTGCCTCTAAAACCAACCACGCTGCCCACTCGTGCCTTTCGGCTAGCCTCATCTTTCGCCACGCCACACCTCGATCGTTTGCGGTATTAATTTGCTAGAGGATTACGACCGCAGATGATTGAGCCTCTTTAATTTTCGTGGCTCGCGCCTCGCGTTGCGGTTGGGGGCTGCGCGCCCAACGTGGCGTTCAACCGTGGACAGACCAGAGTTCAGCGCAAAGTGTCCAGCCACATTGGCATTGGGATGCTCCTGCCCCGGTGCTCGGCCGCTTCCTCGAGTCAAACCATAGTGCACATGACGATATCATCCCTGTTCAGCGCCAGCTACTAGATGGATGTTGTCCGGCACGGCTTATAGCTTGTGTGTGTTGTCGGTGTTGGGTGTTGGGTGCTTTGATCAGTGGCAACACAACAATGCAATTGTCTTTCGCTAGCAGCAGTTTCGCACTAATAAAAAATTACCATGTATGAATGCATAAACCTTTGTTTGCAGCTGCATACGCAGCATTTCACCATTCTTTGATTTTCGTGGCCGCGCCTCGCGTTGTGGTGGGGGTCTGCGCGCCCAACGTGGCGTTCAACCGTGGACAGGACCAGAGTTCAGCGCAAAGTGTCCAGCCAGACTGGCATTGGGTTGCTCCTGCCCTGGTGCTCGGCCGCTTCCTCGAGTCAAACCATAGTACACATGACGATATCATCCCCGTTCAGCACCAGCTACTAGATGGATGTTGTCCGGCACGACTTATAGCTCGTGTGTGTTGTCGGTGGTGGGTGCTTTGATCGGTGGCAACACAACAATGTGATTGTCTTTTGCCAGCAGCAGTTCCGCACTAATAAAAAATTACCATGTATGAATGCATAAACCTTTGTTTGCGGCTGCATACGCGACATTTCGTCATTCTTTAATTTTGGTGGCTCGCGCCTCGTTTTGCGGTGGGGGGGCTGCACGCCCAACGTGGCATTCAACCGTGGACAGGACCAGAGTTCAGCGCAAAGTGTCCAGCCACACTACCATTGGGCTACTCCTGCCCCGGTGCTCGGCCGCTTCCTCGAGTCAAACCATAGTGCATATGACGACATCTTCCCCATTCAGTGCCAGCTACTAGATGGATGTTGTCCGACAGGGCTTATAGCTTTTGTGTGTTGTTGGTGGTGGGTGCTTCGATCGGTGGCAACACAACAATGCGATTATCTTTCGCCAGCAGTTGTTCCGCACTAATAAAAAATTATCATGTATGAATGCATAAACCTTTGTTTGCGGCTGCATACACGTCATTTTGCGAATAATGGCGTGTGTTCCATTATGTTGTGGGTTGTCATCCACACTAGTGCAAGTCACGAGAATGAATGAATTTATGCCGTATATGGCCTTTAATCCCTATATATACCCCCTAGCCCCCCCGAACAATTGCATCGGTGCCGCATTTCCCCTCCCTCAGCCGCCTTGCCACTTCCTCTTCTCCCAACAACCCTAGTCGAAATCAACCAGATCCCATTTCGGATCCAATCCTCTGTGTCCGCATCCATCGTCGTTTGCGACCTGGTGATTGAATCTGTCGATCTTCATATGTACTTATTGCAATATATAGGACTCACTCCATCATCTCCAGGAGCGCAGCAGGGCTAGGAACCTCGAATTCAACGATAAGCACGGGTCAAAACTATACGAGGATGAGGAAAGTTAAATTTCAAGCCTCGTGACAACATGAAGAAGCATCTCGTCATTTATAAAGTCAGATCCGGTAAAGAACCTTCCTCGAACCTTTTTCTGATCTACTTATTTTGTGATAGATTTCTATAAATCTAGATCTCGGTTGGTTGATTTATTGTGCTTTTTTGTCCACCAAATAGAAACATATAGAAACATGTGAAACTATGTCCTCTCTCACTAATTAGAGGATTTCACATGACCTCTGATTAGGTTGGCGAACAAGGGAAAAGTAGTTATGGTTATAATTTCATAAGTTTTGCACTTCTCACTGTTGGTGGTAATAAAAGAAATATAGCTTTTAAACTTTATTTGGAAAAGGCTATATCACTCTTAAGTATTTTCTATCTAGCACATCTGAATTTAATTTTCTCTCAAACTACTTTCCCTATCTTAGAATTCGGCATGCTCCAAAGAGATTTTTAAGATTTCGGATACATGTATCCCATCGATCTAGAAGAAACTCTCGGAGATAGGGTAGCATGCGGTGGTCACCGTCAAGAATCGAGATGGCAACAGGCAGGCCGGGCGGCAGATGACGTTTCTGATTGGGCGGTACTTTGCTGTATTTTCGATTGGGCTATAGAGACATAGGGGTATTGAGCTTTAATGTGTTATTAGACCAGTCTCAGTGGGGTTTCACAGAAAGTTTCATGACATTAAATTTGCTGACACGGTGAAGAGAGATAATGTGAGAGTTTCATGTGATGTGAAAAAGATTTCATCCTCATGAAACTCCACTGGCACAGTTACCTAGTTTTTAGTCTAGGTAACTTTGTCTATGAAATTTTGACTAAGGCTAGTCTTAGAGATGAACCGACGATGGTGGTGGATGAAGACAGTGGAGGCGCCTTCAAAGACTTGAACAACAAGGTTCGCGACTTGTATCATGGCGCGCATGGGGAAGGACGACATGGGAACGGGATCCTCTAATGTTGAGCTCTCTATCTTTGAGTCACTGACATGTGGATCCCATCTTGTTTGGACCCACATGTTGGTCCCCAAAGTTAGAGGCAGAAAGTTAAAGAAACCTCTTCCAAGACATGGGTGGGGGAGTAGGATTCATCACAACCATCCAATATTTTAACTCCTAAATTCAAGTGCAAGAAGGTTGTCGAACACTTAAGTATTACATTGACGTCCCATTTATTTCTAGATTCTCCAATTTTTAACAGAACACACGGTAGAGCCATTTGAAGCCATGCCAATGATCATACAGAAAAGGAGTTCGTGAAATTGTCCCCGACCACGGACTCATCGGGCTCGACGGGCATTTCCGGCATGTAGGGTAGCTCATGGCGGTTAGGGGCAGTGGTAACCAGGGTCGACTCTGCGCTGCTCAATTTGCTACTCACCGAAGTGTCAGGGACCCAATCGTTGAGATCGGGTACGCTCGACACCAAAGCCATCGCGTAGAGTCTGCCACCAACGGCGGCGGAGCATGGACGGTAGTGTACCTGCATGTACTGTGGAACCGCATCGCGCTGGAACGCAGACGCCGCCGGTGCCGCACGCTCCAGATGTTGTGTCGCGACACCGGCCAGCGCAAGCACCCAGCAGCGGGTTAGCAGAGCTTGATGCCGAGGCACTTGCTGTTGCTGGCTTGGGGGCTCTAGAGCGCGCGTTGACGCTGCGAGATCTGCTAGCCTTGCTTGCCGACGGCGTTCGCGAGAGCTCGGGGAACTTGGGCCTTGCCCAGCACTCGAGCACGCTCGATCCTCGCAACGGTGTCGTAAGCGTACGCGGGCTCCGCTACAGTGGCGTATGAGCCGAACCGGATTTGCTTCTTCAAATACGGGTGCTAGAGGGTGGCGGCATACCTCGTGCGTTGTTGATGCACGTCGCGGTATTTCATTGCTAGTAATTGGGGCACCTCCCAGCCATCGGCCCTCGCCGCCGCCGCTTGCCTCGCCAACTCCACAATGTGTGAATCCACTGGTAGAGACAGAGCCTTTAGTATACCCCTTTAGTCGACTTTGGAGCTAGGACTAAAGGGGTTTTGTCGACGTGCCCCGAAATGGGTGCGGGAGCCGCCCCCTTTAGTCCCGATTGGTATTACCAACCGTAACAAAAGGGGAGGCTCCCAACAGCTATCTGCAGCAATGATTGGTGCCAGACTTTAGTCACGGGTGGTGTTACCACCTGAGACTAAAGGGGCACCGTACCTCTGTCACACCCGGTTTTCCGAAGGAAACCAAGTGCATACCTATATGCATGCCAGGATCAAGTTTCATGCATATAGTGACATATAAGTGAATACAGAAACAGTATCACGTAAGAAAAAGAAAGATTATCAGAGATTTACGCTTAATCCTGGAAACGAAGGCTCCAAACATCACAGGCAGTCGACTGGGGGTTGCGTACACCTAGCACCAGCACATCTTCACAAGACTTCAAAGTAGCATCCTTTTTCTGAGCAACATTGTTTATAGCAAGGGTGAGCACTTGTCGTACTCAGCAAGTGTGGGAAAAAGAATGAATGCAAAGGCTTTATAGTGGACCTGCCTTTAGGCTTTTAACAAATTTAAGTGGGCCAGTTTTATTAGCACCTGATTACTAATAAAGTATAAGTTTATACCAACCCACAATTAAGCATAAGGGTAAGAGAAACGCCATAAGCATATGACAAGCATAACCAGAGAGAGCGATTTAAGTCCATCTTCAAGTTCAATTATCATGTGAGGGTCCAGGCCGCCCGTGACCGTGGGCACGGCTAATCGATTAGTTTTACACTCTGCAGAGGTTGTACATCTTTACCCACAAGTCGCGTAAAAGTCCCGAAGAACTTTAAACCCAACCATGCGATGCTAGCTAGGCATCATACCACACTACCGAGGTGTGATTGCATAGGGACGCTACGAGGCCGTTACAAAGATCCCCGGATGTAGGTCGCCCGCTAGGTTACCCGGTCGGTGCAACGTATAAAGCTCCCGGACGAGTACCGTGTCTTAGCCAAGCCCACACCTACGCCCGAGCGGTCCATACGCCACTACCCGCCGGCCCCCAACCCTTATCGTGTAAAGCATACCTAACACCTAGTTCACTAATTAATAAGCCAAGACAGAGCCATATGTCTTGTGGTAGCACCGTTTTCCGGGTGGTTCTCCATGTTCCGATTAATGCACGGTGATCTTTTATTAAACAGAGATATATAGCATCAAAGTAAAGCATGTTTATCATTGTTGTTCATTAGAACCACCATATCCCAAGGTATAGCAACTAAGCATAACTACCCAACATAAAGATAAACCCGTTTGATCAAGGCACAGGATAAATAACACTAGTCAAACCTTAAACATGGGTCCCATCATATTAATGCAAGCATATGCAATGAGTGATTAAACATAATTCTTAGGACAAAAGATCAAGGACACACTTGCCTTTAGCCAAGGTAGTTGCTCAGAATATCTTCGCCTTCTTGCTCATGAAATCTTTCGAACGGCGTTTAATCTACTCGCATCAATCATCCAAGGCAAACATCCGGACCACACATATACAAACAAGCAAAAGAATTAAATTAAAAACAGTACACCAATCATCGAAAAACGTACTAAAAACAGTACTAAACCGATGTTTACGTCGGGATGAACGTGTGAGCGAAAGAACTGCTGGAATCGGGATTGAATTGGATGAGATATGGAATTTAACAACAAATTATGGATAGCTGATTGAATATGACATAAAGATGCATGAGAAATAGTTTGAGAAAGAAAATCGGAAAGATATAGATAAATTGATTCTAACAGGTGGATAAGAATTTGTAAAGAATTATTCTATAGATAAGAAATCTTGGAGCCATAACGATCAATGGAGTTTGATTGTATCAAAAAGGAGTGTAGCCGTAGCATTCTCAAAAAGAAAAGTCCTAAATACTTCATAGGCATGACATCACCAAAGTGCTTGGGCAATAAAATATTGTGGCAAAAGAATTAAAGAGGTGAACATGACGTCAAGGGGGTTATCCAGCTAAAACATTAAGCAATGCAAAAAAAAGTGAGCAGATCGTGGCCTTGCTTTCTCGAATACACATACATATACGCATGCATGGTGCTATTGGGGTTGCACATGATTAACTAGTGAGAGAGGGAGACAGAGGGGGTGCAGCGGGGGGTTCTCACCAACAACGACGGAGAACTTGGCCGAAAGACTGGAATCAATGGCGAGCGGCGAGAAGTTGGCGTCGAAGTTCCGGCAGCCAGGCTTCATGACTACGGCCATCGCTGGTGCACATGCACATAGCAACACACCTTGTATTTGTTGCCAGGGAAAACCATCAAGCGGTATATGGCTAGTAGATCACGAGTGAGACCACCGTGAGTCCTCGAGACGGTGATCGTTGCCGGCGGCATGGCTGGTCGAGATGAACATGAGTCAGAGCTGAGATCAGGATGTAGAGTAGATGGCCAGCAGCTCGTCATATAGCCTTCGTCCTTGCGGTGATCTGGCGGCCGAACCCTGTTCCCGTAGCCGGCGGTGCTTCAGATCATGAGAGATACTAAGTGCTTCAGAGTTCAGATCATGAAAGATCAGGATAAGATGCAAAACGAAAAGAGGAGATTGGCAACATGCCAACATGCTGGTGTTCTCACCAAGGCAAAAGATGAACGAGACAGCTTGAGATCAAACTCAGAAGAGGACGGTTGTCGTTCGTCCTTTAGCTTGACGTATGTGTTCGTCCAGGAGCAACTCGATGACGGTGACCTCGGGGGCCTTCGTGATGGGCTGCCAGCAACAGTTTGGAGCTTCAGACATCAGGCAGGGCGTACGGCGGACGGCGTCTCCGAGCTGCGGCGGCGCTTTGGTTGCCCAAGGATGATGAGGTGCAGCGGCGACGGTGGCGGCGCTTGCTGTTACGTGAGGTTGGCGACGCCGGCTGCCAAGGAGCTAGGGCACAAGAGGAATAAAAGTAGATGGAAAAGAAAGTCCACCAGGATATATTTATATGGGACACGCAATATGTACGCAGCAAATAGAATAATCAGCCCTTTTTCCGGTCGGAGACAAACTAGGTCACGGACTCAGGCTCGACTCCTGCTCATCTTGCAGCTCGATGGACCAGCTGGTAGACACGATAACAAAGATGGATTTGGAACGTTGTATGAGGAAATAGAATATTGTCCGTGTGCCCTCACATTTGCCCAGGAAGGAATTGTAACAATACATGAAAATAAAGAAAAGAAATAGAAAGGGAAAACAAAAGCGATTTGGATTACTATAGATGTTGTATAGGATCTTAAAAAGAAGATAGATTGAACACGGTAGAATCAAAAGTAACACATGGAGATGGTGGAATAAATTACGTGACTGGATTTTTGGAATTATGGAGACCAAATAAGGTCTCAAGAGAATAAGGTGAAACTTCTTACACATTACCACATGGAGAGAAAGGTGGCACGGCGGCACCGGTGCTCCGGCGACCTAGGGGCTCGACTGCGGCGAGGAACGACGAGAGAAGGACTAGGGGATCACGGATTTGTGCTCACCTGCAGAGGAGAGGAGCGGAAGCGGCCAGAATCCGCGGGAGACGTCGGCGGTGTCGACGGGCCGGCGGCTTGGTCCGACGGCGGCGTCTTGCGCAGGTGATGCGGGGCAACAACAGCTAGGTCATGTAGGGGCGCGCGGCTCCGCCCTTTATAGGGGCGCGGGACGCGAGGGGCCCCCTGGGCGCGCACGCCCGGGCGGGGCGGCGGCGACTGCCGTGGCTCCCTCGGCCTCCGGCCAATGGGCCTCGCGCGGGTCGGGCCTTCGGGCTCGGCCCGTTAGGGAAGGATAGGTTTTTTTTTTTCGAAATACATTTTCAGTACAAAAGAATTCCAGAGAAACTCCAGTAATTCACTAAAGCACTAAAAATACTCAGAAAATCCTAAAACTTTTAGGAAAATTCCCAAAGACACGTTGGGACACGAACAATCCAAATAAAATATTTGGAGCTCATGAAAAAGATTTTAGAGCCTTCTAATAAATAGAAAGAGCTCAAAGGAAAATGAGAATAAATCCCAGAAAAGTCCGGAAAATTCTCGGAAAGATTTGGACAGCTCCTAATCGCACTTTTGAAACCTTTTATACTCAAGAAGCACCAAGATGCATCGGCATGAATGCAACACTCACAACTTTTTATTTGATTCAGAAAATCAAACAAGGATTTTCCTATACTATATTTCCTGTAAAGAAAATAAATGTTGAGAAAATTTTAAAATTATGAGAAAATTGTTATTTAATTATTCTTTCTATTCACATCCTGAAATTGGAAATTTCAGGGTGTGACAACCTCCTTCGTCCTCCTCTGCCACCCAAGCCATTGTTCACCGTACCGAGCTGAGCTCAAGCTCCTCCTCTCCATGTCGCCTCAAGCCTAGGGTGTTGCTACGAATTTTTTCTCATTAATTTGTGAAGATTTCTCTCCTCCAAAGTGTTGGCAAGGTTTGAATCTTCATCATCCCTTCATTTATTGTGATTAAATTTTATTTTATGGTTTAGAGATGGAGAAATAGGAATTTTAATTTCGAGCCAGGTAGGAGGAGCTAAGAGATGAGATTTTGTATATATACTTTAGATTTAGAAAAATCTAGGTAGGATGATACTAGCATTGTTCCTTTTTCATTAAATTTGTATTAAGTATTCTCTTATTTTTCTTGTTTTTCATATAGAGAAAATTAGTTTTTACTTCTATATATAGTTTATAAAAAATATGCTCATAAATAAAATAATAGACATAAAGAAAATGTACTAGCTATTTTCATTTTTTTATCATTTAGAAATTCTTTTATTTCTAAGTAGCTACAGGAGGAACTAAAAGATTAAATTCTTCTATTAAGTATATTTTTATTTTTATATAGAATAAATTTAAACATTCTCTTATTTTTCGTGTTTTTTATATACAGCCTTACATCCTAGCAAACTAAAGTCGTACATCACCGGCCAGGAGGGGGTTGTAGCTCGGTGACATAGGACTGTAGCTAGATAGAAGATGTAGGGTTGTAGCTTGGTGATGTAGTACAATAAGTGGGGAGAGCCATGTGTATATGATGGTGAGGTGAGACTGTTGTAATTCCTAGAGCATCAGGGTCGTCTAAGTCACTGGTTCATAAGGTTATGTACATCAATAATAGTGTTGAGTTCTATCCCCTTTTGTTTTTATTTTTATGCATATATGAATTCAATATGTGTAAACTAACCCTACCTTCCGTGAATAATATTTGTGTTGTTTTGATTTGGATATAGTAGTTTGAGGTAACAATGTCATCGTCAAGTGGCGTTGGTGATGGTCGTGGTCGTGGCATAGTCCGTCACCATGGCGGCCGTGGTGGCTATGGCCGTGGCCATGGCCGTGGAGGTCTTGGTGGCGGTGTTAGGGAGGACTCGTTGCCTCGACGTCCGGGATTGCACTTTCACCGCGAGATTACCTTGCAAATGGGTGATCCAACACGCGTAGGCAACGTGGTAATCTAATAATTGAAATTAATTTGCTTTACATAGATCTTTTTTCATTTCACATGGAAAATCTATAATTTTAGTTACATATAATTATTGTAGGTTGTCAACAATATTAGATGGCTCAGAGATATTGTCGATGATATGGGTGGTACTCCTCCTGTGGTGCAAACTGAGTGTGTTGAGAACATGGCAAGAGTGCATATCTCTTTCACCATACCTGCTCGATTTGTAGACTACCAGTCATTCCCAGTAGGCGTTCCACACCCAATGATTCCCATTGCAACAGTGGGATCAACATCACCTATTCGGTTAACCCGAGAGAGGACTGCCGTGGAAAATTGTCTACAACAGCTCCTGAATGTTGGGTGCTTCGTGCCAGACCTTTCCTATTTCAAATTAAGGCAATTCGAGGCGGGTGAAGACAATGTGGTTCAAACTACAGAGAGGCTTTGCAGGGGTCATCAAGATTTGGTATAAGATATATATCCTTTTTATTTTATTCTTAATTGACTTGTTTTTGTTACATATATATTTTTAACTTTCATAAGGTTATTATATCTCATCATCATCATCTGATTGTGTGTAGGATCTCTCTGGTTCTACCTATGCTTCAATTAGCTTTCGTGCGATTCTTAATCAAGTTGTGGAAAGAGTTGGGGTGGATTACTATGGTAGGGAGTCGCTTTTCACCAGAAATCGGAAGAATCAAGCAATTCTAACTTTCTACAAGCCAGCAGAACCCGAGGCACCATTATTTGATGTTTGCAGTGCTATGTGTGACAGTCCTCCAGAAGCAGAGGAGAGTGCACTTGTGCGCGCTCTAGCTTATTTTGAGGGAGTTCTAGGTTGGACGATTGCAGACATTAGCCATATTTCATATCTACAAGCGCGTGCTGGATTAGGTATAGGTCCTTAGTAACATTATGCATGCATGGATCAAGCTTTGTATCGTACCCTATTATATGAGCTTGTATGAATTAACTAGCCTATGTGAACCTTTATGAACTTATTAATTATAAATTAGCTACTTTATTTTTTATATATTGTTATAAGAATGTATGTCTTATGTCATTATGTGTTCAGACATATAGTGCACTACCTCCAGTTCCAATAGGAACAAGTTGCCCAAGCATAATGTTTTCACTGACACTTCTCAGGTGGGTCAGCTTCATCATATACAATAGCTCTTAGACACCTTTTCCAGAGAGTGAGAGAGAGTGTGTTGTTGACGGTTCTTACAACAAAAATTTGACCGTCAAAACCTCAGGTTCGAGAGGAGTATACGACATGTTTCATGCACATTTTTAGTACTAAAAAGTTCCATGAGTTGTGTTGTGAATTTCATAGGTTGGTACACATTTTGGGAGAATTTGGGACCAACACGCCACATGTGCTAGGAACGGACGAACCACTTGGTCCGGCCGAACCTGCAGGTGCGACCGGCCCTCACCGACACTAGGTCCGACCGGACCTACCCAGTTGCACGCCTCTGGTCCCGAGTGCCCCTACTCCCTCAAGCACAACTTAGATGAATGTGATTCGATGAAGAAACGTCGGGTTGATCGAAGGGTGGAGGCTAGGACCACTTGGATCATTGGGTCCACTTATCTGATTGCTCAACCGCCACAACCATCATCCAGAGGCAATTTTAGGTGTCTCCTAACACGGTCGGTGCATGGCACAGCACGGGGTAGGGCCAGCCGCACCCAGCACTTGGTGTGCCAGGCGAATCTGACCCAAGGAGCCGACCTACAACTGCCTCATGAGCAGTGATGAGGAGCGTACAAGGCGAGAGGCAAAACATCCTAGGGCCGGTCATGCCTTGAGATACGGTCGCACCTAGGGTTTCCTCCCCTGTGCTCAGCCGACCTCCCTTGCCTATAAAAGGGACCTCACACCCACTGGAATGGACACACAATGCAGGAGCATCTCCATTTCTCTCTATTGTTCACTTAGAGTAGGGTTAGTGTAGTTTAGGAGTTAGAATCGAGTCAAGCTAGTATCGAGGTTCCGGAGGAGACTTCTTCATGGTTTCGGTACTACTCTTGTATCCTTTCTTTGTTTAGACTCAGGTACATTCAAGTTATCTTTCTATATTACTTTTCGAGTCAATTACATTCAGCTTTTACTTTGCTCTAGAAGCTTTATTCTTGGTTTAAACTAAAGTTAGTTTAATTTTGGTTAGCGTAGCTCTCTTGAACCCTATAGTGTTGTGGTCGTTCTTAGTTTGATCTTCTACCGAGTATGTTTGTGCTTAGTAGCAGAGAGAGACCTTCCTTCGTGATATCTGGGGAAAGGTTCTTTGGTTCATTGTGAGCGCGATGCTCAGAGCTTGCCTTAGTCTTAGATTGGTGTACCATTCAACGGAATAGTTGTGGTACCCTAGGGAGGTGACAGCTCCAGACGGGCTCAGTAGTCCACCACGTTAGTTCAGGCCGGTAGGATTCAGTGCGTCGTCGTTCTCCCTTCTTATCCCAGTCCGAGAGCACGGCTTTGCATGCCCCTGCAGTACTAGAAGAGCTTGTTGAGTTTAGCTTGCCTTGGTTATCTTTTGCCTTAGTTCTTTACCTAGAGTTGACAAGAATAGATAGATTGTGTTAGGATTATTTATCGTCTTGTTGTCCTCCCAGCTCACTAGGTCCTCTCGAACCCTTTATCAAGATCTCCTTATGTGTGTCAAGTTATCCCCAAATATCTTTATTCTTTACCCCCGCTATAGCTCTTTACCGAATCCTGTTACTCTCCACCGTTTATCCGATCATCTTTGTCGTAGTGTTTCCCTTAGGAAAATATAAATACGACAACCCGATTACCACTGGGTGAAGTGCTACAATGGTAATTTGTGCGCTTGCGGACCTTTCTGTGACGTGTGTTTTACCAAAAATGTTCCTAGCTCCATTACTAGGGGTATAAACCCAGTAGCGACGCTAGCAAGTGCCAACAAGCATTTCTGGCGCCGAAGTCGTGAGTGCAAACCTAGTAGCGAGGCTAAGTAATGTCAACAAGCATTTCTAGCAACGTTGCCGGGGAAGCAATAGGCACAAGATATCGTTTAAACTTAGTGGTAGAGTTATCTAGGTTCAGTGAACTGCTATTCAAGCGGGTTTACCCTTGATCTACTCTCGTGTACGCAGAGTAGTGCATGACCGGTTTCGACCTACCGTCCAACTGTCACGACAATCCGGAGTCAACTGTGAGGAGAGTGTGACCTCGTGTCCTCATTCCTCAGAAGTTTCTCTCGAGTCAAGAGACGAACACCATCGATCCCGTAGACAGAACCTCGTCAGCACCGATGGCCTAGAGGATGATTTGCGAGTTTTCCACTCCCTCCAACACCAATATCCCTACTGGGTCGAACATGACGGTGGGACAAGGAAACTTTGAACTCAAGCCGGTGTTGATCAACATGGTGCAAGCTAGTCCATTTTGCGTCCAGCCAAATGAAGATGCCAATGCACATCTCCAGCATTTCCTGGAGGTGCGTAGGACTTTCATTACCAGTGGAGAGACGAACGATGCAATTCGTCTTCTCCTATTCCCGTTCTCATTGCTCGGGAAGGCCAAGCAATGGTTTTATGCGGAGCGAGATGCCATCAACACATGGGATAAGTGCTCAACAAATGCAACTATGTTATTAGAGCAGTGCAAAATCCTAGAGAATACATTTGTTTGTAGCATTTTAAAACATGATGGCAAGATTGATCTGGGAGAAGTAAATCCTAAGGTGGCTGCCATCAATAAAATAGTGGATAATTATCTAGACCATGACATGGCAAAGTCTAGTGTTACTTTAGAACTACCTTAGAACTAATCATTGTTACTCAGAACCAGGTGGTTGTTGGGGCACTTGTAAATGATGTTATTTGACTTGCTCTTGAACCAAATCACCCGGATCCGGTAGTACTTGCATTCCACCAGGGCGAGAGGCACGTACTGGCTATTCGACGCGGAGCTACTCGCCATGCGGCACTTATGGATCTCTACGTTCATCGAGGAACTTGAGGTAGAAGATTGGGTCGACAGCTTTCCTCTGAGCTCCTCCTCCACCGCAAGCAGTGACGGCGCCAGGGGCGCACGAGTAGTGGTGCGCGTGGTGGCGGGGCTCACACGACTGCTTTCGGCGGCGGCAGTGGCGGGCGAAGCACACGAGTGGCAGTGGCGAGCGAAGCTCACGAGTGGCGGTGGCGGGCGAAGCTCACGGGCGGTTGCGACTGCAGCGGGGCCATGGGCGGTTGCGGCAACTGCGGCTAGGTTTGGGAGCAAAGCAGTATGGTGTGAGCCAACTATTCCGACTAGGAAATTCCGACCAGTGTGCTAGCAGGTGGCTTAAGTGCCTGCCAGAAGAGATATTAGTGTTGATTGGGTGGCTTAAGGTGCCCACCAGCATAAAGGCACACAGTGTTGGCGGTCCACATAAGGCACCGCCAACACAGAGCTTACTGTTGGCGGTTGGCTTATGTCACCCGCCAACACTGTGCCTTCTATAAATATCCAACAGCTCCTTCTTCCCGACAAGCTTCCATTGGCACTTTGCCCGAGAGGAGCTCGGGAAAAGCTCCAAAAACACCAAATCTAGGGGGGAAGTTTTGGTCTTGATTTTCTTGGAGGAGGTGGCTATATAAGGTGAGTTTGTGCTATTTTAACCTTAATTAGTTCTCTCCTTTTATCTATGATTTGTATGTAGATAGAGATCTAGATCTAGATCTTGGGTTAGCTAGGAGAGAGAGGGGAGTGAAGAGAGAGGCTATACACAGTCAGTGGTGGGAAGCACCCTCCAAGTAAGAAACAATTTGTGGTACGACATGCTAAATGGGTAAGAACACTTCTTTTAATAAGTACATATCATTTTTTATTTGTCTGTAGTGCTACAAACAACCTCCTGGCCGTGTGTTATGTAGATATTATGTGTGCGAGGTTTTGAGAAATAATGGGAGGTACCAGACGAATCCTTAAGCCTTTTGTTTGTACACAACCATGCATGTGCTAATTAGGGTCTTAATGGTAATGCATAACAATCTTTATTTATTGTGTTTACGTGTAGATACCTACCATCAAGGGATCGTGGGGGAAACTTCGTGACAAGGAAATCACCAACATTTGTGCGGACATGGCGAGGTTCATACGTGAGATTTTCCATGAGGATGGAGAATTCTTCGATAAAGAAGGAGTCTTGACTTTAGACGATGGAGAAAGGTTACGTATATGGGTGTCCTAGGGTTATCTATTATGTAAAACGTTTTTTTAATGTGACTTATGCATACATTTTTATATTTTAGTTTGGATTATGTGTTTGACAAACATATTTGGATTTGGCCGTTAAATACAAATTACAATAAATTAAAGTGAATTTGACCTACAAATGCAAATATGAAAAAAATATGAGCAAATATAGCGGCCAAATACAAATAATAAATGAAAATGACAAACTATATACAAATAATAAACGATTGTGGAGAATAATATAGCAAAATGGGAAAATGCTTTCTCTTGCGGGCGCCCTAAGCAACTGCCAGCACAAATGGCCTTTGTGCTAGTGGGCTACTTAAGGAACCGCCAGCACTGATGGCCCTTTGTGCTGACAGTCGTTTAAGACACCCGCCAACACAAATGCCTCTTTGCTGGCGGGCAGGCCACCGTCCAGCACAAAGGACCATTTCTACTGGCTCAAAGTTGCTAGCGGATAATGCGCCCGCCAGCAAAGACCGGTTTTAGCGGCCAGGACAAATCGTTTCTGGCCTAGTGCAACATATCATCTGCAAGCTAGACCTAGTAAGAATTAACCTTCTTGCTCGAACCCTTTTTCCAATTTACTTGTTTGAGATGGATGTCTATATATTTAGATTTTGGTTATAGTTGATTTATTGCGGCTTTCATCCACCAAATAGAAATATGTCAAAGCATGGGCCCCTTCTCTCTCTCGTTTATTATTAGATGTTTGCACACATGTTCTTATTAGATTGGGGGACAACAGAAAAGGAAATGGTATTGTATATTGGACACGCAGGGTGTTGAATAATATTCAACACTCTTGCGGAGCACTACCGAGCTCCGACGAATTAAAATGCTCATCACTGATCTCCTAATTACTTCTCCTGCACTCTGAATTGTAAAAGCAATTACTCTTCTTTCAAATGTGACCACATTTATTCTCCACATGATGAAACCCAAACCAATCTTTCTCCTCCCCCTTATTATTCCTTCCCCCCTTTCTCATCGACTCCCTGCCATGGAGAGTTTGATTTGGAGTGGATTTGTTGTGATGGCCAGCGAGCGGCGACAAATCCCACAACACTGATGAGAATGCGTGCGACAAATCCCACAACCCCGGCGACATCTGAAACTAAATGACATGGGGATTCTTATTTCATGAATGAAAATGAGTTACTACACATGAATCAAAACAAGTGAATTACTCCCAAACCTCATCCTCTAGAGCACGTCCTTCAATACCTTCGGTCCATGCAATGAATTGAGCACTAAATTCGTCTAAAGACAACAATCAATACCTGACGAGACAACTGACAGCCTCGATTCCACCCAGTCCTTCCTCGTTTCCACGGTAGGGCTTGGTTTACTCCAGATTCGACGTATCCCGATCTTGACTGCTACAGCATCCATGGCAGATGCGTCCCCAAGATGGTAGAGGCGGCTCCAAGGTAGTGACAACGGCGATGGCAGATGCGGCCTCAGACATTGCGCCATCGTCTGCCATTGGAGTCTCGACCTTCCACAAAGTATCAGCGGCACAGCCCCAAATTCCTGTGCCGAGATCCGTCCCGATTAAAATAGGTAACAGGACGCAAAAACGGAATTGTGAAGCCACAATCTTTCAATTTTACTACTGTCATCTGAAAAGAAGTAAACCTGCGAGCAGTAATTTACCTCATCGGAGCTCCAGCTAGACCTGGCGGCGCGTGGTGAATATTATCCACCACGCGGCGTTGTGTATATCCTTGTCCGATATATATATATATATATATATATATATATATATATATATATATATATATATATATATATATATATATATATAAAAGGGCGATACTAAAATGCACCCAGGTGCATTCTGTATAGTAAATGCACAGACCCTGCGGTTGCAACTTCGCAGCTGAACCAATTGCAACTTGACGGACCAATTGCAACTCGACGCGAACCAATTGCAACTTGACGGACCAATTGCAACTCAACGCGAACCAATTGCAATCAGACCCATCCGAACTGCAACTAGGCGCGAACGAATTGCAACAAAGAGACTAACTCATTGCAACTGTGACACTACACTGATTGCAACTCGACGGAACTAATTACAACGAATCTGACTCTGCTGCAATTGGACACGATCGAACCAATTGCAACTAGACTCCTAGTTGCAACCCGACGTGAAAAAATTGCAACCAGAATGAGCCCCAGTTGCAACTGGACAAAACCTAGTTGCAACAAGGGTGGGTGCATTCTGTATACTGAATGCACCCAGGTGCACTATAGCAAAACAGTATATATATATATATATATATATATATATATATATATATTCGCAATTCTCGCTTTCCTTTTTTATCTCGTAGGAAAGGGTTCGCTTCTCCATTGTTTAAGTGAACATGCTCGTATAGATGTAGAGCCAACAGATTTGAAGGCAATGATCACCTGCTCTACCTCTAAAAACAAATCATGTATCGGTTTTTTGTCCAGGTTACACTTACGACATTTCCTCCTCCCATTGTATGCCAAACAGTGGTAACTTCGTTCCCCGGGAGAAGAAAAGGTATAGAAAACTGCTGTCAAATGAAAAGCAGCTAATATAAATACAATGAAGGCATTGGAGTGGAATAAATGGTTGCTAAAAAGCCAAAGAAAAAGCTGATATAGCTAAAACACAATGAAGAATTTACTGTACGGGGGATAAATGGCTGTAAACATACCAAATATAATAAAGATGCTAAAATGCAATGAAGAAGATATTGTGTGGTAAAATGACTAGTTGACTACTAACAAATAAAACAATTGGACCAAGGTACTAATAAGACGAAAACAACATGCTAAGATAGTGATCTGCAGTTAGCGTTTTCCTTTCTTTATTTTTTTACTACAATCTGGTTTTATGCCTCGGTTTGGCTTGCTTATTGTACAATATTTTCTCTCAGGATAAATCTACTATTCAAATCTGCTCTACAAATCAGCACAAAATCTGCCAAACAGAGGCATAGTCAAGGCACGCACAGTCACTTGTCTCCTTAGTTTTTTGTACGCAGACTAGGGAACTGAAACGAGGTTACATGTAGTTTCACTTAGTCATGGCACACACAGTCACTCCCTCCTTACCAAACCCAACCGAACGTGGACAAGGACGAACGCACCGTTAACAAGTTATCCTTGACCACGGACTAATCGGGTTCCATGGTCATTGCCGACAGGTTGGGCAGCTTGCCGCGGTTACGGGTCGCAGCAACCAAACCGGCTTCATGCTACTCGGTGCATTGCTGCCGGAGTGGCCGTTGAGATTATGCACACCAAGCATGAAAAAGCATGTCGTACAGTCGTAGAGTCCGTCCACGGCGGCTGCGGAACCTAGATGGTAGTGGACAACAGTGGATAAATGACACCTGACATTGAGGAGTTGGCTGCTTCTGGCCCACAAGCTCCAGAGCGTGCCACGCTTGCACGAGATCCACCATGGCGACCTCTGTCACTGCTGGTGCCGGCGAGAGCTCGGAGAAGTTGGGCCTTACCCAGTGCTCGAGCACGCTCCTCGCGGCAATGTCACAGGCGTACGTGACCTCCACGGTAGTCACATACGAGTGGAGCTGGATGTTCTTCTTCAAGAACGGATTCTAGAGCTTGGTACCAAGCGCTACGCAGCTGCATGTCGCTCTACATGTCGCTGGAAGCACGGCCACCTCCAATGTTGCACGGATATCGTCCCTCACCACTACCTCCGCCTGCCTCACCAGCTCGACAATGCTGCTCGAAATCCTCAAGAGGAATGCATGCCAGAGCTCTTGATCGATCGAGCTCGTCGTACCACCTCACGCGCGGGTAGACCTTGAGTGGTAGGCACTTAGATCGAGAGCTTGCTAGGGTTCCGATCAAGCATGCCAAGCAGTGTTGTCGATCTGGCAAGGCAGGTGACTACGGCCGCAAGGGTTGATCGCTATCCGACATGGGAGGTGATCATGCTGCCAGTGACAAGGTCCCGTGGCATGTAGATACGTGGCACTAGGTACGCTACCAAGCTCTGGAATCCGTTCTTGAAGAAGACCATCCAGCTCGCCTCGTATATGACTGTCGTGGAGGTCGTGTTTGCCTACGGCGCCACTGTGTGGAGCGTGCTTGGGTACTTGGCTAGGCTCAACTTCCCTGATGAGCTCTTCCCGCGACCGACATGAGGGAGGTGAGTCACCCACGCGAGACATCACTCACCTTCTAGAGCTTCAAGTGACCACGGCAGATCTCACGTGGGTGAGGCATGTGTTGGCGGAGTGGCCCAGCCCATGTAAGAGTTAGTGGGCTTTTGTGTGGGCTCAAGACACTTCTTGTAAATACCGCGTCCGCTAGGGGCTCGGAAGAAAATAACCACTAGGGGTTTGGGGGAAAATCGCCATCTACCCCATTCCTATATATAGAAGGGTCATTGTAATCGATGAGACGAATATTAAATGGTGAAGAACTCTGAGGTAGTAAGCTATTGTCCTCTTCTCTAGTTTCTGCTTAGTAGTTGCAGTAGTAGTAGAGTTAGCAGTAGTGGGAGAGGGTGTAGTCCTCCGAAGGGGCTCTTTGGTTTCTTGCCCCTTCGGAGGAGAAGAGTATTGTGGTGTTGGTGACCCCTTCGGTCCCAATTTACACCAACAGTTTGGCGCCCACCTCGTGGAAGGACTCACAACTACAAGATGAGGAAAAGATCCGAAGAGAGAGGGTTCAAAAAGATAAGTCTCATTTTCAACTCCTTTATCTCGCGAGATAATCTGATGCAATAAAAATCAGATTTCTTCAACTGAAGCCTTCGGTCATGGCTACAGTACCACATGCATTTGTTGGTGCGGTCACTTGCTATATCTTTGTTTTTCTTATCTCTTTCCATTGTTAGGTGGGCTCGAATTCAAAAAAAAAAAGAAATCTCGGCATGAACGAAGGTACCTTCGGCTACGAAGGGGTCAAGTCATGTAGCAATGGTAGCTCGCGTTGGCAAGGGAAAGGATTACATGACCTTTCAGAGTGGAGCAAGTTTAAGCCAGTTTTTCTTTCTCTTTGCGTGTGTTCCTCCCCAAGAAGAAGCTAAGTGCCCCTACTTTACTTATTTATTTTGCAAAAGAATGCTCCGAAGGACGCTAGAAATCTAAATTTTGAACCCTTTGTCCACTAACACACAACCACATTCTTTTTTGTCGTCACAATATGTTGGAGCATTTCACTTTGTATCTCTATTTCTCTCCCAGGATTAGGTCACTTCTTAAATAAGCACTTTCGGTCATTTGTATGAAACTACCTTCGGAAGGCCAAGACGAAGTGCACTTGTTTAACCAATAATGAACGGACCCACGAAGCCCATTTTACATCTTCTTTTGACCTTGAGTGACGAAGTCCAATTTACATGGTTTTTTACCTTCGGTGACGAAGCCCATTTTTTGATCGACCTTCGTTTCTGAAAATTCCAGTTTCTTTTTGGGCCACTTCTGCTATTCCCTAGCCCAAGACGAAGAAGGTCTGAAAATTCCAGTTTCTTTTTGGGCCACTTCTGCTATTCCCTAGCCCAAGACGAAGCTCAGGCATAATATTTCTCCGTCGACCTAAAAAACTTTTTGGACGAGAGGGCTTCGGACCCAGTTTGTTTCCTCATTGGGGTTGATGGTGGCCTTAGATGTTCATGGGACTTCGCTTCATGCATGATGGGCAGGCGGCAGCCTGCTGGTCGGTCATGTGTGTCAGACCGAGCGCACAATAGGACCAAGGCTCCTTCGGAGGATATACGACCTTTCGTACTTTGCAATCATTTCTTGCAATTTTTCATCATGACGGGCGAGATGAAATTTTTGCATGAAATCATTTTGCTCTATACCTCTATCACTGGATATACCAGGACCAGACTGGCCAGCATCTCCTTCGGCAGGTCAAGCCCAGTTAGGCGTGTCTAGGCTGCAGTTCCTTTTGAGCCTTGGGGTAAAGTTCATCGGCGGCCAAGTCTCGTTTTTAACCTTCGGAGTTGTCGGTTTTTTTTGCCTTTTAGCTTCGGCCTTAACTTTTTACAAGTCGGCACCGCAAGTTAAGTCACATGACCAGCAACCTATATTAGTTTAACAGGTGCATGCATGTTGCTTTGTGAGGATTAGACTGCTCGCACTTTAAAAGCACCGAAGGTGTTCTGACGATGACAGGAGTCCGAGGTTTATACGTCGGTCCTGACCATGGGCTGGTTCAGAGGTTAGGCATAGACTTCTCCTCTATGCAAGTATAGCTTCGTTTCTAGAGTCGTTACTCAGTTTAATACTCCTTTGTGTAAAGCACTGAAGGTTGAGAAGGAGTAGCATGGTTTCATCTATTTAGTTTTAGCTTCGGTCATGTGGTGAAGCCAAGGTATACACAAGCTGCTTCGGTTTTTTCTTTCTCTAACAAGGCCGAAACATCAGTTTCTTTGGGCCTTTACGACCATGCCAACCGGACAGACGAAGCCCAGTTCGGAATCGCACACCCTCCCCCTCCTCCTTCATTTCATTTTTGGGCTGCAGGTTTTAACCCTGTGCTACCACCTCTCTTGAAAGTGCATTTAGTAATCCTAGTTTGCATATGATTCACACACTAGTAGGAGCTAACGCCCTGAAGCCACAAAGGCACCCTTCGGAGCCGAAGTGGCCATTTTCATCTTACGACTGTACCAACCGGAAACAAGTTCATGACACAACTCAATCAAGTGCGCCATGCAACATCTTTTTCTTTTTGTTGCCCTTCGAATACCATATTATAATACTTTTCAGCACTGTTCTGTTTGCTTGTTGTTTTAATATCAGTTTGTTATGCTGGTATTACGAAGGGAGACAATGTTCGTGTCATGTGCACCTTCATGTACTACTTTACCATTTTCTTTGTTTTAATAATATTATTATCTTTGTGCGGAGTAAATTGCTTTGCATCACTAACGAGTTTTAGCAGAAAAGTGAACTGAGCTCTAATTTTCATACTTTGGAGTCATCTCGATGGGATTTCGTGAGATAAAATTTTCGCACCTCCGGAATCATCTCAGTAAATTTTTCACCTTTGGAGTTATCTCGGTGGGATTTCACGAGATTTATATTTTCACCTTCGGAATTATTTTTGTGGATTTTTCACCTTCAAAATCATTTCCGTGGGATTTCACGAGATCACTATTGCATCTTTGGAATCGCATCTTCGGAATCGATTGGGGCAACTAATTTTCTTTTTCACTCTTCGGAATTGATTACGTGGTCGGACTTCATCCTTGGGAAACAGGTTGGGCGATTTCAGAGGTATTTGTTCGGAGGTTTTGTCCCTCCAACATTATCGAGGCCAACTTCGGTTTGGGGGTTCCGGCTTCGGCATACTACGAAGCGCAGTCTGCACATGGCATTTCGGTTTTTTATGAGCCAAGGAAGCGGAGTTTAGGAATTCAAGTCGACAAGGCTTTTTAATTACAAACTGGAGGACGTAACTACGTACGGTTGTGGTAAGAAACTAGCTGCTCCGAAGGGACCCTTCTGTTTAGTAGATGGGCCAGTTTCTTTCGGTATTGTTCAGATATGGGGGGGGGGCTTCGTCCCTAGGCCTGGCAGTCCCTTTTGCTCCGGCCTAACAAACAAAGCAAGCTGGGCTGCATGACAAGAAGGGCTTTAGGTCCAGGGCGATTATTAGCAAGTGCTTAGCTCTGAAGTACTAGTTGGTTAATACTATCGTTAAATTAGTAGGGTGTTCTTGTGTTCATCTTTTTAGTTTCGGTTTGGCGCCTACACCTCAATACTTTATATCTACGAAGCCCACTTAGGCTTTTTTGACTCCGAAGCCTTTTCGGCCTTTTACTCCACCGAAGCACCCTTGGTCGTATGTGGTGACGGGACTTGGTTTTTTAGAGAGCTACGGTGTCCTGATATCATCTCTAGTATGCTGATGTTAGCTTAAGGCGTTAGTTTAAGGCATTAGCTTGATACAGGTGCAAATTTGGCTTCGGCACCGAAGGGCCGCACCACTGTCTTTTTTGCTTTAAGTATGTGAATAAATCTTTTTGATAATTGAGCTAACTAGTTAGCACATCCTTGCATCAAGATGTCACACCCGATTTTACAAGGAAAACCGAATGCATCTCACATGTGCGCCAGGATCATTTACACACACATGATTAGACAAAACGAGAGTAATACCATTGCTGTAACAAAACGTACAAGAGTTTAAACCAGTATGACATCCTTTATTACATCCATAAGGGTGGACTCGAAGGTCCGAACAAAACGATAACTAAACGACGACGAGCATCTCCATCGGCCGACATCCACGGGCATGATGACCGGGGGATCCGCATGCCTAGAACTCCTCGAAGTCACTCCAGTACTCGTCCTCGCCTCCGACGTTCTCCTCTGAACAGCGGTAAGCAAGGGTGAGCACACTTATGGTTGGAGCTCAGCAAGTTGGGGAAAATGCAAGGCTTGTCAAGGATAGGCTATGGTTCACAGCGGTAAGCATTTTATAAGTTGGTCAAGTTTTATTAGCAAGCACCTAGTTACTAGATGTAAGTGTATACCAACCCCCTTAATCTTTAAAAGAAACCTCAAACCAAACCTCCAACCCATGATTTGCATCAATCTTCAAGTTTATTAATCATGTGAGGGTCCAAGCCGCTCGTGACCGTGAGCACGGCTGATCGATCAGTTTACACTCTGCAGAGGTTGTACACTTTACCCACAGTTCGTGTTCCCCATCTTGCCCGGGTTAGCTAGACCCTTAAACACTTCCAAGGTGAGTGGCTAGGGGTCCACTACGAAGCCTTTACAAAGGAAAGAAGAGAAACCAACGGCCCGCAACAGTTACGAGCGGCGGAGCGGCCATAACCCTCCCTAGTGGTCAACACCTTAGCCAAGGTCGCTACCCCAAAAGGACCGGGCTATACCCCTTCAACTCCGGCCCCCTGTGCCCCTCTCGGAAAAGAGCTATCAGCTACCCCACTCTCCTAATTAATTGGCTAAGCCAGAGCCATGTGGACTGTGGTTGTACTGTTATCTTGGGTGGTTCTCCATGTTCCGATTATATCATGTTATCTTGTTTAAAGCACAAGCATATACATAACCAAAACTGAGATGTATAACATAAACAAAGCATAACCAAACTTATGTTGAGCAAGCTAAGCATTTATCTACCCCAAACATTTGTTTAAACAGGGTTGATCAAGGTAAAGTGATAAAGCATCTAGTCAAGTCCTTAGCTAGGTGTTTGCCCATCAGATTTATGCATAACATCGGGAATAGTAAACATTGTTTAGCATGCAGTGTCATAGGTTCCAAAAAGATTATGCAGAGGGGGAAATCCACTTGCCTTCCTCTACAAGCTGGGTGAATTCCTCTTCAAAGACAGGTTCTTCCGGATCACTTCCGACAGGGAGCTCAGACGAAACAGGCACGATATCTACGAGTCAAACATGGATAACAATCAATAAACAAAACAGTACACCAAACAGTAATAAAACAGGTAAATTTACTGTTTAAAAGATTCTACTCGTCGAGACGATCATTTCGATATATAGAACGCTAAAAACGGAGTTAAAATGAGAAAGATATGGTTAAAACGAGTTTTCGGGGGCCTATTTGCAAGAAAACTATGTTTACGGGGTTGTTTATGAATAAATTCAGGGGCTAAAACATTTTTATAAATTAAATCAGAGGGTTTATGTGCAAAAAGAAGTGAAAAGGGCTTAAAACAGAATTAAACGGGGGTAGATAGGGGCTAGTTTGCAAGAATCGGGACCTAACGCAATTATTTTCAAAGGTGGAAGGACCGGCTTGCGAATATTTGAATCCCCGGGGGCTCTTAACCAAATCTGCCACTCCGCACCGTGGATCTCGGATCCAACGGCGGATGGCGCAAGGGTGCACCATGGACCCGGTCGTGGGCGCGGTCCATGGGTTCACCGTGGACCCGTCCACAAAACCGAAGGGGTACGTGATCCCCATCGTCCAAGCGCGATCCAACGGTCCCGGACGAATGCATGCGGCGGGCGGCGGCGGCGACGCCGGAGGGCGGCGGCGCGCGGCGGGAGCTCGCCGGCGTGAGCTCTGGACGGCGCTCCCGGCCATAACTTCGACCACAGGTTAGGGCAAAACGACGCGGAGACGCTTGCGCATACGATTGCGAGCTCTACGGGCACGATTGGGCCTCACCGGCGGCCAGCACCGTAAGGGGGCGGCGCGGTCACTCCGGTGAGCTCGCGGGGAAGGCGCTGGGCGCGATAGAAGGGGAAGCGGGCGGGGGGGGTTTGCTTACCACGCGCAGGCGATGAGGACGGGCCGAAAGGTGGAAAGAAGGCGGCAGCGGGGTGGCTTGGTGACGACGGCGGCTCGGGCGGCGCTCCGGCGAGCACGGGCGCGGCCGCCACGGGCGTCGAGGGCGTGTACTGCGGGCGCATGAGCTTGTCAAGCCCCTTACGGACCTAGTGATCAACAGAAACGGGTGGGAGGCCAAGCCCTTCACCGGCGGCGACGAGACGACGGCGGCGGCGGAAAGCAAGGCGGCGGCGCTGGAGAAATTGGGCTCGGCTCGGGCGCGTGTGTGTTGCAGAGGCGAAAGGGGAGCCAAGGAGCGCGTGCGCGAGCTTATATAGGGCACGAGGGAGGGAAGTGAAGCGGCCAGGAGACGGGGCGGCGGCGGGTTGCCATTGATGGCCGGCGGCCATCACGGCCCGGTGTAAGGAAAGGGGGAAACGGCCCCCAATTGATCACGGCAGTTACTTGCCTTAATTGGCAGGCTCTGGGAGGAAAAGAAGGAAGGGGAAGGGGGGTGGGAGCGGGGGCGGATTCGGTGGCGCGCGGCGGCGGCCGGCGCGGGCGCGGGGAAGAAGAAAGGAAGGGGAGGGATAGAGGTGACGGGTGGGGCCCACCGTCGGCGCCCTTGTAAAAAGAAAAAGGGAAGGGGAAGGGCGGTGGGCGGCGGGGGAGTCGGGCGGGCCGCACGGGCCAAAAGGTAAGGGTGCGGGTTCTTTTGTTTTTTTTTTCTTTCCTTTTTCAAACCTCATTTTCAAATCAAATTTCAATTCAAATTCAAATCAAACTTTTGCAAACTTTTCTCAAATATTTTATAGACTTTTTAGAGACTACTCAAGCAACCAAAATCATGCAAGCCAAATGATGATGCACATACACTTGTTGTTTCTAACTTTATTATATTATCTTTAATATTTTTAGAGCTCAATTTTATTTAGCATTTTAATCTCCTTAAATCCTTAAGACATTTTAAGTTGCTAAGTGATTTCAGTGATGGAATTTTAGGGTGTCACAAATCCTACCCCCTTAAAGAGAATCTCGTCCCGAGATTCAGAAGACTTAGAGAACAGCTGTGGGAAGTCTTCCTTGAGTTCATCCTCTCTTTCCCAAGTTGCCTCTTCCTCGGTGTGATGACTCCACTGCACTTTGCACATTCTGATGATCTTACTCCTGGTAACTCTTTCTGACACATCCAAGATCTTAACAGGGTATTCTTTGTACGTCAGATCATTCTCCATTTGAATATCCTCTAAGCATGCCAGGTTCTATTCTAACCTCACTTGTGCACTTCTTTAAGCGTGACACATGAAACACGTTATGAACTCCTGACAACTGTGCTGGCAACTCTAACTGGTATGCTACTTCTCCTTTCCGTTCCAAGATCTTGAAAGGTCCGATAAATCGAGGTGATAACTTTCCTCTGACATTAAACCTCCGTAAACCCCGAATCGGTGACACTGCGAGGTATGCATAATCACCGACTTCCAAGATCACCTCTCTTCGCCGAGGATCAGCATAACTCTTCTGTCTAGGCTTGTGCTGCCTTAAGATTCTCCCTTATGATTTCAACTTGTTTTTACGCTTCTCGTATCTTTGTCGGCCCAAAGAAGCGCCTTTCACCGATCCGATTCCAAAACAACGGTGTTCTACACTTCCTTCCATACAGAGCTTCAAAAGGTGCCATCTTGATGCTGGACTGATAGCTGTTGTTGTAAGCAAACTCTGCATAAGGCAAACTCTTATCCCAACTGCCACTGTTCTTCAATGCACAAGCTCTCAACATATCCTCGAGTATTTGATTTGTTCTCTCTGTCTGTCCATCTGTCTGAGGATGGTATGCTGAGCTGAAGTTTAACTTTGTATCCATTGATTCATGCAACTTCTGCCAAAACCGTGAGGTGAACTGTGTGCCTCGATCTGACACTATCTTCTTCGGTACCCCATGCAAACACACTATCCTTGAATTATACAACTCAGCTAGCTTCACTCCTGTATAGGTCGTCTTCACTGGAATGAAGTGCGCTACCTTGGTTAGTCTATCCACAATAACCCAAATAGAATCATACCCGTCACGAGTACGAGGTAATCCCACTATGAAATCCATACCGATTTCCTCCCATTTCCACTCAGGCACCTTCAGAGGTTGTAGCAATCCTGCTGGTCTTTGATACTCAGCCTTCACTCTTTGGCACACATCACACAAAGCTACATGAGCTGCCACGTCTTTCTTCATCCCATACCACCAGTATCTCTGCTTCAAGTCCTGATACATCTTGGTACTACCAGGGTGTATAGAGTAAGCTGAATCATGTGCTTCCTTCAAGATAACTTCTCTCAATTCCTTGATCTCAGGTACACAGATTCTGTTCTTAAACCACACTATTCCTTGCTCATCTTCTCTGAATTCCGGAACTTTGCCCAATTTAATCAACTTCCTGTATTCTGCAATCTTAGCATCGATCAAGCTGTCCCTTCACGATATCTGCTCAAGTGTCGATTCAATCTCTAATGTCAACGTTTCACTCGAAGCAACCATTCCCAAGTTAAGGCTGTGCCATCTCCCAACATAGTTCTTGAGGTAACGGGTGTCCCAATAGCATATTAGTCTGTCCCTTTCGACTCAAAGCATACCGCCACAACATTCGCTTTCCCTGGATGATCTTGGATATCCAAATCATAATCTTTGATCAACTCTAACCATCTTCTTTGCCTCAAATTCAGATCCTTCGAGTAAAGATATATTTCGGACTCTTATGGTCGGTAAAGATCTTACACTTGTTCCCAATCATAAAATGTCTCCGGATCTTCAAGGCGTGAACAACTCGCAGTCAACTCAAGATCATGAGTAGGATAGTTCCGCTCATGTTTCCTCAAGCTTGTCTTGAAGCATAAGCTACTACCTTTCCTTCTTGCATTAACACACATCCCAAACCTTGCCGAGAGGCATCACGGTACACATCGAACCCTTTGTGTATGTCCGGCATGATCAACACGAGTCTTTGTGGTCGGTCTCTTCTTCAACTCCTCAAAACTAGCCTCGACACTTCTCATCCCATTTGAATTCTCTTCCTTTCTCGAGCGAGTGGTAAGTGGCTTCACTATCTTAGAAAACCCTTCAATGAACCTCCGATAGTATCCTGCAAGACCAAGGAAACTTCGATCTCCGGCACATTCTTAGGCGGACTCCGATTCAATACATCCCGAACCTTGCTTGGATCGGCTTGCTATGCCTCCATCCGTGATGATATGTCCGAGAAAAGATACCTCCTTCAACCGAGAAAGCACACTTGCTGAACTTGGCATACGGTGATGTTCCCGTAACTTCGTAACACAAGCCTCAAATGTTCTTCATGTTCTTCTTCATTCCGAGAGAATACCAATATATCATCAATGAATACCACAACAAACTTATCCGGATACTCCATGAATACCTTGTTCATCAAATACATAAAGTATCTTTGGTGCATTAGTCGAGCCAAAGGACATCACGGTGAACTCATATAACCCATATCCAGGAAGTGAATGCTTGTCTTTGGTATATCCTCCACACGGATTTTCAGCGATGATAACCCGATCTAAGATCTATCTTAGAGAAAGCCTTAGCTCCTCTCATTTGATCAAACAAATCCTCAATCCGAGGTAATGGGTATTTATTCTTGATAGTAACCTCGTTAAGTGATCGATAGTCTATACACAACCTCCTAGACCCATCCTTCTTATCAACGAAGAGTGTGGGGGCTCCCCATGGTGATGAACTAGGACGGATAAACCCTTTACTAAGTAGTTCTTCAATTTGTTTCTTTAATTCAGCTAGATCTTTAACATCCATTCTATATGGTCTTTTAGATATGGGAGCGATACCGGTATAAGTTCAATACTAAATTCAATGTCACGATCGGGTGGCATACACGGTAAATCCTCCGGAAACACATCGGGGAATTCATTCACTACCCTTATATCCTCCAAGGCCTTGCCTTCAACGAGTTCATAACTCCTTTGACAGACGAGGGTGCACTCACATACTCTACTCTTTCCCCTTGAGGACCGGTTAACAGTACTGACCTCTTCCGACACTGAATAACTCCATCACAACTCCTTAACCAATCCATACCAAGAATGACATCTATTCCCCATGATTTTAGAACTACCAGATTAGCAAGAAAGTCTACCCCCATGATATTAATCTTTACTTGTGGGCATATGTGTCCGAGTTTTCATTTCTCCCCCGGAGTGCTAACTATCGGTGGGTTCTTCATGGTACTCATAGATAAGTTATATTTTGCCACAAATTGATCGGTTATGAATGAATGTGATGCTCTCGAATCAAATAATACGGTAGCGGGTACGAGTTGACGAAAAACGTACCCAATACCACGCCGGCATCATTCGAGCTTGCTCCACGATACATGATTGACTCGGCCACGCACATGACTCTGCTTGGCCTCTCTTGCTTTGGGTGTCCGTGGAGTACGAGCACGAGAAGATGGCTGCCCGATCCTGTTCCCAATGTCCCTCGTGGAGTCTGCATCACCCTCTTTGGACAGTTGTTAGCATAATGCCCCAGCTCTCCGCACTTGAAGCATCCACCTGGCTGAACAGGGCTGGTGTTTCTGACAGGTGCCCCAGAGTTGTTGCTAGGACGACTCAGCTGAGGGGTAGGAGCTCTGGGTGTCTGAGGATTGAAGCGCTGTGGCTGAAACGAGCGCTGGAGCTGCATGTTCTGTGGGTACCTCCCAGCTTGTCCACCAGGACGATATGGAGTCGAGCTCTGCCGAGAACTGCGTAACGGGGACGGGTGTTACTTGCTAGACCGCCCCTTGAGGCCGAAACTTGCGTTTATGTTCACCCATCTCCTTCCTCTTGCTTTCCGGCCCAATAGCTTTGTTTACCGGCGTACGAAAGTCCGGGAAGATGTGACTGCGGTAGATAGTTCGGAGGACTAATCAAGCCATCCGGGAACCTTTCTTGCCTCTTTGGATCGGTGTTGACTTCATCGGGTGCATAACGTGACAAGTGAGTGAACTTGTCCGGATACTCGATCAACGACATATTGCCTTGCCTCAGCGACAAGAACTCCCTCTGCTTAAGCTTGAGAACCCCTGAAGGAATGTGATAAGTGCGGAAGTTGTCACGGAATTCCTGCCAAGTGATGTTCTGCCTGTTGGGATGAGCTTGAGAGTACGCATCCCACCAATCTGCGGCCTGCCCCACAAGTCTTCCAGCAGCATACAGAACCATCTCCCTGTCAGTGCATTGCACGATTTCCAGCTTCTTAGTGATGGTTTTCAGCCAGTCATAAGCATCTAGTGGATCAGCTGAATGAGAAAATGTAGGGGGATGGTGGCTCATGAACTCCTTGTGCCTGTCCCTTGGTGGCGGGGGTGGTGGAGGCATTGGTGGTGGTGGCTGATTTTGTTGAGCTTGCATCTGCTGCACTGTGTTGGTAAGGTTTTGAATCAGTTGCATCTGCGCTGCCAGGAATTGCTGCATGTTCGGGTCCATTGCTTGGTTGATTGGTGGAGGTGGTGCTGGGTTTTGTTGATTTGCAATATGTGCCCGGATCACAGGTGGCACGTCTTGACCTCCTCCGGACCTGGTGTTTACCATCTGACCGTTAGAAAAATCGTATCTCGGATAATTGTACTTGAATCATTGCATAAGAGAATAACTCAAAGTAAAATGACAGCATGTACTTCAGTTAAGACAGATTCTGTTGACCTCAAAGAATTATGCATAACTTTCTGTGTAAATATCCAATGACCACGAATTTTTACCAGATTATAGTGTATAAAATTATGGAACCATCCCAACTGGAATCACCTCATTTGGATATGTATAACTCGAGATATAATTCAAACAGTACAGCTATGTCAGCAGAAATTTACAGATTCTGTCATGTTCATTACTTTGTGCATAACTCCCAGAATATGTATTGTATACCATTGAATTTTTGACAGAAATTCATCCTCTAAATTTGTGAACTAACCCAACTGGTTTCATGTCATTTGAAATTCTGTAGCTTGAGTTATAAGCAAAACATTATTGACATGTCATATGACTGCGAAAACAGATTTGATCCAATCACATTTGCATAAGAGATTAAGCAATGACAACCGATAAAACCCAAACCAAACTTTAATTAACTTAAAATTTCAGATTGCATAGTGGCCATCACTCCACCATACAATTACAATCAAGCAAAGATCCAACTCAAGCATGTTTGCAAACAGCATTCATTATTACAAGCAAATACGTTCACGCGAACGGTCTATCGAAAAGGTAAATGATAAGGGCGAGCATCCTAGGATCCTAGCCAAGACGAGTAGTAGCTTCATCAGTGTTGTAACGAAGCCTCTTGCGCGGAGGGGAAGCTGTAGTCTGGTATGGCATGACTTCCTGAGGCAGTCGCTGTCCTGCAAGTTGTGCTTCCAGTCGTGCTATCTTTGCCTGAGCAGCCTGCAGCTCTTCATGATACTTGTTTATCTCCAAAGTTGCTCCCTCCAGATCAGCATTCAGAGCAGCAGTCACCCTTGCCAAGACATCGATGCGGTCATCGCCTCCTGCTGGCACCACAGTCACTTCCGTGCCACTTGCACGTCGAGGCACATGACGGTACTCCGACTGGAACAACTGCACTCGATTAGCATTACAAACCGACCAGAGCGCCCTCCTTGCTGCATCATTTACCGCAGCGTCATCCGTAGAGAACGAGGCTGTGCTATGGTGGGATGAGCGATACCTCCATCCTTCAGTATCATTCGGAGAGGCTTCCCGATGTAAACTTTGCAAGTGTAGTAATCCCTCATTCCGGGCTCACCGAAATGCTTGGTCACATAGAGAGGCCTTATAGTATACCCCGGATACCTCGGAACATCCCACAAGAGAATGCGGAACCGCCCATTCTCGGCTTCGATAGAGTGCTTATGGTATTCGGCTCCATGGTAGCGGGGATCTTCATCTTCCTGCGGGTTGCCGGCGGCATTGTTACCATCATCCTCACCCACACTTGTCATCACCTGGAGTCTTACGGATCACCTTCGGCACGGGATCGGCGGGTGCGGGGGGTGCTTCCTCATTGACTGCAGGCGCCGGTGGAATCACAATGTCACCGTCTGCGTCTGCCTCAAGCACTGTGCCATCGTACAGCTGTGGCTGTTCCAATGGCTCTTCTGGCTCCTCCTCCTCCATCTCAACTTCTTCAGGATCCTCTTCTTCTTCTTCTGGCTGGACCTCCTCTGGGTCTTCCTCAACCTCAACCTTGGAACTCCTCCTGTTCCTCCTCAACATCCTCAAGGCGGTGGCGAGGGGCCAGCTGTCCAGTAGGAAAGCGCCCACCAGTGCTCTTGCGAGGGGTCATGTAAGTCCTGGCCATCTGTCAAAGCAAAACTGATCTCAGAGTGCAGAATAAATCAAAATGATAGTTTAAAATGATAAACAAAGTTAAATTAGATTTTTAGTGCGTAAATAAGATGATTTGAAGCATGATGTGGCTTTCTAGAACATGAATCCTTAATTTCGTCCATTTCTAACTAAGGCTGCGTCCTACAGTCATCACGGCTACGGTACCACTTTGTCACACCCGATTTTACAAGGAAAACCGAATGCATCTCACATGTGCGCCGGGATCATTTACACACACATGATTAGACAAAACGAGAGTAATACCATTGCTTGTAACAAAACGTACAAGAGTTTAAACCGGTATGACATCCTTTATTACATCCATAAGGGTGGACTCGAAGGTCCGAACAAAACGATAACTAAACGACGACGAGCATCTCCATCGGCCGACATCCACGGGCATGATGAGCGGGGGATCCGCATGCCTAGAACTCCTCGAAGTCACTCCGGTACTCGTCCTCGCCTCCGACGTTCTCCTCCGAACGGCGGTAAGCAAGGGTGAGCACACTTATGGTTGGAGCTCAGCAAGTGGGGGAAAATGCAAGGCTTGTCAAGGATAGGCTATGGTTCACAGCGGTAAGCATTTTATAAGTTGGTCAAGTTTTATTAGCAAGCACCTAGTTACTAGATGTAAGTGTATACCAACCCCCTTAATCTTTAAAAGAAACCTCAAACCAAACCTCCAACCCATGATTTGCATCAATCTTCAAGTTTATTAATCATGTGAGGGTCCAAGCCGCTCGTGACCGTGAGCACGGGCGATCGATCGATTTACACTCTGCAGAGGTTGTACACTTTACCCACAGTTCGTGTTCCCCATCTTGCCCGGGTTAGCTAGACCCTTAAACACTTCCAAGGTGAGTGGCTAGGGGTCCACTACGAAGCCTTTACAAAGGAAAGAAGAAGAGAAACCAACGACCCGCAACGATTCGGCGGCGGAGCGAGCCATAACCCTCCCTAGTGGTCAACACCTTAGCCAAGGCTGCTACCCCAAAAGGACCGGGCTATACCCCTTCAACTCCGGCCCCCTGTGCCCCTCTCGGAAAAGAGCTATCGGCTACCCCACTCTCCTAATTAATTGGCTAAGCCGAGCCATGTGGACTGTGGTTGTCTTGTTATCTTGGGTGGTTCTCCATGTTCCGATTATATCATGTTATCTTGTTTAAAGCACAAGCATATACATAACCAAAACGAGATGTATAACATAAACAAAGCATAACCAAACTTATGTTGAGCAAGCTAAGCATTTATCTACCCCAAACATTTGTTTAAACGGGGTTGATCAAGGTAAAGTGATAAAGCATCTAGTCAAGTCCTTAGCTAGGTGTTTGCCCATCGATTTATGCATAACATCGGGAATAGTAAACATTGTTTAGCATGCGGTGTCATAGGTTCCAAAAAGATTATGCGAGGGGGGGAAATCCACTTGCCTTCCTCTACAAGCTGGGTGAATTCCTCTTCAAAGACGGGTTCTTCGGATCACTTCCGACGGGGAGCTCGGACGAAACAGGCACGATATCTACGAGTCAAACATGGATAACAATCAATAAACAAAACAGTACACCAAACAGTAATAAAACAGGTAAATTTACTGTTTAAAAGATTCTACTCGTCGAGACGATCATTTCAATATATAGAACGCTAAAAACGGAGTTAAAATGAGAAAGATATGGTTAAAACAGTTTTCAGGGGCCTATTTGCAAGAAAACTATGTTTACAGGGTTGTTTATGAATAAATTCAGGGGCTAAAACATTTTTATAAATTAAATCAGAGGGTTTATGTGCAAAAAGAAGTGAAAAGGGCTTAAAACAGAATTAAACAGGGTAGATAGGGGCTAGTTTGCAAGAATCAGGACCTAACTGCAATTATTTTCAAAGGTGGAAGGACCGGCTTGCGAATATTTGAATCCCCAGGGGCTCTTAACCAAATCTGCCACTCCGCACCGTGGATCTCAGATCCAACGGCGGATGGCGCAAGGGTGCACCATGGACCCGGTCGTGGGCGCGGTCCATGGGTTCACCGTGGACCCGTCCACTTAAACTGAAGGGGTACGTGATCCCCATCGTCCAAGCGCGATCCAACGGTCCTGGACGAATGCATGCGGCGGGCGGCGGCGACGACGCCGGAGGGCGGCGGCGCGCGGCGGGAGCTCGCCGGCGTGAGCTACGGACGGCGCTCCCGGCCATATCTTCGACCACGGGTTAGGGCAAAACGACGCGGAGACGCTTGCGCACACGATTGCGGGCTCTACGGGCACGATTGGGCCTCACCGGCGGCCCGGCACCGTAAGGGGCGGCGCGGTCACTCCGGTGAGCTCGCGGGGGAAGGCGGCCGGGCGCGATAGGAGGGGAACCGGGCGGGGGGGGTTTGCTTACCACGCGCGGCGATGAGGACGGGCCGAAAGGTGGAAAGAAGGCGGCGGCGGGGTGGCTTGGTGACGACGGCGGCTCGGGCGGCGCTCCGGCGAGCACGGGGCGCGGCTGCCACGGGCGTCGAGGGCGTGTACCTGCAGGCGCATGAGCTTGTCAAGCCCCTTACGGACCTAGTGATCAACAGAAACGGGTGGGAGGCCAAGCCCTTCACCGGCGGCGACGAGACGACGGCGGCGGCGGAAAGCAAGGCGGCGGCGCTGGAGAAATTGGGCTCGGCTCGGGCGCGTGTGTGTTGCAGAGGCGAAAGGGGAGCCAAGGAGCGCGTGCGCGAGCTTATATAGGGCACGAGGGAGGGAAGTGAAGCGGCCAGGAGACGGGGCGGCGGCGGGTTGCCATTGATGGCCGGCGGCCATCACGGCCCGGTGTAAGGAAAGGGGGAAACGGCCCCCAATTGATCACGGCAGTTACTTGCCTTAATTGGCAGGCTCTGGGAGGAAAAGAAGGAAGGGGAAGGGGCGGGAGCCGGGCGGATTCGGTGGCGCGCGGCGGCGGCCGGCGCGGGCGCGGGGAAGAAGAAAGGAAGGGGAGGGATAGAGGCTGACAGGTGGGGCCCACCTGTCGGCGCCGCTGTAAAAAGAAAAAGGGAAGGGGAAGGGCAGTGGGCCGGCGGGGAGTCGAGCTGGGCCGCCTGGGCCAAAAGGTAAGGGTGCTGGTTCTTTTGTTTTTTTTTCTTTCCTTTTTCAAACCTCATTTTCAAATCAAATTTCAATTCAAATTCAAATCAAACTTTTGCAAACTTTTCTCAAATATTTTATAGACTTTTTAGAGACTACTCAAGCAACCAAAATCATGCAAGCCAAATGATGATGCACATACACTTGTTGTTTCTAACTTTATTATATTATCTTTAATATTTTTAGAGCTCAATTTTATTTAGCATTTTAATCTCCTTAAATCCTTAAGACATTTTAAGTTGCTAAGTGATTTCAGTGATGGAATTTTAGGGTGTCACACAAGATTAAGTTTTTCTATTTATTTCTCTTTTATTAAGTCAAAATGCAACAACATACGAAGCAGATGATTTAGCTTTTGGATGTGCACATCGGTGAAACTCATGAAATATTTATTTTTCTAGTGTATCACATAGAGTTGGCAGCAAAGCCCCCCCTTTTTTACCCTTGTTATCTCTGCTGACTAGCGCTGTCTGCAGACTGCTTGCTCACCTGTCATTTAGCAACCACCGAAGGGGCAGTATGCTGTTATTTTTATACAATTTTATCAACATCGTGAGCTAGTGCTTGGTATGGTCGGCGCTTTGTTTTTGGCTACTAATAAAACTTTTTCGATGTAGTGACGAAGTACCCTTCGTCTCTGGTTTTAACAGACCAATCCCTAGCTTGCGGGTACTTAGTGTTAATCACATGTTGATGCTCATCACAAGATGTTTCTTCCCGAAAGTTTCTTATATTTATTAGTTCGCATGTTTCCGAAGCAACACCCCCCCATGGTGTGGGGGGTGTAGTCTTCGGAGTTTATATTTCGTGGGTAAGTAACGGCGCCCCTCGGAGGCCGATGGACGCATCCAAGGGCCGCCCGTCACTTACTTCGTATAACGAAATTGTGTTGGTCCCGTTATGACTGAAACTCGGCTAAACATAAAGTGATTGTGTCAAATTGACCGAAGTTTGCTTCGCCTTCTTAATCTAACCCTTCATATGAAGTATTTATATCTCTTGAATGCAGGGTCAACTGCCATATGTAAGTATCGTGCCCTTCTCTCTCATAACCTACAATCCTATCACATGTTGTCGCACCTTCATCTCAGATGTGACAAGTGTCTGTTCTTAGTCATACTTCGTATCACGTTCATAATGACTGGTTGTATGCAGCTATTATGTTTCGTGTGTGCATTTCGTCACAACTATTGCAGGTTATAGCCTTTGAGTTCTCGGTTTTCACCCAGAAGATAGTGACTCCATTATTGATTTGGGAATGGCTAGGCCATATCAATTGGTTTCAATGTCTGTTGAACTTCATCAGGTGGCTGCTGGGATTTCCATATGGACTTTGGTGTTATCGGATTTCGGTCATCTCATGGTTTCACCACTCAAGTTCAGAATTTGATCAATGGATGTCCTTTGCATTATTTTGGCTAACCTTTTCATCCTAGCCTTCATGCAAAAGCATACTTTCATGCATGCTTTCATACATATATACATGCATAACACCGAAGTGTGCAGCCGGGAGCGCTCGTGCCGAAGGCCTGAGTTTGGTCGAAAGCTCCGTTTGCATGAGGCAAACGACCGGTCCTGTGATGACTGGAGTTGAACTTGCAAGGGCAAGTATTCGGCTCCGTTATAGCCGAAGTATCGTTTGCATGAGGCAAACGATCGGTCCCGTGATGACCGGAGTTGAACTTGAAAGGGCAAGTATTCGGCTCCGTTATAGCCGAAGTATCGTTTGCATGAGGCAAATGATCAGTCCCGTAATGACTGAAGTGGAACTTGCAAGGGCAAGTATCTGGCTCCGTTATAGCCGAGGTTCCGTTTGCAGGAAGCAAACGACCGGTCGTGTGATGACCAGAGTTGAGCTGAGACACACCGAAGGCCCGAGAGTGGCTTCGGATCTGAGACACACCGAAGGCCCGAGAGTGGCTTCGGATTCCGTTTGCAGGAAGCAAACGACCAGTCGTGTGATGACCGGAGTTGAGCTGAGACACACCGAAGGCCCGAGAGTGGCTTCGGATTCCGTTTGCAGGAAGCAAACGACCGGTCGTGTGATGACCGGAGTTGAGCTGAGACACATCGAAGACCCGAGAGTGGCTTCGGATCTGAGACACCCTGAAGGCCTGAGAGTGGCTTTGGATTTGTTTGGGCGATGCAAATTGAGATAGATTTTTTCTTGTCTAACAAGTTCTTGAGTTTCTTGAATAAAAATGATTCGCCTCGAATGAAGTGTTGAACAGGAAAGCATGGACTTCGTCTATATTGCCTACTTCATCACCGACAGGTTCAACTCGGCGAATATCTAGCACGAGGGGCTTCCTCGAGTACTTCATCAACGTTATTTTACCACCTCAACAACTACACCACCACTTTCGTCGTCGACATGGTTCGGCATGAGGGGCTTCTTCAACTACCTCTTCGTCGACATGTGTTCGGCTCGAGGGGCTTCCTCGTCTACCTTGTCGGCATCGACTTTCGACTTCGTCTTCGGCATCTACTACACCGACGCCGACTGGGCTGTGGCTCAAGGGGCTTCATCGTCTACCTCATCGACGTCAACTCCGGCTTCATTTTCATCAACATGTACTTCGTCGCATGCGATGCTCAGGACCAGGGCCTTCGTCACAATCACCGGACAAGAGGGGCTGGTGGCATCGGGATGAGCGATGTCACCCCGAAGCATGAAGTCTTGCCCGGTGATCATGACCGAAGGGGAAGAGGTGGCTAATCATCATTCGACGGCGTCTGAAAGAACAAGAGTGAAAAGAGAAATGCATGGAGGCCCCGAAGGCAAGACCGAAGCAAATGGAGAAGAAGTATTGAGGATAAAGGCCATCTCAGTGACAACACCGAAGCTGACATCATCACTGAAGGCGTCGTTCACCATTGAAGCAAGACCGAAGACGACCGTTAATAAAGTCGGTGTGTGTAACTCCGCTAGGTGTACGTGCTCTTTTCTCCACTCCGGTTTTTCCCACAGTTTTTTTCGGAATGGAGTTTTTAGTGAGGCGTACCGGCGGAGGGTCTTGAGGGCGTTCCTCATGGCTTAAGGTGTAGGAAGGTCTGGGCCAATCCATATGTATTCAGCTACTCCGCTTTGTTGTGCCAGCCAAACCGAAGTAGCTGAGGGGCTACTGTTAGGGGAGTGGCCCAGCCCATGTAAGGGTTAGTGGGCCTTTGTGTGGGCTCAAGGCACTTCTTGTAAATACCGCGTCCGCTAGGGGCTCGAAAGAAAATAACCACTAGGGGTTTGGGGGAAAATCGCCATCTACCCCATCCCTATATATATATAGGAGGGTCATTGTAATCGATGAGACGGATATTAAATGGTGAAGAACTCTGAGGTAGTAAGCTATTGTCGTCTTCTCTAGTTTCTGCTTAGTAGTTGCAGTAGTAGTAGAGTTAGCAGTAGTGGGAGAGGGTGTAGTCCTCCGAAGGGGCTCTTTGGTTTCTTGCCCCTTCGGAGGAGAGGAGTACTGTGGTGTTGGTGACCCCTTTGGTCCCAATTTACATCAACAGCATGCTCTGAAGCTCGTGAACTAGTAGTAGCTAGCGCATCAACGTCAGGCGCTACGCATTCCATTATGGGCACTTGTGCCACCTAGTAGAAGGCTAGTGTTTCCCTTCTAGAGAAATAGTGGGGAGGAGACCCGTGCCCTTCCTCCTCCGGCCGGCGGCCCGTTCGCTCCTCTCCCGACCGTGTGTGTAGATTGCGGCCCTGGCTCCTCCTCCTCTCCTGACCAACGGAGGTTCAACTCCGGTGGGCTGTTGATGCGGGAGGACGTGATGGCGCGAGGGACGGGACGGAAGGCGACCAAGAGCGAATGGCGAGTTGCTGCCGCTAGGCAAAGATGCTTAACGGAGAGGTGTAGCTTGCCAGCGTGAGCGCGAGCGAACCAAGATACCTAGACTGTTGGATCACCATATCATCGTGTTTTCTTTTTTTTTACCGAGCCCAACTGATTTAAAGAGTCTCTTGGAGTTGCTCATACGCTCGGTAGGACGTAAAGGAGTGGTTACGCTATCTGCGTACCATTGGTTTGACCATTCGACGCTGAGGATAGTCTTACACAGTTACACGTGACTGCTGACGGTGGCGGTGGGATTGCACTCCCAGCCTCGTGGCTTTCGGCGGCGGACACCACAATTCTGCAAGTGCCCTCGCGCGGGCCTTGGGCTGCTCCTGCTGGAGTGCCCTGCCCTCGTGGCCTTTTGTCTTTCAATGGTAATATTCATGCTTATAGAGATGAAAGAGGAAAACGAAGTAATATGGAGTACCATCATCATTTTGAGGAGTTCACGACACGACTGATAGTATTGGCTTAACCAAACGTTGTGTGTGTGCCCCCTGATGGTCGCACATCAGTAGGGCTGTGCATGGGCTGGTGTTTAATTGAACTTGGACCTGTAACAAATCATGCGTTTTAGGTACGTGTTGACACTCAAAAATGTCAGTAAGCCAGATTAGGCCGGGACAGGCGGTCAGACCGGGTTCACTAGACGGTCTGACCGCATGCCCTGTAGCCGGTCTGGCAAAAGAGCGTCAGGCGATCTGACCGCCTCCCAGGGCGGGTTAGACCGTGTTCCCCCCAGTGGCCGAGTGTGAGTAGAATTATAGAGTTCTGGTAGATCTCGAGTTGTAGAAGGATTCCTTGTGAGGTAAGACCTCCCCATCCCAATAAATATAAAGGGTCGTGGCCGGTTGAGCACCTATACCCAATCGAACAAATAATTATCTTACTTTTTATCTCCAACCCTACTTTTCGAACCCGTTTTGCTTCCTTCTTCGTCTCTACGGTGATTTAAGGCGTTTTGAGTGGCCTGCCGATCTCAGAGAAACCCTAGCCGCGTTGTCCCTAACGGGGTCCCTCCCGGGGCAGCGATCTTAGGTTTTCGGTGACGTCTCTGACCAAGGCAGTCAGACCGCCCTCCATAGGCGGTTAGACTGGCCCGTGCTGGGGGTATCGACGAGATGCGATTTCGACGACCACGCGATCCAGCGCACTTGTGTGTTCGACCGGAAAAAGCGTCAACACACTTTTGGCGACTCCACTGTGGACAGATCTGGTTTTACAACCGTTTTGTAAAACATCATCATGGTAAGCATTGACGAACTTAGCGAAAAAGACCAAAGGAAGTATGCAGCGCTTCAGGAGTACATCAAGCAGCAATTCCTCTCTGGTGCCAAGAAGGATCGTCAAGGCAAGGCAACATTAGCTCAAGACTTTGAATTGTCGGCGATCAAATTGAACAACGACAAGGTTGAGGTAATCACCACTGTAAGCAAACCTGAAACTGATCTATCTATGAAGCTTGCTACATTATCTGGTAAATTTGAGCGTGTTTTTAGTAACCAGCATATAGGTTGTTAGTATGATTACTCGTTTTTGAAAAATTGAAGGTAAAAGTAGTAGTTTTAATTTTCCTGGTGATTCTATCCCTCAAATAGATTTGCAAGGGGTGTTACAACCAAACTTATCGGCAGCGCTAGGTGTCTCAACTAAGACACCTATGTATGACATGCCGACTAGTTTTTATTCGGGACAATCATCGTTGTCAAAGCCGACACCGGTTAGACCACCTCCCATGGCCGGTATGACCGCCCTATCCGACCTGATGGTGGGTGTTTCAGATAATCTAACCCCTATGAATAGAGTTGATTTATCAGCTACAATGCAATCCAGCTAGCTGCTATGAGTGAATTTTCTAAACTTAAGGAAGAAGTAGGTATCATGGTGAAAAATAAACTCGGTATTCATATGAATAATTCTAGATTATATCAAAAAAAACTTATAAAGCCGATTTTGACCTTATGGCTTATCCCCTGGTTGGCATGTACCTAATTTTGTTAAATTTAGTGGTGAGGATAATCGTACAACTTGGGAGCACATAAGCCAATACATTGCTCAACTAGGTGAAGCAAATGCACATGATTCTTTGAAAGTATGTTTGTTCTCTTTGTCTTTAACGGGTTCCGCTTTTACTTGGTTTTCCTCTTTAGCCCCTAACTCTGTTGATTCTTGGAATCAATTAGAACAAAAATTTCATGACCACTTCTTTAGTGGGGATTATCGTCTAAAATTGACAGATTTGACAATGGTTAAGCAAGGTAAAGACGAAATGGTCTCTAACTACCTTAAGTGTTTTAAAGAGGTTAAAAATTGTTGTTTCAGTTTGCTACTTTCTGACTCTGACCTAGCTTATCTTGATGCTAAAGGATTAAAATTTGCTCTTAGAGAAAGATTAGAAGGTGTGGATTTTTATTTGCTTGGTTATATTCTTGTGAGAGGTATGGCACAAGAATTAAAATTGAATAAAGAAAATGAAAAACTTGAGTCTCGCCAGTCTAATGTTCATATGATTGATTATGTTCCTAATAGTTTGGACGATGAGAGTGAAGTTTATGTGCTGAATTTGTATGGCCTTCTAATGATAAATCAGGAAGAATTAAAATTTACTTTTGATGTTTCTAAGTGTGATCGCATTTTGTATGAATTTCTTAAACTTAATATCTCATACCATGCCTCCACTTGATGAGATAAAGCAACGTGCATATTGCAAATCATCATTCTTATTCTCATGCTACTAATGATTGCAATGTGTTTCGCCATCAGATTCAAACGAACATAAATGAAGGTTGTTTGGTACTTCATGAAAAACAAGTGAACAAGCATCCTTTTCCTATCAACACCATGGAATTGCAGTAACCGAAGGTTCTGGTTTGGCCACATCAAGTCAAAACAACCAAGGGTAAGAATGTGGTGGTCGGGGAAGCAAAGCCCGATTTGAGAGGAAAAGAGCTAACAAGAGAAGTTGCTTATGAGAATACCCCTGATGGTAGAGAAAAATTCAAGATCACCGTCAAAGCTTCTGGGTCGTCCGTGCCTATCAGTCGGCAACCACTTGAGCCTGAACAGGCTAAGGCGGTTAGACTAGCTGGGGTTGGCGGTCAGACCGCCCCTGGCCATGGTCACCCAAGGATGTCCAAACCAAAGCGACCAGAATTTGAGAGTTGGAAGCTTAATGTGGCAAAAAAATTAGGTGAGTGTCTGTGAGACATGGTACCCTTGTGTCCCCACCAACCACGCTCACGGCCGTCCCCGACAAGTGGGTCCGGCCTACCAAAAGACTCGCCGAACTGTCAGTGGGCCCAACCGACCTAGTTGGTAGCCCACACGACCTCTTGAAGACCTTCCAGAAGATTCCCCAGATGACCTAATCCAACACGACCTCAAGACTTGGCGTACAAGACAAGACCTCGGTGGATTTCGACCAAAGCAGATCGACATGATATGGCAAGATGTGTAACGTAGACTTAGGTCTCCTGGTCGTAACGACTAGGAGTCTGGGAACCGACATCATCCGCTGGTCAATATAAGGCGGACGAGGCGCCTCTTTGTACAATCCATCCAATCCCGCAATCCTCAGCAATACAAACCGAAGAACTGGACATAGGGTTTTACTCTCCGGAGGCCCGAACCAGTATAAACTCGCTGTGTTCTCTGTGTTCCGCGTACTCGTGTGCGACCTTCGAGTTCTTAGCCTTAGATTCCACCCCGCCGAACAACTAAACCACAGGGATTAACACCCCTGTGGGCTGTCCAGATCTCACCATCTGACAGTTGGCGTGCCAGGTAGGGCAGAATCAAGGTTCTTCGTGCAACTCGATGACTTCAACCAACGACGTCATCTTCCCGGACAGCATGGCGGACATCCTCGCCAACCCTATCAACATCTGCTTTGGCTCGATACCGGCGACATCCACTACTCCGGCCGCATGCTTCGTCATCGAGAGCAACGCGGTCACCGCTGATCAACAAATCGAAGCAGATCTGTTAACAGAGACCCACCCACCCACTCCTAGCGACCTGATCGCCTGGATTGATTGTGTTGAGGGCATGCTCTCCGACATGATCAAAATCTGCGAACGCGTCAAACGCCCTCGCATGACTTCATCGCCCTCCAGCATGCCTCTCAGCTTGCGCAACGCAGCTCATGTGGCATCACGCTGCATGAAACACAAGATCCAGATCGAATCTGGACCCAAGACCCAAGATCGTGGAAGCTGCAGGAGTCATCTCGACGAACCCTGCCCTATCCATGAGAAGTCCAAACACACGGCGTGCCAGTGCCGTGTCCTCAAGAAGCTTCGTCGACCCCTTACTGCGGCCCATTGTCGCCGGTTGAACCAAGAGTCGTATCCGGACTGCCTTGCGTTCCAGATCACCCACATAACGATCTCCCCGAATTATCCGGGAGAAGAGCTCGAAACCCTAGATCGCCAGATCTTGGTCGTTTCTACGGATGTACCACCTCAAGATGGGGAAACCGATGAGCAACGCCAAGAGCGTGAGAATGCCAATGCTGCCAGAGCTGTCCGACGACAACAAGAGATCGTTGTTGCTGCCCCAGGTGCAGGCCAACAAACCGCTTAACGCGGGGCAGGTCAACGCCAACTCCGGGCAACAAGCACCTACAGCACCAGCTGCTCCTCAGCAACGACGCCATGATGATCCACCTCGTGCCAACTACTACGAGCAAGAGACCTTCTCAGGGACTTTGAACGCGATGGCCTTGAAGTCTACAACTCGCCGCAAACCAACTTGGGAGCCGCTCTTATCGCTCTAAATCACCTCGAAGATTCTCCAGCGGTCTAACGTCTCCAAGCCAACATTCACATCGTCGCTGCTCAGATCGAAGAAAGAGGTCCTCGATACAGCAGATCCGCAACAAGTTCCTACTCTAGGAGCAGATCGGAGCGTCCTCGCCAGCGACGTCGTAGCCAGGGTCCCCTCAACCCAGTGGCTGAAGACGGACGAAGCGAAAATGAAGTAGCGCAGCTGGTCAACCCCGCTGCCAACACTGCAGTGTTGACGGTGTAATTCCGTCAACCTAGCCATGAGTTTACCATCGGTGTTGGCATGAATTTTATATCTTATCCATTGGTACTAACCCCCGTGGTATTGAAAGGATCTTGATGTCGCCTAGAGGGGGGTGAATAGGCGAATCTGCACACTTATAAAAATTCAACCCACTGTCAGTACTGAAACCGGTCAGACCGGTTTCCAAAACCGGTCAGACCAGTTTTCACAGACAGAACTGACAATATGTAAATCCCCTCTACGAGTTCTAGCACAAACCAAACTTAGTGAGGGACTTCCACAGGGGTTTCCAAGACTACCAACAAAGTCCCTGCACACAGCACAAGCACACCAAAGTAGATCGAAGCGGAAGCACAAGATATATGCTAGAAAGAGAGATAAATCAACAATCAAGATATATATGAAGTAAATGCACAATTGACACAAGGATTTATCCCGTGGTTCAGCTCGCCACAAAGGCTTGCTTACGTCCATGTTGTTGAGGTATCCACACAAGGATAGACTCACCACACAAGGATCGCCCTTTCCCTCGGTCTCAAGTCAAGAGAATGAACTCTTGAGATGAGAAGGTTTCCACTAGATTCACAGGGGTAATACAAACTTCTTGGAGCTTCCACAATCTCGGATTGGAGCTTCCAAGCGACCTATAGCCGTCTAGGAGCAAATGCTCCAAGAGTAAAAGATGTTTCAATGATCTTCAACGAAATCAGCAGGTGCTCAAGTGTGGGATGCTCACTAGGCTTCTCAAAGCTCACTAAAGCTCTCACACTAGTCACTATCTTAACCCAACTCAAGGATATGACACTAGAGGCTTAAATCTCACTTAGAGAGGTTGGGAAGAGCTTTGCTATGGTCCAGGAATGTGTTAGGAGTGAAGAGAACCAGCAGCCCCTCAAAGAGGAGCTCATGGGTATAAATACCCACCTCACTCAAAACTAGCCGTTAGTCTGTCAGACAAAATCGGTCAGACCGGTTTGCCAAACCGGTCAGACCGGTTTTCAAACCAACTAGCCGTTGGACGGTGTCAGTGCCCAAATCAGTCAGACCAGTTTCCAAAACCGGTCAGGCTGGTTTTGGCCAGAGAGCTCAACTAAGGGTTTGATCTCACGGGTTAGTCTCTCTAGGTTTCACTTGAGCACTTTTTTGATGTTTGTTGTCCAACCAATGATTCATCCATCTTGATAGTACAGCATACCTAAACTCAATATAAAAGATAAACCCTAATTAATCCACTTGAGCTTGAACTCCAAGGTACGCCGGTAATTGATCTTCAATGATTTGAGGGCTTCCAGTGATGTGTTCCAACTGAGCACATGTTGTAGATGAATAATTATATACATGTGCTTGAGCATGTCCACCTTGAGCTAGTGACTTAGAATTCTTCCATAGAGTAGAGATCAATCACTTTGAATTCTTAAGCCACTTGAATTTATCAATCATGATGTTAGATGCAATTTATCACTTTCCTCGGTAGGCTTGGATATGATACTTCGAAATCCTTGATGCTCTCAACTTCACCCTAGCCACTCCGCTTATGGTCGCTATCCATTGCCTTAGCTTAGTTCCTCGTTCTAGCCATCTTGATCTCTTCATCACTTATCCTTGCCACAATTGAGTCAAGCCTTGCACCATAGAGATAAAACCATTTGAGATGCCACTCAATTTGTTTGTCCTTTGATTGATATCAAATATTCTTGCTTTTGCAATCTTCCATTTGTAGGTCCAAGGTAATATAGATAACCAAATGACCTTTGCCAAAACCCAACTTGAAGTCTTGCAAATATCTTCTTTGAACAAGTCAATAATCTTCATGAAGTATAAGAGTGAAAACCATTTGATATTGAACTTGGTAAACTTATTGTCTAGATCATCAAGTTCCATCTTGTAGCAATAGTGAAATCCTTTGATGTTTTTCTTGACAAAGCTCGCAATCGTTGGTCATCAAGCTCTATCATGTGTCAATGGTGAAATCCCTTGATGCCATATTCAACTTTGATTTAATTCTCCCATTATTATACCACAAGCTTCTCCTTTCTTCAAAATGTGCTTTGCTCAACATAGAAAAGCCAACCAATCATCGCATGTAATCATGCCTCTATTTTTGCTTTTCTTTAGCTTAGGATTACTTGTTGTAGGCTTTATGTAAAGTCCAATGGGAAGAACATCCTTTCTTTATCATGACATTCACTCTTAGCATGCTTATAATTAATCCAAGTATATTGTCGTGATCCACTCTTGTCTTATTCGCAATATGAGCCAAATGCATGAATTTACTTATAAATATCATTTATCAAATATTATTAACCTGCTCACATGCTTCACAAGAGTGTTAGGGTTTTAATCAAGTTGTCACTTAATTCACCAAAACCCACTTGGGGCTTGATTGCACTTACATGTATAACAAGTTCACTTGTGCATGTCGGTTTTGGAGTTTAGTGTTTATGCAGGGTTTTAGCATTGAAAGCAAGACTTCCGGGATAAGTTCATTAAGCACCTCATGATAAGACCATGAAGCCCGGTACAAGTCAAGCAATGAAGTGAACACGACTCCAAGAAGCCCAAGGACCAAACCCGAGAAGATGACAAACTCCGAGGACCTAGCCAGAAAAGTGTTGAATATTGGGAGACAAGGAGCTTTGTCCAATTCGGAGAGAAACTGACGACAAGGGCCCACATGCAGAAGGGAGGAGGATATAGAAGACTCGGGAAGCAACACCGGGCGAAGGAGGCCACGAACTGGGCCGAAGTGGGCCCAGGCCGGTCGGCCCAGTTCGGCCGGCCCAGCCCGTTTCGAGGCCCAGTCGCCCCCCTTTGACCTAGATGCATCTCAGGCTATTTATAGCGCCCTGACCGAGAGCCACGCATCAATCAATTCGTCATCCGCCGCCGAGGAGCAGAGAAGCTTGAGGGACACCATCTCAGAGATGAGGGTTGTGCTAGTTGTCTAGGGTCTCCCTAGTCGACGTGGGAACCTTGCATGGAAGACCACGTCGGAGCTCCAGAGCAAGGATCAAGATCGAGGTAGGATCCCGGTGGTGATCTTGTTCATGTAATCATTCATGGTGAAGTTTTTATAGTGAATCCGATTTCTAGCGATCAAGTGCCTTCTCGATGATTTTGTTTTCTTCTTGGTTTTGCTTCTTCCCCAATATATACTTAAGATAGATTTCTTAGGGTGCTCTTGTAGCCGCGGTGGCTAGAAGTGCATACCGGACCGACCAAGTGATTTCAACTTGTTCTTATCGAGCTCGCCCTAGACTACCCGCATGAATAGGAATACGTTGTGACAGAACGGGGGTTCCGAAAGGCAGGCGTTTTCGGAATCGGACCGGAGGCCACGGTTTAAAGATGCTTTTAATGAGATTCACTTTTCTATCTTCATCTATCTTGTTGGGAGCTACAACATAAGCATGATCTAGACTCTCTAGATCGGTTATCTCTTGCTTTCTCTTGCTACCTCTTTAGTAGATTAGATTAGATGTGTTTACTTGATGATATCTTAGATTAGATGCAATTTGGTTCTTCATTAGATAGCTTTCCTTGCTTTACTAGATTGAATCCTTGTGTTGCACATTGTTCCACAGATTTGATACCTTGGGTTCACCACTCGAGGGAAGAAGGGTCCCTTGACTACGATGGTGGATTTGTCCGCTTGCAAATCCATATGAACTTTGATACGATAATCTACTGTCAACAAGCCCCTTTTTCTGGCGCCGTTGCCGGTGAACAAGCAATCAAGATCCGATCTAGTATCGCTTATTTTTCAGTTTTTCTTTTGATATCTTTTGCATCTCTTAAGTTTGATCATCCTCAAAAAGAAAAAAAAATCAATCTAATCTAGTTTTGATTAACCCTAATTTTTCTTTTTTTAGACTTTTGTTTTATTGCTAACCCTAACCGAAGATGGTTGGCTACCTCTCCAAGAAACCCAAACTTTTTTTGTGGATGATCCAGGAAAAATTTACAGGCAAAGGAGACATGCAACACAAGCTAAAGGATTGGAAACCCTAGATCCAAAAGCCAAAGTCGGAGGACCGTCGGAATCTCCAAGGGAATCACCACCTCCAAGTCCAAAGGAAGATCAACCTCAACCACCACCCATGGGAGAACAACCACAACCGGAGCGCGAGATTGAGCTATGCACCCCGGACATCGTTGATCTACCTATCATAAACTTTCAAGACGCCGGAAGGCCGTTTAAGATCAAGGTCTCAACTATCCGCATGACGATTGCGGGAGCTTTGGAGCGTTTCAATGAATACATACGAGCCGGATTCCTTGAGTGGCATATCGGTTTACTTAAGAGGAGGATGGAGAAGATGGAGATAAAGAAAGAAGCTCAACACCTAAAGGCTGCCAAAGTAAGATCCACATGCAAGGAGTGTGAGGAGTACGACCATGTCCAAGGTAAACCCCGATTTAATGCAAGTTCGTCCATCCAAGATTCGGTTCCTCTTTGTACACAATTCAAGGACTACAATCAAAACCCTCACCCAATACCTGAGACATAGAAAGCAAATTGTATCCAAGCGATTGAACAAGAGCAACACGCCTGAGAGTGATCTTGTCACTCACCTTAATCTCACCTTCTGATAGCACACGCCCTCGCCCATTGTCCCCAAAAGTGATGTACCTCTTTGTCACCACCGGGACGAGACTTGAGAACCACCCCTTGTCTCCGGTCATATGCCTCGAGCAACCGGAGTCAATCAACCAAATGTTCTTCAAGTCTCCCACCTGAAATTCAAAAACGAGCATGTGAGCGAACAAATGACTCAGCACTGGGGTTAGTACCAAAAGAGTAAAACCAGTGCCGAGCCATTTGCTCAAAAGTGGGGTTAGCACAATCCAAAACATCTTTCTTACCAAAGCTACCTCCACGAACACCACCATGGTAACCACTATGAGGGAACCAACCCTCTCTAACTGGAGGAGGACCAAAACCACGAAAGGAAAACCGTGGACCGTCTCTCCTCTCCAACTCAAAGCTACGACTCCTCCCATTCCCATATTGAGCACAAGGGGGAGAACGCCTAGCAAACTGACCACCTGCAGACTCTCCAGACCAACCACCGGAATCACGACCTCCAAAACCAAATCTAGCATCTGTATGAGCATGAAACCTAAAGTTCTGTCTGTCCAGACCTGCACCGGTCTGACCGGTGCGCCCACCGGTCAGACCGGTGTAGCTCGGCCAGCAACACCTCCAGCAACCTTTCGCTCTCCCCAAGCCAGAACTGTCCTCACACTTGCCTTGGCCCTTGGCATCTGCACACGAGGCTCAAGTACACCATTGGAAGGGTGGTACTTGTTCTTGTTAGCCCACTCCTTCGCCATTCTCTCCTCTCACTTCCTCTTGAAGCAAAACTCATCCTTAGGGCCATCTCTCCCACAATAGCCACAATGAAATCTTATGGGCTTAGGTTTAGACTTGGGATGGGGCTGCTCACTTGGTTTCTCTCCACTCGGCTTCTCAACCGGTTTCTCCTCACTAGGTTTCTCAACCGGTTTCTCCTCACTTGCCTTCTCACTCTCTTTCCCAAAGAACACTTTTCCCAAAGTGCTCACAAACTTGATAGGCTTTTGGAAATCATTTGTTTGTGGAGAAAACACGGGTGGAGCTGGGGTTGTGTCTAGTCGGTTCCTAAGATGGTTCAGTTTAGGAGGGAATCATTTTTGTGGTAGGTTTTCGGTGGCTCTGGGATATTCTCTCTGCTTCCCTCACCAACCTTGTTTGCCCCAAGTCCCTCACCATCCTGCCTCTTGTATGTCTCGATCATTATCCTCAACTGAGGCTCATGACCAGACAACCAACCCATCAACTTTCTCAACTCATCATTCTCATCCTGCAAACGATCAACATAATGTGCAAGTTCCAGATTCTTCAAAGCATGTAATTCACAGGTAGAGAAAGATGTAGGAATTGGTTCTTTCAGCTTAGCCTCAAGAGAAACAATGTAAGCATGCATCTCATCAATTTTTTTATGCAAAACATGGCAAGAAGTGCAAGCACCTAGCAAAGCAAGTCTAGACTTAAGCTCAGCCACTTCAACCCTAAGCACATCTAGTTTCTCACACTTGGAGGCATGCTTTTCCTTAAACAAGGCAAGATCATCTAGAAAGATAGGACAATCAGCACATTCAACTTCATCAGAAACAATAGGTGAAGCTTTCAGAGGATCAATTTCAAGCTTAGCATCCAAATTTTGTGTTTCTAGCTCAGCCACTCTAGTCCTAGCATCCTCAAGCGAGGCCCTAAGCTCTTTCCTCATCTTCTTGGCCTCTCTAAGCATGTCATCACGATTATCAAGCAACAAGCCAAGTCGTTCATTCTCCTGGCGCAAGAAGGGAAGTTCATCACTCACCTCGTCGTCAAAGTCAGAGTCCTATTCGCTCTGTGTGCTCTTCTTGCTGCCGGAGCTCAGCGCCATGGTGCAGAAGCCGTCTTTAGTGAAGTAGCTCAGCCTGCTCAGGTTCTTGGACGACTTCCTGCCCTTGCGACGATCACCTTCATCTTCACTGCTGCTCGAGCTCGAGGTGGAGTACACGGAACTGGAGTCGACGTCTCTTGCTCCAACCATCGCTCGGGCCTTGCCTCGGCTCTCCTTCTTCCTCGATCGTCCCTCGTCCTTGTGCTTGCTCTTGTGGTCGCGCCTTGACCGGTACTTGCCATCCGTCTTTGACTTGTGCTTGTAGTTGTCCCTATTCTCGACCTTCTCGGGGCAGTCGGTGATGAAGTGTCTCGGCTTGCTGCACTGGAAGCAAGTCCTCGTGTTCCTCCTCATGTTCACTGGTTCTTGTGCATCCTCTCGAACCACCTAGTCAGCAGCGCCAACTCGTCCTCTCCAAGCATGTCGAACTCCTCATCTGGCATAATCATCAAAGAGGACAAGGAGAACATCCTGGTGGACGGGTTAGCATTAGACTTTCCTTTCGAGCCACTGATGAGGGCGAGACTATGAGAGTCAGTCGGGCCCTCAATCTTGGCTATCATGCCCTGATTCACGGTCAGAGTGTCATACTTCTCCGACTCCACAATGGCCTCGAACTTTCCACCCCAAACCATATGATACAAAGAGTGTAAGAGCTTGACAGCTCTATCATGATCATCATACGGGAGCACATCCACATTGGCCCTCATGTTGTTCGCCACAACCGTGAACCTCTAAAACAAGGCATCGATGGACTCACCGGGGAGATGAGTGAAGTTCTCGTACTCTCTCCGGTAGGTCGCATACATCCGAGCCTGAACCTGGGCATTCCCAACATGAGCTTCCTTCAACACCAACTAGATTCTACAAGCCAAGTGCTCGATGGGCATCCGATTGAATTCAGGCTGACACAAAGCACGAACAAGTAGTCGACCGCCTTGTTGTTGGCGCCGAACATGTCCCTCGATCCTGGAGCAAGGATGTTCATCGGTTGGACATAGCCTGTGTCCACTGTGACATCCCAAAGGATCTAACCCTTTCCGCAGAGGAACGCCGCCATCCGCTTACTCCACACCTGGTAGTTTTTGCCATCGAAATGTGGAGGACCCGAACCCCGTTCCTAGTACGCCATCCTTGGATCTTAGACTGGTTAGAGTCAATCAAGACCCATAACCTGCTCTGATACCACTTGAAGGACTGATATGGTGAACCAGAGAATACGGTGAACCAGAGAGGGGAGAGTGAATCGGAGCCGATAAAAATTCTTCTCGAAGGAGATAGAGGCTCCAAAAAGATGAACTCGACTTCCAACACACGTCTCCGACTCAACTACCCAAGTTGGTCAAGACCACATAGCCACTGGAGTGCTACTGATCCTAGGAACCAACAAACAACCTTCTGAGCCAAAACTCACCAACACGCACAGCGGAAACTTGCACGGCATGCTGCCTGTGCTACACCGGTCAGACCGATGGCCTGCGCCGGTCAGACCGGTGGACAGAGCCGGTCAGGCCGTTGACTACAGCAGCCACACAACAAATGTTCCAGAGAGCCTCAGTGACTTCTCAGGCCCTAGAACAAAAACACCCTCAAAACTCAACCTGCACGGAAGAAGAACCCTACACAAAGCCAACCAAAACACCTCCAAAACTGCCAAGAACTGACCAACACCAATACAACCCAAAGACACACAGATTCAGCAACTCACCCGAGGCAAATCCCACAAAGGGCTCACATCGGTCAGACCGGTCAAGAGCAACGGTCAGACCGGTGTAACCTGGGCAGCTCGGGATGAACATAACCCACGGGTTAACTTCCCCAAATCCAACTCCCGATCTCCAGAATCGCTCCACGGATTTGCACAAGACTTTGGGGATAGTAGGAACACCTCATGGGTAGTCCATAGCCTAGATTTTGTCCACCAAAACTTTCCAAATCAAGAGGAATCGAAGAAATGCCACCAAGAACTCCTCTAACCCTAGAACACCGAAAACCCCAAAATCGAGCCCCCTTTGCTCACGGATTTGGGAGGGGAATCAAAGGGAAAAGAACCACAAAGGGTTCATGCATACATCCCCCGCCAAATCCCCAAGAGAAAGGTCCCGAAATCGCTCCAAGAAAAGCGACAAGAAAGGGCTCCGAAAATCACCAAAAAGAACGAACGGGAACAACACATCTAAGCCTTGAGGAACCACGCCGAATCATCTATACATCACAAAGAGGTTCATACAAGGTCTAGGTTACCGCCCGATCATCCTTCCCTCTCACAAGATCTCACCATGAAGCTCTCAATCTAGTCCTATCAAAATCCTAGGGAAAATAGGAAGAGAAAATAGGAAAACCAAATGATCTAGGGTTCCAAGAGTTGGCTGCCATCCTCTCACCTCTTGGGTTATATGGAGGCAACCGAAAGTATAAAATGCCATTACTAGCTAATTAGGGATACATGCCCCTTGAGGGCGAATTCGGAAGTCTTTGTCATCGCTCCATCGGACGGATGCCCAGCGACCGCAAACTTGCTTAGCCTCGACGCAAGCCTTGCGATCCCGATGCGTGTCCTCCGCTTCGAAGTTGTGACAACCCACCCAGGAAAATACCGTACTATCGCCTAAACCAATCCACTTTGGTTATTAAGCGATAATAAAGTATCATCCTATCGTTAGTTGCCGGGTTAACACCCGGTAAATCACTTTAATAGCAACAAGGATCGAATATATGCATTAAAACTCACTCGAAGGCGAGTCCAGAGATACAACATCATTAATACCCAAATTCAAACCCCGAGGGGTTTAATTATTACAAACCAAGGTTTTTGCCATGATGAATAGTTCAGAGTTTTGAAAATAGCGGAATTAAACTAACGGGAGTGAAGACACCTCGGGAGGCCATCCATGATGCTTTCAGTAGTCGTCCTCCACCCACTCCAGCTCCTAGCTGGGCGGGATCTCTCCGGGCCACACATCACCGAAAGTATTATCTGGATCAACATATTATAGCAAGGATGAGTATACTAATACTCAGCAAGACTTACCCGTCGGTGATAACTACTTCACCAAATCTAGACCATGAAAGGCTTTTTGGCTACTAAGTTTCTTTTGCTGAAAAGTAACAAAGAGTAGGTCCTTACTTTCAAGATTTTAGCACAAGTTCTAGTAGGTTTAATCGTTACTACATTAGCCAACTAGTACAGACAAAGTTGTACAATACAATTAATCAAGCATAGTATTCATCAACTTCCATCATTAGGGATCTTATGACTAGTGGAGTAAGTAGTCTCAGATAACAGTGAGAGGCCGACAATCGATTGATTTAAACCTTGCAAGGTAGATGTAAACACACGGTAGGCTGCCCGCAAGGACAACTTTCCCAGGCCATTTCCAAAAATCCTCGGGTCGGGATCGAATCTTACAGTCTTTGGTGCAGGCTATCCGGCATACCCCGCGAGATACCCGGAGTCACCATACACCACCGGTAGCTAGCCGTGAGAGCGAATCCCAAGAGTAGTAATAGTAGGATCCCTCGCCGCCTCATTAAGGTACTAGGCTTACCGGTCCCATACCCGACATGTGCTTAGTACGTTCAAACACGTAACCCAGATAACCACTGGACCGGAGCCCAAATCCCATGCTCTTACCACATGAGCAATCCATTTAAGGATACATTGTGATTCCTATCTAGGAACCTATTCTTGCGAGTGAGGTCATCACTCGACTTGTAACGGTCCTATAGCTTAGCAGCTATCGACCTATCATACTAGTAAGGACAAAGGTACCTAGGGATCATGCATCTAGGGTTTCATTCAACTCCTGAACTTAAATGCACAATCACCCATAGATAATTGAATAAAGAATTTGAAAACTAGGTTAGATGCACCGGAGCTTGCCTTCGTCAGCTAGGTTAGATGCACCCTCGTGGTCGTCGAGCACTTCCACGTACTGCAGCAAAGCTTCCGCTCCTCCTTCCTCGGTTTCCGGGACAAGCGAGTAATCACCGTCCGGAAGATCTACACGCAATGCAATGCAAGTTCAGGTGATGTGATAGTTAGTTATCTTATCCAACTCTTGTTGGTCATATTCACCTTAACAAGCATCTAGATAGTGTATCTCTTTTAGGAAGGTTATTAGTTGTACATGAGTTATTCTTTTATTGTACATTTGAATAAAAGTTTCTATTGTACTTGTTATTTCATGTGAATGTTTGGTCCTTTTCTTTTCACAAGCAAAGATATGAGCAATACTTTTATTCATGAATTAATTTCTTATCAGCAAGGATATTTAATTAACTTTTAATTAAATTCGGTAATACTTTCCAAAAGGAAAAAGAATTAAAAAGAGGCTTTCCTTTATTTAATTTCTCTTTAATATTAAAAGGGTTTTAAAGCTTTTTATTAAGCAATAAATTATCAAAAATTCAAAGAAGTGTTTCTTAAGCATATTGGATCCTATACTGGTCCATTGGACCCACATGTAATGCTTGGAAGCTAGGAAATTAAATATTAGAGAAAATAACAAAGACTAGCTAGTGATTCAGATTAAATGCATACAAAAATAATTAAACATTAAAATGCTCCAAACTTTCTCATGCATGCTCTATGGTCTTAAACAAGCCTAAGGAACCAGCATGTTCACCTAGAAACTCTACTGATCTTACTTCATTAATTTACAAAGGAAAACATGCACAAATTAAGAATAAATATTTCTGTTAAGCCAAAAATCATGATTAATTCACAAGAGGTGTATTTTGACATAACAAGACAGTGTGCACAAGTTGGTTGCAAAAAACTAATTATTTTTAGCTAGAATAATCATTTATGTAGATCTTGCAGAAATGGAAAAACATTTTTATAAAAAGATTCACAACATAACTTTGTGCAATTTTTGGCCTAGGATCTAGTTAGGACCTTACACACAACATATCCAAAATTTAGCTACATAGGATGTGTGGATTTTGAGATATAGCAGATCTAGGTTTTTCACATTTGTATTTTTCATGCAAAAATTAACAGGAATTAGCTCAGGCAAGAATAACAAAAGTTGTGGGATATTTCACAAAGAACACAAAAAAAATGGTTTTGCATTTTTTTATTTTTTTATGATTTTCTACGCAATTTACAAGAAACAGCCAAAGCACTTATACTATTTGAGTTACCCTTTCGCAGTGAGGCCCTCAGAAAGAACTTCTGTTTTGCAATGTGGCCCCTGGGGCGCGGCCAGCGGTGGTCCGGTGGCGATTCCGGCCGGGGATCGCCGGATTCCGGCAGAGGGAGGATGGGGAAGTGTTCTATGGGCCTCTAGGGTGCGATTTGGGGCTTGGTTGGTGAAGAAAGGGCGGTCGGCAGGGGCGCTCCGCGGCTCCCGGCGGTGGCCGCCGCCGGAGCGACTACTCCGGCACGGTGGGCAGCTCGGGGGGCTTGCGAGCGGGCGGCGAGCTATGGGTAGGGCGAGAGGAGGGTGGAGAAAGGTGGTTTTCGCCCGCGGTCGGCCCGACCGGAGCTCGCCGCGGCCGTTCGGTCCGAGCGCCCGGCGGACGGCGGGGGTCGGCCGGGTGGTCCAAAGGCGCCGCGGGGGGGGGACAGCGGCTCCCTTTAAGGCGACCGGCGTGCCTGCCGCGACCGGCGGACCGTCGACGTCGCCCCTAGGTACACGCGCCCGGCCTTGGTAGGAACGCGCGGCGGGTACGGGAACTTACGGTGGCGCGGAACACCACGCGTTCTCGGCATGCGCGCGGGTCCGGGAAGGCGCGGGCGACCTCGGGAACACGCGTCGGCGGGACCGAACGTCGAGGCGGTGGCGGCCGCGCGCGCGGCGCGACATCGCTGCGCGGCCGGGCTCTAGCGCTGCACCTTTCAGACTGTCACACTTCGAGCACGTTTTTCTCCCAAAACTTGAATACAAGTGCACAAAGTGATGAATAGGAAAGTTGTAGATCTAGCTACCCTCTACAACTTTTACAAAGGCCATATAGTGTTTTTCTCAACGGATTTTGCAGGAACGTCGTGCCAACTTTGAATGCCGTCATGCCCCGGTACACATGAGGTACTGTCAGTCGATCGAGTTTTTCACCAATTTCCACTTAAAATTTGAAATGCCAATCTACATGAAAGTTGTGTCCCTCAACAATATGGACAACTTTCATAAAGGTAGATTTTGAAGTGTTTAGGTGAATTTTGGAGAACGTGGCAAAAGTTCCGGACGACATTCGCCGACGTCAAAGGTTAAGCGGGGTTTGACCGTGCCTTTGACCAAGGGTTGACCACGGGTGTGTGTAGACTTGGTCAAGGGGTTCAATAGGGTTCATTGGCGAGGTTTTCGGGGTGATGACCCCGGTTGACCTAGGTTTGACTTCTGTCAGCCGGTTTGACTCGGCTGATTCAGCCATTAGCGATAATGACGCTAATTAAAAACCTGGGGCGTCACAGAAGTCTCCGGATTGCGTCGTCGCACACCGATCAGACCGGTGCTCCTCACCGATCAGACCGGTACCCACTGGTCAGACCCACCGGTCAGACCGGTCCGATGCTGCTGCACCTCTGTCTTCGGTTCTTCGGTCTTGGCTTTGTGGATCAACCAAGGAACCCAGTGGTTTTCTTGTGAACCACTGGAAACCCCACGAACTCGATGTAGGCTCCGCCAATCGCCACTCATGACTCGGCTCCCACGTAGTCCCGGCTCGACCTTGGTTTTGAGGCTCAACCAAGAAACCGTCCATGACTTCATCTTGTTGTTCAAGCCACCATGCGGCCCGCACTTGACTCCATTGGCCACCGGGTCCCTCGAACCAAGCCTACTTGTCTTCTCCACACCTGGAGGCCTCACCGACGACGACCTTTCACGCTTGTTCTTCACCTGCAGCAACACTAGTCAAGCCGCAACCTGCACCTGCAATACTTAGCCAAGAATCAGTCCACACAACATTGTAAATCACTCATCACACCAGGAAGTGACCATCCACCGGTCCTCGAACCACACATGGTCCTCAATGGCTGGCTGACGGAGGGAGACAAGGGTGATGTCACATGCCCACCGGCGAAAGAGGGAGGGAGAAGAGGGCGGCATGGCCGGTCAACAGAGGGACACAGAAGAGGACATCACGCGCTTGCTGGCAGAGGAGAACGACATAGTTGGCCATCAGAGGGGGCGCGGGGTCAGAGTTCAGGCAGCGACAGCAGAGTCTGGCGACAAAGGACGAGGAGAGCGGGGCCGATTCCTCCCAATATGGAGGTGGAAGGCTCAGTTTTGACGAAGGCTATTTTAGTTGTAGGTTGATTCCATGGTATTGGTTTCTCAATTCCAACTCTCAAATCCACAACCATCCAAACAATGGTATTCACTGTCTTCGATTCCAATTCTCAATTCAAAGCTCTAATGTTGACATCCAAACGCAGCCTTAAAGTAATTAATAACTTTGATTTAAAGTTTCAAATGTTTCTTACAATCTTTTCTAACAATGAATTAGATGTTATGCAAAATACATAATAAGTTTAATAGTTTATCATACCTTGTATACTTTCCAAGATCTACCAAACCTTGTAGAGAGAGAGGGGGAGGAGAGGTAGGGGTTTGGGTGGTCAAGGCCTCAAGAGGCGAGTCAAAATGAGGATGCATGACTCGTGGATCAGGGTCAATTTGGAGCAGATATGCAATAAAGCCAGCTTGCAAGGGGCCTTGAGCAAAAAAAATGCATGCACCAGTTAGGGCACGACTTACAATAGTTGGATAGAGACTCTACCCTTAAAATCAGGCATTTTCTATGTCTGTTGGCACTTGTGCGGCGTGTTCTACGTTAGTTGGCACTTGTGCTAGGGTAAAGAATATAAGAGACATATGTAAACACATAGATATGGAAGCAATGACCTTCTTCTAGCTCATCAAGTAGATTGCAGTGGTGATTAGGACTGAACCGAAAGCGAGTAGGTGGGCTTCACCACCTACTTCCAATCATTGTGTGTGCGGGGCATACGTATATTGTGCATGCGCAAAAAAGGACTTTTTGTATGAAAAAGTAAATAAAATGGAATTTTATCTAAAAGGAAGAGCAAATAACAAGCACCTTTTGCATCGAGATACAACCATTATATGCGCGGTTTCGTGCACCGCTTCTAGAATGTGTGCCGTCATCATGCATATCTATAACATCACACGAACCCATCATCAAATTACATCACACCATGCACTAGCATAGTAGACCTAAGCAAAATGTGGGCTGGATCGGGCTAGGGCCGAGCTTGCAAAAAGTCTGGATTGATTCATCCCATAACTATTATCAAGCCCGCCCATGAACAACTTTTGGGCTAGCTATTTTTGGCTTTTTTTAGGTTGGCCTTAGATTGAACTGCGTCGACTGCCCTTTTTAGTTAGAAAACAACTCATAAAATAATCGGGTCGGCCCAGATTTTTTTTGGATGGAGAAATGCACGCTACACCCAACCCTATAAAGACCATGGGTTGGGCTTAACAGTGGGCTTGGGCCGGGCTGTCAGACTAGGTCAAGCTGGCCAAGTTTATTGAAGTATGGCGTAGAGCATAGTAGGTTGTCCGTCCACCCCTCCCCCTTGCATCCAAGGCCCGAGCAGCGCGTGAAATTGTGGCCTTACCATTTCCGCCACTTGTGGCCTAATGCATCAAACTGGAAATGCTTGATGACGGTGTCGTATACACATACTTAGTTGTGTCTAAGCACACATGTTCACCGTGTGAAGAAATCGGCAATCAGATTAGGCAACTGTGGGAGCGGTCGTTTTCATCGTTAGTTTCTAAAACATGGTTTTAGGTATATATTTTAAGCACTCTTTTTAAAGCACTCTTGGATGTGATGTAATTAAGAGACATATAATGGATTGCCCACCGCAACCAGAGCCTCTATGTATTACTTTGAAAGGTTTCCCCCTAAGTTTGGAAAAGATTGAAAAAAAACTCCATCATGACGTGACCAAAGCCCAGACTCTTTTTTTTTTCAGGGCAGACCAAAGCCCAATCTCTGGCAGCCCGCTAATGTTCGTGGCATAGTAGTGTGGCACACACCCAACTGGCCCAAATGAGTAGAAGGCCCACGAAATTTTGCCACCCTAACCCTCTATACGCGCCTAAAACTTCTTTCCCGTTGCGGCCACCAACCCCCCGTGCCTTGCCCTAGCGTCATCGTGTGAAAATGAATCTGACAAAATGGGCGGGACGCAAAAGTTTTGGCCAGTCGAGGCGCGGCTAGCCGGCGGCTGGCTGGCGACGCCGCCCTTAAATGCAGGCCCCGTCTCCGTCCCCTGGCACTTGCGCCGGCCAAAGGTTAACCTAGCCAATACGTACCTATCCGCAAACACTTGTGTGTGTGTGCTGCCGCCGCCGCCGCCGGCGAGAGAGAGGATGGACGGGGTCAGCGGGGACTTCTTCGAGCTTGTGAGGGAGGCGGCAGCGGCGGCGAAGGCCGAGCGGGAGGAGGCGGGGCATCCCCCGCTGGTTCCCGCGCAGGGCTCCTACCGCGGCGTGAGGCGCCATTACGGTAAGTACGGGGCGGAGATCCGCGACCCGCTGGACAGCGAGCGCGCCTGGCTCGGCACGTACGCCACCGCCGAGGAGGCCGCGTATGCATACGACATCGCGGCGAGGGTCGTGCAGGGGAACAAGGCCAGGCCCAACTTCCCCATCTCGCCGCCGATGCCCGGGGAAGACGACGACGCCGCTACCGCGATCGTGCTCGCCTACTTCGCCGAGCTGAGGAACGCACGCATGGCACGCGCGGAGAGGCGCGCCCAGCAGGCGGCTGCTGCTGAAGCGGTGGTGGCTCCGGCACTCGGCGGCGCAGCCCCCGCTCAGATCCACTCCGCACCTGCTGATCCGGACAACGCCGAGTTGCAGCAGCAGGAGCCTGGGGCGGCGCCGGAACGAGACCTGCCACCTGGACCTAGCACCGGCGATGCAAGCAACGTTTAGATAGATATCTGAAGAAAATCATGCAGCGTTTCATCTTTGTGTCTTGTGTGGTGTGTTCTGCTCTGCAAGCTATAAGCAGGTAGTGACTGTGTGTGTTGTGTAGTGTGTCGTTGCATGCATTGTGTGTCATCTCGTCTGTGTGTGTTTTGTTATGTGTAATGTCAACTTGTTGCCTTAGTTCCCCCTGTAATAAAGGATCAGCATGCAGCTGAATGTTGTCATTTGTTCGTGTTCTCCTGTGGTTATATTCTCTATCTGATATGATCTTAATGTGTTCCTGCTTACTATATGTACCCTGACGAGTTGTTTACTGAATTAATCTTTTTATACATTATATATATGTTGTCTGTTGTGGCCTTGTGGGTGTTTATTCTGAGATTTCCATAGCTATAGCTACTAGCTAGCTAGGCTTGTAAATGAAACCTGACTGCAAATATATATACGTAAGTAGTCTACATCTTCGGATGTAGAGACCGGATTTAAATATCCAATTTCTAAAAAAAAGAGGATTGCAAAACCACATGTATGTGCAGCTAGTACTGGTCCATGGAGTACACACAGTTGATGTGTCCTCCACCTTCAATTCACGTCAACACTCAAATGGCGTCACTTGTGGGAAACGAATCAATTTCAGGCGGCTGCTGAAGCAGGACTGGTGGCACCTCCTGTACCCGCGCTGGCAGCGGTTGATTCTGGATGGATTTGATCCCTTGATGATCTGATCCATCCATTTAGATATCTAAAGAAAATTATGTGTATAGGTGTTGGTTGTTCTGCTATAGTGTGTGTGTGTGTGTGTGTGTGTGTGTGTGTGTGTGTGTGTGTGTGTGTGTGTGTGTGTGTGTGTGTGTGTGTGTGTGTGTGTGTGATATAATGTCAACTTGTTGCTTTATAGTTCCCCTGTAATATATAAGATCGATCAGCATTGCTGAATGTAATCATGATCGAGTTCATGCTCTTCTATCCAGCGCATGGTTTTGGATCTTAGCATGCATGAGCTATAAAATAGAAATCGCGAGAATCCTGTATATATGGGGCTATTGTTGGTGTACGTGACCTTTTTTTTTTGTTATCCAGTGGTGCATCGAATTATCATATGATGCACTGCAGGTTGTCTTCCCTCGAGTCTGTTCATGCATATATGTTTCACTTAGAGTATCTGTACAGGCTGCGTTTTTTTTCTGCATTTCTTTGGTTTATCTGATACATACAATAATGCTGTGGCAGAGCCTACTAGTATCTGTGTACGTATTTTTATATATAAAAAAGCATAAGCACGTATGTATGTGCTGCAAAATCGAGCCTCATCCATCTCGTTTGGCCTTCCAATCGTTCTGCCCTAGTCCTACGTTCGCACCGGCAACATCTAGGTGAGTTGTTCAGGTGAGATTCAATTTTTGTTCTTTGGTTTTAAAAAAACCATGAATTCAGCTGTTACTTAGTGTATACATATGGAATTATGTTGTCAAAATTACAATTATATATTATCAAATTGGTAAAAATGAATTTACCAAATTCTATATGAATTTTTTGAGTGGTATAGCCTAAACTAAAATCCTAGATACGTCACTGCAATAATGCACAAAACTCCGGCGTATTCATGAGAAAAATGAGTACGTATGTTTCCATATGGTAGAAGAAATTTGATTATAATACAAAAAATGATGGTATTAGTGACAGGGGCGGAGGGAATACGCCCCCATGCTCTACTAATCCCTCTAAGGCACCTTTAATTTATATATGTATATATAGTCATTTAGATTGTTTGGTACTTTATACGGAAAAAGAATTGGCTACACCAATTAGTAATGTTAAAAATATTGAAGCATGTGATCTTGCTACTAGTCGCTAGTTTAAAATTGATACATATGTAATTTTGTTTTGGATAAAACTTGTAAAACATGGCACTATTATATATAACTAAAATCATGTGACATGAAAGTTAGTTCTATTTTTTTCATGGCACCTCCTACTCTTAAATCCCGGCTCCGCCCTTGATTAGTGACAATCATATTTTCAGATCTTTTATGTCAAAACTTGATTGATGACATAATAATATCTACAGCGGATGCCATTGCATGATTTTTTTTCAGAATGAGAAGTGATGAGGATAGAATGTGTTCTAGTGAGATCATATCATCATATGGCATATGGATTTGAATTATAGAGTGGTATATATAGCTGAACATATTCTGATGAATAAAATAATTTATTCAGACTGGTTCTAGTGAACCTTGATATCGCTGTTGACTGCATGAAACTTTTGGATATATATAATGACAAAGCTTAATTCATCAGTGACCACGTCAGCTCTTGCGATATGCACATGAACGTATGAATTTTATCGAAAATTTTCTGCTATTTATTTAGTTGATGGCATTATTACACCAATCAGAATAGCAAAGCTTGCCAAATGTAACAGGTTTCCAGAATATTATTGGTCCACCAAAATTACATGCATGTTTGGTAAGGGTAATAAATTTGATAATGATTTATCTCATATAAAATTCTTGAATATTGTATATTAGTTTGTGGATAATGTGCCTAAGGCACGACCCTCAGTTGATTCAGCTTAGGGGATGTTGATCCATGAAAACACTGGTACTCAAAGAAGAGCAAGATTTATATTACAGTGAACTTCTCGGTTTTATTGGAGCTTGTATTTATTTTATATTGAGTATTACATTTTCCATTCTAATTATCATTCCAATTCCTATATATATTTCCTTTATGACCGTACCCCTTCGGCTCTTCCTAGTTATATATAATATTTTTCTTCACTCTCTCTTCTTCCCCGCAAGACAGCAAATGTTGGATTCTATTGATGAAGTTAAAGAAGAATCTCCATTATTGTCTATATTCCAAAGGAACTTAATAAGGTTCTGGAATCCTAATTCCTAATAAGGGGGATGTTTTCGAGATATTCAAGATATCAGATCAGATAGGATAGTATTTAGTGAAGATTAATCAACGACATATGCATGCATATAATTTCATATCGAGAAACCTGAGAAGCGGTTACCAGTCAATGATATGCAATTTGGAATTTCTGTAACTATAAACGTGGTACTTCTTGTAAGCTGCATCAAAGAGAAGCATATGATCGAACACACAGTACGTGTGATAACAATTAATATTATACTGCATGTGCATGTGCTCAACTTGAACTTCTAATCAACATCAGTCTACTTAATATGAGAGCCTTTCTTTAAAAAAAAAACTATCCACTTCGTTGTTTTAGATCAAATATAATCAATATACCAGTCTTAATATGCAGAGCCTTTCTTTTTTAAAAGCTTATCTACTTCGTTAATTGTTTTGGATCTTACAAACTGAAGATATACTCTATGAAAATTAAACCTTATCAAATTACCATAGCGACAGAAAATATCAGAACAGTACATTTACATTTAACAATATCAGTCTTAATATGCAGAGCCATTGTTTCTTAAAAAACTTACGACTCTGTTGTTTTAGATCTTACAATTTATTCCATATATAGGTGAAGATTTCCTTGAAAGGTTAACCTGGCCTTATCAAATTACCATAGCTATGGAAAATATCAAAACAGTTTACATTTAACATTATTTGTGGTGAGTCAGTGTCTATTTGATGACGTTGTCAAGCCTTAGTAGTTAGTATCATCATACAAAACTATATAAGAGCACTCCACTATGGGTGCATTTGGCAGGGCTTCTACTGGCTCCGCTCCGCGCACGAAGCCGGGAGCCCTGCCAAACGGCCTAAAAAAACAGCTCCGAGCGAGGAGCACCTCGATCCTCACGACTCTGGAGCCGTTCGGTCTGGGGGGGGGGGGGGGCTGCAAAAACGAGCTACCCCGCGGCTCCGCCCCGCCTTTTGCCAGTCTTACCCCCGATGGACCCCATCGGGGCACGGCGGTTGCAGGGGCGCGGGAAGGTGGTTGGCAGTTGCAGGGGATGCACTCGATGGACGGGGACGACACGACTCGGTGATGAAGGCTGGGAGGGAGGCCACCGCCGAAGAGGGAGCCGCCGCAGAGAGCACCGCCGCCTCTAGCCTCCCGGACGACACAGCGTAGTGAAGGGGGCGGAGGTGGCCGGCGACGGCGCAGATCAGTGCGAGGCTTGCAGGGCCGGCGGAGGAGCGGACCGGCGCGAAGCTTCCATGGACGGCTTCTTCCCCTGCGTGAGGCTGCCATGGCCGGCGAGGAAGCTCCGCGCGGGCTCCCGCCACGGTGTGGGGAGATTGGCGGAGGGCGGGCCCCGCCGCCGGCGAGCATGGGTGGCGGTGGAGGAGCTCCGCTCGGGCCGCCTCCATGGTCGCGGTGGAGGAGCTCGGCGGGAGGGCGGCGGGCGCGGAGGCGGGCGCCGGTGGAGGCGGAGGGAGGGGGGCTCGACGATGACGCGCGGCGGTGGACGCGGCCGGAGGCGGCTTGGGGACGGCGTTGGCGAGGGTAGGGTCGTGCGGTGCGCCGACGGGGGTTGGCTTGGGGTTGAATGGATAAGGCGGCCGGTGGAGATAAGGGATGGGGTAGAGATAAAGAGAGGGAGTGGATAAATAAATAAAAGAAAATGGACTAATGAGAAGGAAGAAATAAAAGAAAAAGGGAAAAAATAGGAGGAAATAAAGGAAATAAAAAAGAAAAGAGAAGGGTGTTATGGACATCTCACATTCTTATCCACGTTACTAAGCTAGGAGAAACTGTTTTGCCAAACGTTTTCCCAAAACGGATTCAACTCCACCGCAGAATCCGCTCCACCAGCACAGCCACAGCCGGAGCTGCCACAGCCGCAGCCAGAGCCCTGCCAAACACACCCTATAGATTTCTCTCAACTCTCACGTTGCCACGTCAGCATCCACCCTCCCCTCTCTTGAGACTCTTCTTTAGTCAGGCACGACCTGCTTCTTTACTCTGCAATTAGCACGACACCAAAATTTTTTACTCAGGCACGGCCAGACTGCAGCTCAAAAGGCTAATTAGCACGCATGCAGTTAAGTGAATCACTACGGTCCCTAATAATGGTGGCAGATGAAGAGCCTAAGCCTCTCACTCATAAAATTGGGAGCACGGCATGGAGTGCCAGACGGCTGCTCGCCTACCACGCTGTGCCTTGCCTGTCGGAGTCTACTATTTTTTCTTTCTCATTTAGCATTCTCGCACACTGTTTCTGGCCTTAGTAAGTTTTTTATTTTGATTTTCCATCCTGTGAGTTTGTAGACCTACAACTTGCACATATTGTAGTGTGATTTTGAGTTTCATGCATGCAATATGATGTCAAGAGCAATCCATTTGTCGCATATATGCCTTCGAGCAAGATCTCGCTGAAGTTGTTGGTGGAGATCAAGTCGAAGCGGTCCTTTACGCAGAGGTCGGGAAGGAGTTCATGGACTTCATCTTTAGCTTGCTGGCACTTTGGATCGCGTTGTGGTGAGGTTTGTGTCCGCTAACACCATGCATGACATCATGGGTGCCTATACTATAGTGTCGACCACATGTGTGCATCCTACTACCATCAACGTCGATAAAAGATCATCATGTTCATATATTCGTTACCCATGAAAAGTTTTCTTTATTCGAAATTCTACGATTTCATGTTTTCAGCAAACTCCAGCTAAGTGATTATTTGTAATACTTCGTGCTCTTTATTATTTTATTTATTTATTTTCATCATTTGGTCATAATTTATCAAAAAACATTTTTAAGTCTCGCAGCAACGCGCGGAGAATCACCTAGTATATATTGGGTGACTGCAAAACACCCGGCCAGCTGCTAATGTAACTTCAGTTAGATCCTTGTTTAATTTAGCACTGTTTTAATTCACGAGTAATTCAGAATAAATAGTATTTCTTTGTCGGGCATATAGAACTTCCGTCTGCTTCACTTTATTTAATTTTTTTCAATGCATGCAGGAGCCAGCAGTTTGGTAATGGGACGACCATCTCCGCGACACATATCATGCAGTAATGAACCAGCGAAAAGTGTTGACAACCTCCAATGCTTTGTATATATATTGGGGTTTCTTTTAACGGACTGCATATCGGGGGTTGGAGTTATTGTTTCTTGTTATTGTGCCTGTTTGTAGCTCCATTAGCCATTGCTATTTTTCTGCTTTTATACATCGAAATGGTTTTGGTACCAAGGTGAGAGTAAGGAGACATTTTTTCCTAGGATTCCCTTGATGCCTGTCAATTTTAGAACCTCATGCATGATGTTATTTATATATATATATGACTTGCAAGCATACATATGCTACCAACTTAACCATGACATCATGTTTGTATGTTCGGAGTATATCAGGCGGCGGATAAACATAAATAAAACTGCGAAGCAAGATCTTTGGCGCGGCGGAATGAAATAAACACACGTAGTCGTTTGTAATTTTCTTGCAGCCACGACTACTCAAGACTTGATGCATGTGATACCTTTTACCGTGGCGTTTTTCAGATGTAAAAAATGCTCCGTCAATATATGACTGCTTCATTCGCCTCTGATTAAAGTAGGGCATGGCTGCTACATCCCGGAATCATCATCATATATATTAGCATTCGATTGTGACGACCTGATGATGATTAAATTCCTCTCGCCGCCTGAGACGTACTGATGACCGACCGTGTTACGTTGGAAGCATCAGATCGATCAGCGTTGCAGATGTTACCCTCGGAAACACTCAACCCCCCATGTCAAACAACGCGCATCGATTTCTTATCTCTTACCACAGGCAACCTAACAAAGGTGCTGATCAAGAAGAGACAAAAATGCAGCGAAAGAGATCAGACCCTGGCATGCAATGCTTGCAAGAGCCACGTGCACGACGGCAACGCTTCCCACATTGACCATTATCCAGGCGTCCTACCCCCGGCCGAGAGAAAGCCAGCGACGATTCTGCCGAGACGGGGTCTGAACTCAGAATGCGACGGCAACAATAAGCTAGGAAATGCAAGGAGACTACTGGGGAGAGAGATCGACGACTTGGTTTCGGTAGGTAGCCAGGACACCGTAGGAATGTCTCTGTGCACACCAAACCGCGTCACCACCTTTGCTGCTCTTCCCGTCCGAATCCCGTCTATAAAAGTACATGGCCGAATTGGGTTGCCACTATTTTGCAGCTCTCCTTTTATTAGAGGATTGCCAGAATTCCGGCCAGCTTTCACCTGCCTTCCATCTCGATCTCCCTGCCGTTGTTGCTGTGCCTCTTTCTCCCTCCTCTCTCTGCAGGGGAAGGAGGGGGACGAAGAGACCTCAAACCAAGACCTCGCCGTCGCCGGCCACCCGGTCAATCGGGTCCTCGATCTCCAGGCGTATATGGCAGTGAGTGCTTATTCGTTTTTTGCTTGTGAATATTCTCTTCTAGTCCAAATTATGTGCGTCTTTGTTAGCAATTTTGATGATTAATCCCCGGCATCATATCCATATGAGATCATTTCTGGAATTAAGAAAACATCTTCTCTTCTCTTCTCTGAATTATGTGCGTCTTTGTAGAAATTTAGAATGATCAATCAATCCCGGCCCTAGCATAACCAAGAGAACGTTTTGGAATTAAGAAAACATCTTCTCTTAGCTTCTCTCTGAATTATGTGGGTCTTTGTTAGCAATTTAGAATGATCAATACCTGGCGTAACTAAGAGAACACTTTGCACTTATGAAAATATCGTTCGATAAACTTGTGCTGATTCATATATATATACAAAATTCATTTCACATTGAAATGGCATAGAACTGGATACCTCTGCCGTCACAAGTAGTTTCATGATGGATGGGCACATATGATCCTTGCCTTGATGCTTTTTCGCATAAACTCATAGTTAATAGTACATGTTCATCTTTCTTGAGATGGCCAGCAAGAATTTAAAAGACACAATAATGCAAGTCACCGAAATGATTTGCTTTCACTTGAAGATGTCTCCACGTTCGAGGGATAAGAAAACACTCCCTTGAATGAACACGTCAAAGAATCTTTTTTTTTTGTTTAGATACTCAATCACTTTTGTATAGCATAGAAAGCACACGGTTCCGTTTTCTACTGGGAGGCACGTTGTTTTCACTTACAGCACCAACCAGCAGCAAATCTGAATTATTGGCACGAAGAGAAGAGTTGGCCCGTAATCATGTGAATTCATATTCCATAGTGATGATCGAGCACTTTTGTTCAACAATTTGCCACTGGGTTCTTAGCCATTCGAATGACTTCGTGATGGCATTAGTGGATTTAATCAACGGATTATGATCCAATACATGAAATTTCGAGGCACCTGAAAACATGGATTTTTTCATTGTTCATTCAAGAAACGCCCCACCGTACCCAAATTCGGCACCTGGGAAAGGGACAATGTCGGCTACACGGCCTACTTCGACAGGGTGCGCGAGAACAAGGGCGCCACCGCGCCGCCGCTGCACCGGCCGTTCAACCCCAACGACCCCGAGGAGGGGCCCATGATGAGCGTCCCTCGGCCGTCGTCGTCGTCGAGGCCGGCGACCTCGGGCGGCCGCCACGGGCATCAGCTGAGGCGGCCCGACGAGCAGACCGCCCACCACCGGCAAGCCGGGGGCACCAGCAGCGCGGCGTCGGACCGGGCCGGCAGGGGCGCCGGCGAGCAGAGCAAGTTCGCGCCGCCGCTGCAGTTCCAGCCACGGCCGAGCCCACAGCAATCGGCGGCCCAGCACCATGGCGGCGGCCACCACCACCAGCACCGCGGTGACCAATACCAGCCCCAGCACCAACGCCAAGCCGCGCATGGCGCTGGCGGCGCCCAACGCGCCCAGCATGCGCAGAGACACCACCACGTCCACCAGCCGCGCGCGAGGTCCGCCTCGCCGCAGAGCAGCGCCCCGGTGAGAGTCCTAAACCGACCAGCTAGATCTTCCCCACGCACGCGTGGTTGTTGACGATGCCGTACGTCTTGGTTTTGGCAGAACCGGCAACGGCCGTCGACGGTGCCCAAGTTCGGCGTGTGGGACGAGCAGACCGCCGAGTCGGCGGCGCAGGGTTTCACGGTGCAGTTCGAGAACGTGAAGCGCCACCGGGATGGGGCCCGGGCCGCCATGCCGGCCGTGCCGCGCGCGCCGTCGCCGCCGGAGGGCGACGCGGCGAGGCGCGCCCATCACCATCAGAAGACCCCCTTCGTGTCCAAGGTACATACTACTGTGACTGCTGATCTGCACTGTTGCCGTGTTGTACATACGTACGGCGTTCACCGATCAGTTCTGCATTCGTTTTGTTGTGCGCAGATGTTCGGATGTTTTCTTCCCGCGGACAAAGACCGAGAACGCCGATGCATCTGAATGAACAAGCGACCTTGCAATTAATGGCGTATCTTCAAACATCCGTTCCCCATGACTGTCTTATGCGAGGCTTAGCATGTTCTTTTCATTTCATTCATTCAGTTGTTATTTGGTGATCGAGAGCCGGCCGGGGGACAGAAGGGTTTCTACACATTTTATGATGTACGTACATGGATGTTTATATTGTCCTGTAATATATTTAGATTAATTATCGAGCATCATAGATTTGATCTTTTCTAATAAGCTAAGACGTAATGTTTCGACAAAAATATTAAAATTGTTCTAAACACAAAAAAGTATATCCCAAGCAATGCAAAGAAAAATGATCATGAAATGATCACGTCAAAAAATATAAATTGTTGTGAGTAATTAGATGACAAGTAGACATGAGAATTATATTGTTGTTCTAATAAAAATATCCCGTGTCTAACTGGGAAGCAATGCGAATGAAATGATCATGACCAGTGGCCGCATAGCTTTCTCGTGCTGTGAAGCAAGCATGAAATGCAGCATTCATGTTATGCATTTCAATTCTTGAAAGCCGTATGTATAAACTTTTGCCGCCACCCATGCCTGATAAAGCACGAGAAAGCTATGCGGCCACTGGTCATGAAGCAACCAGTCTTCTCTTTAAGCCGTATGTATAAACTTTTGCCGCCACTCATGCTGACAAAGCAATGTCAAACACACCAATATGCATCAGGTGTGCCACATCAGTTGGACTGTTAGTAGCTTAGTGTGGCTGGCCTAAATGGTGGCAGTAACTAGAGCTGGCCCTAAGCTCAGAATGTGTCTCAGTTGCCACCGGCAGCAGCAACAGGCCCAAGCAGCTGAACTGCCGGGAATCCGGGATGAAGACGCGTGGCATACTGGCATGGCGTCGTGCAAGTTGGCGCAGGGTGACTTTGCGGAGCAGGATGTGACGATCTTGTTAGAACTTAGTAAAACATATGATACTACTTCAGTAAAAAAAGAGAAAAATAATACAACTTAGTAGAACATATGATACTACTTCAGTAAAAAAAGAGAAAAATAATACAGTTTCAGTGTAGTATCACCCAAACAGAGAAAAATAATACAGTATCAGTGTATCGCCCAAACAGAGCCACCCGCAGTTTCTTCCATCCCAAAGCACAAGTGGGAGTCCTCACTCACTAGGCCATTAGTAAGGATGGTAAGGGATCATGGTCTTTATTCGTTCTTTATAATTCAACTCAATTTTAATTATTATCAGCTTAAAATTGTATAGTATCTCTATAGTCTGAATCCGGATCGAGTCCAAGCTCGAGCATGGGATTGGGCCACGTCGCTGGCAAACCTTGGCCGTTTGATCTACAGCAGCTTCCCTATCCCCTCCCCAATAAAAAAGTAGCTTTATAGGGGATGAAATCATCTCCAGCAGCTTCTCTATCCCCTCCAGTTTTTTTCTCCATTGACTAAAAACCCTTCTCCATCCCCTCTATAGAGGGAACCTCTCATCCACCCCTATTCAGTGGGGCCCACACGAGAAAAGATCAGATCGAGTCTGTGTCAACCCGATCGAGCCGCCGCCGCCTCCTGGTCTTGTCGGCGGCGCCCGCCTTCCCCTGATCCCCTCGCTCCGCTCCATTACTCGCGCGGCCGCGCCCGCCTTGCACTTGCCCCCGCCGTGCAGGTCCTGGCCGCCAAGTTCCTCCTCCAGGGCAGCACCGGTCCGCGACCTGGCCTACGATGTCGAGGACATCCTCCAGGACTTCGCGCTCCGCTCCGACGACAAGGCGTCCCAGTGGTGCGTCCTCCGCACCCTGTGGGAGAGGCGCGGCATCGTCAAGGGGGTCAAGGAGCTCAAGGCCCGGGTGGAGGACGTGAGCAGCCGGAACCTGCGCTACCGCCTCGTTAAGGGCGCGTCCGCCTCCAAGACGGCCGCTACATCTTCCTTCTGCAGACACCACCGCAGCGCCACCGCGGACAGCGAGCAGAACGACACCGGCTGCCCCTTCCACCGCAGCGCCACCGCGCCGGCGCCACCAGCTGGCGCCGACATCTCCTTCCCCTGGTTTTTAATCTGTGGTTTTTAATCGCGGGGGATTATATTGCGTGAGCAATTTGCGAGTTCAACAATTGAAGAAATATGATTTAACTGGTGCTGTTTGTGCAGAGGAGAAGACTGCTACGGTGAAGACAGAGGAACCTGCGCCGACGGAGGAGCAGAAGCCAGCAGCAGTCGCAGCAGGAGGAGCGACGCGCAGGGCCGGGCCGTCGGCGGCGGCCAACCCCGTCGACTTCTCCACCATGATGAATGTACGCAGCTGAGGCATCATCACCACCTTCCTGCTTGCGTAGTCTCACTAGCTCTCTGCATCATAGCATAGCAGCATGTAATCCATATATTTTCGAACTTAACAATGAATTGCACATATGTGTGAAGAAGCTGAGTGGAGATTAATTGAGCTGAATTTGATCGTATCACAACTGAAGTATACCAGTTTTTTGTGGTCCTTGCACTGTTGGTTCGATTTTGGCAAACCAATTTCTAGCAATATCACTTTTTTTGATTAAGTAGTTTCATATCACTTACTCCATGATTTCACTTGGAAATCGATGTGTTTTGTATGTAGTATTTGATTTACTACTTGGAAATTGATTGAATGAACGAATCGGTGGAACAGGACCCGAGCATCAAGGAGATGGCTGAGCAGATCGCCGAGGACCCGGCGTTCACGCAGATGGCGGAGCAGCTGCAGAAGACGGTGGTGTCCCCGCGGCAGGCGGCGCCCCAGGCGGCGGCGCTGGACCCGCAGAAGTACGTGGCGACGATGCAGCAGCTGATGCAGAATCCGCAGTTCGTGGCGATGGCGGAGCGGCTGGGTAGCACGCTGATGCAGGACCCCGCCATGGCCGCCGTGCTGGGCGGGCTCACCAACCCGACGCACAAGGAGCAGCTCGAGGCCCGCATCGCACGCATGAAGGAGGCCCCACGCTCAAGCCACGAGAGCGGCATCTTCACCGGATGCGGCAGGAAATGCCTTGGTGACTGCTGCCTCCCTGGCGGCGGCGTTCAGCAGCGCGAGAGGCGGCCTGGTTGTGTTGGTGTCGGTCTTGGAAGGCCCAGCGGACTTGGCCGGAGTTGCGGACGCATAGGCGCCGCTGCTGCAGTCTTCAAAGATTGAAGATTTGGGGAGGGGAAGGAGAAGCTGAGGTGGCGCGGTGTGATCTACAAGTTGGGAAGGAGAATAGGGAAACTGCTGGAGCAAAATGTGTTTTAGGGATGAAAATATTTTTACTCCATCCACAACAACTTATATAGGGAATGAAATTTACTCCATCTGCTGGAGTTGCTCCGAGCCCGGAATCAATCGGATAGACGTCCGCGATCACAACTGACCTCTCAATCGTCCCGAAGAACTGTCTCGTTCTGAGACACCTCTCTCTGTCGCGGCTTCATCCGAGCGCCCGCAACGGCAACCCCTTGCACCGTCTTCCATAGCAATGCAATACCTGCTCCGACGCGAGGAACAAGATGAGATGCGTCAGGGAACTGTTTTCCCATTGGCACCGGCCCGGGCAGGCAACTTGCCTACCGTCCATGCAAAGATCCGTGCTTTGGCCCACATCATCATTTTCTAATATTTGGAGGTCCCTCCCGCTTGTCTGCCCTTTGCCTCGCTTGGTCAGGCGCAAACGCGCAGTGCACCCCAGTGCACACCACATACCACACCACCACCAGTGCGGCAGCGCATTCTTTTCCACCAAACGCCATGCTCGAATTTCATTACCGAGGTAACGAAATTACAAAGTTTCAGTCGACATTACAATGTTCCAGCTAAAAGACAGAAATAACGACCACACTCACTGCAGCAAGTTTTCCAAACCCTCAGCATCGAAACTGGACACAGGGCAATCCCTACTGAGGGGAGTAGCAGGTAACACAAAAGACAGTTTTCTACAGAGCAACCAGATACGTTCCTAACTCAAACCAGCCGGATCCCGCTACACTGAGATAGCAACAGCCTAACACCTCCTCAGCTATTGATGCTTTTTCTTGCAAACCCGATCTACAGCATGACGATTCAGCATTGCTTCTTCCCCAACATCTCCCTACTGCAGCAACACCGTCCCTGCGCCTGGATCATCTTGGTGCGTCATATGAGTGTGGAAGGTCGATCATCTTGGTGCGTCATATGAGTGTGGAAGGTCAGTGCCGCGTTTTTGAGCATCTCCGCGCCGGCTTCTAGGATCTCTTTGGAGTCGTCCTTCTGAAGACCTGCCCAATAAGATACCAATGATGAAGCTAAACAGATGATCTCACTAGGAGATCTGACATGTTTTCCCTCAAAACACACCATGTTGCGAGTTAATTTTCCACATAGCCCAGCAGACAGCGGAGAGCCCCACCATATGAATTTTCTTATTAGCTGGAAGGAACATATTGCTCCATTCCCAGTATCGAGACAAGTTCGACGCTCTACAGTTACCTCCAATCACCCATGCTATCAGGCTCTAGATATATCTGGCAAGATAGCACTCAAAGAATAGATGAACTATACTTTCATCTTCATTGCGAAAGCTACATCTCTTACCCATCCGGACCCACATCAATTTGCTTTGCAGAACATTGAAGCTATCCTTTTCTGTACAATCGTGTTTCACACATTTACACATTATAGTTTGTTCTTTTCATTTTTTGTAATAATTCAATACCTCGACCATGCATCCTTTATTTTTGTTAGAATATCATAATATTTAATTATTTTCATATATTCACACATCCTTTCTGGAGTCAAGTTTCATATATATTCACACATCCTTTATGAAATCAAGCAAGTATTTCAACATGTTCTTAAACAAATAAATAGGCCATTTTTTTAATCATTTCAACATGCAACGTTCACACAACATGTGCATACAATATGATCCGTACTCATTCAAATCTCAAACTTTAGAGGGGGCTGAGAGAAGAGATACAATGTGACCCGTACACCTCACACCTGGAGTTTCAAAATACATGGTTCCTTACAATCTGTGTAACCAAAATGAAAGAGTTCTTTAATTGTCCATTCACTTACCATGAAATATTCATTTACCATCACGTCATCGAAACCCATTGATCCAATCCAATCTGGAGTCCATATTACACCCTGAAAATGTATTTGTAACATTCAGTAGTCATGTTGGATGAACATGTATGGGGGGCAAAAAAAGAACAAAACAGATAGAAATTGATGGAAGGAAATGGTGTCATCCAGTGGCTGTTCTTGTTAGACAAAACAACAAGAATGAGCAGATATCATGAGAAGAGTGCAATTAAAGTGCCAATTGCATGACTGACTTTTTATTTCATCAATGTTTTAAGTAAAAAATGTGTCATTTGGCATATAGCTAGACACTCGTTTACTTATTATTTAGCTTGAGCAAATAGCCTGTTCAAAAATAATTCTTGCTTTCAGTGTGCATTACGACATTATTAGTATATAACTTGACACTTTGTACATGTACCGTCACACTTCTGAAGTAGATAAGGGTATTTTCATACAAAATGATGTGTATACTAGCATATATGAACTAGAACCAGAAAATGATGCAATTTACATGTAGCTTAGCATACCAACAACATTCCGGATTGCATGCATTGTGTATTATCTTTTCAACTTTCTAAAGTTAAGGAAATAGTTAACGAAGAGCGGAGCAGAAAAAAACATTGTGGTCTTACATTAATAGGGCAGACTGGTCAAAACTTGCTAACTCAAACAATCTGAATGGTTAGTAAATGTCTATATGTTGAAACATGAAAGTAGCACATGACAATTTGGTAAATAAACGAAAATGTCCCAATGAATGCATCAGAAGACATTGGAAAAAGCAGCACATAACATCTAAACCACATAGAAGGCATGAAGATTTGATAATGACACACAGCTAACAATATTTGAGCAGCAACGGAAAAAATAAAGGAAGTAACATAAGGTGCGTTAGATAGGACTGCATATCGAAATTACATGTTCCAGAAAGTTTAGTGGCAAAGATAGGTTGAGACATAAAACTGAATGACCACAATTGTCACTAACAGAGATGCAAGATAAGAAAAGTAGTGTAATAGTACATATGCCAAATGACCGGTAACAAGATCAGATCAAATTCTTTAAATGTTCACCAAACAAAATGACCTTGTCCAATCATGCATCACTCCTAGACTACGAGATGGAAAATGAGACAGTGGCCACGGTAAAAGCAACTAGTGCTATCCTAAAAATAAACGTACCATCTGTAACAAACTAATAATACTACAAACATAAATGAATCATCATCTAGTTAGTTGTGCTGTTTTCAGTACATGACATCGGCATGAGGATGTGCAGTCCCAACTCCCAATCCATGACTTTCCATTTGATACCCATAGCTTGGTGATCTAAAATATTTAATTATAGATAAATGATAAGAGAAACATACATTCGCTGCCACTTCACAAGTACTACACATGTTCTTGAACCAATATTTGTAGCATTTCTAGGATCCAGTCCCTGAATCAATATTTACACAATAAAAGTACTATAAAACCTATAAGTACTAACATTTGGTTCTGAGAGTTTTGCACAACTCTTTTAAATGGAAAAAACTAGGATATTCTTTTCAAAAATACACAGTGTGATATGTATTCATACTAGGATCTTTTCAAAAAATAAAAAACAATCTTCTCTAAATCCGAACTTGTGTGTAGGATCTAGTCACATAGAAGGGGGGTTGAATATGGGACTTGTTTTCAAGCTCTAAAGGAAAAACGAAAACCTTAACCTATCAACTAGTGTTGCCCACACTAAAACGGTTCTTCTCTACTTCTAGAGCACACTAACACAAGTTTCCTTAGCAAATAACACACTAGGAGGCAATAAGACAACCTAGGCAAGATATGAAGCACACAAGCGAAACAAGCTAGAACAAAGACAAGAAACTTGAGAGCGGAATTGAAATGCCGAAAGTAAGTGCTAGAAGTAAATAAGATGGACAAGAGGCGATCGAATTTTTTCCCCGTGGTATCGAGAAGTTGACGCTTCCCCCTAGTCCACGTTGGAGCACTCACTTAGAGTATCGCTCCCCCTTGAGTCACTAAGACACAAGTGCTCACTAAGAGTACCCGTTCTCCATCTCCGGAACGGTGGGTCTCGAACCGTGTACACCAAGCTTGTCTTGAGGCTCCCATAATCTCCAAGAGCTCACCAAGAACCCCCAAGTCACCTAGACCGTCTAGGAGCCGTCAAACTCCAAGAGTAACAAGCCCGCAAACCTTCACTTGACCTGAGCACTCAGCTAAGCCATGGATGCACCTTGAAACTCTTGCTCACTAAGAAAGAACACCTCAATGAAGAGGAAGAGAAATTCCAATAAGAAAGAACACACTCTCCTTCTCTCCTAGGTCAAGAGATCTTCGCAGTGGCAAAAGGCGGCTCTAGAGAGGCAGGGGGGCTTATATATAGGCCTAGCAAAGGTGGCTAGCCGTTGGAAAAGTCCTCTGAAAAAGTTGTACCGTCGGATGAACCGATGGTGCCCCCCTGCAAAGCGTCGGATCATCCGGTCACTCACAGCGCCCAATATAGCCGTTGAACCTTGAAACCCAGACAATACACCGACGCTATACACCGACGCCTCGTCGGATCATCCGGTGCTGAAGGCACCCCGCCCGGGGCGGTACTGTATGATTTGAAACAAACCGTCGGATGAACCGCTGTGAGCACTAACCAGGCGTCGGATCATCCGGTTGCCGGCGAATCCTTGGCGCGTCTCTCGTTGAATTTAAATGCAACCGTCGGATGAACCGATGGTCAAGGCGTCGGATCGTCCGATGCTTGAGCCCGCACCCTTGACCGTAACCGTAGCCAAACCCTAAGGCGTCGGATGAACCGATGCCTGTACCGTCGGTTCATCCGAAGGTCCATTTTGAACCAGTTGGCTGCAGAACTCATCCGGCGCGTGTAAAATATAGGGCCTCGGATCATCCGACGCTATGAAGTTCATTTCAACTCATCCAATTCAGCGCCTTTGAGTTTTCCGTCGATTCTTTTGCTTCAACCTTGCTTCCATGAACTCTCTGAGCTAGATAGGATCCAAGGAACATGAGTGTGCATAAATTATGGCTTTCGAGTGCATGGTCAAGCTACTAGTGTACGAACCCCTCTTAATAGTACGGTCGAAACTACAAACTAGTAATCCAAGTGTCCTTCAACTCCTTTGCGACACTTGGAACTAACAAAGTCCTTAGCCTTGCGTCTTCGACCGCATTGAGCCCATAAATTCAAATTGAGGGGTCTCATTCCATTCAATACTCGTGACAATAACCCAAATAGAAATCCGCTTCAAAACAACGGTTAGTCACAAGCATATGGTTGTCATTTATCATCGAAACACACCCTTACCAAAGGTGCGAAAGGGCCTAGATCGCTACAATCTCCCCCTTTTTGGTGATAGATGACAACACGAGTAGAGATATACGAAAATTTGAATTAAAACCATATAAACTCTACTTCTAATGCATGAAAAAGAATAAGCGGTAAACACACATGCATTAAGTAAGCACACAAGCATGAGAAGACATGTAAGCCATCAACATACACAAGATCCAAATACATGTCTCATCACGAAGAGCCACAAAAGCGAGAGAGAGGCTACAAAAACTCCAAAACCTGCACTCTCCCCTAACTCCCCCTATCTCTACTCCCCCTATCTATCTCCCCCTTTGGCAACAAGCACCAAAAAGGAGACTAAGCCTGAGGCGGAGAGGAAGGATCCGGCGGTGAAGTGGAGACGACTCGCGAAGGTCGCACAGAGAAGCCGGAAGCGTCGTCGTCGTCGTCCTCCTCGCTGAGAAGAGACCAAGCCGGAGAGGTAGAGCCCGGAGCCGGAGGAGGTGGTGCTGGAGGAGCTGTAGTCGTCCCGGTGCCTGAAGTCGGAGTCGGAGTAGACGCGGGAGCTGTAGTAGCCTTGGGAGCAGGAGGAACAGTGTCGAAGGCAAGTGCTGCTGAGATCTGCTCCGTGATCGCGCGAATGTAGTGGTCCTCCCCGTCCCAAACCCTCTCGCCCTCGGCGTAGAGAACGTCGGAAGAGGTGTAGACGCCGGTGGGCTAGGCGAGTGGTGCGAGCCGGTGTCTCGAAGACGAGTGCTCCCCGTGGTAAGCGGAGACACCGGGCCGTGACGTCGTAGGTGGGGTCATCTGTAGCTGAGCCAGGAAGGAGGAAGTGACCGCAGCCGGTGGTGTCGTCGTCTGAGGTACCGCGAACGCCCCTGTCTGAAGTAGTGGTGACTGAGGGAAAGTCGCCAGGGGAACGTTCACGAACCCGCCTGCTGGAGGAAGAGGAGGCGTCGGGTCGCCCGAAGCTCGGCGCGGGTAGGTGGCCGAGGTGGCCGAAGTCCCGACCGCCGGAAGAGCCGACCAAGGCAACCGGACATGAACGTGAACATCCGCGAAGCCAACATCCGGTGCCGTAGCATCCGCCGCCTCCGAGCCTCCCCGCCGCTCGTCGGATCCCCTCGAGAATCACCCGCCGCGACTCCCCGGTACCGCCGGAACCGAGCCTCGCATCCGCCGCCGTACCCGGAGGGTCGCCCGAGTCCGAGCGACCATAGCCGTGAGCAGCCGAAGTGATCCGGTCCGGGCCGGGTCACCCGAGCAAGGGAGATCGTGAGAACCGGTGACTCGGCCCTCTCGCCGGCACGGCAAGGTGGAGCCTCCTGCCTCGTCGTCGTGGGACCGACGGACTCGAAAATCGGCTCGTCGGCCGGGAGCACCGTGAAGTCCTCGTCGTCCACCGGAGGACTCGTCGTCGCGGGCGAGGCACGGGGGAGAGGGGCCTCGGCCGCAGCAAGGGTGGCATCCTCGTCGTGCTGCCTCGTCCATGGCCGCCTCTCGCCGCCGCCCCTAGCCTCGAAGTGTCTCCTCGGCTCTCCTCATGCCTCTCGGGCCTCTCCTCCCCGTCACCCTCGGCATCGGAGGCCGGTAGGTCGGGAACACGAACTTCGATGCCTCAAGCATCCCAACGTACCGCTGAGCCTCGAGCCGGGACGCGCCAACCGATCCGAAGTGAGCGAAGGGGCTGCTGTCGTGTCATCCCCATGCCATCCATAATAGCATCCTCGATCTCAGCTAGCATGATATCCACGAGGTCAAAGGGGCGCTTCGCCATCACGTACATCAGGAGCCACTGCTGCACCCCCGTCAAAGACTCTCGCGTTCCCCCATCCTATAAAGCACGTACCTTCGAGAGCGTAGTGAACGACGTACGCCTCACGGATCAGACGGTCAGGTGTCCTGGGTGTACCGGGGAGGAACGGTGGCTGGAACAGAAAGCTGATCTCCTCGTCGGAAGGTAGAACTGGGGAGTGTGCACGACGAGGAGGGTCGACGTCGGGGTACGCCAGGTAGTGAATAGAGTCGTCGTGTAGGTCCACCTGAAGTAGCTCTGCTATCCCCTCTCGAGTGAGCCGCTGCTGCTGACCCATGAACATAAACCTAATAGCGACCCGGTCAGCGTCGACGTAGACAGTGGCGTAGAAAACCCTGACCCAGTCGGGGACGTAACGTGACCTCCGAGTCACTAGGTCCACCAGTCCTCGCTGGTAGTCGAAGAAGGGTAGTATCGCCTCTCCAGCTGCAGCTGCCCTCAAAGCTGTGAACTGTAGCATACGGTGCTGGCTGAGCTGAGACTCTCTGTGAGTGTAGGAGGCGTAGAAGCTCTCCTGGAGAATCGTCCAGAACCGGGGGTCACACTCCTCTCTGGCCCTGGGGAACCACTGGTCCTCTGGCACGCTCCTCAAACGCCGGATCTTCGGCCCCGGCAAGTGACGGAGGTCGCGGAGATAAACTCCGAAAGCCTCTGCGCGTGGACCTCTAGGGAGCTGGGGGTCTAGAGCCTGCTGCTCTCTCTCTCTCTGTGAGCTCCTCTGCTGCAGCTCTCCTCTGTCGCGGTGTCGGCTGTGGCTGAGTGTGACCACCGCGTGTCCGAGGTCCGGACTCCGGCCGCGTGAGGGTGGTGTCTCCCCGACCGCTCCGTGGTCCGGTGCCCTCTCGCCCGACCTACGTGGCCGCCGCCGCCGCCGAGTCCGCCGCTCGCCCGCCGCTCGCTCGCTCGCTCACCCCCGGTGTCGCTCCCCCCTAACTCTGTGTGCCCTCGGAAATACGAATGCCCCTCCGAGGCGTCCCCGAGTGTCGGGCACCGCTAGCACGCGCTCCCACTCCTTCGCCTCGCTTGCTCTTCTTCTTCTTCCCCTCGGCAAAGAATCGCCTTACCCTTCCGCTTATCGCCTGCCATCTGTGAGAGAAAACGGTAGATAATTATAGAATGGCTAGAGACGAATAAACGAGATAAATAACTAGAGGTAAGGGTCCTTAAGCATAGCATATGAGCAGATATGAGCCTAAATATGAGAATTCTAGGACAATGTGACCACGAGATTAAAAAGATATTAGATTGGTCCTTAGGTGCTCAAGATGTGCAAGTGTGTGTGGATAAACGAACTAGGGAGCAAAAGTGACCAAGGCAAGGTTGCTAAATCAAATGCTCTAGGGATCAAAAAGGTGAACAAGTAATGCTACCTCTAAGAGCATGATCAATTAGCCTAAAATTGCCCTAGATTAAGGATGAACAGGAACAAATGCTAGGAATTTCAGGATCACAAAGTTCTAGATTTCAAGAACTGAAGTTCAATTGTGAGGAACATGAGCAAAAACCCTAAGAAACAGTGCTCATGAGCCCTAGCAGCGCAGAGGAGGGAGGGAAAAAGGTGCAGTCCTCACCACATCTAAGGACTGGACGACAAGCAGTTGCTGTGGGGGAGGAAACGCCTCTTGCGCACCCCTAGACGGTCGCCGGTGAGTAGGCACGGCGGCGCACGGCCGGATTTTGAAGACGGCGGCCCAAACCCTAGCACGGGGCAGAGGTGGCGGCGGTGCGCGATTGAGCGCGGTGGAGATGGCGCGGCGGCCGGCGGCCGGCGCGTGGACGCGGCGCGAGGGCCGGCGGGCCGCGGAGGAACACGGGCGCGCGCGGGTTCGCCGGAGCTGAGCATGAGGGCGGCGGCGTCGGGCGCGTTAGGGTTAGATAGAGAGATCGTGGCGCCGAACCGTTATGACGGGTGGGACCAACGCGTCAGTGAAGCGCCGGATGAACCGACGGTGCAAAAATACGAGCGTCGGTCGAACCGTCGGTGCAACTGAGCTCCCGTGTAAAACAAGGCATCGGATGATCCGACGGCCTACTTTTATAACTCGTCGGAGCAGTTGCGCGCGGGTCTGGGAAGAAGGGCAAAAATCTTCAGCACCGGATGAACCGATGGTCAAAAGACACTAGGCGTCGGTTCATCCGACGGTGCGAAAATTTCTAACAGTACGCAACTGAGCGCCCAGACCCCTTCACCGGATGTTCCGACGCCAGAACCTACAGGGCGTCGGTTCATCCGACGGTGACAATTCGATTTTGTTGAACTATTTCTCATTTTTGATCCGTCGAATGTCACACACAAGCCAACACAAGCACATCTTTGGATCAATCCTGAGTGACAACCTCACCCCTCAAGCACTCCTTTGCAAAATACTTATAATACACAATTAACTCCCTAGAAAGGGATAAACCATAGATAAAAATAGGCAAAATAAGAACCAAAGGAGGGAGGGAGCTCCAAAAAGGGAATGTATGAGTTAATTGCCTTTGAACTTAGAGATTGGCACCATAAGCTCGCTAGGACTTAACTCAATAGGCATTAAGCACAATCATTTGTCTCATCACACCTCAAGAGTTGTTGATTTGCATTGAGCGCTAAGCAACTTTCTCATAGTGTGAGTTTCCTTTGTGACTTCTCTCACGCAATGCTATGCAAGAACAAATGCATGAAAATAAATATGAGTGCATCTACATGACATGCAAAGCGAGAAGGTAAACTATCTTGCCAAGTTTGAACCCTTAATGAGCTTATTCATAATGAGCCTTTCTTCATGCCTTGAGCGAAACAAGAGAACCACCGGCTCAAGCAAAACCCGTACTCATCACTATCTCATCAAGGTTAGACAAGCCCCTAATCATGTACATATGCAAATGCAAACTATATGACAAGCATTACATGATGTTGGACGCATCAAGCACATTTAATTCACTCCGAAGCCTACAAAAGGTGTTTTCATCAAGAGGCTTGGTGAATATATCCGCCAATTGCTCCTCGGAGCGAACACCACAAAGGACAATGTCCCCTTTAGCAACGTGGTCGCGCAAGAAGTGATGACGGATATCAATGTGCTTGGTGCGAGAGTGTTGAACCGGGTTGTTAGCAATTTTTACGGCACTCTCATTGTCACAAAGGAGGGGAACCCTATCTAGAACCACACCATAATCCAAGAGGCTTTGCTTCATATAGAGGATTTGAGCACAACAAGCCCCCGCGGAAATGTATTCCGCCTCCGCGGTGGATAAGGCCACAGAGTTTTGCTTCTTAGAGGACCAAGCAACCATAGAGCGACCTAGCAAATGGCACCCACCCGAAGTACTCTTACGGTCTACTCAACATCCGGCAAAGTCCGAATCCGAATAACCCAAGAGCTCAAAACAAGCACCGTGGGGGTACCACAAGCCAATGCCTAGGTGTGTATTTTAAATATCTAAGGATCCTTTTTAAAGCACTTAGGTGAGATTCTTTAGGGTTGGCTTGAAACCGAGCACACATGCAAACACTAAACATGATATCGGGCCTAGATGCGGTAAGATAAAGAAGAGAACCGATCATAGAGTGGTAAAGCTTTTGGTCAACCGATTTACCTCCCTCATCTAGGTCGAGATGTCCATTAGTAGGCATTGGGGTCTTGATCGGCTTACAATCATCCATCTCGAACTTCTTGAGAATATCATTAGTGTACTTCTCTTGATGAATGAAAGTCCCTTCCTTCAATTGCTTGATTTGAAACCCAAGGAAGAAGTTGAGCTCTCCGATCATTGACATCTCGAATTCCCTAGTCATGAGTTCACTAAAATCCTTGCACACTTTGAGATTAGTAGAGCCAAATATAATATCATCAACATAAATTTGACAAATGAAGAGTTCTTTGTTGATTATCTTTGTGAAAAGTGTGTTGTCCACTCTACCAATCTTGAATCCGGCTTCAATAAGAAAATCCCGGAGCCTCTCATACCATGCCCTAGGAGCTTGCTTGAGTCCATACAACGCCTTGTGCAACCTATAGACATGGTTAGGATATGTAATATCTTCAAAACCGGGAGGTTGCTCCACATAGACTTCTTCATTGATGAAGCCATTCAAGAAAGCACTCTTTACATCCATTTGAAATAATTTCATTTTATGGCTAGATGCATATGCAAGGAGGATACGTATAGCTTCAAGGCGTGCCACCGGAGCGAAGGTCTCTCCATAGTCCAAGCCTTCTACTTGAGAGTACCCTTTGGCGACAAGTCTTGCCTTGTTCTTCACCACAGTGCCATGTTCATCTTGCTTGTTCCGGTAGACCCACTTGGTGCCAATCACATTCTTGTTCTTGGGGCGCTCGACCAACTCCCACACTTGATTTCTTGTGAAGTTGTTGAGCTCGTCTTGCATAGCCAAGATCCAATCCGAATCCCCAAGAACTTCATCTATAGTTGTGGGTTCTACAAAAGAGACAAAAGCATGATGTTTGCAAAATGAGGCATATTGCTTGCGGCGAGTCCTTGTACCCCCTTGAGGATCCCCAACACAAGATCAATTGGATGATTTGTTGAAGTTCTTGTGCGTCTTCCAAATATTGTAGAGGTGGGATCATCTTGAGATTGAACTTCGCCCGTGTCCTCTACTTGATCTTGAGTGTCTTGTGAGATAGGAGGTGGTTCTTGTGAGGAAGATGGACTATATTGTCTTGTGGGTGATGTAGGTGGATGCCTTGGTGGATCATTATCATTATCATCATCGGAGGATGAGTCTTCAAGAATGGAGTGAGGGTCATCATTCTCCCTTGGCTTGATGTCACCAATGGCCATCTTCTTCATTGCTTCTCGAAGAGGTTCTTTTCCTACATCATCACAACAAAAACCATCTCCTTGGGAGCCATTAGATTCATCAAACTCCACATCACATGTTTCTTCAATCACTCGTGTAGAGTTATTGAATACTCTATATGCTTTGGAGTTAGATGCATAACCAACAAATATGCCCTCATCTACTCTACTCTCAAACTTCCCTAGATGCTTCTTCTTCTTGAAAATGAAACACTTACAACCAAACACCCGAAGTAAGAGATGTTGGGCTTTCTCCCAATGAGTAGCTCATATGGTGTCTTCATCATGAGTCGGTGGAGATACACTCTATTTGAAGCATGACATGCCGTGTTGATAGCTTCCGCCCAAAACCTTTGCGAAACTCCATAGTCATCCAACATAGCTCTAGCAAGAGTGATGAGTGTCTTGTTCTTCCTCTCAACCACACCATTTTGTTGGGGTGTATAGGTTGAGGAGAATTCATGCTTGATGCCTTCACCATCACAATACTCTTCCACCTTGGTGTTGCGGAATTCCGACCCATTGTCACTTTTTATCTTCACCATGGATGACCCAAATTCATTTTGGGATCTAGTAGCGAACTTCTTGAAGATATCAAATGTCTTGCCCTTGTCCTCCAAAAAGAAAGTCCAAGTATAGCGTGAGAAATCATCAACAATGACAAGACAATAGAGATTACCACCAAGACTCTTGTATGTAGTTGGTCCGAAGAGGTCCATGTGAATGAGCTCCAATGGTCTTGTGGTAGATACATAAGCCTTCATGGGATGATGACTTGCAACTTGCTTGCCGGCTTGACATGCACTACACAACTTGTCCTTTTCAAATGTAACATCCTTCACACCAAGGACCATGCCTTTCTTGAGTTGGCTCATGCCTATGTGTGCAATGCGATGATGCCATAGCCAACCCTTGGATGTAGTCGAGACGAGGCAAGTGGTCAAGTTTGCTTCACGGGATGTAAAATCTACAAGATAAAGATTGCCATAGCGGAATCCCTTGAAAACAACTTCATTAGTTTTCTTGTTAGTAATTGTGACCCCTTCATCATCAAATGTGCATGAAAGACCAAGGTCACAAAATTGTGCAATGGAAAGCAAGTTATAACTACAAGAATCCACAAAGAGAACATTGGAAAGGGATAAGTCATTAGTTAGAGAGATTTCACCCAATCCGGAGATCCTTCCTTTAGAGTTATCACCAAATGAAACTTGTTCATGATCTCCCGCATCATCCACTAGTGAGGTGAACATTTTTACTTGGCCGGTCATGTGTTGAGTGCAACCACTATCAAGTATCCAATGACTCCCTCCGGCCTTGTAGTTCACCTACACACAAGAAATTAGCATTGAGATTTAGGAACCCAAGCTAGTTTGGGCCCTTTGATGTGAGTGACAAGAGCTTTAGGAATCCATAAGCTTCTAGGTGGCTTGACTTTTGGTTTGGCCCCAATGAACTTGATTGCCTCTTTGCCATTGTTCTTCTTCATCAACAAGAAGTGGTTGTCATTATACATGGACTTGTAGTTGCTAGGCAAGGTGGGCAAGGGGCGAGTAGGTGTTGGGCACTCCCTTGTGTGATGACCGGTGACCTTGCAATGTTGACAATAAGATCCAACTTCATTGATGAAACACCCATATAGCTCCTTTGATTTAGGAGTTTCCTTGATGGGATTGGGGAAAGCACCAAGCCCCTTTGTCCCATAATCTCTTGCATTGTAGTAGAGGATCTCCTTGTGCAACTCCTCACCCTTGGCCAAAGTCTTTACACAAGACCTTAAGCTTCTCACTTCTTCTTCAAGAGCTTTCACCCTATCATGGTTAGTCTTGGAGGAAGATGCAATATTTTCAACATTAAGCAAGACTTTAGGTTTTTCAATTAGATCATTACATGAGGTGGAGGCATTGACTTTAGTGACTTCTCCAGCATTTGCATGCCTACTAGAATCAATGTCCTCACTAGCAAGCTCGAGCTTTTGATATTTCATCTCTAAGAGCACATGTTCTTTCTTGAGCTTCATATGACTTGACTCAAGGGACTTGTTAAGCACGGTTATGTCGTCATGCTTGACAATTAGCTCATTGTGCTTATCAAGTAACTTGTTGTGGTCATCTCTAAGTGACTTGTTAGACACTACCAAAGCATCATGCTCTTTGCTAAGGTCATCGTGCTTTACAAGTAACTCATCATATGAAAGCTTAAGTTTATCATGAGTCTCATCAAGAGCTTTGAGCTTACTCTTTTGTTTCTTTATCATGGAGGTGTATTCATCAAGAATATCTTTAAGAGCAAGAGGTGAGAGATCATCATCACTAGAAGATCCACTACTATCACTATCGCTCACCTTGGAGTGCTTTGCCATGAAGCACATAGGTGGAGGTGGAAGTGGAGGCTCATCATCCATGATAGCAATGCCGGCGATCTTCTTGTTCTTGTCCTCTTCACTTGAACTTGACTCACTTGAAGTCTCACCCCCGGTCACCCATTCATTGACCAAGAGAGAACGATGTTCACCCTTCTTCTTGTGGTAGGGCTTGGTTGATGACTTTTTCTTGGATGAGTTCTTCTTGTAGTACTTGGCATCCTTGTCATCTTCATCATTCTTCTTGCTTGAGTTTGACACTCTCTTGTCGGGCTTGGGGCAATCATATGAGAGATGATCATAGCTACCACAATTGTAGCACTTCCGATTGCTTCCCTCACCACTTCTTCTTGATGACCGGAACTTTTGCTTCTTAGGATCATAGTTGTAGCCCTTCTTGCCAATCTTGGAGAGCATTCTTGTGGTCTTCCTCATGAGAAGAGCAAGCTTAGCATCATCGCTCTCCGCTTCACTTGAGTCACTTGGATCATCACTTTCACTTGAGGAAGAAGGAGCTTTTTCCTTGATCTTCTTGGACTTCCCTTTTTAACTAGCCTTGAGTGCAAGATCTTTCTTGGCGCTTGAGTGTGAGGTAGATGATTCCATGTCTTCCATCATGAACATCTCGTGGGAGCGAATCTTGCTCACAACCTCGGTGATGGTGAGGGTGGTGAAGTCCTTCTCAAAGAGAAGTGCCTTGACGATGTTGTATTTTGGCTTGGGAAGCGTTTGAAGGATTTTTCGGATGATTTCCTGCTCGGAAAGGTTAGCAACATCGAGAGCATTGATACTTTGAATAAGAACCCCCATCCTAGAGTACATTTGCTCTACCCCCTCATCATCTTTCATTTTGAACTCATTGAGTTCCACCTTGAGCAACTCATATTTTTCCTCACGGATCTTTTTGTTACCTACATGAATTTCTTTGAGTTCCATCCACACCTCATGGGCGGTGGGCTTAGCAAAGACCCGATCAAACAACTCCTCATCTAGCGCCTCAAAGATGTGATTCCTAGCACGTGCATTCCACTTAGCCTCACTCTCGGTGGGAACCGAAGGCAATGGATACAAGGTAGTGCGCCACGCATCGTGATGTTGAGCTTGAAGATAGCTAGCCAATCTATGCGCCCAAAAGGTGAAGCGCTTCCCCGCCAACCTTGGGGGGCCATTGCCGCTTCCTTTCCCCATCTCCCTAGGCGGTTAAGCCAAGCAAAAGGGAGCCTAGCTCTGATACCACTTGTAGGATCTAGTCACATAGAAGGGAGGGGGTTGAATATGGGACTTGTTTTCAAGCTCTAAAGGAAAAACGAAAACCTTAACCTATCAACTAGTGTTGCCCACACTAAAACGGTTCTTCTCTACTTCTAGAGCACACTAACACAAGTTTCCTTAGCAAATAACACACTAGGAGGCAATAAGACAACCTAGGCAAGATATGAAGCACACAAGCGAAACAAGCTAGAACAAAGACAAGAAACTTGAGAGCGGAATTGAAATGCCGAAAGTAAGTGCTAGAAGTAAATAAGATGGACAAGAGGCGATCGGATTTTTTTCCCGTGGTATCGAGAAGTTGACGCTTCCCCCTAGTCCACGTTGGAGCACTCACTTAGAGTATCGCTCCCCCTTGAGTCACTAAGACACAAGTGCTCACTAAGAGTACCCGTTCTCCATCTCCGGAACGGTGGGTCTCGAACCGTGTACACCAAGCTTGTCTTGAGGCTCCCACAATCTCCAAGAGCTCACCAAGAACCCCCAAGTCACCTAGACCGTCTAGGAGCCGTCAAACTCCAAGAGTAACAAGCCCGCAAACCTTCACTTGACCTCGAGCACTCGGCTAAGCCATGGATGCACCTTGAAACTCTTGCTCACTAAGAAAGAACACCTCAATGAAGAGGAAGAGAAATTCCAATAAGAAAGAACACACTCTCCTTCTCTCCTAGGCTGCAGTAGATCTTCAGAGTGGCAAAAGGCAGCTCTAGAGAGGCAGGGGGGGCTTATATATAGGCCTAGCAAAGGTGGCTAGCCGTTGGAAAAGTCCTCTGAAAAAGTTGTACCGTCGGATGAACCGATGGTGCCCCCCTGCAAAGCGTCGGATCATCCGGTCACTCACGCCGCCCAATATAGCCGTTGAACCTTGAAACCCGGACAATACACCGACGCTATATACCGACGCCTCGTCGGATCATCCCGTGCTTTGAAGGCACCCCGCCCGGGCGGTGCGCGTATGATTTGAAACAAACCGTCGGATGAACCGCCGTGAGCACTAACCGGGCGTCGGATCATCCGGTCGGCGAATCCTTGGCGCGTCTCTCGTTGAATTTAAATGCAACCGTCGGATGAACCGATGGTCAAGGCGTCGGATCGTCCGATGCTTGAGCCCGGACCCTTGACCGAACCGTAGCCAAACCCTAAGGCGTCGGATGAACCGATGCTCGTACCGTCGGTTCATCCGACGGTCCATTTTGAACCGGTTGGGCTGCAGTAACTCATCCGCGCGTGTAAAATATAGGGCGTCGGATCATCCGACGCTATGAAGTTCATTTCAACTCATCCAATTCAGCGCCTTTGAGTTTTCCGTCGATTCTTTTGCTTCAACCTTGCTTCCATGAACTCTCTGAGCTAGATAGGATCCAAGGAACATGAGTGTGCATAAATTATGGCTTTCGAGTGCATGGTCAAGCTACTAGTGTACGAACCCCTCTTAATAGTACGGTCGAAACTACAAACTAGTAATCCAAGTGTCCTTCAACTCCTTTGCGACACTTGGAACTAACAAAGTCCTTAGCCTTGCAGTCTTCGACCAGATTGAGCCCATAAATTCAAATTGAGGGGTCTCATTCCATTCAATACTCGTGACAATAACCCAAATAGAAATCCGCTTCAAAACAACGGTTAGTCACAAGCATATGTTGTCATTTATCACCGAAACACAACCTTACCAAAGGTGCGAAAGGGCCTAGATCGCTACATTGTGAACACATGTAAGATTGGTAGAGAAACCAATAGCATAATAATTTCTCCAATAGAGTGGCATACGATGAGATATTTGCTATAATGGGACTGCAAACGTTGTGCTTTGCTAAAATAGGACACGTAACGTTTGCTTTGCTGAAACGACACTCCAAACGTTTGCTGTTCGCTATTATGAGATTTTGGCCATTTTAATTCTCAATTTAATTCATTTGATAATACAAAATACTTGTATTTGTTTATAATGCCCATACTACCCTTATGTGTTTTAACGATCCATCTAACACCGCCGCCCGATGTTCTGTCTGCCTCCGCTCGTCCTCTCGTCTCCTCATCGAGACATGGCGCCGCCGGCCGCCCCGGCCGGCGATCCGCCGCCCCGGCCGCTGATCCGCCGCCAACGCCCTCGTCCGGTGATCCGTCGCCAACGTCGCTGCCCCAACTCGATGGTCTCCCGACGGCGGTAGTACAGGCCGCAGTGCCAGGTGCCCTAGGTGTCTTGCCTGGCGAGGCAGCGGCGGCTGCCCATGGCCTGGCCGCGATGGAGGACCATGGCATGGCCGTGACGGAGGCACAGGCTAGTGAAGTCATGGCTGCTGCGTCAACTGAAGGCCAAGACGCCCTGGCAGTGTCGTCGTCCACTGCTATAGCCCTAGCTAGAGCATTGATTGTCGTATGGACCTCCCTGGGCCCACTACCTCGGTGGGTACCAGGACCGACTGCTCGGTGGACCCCTGGGACTACCCGGCTTGCGCTACACGGCACCTGAAGGCGTGGAGCACAAGGACTGTAGAGGAGAAGTACTCGGTTAGGAAGCTGTACATGCCCCGCACTGTATGGAAGACTCCTAGACGTACTCGACTAGTACTCTCTCCCTACTCCGACTTGTAACCCTGCCTCCCGGACTATATAAGGTGAGGCAGGGACTGTTCTCTAGGAACACAACACATCTCATACAACTCACGGCGCACCATTGCATCATCTTGTAATCGTGCCCAATCAATCCAGAGCTACGCAGCATACAGGACGTAGGGTATTACGCACCTCGCGGCCCGAACCTGTCTAAATTGTGTGCCACGTGTCTCTTCCTTCGAGTTACCGATCTCGGCGAGGCTACATTCATCTACTTCGGGTACTCCCCTTAGTAGGTTGCCGGTCTAAAACACCGACAGCTGGCGCGCCAGGTAGGGGCTCTCGCCCGAGATCACATGGCGAACTCGACGGCTCCCGTCTGCTTCAAGCCAACCGTCGCCTTCAACCGCGGCGACACCTTCGTGTTCGGCGCCTGGGTCTGCACTGCTGACGGCGCGGGCTCCTTCCAGCACCGCCTGACCATGCAGCCCAACCCGAAGACCGGCTTCGTGACGCTTCCCGAAGTTGTCACAGGCGAACTCGCCGGCAAGTTCGGCGAAATTTCGCTCTTCAACCACCACGCTGACTTCGAGCTCGAGTCCGCTTCCAACTCGAACTCGATGTCTCCATGGGCCATCGCTTGCGAGCCGGCTACTCAGCCATCACAGGTGGTCCCCGCACCTCGTGAGCGCTCCGCGCGTGGCCCCCGCACCCTCAGCCGGGCCCGCACGGGGGCTCCCTCTTCGCGCCGGGCTGCGAAGGAGCCCGTACCCGAGTACAACTCGGACTCCGACACCGCCCTTGGCCATGCTTCGGACTCCAGCCCTCTCTCCGAGTTCTACTCGAACCCCGATTACGAGTTCGACTTCGGGTCGGACCCTGAGGAGCCCGAGTCCGAGGGCGACTCCACTGAGCTTCCCTTGTCAGGCCCGGCCTCTGGGCTGGTTATAACATCCACACCGGCCGGGAGATTCGTCTGCGGCCGGACCGCAAGCTCGCCGACCGATAAGTGGAGACTCACGCTACGTCGCCTACATCGACTCACTACCGTTCCGGAGGGAACACCCCTAGCCGGGGGCCGACTCGAGCACACCAACTGAGGTGGCGCCTTCTGAGTCCAGCCTTGGCACCCCTGATCGCCAAGTCTTCATGGCTGCCGGCGACACCCCAGGACCTTCAGGGACGGCCCAAGACAAGTACCTTGAAGACATCTCCTCCGACGAGCTCTCTGCTGATGCTCCACCAAATGAGAACCCTGCAGATAGAGACGCTCGACGAGAGCGTAATCGGAAGCGCAGCGAACGTCGCCGACGCCTCCGCGACAACTTCCCCGTCCGCAACCTTGCGGAAGCTCTCGAGGCGGTCGAGAGCAGAGTACACACCACCCCTGAGCAATGCCTCATGTCGATCACAGCGATCGCACGCCAGGCTCAGGGTATACGCGCTGGAGAGGTCATCGCCAAGCTCGCTGAAGACGCCTACTTCATGCGGGTCGACAACAGAGTCAACCAACCTCCCCCCGCCAGGCCCCGCGACAACGAAGCCACAAGTCACAGCGCCAACAACGGTCCTAACCGTACTCGAGCTGACCTCCCAGCCGAGCCAAACCGTCGTCGCTCCAACGCCGGCGGACCTCCACAGCGTGACAATAGCAACCGCGAGGTCGTCCCCCACCGTGCTCCGGCCGGTGGTGGCGGCAACGACCTGACGGCGGAGGCAGCGACGGGGGAAGCTCCAACCATGGAGCCAACAGGCGGGCCGGTGGCGGCGGCGGTCGCGGTGGCCGAGGCCACGCGAACGACCATGCCTGCGGCGCCTCACGGGCGGCTACGATGCCCGCCGAAGATTGAGGAGGCGCGGCGGAAGAAGTCGACCCGCCGCAGGGCGACGGCGACGGCTTCCCCGCCTTCTCACCTCGACTTCGCAACTTGCTCCTCCCCGACAAGTTCAAGCCTTTGGGGATCACCAAGTACAATGCGAAGCGAGGATCCCATCCGGTGGCTCGGGTGCTATGCCCTCTCCATCGAGAACGGCGGCGGCAACGGCGACACCAAGTGCCTCTACTTCCCCTTCCGCTCGGACCAAGCACCACTCACATGGCTCGAGTCGCTGGACAAGCACTCGATCGACAAGTGGGACCACCGAAGGAGCGAGTTCACCGACAACTTCGCGGGCGCCATGGGCCGATCGGGTACTCGCATGGACCTGGCCATGATCAAGCAGGAACAAGGCGAGACCCTCCGCAAGTACATGTGCCGCTTTTTCGACAAGCGCTCTACCGTCGTCGACGTCACCGACAAGGAGGTCATCGACCTTTTTCAAGACGGTCTCTACCACCGCCGCACCTTCGAAGACTTCGGTCGCCGCCGCCCAAGGTCCATCCCCCACCTCAAGGACATGATCACGTCCTGGGCGGATGAAGAAGACAAGGCCAACGCCAAGTACGACGCCATCCGTGGCAAGAGCAAGCAGAACCAGGGCGGCGGCGCGGCAAAGAACGCGAACCAAGGCGGTCGCAACAACAACAACAACTACTACTACTACTCGGGTCCCAACCGCAAGCGCAAGCCGTACAACACCGTCGCGGCTATCCGGCGCCCGCGAAGGAGAACTCGAAGAAGAACTCGGCGGCTTCAAGGACCTCGTCGAAGGAAAGGTGCCCGTGGCATCCAAACAAAGAACCACACCACCGAGCAGTGCTACCAACTCAGGCACGCACTCAAGGATACGCCGGAGCCACCGCACCCTCACGACAAAAAGGGCAAGAAGAAGGACGGCGACAACAACGACTTCCAGGAGTCTGACAAGACCGTCAATGTCCTCTTCGGCGGACTGCCCAGTAGGCGGGAGCAGAAGGCTACCCGCCACGAAGTCATGTCCATTGAGCCAGCGGTCCCGACCCCTCTTAGGTGGTCGGAGGTACCCATCACCTTCTCCCGCGCGGATAAATGGATTAGCTTCTCCGAACCAGGACGGTTTCCCCTCGTCCTGAAGCCGGTGGTCGCGGGCTCCAAACACAACAAGGTGCTTATCGACGGTGGAAGCGGGCTCAACGTCCTCCTCACCAAGACCTTGAAAAAAATGAAGCTCGACATCACCCACATGCTCACCAAGAGCAACACGCCCTTCTACGACATCGTCCCCGGCAACGCGGCTATTCCACTGGGCTCAGTGGTCCTGCCAGTTACCTTCGGAGCATCTCGGGACAACTACCGTACCGAGTACATCAAGTTCAAGGTCGCGGACTTCGAGACTTCCTACCACGCCATCCTCGGCAAACTGGCCATCGCCAAGTTCATGGCGGTGCCCCACTACACCTACTTGGTACTCAAAATGCCAAGCCCAGCTGGTGTACTCTCCCTTCAAGGGGACTTGAAGATCTCTCACGACTGCGACACAGAAGCTGTGGAGATCGCCTCTACGAACCAAGTACCCAACGCGATGATGGAGGTCTACGCCGCATCGAAGAAGCTTGCTACAAGTGAACTCGACATCCCAGAGAAGTCTGACGGCGCCAACAAGCCTCAGCCACCTGAGGAGGTACTCGTCAAGACGATCGACCTCGGAACAGGCGACCCCAGCAAGACCACCACCATCGGGGCTGGCCTCGACCCCAAATAGGATGACGCGCTCATCAGCTTCCTTCGGGCTAACCGCGACATCTTCACGTGGAAGCCAGCGGATATGCCAGGAGTGCCCAGGGAGCTGATCGAGCACTGCCTCAACGTCGATCCTAAGGCCACCCCCAAGTGACAACACCTCCGACGCTTTGCCGACGACAGACGGGACGCCATCAAGAAGGATCTCGCCAAACTACTCGCGGCTGGCTTCATCAGAGAAGTCTTCCATCCTGAGTGGCTCGCCAACCCCGTCCTCGTCCGCAAGAAGAACTCGAACGAGTGGAGGATGTGCGTCGACTACACTGACCTCAACAAGCACTGCCCCAAGGACCCTTTCGGGTTGCCGCGGATCGATCAAGTCATCGACTCCACGGCGGGTTGCGACCTGCTCTGCTTCCTCGACTGCTACTCCGGGTACCACCAGATCGCGATCAAGGAAGAAGACCAGGAGAAGACCGCGTTCATCACCCCGTTTGGCGCATACTGCTACACGACCATGTCCTTCGGACTGAAGAACGCCGGCGCCACCTATCAACGAGCTATCCAGGCACGCTTCAAAAGGCAACTCAACAAGAACGTCGAAGCCTACGTGGATGACATGGTCGTCAAGACCGAAACTCCGCATCCCTCATCGACGACCTTGAAGAGACTTTCGCATCACTCGCGCGAGTACCGCCGGAAGCTCAACCCGAACAAGTGCGTCTTCGGCGTACCCTCGGGCAAACTACTCGGCTTCATCATCGGCCCGGCGCGGCATCGAAGCCAACCCCGAGAAGATCTCCGCCATCACCAGTATGAAAGCTCCCACGAGCATCAAAGACGTCCGTAAGGCGACCGGGTGCATGGCGGCACCGAACGTATTTATCTCGAGGCTCGGAGAACGGGGGCTCCCCTTCTTCAAACTACTCAAGCATCAAGAGAAGTTCGTGTGGACTCCAGAGGCGGATCAAGCCCTTGCCCAGCTCAAGGACTTCCTTCGAAGCCACCGATCCTCACGGCTCCTCACAAGGGCGAGCGCCCTTCGCTCTACCTCGCCGCGACTACCCACGTGGTCGGTACCGCCATCGTTGTCGAGCGGCATGAAGACGGCCACGCCTACCCAGTCCAGCGCCCAGTCTACTTCGTCAGCGAGGTTCTATCAGAGTCCAAGGCCCGCTATCAACCCGTGCAGAAGCTTCTGTATGCAGTACTCATCACCTCGCGGAAGCTACGACACTACTTCCAGCAGTACTCGATCTCCGTCGTCACCGACTACCCGCTCGGCGACATCCTGCGGAACCAAGATGCTACTGGAAGAATCTCCAAGTGGGCGGTCGAGCTCGGCGCCCTCACTATCGACTTCAAGCCACGCACGGCCATCAAGTCGCGGCACTAGTCGACTTCATGGCGCAGTGGCGGGAGAACCACCGCCTACTCCCACGGTGCGACCGAGCATTGGGTGATGTACTTCGACGGCTCACTCAACCTCGAGGGCGCGGGTGCGGGGGTACTCCCGATCTCTCCAACGGGCGAACAACTCAAGTACGTCCCGCATCTTCTCGGAAGGTCTCAAACAACGAAGCCGAATACGAAGCTCTCCTACACGGGCTCCGCCTCGCGGCTTCACTGGGCATCAAGCGGCTACTAGTCTACGACGACTCCGCAGTGGTCATTAACCAAGTCAATAAGTCCTGGGACCGCAACAAGGAGAACATGGACGCCTACTGCCTGGAAGTCCGCAAGCTCGAGAACAAGTTCTACGGTCTCGAGTTCCACCACATCGTCCGCGACAACAACGTTGCAGCGGACGTCCTCTCGAAGCTTGGATCCACCCGCGCTCAAGTACCAGCGGGTGTCTTCGTTCACGAGCTTCACGCGCCATCCATCCCGGAGCCGGCGCCACCGACCACTGTCCCAGCTCACCCACCAGCTGGGTAGGAGGTCATGATGATCGACGTGGACTGGAGGCAACCCTTCATCGACTACCTCAGCGAGCAAAATGTTCCCTCAGACAAGAACTTGGCTGAGCAGCTCGCACACCGTGCCAAGTCCTACGTCCTCGTCGGAGACAGGCTTTACAAGCGGGGCGCATCTTCCGGAGTACTCATGAAATGCGTCCCTCGTGAAGAAGGCAAGGACATCTTGGAGGAGATCCACAAGGGCGTCTACGGTAACCATGCGTCCTCACGCACGCTGGTCAGCAAGGCCTTCCGGCGAGCTTTCTACTGGCCCACAGCTCTCGGCGATGCTGAAGAACTCGTTAGAAGGTGCCAAGGATGCCAGTACCTCGCCAAGCAGCAACACGTCCCAGCCTACAAGCTAGTCACCATACCGCCAACCTGGCCCTTTGCCTGCTGGGGGCTCGACATGATTGGGCCACTGCCAACGGCGCCAGGCGGTTTCAACAGGGTATTGGTGGCCATCGACAAGTTCACCAAATGGATCGAGGTCAAGCCGGTCACATGCCCCAAGGCTGATAGAGTACTCGACTTCCTGGATGAACTCGTACATCGCTACGGACTACCCCACCGCATCATCATAGATCTGGGCTCCAACTTCAACAATCACCAGTTCTGGGAGTACTGCGAGAACAGTGGGATCGACGTACGATACGTCTCAGTTGCCCATCCTCGGTCCAACAGACAAGTCGAGCGCGCCAACGGGATGGTGCTCGACGCTCTCAAAAAGCGGCTACACGACGCTGCTAACTCCAAAGGGGGCAAGTGGATCAAGGAACTACCCAACGCACTCTGGGGGCTACGGACTCAGCCATCCAAGCCAACGGGGCAATCCCCTTACTTCCTGGTCTACGGCTCCGAAGAAATCCTCCCTGCCGACGTCATATGGAACTCGCCAGCAGTGGAGCACTACGACGAAGGCGTCTCAGAAGACGACGAGACGAGTTGACATCGATAGCCTCGAAGAAGGTCGGCCGCGCCGCCCTCGTCCAATCGGCAAGGTACCTAGAGGGTATCCGACGCTACCATGATCGCAACGTCAAGGAACGCTCCTTCAACGTTGGAGATCTTGTCCTCCGCCGTATCCCGAACACGGAAGGACTACACAAGCTCGGCCTCCCCCCGGGAAGGTCCCTTCACCGTGGCAAAGGTGACCGGGCGGGCTCCTACCGCCTCCGGACACTTGAAGGCGAAGACATCAACAACTCGTGCAACGTCGACCGGCTCGTCGATTCTACACCTAGTCTACACGACTACTCGGGGGTTCAAGTCTACACGACTACATCAACACCCCCCCCCCGTAAGCGGCCTCCGGTCCCGGCTCCGGTCTCCGGACTTCTCCTCTCCAGGATCCAGCCCGTGCGGCTACCTACGGACCCTGGGCTGCGACGAGCGTCAAGGACTCTAGCAGCAGTCTACTAAGAGACCATGTACTCCAAGATCCAGCCTACACGGCTACTTACGGATCTACTGCTGTAAGCGGCTACCTGCTCCAGCACTACCCAGCTGTAAGCGGCCTCCGGGTCCAGGCGACTACTCTGTAACTACGGCCCTGGCCATCCAGGTGTGCTTCTTCAATAATAAAGTTTGATCGTTCATCAACTTATTTACTGTCTACTCCCTTCAACGGGACCACTACTGCCGAGTACGACTACTCACATCCACTCCACGATGGGCTCCGCACTCTGAGATCGCGACTACGAGTACTCATTGCTGGAAATTTTCTTTCATTAATACTTAAGCAATTCATTACAATTGTTTTTGTACAACTTTGGCTACTAGCTATCTATTACAGGGCTACTGGAGATTAAGCTTATCAGCTACTTGCTCCGCGATGGGAGCCATCTGCTCCAGCAGCTCCGAGTACTGCTCATCGGTGCAGTTGGCGGCTACCCCGCCAGCGACTACTTCCACTGGGGCCTTCGGGAAGTAGGACTTCATGAAGGCCAAGACCTGCTTTGGGATCGACCTCGCCATATGCTTCACATAAGCTGCCAGCCGGCTTGGGGCTTCCTTGAGGCGATCCACCAGTGGAGCAATCTTGGGGCCGCCCGGGTGCGGCACCAAGAGCCTTGCGATCGGCAGCGCGGCGTCCTCAAGCTCCTTCAGTTGGGCCCGCAGCGCCTCGCGGTCTATTCAACTTCCGCAATGATTTGTAGCGCCGACGAGATCGCGGTCGATGCAATCCGGAGCTCCATGTGTTTCTCGCACTCGAAGGCAAGTTCTTTGTAGTCGAGCTCGAGTACCGGCGAGCTTCTTGCTCCCGGTAGAAGAGATTCTTCATGCTCGTCTCCGAGGACTTCACCGCTCCACCCCGGCCCTCAAGCTCTGCAACACAGCAACAGTACAGCGGGTCAGACTAACTCTCGACCTCCAACAACTACCCGACACGTCCAGCGGCGTACCTTTGTTCCTGTTGCGGAGGCTCTTATTCTTCCGCACCAAGTCGTCGCCCTTCGCCTGCAACTCTTGGACATCATTGTGATATTTGGCGAAGGCGGCGTCGAGCTTAGATCGCATGGCGGCCGCGTGCTTTCGCGACTTCAAAAGTGCTGCTCTTCCGGCGCTTCGGCCCCGGAGCACCGCGTCACCAAAGCCCCCCGCAAAGATATTGGACTTCTCGCGGGACCTCTCCGCGACGTCCTGCACAGACAACACACGTCAACAAGTACTCAACGACACAGGATTGACTACTCAGAAGCTACGGCTACTTACCTTCATCCACTGCTCGGCCTGGCAGATCGCCTCTAGATGCTTGGCCACCGTTGCCGAGTCGACAAGATCGTCTGTGAGTAGCTCTATCCCGCCACGACTACCCGCGGTGGCCTCCGTCATCGGCGCAGAGCGGATGGGCTCTGCGTCCTGGATCTCCGGGGAGCGGATAGCCACCTTCAGAGCGACCTCTGGCGACGTGGTGACCCCCTCTCCTCCGACCGCCATGGCGGCTTCCTCGACAACTTCCTCCATGGGCTCGGGGGCTCCTCCCGCAGCCTCCGGCACGCCTGGTGTCGACTTCTGCATTGGCACCCCCGCAGGGACGTCACTCCTTTCGGCCTCGGCACCTGTCAAAGAGAAGACAAGTGTATTAACGACCACGACTACTCCTCGAGGAGCTCTACAGCTTCAGAAGAGCACTCACCTTAGACTACGCTGGCCTCCGGCAATGGCGCTTCAGTAGCCGGCGGCTCGGGCACCGCCTGGGAAGCAGGAGCGAGCTCCTCGGCGGGCGGCGCGACTTCTTCCGCCACCGCCGAAGAGGGTTCATCCCCCTCCCAGGACAGATCCGTCGATTTCCTGCAGAAGCACACACAATTGGTCGTCAGTCAACCTCGACTACTACAACAAGTACTACTCGGGAAGATGCAGTACTTACAAGTTTGACCGGACTATTGTCACGGCCGGGGCACCGAGGATGCTGGCAATGTCTACCAGTCAACCCTCGGTGGGCGCCTCCTCCGCGCCCCCTCGCGGCTACCGCCTCTTCTCGCAAGAACGGCGGCCGGCGCGCGTGCCCTCTCGCGCTCCCCGTAGTCACCACCTCTTCAACGGCGGCGGCTACGGGCTCCGTGCTCCTCTGTGGAGCAGGGGGCTGGCGCTCCAATTGCGCCAAGAGCTCCTCGACAGTAGGGGCTGGACTACGACTTCCGGCCGGCTCCCCCACTGTGTCCCATCCGCCTTCGTCACCCTCCTCGACGGGCTCCGCTGGCGGCACCTCCTGCATACAAGGAACACTACTCATCAGCAAGGGTACTCGAATGATGGGTACTCGACTACTCTAGTCAAGACATCTTACCTCCTGAGGCGTGGTTTCTGAGACCTTCAGCTTCTTCGTCACCCGCTTGCGGGCGGGGTTGCGCGGCTTCCGTGGCGGCGCAGCCAGGCTAGCCTCCAGGCTAGCCGGGGGGTCTTGCACAAGAGGAACATGAGGTAAGCCTAGGCGGCTAAACCTCGACCGCAACTGAAAGCGGTCCTGCAACGTCTCGTCGTCGTCGTCGTCATCGGTGGTGTCCTCCACGATGACGGTGTCATCGCCTTCGCTGACTTCTCGCCGCTCTTTGTCCTTGGCCTTCCCTTCCCTCGGGATCTCGATCCCGTGAGGGGGCGGCTGCGGCTCAGAGACGAACTTTTTCAAGTCATCCTGCAAAGGCACAAGACATCAGCACGTCTACTCCAAGTAAGGACTACTCGACTAGGGGAGCACGACTTCTCACCTCCTTCGACGGGCGCGCGGCGGAGTACTCCTGGACAGGGCACGCCGTGTACAGCGGCATATCCTTGAAGATCCGCGTTAGCCTCTCGATGATGTCGTCGTCGTCCATCTCGCCTCCGGGCATCCGCGACGTATCGTCGTCGCCGGTGTACTCGAAGACCAGGGTGTCACGGGCCATCAGTGGCTGCACCCTTCGCTTCATGAAACTGAAGGCCACATGCTCGGCCCTCAGTCCAGCTTCCCTGAGCACCCTGATGCATGCCAGCAGCTCGGGGAGTTGGATCCCTTCCTGCATGGTGGGCTCCGTGTTCCACCACTCGCGGTGCCTGGGCTGCCTTCCGCTCGGCTTCGGTAGGCCGGGGTGGTGGTTTGTGATGTAGAACCACCTCGTCTTCCAATCGGTGTTGGAGTCAACGGCTTGTACGCCAGGTACTGCTCCGCGGCGTCTTCTCTTAACTGGATGCCGACTCCTCCGACTACTCTTGGATTGGTGGCGCTTGGCTGCGGCTTCACCCGGAAAAACTTCCGGAAGAGGATCCAGTGCGGCTTGATCCCAAGGAAAGCCTCACAAAAGTGCACGAAGACCGCGGTATGGAAAATACCGTTAGGGTTCAGATTCAAGTACTCAACTCCATAGTACCTGAGGAGGTCCTTGAAGAAATCACTAGCCGGGAGCGCGAGTCCGCGCTCCACGAACCGCGCAAACATTGGAATCACGTCTTCGGCCTTCTCCATCGGATATGGATTTCCGGCGGCGGCCCTCCACATATCAACTTCTTTTTCCCGGATGAATCCGCTGTTCAGAAGGGCCAACAGATCCTCGGTCTTCACTTTTGATTTCTTCCACTCGCGGCTTGGATCGGCCCGTGGTGGAGACATTGGCGGCGCTGCTCCAGTGGCAGCCGCGGCGGCCTCTTCGCGGCCCCTCTTTTTCCCGGCGGCTTTCGCGGACTTGGATGGTGAAGGATTCATTCTCCAAGTACAAGGCGTCTTCACGCGCATCCGCTCGGGGGCTACCCTAAAAGCTCTGGGTGGCGGCGCACTTTGATCTACTGAGGCGGCAGCGTGCGCTGGAAGTAGATCTACCTCAGATGGAATCGAAATGACTACAGCACAGATGGGTGGAAAACCCTAAGGGTTTTGGTCTCTATTTATAAGTCAAACCGGTCTTCCAACGGCCAGAACGATAAGTCCGCGCGCGGCTGACTCAGCGGCTGCGCGTGACCCTTCGTATTCTACTAGTCGACGCGCCTCACCTCGGGGGCTCGGCTACTTCTACTCGACTACCTGGGCAGTGGCAAGGCTCAGGAGCGTCTCAGGACACATTCTTCAAGATGACCCTTCAATTCGAGAGGAAGTACTCGACTCAAGGCTCGGGGGCTCCGTGCCACGTGTCCTTCGGTTTTTTCTTTCCGGATTTTTCGGGATTTTCTTGCCAAGACTTCAGATGGACCCTCAGCCAGAGCCTGCGGCTCAACCTAAGGCTCGGGGGCTACTCCATATGGAGTGCGATTTTGCAATCGCACCTCCATATCAGCTCGGACTTCAAGACAAGACAGGCATTTCTTGAAGATTTACGAAGGCAGCACTCGAGGACGCTTGGGGCTACTCGAGAAGACTTCAATATTGCTCAAACATCAGCTGGAGTACGTTCCAGCCTCGGGATGCTTCGACTACTCTTGAGGACTTTTGACTTGTAGAACTCGGGGACGCTTGAGGACTACTCGTTAAGGCCGTCAAGACTACTTGAAGCTATCCTTCTCGACTACAAAGTACTCGGGGGCTTGTCGTATGGACCTCCCTGGGCCCACTACCTCGGTGGGTACCAGGACCGACTGCTCGGTGGACCCCTGGGACTACCCGGCTTGCGCTACACGGCACCTGAAGGCGTGGAGCACAAGGACTGTAGAGGAGAAGTACTCGGTTAGGAAGCTGTACATGCCCCGCACTGTATGGAAGACTCCTAGACGTACTCGACTAGTACTCTCTCCCTACTCCGACTTGTAACCCTGCCTCCCGAACTATATAAGGCGAGGCAGGGACTGTTCTCTAGGAACACAACACATCTCATACAACTCACGGCGCACCATTGCATCATCTTGTAATCGTGCCCAATCAATCCAGAGCTACACAGCATACAGGACGTAGGGTATTACGCACCTCGCGGCCCGAACCTGTCTAAATTGTGTGCCACGTGTCTCTTCCTTCGAGTTACCGATCTCGGCGAGGCTACATTCATCTACTTCGGGTACTCCCCTTAGTAGGTTGCCGGTCTAAAACACCGACATTGATGCCCACTGTTACGCATCCAGCAAGAGAGCATCATCTTCCGGTGGTTGATGTGCAAAGGTAAATGCCCTAGCAAGCGATTTTTTTTATTACTACAATTTTAGTACTAGAGCATTCGATGTTCAAAGGTCATGGCTGATGCTTTATTTTTATTACTACTACACGTGTATTGGTCCTAAGTACTTGTTCTTTGCTACTACTATGGTTCATTTGCTCTTCTATTATTTGTTCATTAGCACACGTATTGTCTGTAGGCCTCAAGTAAATGAAATGGCAAATATGGAAACCGTTGATTGGTAAACACTACAAATAGTAGAGACACATTATGATGAAGGTCGAATTGAACTTCTGAACGAGAGCCAAATTTGTGGGCTTTTGGGTTTGACAAATGAGGGCATTCCAAAACCTCCTGCACATGGCGGTGATTGTCGATTGGATGAAGAGGGTGCTGCCATTCCAAATGTTTATCGTGCTGCCAGTACAAATGTTGACGGTGCTGCCATTCCTACTAATGATGTCGTACCAGGTGAGATGGTTATTTCATATGACAAGGACAACCCATCGATAGAGGTAGGGACAATGTACCCATCGATGGAGGAGTTCAAGTTGGCGGTTCGACAATATGCCATCAAGAAGCGGTTTCATTTAGGAATAGAGAAGTCATGCAAGACTAGATATAGGGCTTATTGCAAGTCCGGAGATGAAGAAATTGATTGCCCTTGGAGGATAAACGGTACAAAGTTGAAAGGCAGTGCTAATGTAGAGGTAATAATATATGTAATAATATATTTTTAAATTATTTATTTCGTTTTTATTGTTATTTGAATTAATATCGATTTGTGCATCCTGCAGGTTACCGTTTTAGTCGATTAACATAAATGTGTGTCTAGCGAAAGGATGTTAACTACAACTCCAAGTGCCAAGTGGGTAGCTAGCAAGGCTGCGAGTATACTCAGAATTGAACCAAATATTGGTGCTAAGGAACTCCAAACCAGATTGCAGACAACTCACGGGTGTGAAATTCCATATCACAATGTTTGGCGGGGTAAAGCAAACGCTCTTGAGGAGGTTTACGGCAAATGGGATGACAATTTTGAGCTTCTATTTAGGTGGAAGGCCGAGGTGATGAAGAGGAGCCCTGGGAGTATTGTTGATGTCGGGGACAGCCCTAGGGGTCCCCCTTAAACAACGGGGAAATCCTCACTTAAAACCCGCAACAAAACCAAAACACGCTAAGCCTAACCACGCAGGTGCCTAACCATGCAGGACACGGCCCACGCCGCAGGGACCCCGACGGCCCATCGAGGCGGCCCTCTTAGAAATCCCCTCGAGCAGGCTCCGCCTCGCTCGAGGACGCACACCCCCTCGGGCGGGCTCCGCCCCGTTCGAGGGCGGCACTTCCCTCGAGCGGGCTCCGCCCCCGCTCGAGGGCTCACTCCCCCTCGAGCGGGTTCCGCCTCGCTCGAGGGTACGTCCCGCCCTCGGCCGGGGTCCGCCACGCTCGAGGGCGCCCCTCACGCATGCGCCGGCCCCCGTACACGGGCATTTAACGCCCTGACACGGGCGGGACGACGCCATCATGCGCCCGGGGCTCGCACCCCCGTGCCGCCGCACCAACTCCCCAAGGAGGAGCCCATCCCCACCACTGTGGGAGGGACTGTGCAGTGCGGCCGGTGTCAGTCCCGTGACACCGCGCGCCTACTCCAGTACGGCTAACGCGCCAGACCCTCGAAGGGGGGCCGGGGCGCACCCTCGATTCACTTTCTCGTGACCCTACGGGGGTTAGGTGGAAGCGCTAGGCCGGTGGATCGCCATCCCGGCCACTGTAACAGCATGGCCGCCGTCCCCGCGCGTGCAGGCGCACGCCAGGCGCTGTAGCAACCACTCCAACACTGTGAAGCGCGTTGGGAAGGGACGCCGTTTTACCTACTCCTGTGCCCCGTACAAGCCAACGTCAGCACCTCCCTCGAAGCCTATCAGAGGACATCGCCACCATCTGCCGCCCTTCTACCCTCGAACCGCCACTGTTCGGGTACGAGGCAGGCCATCATGGCCAGATCGCTGCGAAGATCGTCCGGACGGCCGCCCACTCTACAGTGTAGCACAACGTGCTCCCCCACGTAGCCAGGTAGCGCGGCGCGCATGTAACTCGCCGTCCCCTTGATCTATAAAAGGGGGGGCGAACTCCCAGCCGCGGGGAGACTCAGCAGCTCACGAGACACCACACACCACGTACTCATTCTCCTCTCCCACAATATCTTCAGCCACACCTCCAGGGACTTGGAAGCCACGCTTCCTCTCCCGCCTTGCTTGTATCAGCCCCACTACAAGCACCCCCGGTGCTAAGTAATATAGTGCCCCGAGCACGCCTCTGCTGGACGTACGACCCCCTCGGCCGGAACCAGGATAAAATCTCTGTGTCACTTGTTACTTAGCATCGACCATTGAGGGATAGACCACGGCGCTATCTACTGGTTAGTGTCGGGACCATATTCCGCACCGACGCTGGCGCCCACCGTGGGGCAAACGAGCGCCTAAGGTCATTCCGTCAACTCCCTCCATGGTGATCCGCACTGAGTACCGTGGTACCCGCTACTGCATGGGTAGCTCGGACCCCCTCCCAGCCGGGTTCGAAATCCGCTTCGGGGACCTGAACTTTCAGGCCATGGGGAACGGCTATCTCATGCGCCTCACCAACCGTGAGGAGCTCCGCGCGCGGCCGCCGGGCCGGGCCCGCCCTAGTCCCCGCCGCACGCGCGCGTCACGACGCGGCGCCGGAGGCACGGATGCCGCGGGTCCATCGACGCCACGACGTCGCCGCCGCTCTCCGGGTTACGTTCGCGCCGGGCACGATCCGAGCGACGGCGGCCGAGCGCGCCGCCACTCGGCCGCGGCGCGCCCACCGTCACGACGAACGCCACCGCCCGGCGGGACAACGCGCGGTCTCCGGCCCACGCATTCCCATTGGGTTGCGTGGCGCCACTTCGGCCTATAACAACAACGTCAACACCACGATGCGGAGGGTTCCGCCCGGCCGCCACGTCTTCGTCGCCAGGGATCCCGGTGGCTCAACGGCTGACGAGTCGTCCCTAGGCTCCATCGACGCGTTGCCGCCCGCCAACCGCCACGGGTACGCGGAGTGGGACTTCTCTGGCGTGCCGGACCCAGTCATGTTCAGGCGTTTCCTCGACGCCGCGGACTACTGGTTTGGCTGCTCCGACGACTCCAGCACCGGGAGCTACGATCCCGCGCGGGAGTGCTACACCGTCATCACCAACGACCCAGCCAACGCTGCTGGCGCGGCGGGCGCCGGAGACGGGGAGACCACCCCTGCCCCAGGGATCGCCGCGCGCATGGCCGCGGGGGCCAAGCGCTCCGGCCGGGGCCGACGCCGACGCGCGGCCGGCCCAAGCCCGCGAGCTCGAGGCCAAGGTGGCGGAGGAATACCGAACGGTGCGGCCGCTCCGCGCCTCAATGGCGGGGAAGCCTCCCGCGCGCGGCGAACGCGCGCGGGAGCCGGGCCGACGGTCCGCGACCGCATCAACACCGTCCCCAACGTCGACAACGCGGACGCGCCCCCGCGGGCGAGCCAAAGCTCATCGCCGCCGCGCCGCCGCCGCGCGCCATGCCGGCACCCTCGACCCCCGAGGCTCGAGACCCGCACCGCGAGGTGCAAACTCTCATCGAGCAAGCGGCGGGTCCGGCGGCCGAGAGCTCGGCCTCGCGCATCCGCCAACGGGGAGACGCACGGGCGACGAAGCCGCACCGGGAGGCGAACCCTCGGTGCACGCAGGGGGGACCGGCGGGGCAACCCGCCGACCAAGGACGCACGCCGGCCAAGGAACGGCTCCTTGACGCACGCGGGCACCGGATGGCGACGCCCGCAACGTCATTAACGCCGGGCGCACGAGCGGGGCGGATGCCCGAGCAAAGCAAGGGGCTACCACCCTCGAAGGGGTGGACGCTATGATAGCGGCGAGGACCGCTCCCCGACGCCGGAGCCCCCAGGCACCCGTGTGTTCAGCCGGGAGATCCGCGCGGCGGCGTTCCCCCAACGCTTCCGCCAACCCTCGACCATCGTCAAGTACAACGGGGAGACGGACCCCCGCGTCTGGCTCAACGACTACCGCTTGGCTTGCCAGCTGGGCGGGGCCACCAGCGACGAGGTCATCATCCGCAACTTGCCCTTGCATCTCGGCGGCGCGGCCCGGACATGGCTCGAGCACTTGCCCGCTAGCCAAATCCACAACTGGGACGACCTGGTCCACACGTTCGTGGGCAACTTCCAGGGCACGTACGTGCGCCCTGGGAATTCCTGGGACCTGCGCTCCTGCACGCAGAAGCCCGGCGAGTCGCTGCGGGACTTCATACGGCGCTTCTCCAAGCGCTGCATGGAGCTCCCCAGCGTGGCGCAGTCCGAGATCGTGCACGCCTTCCTCGAGGGCACCACGTGCCAAGACCTCGTGCGGGAGCTGGGACGCAGCCCGCCCGCGGACTCCAACGAGCTGTTCGACATCGCCACCAGCTTCGCCTCTGGAGAAGAGGCCGTGGGGGAGATCTTCGACGGCAAGAAGGGCAAGCGCTCGGAGGACGCGCCCGCGGAGGGCAGCAAGTCCAAGGAGCCGCACCGCAACGACAAGCGGGGCAAGAAGGGGAAGAAGCCGCGCCGCGAGGCGCGCGAGCGGGGCGCGACGGCGGCAACGCTGAGGCCCTTGCTGTTGACCCGGCTCGACGGGGCCCTCGACCGGCCCATCGAGGCCCGGGGGTGTTCGACGACATACTTAAAAAGCCATGTCCTTACCACAAGACTCCGGTGAACCACACCCTTGAGCAGTGCGATATGCTCAAGAAGTTTTATGGCCGTGCCGCCACGAAGGAGGCAGAGGCCAAGAAAGACGGAGGCGACGGCGACGCGGGCGGCTTCCCCGCTGTCGAAAATGTGTTCCTCATCTTTGGGGGGCCAACCGTCGACATGTCGACCCGCCAGCGCAAGAAGGAGTGGCACGAGGTCCTCGCCGCGGAGAGGGCGCCTCCGTTCTTCCTCAATTGGTCGGAGGATGCCATCACCTTCAGCCGGGAGGACCACCCGAACCGTGTCCCCAACCCGGCCGCACCCGCCGGTGGTTGATCCCATCATCGGGAACGCCCGGTTCTCGAAGGTCCTCATGGACGGAGGCAGCAGCCTCAACATCCTCTACGCGCATACGTTGCGCCTCATGGGGATCGGGTTGGACCAGCTGCGGCCCAGCACGAAGCCGTTCCATGGCATCGCGCCCGGCAAGCAGGTCCAGCCCCTTGGGCAGATCGACCTACCAGTTTGGTTTGGCACCCCGAAGAATTTCCGCAAGGAGATCCTCACCTTCGAGGTGGTGGGGTTCAAGGGGGCCTACCACGCTATACTTGGGCGACCCTATTACGCCAAATTCATGGCGGTCCCCAATTATACTTACCTGAAGATGAAGATGCCAGGACCGAACGGCGTCATCACCGTCGGGTCATCCATCGAGCACGCGTTCGACTGCGACGTCGAGTGCGTGGAGCACGCAGAGGCACTGGCGCTGGACGAAGCGCTGGTGAACACGCTGGAGAAGATGGTCAACGAAGACCTCGACCCCGCTACCAAGCATGCCGGCACCTTCGAAGCCGCGGAGCAGACCAAGGGGGTCCCCCTCGATCCGTCAGCCCCCGAGGGCAAGGCGTTGAGGGTCAGCTCCACCCTCGACCCCAAATAGGAAGTGGTGCTCGTCGACTTCCTCCGCGCCAACGCCGACATCTTCGCGTGGAGCCCCTCGGATATGCCAGGCATCCCGAGGGAAGTCGCCGAGCACTCCCTTGACATCTCGCCAAACGCCCGCGCCGTGCGAAAGAACGGGCCGCGCCGCTTCGACGAGGAGCGGCGACGGGCAATCGGAGCGGAGCTGCGAAAGCTTCTCGAGGCCGGATTCATCAAGGAGGTGTTCCACCTTACGTGGCTAGCAAACCCCGTGCTTGTAAAGAAAAAGAATGGGAAGTGGCGGATGTGTATAGACTACACTAGTCTTAATAAAGCATGTCCTAAAGTTCCTTTTCCTTTGTCGCGCATTGATCAGATCGTTGATTCAACGGCTGGGTGTGAATTGCTTTGCTTCCTTGATGCTTACTCCGGGTACCACCAAATAAAAATGAAGGAGTCCGACCAGCTCGCGACTTCGTTCATCACACCGTTCGGGACGTTCTGCTACGTCACGATGCCGTTTGGCCTCAGAAATGCGGGCGCAACATATCAGCGTTGCATGCAGCATGTTTTTGGGGATCACATCGGGCGGATGGTCGAAGCATACGTAGACGACATCGTCGTGAAGACCAGGAAGGTGGACGACCTGGTTGGCGACCTTGGCGTCGCGTTCAACTGCCTACGGGCCAACGGGGTCAAGTTAAACCCCGAAAAATGTGTCTTTGGAGTGCCGCGGGGCATGCTCCTAGGATACATTGTCTCCCAGCGGGGAATCGAGGCCAACCCTGAAAAGGTCGCGGCCCTCGAACGAATGGGTCCGATCCGGGACCTCAAAGGGGTGCAGAAGGTGCTGGGGTGCCTCGCCGCCTTGAGCCGCTTCATCTCGCGTCTCGGTGAGAAGGGCCCCGCCCCTCTACCGCCCTCGCTTAAGAAGCACGAGCGCTTCTCTTGGACCACCGAGGCCCGGGACGCGCTCGACAAGCCGAAGGCGTCTCTAACGCACGCCCGATCCTCACGCCGCCGCAAGATGGCGAAACCCCCGCGCTCTACGTGGCCGCAACCACCCGGGTGGTCGGCGCCGTGATCGTCGTGGAGCGCATGGAGGAAGGGCACGCCTTGCCCGTGCAGCGGCCGGTCTACTACATCAGTGAGGTCCTATCAGACACGAAGACGCGCCTACCCCCGAGTCCGAGAGTTGCTCGTACGCGGTAGTCCTTGCGCGGCGCAAGCTCCGCCACTACTTCGAGGCCCACCCCGTCACGGTGGTTTCCTCCTTTCCGCTAGGAGAAATCATCCGCAACCCTGACGCCGCAGGCAGGATTGCCAAGTGGTCCGTGGAGCTCATGGGCGAGACGCTCGCCTACGCCCCGCGTAAGGCCATCAAATCGCAAATCCTGGCAGATTTTGTCGCTGAGTGGACGGACACGCAGCTGCCACCCCCACAAATCCAGGCGAGGCCGGACTGCGTTCTTCGACGGCTCGGTGATGAAAACGGGAGCGGGGCGCGGGCCTCGCTCTTCGTGTCACCCCTCGGGGAGCACATGCGCTACGCAGTGCGCCTCCACTTCCCCGCGTCCAACAATATGGCTGAATAGGAGGCCCTTCTCTGCGGCCTCAAAATCGCCATTGAGTTGGGCGTCAAGCGCCTCGACGTGCGGGGGGACTCGCAGCTCGTGATCGATCAAGTCATGAAGAATGCGAGCTGCCATGATGACAAGATGGAGGCTTACTGCAAGGCCGTGCGGGCCCTCGAGGACAAGTTCTACGGCATCGAGCTCAACCATGTACCCCGCCGGTACAACGAGGAGGCAGATGAACTGGCCAAGATTGCGTCCGGGCGGATCACCGTTCCCCCGAACGTTTTCACGCGCGACATCGCGCAACCCTCGGTCGTCTTCGAGCCCTACCCCTCGAGCCACGACGGACCCTCGGGGGCTCCCTCGAATCCAGCGGGTGCGGAACCCATGGACGAGGACCCCTCGAACGAGGCGTACGTGCTCTCCCTCCTCGAGGGGTACGGCTCCCACGAGGCCGACGCGATGGATATCGAGCCGGCTCCCGCCCAAGAGGACTGGCGCGAAAAATACATCGCCTGGATCGCTCGAGGGGAGCTCCCCGCGGACCGGGCCGCGGCCAGGCGCATCGCCAGGATGGCCAAATCCTTCGCCCTCGTCGACGGCGAGCTGTACAAGCGCGCCGCCTCCGGCATCCTACAGTGGTGCGTGCCTATTCCCGAGGGGCGCGAGCTCCTACGGGACATTCACGCGGGGATCTGTGGCCACCACGCCGCGCCCCGCACCCTCGTAGGCAACGCGTTCCGCCAGGGCTTTTACTGGCCTACCGCGGTCACGGACGCCAGCGAGATCGTGCGCACCTGCGAAGGGTGCCAGTTCTACGCCCGCAAGTCCAACTCCGCCCGCCCATGCCCCCGCAAACCATCCCCCGTAACATGGCCATTCGCCGTGTGGGGGGGTCGGACATCGTCGGGCCCCCGCGGAAGGCGCCGGGGGCTTCACCCACTTGCTCGTCGCGATCGACAAGTTCTCCAAGTGGGTGGAGGTGCGCCCCATCACAAATCTAAGGGCTGAGCAGGCGGTGACATTCTTCACCGACATCGTCTACCGCTTTGGAGTGCCAAACTCCATCATCACAGACAATGGGTCCCAGTTCACGGGCCGGAAGTTCTTGGAGTTCTGTGACAAGTTCCACATCCGCGTGGATTGGGCGGCTGTGGCACACCCACAGACCAACGGCCAAGTGGAGCGTGCCAACGGCATGATCCTACAGGGCCTTAAGCCTAGAATTTTTGACCAGCTCAACAAATCCAGGCGAAAATGGATCCAAGAACTACCAGCGGTTGTGTGGAGCCTAAGGACCACCCCGAGCAGAGCCACCGGGTTCACCCCGTTTTTCCTAGTCCACGGCGCGGAGGCCGTCCTCCCCACAGACTTAGAATACGGATCACCCAAGGTTCGAGGCTATGACGAGGATGCTAACCAGCGAGCCCGCGAGGACTCGCTGGACCAGCTGGACGAGGCACGCCTCGTGGCCCTGATGCATTCCGCGAGGTACCAGCAGTCCCTCAGGCGCTATCAAGCACGCAAGATACGCCGGCGGGATTTCAGTGAAGGGGACTTGGTCCTAAGGCTGCGCCAAGACAACCGAGGGCGCCACAAGCTATCGCCCCCATGGGACGGACCCTACGTCGTGGTGAAGGTACTCAAGCCCGGCACATACAAGCTGGCCAACGAGGACGGTGAAGAGCTCACCAACGCTTGGAACATCCAACAACTACGTCGCTTCTACCCTTAGCTAGGATTTCCAAGTATTTTTGTTGTAAAAATCACATGGCCAACGCCCCAGTTGGCAACAACTATGTAAATGCTTCAAGTCTAATGGAAAGGATAACTCGGCTTTCCCCTGAAACCCAAGTTACCCTCGGGGGCTAATGCGGGGGGCACCCCCCCCCCCCAAAATGGTCCCATTTTTTGCGCAAAAATAAAAACAACTCACACACGCTAAGTTTGTTTTCTACTTCAACTACGAGCAACGATTTGAACAGGGCGCGGGCGGCCCAGCGGGAGGAGCGTGCGAGCCAGAGATAGCCTACGCCGCGTGGATATGGCCCTTCTCTCTCGCCTCCAACCCAGCGGACCCCCAGCGAAAATCGAACTCCCCTAAGTAAAATCTACTCAGGAAGAAGGAGAAACAAAAAGGCGCAATAAGCAAAAACTTCATTACGCATCATCAAATGTTTACGGTGGAGATAATGTACTTATTTACAAAGGCCACGAGGCCAGAATACTGATACACAAAAAACGGGCCTAGCGTCCAACTGCTTTCAGGCGCGAGGAGCTGCAGCGTCAGCGGCGTCCGAGAAGAGGAACTCCTCGAAGGCCTCGGCGAGCGACACGGCGGCGTCGGCGGCGAGCGCATCCACACGTTCCATCGCCACCTCGTCCTCGACGCTCTCGGGAACGATGTAGCCTTCCGCCAGCGCCTCGAAGTTGACCTCGTAGTGGGATCGCACCACTCCGAGGGCCTTCTGGACGCCCAGATGCAGCGCCCGGCGCATCCGCTCCGTGACGTGGCCGCCAAGGGCGCGCGCGCGGGCGGCCGGTGAGCCGCCGGCCGAGCCTCGCCCTCCTCCACGGCACGGCGGGTCTCGAGGGCCGCATCACGCAGCCTCTGCCGGCTCTCGCTCGGAGGAGTTGTACGAAGCCTGCAGCGCCTCGGCCCGCTCAGCTGCGTGCCCCAGAGCGGTACGCAAGCCTGGAACCGCCAAGGCAGAAAGAAATCAGAAAGGGGGAAACGAGCCCTCTAACAGAAAAACCAGCCAAATAAGAAGCCAAGCGGCAGCTCACCTTCGACTTGCTTCCTCTCCGTCTCGAAGTCGCGGCGCACGGCCTCGACCGTTAGCTCGAGGCGCTTGACAGTCTCGCCTTGCTCCCGGAGGGCCAGCTCCTGGTTGGCATTGGTGATGCTGAGCATAAGAGCCTCGTCCTCGACCTTGGAGAACGTGGTGTTCCGCTCCTCCAGCGACTTCAGCGCCGCCTCGCGAGCGACGCGCTCCTGCTCCAGTGCCTTCCGGGCGTCGGCGAGGGCGGCTCGCTCTGCTGGGAGCCGCCCCTCGGCTCCTTGGCGGGCGGTGCGCTCTCGCCGAAGCCGCTCCTCGGCGATAGCGAGCGCGCGACCCTTGGCGTCAAGGGTCGCCTTCAAGTCATCGGCCTCCCCGGCCCGCCGCTCCCGGCCCGCGCGCCCGCTCCTCGGCCGGCGGCGGCCGCGCTTGCGCCCCCTCGAGCGACGAACGGAGCTCCCGGCACTCGCCGCGGACGTTGGCCACCTCCGCCTCCCAGTTGGCGGCCAGCGTCCGCGTCTTCTCCAAGTCCGAGCGCGCACCGCCACGCGTGCCTCATCACGGTCGATGAGGGCTGTGCAGACCCGCTCGAGGCTCGAGCGGCGCGCTGGGTCCTGCCTCGAGCTCTCGGGGAGCTCGTCGCGCCACGCCATGGCCCGGTACGCCGGCCCGGCCATCCGGCGTCCTGAGGGCGTCAGCAAGCGCGTCGAAAGCGCTGCACCGCTCCCGGAGCTGGTGGACCTCGGCGTTCACACGGTCGAAGGCGTCGTACTTGTCATGGGCGCGACGCTCGAGCTCCTGGCAACCACAGAACCAAAACCCATAAGCACTGCGACACGGGGCAGCATACAAAAACGAAAGAAAGAAGGAAACGAGCAACCACGGCTTACCTGGAAAACGCGCCATGCAGGGCCGCCATGGACATGCAGCGCTTCGTTCAGCGCGCGGTTGAGCGTGGCGCCGTGGCTCCGGAGCTCACCCCCGCAGCTCTCCGCTCCCCCGGCGTCGGCGAACGCGGGGGATCGTCGACGGCCCCCTCCACCCGGGCGGGGCGGCCGGCGCGGGAGGACGAGGCCTCGGCGCCATGCCCTCGGCCCCCCACCACCATGTGACCCTCGTGCCGCCTCACGAGGGCCCCCTCCTCCGGGGCTCGGGGGGTCGTGGGCCGGGCCCGGCCCCCGATCCCACCCGTGCGGCGGGGAGTCGTCCGAGACCTCCACCACCTCCGCTGCGGATCGCCGGCGGGCGCCGCCGCTTGTGCCGCCCCCCACCGGCGCCTCCACTTGCGCCTCCGCGGCCGCGGGCGCCCGGCATGGCGCCGCGGCCGCCACCTCCGGCGTGCCGCCGCGTCCACGGGCGCCGCCGCGGCTTGCGCCCGCTCCACCTCCACCGCCGCCGCCGCCGCGCCCTGCGTTCCCACGACGGCCGGCGCCGGCCGCTCCTCGGCGACCTCCGGTGCGCGCGCCGCGGCGGGCTGATCTGCGCGGCCGAGCCTCGAGGCCTCGGCCGGGCTTTGCGAGCTCGCGCCCGCCGCCGTGCTCGTCCCCGGCCGCAACGCCCTCGACGAGCACCGCCGGGTGGGGATCGATGCGTCCGTCCTCAACACCTTGGCTGGTGCAATGGGAGGCACGATTGGCACCACCCTGCGTAGGCACGAACAGAGGGTTAGAACACCTGATCATCAACAAATCAAACCAAGCGAAAAAAGACGAGCTCCTTACCTCGAAGAAGAAAAGGCCCATTTCCTTTTTCCTCGAGGCCTCGACGAATGAGGCCGGTGCGGGCGGGTGCGCTCGCGGTGGCGCCTCCCCGACGGCGCGCGCCGCGCGCGCGGGCACGCCCGCCCCGCGCGCGCGGCGCGCGCCCGACGCCGCACCTCCCGATGGCGCCGCCACGCGCGCGGGCACGCTCGCCCCGCGTGCGGGCGCACACTCGCCGTGGCGCCCCCCGACGACGGTGCCGCGTGTGCGGGCACGCTCGCCCGCGCGCGGGCACGCTCGCCCCGCGCGCGGGCACGCTTGATGCGCGCACGGGCACGCTCGCCACACGCGCCTCCGTGGCGCGCGCCGGCACCGCGCGCGCGCGCCGCCCCCGATGTCGATTGCCGGCGGTGGGCGCCGTTGCGCCCGCCCCAGGCGAAGCCGCCCTTGTCGCCGGCGCCGGTTCCGGCGACGGGGCGCGAGCCGCCACCTATCGGAGGGGCCCTCCCCCTCAGCCTCTTCCTCTTCGTCCTCCTCCGAGGACGAGTACTCCTCAGTCCCCGGGGAGGAGAGCCCCCCGGCTCTTCGCGCGCCGCCGGTACTCCGCGGCCCGCCGGTCGCGGCGCGCTTGATGTCGCCTCGCGCGCTCCCTCTCGCGCGCCGCCCGCTCCCCCCGCTCCCGTCGCCGCGCCGCCCGACCGAGCGCACGGGAGTCGGGGGGTGGGCGGAACGGACTTGGAGACGGTAAAGCTCACCGACTGCACACGGGAGCGTCAAGGACGCGTCGGGGAAACGAAGCAACACCAAGAACCAAAACAAAATCAAGAACCAAACTCACCCGGCGGGCCGGTGGGCGCATCTCGAGGTCCCATGGGGTCCGGCCCGCGAGCATCGGCGCCGGTGTCGACGGCGCTCCGCGCCCGGGTGAGCGCATATGGCCGCTCGAGGGGCGTCGGGAGCATCCGCGACCTTGCCAGATCGACGGGGTTGGCCGCCTCTGTCATCTCGAAGATGCAAAGCGGCCTCTCCATCAAGGGCAGGACCCGCCGGTGATGGAGGAAGGCGAGGACGCCCATCGCGTTCAGCCCCAACGCCGCCAGGCGCTACAGGGCGGCCAGGACCGACTCCTGCCGCCTCCGATGCTGGGTCGTGGACACCCCGTAGCCCCAGGAGTCAGGCCTCTCCTTAAACACCCGACCGGTGTAGGGGGGAAGGCCGGGCTCGGCGTTGCGCAAGTAGAACCATCCCCGCTCCCAGCCGGCGTTGTTCGTCGTCATGGTGCAGGGGATGTAGACGTTCTTGAATTGCCCCCGCAGGGCAAGCGACATCCCGCCGGCGCGCACCGCGCGGCGGGTCCTTGGCTCCGTCGTGGGCTGCGTGAAGAGCTCCGCGCGGAAAAGGTGTACCCAGAGCTCCCAGTTGACTGGGATCCCTAGGTACCCTTCTCAGACGCCCACAAACGTGGCCGCCTGCGAAATCGCGTTGGGCGCGAAGTTGTGCAGCTCCACTTCGTAGTGGTGGCACATCGCCCGCATGAAGCGGCTCGCCGGCGCGTTGAAGCCCCGCTCGTGGTAGCGGATGAAGCTCACCACGTAGCCCTCCGGCGGGTTGGGCGCGTGGTCCCCCGCCGGCGGCACAATCCACTCCGCCGGGCGTCCATCTTCATTGGCCGCCAGCTGGCCGGCGGCGACCAGCTCACCAAGGGCCAGCCGGGTCACCGACGACCTCTCCCAAGCATATGGGTCCAAGATCGTGAGAGGCTGCTGAGGCGGCGCCATGAGGAAGGACAAAGGAAAGCGAGAGCGGAGGACAAGGAACGGAAGAAAAGCTCTAACAACGACACCGCACGGTGGCAAGGGCGAGATGAAGACGAAGGGGCAGGGGACTGAAAATGGTGAGGCGTTAAGGTAAAAAACCGCCGTCTCCTCCTCCCCCTCGGATTTATAAGCCGACGGGCGAGCTCTCCCGGAGCGGATGCCCCGCTCGCATTAACTGCAGGGAATCTTTCCTTCACGTCGACGGGCGGGCCCCACCACGGCTTGCGGCGGCCACATCCTTGCGGGCGGGCCATCATCACGGCAAAGACCCGCGAGGGACCGAGGCAAGCCGTCACGTCCGCCCGCCACGCCGCCCACTACGCGCGCGCGCGGCCGCGGCGCCTAAAAAGGCGCGCCCGCGCTGCAAAACCGCGGCCACGACTGCGAGGCATTTAATGACCGGGTCCCTTGCCAAGCAAGGAGAACCCTCGAGCGGGGCGAACCCCTGGCTTGAAGCAAAGACGACCCTCGATGGGATATCGGCGTGAGAAGGCCGCCCGGGGCCTGCTCGATGTAGAGCAGGCACCGCGGGCACCCATGCCACGTAAAACCCTCGAGCGGCACGAGCCCTTGGCTCGAAACAAAAACAACCCTCGATGGGATATCGACGTGAGAAGGCCGCCCGGGGCCTGCTCGATGTAGAGCAGTCACCGTGGGCACCCATGCCACGTAAAACCCTCGAGCGGCGCGAGCCCTTGGCTCGAAACGATGTCAGCCCTCGAAGGGACATCGACGTGAGAAGGCCGCCCGGGGCCTGCTTGATGTAAAGCAGGCACCGCGGGTACCCATGCCACGTAAAACCCTCGAGCGGCGCGGGCCCCTAGCTCGAGACAATATCAACCCTCTAAAGAGGGCACGCGCGTGAGAGGGTCGCCCAGGGCCCGCTTGAAGCAAAGCGGGCACCGCAAGCACCCATGCCGCGCTGTGCAACCAACCAGCGCCTCGAGGGCTGGCTCGCCCAGACCCCTCGACGGCCGCAAACGCAAAAGACGGGGCCGTCCAGGCACGGCCCCGCACGGCCCGACTGATCAAAGGTTCGAAGCCTGACCCTCGACGGGTTCGAACAGGCGCCACAGATCGCAGAGTTAGGGACGACGAGGGCACGCGCATTCGAGCCGTTCCTCGAGCCCGTCGGCTCGAGGGTGCCCCACATGTCGTGTTTGAGAGCCAGCGAGGGCGGCCTAGCCGGGGGATCCCACCGAGGGAGAGCTTCCGCGCCCTCGGTCCCTATCGAACGGGACCGAGCCCCACCTAGCAAACCCACGCAAGCGCTTCCATGGACGCGTCTCCGACCGCGCGGCCTACCCTTATCGAACGGGGCATGGGCGTCCACTCGAACCACCCGCTAGCAGCTCGACGAGGAATCCGCAATTCGCGACCCGCTCGATGGGGGTTGCGGAAACCTCACCCTCCGTCCCGCGGAGGGACGGCGAGGGCGCGTTAAAAAACAAGTCGTAAAGCTCTACCCGATCGCCTCGAACGGGCCCAGGCTCGGGGGCTTGACGCACGGCTACACCTCCTTGAAATTGCACCGACCGAGAGCCCGGTGCCGGCGGCGCGTGCACCCCCGAGCCGGCCGAGACACCGCCGATGCCGGTTGGAACATGTGCCACGCCCTCTGACCAATTCTCGCGGTTAACCCCTGCGGAGCACCCACACTCTGCGGGGCTTCGAGGGGCTAGACCCGCGAGTCCGCCGACGCGGCCCCACGGAAAGCGTTCGCGGGGCAAGGAGGGAAGAACGTCCTATCAGTAGGTTCCAGCATCTGCGGGAGCCTCAATGGCAAACCCACAGATGCTCGGGGGCTACTGTCGGGGACAGCCCTAGGGGTCCCCCTTAAACAACGGGGAAATCCTCACTTAAAACCCGCAACAAAACCAAAACACGCTAAGCCTAACCACGCAGGTGCCTAACCATGCAGGACACGGCCCACGCCGCAGGGACCCCGACGGCCCATCGAGGCGGCCCTCTTAGAAATCCCCTCGAGCAGGCTCCACCTCGCTCGAGGACACACACCCCCTCGGGCGGGCTCCGCCCCGTTCGAGGGGCAGCACTTCCCTCGAGCGGGCTCCACCCCCGCTCGAGGGCTCACTCCCCCTCGAGCGGGTTCCGCCTCGCTCGAGGGTACGTCCCGCCCTCGGCGGGGTCCGCCACGCTCGAGGGCGCCCCTCACGCATGCGCCGGCCCCCGTACACGGGCATTTAACGCCCGACACGGGCGGGACGGCGCCATCATGCGCCGGGGGCTCGCGCCCCGGTGCCGCCGCACCAACTCCCCAGGGAGGAGCCCATCCCCACCACTGTGGGAGGGACTGTGCAGTGCGGCCGGTGTCAGTCCCGTGACACCGCGCGCCTACTCCAGTACGGCTAACGCGCCAGACCCTCGAAGGGGGCCGGGCGCACCCTCGATTCACTTTCTCGTGACCCTACAGGGTTAGGTGGAGGCGCTAGGCCGGTGGATCGCCATCCCGGCCACTGTAACAGCATGGCCGCCGTCCCCGCGCGTGCAGGCGCACGCCAGGCGCTGTAGCAACCACTCCAACACTGTGAAGCGCGTTGGGAAGGGACGCCGTTTTACCTACTCCTGTGCCCCGTACAAGCCAACGTCAGCACCTCCCTCGAAGCCTATCAGAGGACATCGCCACCATCTGCCGCCCTTCTACCCTCGAACCGCCACTGTTCGGGTACGAGGCAGGCCATCATGGCCAGATCGCTGCAAAGATCGTCCGGACGGCCGCCCACTCTACAGCGTAGCACGACGTGCTCCCCCACGTAGCCAGGTAGCGCGGCGCGCATGTAACTCGCCGTCCCCTTGATCTATAAAAGGGGGGGCGAACTCCCAGCCACGGGGAGACTCAGCAGCTCACGAGACACCACACACCACGTACTCATTCTCCTCTCCCACAATATCTTCAGCCACACCTCCAGGGACTTGGAAGCCACGCTTCCTCTCCCGCCTTGCTTGTATCAGCCCCACTACAAGCACCCCCGGTGCTAAGTAATATAGTGCCCCGAGCACGCCTCTGCTGGACATACGGCCCCCTCGGCCGGAACCAGGATAAAATCTCTGTGTCACTTGTTACTTAGCATCGACCATTGAGGGATAGACCACGGCGCTATCTACTGGTTAGTGCCAGGACCATATTCCGCACCGACAGTTGAGATTGATGTTCTTCTAGTGGGTGGTGATGAAGAGGAGCCCCAAGTGGGTGGTGATGAAGAGGAGCCACGGGTAGGTGGTGATGAAAAGGAGCCACGAGAGGGTGGTGATGAAGAGGAGCCGCGGAAAATATATTTTCATCGTTTTTTTGTGCTCTAAAACTATGCATTGATGGTTTCTTGGAAGTTTGTCGGCCTCATTTGAGCATAGATGCTACAGCATTAAATGGAAGATGGAATGGTCACTTGGCAGCAGCTGTAGCCGTTGATGGGCATAATTGGATGTATCCAGTTGCTTATGGATTTTTTGCTTCTGAAACAACAGACAATTGGACTTGGTTCATGGAACAATTGAAAAAGGCTATAGGTGATCCTCCACTCCTTGCTGTTTGCTCTGATGCTTGCAAGGGCTTAGCGAAAGCAGTGAAGAAAGTATTTCCAAATGCAGAACAAAGGGAGTGCTTTTATCATCTTGTCAAGAACTTCAAGAAGAAATTTAGAGGGTTTGGCCAGATATATCCTGCTGCAAGGGCTTATACGGAGGAAATTTTCTATCATAATTTAGCAAAAATGGTTAGTGAATCATCAGAAGCAGTAGAGTGGTTACGGACCCATCACAAACTTTTATGGTACAGGTGTGGTTTCAGTTCAGAAATTAAGTGCGACTACATAACTAGTAACATTGCCGAGTCATTTAATAACTGGATTAGAGACCATAAGGACTTACCTGTTGCTGACCTTGCTGATAAGATAAGAGAAATGATCATGGTACTGTGGAACAAGAGAAGAATTATTGCATATAGGCTGCCTGAAGGTAGAATACTCCCAGCTGTTATGGTTCAGCTAAGGGCAAATACCAGAGGTTCAGGGCACTTGAAAATTGTACCATGTTCTCATTTGAGTGCTGAGGTGTGGAACCATAGTGGTAGTGTTTCTGTGCGGCATATTGTGAAGTTGCATGCAAGGACATGTACTTTTCTTGAATGGCAGCACACTGGGAAGCTATGCGGTCATGTATTGGCCTATGTAACTCGGCAAAGGGGAATTGATATAGAACAATTTGTGCATGACTACTACTCGGTGAATAGGTTTCGGGCTGCTTATGGAAGAGAGATTGAGCCCATGACAGATAAAACGCAATGGCCACAAGTTGACCTACCATTTTTAGTTGGTGCACCTCTCGCTAAAATGCCTAGGGAAAGATTGAGGGAAAAAGAATCAAGGGATGGGACGAAGGTGGACATACAAAGAAAGCTCGCAAAGAAAGCCATGAGAATGAAGGTGAGAAGGAATATGACAATGGTGCAGCTCCAACCGATGCAAAGGGAAGGAAGATGATCAGAGGACCCATGACTTGTAAGAAATGTGGGGAAAAAGGTCACAGGCAAGCTAGTGCCAAGTGCCCACTCAATGGGACCAAAAAGAGGAGGTAAGAAATGTTTTTTATATCAAAAGACTTGAATGAAAATAGCAATATTAATTTATTTCCTCATTTGTAGTAAGAGAAGACAACCTAGGAAAGCACCTGCAGAACCTAGCACTCCACGGAGAGCGATTAGAGAAGAAATCCTACGGGATAGTCCAGGAATGGTCACAAGAAAGTAAGAATATTGGCACATTTACAATACACTAATTTTGCAAAGATTTAATAGTCGATTCAAATTTATGTGCAGCTGACTTGCGATGTTATTAGGAGAGGGCACATCTTCACAAACCAACACCACTAGTCTAGTGGGGATGCCTACCGCTGCAGCACCAAAGAAGATGACTCCGAAGAGAAAGCTACCCATATGATGAATTTTATTAGTTCTGTGTGTAATGACTTCGAAGAGAAAGCTACCCATGTGATGAGATGTGAACTCATGATTTATTTCCTACGACTTGGATCTTGGTTAATTTGAATCATGATTTTATGAGTTCATTTTGTTATTGCAAGTGGTATTGTTGGCTGCACATAATATTTAATTTGAGTCATGTATATGTATATATATATATATTACTTGTATGATGCTTCACCCATGGAAGGCACTGCCAGCAATGGCCAGGCCATGAATGGCAGCATGCCCAGGCCATGGGCTCAAATTAAATATGAACACTGTCGGTGCATCTGATGCCTTCATCTTTGCGGATTTATCTCTGCAATTCGTCCGATGCAACTAGAAATTGGACTGTCGGTTCATCCGACGGTGCCTTGGCTTTCAACCAGTGTACCAACTCGTCTGACCATTGCACCAACGCTTGCTATCAAGGTACTATCAGTTCATTCGATGGTGTCTTTTTCCTTCCTTTTCTTCGTGTCTTAAGCTTGTCATTGCTTCAACTTAACATACTTAACATGCCATCACTTATAGCCTCAAAATATATACTAAGTCCTCATTTTTGCTATGAACTTATGGTATGACATGTTAACTTGGGCATGGTATGTTAACTTGTGGTAACATCTATGGGACCTAGGAATGCCAACAAAGACATGCTAGACAATGTGGTTAGTACCATTACTTGTGTTAGCATGAATCATCAAAATTAACTTGAACAAATGGAAAATGGGGCCATGTTCACTACAATCTCCCCTTTTTGATGATTTATGACAACACAAGTGTTGATGCGAAAATAGGACGTCACCTCCGCGCGCAGCACACGTGACTCCCCGATCTGTAGTGAGGCATGCCAGCCAATCTGACATGTTGATTGACAATGGAAAATATTAGGGATCAGCTAGAGAACCGATGGCCTTTCAGTGACACGTGTATCAGCCAATCGGCCGATACGGGTAAAGCAGGATCGGCCAACTTGAGAGCGACCGAAGCGCGGGTGCGATCGGCTGGATCGGCCGATCGTGACATCAGCGCTCGGTTAGGTCGGAATCTGCTGTGGTGTTAGAAGTCGATAGTATCTAGATCGATGTAAGGAATCGTATGCTCGTTAGCCTGAGAGGGGGAGGGGGTGAATTAGGCAATCTAAAACCTTAACATATGGTTTCACTACTTTTTCTCAAAGTAAACTAGAACATACTATCTAGATGTGCAACTAAAGTTGTTCAAGTGTGAAACTCCCATCCCAAAACAAGGTTTGCAACCTATAGCCAATCCTAGCAAGATACTATTTTAGGAAAGTAAAGGCAAACAAAGATTGCAATAGAGTAAATGCGGAAACGTAAAGGGGATGAGAGGAAGCAAACTCTTCACACGCGATTTATCCCGTGGTATCGGTAGGCACTAAGCCACCCCTAGTCCACGTTGTTGAAGCACTCACACAAGAGCATTGCTTCCCGGTCACCAAGTCTCTCCCAAGAGCACCACTTGACTCGCCACAAAGGCTCGCCACTTAGGCACTCACCAAGGTCCCTTGGTCACCTTGATGACGCCTCCACTAAGGAGCTTCTCCACTTAGGAAGGGGTCTCCACGTCCCCCGCACAAAGTGTCCTCGCCACTCCACACCAAGCCGGAGGGTCGAAGACGATTGCCGGTGAGCCACTTAGGCCCCAAGGCTTCCGGCGCACCTTGTACAACTTGATCCTCTCAAGAATCACCTCACAAGGTAGGTACACCTTGCACTCACTCATCTCTAAGCTAAGCCTAGCACTAAGAACACACACAAAGCATGTGCAAGTCTATGGATGAGCAAATTTAGCACTTGGATGGCTTGGATATGATCTTCTAAGTGTCCTGCACTCCTCTGCACTTCCACACACTCCAGCAACGACCTCAAATGGGAGAGTAGAAGGGGTATAAATAGGCCAACACATCAATACAGTCGTTGCTCTAACGGCTAGTTAAGATATACCGTCGGATGAACCGACGGTGTCATTTTATGTAGCGTCGGATCATCCTGTGCTGTCGTATGCCCTTCCGTATTTTGCCCCTATCTCTGCTCCGAACTCCGTTTTCGACGAGCTTATACTTGTTGGAAAGCTTATGAAATTCTACACAAGATTATGAAAAAATCCTGAGTATTTGACCAATTTTTGAGCGTCGGGTTACTGAAGTTGCACCGACGGTACGAGAGGTTCATCCTGTCATCCACGTCGCTGCCCTTCGGTATTTTGGCCATAACTCTCTGCTCCGAATTCCGTTTTGGGCGATCTTGTACTTGTTGGAAATCTTATGAAATTATCTACAAGATTCTGAAAAAACCCTGAGCATTTGAGCATTTTTTGAGCGTCAGATGAACCGATGGTAGCGTCAGTTCATCTGGTGCTAGCCATTTCTGCGTAAATACCTCTCTGTATGTTTCCCGAAAAAGCATATGATGAACCGACACAATCATTCGATGGTACCACCAGATCATCCAGTTATACACTTGTTTTCTTCTTCTCAGGAGTTCATCCGGTGCCCACAAAAATGGGACCGTCGGATCATCCTATGCCCTATTTTCAGCACATCTTAATTTGGGTATAACTTTTCACTCCAGATTCTGATTTTGATGATCTTGGACTCTATGGAAAGCTTGTGGAATAATCTTCATGATTCTGTAGTGTTTCATACCATTTGATTGATCTAAGAATAATTTATTCATAGGACAAGTCCAATTCATTCCTCTCTTTGTCCCGGCTTCATATTTTTTCTTTTGTCATGCTTTGCATTGTGTGTGGTTGCATCCATGGAACCTAGAATGCCTACAAGGACATGCTCAATCATTTTGGTTAGTCCCATGATTGTGTTGTGTATGAATCACCAAAATCATACTTGAACAAATGGCTATGGCGGCCATGTTCCCTACAATCTCCCCCTTTTTGGTGATTTATGACAACACAATCAAAGCCAGCATAAATTTGCAAAAATTGACAAAATTGAACCACTTACACTTGCTTGGATGCTTACCATCATCCAATCTCCCGTAGATCATACTTCCCCATTTTTATCTTCTCTTCCTATGTTCACACATAGCTTGCTTTGGTTCCAAATTCTCCCCCTTTGGAATAAAGTCTCCAAAAAGTGTCAAACTAAAGGGGGTTCCAAAAGAAAACTAGCAAGTCCTAGCAAACATAGCTCAAGAGAAATATTAAATACAAGGGAGAAAATCCACATGAACCATGATCCATATGTATGATATTAGTGAAGATACCGCATGTACGAATAACTAAGGTGGATCACAAGCTCATGAGACTAGCATGATACAAACTAAGCTCCCCCTAAGTGTGTGCACAATATGATAGTGTAAAAATCAAGTGCACAACTACAAACACTTGCAAGACTAGGAAGCTTAGAGCATATCATGTAAGGAGGTAGCTTAAAGGACAAGAGATAAGAAAAATAGGTTCTTGTTACATTACCACTTGTAGATATCACTTGTAGTCTTTTGATCATTGCATACCTCCGGGGATTGTTCCTCTCTACCTTGTTGGCACCACATTGAGATGAGCCACTTGGAAATGATATCACTAGGTGACACCACTTGAAAGAAGCTTGCATAGGAGACACTTGGGGTACCAAAAGGAGTAGGAATGTATGAGTGCATTGCCTTTGAACTTATATAGAGACATAAGCTCGCAAGGACATGACTCAATAACATGAAGCTCATATTGCTATATTCACTCTTTTAGAGATGTTAAATCACATTGAGAGTGAAATAGAATTCTCTTAGAATGAAATACCGCACCGGAATGCGTCGTCAAGGGACTACACAAAATAAGCTTAAAACAATGTTAGTCCCATAATCAAACCATAGGATGTGCTCCCCCTAAATGTGTGCATTTAGTGTTTGAATCACCAACCAAATGTATGCACATTGTTTACAACAACACAAGGGAAGCTAACCCTATAGCTTGCTCATGATGCAAAGAGATATAATTGAAAATGTGCACCATGAAAGAACAAGTGTAGCTTTCCTACACACTAAACAAACCATGTAGGTTGCTCATGGGTTAGCACATGACACAAGCAACCTACCATATGAAAACAACTAGGCATAGCAACAAATGCAAACCTAGACAAGGCAATGGAGCTACAAGGATACATGAGATGGGTTCTAGTTTCCATTACCTCAACTGGGGATCTTGGGCAACACATGTCCAACTTGCAATCTTGGCTTCTAGGCTTGAATCTTCTCATCTCTACTATGTGCCAAGCTTCCCAAGTCCCCAAACTCAAGGTCTTCAAGTGGCCTTCAGAACCCAAACCATTTGAGGCCCCTTCATGTTGATGATGACTTCCTTGGGCACCCAAATGGGTTGGTTCCAACCTCGCTCCTTCTTCATCTTCCCAACCTTGTGTGCAACCACCTTGCCATTAGCCTTCTTCTTGATGATGTAGGTGTTGCTCTTGGTCTTGTTCTTGCGGTTGGGCTTGGTGTAGATGAGGGATATCTTGATGGTGGGGTTCAACTTCTTCTTCTCACCCTTGTCCATCTTCTTGACAAATTGAGGGCATTTGTAGAACTTGTGCCCTTCTGTGCCCTTCTCCATGACACTTGTAGCAAGTCACGATTGCACCCTTCTCAAGCTTCTTCACCATGGAATCACAGTTATCTTGAGAAGGTTGGACTTTGCTCTTCATGTCTTGAGAGATGTCCACTTGTTCCTCATTGTTCTTGCTCTTGCCCATCAGCTTGCCAACCTCTCTCGGAGCCATTTCACTTCTTGCTTGAGCTCATCATTTTTCTTGCCTATGAGACAATCACATGTTTCTACAACAACATTCTCATTGAAAGATGGTGAGCAAGATTCATCAATTAAATAAATGCAAGAAATTGAAGCATCTACCTTGGAGATAGGAATTGCACAAGGGATAGATGATTCATCAAGCTCAAAGGAATTACTTGTTTTAGTCTCATTGCTCTCAAGCTTAGATTTTAGATCACACACTCCTTGCTAAGCAATTTGAATTTGCACAACAAATGTTCATAATTTGTAGCAAGGGTTGCACTAAGATCATTGAGAGCATTGAGTTCTTTAATTTCATTAGCTTGTTTCCTAAGCATTACTTTTTGCTCATGGACTAGCTCAACAAGATCATCAAGAGAGGTGGTGTCAGATTCGTCATCACTTACATCGCTTTCCATACCTTTGGCCATAAGGCACATGTGTAGTGATGATGAAGGACCTTGCAAGAAGCGGGTGTTGACAGATAAAAGACGTATCCACCTACGATCTGCAAGCGTACGGACCTATACCTTTTTCACCACGGGATTCCCTAGGTTCTTGTCAATCCGTGGAGCAAGGGGATTGCAAGCGTTTGATCTACCTCTACTCACCAACTACCTAAACCCTATCTAAGGTTAAACTAGAAAACGACTACACTACACTAGAGAGAACGATCAAGCTAACAAGATAAAAGACACTCGCCCATGGGTCTACGATACTTGAACATGCAACCGCTTTAAACATGAAAACCAATCTAATCTATCGGGGGTTGTGACCACGGTTTCGCTCTTTCCCTCCCCCCGTACTGTCACTACGTGGAGGTATTCGTGACTAGACCTATGATGGACACGGCGTATTGAATTGATCCAAGGGAGCATTAGGATCCATACTTCCTTTACGGCATGGTAGCTAACCTTAAGCATCTAAGCACATTCAACACAAGATGATAGATATATAATCCAATAAAGTACGATTACATCTTCAAGACCGATTACAACCCATGGACGAATAAGGAGATTACCCCATCAAGGTGCTAGACATGGCACCATTGATCATGGTCACCCTTCCGACGGTGTCTTCCTTCTTCTCCACTTGTGGGTGCTTCCTTCGAGATGGTCGATCCTCCTCCGGAGATCTCCCTCCTCTCTCTCTAGCTTGCGGATGGCCTCTCGGTGCGAATGGCTCTCTTTTTGCGAATGGCGGTGCTTCCAGGGACTTAGGGTTGAAGATCCTTCGGGTGCAAGGAAAGGGGGGCCGAACCGACCCTGGAACTGGGCAAGGCCGGCCGGCTTGGGCCGACCGGCCCAGGCCCATCCCGGCCTGGCCCGGCTCGGTCGCCCCTTCGCTCTCGTGGGTCCTCAGGTGATTATGCACTTTGCCCCCTCCACTTGCACCATTTTGGCGATGTCATCTCGCGTCCAAGATGGAGGTTCTCCGTGCATGAAGTTCGGTCTTTTACGCTTCAATCCTCGGGGATGTTCCTTTGTAACACTTCGGTCCTCGCAACCATTGGAAGTGATTTCATCAAGCTCATGGACACGAACAAGACTCCGTAATTGCTCCTTTGAACTTGTTGTGAATCCATCCTTTATGTCCATGTTTTCCTGCATAAACACAACACTTCCAAATGCATGCACATAGATGAACTTGTTATATGATTAGTGTGCCTAGTGGCGGGTTAGTTCCATAAACAAATCCAAATCAAAGTGTAATGAACATGCTTGGTGTACCAAAATACACCGTCAACAGCGGGTGGTGAAGTTGTTTCTTGATTCATCACTTGAGCTAGAAGAACTTGATTCTCCACCACTTGTCCACTCACGGACGGCGATAGTTGCTCCTTGCCTTGATCTCCTCTCCTTGACCACCTTCTTCTTGGGCTTGTGCTCGATCTTGGTGAACTTGATGTGTTGATGATGACGTCCTTCTCTCAAGTGGGCGTTGTAGCCGTACATGTTGACTTTCTTCACATACTTGAAGATCTTCTTCACGTACTCGGCCACCATGGATTCAACCTCTTCATCACTTGAGGAATCTTCATCATCACCATCATCACCATCATCCTCGCTTGAGCTTCCATGAGTAGCCATCCTACTCAACACCTTCTCTTGTCGGCTTGAGAGAGCATGGCTTGTAGTTGGAGAGGATGGTTCTTGGGGCACTTTCTTGGACTTGGGCATGATTTCAAGCTCATGTGCCATGATCTTGCTCAAGATATGAGATGGCTTCAATTCTTCGAGCTTCTTCTCATAGATGATAGCTTTCACCAAGTCATAATCGGGCTTCCGAAGACTTTGTAGGATCTTGCGGTTGATGTTCAAGTCAGTGATGTTCTTCACACCTAAAGCATTGATCTCATTAACAAGCACATTTAGGCGTGAGTACATAGATTCGGCATTTTCATTTGCAAGTTGTTCAAAGCTATTGAATTCCTCAAGAAGACAACTGTAGCATTCATTAGCAACTTCTTTTGAGCCCTCATTTTGCTCCTTGATGGTTTTCCATAGCTCATAAGCATTTTCACAATTAAAAACCTATTGAAAACACCTACATCATGTGCTGTTGTATGCCCTTCTGTATTTTGCCCCTATCTCTTTGCTTCGAACTCCGTTTTCGACGAGCTTATACTCGTTGGAAATCTTATGAAATTATACACAAGATTATGAAAAAATCCTGAGTATTTGACCAATTTTTGAGCGTCGGATTACTGAAGTTGCACCGACGGTACCAGAGGTTCATCCTGTCACCCACGTCGCTGCCCTTCGGTATTTTGGCCATAACTCTCTGCTCTGAATTCCGTTTTGAGTGATCTTGTACTTGTTGGAAATATTATGAAATTATATACAAGATTCTGAAAAAACCCCTGAGCATTTGAGTATTTTTTGAGTGTCGGATGAACCGATGGTAGCGTCAGTTCATCCGGTGCTAGCCATTTCTGCGTAAATACCTCTCTGTATGTTTCCCGAAAAAGTATAGGATGAACCGACGCAATCATCTGATGGTACCACCAGATCATCCGGTTATACACTTATTTTCTTCTTCTCAGGAGTTCATCCGGTGCTCACAAAAATGGGACCGTCGGATCATTCTATGCCCTATTTTCAGCACATCTTAATTTGGGTATAACTTTTCACTCCAGATTCCGATTTTGATGATCTTGGACTCTATGGAAAGCTTGTGGAATAATCTTCATGATTCTGTAGCATTTCATACCATTTGGTTGATCTAAGAATAATTTATTCATAGGACAAAGTCCAATTCATTCCTCTCTTTGTCCCGGCTTCATATTTTTTCTTTTGTCATGCTTTGCATTGTGTGCAGTTGCATCCATGCACTACTAAAAAAGTGTTTATCAGTGACGATTTGCTCGTCACGCTGCAAACTTTGGTCACAGAATGGTATGTATTCCATGATGAAATGTCCATTTTCGTCATAAGTTGCATGTGACGATGAAATAGGTGAAAGAATAATGACGAAAATATAATTTACGTCACAAAATAGATTGAGGAGATCGTCATAGATTATGTTTTGGTATGGCGTATAGTAATGATGAAACCTAGTGGTCACAGATTAGATTGGATATCGTCATAATTTATTAGAATCATTTGGCACAACTAATGAAGAATCAAATTGGTCACAAATTAGTAGTGCACTAACGACGTGGGATGTGTCTGCCACAAGGCCCATGATCGTGTGGCCCATCATCTTGTTTAATGTGTCGGCCCATTTTTTAATTGTGTTAAACAAAAACAAAAGGCTGTCCCGGAGTATCGAACCAGGGACCTTGTGATACAAAGGAAGGAGCTCTACCACTGCGCTATGTGGTCGTTCGTGTTGTAAGTATGCTGTTTTTTTATTTGTCACTTTATTAATGAATAATGGGCCTTTACCTGCATGGATCAGAAGTTGGGCTAATAACGTTGATCGCGTTTAGCCCTTCGTAGCGATCACGCCCAGGTCGTCACGTCCAGGTTTCTATTGTGTCGCGATTGTGATCGTCGCCTCCAGATCGTCTCTGGCGGCAGCAGGCCTCCAGGTTATCCAGGGTAGGTTATCTTGGTGACTCACAATGACATGTGTGAGACATGTATGCTTCAGTGGGGAAGTGCATCATCACTTTCTCAGAATCACTTGAAACTTTTTTGACAACATACCGTACCAAAAGGAGGAGCTCCAGCAAAATTTCAGATTTTTAAGCAAGGTTACAAGTTTTTTTACATTTATTCCTTATTAAATCAACAAATATTTACAATAATAGGCAAACTTGGTCAGAAAACTCCGAAACTTCACCCAACATCTTAGATTGCATCCATTAGCATCCAAAAAAACTTTCACACGATTTCAAGCACCTTGTACTACACGTCCCACATAGGGATGAACATCTCTTGGTGACTCACAGTGACATGTGTGAGACATGTATGCTTCAGTGGGGAAGTGCATCATCACTTTCTCAGAATCACTTGAAACTTTTTTGACAACATACTGTACCAAAAGGAGGAGCTCCAGCAAAATTTCAGATTTTTTAAGCAAGGTTACAAGTTTTTTACATTTATTCCTTATTAAATCAACAAATTTACAATAATAGGCAAACTTGGTCAGAAAATTCCGAAACTTCACCCAACATCTTAGATTGCATCCATTAGCATCAAAAAAAACTTTCACACGATTTCAAGCACCTTGTACTACACGTCCCACATAGGGATGAACATCTCTTGGTGATTCACAGTGACATGTGTGAGACATGTATGCTTCAGTGGGGAAGTGCATCATCACTTTCTCAGAATCACTTGAAACTTTTTTGACAACATACTGTACCAAAAGGAGGAGCTCCAGCAAAATTTCAGATTTTTTAAGCAAGGTTACAAGTTTTTTACATTTATTCCTTATTAAATCAACAAATATTTACAATAATAGGCAAACTTGGTCAGAAAATTCTGAAACTTCACCCAACATCCTAGATTGCATCCATTAGCATCCAAAAAAACTTTCACACGATTTCAAGCACCTTGTACTACACGTCCCACATAGGGATGAACATCTCTTGGTGACTCACGGTGACATGTGTGAGACATGTATGCTTCGGTGGGGAAGTGCATCATCACTTTCTCAGAATCACTTGAAACTTTTTTGACAACATACTGTACTAAAAGGAGGAGCTCCAGCAAAATTTCAGATTTTTTAAGCAAGGTTACAAGTTTTTTACATTTATTCCTTATTAAATCAACAAATATTTACAACAATAGGCAAACTTGGTCAGAAAATTCCGAAACTTCACCCAACATCTTAGATTGCATCCATTAGCATCCAAAAAAACTTTCACACGATTTCAAGCACCTTGTACTACACGTCCCACATAGGGATGAACATCTCTTGGTGATTCACAGTGACATGTGTGAGACATGTATGCTTTAGTGGGGAAGTGCATCATCACTTTCTCAGAATCACTTGAAACTTTTTTGACAACATACCGTACCAAAAGGAGGAGCTCCAGCAAAATTTCAGATTTTTAAGCAAGGTTACAAGTTTTTTTTACATTTATTCCTTATTAAATCAACAAATATTTACAATAATAGGCAAACTTGGTCAGAAAACTCCGAAACTTCACCCAACATCTTAGATTGCATCCATTAGCATCCAAAAAAACTTTCACACGATTTCAAGCACCTTGTACTACACGTCCCACATAGGGATGAACATCTCTTGGTGACTCACAGTGACATGTGTGAGACATGTATGCTTCAGTGGGGAAGTGCATCATCACTTTCTCAGAATCACTTGAAACTTTTTTGACAACATACTGTACCAAAAGGAGGAGCTCCAGCAAAATTTCAGATTTTTTAAGCAAGGTTACAAGTTTTTTACATTTATTCCTTATTAAATCAACAAATTTACAATAATAGGCAAACTTGGTCGAAAATTCCGAAACTTCACCCAACATCTTAGATTGCATCCATTAGCATCAAAAAAAACTTTCACACGATTTCAAGCACCTTGTACTACACGTCCCACATAGGGATGAACATCTCTTGGTGATTCACAGTGACATGTGTGAGACATGTATGCTTCAGTGGGGAAGTGCATCATCACTTTCTCAGAATCACTTGAAACTTTTTTGACAACATACTGTACCAAAAGGAGGAGCTCCAAGCAAAATTCCAGATTTTTTAAGCAAGGTTACAAGTTTTTTACATTTATTCCTTATTAAATCAACAAATATTTACAATAATAGGCAAACTTGGTCAGAAAATTCTGAAACTTCACCCAACATCCTAGATTGCATCCATTAGCATCCAAAAAAACTTTCACACGATTTCAAGCACCTTGTACTACACGTCCCACATAGGGATGAACATCTCTTGGTGACTCACAGTGACATGTGTGAGACATGTATGCTTTAGTGGGGAAGTGCATTTTATGTTGTATTTTACATGTGAAAAATGTTTTGAGGGTATATAAGATAATAGTTTTTCCATTTACTTCAAAGTGTGTCTTCATTAGGTTTTTAAAAATAGAAAAATGAATTTTTCTCATGACAATTGATAAGTATATGTCACGCTTGTTTCACTTAAACAACTATGATGTATTACCCTACTCTTGTATGAAACTTATGAGATTTGGCTTGGGATCACATCCTTGTAACATTCCCCAAAAAAATTCACCATCAATTCAAAATACGGAAATGTTTTTCTTTATTTGGCGTTTATCTCAAATCCACTCTTATGTTTATAGTAAACTCTCACTTCTCTTGCAAGATTCAAGGTGATTAATATCTACTATTATCCTTTTTTTGCATAAAAAAATAAAAAAATAGGCGCAGCTAGGCGCAACTGCTGCACGGCACTGCTGTGTTGCCAATTAAAAAATTGAAGGCAAGCCTGCCTCGCGAATGCACCACAGGGCAGTAAAAAATCTTATCCCTAACCTCCACCCACCCAGCCTCATCCACGCGTCGTCGTCGCCCCAAACCACATCTGCCTTGCCGGCGTGCGCAGCCACCTTCCCACCCATTGCCGGAGAACTGAGCCCACCGTTAGCACCCCGACCACGGCGACGGCAGAAGGGATCCGCAGCCGCCGTCCTCACGCCAGCTCCAGCACGGGGAGGAGGGAGCCGCGGTCGCGCCGACTCCCTCGCGCAAGCTCCACCGCGGGGAGGTGGGAGCCGCGGCCGCCGCCCTCATGCAAGCTCCGCCGCGGCGAGGATGGAGCTGCGTCCGTCGTCTTCGCGCCCGCTCCGCCACGGGGAGAAGGGAGCCGCAGCCTCCAGCTCCGGCGTGGGGAGGATGGAGCCGCGGCCGTGCTGACGCCCTCGCGCAAGCTCCGTTGTGGTGAGGTTGGAGCTGCGGTCGTCGCCCTCGTGCAAGCTCCACCGCGGGGAAGATGGTGGTCATCCTTCCGTTCCTTTTTCCAGATCGCACGGGTAATCATTGCTAAATGTAGGGGCGGCAGCGTCTTTTGCCTATTGCCTTGGTGCCCGAAATTTTTTCACCCGCGCCCCATACCCTAACCCACTCCCCTCCCCCGCCGCCCCCTCTCGCCTGCTCCTCCCCTCCTCCCCGCCGCCGCGCTCTGCCTCCCTGCTCTCCGCCGCCATCGCCTCCCCTCCATCTCTCCAGCACTGCTCAGCGCACCGCAACCTCCCTCCCCACCGGTGCTGCCCGTCCGGTCCCGCGGGATCCAGATGCAGATCCGGTGCGGCCACGATGCCACGCAGAGGAGCGGATCCGACCGAGGCGGCCACGGATCGGCTGGGCAGGGGCGGCCGTGCCCACCAGTGCCGCCGACATCATCTCGCAGCTTGTCAAGACCAACAGCCGCCGCGCCTTCCTCGTCGACACTCTCGTAGGGTTATGGAGCAACAATGGTAAGTCCAGGCATGGTCACACATCGTGTATCCAGCATGAACATTTTGTATCACAAAAAGCAATCATGGTATTGGTAGTGATAAAGCTTAGTCACTTTCATCATTTCCAGGAAACTTAACTTATTCTCCATTCTCCACTTGGTAGCAGTGGTAACAGTTAAAGTCCTGCAGGCAATAGATAATGTGACAGCCAATTAGCTATACTAGGGTAGAAATGACATAACCATTTTACAATAAACAGACTGTAATAGACTTGTGTGTTCTTTTACTTCTTTTGTTATTTGGTAAAAAATAATGTGGATGCACAAAATATATATGAATGTTGGATGAGGATAATTAATGAAAATAAAATGGGTTTCTTATTGTTTAGTTTGAAATTTGATAGTTCTTATGGCACTGTGTGCTATCATCTTGTTTAATTGTGCAAATCCATCTCACTTAGCCAACTCAAACTGGAGTTGATTCTGGATGAAATAACACTGATGGCAATGCTCTTTTGTGCTCTACAGGAAAGAAGATGCTCGGGTGTTTGAGTTTGCCATGTGCAGGATGCATGATGATAAAAGCTTAATGGCAATGGCTTGCCGGTACTATATCATGTACTGTTCTAGCAAATCCCACTTATTCCGGGATTTGTGGTTGTTAATTATGGCTTGCTGTTGTTGAGTACTGTTATGGTCTATTCAGTTTATTTGTTTACCATGTACCTTCCCTGTTTCCTTCATCTATTTAGTGTAACAATCATTGCTTTGAAATAGGTTACTCTGTGTGTTTGTTGCCTTTAACTTTAGTGTGTGATTGAGTGTTTATTTCTCTTATTGCTAAAATGATTTACATTAGCATTTTCCTTTAATTACCTTGACAGTAGCTAATTCCTTAAAATTTAGTACTGCCACAGTACCTGAGTACCTGAGTTGTAGTGACCTTAATTGCTTTTTTGTGTATTTTGTTGCAGGCCACTGCTGTGTTGTCAATGCAAATGCATCCTTTTGTATTACAGCCTAAGCAAAGATGCATTGCCAAAAGGGGAGTACGTCTGTTTTGGCTTTATCAGTTGCACCTTTTGTTTGCGTCTGATCATATATTGATGGGAGTTGTTTCAAAAAAACTAATATTGGGCTCATATATGATGCCATGATTGAAATGTGGAACATATCTACATCCATGCTTCTCAGATGTTAACTTATTTTCTTGGCACGTCAGCTAGCTCATCGCTACACTTCTTTTCTTCAGGTCAGCTTGACAACTCATGCACAAGCTGCAACAGATCGAGTTTGATTTCTCTCAGGTGAGAACAAGATCAAGGTCAGAATAACCCCTTTGCCTCTTTCTTCTCCCCTAATGCAAAGAAGCAACAATGTAAGAACTCTATTTTGAATGGCATGTGTGCAGGATGCTGGAAGGAAGTGTGGTTTCTATGAGAAGTACAAGATGTAAAATAAGATGTGAAATAAGATGTAACTTGTAGTTAGAATTTGCTGTAATTTGTAGTTCGAATTTTTTGTAATGTTAGTAATAATATGAATTGAGTTGAGTTATGGAGTTGTATGGTCATTGGAATACTGGATCTGTTAATTTATACATTTTTTTGTTATTTCAGTATTATTTGTAAATTGTATTGATAATTACCATTTGCACTTTTGTGACGAAATAAAACTGATCAGATGAAGCCACATGGCTCAATAAAGGGCAGCCTGTGACCAAAACAATGGCAAATCTGTGACCATTTTATATCAAACGGTGACAATGGCAAATATCATTTTATGACAATATAAACTTGTCTTCTATGACGATTCCAAAAAGATGACGTCAGGTGCCACGTCATTGATGACATCAGCGCCACGTCATAGTTGACGTCAGCGCCACGTCAGATGCAAATGCCATTAACGGAAGATTATGACCAAAACATAGGAACATCTGTGACCAAATTTGATCGTCACACATCACAAACGGCGTTAACGGCGACGTCAGTTAGCTAGGCGGACGTGAAATTATGACGAAAACAGGGTATAATCTATGACCAAAAACGTTTGTCATAGAATGAATTTAAATCCATGACGATACAAAATTCGTCACAGATTGGAGACACATCTATGACGGAAAAACCAATTTTGTCACCGATGAACAAATGTGACGCCACCATAGTGACCAAAACAAAATCGTCACAAAATACTAATTGTGACCATTCTGGCGTCTTCAATGACGTTAATGTAACGTCATTGATGACAACATCCCTACTAGTGATGGAACCTAGAATGCCTACAAGGACATGCTCAATCATTTTGGTTAGTCCCATGATTGTGTTGTGTATGAATCACCAAAATCATACTTGAACAAATGGCTATGGCGGTCATGTTCGCTACAATCGAGCGGATGATAATGATAGTAGCTAAAACCACAAGAATTAGTACGAAAACTTGTAGATCTAGCTAATATCGGTAAGGGGTGAATAAAGAACTAGACGAAACCTCAGCAATGCGACCGGAGGTTAAAGTCTAGGGTTATTCGGTAAAATGGTACTCACGAAGCTTGTCAGAGATCAGTTGATGCAACCCGACGAACTCGAAGCACGGCGTTGTAGAAAAGAGAAAAAATGCAATGGTGAAGTCACCGAATAGTAGATGTTGTAAAGGTAGATGCTGTAAAGTAGATGCAGTAAAAGTAAAGGGTTTGCCCGGAGGCGGTTTGTTTGATATTGGTGTGTACACTTTTTCCCGACCACGCAGGGTCACTATTTATGTCCTGGGGACAAACCCGACTCCTAGCCGATTACGACACTGTTTACTTGTATCTAAAGACAAGAACTACTAAAAATAGAAAAGGACTCTTGGAGGAGTCTAAAACCTTCTAAAAGCTGACTCTTGACCCATTGCCAATCATGGACTGACCCGCCTCCACCGTACTTTCCATCTGGCGTATTTCTTTGATAGTCGCCTTCTCTTTTTCCTCATCGGCCGATTTCCTGGTTGACCATCGGCCGATCGTCTTGACCATCGGGCCTACTGTTAGGTTGGGTCCTTTTGACCATCGGCAAATCGTGTTGACTGTTCTCCACTTCCTTCAATCGGTCGATTGCGCTCTGCTTTTCATCAGCTGCCTCTATTTACCCTTTTTGACCTGTTTTTCGAAAAAAAATGGTGTCGACAACAAGCAAAACAAGTATAAATTTGCAAAAATTGACAAAATTAGAACCACTTACACTTGCTTAGATGCTTACCATCATCCAACCTCCCCTTAGATCAAACTTCCTCCTTTTTTATCTTGTCTTCCTATGTTCACACATAGCTTGTCTCTTCCCACTTTGGAATCACTAGCTTGCTTTGGCCCCAAATTCTCCTCTTTGGAATAAAATCTCAAAAAAGTGTCCAATACAAAAGAATCTTCAAAGGAAATTTAGCAAGTCCTAGCAAACATATCTCAAAGAGAAATGTTAAATACAAGGGAGAAAACTGCATGAACCATGATCCATATGTATGATATCAATGAAGATACCACATGTGCGAATAAAACTAAGGTGGATCACAAGCTCACGAGACTAGCATGATACAAACTAAGCTCCCCCTAAGTGTGTGCACAATATGATAGTGTGGACAAGTGCACAACTACAAACACTAGTAGGACAAGGAAGCTTAAAGCATATCATGCAAGGAAGTAGCTTAAAGGACAAGAGGTAAAACAAATGGGTTCTTGTTACATTACCACTTGTAGATACCACTTGTACTCTTTTGAGCATTGCATACCTCCGGGGGGTCGTTTCTCTCTACCTTGTTGACACCATGATGAGGTGGCCCACTTGGAAATGATATCACTATAAGGTGACACCACTTAGAAGAAGCTTGCAAAGAAGACACTTGGGGTACCACAAGGATTAGGAATGTATGAGTTTATTGCCTTTGAACTTATATAGAGACATAAGCTTTCAAGGATATGACTCAATAATTTGGTTAGTTCAATTAATTATGTTATCATTAATCACCAAAATCAAACTCGAACAAATGGCTTATGAGGCCATGTTCGCTACACTGTACTCTGTAGCAGTACCCACCATGTGAATGAGAGGAGGAAAGCAATCGAATCAATTGTGCGAGAAGAAGTTCCGACTCCAAGCAATTGTAAAATTCAGCTTCGCGGTTTGACCATCAAAGCGACGATTGTAGCACATTCGAGGCCAATCCGACGGTAGCGTAGGTGTTTTTTGCCCACCTTGGTATTTTATACAATGTGACTGCAAGGAATCGGATGCTCGTAGACTAAGAGGGGTTGAATTAGGCAACTTAAAAACTTAACTTATAACTTCTACTAATTTGCATGAAGTAAACTAGATCAAATCTATCTAAATGTGCAATCTATGGTTGATCTAGTGTGAAACCCTCATCCAAAAATAAGTTTTGCAACCTATAGCCAATCCTAGCATGATACTACTCTAGGAAAGTAAAGTCAAGCAAGGATTACATTAGAGTAATGCGGAAACGTAAAGAGAGACTAGAAGAAGCAAACTCTTGACACACGATTTATCTTGTGGTATCGGTAGGCACTAAGCCACCTCTAGTCCACATTGTTGAAGCAATCACACAAGAGTATTGCTTCCCGATCACCAAGTCTCTCCCAAGAGCACCACTTGACTCGCCACAAAGGCTCGCAATTAAGGCACTCTCACCAAGCTCCCTTAGTCACCTTGATGTCGCATCCACTAAGGAGCTTCTCCACCAAGGAAGGGGGTCTCCACGTCCCCTGTACAAAGTGTCCTTGCCACTCCACACTAAGCCGGAGGGTCGAAGACTATTGCTGATGAGCCACTTAGGACCCAGGGCTTCCGGTGCACATTGTACAACTTGATTCACTCAAGAATCACCTGACAAGGTAGACACACCATGCACTCACTCAGCTCTAAGCTAAGCCTAGCACTAAGCACACACATAAAGCATGTGCAAGTCTATGGATGAGCAATTTAGCACTTGGATGGCTTGGATATGATCTTCTAAGTGTCTTGGACTCCTCTGCATTTCCACACACTCCATCAACCTCAAATGGGTGAGTGGAGGGGGTATAAATAGACCAAGACGTCCAAACAGTAAGACCCGTAAGGACTAAGGATAGGCATGGAAAACATTTCCTCTTGCTTGGCATAGGTAGGACACGTGCTGGTTCCGACGGCAAAATGCCATTTGTGTTAATAACCACTAGTTTCCTCATGGCTCATGAGCCATGACATGAGACCACAGAGCATAGCTTTTGTGGTTTTGCCTCCTTAAATTGAATGTGACGCCCCAAGTTTTCATCCGAGTCTTTAACCCTAATGATCTAGTCAAACGGGTTGACTTTGGTCAAACGATGGTCAACCTAGGCCATCACCTCAAAAACATCACCAACAACCCCTAATGACCCATTTTGGTCAACTTTGGTCAACTAGGGACAACGTTGGTCAAAACCCCCTAAAACCCCTTTGACCCTCCTGTGTCGCCGAGAACTTTTACCGCGTTCTCCAAATTTCACCTAAACACTTCAAAATCTCCCAATGTAAAAGTTGTATAGTTTGTCGAGGGACACAACTTTCATGTTGAGTGGCATTTGAGATTTGAAGTGCAAATTTGTGAAAAAGCCTGGTCAACACCTCTGGTTACTATTCAACAGTGCCCAGAAATTATGCAAGTTGACATGCAAATTGTGCACAAATGGTTGAGAAAAACACCATCCTCCCTTTGTAGAAGTTGTAGAGGGATGGAAGATCTACAACTTCGCTATTTATGCCTTGGTCCACTTCTGTAGCGAAATCTAGAGTTCGGACAGTTCAAATAGGGCTAATTGAATTTCAAACGGTGTTAGCCACACCCGCGTGAGCGACGTCGCCCGCGCTGCGTCGTCAGCGCCACGTCGGCCCGCCACCGTACCTCGCCATACACGCACGCCGAGGCCGCCCCCGCGTCTAGGGGTCCGTGCGCCGCGCGAGTTAGCTTCCCGTGCACGACATCGGTGGGCTCCCGGGCGGTCCACGTGGCGCTCGCCCACCGCCCGTGCCCGCCGCCCACTGCTCGCCATTGGCCACGGCGTCGCCGCACGTCGCCGTCCTGTTTGCACCATGCCGAGCCCATGTCGTGCCTTGGAGTTAAACGGTCCGTCATGCACTACCTTACCACTCGCGCCCGGCTATAAAAGCCTCCCCTCCGCCCCCTTCTCGCGCGAGACACCGAGCCTCGCCGCGGCGACCATTGCCGCCACCATCGAGCACCTTGCTCCGCTCGTGTTTGTTGCCATCTGAGCACGCCTCGCGCTTCTCCCCACACCCATAGAGCTTGCATGCCTGCGTGTTCCCCTAGTCGTACCGCCTGCTCGCTGGAGTACAGGTTCCCGCGGCCACCGCAGAGCAGCTACCGATGAGCTCCGCCCTCCGCTTGATCCCCGGGCCAGCCAACCATCCCAAAACCTCCATTAGGCCACGTGGGAGCTACCCGTGTCACACGTAGATCAGCACCACCCCTATCCACGCCGGAGTCCGAGCACCCGCGACCGCAACGCCATTGATCCGTTGCCGCCGCTCACTGGCAACCTCTCCGGCCAAGCCAAGCACCTCAATCGAGCACGGGTAAGCCCAATCGCAGACCAGGCCCGCTTGTTGCCCCTCCCCGGTCCCACCTCACCGCCGGCGAGCTTGCCCCACCGCTGGAGGGCACGGATGTGAAGTTTTTCCCCCTGAGGACCTGTTTGTTAGATCTGAGGGCATTTCTGTGAGAGCTCAAAGGTTCTGAGGGCTTGTGTGCAAGAAGATTCTTCAAGTTTTGAGTGTCTTGCCTCAAACTTGTAAATTGCATAAAATTTCAAGGAAAAATTAGAAAAAATGCGACACCAATTTTGTTGTACTCCTTGTGACTAGACCTACAACTTTTGCAAAGCTTGTATATACTTTTGAGCTATAGTTTTTGCATTAAAAAAATGAAATGTGTTTTACCTAGATCTGTTGTGCTGCCAAATCCACACATGTTCAGGAGCTGATTTTTGGATATGACGTGAGTACTAGCATGTGTAGAACCTGTGCAAAAATTTGCACAAAGTTACTGAGCAAATCTTTTATTATGATGTATCTTGTATTTATGCGTTTTCTGCCTTAATGATTTTTGTAGCAAATAGTAAATAGACTTTTGAGCTCTACTTCTGGGAATAGTCATGAAATGTCCAAATGCATCTATACTGAATTAATCATGATTTTTGGACAGTTAGAAATATTTATTACTGATTTATGCTTGTTTTTAATCATAAATGTGTAGATCAAGATCTATAATAGCTATGGATGTGTTTGTTGGTTTCCTAGGCTTGTTTCGGACCAGAGAAACAGTGAGAGAAAGTTTGGGTCTAGAAGTGCTTTATTTATTTTTATATGCATTTATCTTTTTTGTGGTAAATAGAAATGCTATATTTGATATATTTATTTTTTATATAGCTTAAGTAAGAGTGCATGTGTGATCAGTAGCTTGTATTAGACTTAATGAGCTCAGGGAACACCACTCTTGGTGTTTTATAATTTATTTTGTGAATAAAGTGGAGAAGCCATTGTAGGTCTAATAGTGAAATTAAATGGGAAAATCACACTTCACACCTAATGACCATTTTTATGTGTTGTGGAACTTGCTAACCAGTTTATAGCCAACTCCTTGCTCTTTGTGGTAATTAAATTAAATTGTTTACATATATATGTACACAGTCACTAGTAAAAAGAGTAGATAATAAAGCATCGCATATTGTTCCTTTATAGGAAGAGTATGATGAATGTATTATCATCTAGGTGAATATGGTCAACCATGCACCCCATGGTTGTCATGTATTGTTTGGTGATGAATTAAATCAAATTGTTAATTAAGTCTTGCATTTGCATCCTCCGTGTAGAAGTTCCCGACGGTAGCTACACTCTCGTGCCAGCTGACGAGGACGAGGGAGCAGGAGGAAACGTGCACTACGTCGTTGTAGAGCAAGACTTGGACCAAAGTCCAGAAGGGCCAAAGGCCAGCTTTGCAACGAAGGCAAACCCCAATTTATCATTAACCCATGTTGATTTAAATTATGCAGCTATCTTTGTTATTCTATGTGCATTTATGTTCAGGAGTTGAATGAAACCCTAGTTGCATGATCCCTAGGTGCATATGTTCTTTTACTAGTATGCTAGGTCGTTATGCTAGGTCGTTAGATGCTATGCTCTAAGGACCCAGTAGAAGTCGAGTGATGTTCGTCACTCGCGAGAATAGGATCTCCTTTATGGAATCACCGTATTTATAATTGGATTGCTCATGTGGTAAGAGCATGGGATTTGGGCTCCGGTCCAGTGGCTTCGTGGGCTAAGCTTTTGAACGTACTAAGCATTTGTCCGAAATGGGACCGGTAAGCCTAGTACCTTAATGAGACGGTACGGGATTTTACTATTACTACTCTTGAGCTGTCTCCTCCCCGGCTTGCAACCGGGAGGAGGGTACACATGTGAGGCTGGGTGTACTAGGTGGGGCATGCCAGATAGCCTTGTACCCGGGACTGTAAGCTATTATCCCAAGTCGAGGATTTTTGGGAACCGTTTGGTCGGTGCCAGCTCTGTTGGGGCACCGCTCCGTGTGTTTAGGTCTACCTTGCAAGGTTTTGAATCAATCGATTGTCGGCCTCTCACCGTTATCCGAGACTGCTTAATCAACTGGTCATGACATCCCTTAATGATGGAACTATGTGAATTAATCTGCGTGAATTAATTGTATTGTACAATTCTTGATTGCAATAGTTGCTCATTATAGTAATGATAATCTCACTAGAATCTGAGCTAAAATATTGAAAGTAAGGATCCATCATCCTAGTTGCTTTTTGGCAAAACAAACCCACCAGCCAAAAGCCTTACATGTCTACAGGTAACTTTTGTCGGGTAAGTCTTGTTGAGTATTAGTATACTCAGCCTTGCTATAATCGTTGTTTTCAGGTGAAGTTGTTTGACCTGGTGAGATTCCACCTGGCTGGGAGCTGGAATGGGTGGATGATGATGCCGAGTGATGGCATCACGGATGACATCCTGTGATGTCTTATCGTATCGTTATTAGTATTTCCGCTGTTTTAAAACTCTGAACCTTTTTCTTATCATGTCATGAACAATGGTTTGTAATAATGGACCCTACGGAGAATTTGGTATTAATTTATAAGGCACTCTAGACTCTCCTTCGTGGGAATTTTAATGCATATGTTCGATCCTCTCTGTGTTTTCAAGTGATTTACCGGGCGTAAACCCGGCAACACTCAACGGGATGATTCTTTATTATAGTTTAATGACCAAATGGAGTGGCTTAGGCGATAGTACGGAATTATCTCGGATGGGGTTGTCACATTGAATGGAAGAGGAGGCATAGGTTCGCCTGCTTCAGCGAAAGGGCATGTAGCCTAGTGGTTACAAGAGCCCCGGTAGCACCTCAGGTCCTGGGTTCGACTCCTCGTGGGAGCGAATTTCTCAGGATTTAACGGCGTTTGTGCTTCCAGTGGTAGGCGACGTTCCCGTCGACAGCGAGGCGCCTGTGGTGACTTCGTCAATCTTGAGGATTTGCCGGCAAAGTCTGAAAGGATCGAGGCAATGTGGCCTAGAGGGGGGTGAATAGGCCTGCACACAGAAATTAAACTTTTTCTGCGAAAACAATGTCAGACCTTGGAACCTCCGAGATTATTCTCGGAACCTCCGAACGAGGCAGCCTCTGAGAATAAACTCAGAACTTCCGACAGTTGTTAGAACAGAGCATTAATAACAAGAGATACAAGAAACTTGATGGAAACCAGATCTACTAAATTCTAGGAGGTACTTAGGACCTAGCAAGAAGATTTCTAAGCAAAGTACAAGCTAGAAAGGCACCACAAAGTAGATCGGGAGCAAACCCTAATAGATCTAGTCAAGCACAAGCATGAACAAGTAAGTAAATGAGAGCACGCAAGAGACAAAGATTTATCCCGTGGTTCAGCTCGCCACAAAGGCTTGCTTACGTCCACGTTGTTGAGGATGCCACAAAGGCTCGGACCACAAAGGTCAACTCCTCTCTCACACCTATAACTTTGGGTAATAGGTGGAGGCTTTCCACTAGAATCACAAGGGGTAATACAAACACCTTGGAGCTTCCACAAATCGGTTTGGAGAGCTTCCAAAAACCTCTATCCGTCTAGGAGCAAAGCTCCAAGAGTAATAGATCCACCAAGCTTGCTAGGGTTCTTCCAAGTGCTCAAGTACCAAGGGAGAAGGGATTGGCTCACTAACTCACTTCAAGAATCCACTCTCAATCAATGCTAGGCAAGGATTTGGAAGAGAGTAGGTTAGGAGTGAATGCAAGGTGAGAGAAACAGCAAGAAACGGCGTTCTGTGCAGTGGGAGGAAGAAGATAACCGTTGGGGGACTGTGGGGTATAAATACCCCCGCATCCGTAACGATAACGGCTATATTCCGCAGTTCGGAACCTCCGAGAAAAATCTCGGAACTTCCGACTTTTGAAAACTCTGCAGATCGTAGCCCGTACGGCCGGAACCTCCGAGAAAATCTTCGGAACCTCCGAACAAAGAATCGCCGAAGCAAAGCGATTGCGGTGTTACTTCCCTTGGGGTGAGGATTAAGGTTTTGGAAAGATGGATTATGAGCACTTGAAACCACCCTAACTCACCATTAGTATCCCTCTTGATAGTACGGATTGTCCTATACTCAAATTCAAAAGATAAAATAAATAAACTCCTCCAAGTAGCATAGGCATCCCTTTTTGTAATAAGTTGAGGGGTCTCCAATCAATCTTTTGCACCTGTGACAATAACTCTATGCTGCACAACAAACTCAAAGGCTCATTAGCTCTTTAATTGTGTGGTCAACATCACCAAAACCCTCATAGGGCTTGATTGCACTAACAATCTCCCCCCTTTTGGTAAATGTTGACAACCCAATTAAAGTTTACAATTTAATTTGAAAGATTGAGCTTTTGATGATTTGAGTACAAGTCTCCCCCTCAATGTATGCATGTACTTTTTGAATAGGGAAAAATGTCTTAACCGACAATTAAATTGCATACATTGTGAGTAAAAGTGTCAAGAAAGTTGTACTCAAGCCATCGAGGGGTGCAAAAGAGGTGTAGCAGATAATACGTGATGCATATGCCATGTGAAAACACTCAGAGAGTTATCTGTTAGCAGAGTTCGGAACCTCCGAGAAAGTTTCCGAACCTCCGGGATTGGAGCCTCCGAAAAATTCTCGTAACCTCCGAGGTCCGCAACAGATACTCCAATAGTCAACAATAACACACAGCAAAACAACGGATATGACCGTAAAATAGCAACTAGATAAAGATAACAAAAGATTCAACACATCTAGCCCTATTACATCCATCACAAGGTTTTAAAGTTTTGCAAATCCCATTCATGACCATGACCAGACCTTGCTTGCCAACAGAGGCAAGCTAAAGGCTTTACAGCAGTTCACAAATTAACCAACAGGAGTTTATGAGAGAATAGTTAGCACTCTCATCTCACCAAAAGAACAAAAGAATTTTGGTTAACAAGCCACCAGAAGGAGCTCCAGGTCTTCAAATGCTTCTCAATCTTCATCTCTCCCCCTTTGTCAACAGTTTAACAAAAAGGAAAGAAAAGAAGAGAGGAAGTGAGAACGAACCTAGGGAAATCACTCCTCATCACCGAAGTCGCAGTCCTCTTCGCTCAGGGACAAGGTCTTGTCGAGCCAAGGTCGAAACCGGATGAGGACAGATCTATGGGTCTTCCGACGTGCCTTCCAAGAAGTGGCCTTCCTCCCGAGTCTAGCACCGCATGAGGACCCCATTGCCTTCTTGCCGCCAGCCTCTTTCCTCAGCTGCCATATTTGCACCAAGTGGCTCTTCATCTTCTTCATCTCAAAGAAAGTGGGCAAGCAGGAGTATCCTCGGCCATGGGACTAGCAGGCTCCTTCTCACCCTCATCCTCACTGGTAGTGTACTCGGAAAGTCAGGGAAGAGAGGAGGAGGATGGTGCATGGCATCGAAGGACGGCCCCGGTGCTTTAGCAATCTGTTCATATCTTCCCTGAGCTCAAAAAGCTGATGGGAAGTCCATCTGCAGTACCTCCAGGTGTCCCTAACCATCCCTCTCAGCTTATGTAGACCAGCAGGCATGGAAGCCTTGCTGGGTCCTTCTTCTCCTACCGCCGGGACCGTATCCGGATGGCTTGGTGCTGGCCTTCTTAAGGATGTGTTCCTCCACAATGTGTTGCTTCTTCTGATGCTGCCACTGCTTTACTTGGTAGGATGCATGCTCAACATCTTTCTTGTAGGCCGACCCCGAAACCATTTCTATCATGTACATAAGGTAAGGAGCATAAGGCAGGTTGCACTTCCCACTCTCTGTCACTTCTACCAAGTTGTACCAGATGAATCTGCTCACAGAGAATGGCCTAGCTCCAGGCAGCAGCCTAGCCAGCAGGTTTGGTGCAAACCTCCTAAGACTGGTTGAGTCACTGCCCCCTTTTGGATATATGGTTTCCCTGAACATATTGTTGAGCACATAATACACTGATTTCAGAGCTGTGGTAGAGCCATCAGCCAACTCCTCATACTCATAAGTTGCAGCAATTTTATTGGGGTTCATATGGGCTTCAAAATGAATAATGTCAGCCTCCCTGTCCTCCTTGCTGAACCCAAACAGCCTAGCAAAAGTGAGAAAATCTATCTTGTAATGTACCCCTTCTGTCATCCAGTGGATGGTCTCCTTGTTGTCTTCATGGAAGAAGGTAGCATGAAACTGAGCTAGAACCTCTATGTTCCAATCATATTTGAAGCTCATGATGTCCCTCATCTTATACTTGTCCACCAAATCAAGCACCTCCTCCTTGACAGGTTCCTCTCGTCGCCTCCGCATGGGTGAAGTCTATCCACTTCATCTTGATCGGCTTCATCTTGGTGTTAAGGACAGCTTTCATAGAACTTGAAGTGGAAGACAGACCAAAATCTATAATCTATAGCCGCCATCTTGGGGTTCACATAGGGATTTTCCTCTCTCGGCTTTCTTGACCAAGAATCCTCGCTCCATCATAGTTAGTGTGCTCAATATACACAGAGTTGTCATACTTGGTTGGAGGATGCCTTTTGAGCAGCCCCTTGTGGTACTTGAGATAGGTTGAGTCTATCTCTCCTAGGGGCATGTCATCTTCTAGCTCTATAGGGATGGTCTTGCCTTCAGTCCCTCCATTATCATCCACATGGGCAAGAGACCCGAACCTCTCGCCTCCCCGACAAACCGCCACCTTTGCCCCTCCTAGGGGTGGCCTTTCCTCTCGCCGCCACCGCCACCTGCTGTTGCTCTTGCTGCTAATTTGAAAGCCCTCTCACCAGCAGGTGTCTCAAAAGGTGGCCTCTGCCTCTTGGTGTAAGTCTTGTCCACAGGAGTGCCAGACATCTGTTAGAGAGACATGTGAGCAGCAGATAAGAGTGGGATCAGAACTGATAAGAAGAGAGGATCAAGATTAGCATGATGTTCAATTGATTAATTTTCAGTGGAATTTTGAATCACAGACTGTCACTTGTTAGTACAGACACGGAACCTCCGAGAAAGTTTCCGGAACCTCCAGAGTTGGAGCCTCCGGAAAAATTCTCAGAACCTCCGAAGTCAGTGTACTGACAGAGGACAGTTCTGTTGATTCAACTTTCAACTGAATTTTAACCAAGAAAGCAAACATGATTGAATTTAACTAGATCAAGTGAGAAAGGATGTTACAAGTGAAGTGAAGTTCAGTGGAACTTTGAATCAAGGTCAGCTTACAGTGGGTTACAGGGTTCGGAACCTCTGAGAATTTTCTCGGAACCTCCGAGCCCCTGTCAACCTTACTGCATTCTGACATTTGATTCAACTTTCAACTAAACCTAGCTTTACTTGCAACACAAACATTCCGGACAAGGATAGATAGGCAACATTCTACGAATTCCAAGATTTAGAACCCTAACAGCATGTAGATCTAGGAACTAGGGTTAGGGTTAGAGTGAGGCCTCTGATTACCTTGATTGGAATCAAGGAGAAGGAAGACGAAGATCTTCAAAGCTTGTACACGCCAGGGAATCGACAGGAAAGGATGCGGATTGAAGCCTTCTTCTTCTTCTCCGTACGGGATCCGAGCGAACCCTTCCTTGATGCTCCCCAGCGGCGACCCACGAAGGAGGAATGCGGCACGGCTTCGCACGGGTGGCTCGCAAGAGATGTGGTCACCGGCGGCGAGGGAAGCGGCGGCGGTGAGGCGGTGGAGAAGGATGGTGTGTTGCGGTTTCGCGTCGGGAGAGAGAAGGGGGAAGCGGTGAAAGTGGATCTGAGAGGTTGACCGCGGTGAAAGGGAAAGGCTGGTTTACCCTAGGTAAAAAGAATATTCTTTGAAGATGCTTTATTCCCTTTAACTCCCCTTCGGTTGAGACTGAGCGCTAAGTCTATAAAGATTAGAGCTTCCGAAGATTTTCTCGGAACTTCTGAGGCCCGGAGCCTCCAAAGATTTTCTCGGAGCTTCCGAAGTTTAAATACCAGAGACAGCCAACTTCTACTCCTTTTGAGATTTTGAACTTACTATCAATTGAGATTCTTAGGTCATGGTACCCTTGACTCAGGTGGCTAGAAAATAGGTCATTCACACACACAACTATAGCCACTTGAGACAAGTTAGGGATAAGGAAAATAGATTTTGAAAAACCTTTAAGATAGAGTTTTCACACACATTTTTCAAACAAAATTTTTCAGAGGAAACTAACTGATTGAAGCAAACAATTATGGCATGCTAGAGATCAAACCACGCAACGAGAATCAAGAATATTTAGTTCATTCCTTAAACTACAAAACCTTGACTCATCGAGAGGTTTAGTGAAGATATCGGCTAGTTGCTTGTCGGTGCTCACATGACTTAAAACGATATCTCCTTTGGCTTCGTGGTCTCTCAAGAAGTGATGACGGATGTCTATATGTTTTGTGCGAGAATGGCTTACGGGGTTGTTTGCAAGCTTTATGGCACTTTCATTGTCACACAAAAGTGGGATATGGGAAAAGTGACATCCGTAATTTTTAAGGTTTGCTTCATCCAAAGTAGTTGAGCACAACATGCGCCGGCTGCAACATACTCGGCCTCGGCGGTGGAAAGGGCTACTGAGTTTTGCTTTTTAGAACTCCAAGACACTAGAGACCTACCAAGGAATTGGCAAGTCCCCGATGTACTCTTTCTATCTACTTTACAACCGGCATAATCGGAATCCGAATAGCCAAGTAGATCGAAAGTGGAGCCCTTAGGATACCACAAGCCAAGGTTAGGGGTATGCACTAGATATCTCAAGATTCTCTTTACGGCCATGAGATGGCACTCTTTCAGGTTAGCTTGAAATCTAGCACACATGCACACACTAAGCATAATATCCGGCCTAGATGCACATAAGTAAAGAAGAGGGCCGATCATGGAGCGATATACCTTTTGATCCACAGATTTCCCTTCTTCATTGAGGTCCATGTGTCCATTGGTAGGCATTGGAGTCTTGATGGGCTTTGCCTTGTCCATGTCAAACTTCTTTAACATATCTCTTGTATACTTGGTTTGACATATGAACGTTCCTTCTTTAGCTTGTTTGATTTGAAATCCAAGAAAGAACTTGAGCTCACCCATCATGGACATTTCAAACCTCTTTGTCATCACCCTACTAAACTCTTCACAAAAAGTTTCATTAGTACTACCAAATATTATGTCATCGACATATATTTGGCACACAAAAATATGACCATCAACTTTTCTAGTAAAGAGAGTAGCATCGGCTTTGCCTATCTCAAAGCCTTGCTTAAGCAAGAAATCCTTAAGGCATTCATACCATGCTCTTGGTGCTTGCTTTAGCCCATAGAGCGCCTTATGGAGTTTGTAGACATGATTAGGACGCTTGGGATCTTCAAAACCCGGTGGTTGCTTAACATATACTTCTTCGGAGAGTGGTCCATTGAGAAATGCACTCTTGACATCCATTTGATAGAGCTTGAAGTCATGATGGGCAGCGAAAGCTAGTAGAAATCGAATTGCTTCAAGTCTTGCTACCGGAGCATATGTTTCTCCAAAGTCTAGTCCTTCAACTTGGGTGTACCCTTGAGCAACCAATCTTGCTTTGTTCCTAGTCACAATACCAAACTCATCTTGCTTGTTCCGAAAGACCCATTTGGTACCAATGATGTTTGTGTTTGGTCTCTCCACCAACTCCCACACTTGGTTTCTTTCAAAGTTGTTCAACTCCTCTTGCATAGCCACCACCCAATCCGGATCCTCGAGAGCTTGCTCTACCTTGGTTGGTTCAAGAGAGGAAACAAACGAGTAAAATGCACAAAAATTCTTAAGACGAGATCGTGTTGTTACCCCTCTCCTTATGCTCCCAAGAATATTGTCAACGGGGTGATCCCGTTGAATGACTTGATGTACACGAGGATGTGATGGTCCAAGAGGTTGGTGTAGAGGTTGATCTTCATCATCTTTATCAGCTTGGGGCTCAGATGTACTTGCTTGGACATCCCCTTGCTGATCAATTTGCTGGTTCAGGGTGTCTTGTGGTGTTGAACTTCCAGACCCCGGAACCTCCGGAGAATTTCTCAGAGGTTGAATTCCAGTGCCAGTTCCCGGAACCTCCGAGGAATTTCTCGGAACCTCCGAAGTCTGCACTGCTCCTGAACCAGTGGCTTCTGGCCCTTCGAGTGGTGTTGAAGCTTGTGCTTGGTTTTCATCTTCCTCTTGTGCCTCAACTGGTCTAACATCACCTATGGCCAATTGCTTGATTGTTTCACAAGATGGCTTCTCTTTACCTACAACATTCAAATCAACTTGCTCCACTTGAGAGCCATTAGATTCATCAAAGGTCAAATCTACCGTGACTTCAATCCTCCCGGTGGTTAGATTGAAGACTCGATAGGCATGCTCATTTGGACCATAACCAAGAAGAAATCCTTCGTCAACCTTTGGTGCAAACTTAGAGGTTCGGGGCCTCTTGTTTAGAATGAAACATTTGCACCCAAACACTCTAAAGTAAGACACCTTGGGCTTTTTACCGGTAATAAGCTCATAGGAGGTCTTCTTGTGAAACTTGTGAAGATAGAGGCGATTGATTGCATGGCAAGCCGTGTTGATAGCTTCGGCCCAAAAGATGTCTTGAGTCTTGTACTCATCCAACATGGTTCTTGCCATTTCGATAAGAGTTCTATTCTTCCTCTCAACCACCCCATTTTGTTGAGGGGTATAAGGAGCTGAAAATTCATGCTTGATGCCCTCTTCATCAAGAAATTCTTCAACATAGGTGTTCCGGAACTCCGAGCCATTATCACTTCTCACTTTCTTGATTGGTAGCCCGAATTCCCTTTGTGCTCTTCTAATGAAGGTCTTCACGTTTCCTTGCACTTCACTCTTGTCAAACACAAAGAACACCCACGTGAAGCGAGAATAATCATCAACAATAACCAAGCCATATTTGTTACCGCCAATACTTATGTAGGCCACCGGTCCAAATAGACCCATGTGGATGAGCTCCAATGGGCTTGAAGTAGTGAGGATGCTATTTGGTGGGTGAGGTGCTCCTACTTGCTTTCCGGCTTGGCATGCTTTGCAAATCCTATCTTTCTCAAAATGTACATTTGTTAGTCCAAGAATGTGTTCATCTTTCAAAAGTTTGGCCAAGTTCCTCATGCCAACATGGGCTAGACGGCGATGCCAAAGCCAACCCATGCTAGATTTTGCCACTAGACAAGTCTTGGGAGAAACTTTACTTTTGTTGAGATCAACTAGGTCAAGCCTCCCCCTCAAGCGACCCGTGAGGACAATAGAGGAATCCTCCCTTTTTATGATGGACACATCCTTATCCGTGAAGTGGCAATCAAAACCAATCTCACTAAGTTGTGAAACCGATAATAGATTGTAACCCAACGGATCAACATGAAGAACATTTGTAATTGAGTAATTTTGAGATATAGGAATATCACCTACACCGATGACTTCTCCTTTAGTATCCCCTCCATATGCAATGGTTTCCCTTGGTCCTTCCAAATGGAGATAGGATGAGAACATACTCTTTTCTCCGGTCATATGATGTGTACATCCGCTATCAAGCACCCAACTTGATCCACCAGAGGAGTATGCCTACAAAACAATTTAGTTCCTTCTTTTAGGTCCCCAATTTGACTTGGGGCCTTCCACGTTAGTAACCAAAACTTTTGGAACCCATAGTGATCTTTTCACATATATGTTGGACTCATTTCCAACATACGTGGCAACAACTTTACCAACATTGTTGCATCTCAACACATAGCTAGGAGGTATGTCTCTAGATGCATGGGCTTTGCTTTTGTTGGGACTCAAGTTTCTTCTGGGCACCATTGGATGATTTTCAACCTGCATATAAGTGTTAGAGGCCCTGGAACCATGATGCTTCTGAGTTTTGCTCCTTTTCTTTGTCCTGTCTTTACAGTCCCCGGAACTTCCGAGAATTTTCTCGGAACCTCCGAGTTGGACTGTCTGAGCTGCTCGGGGCCTCCAGACTCCGGAACCTCCGGGCTTGGAGGTCGGAACCTCCGGGGTCTGGGAGAACAGAAATCCAGAACTCTTGAATTCAAGGCATTCTTTTTCTTTGATGATTTTTCTTTCATTGGTCTTGCCACCTTCAATATATCCAAAGCCTGGATTCTTGCTCTTCTCTAACACTTTCCTCTTTGTGAATCTTGGCCTTTTGTTTTCTTCACCCATGCACCCTCTAGCTATGATTGAGTTCAACCTAGCAATTTCTTTCTTTAAAGCTTCCATGTTAGCAAGGTTAGTGGCATAAGATTCAATATCAATATGATAACATCTATCACAGCCCTTGCTAGTAGAAGCACTAGAGTTGCCTTTTACCTTCGAGGGATGTGAGGTGCTACTCCAAAGGAGGCTATATTGCTCCTCAAGCTCTTCATTCCTCAACTTGAGAGAATTACATTGAGCTTGAGTGACAAGAAGGTCCTCCTTGAGAGTAGCTATGACACTCTTTGCTTGGTTGATTTCCAAACGCAAAGCCTCAATCTCACTTCTATCGGAGATAATGGTGTCTTGGCTTTTCTCTAGCTCAACTATTAGCTTAGCCATAAAATCCCTAGATTGCTCATCCATTTTACGAACAAGTTGGTTAGCTTCTTCATCACTAGTATCATCACTAGATTCCATTTCCGACTCATCACTAGGTTGAGGAAAGGGTTTTGGGGCAGTTTTTACCTTCTCACCCTTGGCCATGAGACAATGAATGGAAGTGCTCTCTTCATCATCGGTCAAATTGTTGAACAATCTTGAGGTGGAGGGAAGCTTCTTGATAGCCACGGTTGCAACTTTCTTCCCTTCCTCTTCACTAGAGCTTTCATCCCCGGAGTTCCATTCATGACCAATGTGGGCTTCACCACCATAGTGTCTTCTCTTGTAGTGTGGTTTTTGATCTTTCTTGTAGCTCCCTTTACCCTTGTCATTTCTGTTTTCTTTCTTCTCATTAGGACAATCAGCAATAAAGTGCTCGGTACTTCCACAATTGTAGCAAGTTCTCTTTTTCTTGTTGGGAAACTTCCTCTTGGCAAACTTGTACCCTTGCTTCTTCAACCCTCTCTTGTAGGTCTTCATGAACAAGGCCATGTCCCCAATCTCAACATGAGCGCCTTCATCTTCATCTTCGCTTGAATCACTTGTGGAGCTCTCTACTTCCACCCTTTTGGACTTTGACTTGAGAGGCTTGGAAGAAGTGGTGTGCTTGGATGAGGAGGAGGGTTTGCTTGACTTGTGAGAGTGGAGAGCCATCTCTTTAACCTTCAAGTTGTTTAACTTAGCCTCCAACTCCCCAATCTTCTTTCTATGTTGAATTTCCTTGTCCATGAGCTCATGTGTGAGAATTCTTCCAAGAACATCATTTGGAGAGAGTTCCTCAAACCTTTTCTTCTCTCTAATCAAGGTGACTATAGTAGGATTCCTTGGTGCAAAAGCTTCCAACATTACCTTCACAACAAAGTGGTCATCTAGCTCATCACCACCTAGACCTCTTATCTTTCCAACAATAACCATCAACCTATCAAACATCTCTTGTGGCCCCTCTCCATCAAAGATAGTAAATCTATTGAGCTCGGCCATCAATATGTTGATCTTGGATTTCTTGACCTTGTCAACACCCTCATGTGCAATGTGGAGAATGTCCCAAATCTCCTTGGCAATCTCAAGTCCACTAACACGGTTATACTCTTGGGCATTCAAGGCACTAAGTAGTATGCTTGTAGCTTGACCATTCCTTCTAATGTTGCGTCGGTCAATTGGAGTGAGGTTCCTAAAATCTTTGGGATCTTCAAAACCTACACACACAATATTCCACAATTCCAAGCTTAAGCCAATTAAATAAGCTTTCATCATATGCTTCCATTTAGCAAAGTTAGTCCCATCGAATTGGGGTAATTTGCCAACGGGAATAGTCACTTCATCCTTGGATTTGACATCCAAAGAATCATAGTTAAAGGATACGCTTTTGTAGTCGTTCTTTGCTTTAGACTTCGACTTTGGCTTGATTGTTCGCTTGGGAATTCTTGTGCCGTAGTACTCATCATCATCATCTCCATTCTCACTAGATGAGGACGACGATGAGGATGACGAGGATGGTGATGGAGATGGTGAAGGTGTTCTCTTTCTTCTTTTCTTTTCTTCTTTCTTTCTCTTCTTCTTCTTTTCCTGCTTGTCGTCTTCTTTCTTCTTTTCTTCTTCTTCTTCCTTTTTCTTGTTCTCTTTCTTGCTTTTCTTGCTTCCATCTTTTGAACTTTCCTTCACACCTTTTTAAGCTTTTCAAACTTCTCTTGAGCCGATGTATCTCCCACTTCCGAGGCATCACTTTCAGCCTCGCTTGGTATGTCTTCAAACTGCTCTTCTTCGTGCTTGTCATCATCACTTGCCATATCCTCACACGGTTAGGTGTTTACGAGGATGACCCGCTCTGATACCAATTGAAAGGATCGAGGCAATGTGGCCTAGAGGGGGGGTGAATAGGCCTGCACACAGAAATTAAACTTTTTCTGCGAAAACAATGTCAGACCTCGGAACCTCCGAGATTATTCTCGGAACCTCCGAACGAGGCAGCCTCTGAGAATAAACTCAGAACTTCCGACAACTGTTAGAACAGAGCATTAATAACAAGAGCTACAAGAAACTTGATGGAAACCAGATCTACTAAATTCTAGGAGGTACTTAGGACCTAGCAAGAAGATTTCTAAGCAAAGTACAAGCTAGAAAGGCACCACAAAGTAGATCGGGAGCAAACCCTAATAGATCTAGTCAAGCACAAGCATGAACAAGTAAGTAAATGAGAGCACGCAAGAGACAAAGATTTATCCCGTGGTTCAGCTCGCCACAAAGGCTTGCTTACGTCCACGTTGTTGAGGATGCCACAAAGGCTCGGACCACAAAGGTCAACTCCTCTCTCACACCTATCACTTTGGGTAATAGGTGGAGGCTTTCCACTAGAATCACAAGGGGTAATACAAACACCTTGGAGCTTCCACAAATCGGTTTGGAGAGCTTCCAAGAACCTCTATCCGTCTAGGAGCAAAGCTCCAAGAGTAATAGATCCACCAAGCTTGCTAGGGTTCTTCCAAGTGCTCAAGTACCAAGGGAGAAGGGATTGGCTCACTAACTCACTTCAAGAATCCACTCTCAATCAATGCTAGGCAAGGATTTGGAAGAGAGTAGGTTAGGAGTGAATGCAAGGTGAGAGAAACGAAGAAGAAACGGCGTTCGTGCGGTGGGAGGAAGAAGATAACCGTTGGGGGACCGTGGGGTATAAATACCCCCGCATCCGGAACGATAACGGCTATATTCCGGAGTTCGGAACCTCCGAGAAAAATCTCGGAACTTCCGACTTTTGAAAACTCTCGCATCAGTCGTAGCCCGTACGGTCGGAACCTCCGAGAAAATCTTCGGAACCTCCGAACAGAGAATCGCGAAGCAAAGCAGCTGCAGTTACTTCCCTTGGGGTGAGGATTAAGGTTTTGGAAAGATGGATTATGAGCACTTGAAACCACCCTAACTCACCATTAGTATCCCTCTTGATAGTACGGATTGTCCTATACTCAAATTCAAAAGATAAAATAAATAAACTCCTCCAAGTAGCATAGGCATCCCTTTTTGTAATAAGTTGAGGGGTCTCCAATCAATCTTTTGCACCTGTGACAATAACTCTATGTTGCACAACAAACTCAAAGGCTCATTAGCTCTTTAATTGTGTGGTCAACATCACCAAAACCCTCATAGGGCTTGATTGCACTTACAAAGTCTTCGAAGATGCTCCTAGAGGTAGGGTTTGCGTGCGTGTATTCATAGGGATGAGTGTGCGTGCGTTGTGAGTGTCTCCGATGTATTGTGTAATTCGAAAAAAAAGGTTCGCCTGCTTCAAACTTACAGTTGTTTTACTCACTAGCTGAGCACGGTAGAGCCATGTCAAACATCATAGAAGAGGGAGCTAGGGGTGGTGAGATATTTGGGGAAACCAATGTGGAAATGGGTTTCAGATCATCAGCTCTACATAATTACTTTACAAGGGGTTAGGGTGGTGAGATATTTGGGGAAACCAATGTGGAAATGGTGGGTTTCAGATCATCAGCTCTACATCATTCCTTTACAGGGGGTTATTGCTGCCTTTAACCCGGTAAGTATCCTAAATACTGTTGGATTGCTGGTGTCTTTGGAGGTTCTAGTTTGCCAAATCTGTCGGAATCAAGATGCTATAAAAAATGATTAGCCATGTCAGCAGTGGTTTGGGCAACAGTTAAACCAATTGCACAAAAAAAAACAATGTCAGATCAGTGATTGTTTGTTCAGTCAAATTTCTATGACAAGGATTTGCATGTTTACAGCAAGGTATTGCCCTTAAGTATGTCAGATCAGTGATTGTTTTTTCAGTCAAATTTGTATGACTAGGACTTGCATGTTTACAGCAAGGTACTGCCAAGTAAAACTTTAGGAGATCAATTTTCCCATGACAATCACTCGTTTTCATGAGTACAGATTATATTTTAACAAAACATGATCTCTCCAGGAGAAAATGGAGATGGTGGATTTTGTTCTCTTCTTATATATACTATGTGCCAACATGTAGTACTGCATATTTTACATATGATGAAAAATCTCATTTAACTGCATATATGGGAAATGGAAATGAAAAGGATCAGTCTTAATCACGTTGCACTAAGGGGAAAATATTGCAAAAAAAACAGAGAGATCAGGGTAGACTGCAATAGAAGCGTGGCACAATAACATAAGATTTCCTAACAAATATTAGAGTTGTCCTCTCTCAAAAAGAAACAAAAAAGAAATCCTATACTACCGGCAAGCCTACAAATACGATTTTAATTTACATCTTTCATTCCGATCAACTATGTAAGTAATAAATATTTTTTTATCAAAAAGCCTATATGGAGAGGTACTAAAAACATCCTCTTCACCGATAAACTGTATTCTACATCAGTGTATATGTTTTGACTTCAGACCATATATACAGCCTCATCCGGGTCTTCATTCCCAATTAGTATGAGCCCCTCGATGAGGATGGGGAACATGAACCGCATTGGCTGGCAACCGGTGGTGACCACGCCGGCTGGTGCATCGACCATGTCACCGGCATGGTGCTTCTTCAGGACGCCTATCACACTTGTTATGTCCCCCTCTCTGATGAACCTACAATTTTTTTTGTTGCAATCTTTGTGAATAATAGTGCTTGAATTGAACTGGGAATGCAGCCAATGCAATGATCATGACTTGTGGCTGCATAATTTTCTTGTGTTCTGAACATGAGTTTGGAATGCTAGACCAACTTTATGCAGTAAAGTCTCACAAGCTTACTATGTTTTGTAACTCCCGACTTCTATCATATATAAATTCCTGATTGAGCTTTCATTGTGTACCAGCTTAAATGATGTCAAATCGGTGTACAATGTTCAGAGAGATATTTGAGGAATTGACTCCCAAACACATATTGCTTCGCTTCAAAAGGAAGTGAAGCTTGCCATCCATACCAGCTATTTTTTATGTTATCAGGCCAAAAAAGAGAGGATTACTGTAGAATTTGAGAGACAATTTCAACTGTCTCTACCTCATTGAGTTAACATGGTTCTTGTTTACACATGAACCCTTACGAGAACCAAGACATTAGCAAATTATAACATAATCAATAATCAAAGTTTGCAATAAAGCTAGTGTCGAGCATAATTTCTTTTCTACTTCCGTAATCAAGTGGATTTTTTAACATTCTTCACCCCACTCTTAGTATTTGTGCCCCCCCCCCCCCACAATGTGTAGTCGCTATTTATCCCATTTTCAGAATGAATGGGTGCATGAAGCATCTTACCCTTCCTTAAAGCGCACTGCGCCATTGCAGGACAAATCGTTGCTCGCCATCCAGTTCTTCAGGTTCACTGAAACACCGTTCCCATCGCCATCAAAGTTGATCGTTTTCAGTTTGGTCATTGGAGTGATCTTGGCACCCTCGCCGGCACGCACATAGAACCTCTTCCCGGAGTTCCTGTCAGAAATGTAGAAATTTGCCACCCGTTCCTGCCAAAGCGATGCCCAATCAGTTGAACGTACTGCATCTAAAACTGGCGTGCCAAGTTTGGACGGTGGCAAAGCTTGACCTCGGAGTGTCTTAGTTGCCACCAGCGCCAGCAGCAGCACCAGGCCCATCCACGGCGCTCGAACAGCTGAACGGACGTGAACACGCACCGGGCAGCGCCGTCGTGGAAGTAGGCGGCGAGCGGGTGGCGGCCACAGGTGACTTGCTGCAGGAGCAGGGACACGGCTGTCAGCCGGCTATGTTAGAAACAGAGCATGCCAAAGACTTGAGCAGATTTTAGTTTCGAGTCATTGCATTGCTTTGGTGAAGCAAAAGTGGTTTGGTAACTTGGCTTCCTCAATCAAGCCATTGACCGCCACGTACGTCCGACTCTATCAGCTTTGACATTTTCTGACGCATAAACAAGTTGAAGCAACAATTTGGACCAACAAAAAAAAATGTGTAAAGAATGCATATAAGGACGCAGCAGAAGATCTTGGCCACGTTGCTAATGAAATAGAGCTATAGAGGGCAGTTTTTTAGTTGGTATGCATAGACTGTGAGTGGATATCGATGCAAATTGTTAGCGACGTGGATCAGCAGAGTCGTAGGTAAGGCGGGAGGCAACAGATTTGGTAAGAGTGAAGCAAGGAAGGAAGGTAATGGATGATTGATTATGACGAGGAGATTGATTGATCGGATCGAGAGAGAGAGGAGAGCTCACCCCGGTGATCTTGACGAGCTCGCCGACGGGCATGTCGCCGTGGCCGTCGAACTCCGTGTCCGGGAACCGCCGGAAGAACCGCTCAGCCTCGGCGCCCCTCCGCCACGCATTCGACGCGAACACCGCCCCGACGGCGGCCACGGCGCCGCCAGCCGCGGCGATGACCTCCCACCGCCGCCACGACACGAGGCAGAACACGCCGGCGGCGAGCGCGGCCGCGGCCGCCACGGCCACCAGCACGTAGCACGCGAACGGGACGCCGAGCCTAGCCCTCCCGCGTGCCGCGACGGCCGTGCCTGCCGCAGTTTCCGCCGTCTCCTTCCCGGCGCCGCGCCGCCGGCTCCCCTTCCTCGACGACCCGTGCGCCGGCGAGGGTGCCGGGGACGGGCCGACGAGGAGCCCCGAGTGTGAGAGCTGCGACAGCGGGCCGGACGCCGGCGACGGACGGGGCAGCGGGCCGGAGCTCCGGCGCGAGGAGGACGCCGGCGACGGCGCCTGCGAGTGCGCGGCGGCGATGTCGAACATCCGGCCGAGCTCGCCCGACCGCGCCACGTCCCCGCCCGTGTACGGCGGCGTGGCGCCAGGCCCCGACGATAGCCGCCGCTCCCGCCTCCTGTCCGGCGCCGGGCCGGACACGTACATCCCGCTCCCAATCTGATGCATCCCCTCCCTCAATCCCCACCGATCGCGACCGAAAGAAGCGGCACGGCCGCACGGCACGGGCGCGCACGATCTAGCAGCCGGGCCGAGAAGGAAACAGCGAGAGGAGGAGGAAGAAGAAGAGTCCACTCCCCGTCACGGCGGTGATGTGAGACTAGGGCCGCCGCTTTAGGGCGCAACGTGGTGTCGTGCTCATCTTATCAAGAACAGAGTAGGAGCCACTTCACCGCAGGGCGCACAGCACAGTCGGGCTAGCTAATCTGTAAATCTCTACCCCGTTGCTTGCTTGGTCGCGAATTCGTCCGAGGTCGGCACGGCATGGCACGACACGGCTGGGTGGCATCGGACGACCTGGCCCAATGTCTCGGAACAAAAAATACTGCAGCGTCTGAATACGGCCGGAGGTGGCGGTGAAACTGAGGGAGAACCCGCCACCCGGCCTCAGCTCCCAGCTCGCCGCCGGCGTGCACCCGCGCGTGCGTGAACGTGGCGCAGCGGCACACGCTGTGCCGAGGTCACACTACTCATTGCGCCGAGGTCACTACTCATTACGCATTTTAACTATGATTTCGGTCGCTGTCAGAGTGTCAGTTCGGGATGCTATTGTGGCGCAAATTCCTCTCAAAGCAACGCCAGATCAAATCCACCACGCATCGCTCCTGATACCAAAGCTCTCAGGGGAACGTAGTGATCTACTCAGCCAAGAAGATCACTCACAAATCACAGCATGTGCAGGCTTGTCGAAAGAAGATGGAATTCTTTCCCTGCGTCGTCCGTGTCTGACCCGAACCTCTCCGGGCAGGATCGTGGCCAGCATTGCAAGACCCCATGAGAGGCCGGCCAACCACGGCCGGGTTCCGTGATCGCCATGGCCCATGGGACAACGACGCGTCGGCACCTCTGCACTTGCACAATTTGCACGCATTAATCAACCGGTTTAGTACTACCAAGCCCCCGATGCGGTTTGATCTCCAAGTGGTGACAGCGACGCCATTGGCTCTGCCGGCAAAGCTAAGCTGCCCGCCCTCGCGAGGCCGGCGAATCCCAGCGTCCGTGCGCAGCGCGGACGTGTCGCCGCCAGATAAGCCTCCCGGCGGCGCACGTGGACGCTCCCTCCGGCGCCGTCCGGCCGCCCACGCCGCCGACGCGCCCAAGCGCGGGCTACTTGCCGACAGTTCGGCGGGGCCGACGCGTGGACGTGCGGGATGGGGTCCCAGCGAGCGGAGCGGACGGTGGAGATCGCGGCGGGGCCGGGAAGGGGAATGTGAGTGCGGCCGTCTCCTCGTGACGCGTGACGGGACGGGTTTTGTCGTTTTCACGAATCACAGGTGACTTGCGGGGCCGCCGAAACACCGAATCGGACGACGGAGACGAAGCGACAGTGGGATTGGCGAGTTCACACGCACTGGCGTCTTGCACCATTTTCAGCTGCTGGTAGTACGTGATGAAGTGGTGACTTGAAGATCCATGCCTAAGTATTTATTTAGAGCAACTACAGCAGCCTCCCTACTTTGAGTCCCTACTCAAAAAGTAGAGGTTGAGGGCAAAAAAAACACACTTCAACACAGTCCTAATTCCAGCCCCTAACACTGTTCACACCCCCTACTCGCCTCCCCCGACCCCTTCTCCCACGGGTGGAGAAGGGAGCCCCATCCGGTGGTTGGCCCTTCCCCACGCGCGCCACCGACTAGAGTCGCGACGCCGCCCATGGCCGAAGTCATGATGAACCCGGGCAGCCTCGGCACGACAGCCGCTACTCGTCGAGCTAGCTCCGCCGCCGCCGCCCCTTGAGCTCCGCCCGTCGGATCTGCGCCACCTCGCGACGTACCGGAGGTCGAGCTTCCCCGCGTCGCGCATGGGCAGAGGTCCGGCCGGCCCGGACCTTGAGCTCCTCCGTCGCTGCCTCCACGATCGGCTCCGTCCCTGGACCTCGAGCTCCACCAACACCTCCCATCAGCCTGAGCTCGATTCGCTCGACCGGAGCTCGATTCGCGGGCCCCTGAGTTCGATTCGCCGCTCTGGAGGTCGATTTGTGCGCCCTGGAGCCCCTTCTTGCGCCGTCGTGTGAGCCGAGCGCGCCTAGCCGTGCGCGCCGCGCCTCCCCGGCCGTGCGAGCCTCGCCGCGAGATGGGAGGGGATGCGGCGGAGCGCTCGACGGATGGGAAGGAATGGAGGCCGGTGGATGGGAGGGGATGCGGCGGAGGGCTCGGCGCCACACCGGCGGAGCTCGCGCTCTCCCGCGTGTGGCCTGCGGGCACGATTCACACTCGCGCCATCACACGGAGAGGATCCGTCCGAGGGTTGACGATAAGGTCTAGGAAATAAGAAAAGAGAAACTAAGAAAAGGAGAGTCACTGACAGATAGGTCCCACGTGTCATATGGAAAGTAGGGGCTGAAAAGTTGGGGCTATTGCTGGAGTTGGAAGCAAAAACTACAGCCCCAGAACAATAGGAAGGCCCCTACTCAAGAAAGTAGGGGCTATTACTAGAGTTGCTCTTAGCAGGCTGGGGTAATGTCGGGTCGAGAAAATCCTGCTCATGACCGCCCCACGCGCATCGGACCTCAATTTTCGGGTCGGGTTCGAGGTCGGGCCCAGGCGTGGGCAGGCTGCCCGCGCATTTTATAGTGTAAAATAGCTAAAAACAGCATTTTGGGTCGGACTCGGGCCAATAATTTTTTTCAGGACGCAAGAACTATGCCATGCGCCCAATAAAGTATGTGGGCGGGGCAGGCTAAAAATACTAAAGTATACTCTCCATTGATTGTTTTAGCTTTGATTTGTGTTTTTTTCTTGAATATGCAAGAGAGATGCATCCTCCCTTTTTAGAAAAAGACATGCATAGCACGTTTTTCATTAAGAAGAAGAGAGAGTCACAGATAAGCAACTTTTAGGAGAATCCCTAAAGCACGGAGATTACAACACAAACATAGGCGGGCGCAGCCGCAAACAGACACAGAGGCAACAATAGAAAAAAGAAGCATGAAGGGGAGGAGATCCCAACCTAGCCGCTCGACAACGCCAACCTGAGAGTTGAGCCTGCAGAAATAGCACATTGCCACCAAAGATGTCGAGGGAGAGCAAACACAATCGGTGGTAGGCATGCCTGAAGAACACGACCAAAGAGAGGGACGTCGGAAAAGCAACCGCCAAGCACGTGATGGTGGCAAAGCATCCACCAGCAACCGCAGCCATGATGATGACGCCAGGGAAACACGAAGTAACACGACCAAGGGGGTGGCAACGCATCCGCCAAGCACACAATGGTGGCAAAGCATCCACCAGCAACCATAACCACAACCACAATCATGACGATAAAGCCGCCACCGGAATAGCATGACGGCCAAGCATCCGTCAGGATAGAACCACGGCGGCAAATCCACCACGACCAGCAAACCATCATCGACAACCAACACAAAAGGGCGGTAAAGCATCCACCAACAGATGCATACTCCATTCGGTTTGGTAAATGAAGTCGTTTGGAACAGTGGCACGATCTCCAAAGTACAACATTGACTTTTTATTTTTATAAACATATTTATTGAAAACAAGTTGATTGGTAAACCAAGTTGTTTTGGACAACGACACGGTCTCCAAAGTACAACTTTAACTTCTTATTTTTATACATATTTATTAAAAACTAACATATGCATACTTTTTATGAAAGTGTTTTGCAAGACAAATATATTCATGTAGTTTTCACATTTTCAAACTCAACAACATAAAAGTTATTCATGATTTATATTCCCAATATTTGTGAAATCTTGTTCAAAACGACTTGATTGGTATGGAGGGAGTATGTATACTTTTATGAAAGTATTTTGCAAGACAAACATGTTCATGTAGTTTTCACATTTCCAAACTCAACGTGACTCAAACCTTGTCCAAAATAACTTTATTTACCAAACCGGGGGAGTATCATTGTATTAAGTAAAGGAAAAACAGTGGGGAAGCCAAGAATGGAGCATAGAAGAGCTGCTTCCTTCTTCCTCCGACCCTCTTTTCCCTATTCTTCCTCCTCCAATTTCTAGAGGAGACTCAGGAGGGACTTCCATGGAGGCACCGGTGGTAGGAGGGGCTACTGTTCGTTTGGCTGGTGGCTGGTGCTGATTTGTTGTGAGAGAAAAGTACTCTTGGCTGGTTGCTGGTGACTGGTTTGTTCTGAGAGAAAAGTACTGCTGGCTGGTGGCTGATAAGCCAAACGAACAGGCTACACCCCCACCCCCCTCCACCCGTGAATTCGCCACTGAAGAAAAATAAATTTGAAATACAAATATCGCGAGCAAGCTCATCACGGTAAACACTTGCTCATGTGGCAAGGAAGAACACCAAAACAAAAGCACTACTACAAACATTGGGAGCGAGCCTTGATTGGAGTTGAGCCTACACCGAATCGGAGACGACGGGGCGAAGTGATAGAGGGTGTTCGGCTGGTAGAATGAATAGTATTCTGTGAGAGGAATAAGCCAAGACAAGCCGAGATAAGCCAGAATATGCCAGCCGAACAGCCTCATAGTGGGACTGGCGAATTCACACACCAGCGCCTTGCACCATTTTCAGCTGCTAGTACGTGCTGAAGTGGTGGATTGATCGAAGATCCATGCCTAACTCTCCATTGATTTTTTTTAGCCTTGAGTTAGAGCCTACCCTTCTTACGTAGTTGTCGATTAGAGTGACCCCGGTTAAGGACGCTATCTTCGTACGGAGGCCACGGTTCGAACCCTTCAGGGGGCGAACTTGTGGTTAGTAGGTTGTGTGTTGTAAAAAAATCCTTGTCTGTCCTACGTCAAAGCACAGGTTTAAGGCCAATCTCATCTCACGAGTGTTGTGGTGTCGTTGTGTATGAGTGGATTAGGCATTTGGAGATTTTCTCGACCTGTGTGAGAAGGTCTTCTTTTTAATACAATACCGTGGGGTGGTCTTACTCTCGCAGGTCGAGTTTTTAGAGTGGCCTGACATGTAAAAGGTAGCTTAGTTAAGGTATTCTTTTGGACGTTTTCAGCTTCGGTTTCCCTGTTTTGCGTAAAACTAGGTACTCTAGCGCGAAGCTAGGACTACGTTTTCGATTCGAATCAAAATATACAAAGCAATGAATAATTCATCGATACACTCCCTCTCAAAAGAATACATCAATAATGGACGTTCAGTGATGCTTTTGCAGCATGAAAAAAGCTACCCACCATGAGACCCAAATTACCCAAACTAGCAAACTTCTCCACTTTTTCGCTACCATATATGGTGGCAATAAGGAAGGCATGGAATGAGAGTGGAATGGTAGTGGTCTACTCTCTCCGTCCCCAAAAGATAGTCGTTTCCGCTTCCCGAGAAACAACTTTGAAAAAATATATAAAATATATATATTAATATTTATGATACAAGATTCATACCGTTAGATAGATATTTGAATCTAGTTTTTTATAAAAAATTATTTTGAAACACAAATATTGCACGTATCTTCTATAAATCCGGTCAAACTTGTAGTACGAAAACCCACGACGACACTCTTTTGGGGACGGAGGGAGTAGTGGATATGAGATCATGGGGGCTTTTTGGGATCGAAGCTGGCCGCTTTGAGGAGTTGTTTTCACGGAGGAATGATAGAGACAATGATTGGGATTTGGGATGGTGATGCTGTCATCTTAGAGCATCTCCAAGAGTTTGGCAAAATTTATTTGGCAAATACTGTGTTTGGTCAACTTCTAAAAAGCTATGCAAAATAAAAAAAAATTCATCTCCAACCGTTTGGCATAATTCACTTGTCAAATCCAGATCTAACTTACATCAGGAATCCTGAGAGAAACAAAATTATGTATGTGCCCTTCCACCTCTCGAAAAACTTACATCAGGAATCCTTCTCTATTCTTTATTTCTTTTTCACCCTCCCACCTAGAGGGAAACAACGATGGCAACCACGATCCGCGCGCGCATATATGCGCGTGGGGAGGTGAGTTTTGCCAAGTTTCTATTTTTGCCAAGTTGGTTTGCCAAACTGTTGGAGGCCAATTTTTCTTGTTTTGCCAAAATTATATGGATGCCAAGTTGGTTTGTCAAACTGTTGGAGTTGCTCTTACATAAGCTCAAGAGGTTTAGTAGAAAATTTTTGGAGCCACGCGAGAAGCGATATTTACGTTGATATATAACCCCGCTAATCGAACTTGACACTAGTGTGAATGAATTTCAGACCAACAAACCCATAGAATTGGTCTACTACCACTTCAAAAGGGCTCAAACAATCACATGGACAGTAATAAAGTTTAGGGTTGGTTTGGGAAAAAATTGAAGTGGAATGAAAGAAATAGTGTCTAATGAATTAATTTTCACTCCAATCATCTCATTGCAATGTAATGCTAGCCCGTCTAGTTTTGTTTCCATCTTGCTACAGAAACTCCATTCCACTACCCACTTGAAGTTAGGTACACGCCATTTTCCCCTTGTTTCATATTATTTCACCGATACAACGGCCCACTCAGGCTTTTGTTGTATAGGAATGCTTCCAACTGGTGGTGGCGGCCACAAAATATTTTTCACATAGAATTTTATGCCGAGAATTGATGCCAAAATAAAGCTCGAGTGTTTATTGGGCCATATATGTCAGGCTACAAAAGTATGAAACATATTGGGCCTATTATATAACTTCCCTTATTGGGCCATAGTGGGCTTCATCAGAGTTCCTAACCGGCCCACCACGAAATGTTTACTCACTCCTCCGTCCGCTCCCATCATGAATGAAGCCAAGATAACACCCCAATTTGCCTGCACCTTTCCTCTTCGCCAGAAATGGCTCACCTTGCAAAGATATGACGCATTCGCTGATGCAATACGGCCGGCGGGCGCCGTCCCCCTCCCCTTGCAAGTTGCCACAGAACGCCCCTCCCTCGACGAGAGCGCAGCAGGCTGACCGCTACGTAGAGCAACACAGTTCCTTTCACTTTCAGCACCACCCTTTCCCCCCCGACGCATTTTTATGCCTAGCGTCTCACCGCAGGTCATGTCACACCCTTCAACCTCCCTTTTCCGGCGCTTTTTCCCGTTGCAGATATCTCTCTCTCGGCCTCGCCTCATGATCTGCTAGACTGCCAAAGAAGGGGGAGAGCACCCGATCGATCGTCTAGGTGAGGGTGAGGTGCTGCTGCAAGAGAAAAAGGTGCGGCCTTTTCTGAACTGCATCTTCACGAGACATCCTTGAGCACCTTTACCCTTTCCCGGCTTATCTGATCTCTCTTTGGAACCCTGTAGTCAACAGCACCAGCAGCCAGCCCCGGCTTCTCAAGGGTGCCAGAGAGCAGCAGGAGGAGGAAGAAGAAGGAGCGTCCCCTTCGTGCCCGTGCCCTGCTGCCATTTGTGTCCGCCGCTCCGAGAAGCTAGCAGAAGCCTAGCAGCACCAGCTGGGGGGGTCCGTGCCACGCGCGCATGGTACGGTGTGGATAGGGTAGCGTCGCTGCTAGCGAGCGAGAGCGCGCGCGTCGTCGGGATTGGATTTTTGTTTTTTCGCGTAGCGTAGGCATCTGGGCTTTTGTTTGCCGGGCGCCGCCGTTGCATCGGCGTGAGAGCTTGGGATCTTAATTAGCTTGCTGCGTGGTGAAGAGCCGCACTGAAGATACTTTGCTTTCGTCGGGAGCGAGCCGTAATCAAGCGTCCGGGCGTGGCGGCGGCGCGGCGAGCAATGCTCGTGGTGGTGGCGCGGCGCCCGTCGTCGTCCGGCGCGTCGGTCCGTCGCGGTGGCACGCCGCCGTGCGACGACTCTTGACGTACACGCTGGCGCCCCGGATGCTTTCGTGCTTCCGGCTGCCGCGCGCGGGCGGCGGCGGCGACGCGGCGGGCGCGTCCCCGCGGCGTCCGGCGCTGCCGTTCGCGGCAAGCCTTTTCGCGGCGTCCCCGGCGTCGACGTCCGGGCGCGGGAAGACCCCGTGGCCGCCGGAGGCGGACGACATGGAGAAGAAGCGGTGGGACAGCATGGAGTCGTGGTCGATGCTGCTGGATACCGTCATGGCCCCCGGCGGCGAGGGGTCCCGCGACAGCGGCCGCCGCGAGGAGTGGATGGCCGACCTCTCCCAGCTCTTCATCGGCAACAAGTTCGCCTCCGGCGCCAACAGCCGCATCTACCGCGGCATCTACAAGCAGCGCGCCGTCGCCGTCAAGATGGTCCGCATCCCGGAGCGCGACGAGGACCGCCGCTCCCTCCTCGAGGACCAGTTCAACTCCGAGGTCGCCTTCCTCTCCCGCCTCTACCACCCCAACATTGTGCAGGTCACCGCTCGCTCTTGCTAGCTCCCCCCATTATTCGATTCGATCTCACCCATCCCTCGATCAACAATCTCCTGATCATGTCGCATGGCTGAACAACTACTTGTGGTAGCGCAGTTCATCGCGGCGTGCAAGAAGCCGCCGGTGTACTGCATCATCACGGAGTACATGTCGCAGGGGACGCTGAGGATGTACCTGAACAAGAAGGACCCCTACTCGCTGTCGGCGGAGACGATCCTGAAGCTGGCGCTGGACATCTCGCGGGGGATGGAGTACCTGCACGCGCAGGGGGTGATCCACAGGGACCTCAAGTCGCAGAACCTGCTGCTCAACGACGAGATGCGAGTCAAGGTCGCCGACTTCGGGACGTCCTGCCTGGAGACCAAGTGCCAGGCCACCAAGGGCAACAAGGGCACCTACCGCTGGATGGCGCCGGAGATGACCAAGGAGAAGCCCTACACGCGCAAGGTGGACGTGTACAGCTTCGGCATCGTGCTCTGGGAGCTCACCACCTGCCTCCTCCCGTTCCAGGGCATGACGCCCGTGCAGGCCGCCTACGCCGCGTCCGAGAAGGTATTAATTTTGTTTCAGTGCCCCTGTCTGGAGAGAATTCCTATCTTCTTGACTGAATTATCGATCACTCGACTCGATTTCATTCATCTGAAAAAACTGAGCTTGTTCCTGAAACTGAATTTCTGTCCAGAACCTGCGCCCGCCGCTGTCGACCACGTGCCCGCCGGTGCTCAACAACCTGATCAAGAAGTGCTGGTCGGCGAACCCGGCGCGGCGGCCGGAGTTCAGCTACATCGTGTCGGTGCTGGAGAAGTACGACCACTGCGTCAAGGAGGGGATGCCGGTGATGGTGCACCAGGAGCTCAGGCTCTGGCGATCTTTCGCCAAGGTCTTCAGGATGGGATGCATCGCCAACAACTTGTCCATACCGGTGCACGCGTGATCCATCTCCCAAAACTGCTGCTGATTGTCTCTGCATGCATGCTTGAAAACTGTCTTGTCTGATCGGGAGAATAGGAACCAAGTAGTATGTATACATACATGTATCTTACCTGTCACAAGTTAAATTGGCATAAAAGAACGTACATCCGGAACCAAAATGTAACTCCATCCAATGTGTAAATTTCATCTTTATGCTCATTTTCAAACCCAAAGAATATAAATCGGCGCATCGGAACAGAGTACATCTCCAATCTTGACGAACACTATATACGGAGGGGCGGCGATCGCAGTGCCGCATCTTAGCATCAATGTAATTCAATCAATACAGTATGTAGCAGCCACACTAAACATGTATACTACGGAGTTCTATGCATGATCAGAAGAGCTGCTCGTAGCAGAGGTCCAGCGTCTTCTTGGCGAAGAACTTGTTCACCTTCTCGGTGGGGTGGAACGAGTCCCAGAAGAAGTACTTGCCGGCGTCCTCGCACGTCAGCGGGTTCTTGTCGTTGCACAGGTACGACATCTCCACCTTCCCCGTCGCGCAGCACCCCTCCTCCACGTTCTCCAGCCCTGCGGTGCCGATCAGCCGGTGGTCAGGAAGGTTCCTTCTGCAAATCGACATGAAATTCCTTCCTTCGAAATTCGTCGCAGGCTCGATCGATGACTCACCGAGGGTGGAAGGGTTGGTGATGAGGTCGAGCATGTTCTGGTAGACGTTGATGTAGGCGACCTTGAGCGACGGGCGGGACGCCGTGAGGTGGCGGAGCATGGCGAGGAGCTTGTCGTTGTAGTCCCGCGCCACCTGGTTGTACTCCTCGATGCAGCCGCCGCGGAGGGAGTTGAGGGTGCGCTCGAGGGGCAGGCACCCGATGGGGCTGAGCCCGGCGAAGGTGACCCGCCGCGCGCCCAGCCGGTGGATCTCGGCGAGGAACCGCTCCGCCTCCGCCACCAGGAAGTCCTCGAACTCCGCCGCCGTGAACTCCGCGAACCGGCCGGTCACCAGCAGGAAGTAGTTCTCGAGGAAGTCGTTGGTGCCGATGCTCACCACGTAGAGCGCGTCCGAGACGATGCGCCGCGCCGCAGCGCGCCCGGCGTGCCGGCGGAGCCGCCGCTTGTACTCCTTGAAGTACTCCACCTCCTTCCACAGCGGGATCACCGACTTCATTCGCGCGCAGGCCGGACACACGGAAAGGATCACCAGCACAGAAACAGAGAGCGTTTCTCAGGTCAGATTCGATTCGAGCGAGAATCGAGCAGAGAACCTGAATTTTGCAAGCGTGAACAGAATCTGCAGGGGTCCTGATCGATCCGCGCACAGTGCCAGTGCGGCGATCGTCCTTCTCGGTAGATGGCTAGATTCGTGGCTTGAATGCTTGTCTCCCACGACGCTCGGTCAGGGTTCAGGAAGCAGGACACGGACGTTTACGGTTTGTCCCGAAATGGTTGGGCAATCAACGAGGTTACTGTGGTGTGCTCTCAATAATTTATTTACTTCCACAACTAGAGCGACACCGTAACAAATTCTCAAGTGCGTGTCCCCACCATTTGCACCTTTTAGCCAGCAGTGTGCTAGGCTGCTAACTCTGTAGCTGATTAATACTGCACGTGATGATATATCAGTACATAATGAGCATCTCGAAATTATTCTATCCAAACTATCTAAAATTTGATAAGGTTTTTTATAGAAAATAAGCAATGTTTATAATACCATATCATTATATTTTTATGATTTTTCACAGTAACTTATTTGATGTTTTTCAATTAACTTGGTTAAACAATTGAATGACTTGTAACCACTTTTGCTTCTCCTGTATCTTCTGGCTGCTGCTAGTCGTCAGTCGTCACCACCCTCACCCAACCCTCTTTCAAGCCGTGCTCTATCACCGATTCCTCTAAAAGTACCCTGAAAAGTCCCAATGACACGTGAGGTATATCACAGCCGGACGGACTCACATGTCAGTGATGTAGTAGTCCTTTCGTATTACTTCAGAGGAGGCTCACCCGTCAGCAACCATGGCTGCCAAACCTGTTGTTGCCGGTTCGTCCTTCTAGACTTTACCATTTTTGCATGTGGATTAGAAGGATTCTCACGTACTGGAGAGTGGGGACCAAATCCCTAAATCCTAACCTAAATAGCTACTCGTGACTGACCGTAGAAGAAGTTTCTTCCTCGGCAGAGCGCCGAAAATTCAAACATATAACATATTAATAGCATCCTCGTTCCTGCTACCATCGAAGTGCAGGATTCAGGTGTCATGGTGAGTTGGTGTTTGACAGAAGGATGAACGAAGCAAAACAACACGCTGATCACTGTAGACTAGTTCTTCAGATTTGCTGGCGTCTCTACAGGTTTGCTGACCAACCGGGCTACTGACTCCTATTAAAACCATAGAAGCTCATCAGCGACGGATCGATCGGAGCATGAAAGCGCTGTCCGCGGCCATTCGACGCACTAAATGCTGGGGGGGTTTAATGCCTCTGCATGCAGTTGTTGGTTGCCGAAGATGAAGAAGAAACCCAAAGCGAAGGAAGACGAAGACGGTTGATGGTTGTAGTTGTCGCCGAGACCAAAATCAGAGGACGCTTCACGCATTAGCAAACACCCGTAGTAATCCTTAAACGCGTAGCGAATGGGAACGACAAGGACCGTCCGTGACTGATCACCAGTTCAGTAGTGAGCGTGGCCGGCAGGGCCTTCATCGTTAGGCTTTACGCTATTAGCATCAGGCTATAGGCGCCTTCAATTCGGGGAGATGCAAGACCACTGCACCGGTTCACGCTGCAGGCTGCAAGACCACTCAGCTGCCGCTTGCAGAGCGCGGCTCATGGAATGGAACCTTCTCCCGTTCTCCGACGCGATCCCCGGAACCTTTTCCCTGTCGTCTTGGCTTTGCCCCCCAAAAGCTTTTTGCGATCGTGCAGGGAGCAAAGGATCGTGGTGTGGTTAATAACCGAAATGGCGCCCAAGACTATTCATTTATTCCATTGTCGTGGTTAGAACTCACGAGAAGCTAGCAGCATTATTTGCTCGATCGAGCAGTTTGCATTGATGGCGCACGTACCAGGACGCCGGCGGTCTTGTTGTCGAGGCCGGTGCCGGCGGAGGCGAAGCAGACGCCGCGGGCGAAGTCCTGGATGCCGTAGGCGGGGTCGAGGTACGCCGGGACCAGCGGCGGCAGGCCGAGCGCCTCGGAGATGAAGTCCGGGGGGAGGCGGCCGTTGCAGAACCGCCCCGTGGGCCGGGGCCCGCCGGCCATGTCACGCCCGTACGGCGGGAAGTCGCTCTTCAGGATCGTGCCGATGACGTTGTTGTTGCCAGTGTCCACCGTCGAGTCCCCGAACACGATCACCGCCGGCACCTTCGGCGGCGACGACGACGAAGCCGACCTGGCGACGCTGCCGCGGAAGCAGCAGCAGCAGGACACGGCGAGCAGGAGCGCCGCCGCCGCCGCCTGGCGCAGCGCGGTTGCACGGCGACGGCCGGCCGGCGACGCCATCGCGCGCGGGTGGAGGTGGCGGTGTGGGGGGTGGCCTCCTCCTGCTCGGAGTGTGCCCGTGGACGGTGGCCTGCGCGCGCGGCTGTGCTCTGCAGAGTGCAGGTGCGGCCTGCGGGCGTTGTCTAGCCGTTATAAATAGAGGCCGACGAGGCGGTGGTGGGTCCCCGCCGCATGGCTGGCGGCAGACGAGCGCGCATACGAAGCAGAGGTTGGTGGTGTGCTGCGTTAGCTGACGGAGGGGGCTTTCAAAATTACATCGAGCGACGCATGATCTCACCACGCTTTGAACGTACAGTTTGTTGGAGGGTGAAACACCGAGACCCTGTTTGGCATAGCTCAGCTTCACCAATAGAGCTGTTAGAAAACAACTTCATGAGCAACTTTATGAGCGGGGGAGAGCCATGTTTTTGCAGCTTCACCGTGTGCTTAACTCTGTGAGAGAGAGTTTTCGACAATGTCGACCGCAGAGCCGCAGAGAGCCTTTGTTTGGCTATTGAAGGTGTGAAGGCTGTCTCTTGAAGCCCGCTCATGAAGCTGTACCAAACGGGTCTTGAAACCCTTTCGCTCATAGCAGATTGGCAGACACCGAGAAGAAATGGAAAATGCCTTTTTATTGAATTATATATTAAGTCTCTCTCTGTTCTTTTAAAGAATGTCTCTTCTTTTTTTTTTGAGAAACAAGAGAAGAGGGACCGGGAGACGAGCTGGCGTGACATTTTGCTCGCGTGCCCAGGTTTAAAGGAAGTTTCAAGTACACTCTGTTCATTTATGACTATGTTTCTCTACTCTAAATTATAGGGTTTTTTTTAATGCACACAGCAAAATCTATATATCTTAAAAGATATCTTCATGAATGAAAATTATCCCTGTTAAAAACAAATGTCATGTGTAGTTGCACTCTCATGGAGGAGCTAAGACTAATTGGTACAATATCCATGAATGAAAAATCTAAGTAAGTAAAGTGGGCTTTGGAGAAGTCTGGAGAGACTTCTCGACATCATATCTAATTATCTACACAAAGAACTAACATTTCCAAGGGTTAATGATAGATGGTTAATGTCTATGTGGAACTCCTGGTTGCTTCTAAAACAGAGTGTTTGTTGGGCAAGTCTTTAGTGATAAAATACAATCAGGGAAACAATTAAAGAAGAGAAATTGGCTGATAGAAATATAATGTAATAAATTGTGTGGAATGGTAGAAACTATAAATCACATCATCTTTTAGTGTGCTATTGCACAGTTTGGCTGGTGTGTGTGTGCAGAGACATCTTTCAATGGTCTTACCTCCTAACAAATGTGGATGATGTGAGGCAATTAACTAGATAGTATTCTAATTGAAAAACTAAAATTTTCATCTTTATTTCTTGTTGTGTGGCTCAGAGTTTGTGGCTAACTTGTAATGACCTTGTGTTCCACAATTCAGTTGTCTTTTCTCCTAATGTAAGTTTGTACCATGCACTATCTTATATATGAAAATGGAGGATCTTGAGCAAGGCGAAGGAACTACGTTGCCTCGAGGCTATGATTCCAAAGCTGCGACTTCGATTATCTTTGTTAGGATCTAATTAAGTACCTCAAGGAAATGGAACAAAAAAGATATATATGATGATGAATCTTTGAGAAATGATGTTTAAATTTTGCTAGCCTATTGTGGATTTATGTACTAGTGTATTCAGAGTAAACTCTTCATTGTTTATAATGTCAGTTGAATAGTCTTTTAGTAGAGAGATAGATTAGAGATGAGATATCTTTATTGTTTTCTATCACTGTTGTGCTCACATTTGTAAAACTGGTAACCCAGTGAACGTTCCGGCGTCTTGCAAAGCCGAGCTGAAAAGTCTTATATCTAAAAAGGAACATCTTAAACTATTAACAAACCTACAAACTATTGGATTTCAAAATTTTTATCTTTAAAACAATGCTCATTTCTTTATATATCACCATCGTATAGACATTCATGAGCCTACCATCGAGGATGGACAATCCTGTACACGGGGTTGAACACCGAGGATTGTCTGATATATAGATCATGTAGATCACAGTGCAAGATGACATACTCTACATGGAAACTCAGGATTAGTACTAGAATAGGAAAGCATACATTATAACCAACAATAATCTCAGTTAGTACTTCTGTACTCGGACCGACTTCTAACCCTAACCCTCGTGCATATAAGGCAGCGTAGGGACCCCCTCCAATCAATTGATCGATATGCAGCATACAGAACATAGGGTATTATGCACATAGGTCGGTTTGCAATTTGTTAGATTCATAAACTTTGTTATGCACTCAGAATAAGAATTTTGCGGGCCCTTTCCGCTCTAATCACATAAAGGGGGTAAGGACCCGCTAAGCTCCTACTTTTTTCATGTTTACAATCTATATCCTCCAATTACTATAGAGATGAACCCAATCCAGAATACGAACTGTAAAAGAAAAAACTATTAAACCAATCACAAGAATACCAATTACAGTACCTATCAACCAAAGAGGAATTCTTCTAGTAGTATCGGCCATTTTGCCTACTTTCCTCCACACTTTCTCAAGTGGTACGGTAGACAAAAACTGTCATGGATAGTTTTTTTTGACAAGCGACACTTTTTTTAATATTAAAGAAGCATCCAAATTACAAAAAGGTCCTCGAATGAGGACAGAATTACAACCAAGACCTTCAACTCTATTTGGATCGGGATCTAGAGACAGCTAAAACTCCGGTGACCAAGGGGATTGAACCGCCGGCGAAGTGTCGCAGGGGCGCCATGGATAGTTATAATGATGTTGTCCTTCCAAATGGGATAAGGGAATTATTACGACTCTCTTTCTTTCTCATAAAACAACACGTACAAAAATGAGTAATAAACCCCAATATAGACTGGTACGATTCAATTCAACATCCTGCTCATTCAGGTTTGATTGTGTCATAGTTCTATAGTTGGAATTTGGTTTATCGTTGGATGAACTGTGCTGATATTGATCCCAAGAAAAAATCGTGGGTACATCTAATCCGTGAACAGCCAGCCATCACACTGTAAAAATAGGATAGCTTCTATTGTCATTGCCTCATTGGGCCTCCTAAAAGGATCTACTAAATTCATCTAGTTGTTCCAAAGAATCAAAATGAACTGGACTTCACATGCTCTGTTCCAGTTAATTTGGTTTATTGACACGATCATCTACTACACTAGCTCGCTATATTGATTAGTAAGTCATTCCATGCATGTCTAGAAGCATCCTCTCTTCTTGCTGATTTGGTATGTTCCTTAGAATGTTGCAGGAATGAAGGTGCACAATTTATACGCAATGCCAATGCACCCTATATAGCTTCTCACAATAAAGATTTGAGTATATATAGATGGACCATACATAGTATTTACCCTGCGGGCGCAGCCTGCTAGTGGTCACTAGGAGCGCTAATCAGCCACCTCAGCTGTCGTTGTCCTATCCTATACATTCCTGCCCTTATTTTTGTGCGCTGGTACGAGCAGAGCCCAACAATGCAACTTAGCTTGTGGCACATGCTGACATTATTCATAACCCCGATACAGTACACAATTGCCCTGGTACAGCAAACTGAATGTTTCAGACCTGTAAACTGGCTTATGAGCGAAACATTTGCAAATGCAGAACAAAACGTACTCCTATGCATGTGAGGCCCGGGCCGTCGCTTTCCCGCACCTCCCGTGCCTTGATTTCGTTGCCCGATCCGTCCATCCACACCACATGCATGGGGATGGCGACCCCGAGCCGGCAACGCAACGACGACATCTACCGGTCCGGGTAGCCCCCGGCCGGCCCACCACCACCAACCAGCCCGCGATCGAGCAAGCACGGAGGGCATGACTGCATGAGCGGCGACAGGCGGCTACAGATGGCTTCCAGGGATACGGAACCGATCGATCGAACAAAAGCGGCGACGCTACGCCGACTGCGTGAACGATCGATCGAACAGCTAGCCGCATGCAGGAGGCACGACGGTGGGTGCTGTCGGTTCCGCGTCGCCGTCGCGGCGGCCTAGCTTGATTGTGTGTGCAGTTGGTTAAATTCAGGATGATCCTAATGGCACGGCCGGCGGCGAGGGCAGGATTACGTGCAGTGGGCCGGGTGTGCCCACACACTGCGCTGCTAGGTGCCGGCGGCCGATCGTGTTCGGGGACGCGAGAGAGGCCGACAGTGGGACACGGGCAACAACAACGTCATCGCCACGATCCTCAAGAGCGACTCCCCGCCGCGCCGCCGCCGTACGGCTCTTGAAGGGTCAGGTCGGTCGAACGAGTCGGAAGTTCGAGACTGAACACACTGGACGGCGCGGAGCAAACTACTGTAGTACGGAGCCCAACGTCCAACGGATGGTACCGGTGTGTTCCTCACGGCGTGATGGGCGAGTTCCCCCCTGCCACAAAAGCAGCCTGCAGCTAGCTCGTGCCGGATGGATATCTCAATTCATTTGCAGGTCGTTTTAACTTTTTCAATTTCTAATATTATTATATGCATGGATACAGATAAACATCTACGGACATAAAAAATCGAAACAACCTACATGGATGTGCAGCATCAGTCAAATAATTATTCATTTTATTTGTATTTTTAAAATATATTTGTATATATATTTTTTAAAAAAAGAATATTAGAGCTCAAATGAGGCATAAACCAAAAAAAATTCCTCATTTCCAAAAAAACTTAAAATTTCTCTTTTTACCAAAACACGCTTCTCAACCATAAAGTGCACATGTGTAAAATCAGTAAAATAGTAAAAGAAAAAAGACAGAACCTCCTAAAATTAATGTCATTAGATAAATATTTGAATCTAATTTTTTAATAAATTTATTTAGAGATATAAATGTTTTAAGTATTTTCTACAAATTCAGTCAAACTTGTGGCACGAACACCAACAATGACTATCATTTCGGGACGAAGAACGTAACCCACTAGACTACCTCTTGGTCTAGCACGAACACCATCACCCATCAGTTACAGTTGCAATGCTCTGTGCAATCCTACTATCCACACTAGGGACGAAGGCAATAGTGGGTGATACGTGGGGGGAGGGGGCTCCAGACTTCACCTCCAACGGCGCCGATCCACATCAAGGTTCCATGGTTTCACGATGCTGCTGACTTCAAAGGTGTTGGACATAATGTCTCTTACTATGATAACCTGATTCGATCATTTGTTTCCCGATGGCATGAGGTACCTGGCGCCGACATGAATACCGGCTTTCCTCAACCCGGAGAAGGACCATGACTTATGGCCAAAATAAAGATATGGCAAGGGGGTTGTAATAGTCACACTCTACTCTGGGGTCAACTAGGACCGTCCCTCTTTCGATGAGAACAACATGTCTCCGTCACCAGCCCGGTGGAAATCTACACATGAATAGCAGTGGGTTACGAGTTTGTGGCGAACAATTGCAAGTAGAGGCGGAGCCAGCGGTGGGGCGAGCGGGGCTGAAGCCCCCCTACCGCTAGAAACTCCATTAAGCCTCCCCTAAGCCCCTCTAACAATTTTGGGCCATAGATAAAGGAGAGGAAGAGAAAGAGAGCGAGGAAGAAGAAGAGGTGGAGGATGAAGAAGGAAGGGAGCATGAGACACCCCCACCCCACCCCCACCTCTAGGTTCACAGTTGCAACTATCACTATTCTTGTGCAGATTTCACCTTTTCTGGTGCATTTCGTACATATTTTTTCGCATCTCAAAATTCGCAAAATGGTAGAAGATGATATGAGAAATTCATTCATATTTTTCTTGAAAGTTTTTAGTACTGTAAATATGCATTTTAATTATGGTAGCACAGTAGCACCCAAGTGATGGTAGCATTGGATATGTTCTCGTGCTGAGATATGCAAGCATTCTCGAAGAACTTTATATTCTAGATATCATCCTTTTAGTTTTACAACATAAAATTATTTTTCTCAGAATTTTGTTCTGACTATTTAGCTGGTTTTAAAAATACTGATCAATGAACACTCATTAAAGAGTGACAAAGAGCACCTTGTAAAAGATTGGGTCCGTTTGGAAGGCTAGTCTTCAATCCAAAACCAGTGTAAAATAAAGACCCTACCTAGAAACTTTTACAAGCCAATCCAAAAAATGCTGCTTGGAAGCTGGGGAAGCCCACTTAAAATACACTACTTTAGGATCTTTACAACTGCAAAAATAAAAATATCTCACCAGAAATTTTTTTTCCCGAACAACTAGCTAGCACTACCAATTCTGTCATTTGGTGATGTGCTAGGGGCACACGGCGAAGGCCTAGGACTCTAGGAGCCCACACCTCGTCTCTCTCCCCACATGTCCACATTGCCGCTTGTCTCTTCCTTCCCACGGCACCCTCGCTCGCTAAACCCTCTCCGGCGACTCCTGTCACCAGCTACCCTCCCCAATTGTGCTAACCGACGGCGAGCAGGTTCGAGCAGTATACATGATGGTGGGTGTCGTCGGTTCCGCGTGGCCTCACGCCCTTGATCGTGTGCAGTTTGGTTCGGGATCCTCGGCCGACAATGAGAGCAGGATTATATGAATATCCACTGTGTCGCGCCTATAATGCACTCCCTGTATTGTCGTCACACCTTGAAATTTCCAATTTCAGGATGTGAATAGAAAGAATAATTAAACAAGAGTTTTCTCATAATTTTTAAAAAAATTCCAACATTTATTTTCTTTACAGGAAATATAGTATAGGAAAAAATCCGTTGTTTGATTTTCCGAATTAAAACAAAGTTGAGAATGTTGCATTCATGCCGATGCATCTAGTGGTTCTTGAGTGCAAAAGGTTTCAAAAATGCGTTTAGGAGCTGTCCAAAACCTTCCGAGAATTTTCCGGATTTTTCTGGGATTTATTCTCATTTTCCTTGAGCTATTTCTATTTATTAGAAGGCTCTAAAATCTTTTTCATGAGCTCCAAATGCTTTATTTGGATTTTTCATGTCTTAATCTATCTCTAGGAATTTTCCTAGAATTTTTGTGATTTTCAAAGTATTTTTCGTGCCTTTAAACAATTTTCTAGTTTTTTCTGAAATTGTTTTCGCATTAAAAATAAATTCGAAAAAAAGAAGAAAAAACCTATCCTTCTGGAACGGGCCGAGTCCGAAGGCCCGACCCGCTTCGGCCCGCTCGGCCGCCCGCTAAGCCCATCGGGGCCCGCCGCAAGCGACAGCCGCCGCGCGCCGCCGCCGCCTCTAGGCTCGGCGGTGTGCCCGCCTCGCCCCCGCCTATAAAGGCAAAGGCCAGGCCCCGCGTGCCTCGTTCCACGCCCTTGTGCAGCGCGCCCACGCCTGCGCCGCCGGTCCTCTCCTCTTCGATTCCGGCCGCCCCTTCCAATGGTGAGCTACTTCCCGAGGTCTCCTCCTTCTCCTCTACCTACTCCACCCGCCAATCGAGCCCCAGGCCACCCAATCACCGGCACCACCCCCTGAGCTGCCGGCCTCCCCTGCCCCTGTTCGGTCTAAGGTAGGATATGAAGTGAGGCAGTTCTTCAGTTAGGCCCCTGTTCAATTTTGAAATCCTTATGCTCTTTTGTGTGTCTCAGCAAAACTGTAAGAAACCCCTTAGATCTATTAGATTCCCTAGATCCAATCCATCCCAAACTCTTTTATAGATCTAACCCCGAACTTTATCAGTTTCACGAGCACTGTTTACTGTGTCTCGGGAATCTTTTCAGCTACTCCCTGAAATCTATAGTTAATCGCGAACATGAACTTTTCATCTTGTTTTCCCCATATCTTTTATGTTTTAGCTCCGTTTTAATCCGTTCAAGTTGTGTTAGACTCATAATAATGTAAAGCACGCGTTAGTGGTGTGTTTTCACCATGTTTTGTTTTCTGAAAATAAAATTAATATTAATTTAGATTAATGTCTAGTTATACATGCCTTTTATAAATAAAAGTAATATAGATCTATACATCGTTTTTCATAAGCAAATTTAATTTGATTAATGTTTCTATCACATGTTTTGTACATAAAAGTTAATTAGATCTTTATCTCGGTTTTCGTAAACCAAATGTTAAATTGTTTAATAGTTAATTAATCTTTTCTATTAAAATTTGATTAGGCTTTTACATCGGCTTTTACAATAAATGTTAATTTGATTAATGCCAATACCATAATGTTTTTAATAATAATATGATATACTCGAGTTACAAAGTTTCGTTTAGACTGTTCATACAGTTTAGTTTTTCCAAATTAAATGTTTAATCGGTTTAATCATATATGAATCTTTATTAATAAAACTTGACTAGTTCTTTACACCGGTTTCGTAAATAAAGTTTAATGTTGCATTAATGTCAACATAGGGTATTTTATTTCTAAAACATCCTTTATATTTGTTTTGTTAATTAAAAGGAACCTAGCTCATAGCCTTGTTCTCTCATATATGCAAAACGTTCGTTAGACGTTCTTTTCTCAGCTCAATCTACGTGTCATCTTTCCGGTCCTTGCTCAATCTTCCACAGCCATCTCTTTAAAGCAAACCAAGCCTTTCTTTCTCTAAGCACGGTTTGTGTGCTTTAGTGATCCATCTAATCAAACCTATCCTGTAGTGCGTTCTTTTAAAGCTTTATTTTGATTGGTGCTTTGTTCTTAGTATGCTTGTTTGTTTGCTTTGTGTATGTTTGTGCCCGATGATTGATACGCTTAGAGTGAACGTCATTCGAGAAGTTTGGAAGAGCTTGAAGTTGAAGATTCTGAGCAATTACTTTGGTTAAAGGCAAGTGTGTCCTTGATCTTTTGTCCCAATAACTATGATTAATCACTTTGCATTGCTTGCATTAATTTTGATGGGTTCCTATTAAGGATTACCTAGTCTTTATGATCATTCCTTGTTAACCTGGGTTTACATTTATGTTGGGTAGCTATACTTAGTTGCTATACCTGGGTTATGGTGGTTTTAATGAATGATAATGATGAATCAAGCTATATCTTTATGCTATATCTTTGGATGTTTAATACAAAACCATATGTTTAATCGGAACATGGAGAACCACCCAGGATAACAGTGCAACCACAAGGACTATATGGCTCTGGTCTTGGCCAAGTAATTACGGAAGTCTTTGTGTGGTTATTACTCGCATAATAGGTTGGGGACGGAGGAATGCTTTTATGGCTACTTCTATTTCCGGAGTGGTGTTGGAACGGAAGTACTCTATGGTTGACCGTCCGTAATAGAAGTGTGGTACGAAGGATAGCCTCTATGACATACTACTATGGACTAATACGCACGGGAGGACTCTTTGTAAAGGACTCGTAGCGTCCCTATGCAGCCACACCTCGGTAGTGTGGTATTGTGCCTACTTTTGCACAACGTGGTTGGGTGCAAAGCTCTTCGGAGTTTTTACGCGACTTGTGGGTAAAGATGTACAACCTCTGCAGAGTGTAAAACTAATCGATTAGCCGTGCTCACGGTCAAGAGCGACCTGAACCCTCACATGATAATTGAACTTGAAGATGGACTTAAATTGTGTTCTCTGGTTATGCTTGCCATGTGCTTATGGCGTATCTCTTACCCTTATGCTTAATTGTGGGATGATATAAACTTATACTTTATTAGTAATCAGGTGCTAATAAAATTTGATCAACTAAAATTGCTTAAATGCTTATAGCCCAGTCCACTATAAAGACTTTGCATTCATTCTTTTTCCCCACACTTGATGAGTACGACAAGTGCTCACCCTTGCTATTAGGGATGGCAACGGGGAATTCCCCATCGGGCTATGCCTTCCCATCCCCGTCCCCGCGGGGAGGAAAATTCCCCGTCCCCGTCCCCGCTAATGCTCGCGGGGAATTTTTCTTCCCGTCCCCGTGCGGGGAATTATCCCCGTTGGGGTCCCCGTCCCCGCATCAGTCATCATCTATTTACACCAGGTCAGCAGTTCAACATTGACCAAGAAGGCTCACAGGAACACAACTTAGCTTGCACACGACCAAATATGAAGAACATGTAACATATAGCTTGCAAGCAAGAGTAACAACAGTTCATGCGTGCTATATACAATACATAGAGAATGCAAGTATTCCATGATTAACTATAAAAAATCAGAACCTGCAGAGATTTGCTAATGTATCTCAATCTGAATCGAAAGTCAAAATGGCCGGATGTTACAACCGTCTAGCTACTTCTTGGCCCCTGCCCCCTGAATCTCGATCTAGAAGCTTTTGCTACCTGCACAGCATGGCCACTGTATCTCGTTCTGGAAGATCTTGCTACCTGCGCAAGATGGCCAACGACGCTTGGCTCCTGATGGGAAGCCACCGCCGCTTGCCCTCACCTCGGTCTGTGATAGAGGATGAGCGAGTTGGCTCACAGTCACTGGTGGTGGCGGGGTCATGGAAGAAGTGGGAGAGGAAGGGATTGGGGATAAGTGGCTAGGGTTACCTCGATGCTTATATATCAAGTAGCAGTAGCAGCAACTGGTTTTGGGCTTTTTTCTTGGGCCGGAGCAGGACTTTGTGTGCACACTTGCTATGCAAGCGGGGCTGCGGGGAAACGGGACGGGGGACAACCGACCATCCCCACCCCCGCCATCCCCGACGGGGACGCAATTGCCCCCGTTTCATTCCCCGTGGGGACTAAATTTGTACCATCCCCGTCCCCTAATGGATGAATTCCCCGTGGGAATCGGGGATCGGGTCCCCGTTGCCATCCCTACTTGCTATAAACATTGTTGCTCAGAAAGAGGATGCTACTTTGAAGTCTTGTGAAGATGATGCTACTTTGAAGTCTTGTGAAGATGTTGCTGGTGCTAGGCGTACGCAACCCCCAGTCGATTGCTTGTGGAGTTTGGAGCCTTCGTTTCCAGGATTAAGCGTAAATCTCTAATAATCTTTTTTTTTCTTACTTCTGTATTCACTTATATGTCACCATATGCATGAAACTTGATCCTGGCATGCATATAGGTTTGCATTTGGTTTCTTTCGGAAAATCGGATGTGACAATTGCATCGGATACTATTAAATAAGTTGTATAAATATCAACATATGGTGTAATTTAGAAGCAGATCTGAATCAGTTTCTAGGTTTTATTACAAATAGAAGCGGTGGGGAGAAGATCGGCAAAAGAAAAGGTCAACAAAATCATGCCGTTTAACTTCTAGTTTCAACTTATTTTAACCTGAATTTTAGCTATTTCATTTCAAACACAGGACTATGATGCCTTCTTGGGCTCACCTGATTTGCCTTCGATTTTGCTTTAGGCCAAGAAAGGAGTACACGGGATATTACGACTTGGACTTGGGTTGTAAATTTGTAACCCTCCCAAATCGGGTTTTGGATCTGTCCCTGCTTTTTTTTGGCGATCATGTTGCTCTTTTGACTTTTTATTATGACTTGCCTTTAAAAATACTTGAGTAAGTTTTACATATTCCATTCTTCAACAGGGTTCTGGGATTCGGCCAATATTGTTCAAATTTCACCGAAATTCGAACATCTTGGGGTCCAAAATGAATTTAGTAATTCAAAATCGTTTATTCTTTGGAATCTATCTGAAACCCAACCTAAATTGACCAAAATTCGTCCATTTCGATTGTGATCCAATTTTCCCCGAAATTGAATCCCAAAACATTGTTCCTCAAACGTTACTGGTTTCAACATGTGATCATGTATTGTACAGAAGGTTGACAAAAGGAAAAAGTCTATATCACCCTCTCACCTATGGGGGTTGAATTACATAACCTTCCAACCTATGAAACAGTCTATATCACCCCCTGAACTTTGCAAAACGGGTCAAATTACTCCCTATAACAGTTTTGAAAAATCATAGTAAATCACAAAAAATCATAAAATGGAAAATCAAATTGTGTTAGACTAAAAATGAGTAGATCTACCCAATGAACATATAATATGAAATGCCTTAGTACAATTTTGTGTGTGTAGCTTTAGATTCATGCTTTTCTTCGTAGCTGTATAAAAATATACTAAAGCATACAATATTATATGTTCACTGTGTAGATCTACTCATTTTTAGTCTGACCCAATTGGATTTTCCATTTTATGATTTTTTCACTACAAGAAACTATTTAATCTGTGACGCATTCTCCGCGACGTTTTCAGAAAACGTCACGAATGTGCATTGCAGCCCAAAACACTGCGATGATTTCTTTAATTCGTCGTGATTCTACGACGTATTCCTTTTTTTCGTCACGGATGTGCATTGAAGCCCAAAACACTGCGACGATTTGTTAAATTCGTCGCGATTCTACGACGTATTACGTTTTTTCGTCACAAACACTGCGACGATTTGTTTAGTTTGTCGCGATTCTACGACGTATTCATATTTTTCGTCATGGACGTGCATCAATGGATATTGAAGCCCAAACCATCACGACGATTTGTTAAATTCGTCGCAATACGACCCACAACACCGTGACATTTTAGCAGATTCGTCGCGATCCCTAAAAAAACAACCACCTCACCAGCACCTAGGACCCACCCACACTGCCATGCAGGCGCCACCTCACCCAAGCGCAACGTCACCACCACGTGAGCGCCCAGGGCCCACCTCACTGCCACCCAGGCGCCACGTCACCACCACGTGAGCGCCAAGGGCCCACCACACTGCCACGCAGGCGCCACCTCACCTAGGCGCCACGTCACCACCACGCGAGCGCCCGGGGTCCACCTCACTGCCACGCAGGCGCCACCTCACCCAGGCGCCACGTCACCACCACGTGAGCGCCCGGGCCCACCTCACGCCACGCGAGCGCCACGTCACCACCACGTGAGCGCCGGGGCCCACCTCACCGCCACGCGAGCGCCACCTCACCCGGGCGCCACGTCACAACCACTTGAGCGCCCGGGGCCCACCTCACTACCACGCGGGCGCCACCTCACCCGTGGCGCCACGTCACCGCCACGTGAGCGCCGGGGGCGCCACCTCACCGCCACGCGAGCACCACCTCACCCAGGCACCACGTCACCACCAGGTGAGCGCCCGGGGCCCACCTCACTGCCACGCAGGCGCCACCTCACCCGGGCGCCATGTCACCGCCACCGAGCGCCGGGGCCCACCTCACTGCCACGCGGCGCCACCTCACCCGGCACCACGTCACCACCGAGGTGAGCGCCCGGGGCCCACCTCACTGCCACGCAGGCGCCACCTCACCCAGGCGCCACCTCACCACCACGTGAGCGCCACGGGCCCAACACACTTACACGCAGGCGCCACCTCATCACCCAGGCGCCACGTCACCACCACGTGAGCGCCCGGGGCCCACCTCACTTACACGCAGGCGCCACCTCATCACCCAGGCGCCACGTCACCACCACGTGAGCGCTCGGGGCCCACCTCACTGCCACGCAAGCGCCACCTCACCCAGGCGCCATGTCACCACCACGCGAGCGCCAGGGGCCCACCTCACGCCACGCGGCGCCACCTCACCCGGGCGCCACATCACCACCGGTGAGCGCCGGGGCCCAACTCACCGCCACGCGAGCGCCACCTCACCCGGCGCCACGTCACCACCACGTGAGTGCGCCGGGCCCACCACACTGCCACGCAGGCGCCACCTCACCCAGGCGCCACCTCACCACCACGCGAGCGCAAGGGCCCACCTCATTGCCACGCAGGCGCCACCTCACCTAGGCGCCACCTCACCACCACGTGGTAGAGAATGATTTTAGAAAATTTTAGAAAAAAGAATCATCGAATTTGGAGTTAGTATGAGGCAGAAAAACTAGTTACAAGTTTTAGTCAAAGATTAAAAAGAGAAAACACACTTGTTCATCTCAGTTCATAACAATTGCAATTTCTGTTTTTAATCTTCAGATAAAACTTGTAAATTGTTTTTATTCCTCATACGAATTTCAAATCGGTTGATTCTTTTTCCTAATTTTTTCTAAAATGGAGATGTTTTACTCAGTGCCATTTGTTTGTATCTTAATTACTATTTCTTGGTTGCTTTTCATACAACATAACTTTTCCAACTAAAAATAGAATATAAAAAACATGTTTTTCATAATAATTGCTAACATAACTTAATATTCTATAATGTTATGGTCAATGTGAGATAGTGTCAAAAATTGAGGTGCATACAAGTTCGGTCACGTTATTAGTTGTTCAAATCTCAAAGTTTGTTTTCAATTGTGGGACAATATGTGAGTCTTGTGTCCTATTTGTGGACAATGTATTGTGCCACTTTGTAAAAATCATTTATATTTCTTATCATATACTTGTGAGACTAAAATATGTTTCCATGCCAATTTTTAAAATTTTTTGACCATTTTTGAGATAACTATACTTCAAATTCATTTGTGAACCATTTTTGACCGTTATTTTTGATAAACTCACAGAAATTCATTTAAATTAGTAAAATGGTAAAATAGTTAGAATTATATTGAAATTTTTACCAGTCAACTTTTATATAATCTATTAGATATACAAAATATATTAGTTTATTTAAGATCAATAGTTGTATGTGTTACTTCACAATGGTGCAATAAAAGAAAAAGAAAAAGGAAAACGTTAAGCCACACAAGCCCTCCTTAAAGCGGCCCACTTTCACGTCAGCCCACCAACACCTCGGTCGCTGGGAGCCGTCGATCTCGCGATCGGACGGTCGACATTCATTGTGATGTTTATATATATTGACTCCACTAACCCTAATCCCCCTCCTCATCCACTTCTCCACCATGCGCAGCTTCCCCCCTCGTCGCTGCCTCCGCCGTCTCCCTCCACCATGCTCTACAGGCGAAGGTGCGCGAGTCCGCTGTGTCCATCCCCTCGCTTCCCCCCGTCTGCAGGCGAAGATGCTTCGCGACGGCGGCGGCGAATCGGATCCGGCCGCTCGCCAGGGCCCCCCGCGACGCGCGCGCCTTCGCGCACGGATGCGCGCGCGCGGCGGTCGCGGTACCCACCCCCCTCCCTCTCCCCCATCGGTTGCTTCCGCCGCCGCCTGCGTCGCGCCGCCTCTTCCCCTGCCGTTGCCTCGTCGACTGGTCAGGCTCGAGCCCCATTCCTTGCTGGGGTTGGGAACCCCGAGTTCCCAACCCTAGCGAGGCGCGCGGGAACGAGCAAGCGGGTCGACTATGTCGAGCTTCCCTCCGCCCGGCGCCGTCACCGTGTGCGAGATCAACCGCGACCTCGGTACATGCCCCCCGTCTAATCCAATCGATTCCTACTGCTCGACGACCTCTGAATCAGTTGGTATCATTGATCCGTGCTCATCCCGCCCTTCCTTCCTCTAGTCTCTTTCGCAGTTGCGGCAGATGCCTTGTCCGATGACCGCGCCAAGGAAGCCTACGGGGATGTCCTTGTCAGTTCACTTCCCTAGAAATTTCTCCTTGTTTTTGTGTCTGCGAAGCGAATTTTGCTTACCTGACCGACGGATTTTGTGATTCCGGTGGGGCTTGGCATTTGCAGGGGATGGTCTTCAGCTCCATCCCTTTCCAGCTAGACGCTCTTCCCCCAATTCGCGAGCCGGCGGGTGCCGAGCAACCCGAGTCCGGTGAGAATGTACCCCGCGCCTAGTGTGACTTCCACCATATCGAGTTCTTCGGACGGATGATCTTCCCTCCACAAGAGGTGAGTTGGATTACTGTATATGAACTACTTTATCTACTCCAATGCGCCCCAAGTTTCTTTTTATCCACCCACTGAGACTTGAACACTTAAACCATTTCTGTGTGCATTAAGAGGTTCGCGGGATTTTATTTATCTTCTTGTAAAAAAAGGTCTATATCGAGTCCCAAAGGTTGAATGCATTGCCTGTTTCTCACTTCTCCATAGTGAGCGTGTATGATTAAGTAGCTTTCGCATAGTAATGCTACTTAGATTTCTAGTATTTTACAACTGCTATAGATTGAAGATTGGTGTTAAAAGTTAAATCAACTCTCCATTTTCTACTTGTCCTACATTATTGGCCGTGGGTCTATGCATTGATTTGTTGATTCCTCCACCATGCTTTCTAAATCATTGTCATTACAAAGTCATCTTAAAGTTAAAGCCTCGGCCAAGTTTTTATTCTCGTGATAAGCACTGTATTTGCTTCCTGATTGTTGAATTAATTAAGTTCCTCCATGTGATTTTTTTAAAAAAGAAAATCATTATACTCATGCTCATGAATAGTTGTTCTGTTTTACCAGCCAAATCTTCTACAAGAATTTGACACCCAGAAAATAAGTTGGAACCCGCACAAGCATTGTCTAGCATTTGTGTCTGGGAAGAGCCAGGTTACGGTACACGACTTTGAGGATTAAGGTGACATCTGCCTACCTTGTTATGTTGTATTGTGACCTGAACTATGTCCATCAACTTAGTTGCAGCACGTAATAATGACCAACCCTTTTAACAGATGCTAAAGAGCCGTGCATTTTGACAAGCGACCATGTCAAGGCAATTGAGTGGAGACCAAACAGTGGCAAGATGATCACAATTGCCTGCAAGTGTGTATTACTACTGCCTCATCATATATCTCTTTAACGTGGTTCTTCACTCTTGTCATGTCTTAGTAATTGCTGGCATGTTTTACTTTTAGTAAGGTGATCATTTTCTTTTTAAGGACCATGCCAATGAAAAAACTTTACCGAATATCACCGATTTGTGACAGCAGAAAGTACCATGCATGACATGCTTGTTTGATGGATTCAGTAGATCTGTACCATCTCATGTCACTGGCTGAAGCCTATTACCAAATTATTGAAATTGTCTTCTGTAGACTAGAGTAATGAATCCTGTAATTGCACCATCACTCTACTATAATTGATTATTTTCCAAACTGATAGGCAAATTTTTGAGCTTAGTAGGCTATTTAACTTCTGACCACCCTTAAGGTTTAACCTCACCTCTTACTTGCAAGGTGATTCTATACCTTTAGATATTCCTCCATTGTCTGACTCTTTACATTATGCTTTGGATTTCCCATACAAACATTTCTCTGAAACTTAAAATGTCAGGATCGAATTATCTCCAAAGCTAACTAACAGAGTTGACCAGAATGCTTTATGAAACAACCTTATTTTCATCACAGTAAATTTTGCTTTTATAATATTTTTTGGGCCTGGCTCATATTCTGCTGCTACAATTATATTTTGTTCTAGTTTGTTCATATTCTATTCTATCTCTACTCTAATTATATTTTCTTGTTTTCAGGAGAGCAGTAGCAGATCAGCACATCAATAGCTGGGAACTCTCAGCTACTACAGCCTCTACTCTCTCGAGTGCAGGTGATTGTTGTGGCAGCTCAGTTCAGAGTAGCAAAGAGTCTCTTTCATGCTAATAGTGCTTTGTCTAGTTAACCTTTATTTATTCAATATTTTGAGTACTAGTTTATTGTGTGGCTTAGCTTGATCATTTGTGTTGGCATAAATTAATAGCTCTAGTTTGAATATGTGAGATGTCGCACGGAATCATCTTTGCCATGCCTTTGTTTATTCACTAAATGCATGTGGTAGCTCTCACTATATTGGGATGCTAGCAGTTTGTGTACAACAGTACAACTTTTTTCATATATTCATGTCTCCTTTTATATTTACATCCCAGTAATGCAAAGCAAAGATAGAGAATGTCATTAAGGTAAACTGTATGGGAATAACTTTTCTTAGTGCTCAATCCTCCAATTCTCTTAAGTGTTTGTTAGAATGTCATTAAGGTACTGTATGGGAATAAAAATATGTGAACCTCTTTGCTTTACTGCTTGCTTGGTGCATTCAGTTCCGCTCTTCAACAATTATTTGCAGGCTATGCCTAATATCTTATTTAGCAGATAGAGAAGATTTCTGCAAGGAACTTGTAGAATAGCCCATAATTTTTAGAGTAAATATGCCAGTGACTATTTGTTATCTTGCTTTCGTGGTCAAATGAGTCTAAAATGTTCGGTACTAACTTTCATGGTATTTTACCCGTGTGTGCGAAAAACAAGGTATATCTTGATGGTGGTCGACTTTCTTGGAAGTGGTATCGGTTGGAACTTGTTGATTCTGCATGAGAGTAGAATTTTGTTGATTTGTTTTACTCATGAATGTAAACCTGTGATTGTATCTGATCTGGAGCTAATCCTGGTACTTTGGTTGATAAATAAGTTGTATTTAGGCTTAATCGATTGTACTTGGGCTGAAATGGATGTTATATTTATTCTGTTGGTTAAAATGTGATGGGAAATTTTGGTGGGCTGAAATAGTTTCATAAATTTTGGGCCGCAATGTGGCCCACTTATAAATTGGGCCCATTAGTCCAGGATAAATAAAACTCCACGTCAGCATGACATGTCACAGCTAAAAAAGTCCACGTCGGCATCCTTGTCATTGTCCACGTAGGCAGCCATGTGTCATCCACGTAGGCAGCCACGTGTCCTCCACGTAGGCAGCCACGTGTCGTCCACGTAGGCAGCCACGTGTCGTCCACGTAGGCAGCCATGTCCACATAATGATCCATGTCAGCAGCAATCCGCGACGATTTTATTTTGTCACGGATAGTGAGCCATGGGTTGGGCTGCATGGGCCTCGGGCTGCTCCGTGACGATTCAGATACGTCACAGATCGCGACGTTTATTAAGAAAACGTCGAGAGATTTAATCAATGACGCTCATTCCACCACGAAAATGTAAATCGTCGCGGATGCTGATTTGCGACGAATTTTATTTAATCCGCGACAGAATGGTTACGTCACAGATTAAATAGTTTCTTGTAGTGTTTTGTGATTTACTGTGATTTTTCAAAACTGCAATAGGGGGCAATTTGACCCATTTTGCAAAGTTCAGGGGGTGATATAGACAGTTTCATAGGTTGGGGTTATGTAATCCAACCCCCATAGGTGAGGGGGTGATATAGACTTTTTCCGTTGACAAAATCGTTAATTTGGAGACGGCCGCTGCGAGCCTCCTCCCATCTCGCAATGCTGAATCCTCCTCCCCGAAGAGCCCCGGCCTGCTCCCTTGCTCCCTCCAGATCGAGGCGGAGGAGAGGGAGACCGGTGGGGGGAGGAGAGCTGAGAGGGCGCCGCTGGTCTCCAGTGGAGCTCCAAGAGGGGGTTGTGGCGGCGGAGGCGAAATGGTGCGTTCGCTGTAGCACACCGTCGCAGGCCCTTATGACCTCAGTTTTAGCTATTTCAAACAGGACTATGATGCCTTCTTGGCCTCACCTGCTTTGCCTTCACTTTTGCTTTGGGCCAAGAAAGGAGTAGACGGGATTTTACGATTTGGACTTGGGTTGTAACCCACCCAGACCGGGTCTTGGATCTGTCCCTTCTTACAATTTAATTTTTGTGGTAATCACGTTGATCTCTTGACTTTTTATGACTTGCCTTTAAAAATGCTCGAGTACGTTTTACCTATTCCATTCTTCAACGAGGTATTTGCAATTTGGCCATTCTCATAGTTGGGTTTCGCTCCTTTGCCATTATGGAAATGGGCTTCACATTTTTGCCATTCTCAAACCATCACAACCCGCTACTATGCCTTTCATTCTGAAATTACCCCTGCTCCATCCTCCTCTGTCAGCCTGTCTTCCTCCACTGGGTGGCCGGGCCGGCCCCATCCTCCTCCGCCAGCCTCCACCTTCGCCGGCGGCGCAGCTCGAGGGGGGAAGGGGAGATGGTGCGTGCTGGGGCGGTGGCAGGTGGTGTGGTGGCCAACGTTCCTCCTTCCTCGCAGTGGCCGGTGTTCCTTCTCCCCACCGCGACCCTCCTCCTCCCCGACCGAAGCGAGGCGAGTCGGGCACAGCTGGAGCTCAACGAGGCGGCGACGGGGCGGTGGTTGGAAGAATGGGATGTGGCCGACGACCTAGGGGTGACGCGGGGTGGAGACGTTGGCGGCCTAGGGTGCGGCGGGGAGGAGCCGACGACGGCACAAGGAGGAACGAGCTCACCCGCGCGGCGGAGCCGGTCCGCGGCGCACGCGCGCGAGGCCGAGCTCGCCCGTGCGGCGGAGCCGACCCGCGGCGGCGCACACACGCGGAGGCCGAGCTCGCCCGCGTGGTGGAGCCGGCTCGCGGCGGCGCACGCACGCGGAGGCCGAGCTCGTTCGCTGCCCCTCCACCGCGGGCTCGCGGCTGCACGCCGGCGTGCAGGTGGCTGGAGGTTGAGGAAGGGGAGGGGTAATATGGTCACACAAGGCATTGCAGCGGTGTGCCCTTGGTTGAGAATGGCAAAAGTGCGAAGCCGATTTCCATAATGGCAAAGGACCGAAACCCAACTACGAGAATGACCAAATTGCAAATATCTCATTCTTCAACAGGGTTCTGAGACTCGACCAAGATTGTTCGAATTTCACCGAAATTCATCCATCTTGGGGTACGAAATGTAGTAATTCAAAATTTGATTATTCCTTGGAATCTATGTGAAACCCAACCTAAATTGATCGAAATAAATTGAATCCCAGAACCTTGTTCTTCAAACGTTACTGGTCTCAACATGTGGTCATGTACAGAAGGTTGATGAAAGCAACTGCATTTTTCTTTCTGGGAATAAAATTAGCCAGGTTGGAGCTTAAGAAAAAGAAAACGAAGGCAGAGGTTGGCGAAAACCGTTCATCTTTTTTCTCCCTGGAAACAAGGGTCACCATCCACAAAATGGCAAAGGCGGTGCCTCCTGAACGTTAGCTGCTGAGCCATGCAAAGCCAACCTCTCCTTAAAATCCCCCTGTTAATGCACCATGAATCCCCCAACGCTCCTCCGCCACCACCCCGCGCATCAATCGCCGTCGCAGATTCCCGGTTCCTGCACCCCCGTGATCCTGTGGCCGGACCACCACCGGTGAGAGAGCGGCGAGACCAAACCAACCAACCCTACCCAACCCAACCATGGCGGCGGCGCCCGTGCGCGCGTGGCTGGTGGTGCTGGCGCTGGCGCTGGCGTGCGCGCTGCTACTCCAAGCAGGGTCGGCCGGCGCCGCCGCCTCGGCGGCGCCCGCCCCGCATTCGTCGACGCACGCGGCGGTGTCGTCGGGCGCGAACAAGCCCAAGTGCGTGCCCGGTGCCGTGAATGACAAGGCCTGCCGCGTCGGCGCCGTGCACGACCCGGAGAACCAGGAGGAGGAAGGCTTCAGCGTCAGCGCCAAGACGCCCTCCGGTGCGCCCGACAACGACAGCGACGACGACTACAACGACCCTGACGAGCCCAACGACGACCAGCTCGTCGTCGTCGGCCACTGATCGATCGAGCCGCCGCCGGAGTCTATGGATCAACCGCAAGCACATGGAAGGGGATACAAGGATTAATTGGCTAATGGAACCCGCCGGTGTTAGTTCGTGATCTTAGACGGTTCGACACTGATTGGACTTAATGTTGTTTGATTATTTCATCGATTGTTCTTGCTAACTAGTGTGTACGGTAAATTGCTTAATGCTATTGATCACCAAGTGTGCTGTGAACGAACTCGATCACGACCCCCTTCATCTTGTGCAAATACTATTAGGAAAGACGCCTATGGCGTGTTGCCAAACAAGTAGGAATTTATTATTTTTTCTACAAATTTCGTCAAAGATTAGTTAAATCTTAGTTTCATCTATGCGTATTTATGAACTCCTATATTATAAACAACATAAGATGGTGCTTTAAAAACATATCTAGGAAGGAGTGCATTGAGTTTTTTTTACAACAATGGAGGTAGGTAATAAGCATTCAGATTTAAGGGGTTACTTTTCAACAAACGTATATGTGGGATATTTCAATCAAAATTTAGGCGACCAATTTACAATTTTTCATAATATCATAGGCATATAATTTAGGTAAAGGTCTATGGTTGTTTTTTATTTTTGATAATAGCGGAGATGCATGGGTTATTTAGAAATAGATATAAACGTTAATTTACACTGATATTTCATGAGACGTGGGTAACTTTTCATTTTGAAAACGTAAATGACATAATTTTTTTTAAGAGTCGACGGGGGCTAAGAAAGCCCATCAAAGTGAGGTTATAAAATCAGGCACACATCTTTGTTGCCAAGGATGATGATCAAGATACATAGTTTGAAACAGAAAGAAAGGGAACCACAAAGGATTACAGATCGCAGCACAAATCCACTAACCCAAATACAAAACCGAGAAAGGAGAGGGCACCAAAGGCATAGCCGAACCAAGCTCCAGACGACGAAAACCGAGAAGCACCGAGTAGAACCACCACACATTGATCTTGCTTGGCAACCACACCATTAATGCATACCCTACGCCAAGCACCTTAGGAAGCCCAGTTCACGGCAATGGAGGCTGGCGATGGGAAAGAATGAACCTCGACCTGAATCACTCCTCACGACAAGCTGGAGAACCGACCAATGCTCTGCGCCAAAGGTTGATCATGATTGCCCGCAAGTAAACAGGAAGCCAACAAATTCAGAGCACAACACGTACTAGGGGGAGGAATCCCCAGAGGGGCATGCATCCAAAAATTATCTACCAAGACCGACCAAGCAAGAATGGGCGAAGACATAGCAAGGGCTAGCAGAGACAAGACATCATCAGAGCAGGACAGAGGTCGCCGAAGGAGACTAAGGGGCGAACCGTGCGAATGCGAAACACCTCCCCACGCGCCGAGCGCGAAACTTTCGTTACACGGGAGATCAGAGTAATGCGGAGATGAATCATCTCCCCGCTCACCGAGCGCGATGCTCTCGCTGCACGAGCACTAATGCCCAAGGATCTAGGCACCACCGCCCCTCACCGATGACTGAAGCACAGCCGCATGCATGCCTGCATGTCCAAAGAATGTGGGGTTGGTCAGAGTGGGAGGGGAGCAAGCAGAGGTGGTCGAGGCCACCCAAGAACCACCGTCGATGAGATGAGGTGGTAGAAGAAGTGTCGCAACCAGATCTTGTGGCCACCAACAAAGGTGACCGAGTGGCTCAAGAGATGTACACCCCATGACGCGACACACGTCCCCCCCCTCCATGGTAGCAATGAAGCCGAAGCCACCTCGCCGGGCGACCGGGCCAGCTGTGGCGCTAGCCAGGAGGTGCCAGCCACCAACAGATGGGTAGCGACGGGAGACCGCCGAGGGGCCATCCCCACTAACCGTCGCCATCCGGCGCCCCACACAGTCCCGACCCAACACCTCGTCGGCGCAGACCCCCGACCAAGAGGCCAACGCAGGGAGGCCAAGGGCCAACGAGCGTGAGAGGGTAGGCTTGCCTATGCAGTGTGGGGATGCGACTGTAGACGCACAATAGTTATCGGAGACCAGCGAGTTTTTGAATCAGGCGATTTTGGATCTGGATCTAGAAAAAAACGAGAGGAGGAAGGGTGGGGAAGGAGAGTTGGGAGAGGTGCTGTTGTGGTTCTAGGACCCGCCGCCGCCGTGGGCAGCAGCTAGGGCAGCGGTGGTGGGCGAGCAGGCGTCGGGGAAGGGGCGCTAGCGGTGGCGGGGCGGCCGCCTCGCGAGTCGCCCCGTGTGGACGGCTCAGGAGATGAACGACTTAGTAACCACTGATCCAGATGACATAAGTGGTCTATCATCTGGGTTTTCTTGAACACACAAGAGTCCCACATGACTCATAATCGACATCATGGCTGTTAATTTGTTGTAAATGATTATTAGAGGCTATGGAATGTATGTATATTTCTACTCTTTTACAAATTCTAAAAATTATACCTTGTAAGCCTTGCGTGGAAGGATTATTTCGGAAACATAGGGCATGCTAACTGCTAAGAGAGCAACACACATGTCCCAACGGAATGGGAAATCAGCGTGCACGAAGCATCATCCATGGGCTGCATCATGTTGTGGAAGATAATTAGGGGCGTGTTTGTGAGGGTGGCCGCGGCTGGCCTGGCTAGCCTAACCGGGTCGGGCCTTGTCAGGCCTGGCCATGGGCGGCCACCCTCAGGTGTTTGCCTGCCTGGACTGGGTGAGCCAGGCTGAGCTGAGGTCTTGTTTGCGACCTAGTGTTGAGCCTGGCTGAGGGGCCAACCGCCACCAACTGCCGAGCCGAGAACATGTTTGGCAGGGTGGCTTTAGTGAGCCCGGCCCAAGATAAACATACACAAATTACATCTTAATCAATAGAGGGAGACGTGTACATTACAGTTACAACATCATTAACATCAATAATATCATATATTTTACATCATTGTTTAATTGAAATAATAAAATTAACATCCTATCATTTACATCATTGCCTCAGAAACTTTTTTATGTTCCACATGAGGCTGACCTTGATCATACAACAAGGATAAAATGCATACAACATATGGCAACCATGGAAACGTCAAACACATCCAGCCCAGAGTAGAAAACATTGGGCATGGATGAGTTTGACGTTTTGATGGGAGACATGAGAAGGATACAACACACAGATCAAGGTCATCCCTCTATGCATGATCAAATTGAATCATCATAGGCAACCATGGCAAGAACAAATTGGCCTCAGATGATTTGATATTAAAAGCAGTAACAAATGGTTCATGGCAACCATGGAACCGTGAGACACATCCAGCCCAAGATATGAAGAACATGGGCATGGATGTGTCTCACGGTTTGATGATTGCCATGAGAGGTTATATACATCTGATCATCATCATAGGCAAGAGAGGAGGAAAGGAAGAACATAGAACATCAGCCTCAGATAAGTTTGCATTTCATATGAACTTGAACTTGGAGCTTAAGGACAGAAAGCAGCGAAAGAAAAGAGGTTGTCATGGCAGGGCATGGAACCGTGGGACACGTCGATCCCGATCATGACAGATTGCTCGGGAATCAATGTGTCCCACGGTTTGATGACGGACATGAGAAAAAGAACAAGTGAAGTTTCACGGCTCCGGTCCCTCACAAGTTGAAGTTCATCAATTAACTGGCAAACAAATAGAATCATCATAGGCAACCATGGCAACAACAAATTGGCCTCAGATGATTTGATATTAAAAGCAGTAACAAATGGTTCATGGCAACCATGGAACCATGGGACACATCCAGCCCAGTATTTGAAAAACATGGGCATGGATGTCTCCCATGGTTTGATGAGTGCCATGAGAGGTTATATACATCTGATCATCATCATAGGCAAGAGAGGAGGAAAGGAAGAACATAGAACATCAGCCTCAGATAAGTTTGCGTTTCATATGAACTTGAACTTGGAGCTTAAGGATAGAAAGCAGCAGCAAAGAGGTTCTCATGGCAGGCATGGAACCATGGGACACGTCGATCCCAGTCATGACAGATTGCCTGGGAATCGATGTGTCCCATGGTTTGATGACAGACATGAATAACAGAGCTCCAGTCCCTCACAAGTTCAAGTTCATCATTAATTGGCAAACAAATGTATCATCATGGGCTAAAAGAAGATGGTATTGGCCTCAGCTTTTTCATTTTGTTGCATAAAGACAGTGAATTTGTTAATTTCAGTCATTGTTGGATGCCTTGCAAACAAGAAAGAAAGCAAATAGAAAAGAACATTGCAGATGAAGGCACCTCAACATTGTAGATGAAACACATGATTAATTGCAAACAAAGGAAAAAGGCATCCAACTCATGTATGTTGTAGCATCATAGGCCTCAAATCCCACTAGTACCACCACAAGTAAAAACAAACAGGAATAGAGCAATCCAAGTATCAAGTAAAGCATTGCACCACAAATAATGTCTTAACAAGCAACCCAGATAAGGGCTGAGCATGGGTAACCAACAGAGGCACCACAAATAAGTTCTTACATGCATTAGTTCCAGCCCAACAGCCAAGGGCTCAAATAGTTAGTCACCCTCCTAAACTAGCATCAACAAAAGGTCAGGTGTGACAAGATCAACCTAGACTGCACAAAAGGTCATCATCAAAAGAACCCATCTGTAGTCAAAAGAGGAGAGTGTGGTTTAGGGGGGTGGAGCACATCTATACTGCTCAACATTCAACCCCCTCCTGTGCAACAAGACCACAGAGCAGAAAACTAACCATAGTAGTTTTTGGCCAGGAAGGTCCTAAGCCAAAGGGTCCTATGTGCATCACTCATGTTCACAAAGCCTGTACCTTGGGTCTTGTTGTCAAGAAGGAAGGTGTAAGCAACAATTAGTGCCTCCTCAGTGAATCCAGGCATCTCCATCACAGCAAGGTAGAGATTACCATCAACATGGGCAGGTCCAGGTCTCCCTAAGAGCTTTTGCTACATTGTTCACAAGCATCACTCATGTTAGTCAACATGAGCATCTCATCCTCGGATAAGTTCCCTCTCTTCCTCTTAGAGCCGGCAACGGATGTCTTTGGTAGGAAGCACTTCAGTGGCTTTGCTATCCCCCCCTGTTCACTAGGGACGATCTTTGTGAGGAGGGCCATCAGCCTTTCCAGCAACACTATCAACTGGCTTCTGTCCTAAGGCTTCATCAGACCCAAGTGCAAACTTTCCAGTGGCCATGGCATTAGCAAATATAGACTCCATCTAAGAGTAAAACCTAATAGGGCAGTTAAGAAACTCTGCATCTTTGGGATGATCCTGCATGGTTGGGCAAATAGGATTTAAGAAAAGGAACAGAAGGTACAATAGGTAAAGAGTATAGATCAATTTGCTACCTTGCAGTGGCCAAGGTAGTGCTCATGCTCAAGCATGATAGCATGAGTGTCATCATCTCAAAGAGCACCACTAAGGTCCTTCAGCTTGCTCACCCTAGACCACTTCTGCCTCCATTTCCTCAAGTGGTTGTACACTTGAGTGGAGGTCACAGTCTCCTCACAGTACTCCTTAACAGCTTTGGCCACAACATTGACATCCTTTTCCTTGAAAACCTTATCAGGTCTGCCGCCATCACTAACAAGGGCAGCCATCCTCCTAAGCACAAAGCCAGAGGTGTTGTTGGTCCACCTCATTGCCCTCGCAGCCCCAAAGACAAGCCCCGGCCCCGGCCACATCCACGGGAGCGGGAGCAACAACATCGGCGAGGGATTGCGCACCCGGAGCAACGAAGGCAACACCGGGTGCTAGAGGGACAGCATCACCGGCACTACCAGCTGCTACAACAGGCGCAGAACCACCATTGATGAGCTGCTCCATCTCATCAATAAATGCACCAGAGACCACCATCCTAATTCACAGCAGGAATGAAACAAAAATACTGACAAAGATCAAGCACAAATGGGCAGAGTAATTAAAGCAGGAAGTCACACACAAGCATCCAGCAAAAATAAGTAGGAAGTCACAAATAAACCAACATAATTATTAAAAAATGGTCTCAGCTTTGTCCACCAAGTTATTACAGCACCATGTCACACACATGAGTTCCACAGCAGGGTACAACAACTAAATTCAAGAACATACATCAAGTAGTGTTTGTTCCCCTCCCTTCCCACATAGCATTGGAAATATCATCCCTTATTTGAGTCATGTCAGCAGAGTCTTGATCCAGATGTCTCTGGGGGCGGGTTGGTTGGATCGGTGGACCCCGTGAAACCTTCCTCTGCCGGCACAACCGAATCGGTGCCAAAACCTAGGATCCAATTGTGCAAAATGGCACAGGCAACAACCAGCTTGACTTGTGTGGTATACTTGTGGAATGGTTTGTTGTCCAAGATCCTAAACCTGCCCTTTAGTGCTCCTATTTCCCTCTCCACAGTCACTCTAAGTGATGAGTGCCTAAGGTTGTAGAGCTCCCTTGCATTAGTGGGCCTGTTCCTTGGACCATACTCAGATAAATGGTACCTAACCCCCCTGTAGGGAGGTAGGAAACCACTTTTGCATGCATACCCAGCATCTACCAAGAACATTTTACCTACACAAGACATCTACTGTGAGTGTGTATGTTTATTAGCCATTGAATATGTATTAAATGTGTTGTGTTATTACCTTGTGGCACATTGAAGCCATCCACCCTGGTCTACGGCATACGCCAAAACAGTGGCATCATGGGCCGAACCCTCCCAGGCCAGCCAAGACATATGTGAATTTCAGATCACAATTCACAACCACCATAACATTTTGGGTGGGATCCTTTTTCCTACCCCTGAAAGCTTGTTGCATGCGCCTAGGAACCCTTGCTAGGAAATGAGTGCCATCTATAAAGCCAATTACATCCTAAAAAGTTTGTGTCAGTGTTTGTAAGATATTTACTTTGATCAATGATCCCAAGATATATATATTTACCTTGAAATATGGATTCCACCTATGGCTTCCAAGTATTTTTGGGTGAGTGCTTGTGCTAGCTGACTTTATCATTTCATTCCTAAGTTCACCCACAGCATATAACACTTGATGGAAATGCTTGTGGACAGTTTCGATGGACCTCCTAAAGGATTGGTGGACAACCCGATACCTTTGGTTGTGCCCTACAACATGTAAGAACATGGCAACCTACTCCTCCACTGACACTCCTTCTCTATCAGAGACAAGACCCCTGTCTCTAAAAGTGCTCACTAACCCAAAAAAGGCAGCTCTCTTCATCCTAATCATAGAAATACACTCTGAATCTGTAGAGTGGTATATCATTTCTAGTGTTCTGTGTCTGTGCTGCTCATTTTCATCCCTAATCAGGGCTAGAGCTATAGGATCGGGCGGGGGTTTCGCATTCGGGGGTTTTCCTTTTCGGCCCTCTTGGATACAAAGGAGACCATAACAATAGTCAAGGCAGATGCCTTCCTACACAGCATGTCACGGCTCAAAGAAAGATCCATCTACAAGCATGTAAGAATGCAACAAGATTTCAGATTTGTACCCTGCTTAGGCATCAACATGAATGAGAAATGAATGCATATGAAAAGCACGGCTGCATCTAGTACTGTGATGCCTCCCAGTGCTATCTTTGGACCACATCATCGACCAATTAACCAAAATAAGAACAACATGATACAAGAAACAGAAACAAATGGACAACATAGGCAGTTCAACTAACAGATCGAAAACAATATGGCGAACAACACAAAACAGATCGGGAACAATACGGGACAACAAAATTAAACGGATCAAGAACATGGGTAGTAAACCTAATACATCAAGAACATGTACACACAAGAAACCGAACCAAATCAAGAACATGGGTAGTAAACCTATCACGCCAACAACAACATAGTACAACAAACCCTAACGCATCATCGGCAAGCGAAGAACCAAGACATCTCTAACAAACCCTAACGCAAATCATGAGAAAGGGAGTCGATTTCACCTTGCCTCGGGGTCAAACGAACGAAGAGGAAGCGGATCCGGGGGTAGCGGATGCGGATCGAGAAGAAGAGGAAGCGAGCCGGGAGTAGAGGACACGGGTCGAGACGAAGAGGAAGCGGATCTCCGCCACGGAGTCCCGGCGGCGGCGGAGCGGGGGACGCCGCCACGAACCTCAGGGCCGGAGCAGGGACGCCGCCACGCACCAGCACTCACCGCCGGTTTCTCACGAGCAGGGTGGAAGAGGAAGCAAGAAGAGGAAGAAGAACAACAGTGGGGAGTGGCGACCCTTATAAAGGGAGACGGAAGCCATGGCGCGAAGCAGGTTTCACCCTCCCGCCCGAGCTCCATCGCGCGCGAAGGAGGTTTCACCCTCCCGCCAGAGCCCGCGCGAGCCACCCCGCCGCCGCCCAAAATCGCCAGCACGCGCCGCACGAGCTCGGCCGCGGGGAAACGAGGGTTTACGGCGTTTCCCCGCGGCCGGCCGCGAGGGCTCTTTTGGCTCTCGCGAGCCTGGCCAGCAAGCGGGCCAAGGCCACAAACACGGCGAGTTGCAGCCCACGAGCGCAGCCGAGCCCGTGGGCCACCCTCACAAACGCGCCTTAGGTGAATGCAAATTTACGGGTGACCCATAGCTCGTTTGCTAGCGGTCGATTCCCGATTAGAAAAGTTCCAGTGTGACACGGTGCTAACTTTCCATTTGTCCCGGTGCTAACTTTTCCTTTATAATTTATTAACAAAATACTGGAATAAACTTTATTTAGAATTTTCTTAAAAACTTTACCAAAAATTTTCACCACATTTTTTTGAAGCACAACAGAAAAGGTTTTCAAATGTTTTTAAAAACATTTAAGAAAATGTTTTTTAAAATTGTACAGATAAATCCTTGAAAAAAGTTTATCAACAAAACCTTTCATTGAAAAAATTCTGAAATATAGGAAACAATTCCAGAAACTGAAGAACAAAAAAGGTTTTTTTTAAAAAATTACAAACCAAACATTAGAAAAATGCTCAAAAAGTTTGTGAAACTAAAAAATCGAAAAAGAATCTACAGACCGGTGCGCCACTCCCGCGCCGGGCTCCCCCGCCGCTCCTGCGCGGAGCGCTCGACGGGGTGGCCGCCATGCGTCGGTCCTCCCGCGGGGAGAGTTCGCCGCAGAGCCCACCTCCCCGTCGCCGGCCAGGTCGACCCGTGCCGCCACAGTTGCGGGGTCGCCACTAGGAAGAGGTTGTCGGGGGCCGCCGCCGCCGCCTGGAATCTGACGTAGAGGAGCTCACTGGATCCTTCCATCCTTTCACGCGCGGGGGAGCTCAAAGTTCCGATGGAAGAAGAAAGGGATGGGAAGGAACGAGTGGTGGAGGGATAACGTGGGTCGCACCATGTGTTTGTCTGCTTGCTGGAGTTGGAAACGACCGGAAGGCTCGAAAGCCGAAACACGGTTGCAGAAGCCAGCCCAGCGAACCGGCCCACAACACCGCGTCCACTCCTGATGGCGATTTGTTTAACCTCCGCTAGGGATGGATTCGGATGTCTGGAAATCCGAATTATCCGTATTCGTATCCGCTAAAAACGTTAATATGGATATTTGTATTCGTATTCGTTTTTAATATGGATGTCAGATGGATGTATCCGAATCCGATTTTCAATATTATCCGAATTCGACATTATCCGAAATATCCGACAAAAATCCGACATTATTCGTATCCGCAAAAGTAAGGTACCCATAGAAAACATCTAAAATTTATTTATATTACTAAATACTAATTACAAATGATGTTAATTTATATATTGCTGGTAAAATAATTATTTACATTTAACTATTGAAAATTATATATATGACAACTAACTAATTATGCTAACCTAATATTACTGAATTATATAATGATATTTTTAATTAATTTTGACGTGTCTAATCATAGTAATTTTGAATACATTATATTATTTAGCAAATAAATAAATTATATTTAAATGTACTTATGTACTTATTACTTATAAAATATGTTTATATAGTTACAAAATTACTTCTTTTATATTTATTGTCATATATTAATTAATTAATTAATATGTTGTATGCAATAAGATATCTATTATGTATAATGATCATAATTTACTCTCTACGTGTAACATGATTTGATCAATTATAAAACCATCGACAAATGAGATTGATAGTCATTATGACTCTATGTTGTAAATCGAGTAAGTATTCGAATGTGAATCCGAATTCGAAATATCCGTTTTGTATTCGTATTCGATAGTATTCGTATTCGTATCCGAATTCGAAATAAAATGTGGTAAATAGTGACATCCGAATTCGTATCCGTGCGTATCCGATCCGAATCCATCCCTAACCTCCGCCCCCACCCACACACACCACCATCGTTAAAAATATAAAAAAAATCGTGTGGTTACCGTGGTTACCGCTCAAACCGCACCAGAATGGTAGCGGTTCCGGCCGGTTGGTAGCCGCCACCATTCAAAATTCTGAATTTAAATTTTGAAAAAAATCCAAAAAATCCTAAAAATAGACCAAGTTGACACAAATCTAATGGTTTCAAAAAAATTTCAAATATTCGTTCGTTTAGTATACTTTGCAGGCATAGACGTTCAACCAGTTTTTGGTTGAACTTCTAATGTCCGCAATAAAGACTAAATGCACTAATATTTGAAATTTTTTGAAACTATTAAATTCTATGCACATTAAAATATTTTTAGGAATTTTCCTTATATTTTCTAATTTTTAATTCAAATTCGAAAACACATCAAATTCTTCAGTGCACCGATTATTTTGTCCCAGTGGACGATAACTGCTCAAACCAGAGCTGTTTACCCGCTTGCACGGGAGGTTAAGTTTGGAAATTTGAATTCGAGCGATTTTTTTGCTAACTGCTCGTACCGCTCCGGTAAAGCGTTACCGGAGGCCGACGGTATCACCCTAACCGTCGGTAAAAAAAACACTGCACACCACCAACCCCCCGAACCCTAGCCGACACTACACACACGCACTCGGTCGGTGGCGTGCATGGTGAAGTCGTCGCGCCGTCGTGATCCTCTCCTTCGCCCGCTTCATATCTCTCCCTGTCCCCGTCTCCTCACCCGCTTCATTCTTTCCCTGCGAATGCGGGAGAGGAATGGCGGGCACCAGATCCGACGCAAGATCCTGCGCTCGGCGCCCTTGGGGAATATCAGTAAACCTAAGCGTCGTCCTTCCTACGCCATCTCCTCGAGGAAGGTCGAAGCTGCGTCAATGTCGGACAAGTGCGAGATCCAACTCGATGCCGATCACATCCAAGGCGCATCAGGCGGTCCTGGACAAGTCTCAGTCTCCAATTTTGAGGTGACGCACAGAAGTTCTTCTTCCCGACCGCTGCTAGATCTTTTAAATATCCCTGGTAAGTGGTAACTAATGATTTGTTATATATATATCAAATATATGAGCATCGTTTCCTTTGGTTTGCTAAATTTCCCTCTACCACTCAGCGGTAAGCGCTCAGCCCACGTTGACCGTTTTCCCCTCAAATCAGATGAATTCAAATCCCTGGAAATGGACTGGCTACAACATGGTGATCGGAATACAAAGTTCTTTCACAAGTACTCCTCAAGAGAAGAAGGACAAACAGGATCAGGAAGCCAATCAAGGATGATGGAGATGTTGTGGAGGAAACGGGGGCGATACAGGAGCTGGTCACTAATTTCTATATCAATCTTTTCCAATCCCATGAAGGTAATCGATACGATGAGCTTTTGCAGCTAGTGCCCTCACGGGTCACTAATGGGATGAATGAAATGCTTGTGCAAGAGTATAGTGACGAGGAGATTAAGCGGGCTCTTGATTGCATGGGAGATCTAAAGGCACCGGGGCCTGATGGTATGCCAGCTTTGTTCTATAAGAAATTTTGGGAGATAATGGGTAAGGTTGTTGTGAAAGAAGTCAGAATTCTACTCAGAGGGGGGGGGGCATGCCGGAGGGGTGGAATGAAACTGTTGTAGTGCTCATACCAGAAGTTCTGAACCCATAGAAACTAAAAGATTTGCGACCCATTAGCCTTTGCAATGTGATATACAAAATTGCTTTGATGGTCTTGTCCAACCAGCTTAAGTTGATCCTCCCGGATATCATATCCCTTAATTAGAGTGCGTTTGTACCTGGCCGGCTTATAACTGACAATGTTCTTTTAGCCTATGAGCTCAGCCACTTCATGCAGCAAAAGTGAACAGGCCTGGAGGGCCTTTGTGACAACCCGCCCAGGAAAATACCGTACTATCGCCTAAGACCGATCCACTTCGGTCATTAAGCCATAGTAAAGTATCATCCTGTCGTTGGTTGCCGGATTAACGCCCGATAAATCACTTGAACATCGAACAGAGGATCGACACATGCATTAAAACTCACGCGAAGGCGAGTCCAGAGTACAACATGAATTAAACATTTTATTACAAACCATTGTTCATGATATGGAGTAAAGGTTCAGAGTTCTAAAATACAGCGGAAATAATTTGAACTAGCGGAACGGTGAACATCACAGGAGGCCATCCGTGATGTCCTTACTTGTCGTCACCCTTCTGATCAATCACACCTGCAACAACAGTTTTAAAGCAAGGCTGAGTATACTAATACTCAGCAAGACTTAACCGTCGGGTGATGACTACATCACCAACCTCTAGACATGACGGGCTTTTGGCCGGTGGAGTTTCTTTTGCTGGAAAGCTACTAAGAGTGGATCCTTACTTTCAATCTTTTAGCACAAGTTCTAGTTGATTACCATTTCTAAGTGTGCCAACTAATTCATTCAAGAATTGGACAAGCAATTAATTCATCCCACATATTCCTCGAGTTCCATCATTATGGGATATCATGGCCAGTAGAATAAGCAGTCTCGGATAACGGTGAGAGGCCGACAATCGATTGATTTAAACCTTGCAAGGTAGACCTAAACACACGGTCGGCTGCCCCCGCGAGGACAACTCCCCAGGCCGTCCCCATAAATCTTCGGGTTGGGATCGAATCTTACAGTCCCTGGTGCAGGCTATCCGACATACCCCGCGAGATACCCGGAGTCACCATACACCACCCTTCCCGGTAGCTAGCCGGTAAGGAGATTTCTCGAGAGTAGTAACGGTAGGATCCCGTGCCGCCTCATTAAGGTACTAGGCTTACCGGTCCCATTCCCGGCATATGTTTAGTACGTTCAAAAGCTTAGCCCACATGCCCACTGGACCGGAGTCCAATCCCATGCTCTTACCACATGAGCAATCCATTTAAGGATAACTTATGATTCCTATCTAGGAACCTATTCTCGCGAGTGACGAACATCACTCGACTTCTATCGGGTCCTATAGCATAGCAGCTATCGACCTAGCATACTAGTGATAGAGCATAGGTACCTAAAGATTATGCATCTAGGGTTTCAAATCAACTCCTGAAACGTAAATGCACAATCATAGCAAACATAATTGCAAAATTTTAAAAGACGGGGTTAATGATCCGGGGCTTGCCTTCGCTGGCAAGGTTGGCCTTGGGCCCTTCTGTACTTGGGTCCAGGTCTTGAGCTACGTTCACGCTCGGCAGCTCTTTGTCGGCACCTTCGTCTCCTCCTTCCGGTACGAGCGTACGTCTACTGGCGGAAAGATCTACACGAAGATGCAAATGCAAGATTTATTCGATGATTTTTTTACTTTAATCACTTACGAACCATTTTGACAATCAAGGGGTGTATTCGTTGGGCACATTCACCTAGATAAGAATACATTCAGCATACTCTTCCATAAAGGAACAATATGCAACTCTTTATTAATTATTCTTTTTGATGGTGACTGTGTACATATATATGTAAATAATTTAATTTAAGTTCACCAACAGTAGTGGGTAGGTACATTTAACCTTTTTAACATGATTTGCAACCACACTCAAGTCAGTAAGGGTGGTTCGGAGATTTCTCTTTTGGGAAGGTTATTGGTTGTACATGGGTTATTCTTTTATTGCATAATTGAATAAAGGTTTTCTTGACCTTGTTATTTCATGTGAAAGCTTTTAATCATTTTCCTTTCACAAGTAAAGATATCAATGATATTTTTATCCTTGAATTAATTCCTTATCAGCCATGAGATTTAATTATCTTTTAATTAATTTAGATAATATTTTCAAAAAGGAAAAAGAATTAAATAAGGGCTTTTTCTTTATTTATCTTCTCTTTAATAGAAAAAGGGCTTTTAAGCTTTTTATTAGGCAATTAAATTACCAAAAAATTAATGTAATGTTTCTTAAGCCTACTAGCATCTATACTGGTCCATTGTACCCACATGTGAGTTTTGGAGGCTAGGAAATTAAATATTATGGAAAAATAACAAAGGTTATCTAGTGATTCAATTTAAATGCATATAAAAATAATTAAGCATCAAAATGATCCAAACTTTCTTGTGCATGCTCTCTGGTCCTAAAGAAGCTTAGAGAACCAACATGTTCACATGGAATCTCTACTGAACTTGGTTTATTAATTTACAAAGGAAAACATGCATAAATCAAGAAGAATTATTTCTGTTAATCCAAAATTCTTGATTAATTCACAAGATGTGTATTTTGGTCTTGCAAGACAGTGTGCACAAGTTGGGCTCAAGAACATAGATATATTTAACATGAAAAATCATTTATGCAGTTCTGTCAGAGATAGAAAAACATTTTTATAAAACGATTTACATGATAACTTTGTGCAAGTTTTGGCATAGGAGCTAGGCATGACCTAACACACAACATATCCAAAAATTAGCTACAGAGGATGTATTTGTTTTGAGATATTGCAGATCTAGGGTTTTCACATTTGTATTTTTCATGCAAAAACTAAAATAAATTAGCTCAGGACAAAATAACAAAAGTTGTAGTATAAATCACCATGGATCCAAAAAAATTGGTTTCACATTTTTCTAAATTTTCTGTGATTTTCTACGCAATTTACAATAATCAGCAAATCTGTGGAACTGTTGGAGTTACCCTTTTGCGAATAAGACCCTGGAAAGATGTGGATGCTTGCAATGTAGTCCTTATGGCGGCCGGCCGGCGCGGGCTTGCCAATTCCGGCGAGCCCGGCGGCGTTCTTGCCCGGGGAAGGGGTGGAGGAGGGTCTAGGGACTAGGGGAGGTTGGTTTAGGTGCTTGACCGGGCCGGTGGCGGCTCCGGCGAGCGGCGCGCGCCGGCCGGCCGGGGAGGGGCGGTCGCGGCTGCCTGCGTATGCCGGCGAGGATGGCTTGGGCGGTGGCTAAAGTTTGTCCGGTGAGTGTGGAGGAGCTAGAGGAGGGCTCCGGGGCTTCAATTGGTAGTGGAGGACAGTGGGGCGGCGGGGTACCCGTGGCCGGCCATGGCGGCGCGGTGGCGGGCGCGGCCGGTGCACGCCGCTCGGTGTCCCGACGGCGCGAAGGAGGGCGCGGCGACCGAGGGCTTATAAGAGTGCGGCGCCTGCGGCCTAGGAGCGAGGAGGACCCGGGAGACCGCGGCGGGCGGCTCGGGTACGGCGACGCGGGCGGCTCGGGCGGGGGGCGGCCCGGCGTGAATGGCGACGCGACGCGTGGCGGGCTCGGCTAGGAGCCGCCTCGGAGTCCTCCCCCGACCTCGGGGCGCACGGCCTTGGGCGGCGCAACGCGTTGGGGAAGGCGCGCGCGGACCCGGAAGTCGAGGGTGCGGGCGGCCCGAGGCACGGCGTGCTCGGCGCTCCGGTCGCCGCGACGTCGCGTTCCGGCCTGAAATATTTCTGACTGGCCCTGTTCCATCACCTTTTTCTCCCAAAAATTGAATAAAAGTGCACAAAGCAATGAATAGGAAAGTTGTAGATCTAACTACCCTCTACAACTTTCAAAAAGGCCACATAGTGTTTTTCTCAACGGATTTTGCAGGAACGTCGTGCCAACCTTGAATGTCGGTCTGTTCTGGAAAACAGGGGGTACTGTCAATCGATCAAGTTTTTCACCAATTTCCACCCAAAATTTGAAATTCCAATCTACATGAAAGTTGTGTCCCTCAACAAGATGGACAACTTTCATAAAGGTAGATTTTGAAGTGTTTTAGGTGAATTTTGGGGAACGCGGCAAAAGTTTCGGACGACATTCGCTGACGTCAACGGTCAAGCGGGTTTTGACCGTGTCTTTGACCTAGGGTTGACTACGGGTGTGTGTAGGCTTGGTCAAGGGGTTCATTAGAGTTTGTTGGCGAGGTTTTCGGGTGATGACCCAGGTTGACCTAGGTTTGACCGGGGTTTGACTGGTTTGACCCGGCTGATCCGGTCATTAGCGTTAATGACGGTAATTAAAAACCTGGGGCGTCACAGCCTTGTGGCTCTAAAGCTGGACATGAGCAAAGCTTATGACCGGTTAGAGTGGGGTTTCCTTAGAAGAATGATGAACAAGCTAGGCTTTGATGCGAATTGGGTGGAAGTGGTGATGAATTGTGTCTCTACAGTCACATATTGTGTGAGAGTAAACGTAGAACTAATAGAACAGATTGTTCCTCAACGAGGATTACGCCAAGGAGATCCCCTCTCACCTTATCTCTTTTTGATTTGTGCTGAAGCCTTTTCTTGCCTACTCAATGCAGCTGAGGAGAGTGGCGACATGGTGGCTGTCCGAGTGTGCCCAAATGCTCCGAGTATCAATCACCTATTGTTTGCAGATGATTCCCTATTACTCTTTAAAATTGATGAACAGAGTACAAGTCACCTGCAAAATATTCTACAATTGTATGAAGATTGTTTGGGGCAGATGATAAACAAGGACAAGTCCTCCATTATGTTCAGCAAGAATACTGTTGACAGTGATAGGACTGTTGTGATGAATGCCCTTGGAATTAGTACTGAAGCAAGGAATGAGAAGTATGGGTTGCCAGTGTACATGGGATAGTCTAAATCTCAAACCTTTGCCTACCTGAAAGACAAGGTTTGGAAGCGGATACAGGGATGGAAGGAGAAGTTGTTGTCAAAAGCTGGGAAGGATATACTGATCAAAGACATTGCACAAGCAATTCCTACGTATGCAATGTCATGCTTTTACTTGACAAAGGGGTTATGTGATGATATAGAAACAATGATAAGCCAGTTCTGGTGGGCACAACAGGAAAATGAGAACAAAATGCATTGGATATCATGGGTCAGGCTATGCAAGCGCAAATAGAATGGGGGATTGGGTTTCAGAGATCTCCACCTGTTCAACTTGGCCATGTTGGCCAGACAAGGCTGGCGACTTAACAGATCCAAGCTCCTTGTGTGCACAGGTTCTGCGAGCTAAATATTATCCTGACGACAGCCTCTTGAAGACTGAAGAACAGAACGATATCTCCTATTCTTGGCGTAGCATTGTTCGGGGCTTGGAAGCTATCAAGGAGGGCATAATTTGGAGAGTTGGTAATGGTGATGATATTAATATGTGGGTTGATCCATGGATCCCAAGGGCACGACTAGAAGGCCGATCACTCCACGGCAGAACACTATCCTCACAAGAGTTTCTGAACTTATTGATCCTCAGACTGGGAATTGGGATGGAGAGTTGGTTCGTGATATTTTTTGGGAGGACGATGTGCAACACATTCTCGCCATACCCATCAAGCATGGCAGGGAGGATAAATACCCCAGGTGCTTATTAAAGATAAATACCTCAATTAGGGTGTTTAATCATGTTTAATTGGCTCATAAACATGTTTGACATGATCTTGCACACTTTTGCACAAATGCCCTTGGTCAAAGTCCAAATATGTGGTCAAATCCCTAAGGATCCAAGAGGATGATTTGGTTTTCTTGCGCATTCTCCAAATTTCACTATAGAAGTTCAAAATCGTCCAATATAAAAGTTCTTTGTTATCTCCGGGAACACATTTTTCATAATTGGCGGACATTCAAATTTTGTGTGCAAAGTCGCGTAAACTCGAGATGAAGTTCCTATGCACAGTAATTACGGGGCCGAGATTTCCTGAAAGTTCAACACATTTTTGCCACAAATCCATTGATCAAAACATATGACGCCCTTGGTGAAAGTTTTATAGTTATAGCTCCTCTACAACTTTTATTTTTTGAGATTTTTGAGTATTTTGACACTTTTTGGAGTTTCGTAATTTTGAAACCAGGATCACGAAATGAAATAGAGCCGGACGACGTCGTGCTGCAGCGCTGGTGCGCGCGCACACGCGTCCGCGTCCTCGCGTCCACGTGGCTGCTCCCCTGATCTCCGGTGTACGGACGCGTAGGTTATTCGCTGTGGACCCGTGCAAGTGTTGTGGTACCTCCGCCCTCGACTCCGCCATACACCGAGCGCGGGAGCGTACATGTGCATGCAGACTGGCACGCGCCGCGGTGCTGCCGCGGCCAGCCGTTCGCATGCACATGCGACTGCCCCCTGTCCTCCGGTCCACGAGCAGATAAAAGGAGCAAAGACAGGATGCAGTGCGTGTTTCCCTTGTTGTGCTCTCCCGTCCTCTGTGTTGTTCACACCAGTGCGGCGCCGCGTGGAGCAGAGCTCTACCGGGCATCAACACAGGGTCGTCGTTGCATTTCAATCCTTGCCAAGATCGCCGTCTCTCCTTCGTTTCCTCCACCCCTACTTCACCCAAGTGACATCCTGTGCTCCGGTCTCGTGCACCCGCATGGCACGTCACCCGCATCGAGCCGCAGTGGGGCCGCAGGCCACCCCTACCGCCACTGACAAACTCCGGACTACCTCAACACCGCTAGAGCCCAAGAATCGAACCCTAGGTGAGCCCTTGTCACTCCCCACCACTTCCCCGGTCCATCCCGGCGATGAGCTTTCTCCGTCGGCCGGTGCGCCCGGGGACTACATTGCAAGCCTGCGGCTTTGTTTAGGGAGTTTTCTACAAAGTAGGGACCCTTCTGTAATTTCTGAAACTTCTGTCAAGGGTCTGCTTGTAAATGTATCTTTAGGGTTTCAGCTGAACCTTCGAAAATTCATTAAAAATCGTAGAAATATCAGAAAAATGCAAATCTAATTTTGTTGGGTTCCTAGTGAAGAAACCTACCTTTTCTAGAAAGCATGTGTAGGGCTTCTCTGTGTAGTTTTTGAATTAAAAATGCAAACTCAATTTGATGTGTTTCTGGTGTAGTTCAAAAAATACACATGCTATGGAGTTAAATTTTGGATATGTTGCTCTTTATGGCATGTCTAGATTTGTGACCAAAATTGTTATGATGTTGATGTGTAGATTTTCTTATGAATTATGTAAGCTTTATGCTAGTTTAAGCTTGATGCTTTTTATAGCCCCTTCAGTAAACTTTTCTTGAAGCACCACTACACCCTAGGGCTTTGTCTTGTGGAATAGTACCTCTGATAGGTTGGATGTGATTTTAAGATGTGTTTTGGATTTAATATTGTGTAGGAGTTTAAATTTAAACTTTGAACAATAATTTGAATCTGCACCTATGCCTTGGTGAGAGGCTTAAGTTTGGTATAAATGACTTGTAGTAGAAAGTTGAGACCAAATCTTTTTATAAGATTTATTTAAGTTAAGCTACGATGAAATTTGTCTTTTTCGTATAAATTAATTTATAAATGATCTTAAGCTAAATTTTGGTTTGTGAGCTTAAATTAGGTATATGTTGTTGTGTGCAGAAACTTAGGCTCAATTGAGGTGTTTTTTATTTAATACGGATTTATGGTTGTAAAGCTTGTTTTAATTAATTAAATAAAGACAATGCAATTAAGATGATAAATTGTGAAAACATGTCGTGGTTCTGTTTTTGAATTTTCAACACACCTACTTGCTGTTTAGTGAAGTTAAATAATTTAATTTTCTCAAATATGTACACAGTCATCATCAAGGTTAACCTTAACTAATGCATGTACATAAGTGTGTAGATCTTCCCGACGGGACGTACACGCTTACTCAGGAGGAGTAGGGATCCGCTAGTGGCGAGTTGAACCAAGTTAGTGGGCAGCAAGACCTGGACCAAAGTCCAGATGAGCCCAAGGTTGTTGTTGAGTCCGAGAAAGGCAAGCACCGTAGTGCATATAACCTTTTTGGATAAACTCACATCTTTTACTTTGCAGTATTTATGTTTTGTTTGTGCATTTAAGTTTCAGGAGTTGTTTTTGAAACCTAGATGCATGATCCTTGGGTTCCTATGCTAGTTTACTAGTATGATAGGCTCGATAGATGTCATGCTTTAAGAACACGGTAGAAGTCGAGTGATGTCTCATTGCTCGTGAGATATAGGGTTCTTATGTTGGAATCATAAGATTTGATTAAATGAACTCGCTCATGTGGTAAGAGCAATGGGATCGGTCTCGATCGAGTAGTATGTGCTGGTTAAGCTTTTGAACGTACCAAGCACTTGTCGAGAATGGGACCGGTAAGCCTAGTACCTTCTGAATCGTGGCGGGATCTTTCTAGCTACCCGCTTGGGTTGCATCTCAAGGCTAGATACCCGTGGTATAGTGTGTGAGTTCCGGACTGGTCGGGATAGACCCTCCGGATAACCGTGTACCAGAGTTTGTAGCATCTGATCCCAAACTGTGGGACGCTGGGAACCGTCTGGTCGAGGTATACCCCGCATTTGATTTTATTTGGCTTCTTGGGGTGCACCTTCTTACGTGTGTTTGGGTTTGCCTTGCAAGGATTTAATCGATCGATCGTCGGTCTCTCGCCGTTACATGAGACTGCTTAATCACTGGCTACCCCATCTTGTACTATGGAACATATGGTTTAATTTTGATGCTTGATTAATATTGTTTGCACAACTGCTTGATTAGTTTAGGTGCTTACCTAGAATGGTTAATATACTAGAGTTGGAGCTAAAATTTGGAATAAGGATCAACTCTTAGTTGCTTTTGGCAAAACAAACCCACCAGCCAAAAAGCCTTGCATGTCTAGTTTTATTTTATTTTTGCTGGGTAAGTTTTGCTGAGTATCAGTATACTCAGTCTTACTTTTTTGTTGTTTTTAGGTAATCCCATCTGGCTTGGTTCTATTCCAGATGGTTGGGAGCTTGAGTGGGAGAACGACGATGATGAGTGATACTCTATGGAAGGCCTCCCATGTGTATCATCTCGCGCCTAGTTTTTATTCCCGCTGTTTAAACTCTAAATCACTTTACTTTTATGTTGAAAACCTAGTTTGTAATAATGTAACATTGTGAACTTTTGTGTAATGTTGAACTTGTACTCTGGTCCCGCCTTCATGTGGGCTTTGCGCATATTAGCGATACTGTTGTAAGTGATTCACCGGGCATTACCCAGTGGAGGCGACAGAATAGTTTTTTATTATTTGCTTAATGGCCACGTGGACAAGCTTAGGCGATAATATAGAATTATTTTGGGAAGTTCTGTCACAGTTTTAGAAGCCCAGGGCACTACATGCCGCTTCACCCATGCTGATGTCCGAAGTATGTAATACGACACCTTCGTATCTTTGTCCTCATTTAAATTTGTAATTAATATTTATTTTAATTTTGTGGTGCTGGCAACCCGCAACAGGGCTTCTTCCCCTAGCGCGCTTGGTTGAGGGGGACCTCATGTGGGCCGCTTTGCGCCCGGTGGAGCGTAGGTGGCGCTTTGGCTTCGACTACCAGCTGGTCTGCGTGCTCCTAGACCGGTAGCGCCCCGAAACGCACAACTTCCACTTTCCCTGGGGGAGATGGCAGTGACTTTGGAGAACGTGGCCCTCCTCTTCGGGCTACCGTGCTCGGCGAGGTTCGCCGGAGTGGTGCGCCGTCCCGGCATGCCAGAGGTGCCTGACTTCACCAACTCTCACGACCCCTCGTGCGCTTGGTTGCGCAAGTACAATGTTGAAAGACATCTAGGCCCTAAGTGGATTTTGGTGTATTGAATGGCAACTAGATTAAAGGTCTAATGTCTTTGTCAAGTATGTGAGCAGGTTGATATATGAAAGACAAAGCATATTGCATGACATTGGTTATCTACATGGTGAAAACAAGCTATGTGTACACAAGATAAGTTGAGGCATGGTTTTAGCCTCATATTGTGAAATGGCTTAACTCAATGATGAATGTCATGATATTTGATATGTTTAACCCCATGAAGCATATACATGGTATATGACAAGCTAATGAAGGATAGCATAGATGCACATTGATATGGGAACATTGGATGGTGTCTTATTGAAGGAAGAAGCTTGTTATAATAAAAAGGGATATTTAAATTAAAAGAAGGCATGATCTCAATTGAACTCCACTCTTGATGTTTAATCAAAGCTTAACTCAAATTGGCAACGAATGGATGAAGAAATTAAGCAAGGGATTAGCAACGAGTACTAAGGTTGGCCGAGTGGTGACTTGGACCATGTGCTTGGCTAGGGTGAAGTGGCTATAGCTTGGAAAGTTTCGAGGTATCAAGTCGAGCCTAACCGAGTGAAGCAATAAAGAAGCATTACATATTTGTTGAGTCATGTGAAGGGTGACTTGGTCAAGAATTGGGTTTCATTCTTGTATAAAGATCAAAGTCACTAGCTCAAGGTAGAAGTGCTCAAATCAATGAGACATTGATGGATGGATCTCTCATGAGGATATATTGATCAAGTATGGCTATTCTTGAAGAAGAAGCTCAAGAGTTCTAATATTGCATTTATATTTGATCTTGAGTATAGGTACATCGTACTATCAAGAGGGATGCATCACAAGGAGTTTTGATAATGTCTCAGTGCTCAAGTGACCCATGTGAGTTGAGAGAGACACAAAAAACCACACATACACGTCTTCGGGTTTGACTCTGTGTCAAACCCGGTGGCACCGGTTTTGGGAAACCGGTGGCACCGGTTTTGTGTCAGCCGGCCCAACGGCTAATTTTTGAAATCTTGGTGCCACCGAGTTTGGGAACTCGGTGGCACCAGTTTTCACTGAAGTTTGCAATGGCTAGTTTTGAGAAGTCCGGAGTATTCGGGGTTTTTTCCGGAGATTCCGGGTTTTAACTCCAACGGCTAGTTTTTGGGGAGTCAGGTATTTATACCCTTCACCCCCTACTGTTGCAAGTTGTTGTTCCTAAGGTAGCTGGTGTGCTTCCTTGTTATTCCTTGCTAAGTCAAAGCCATTCTAGCTCTCCCCAACCCCTCTTTGTGAGGTTGTTCGATCTTTGATAAATCTAGTCAGTTGGGTGGTAGAGAGAAACCTTTGTGAGCACTTGTATCCCTTGAGCACTGTTGGATGTCGTCAAGCTCGTGTGAAGCGTTTATTACTCTTGGAGGATTGCCTCCTAGACGGCTAGGTGTCGCCCACAAGCTCCCAAGGTGTGGTGAGCTATGGGACAGTTTGTGAAGATCGTGCTTTGCCTCCGAAAGGGAAGAAGCTATCTAGAGGATCGGGAAAATGGTTGAATGGAACCCGGCTTCGGTAGGAGAAGCACCCAACGGAGACTAGGATTCACACGGTGGTGAATCCGAACTTCGGTAAAACAAATCATTGTGTCTCTCGTTGGTCGACCTCGCATTTACCTTGATATATCTATCCTTGCATGCTTTTGTCATATTGGTGGATCTACTTGGTTGTTAGTTTTTGTGGAGTGCAGGCACTCTATATTCATCAAGGATCTGATCCTTAAGCCCTAAACCAAGTTTGAGTTCAAGCCAAACAAGTAAAGAAGAAGAAGAAGAGGGGAGTCACTGCCAGGCAAACCCGGTGGCACCGAATTTGTAAAACCGGTGGCACCGGTTTTGGGCAGTGCACATATTCCGCTGCACAGGCGCCAGTCCAGAGATTCCGGGGATTTCTCCAGAGATTCCGGACTTTCCAGAAACTCCGGAGAAAAGTCCGGAGTATCCGGGGTTCACTGATAAAATTGTTTTAAGTGGTGATTTTCATGAATCGCCTATTCACCCCCCTCTAGGCGACATCAAGATCCTTTCAAATGTACATTCCTCTACCTATCGTTTTTTCATAGTATCGGTTTGCAGCGTCTTACTGAATTTTGAATTTTTTTCAGGCCTCGTTCATGAGGGACGACGCTGATGAGCAGACGAGCAACAAACACTTGGAGGCGTACCTATTGTGGTTGTTCGGCTACGTGATGTTCTGTGGGTCCCAGGGGGATGCGGTGTCGAGGTTCCTGATTTCCCACGCGCGGAGGATCACCGACGCCACTGTGGAGGAAATGCCCCAGATTAACTGGGACGCTGCGGCTTTGGCCGCGACGTACAGGGGCATGTGCACCAAGACGGGCACCCAGTCGATCCTGCTCGGATGTCCGCTTCTGCTGCACCTGTGGAGCTACGAGCAGCTTCGCATCAGTCGGCCATCGGTCGACTGATCACCGTACCGGGAGCTGGAGGAGGGGTACTACCTAGCAGACAGGCCGACCATGGGGTCGATGTAGTGCCAACGCCAGGTTCGTACTTCGAGGTAACTTCGTTCGTTAGCTATCTGAAAGTAATGCAATTCGCCGAGCTAACTCATTCTCTTGTTTGCAACTCTCTTGGACGGAGCAGACCAGGAGGTCGTACCTGGACTTCGTCAGCGAGATCGACACTCTCACCGACCGCGAGGTTATCTGGCAGCCGTACACCGACGCCTTGGTCGCCGCGCGTGCATTGCAAGGTCTCTCGTCCCTGTGCTTTCGGGACCGTGATTTCTGGATGACGAAGACTTCGCTCATCCACGACATGTATGTTGAGGAGTACCACGTCGAGCGCGTGCTGAGGCAGTTCGGCCTCTACCAGGTTTCGCCTGTGCCCGTCGCACACACCGTCGACCCGTCCGTGCACCTGTAAGTTCATTGCAAACTTAAATAGTTTCTATGGATGAGTGAAGAGAGTTAGTTTGCTGACCAATTGGCTATTTGTTGTTGTAGGTGGATGAGGAAGGGGTTGAGGACTTCGGCCCCTTTTTTGGGGAAGCTGCAGCGCAGAACATCGTCGTCGAGCCGCGCTTACACGACGATGACGCTTGGAGAGCGTACCTGTAGTGGTACACGGCGAGGACCCAGACGCGCGTGACGTACGTCCCCCTGAACCCTCGCCTCGACCTCGTGCCAACGTCGACGTACCCCTATCGACGGGACCAGTTCCACAACATCTTAGTAAGTTCTTTTGCATTAATTCAAATTAAGTCACATTCACTAAAGTTTCATTGTACTAACAATCCGTCCGATCTTGATAGTACGACACAGCTTGAGAGATGTACCACCTGGCCTAGCACGTGGGCTCGACGATGGACCAGTTGTCGTTGGACCGGATAAGGATAGAGTTGCAGAAGATGGTGGGACTGAGCCAGCGGATCATGCAGGCGGTGAACTTCCGCGGCGACAAGGGTTACCTCCTTCCCCGCCACCCCTCCTCCTCCACCAGCTGTGCCTCCACCTCAGCTTCGTACCAGGCACCCTCGTCCTCGACACATCCACCGTTTGCGCCCACTGCGTCCGCTCCGTACCTGCCGCAGTCAAGTGCTTTCTACGCCACAGGTACATGTTTTTTTTGCTATTTATATTATCTAGAGAGACCACGACATATTTTGGTCAATGACGATCAAATATTTTTTTATAGAGAGACCATCGATACCTACAGGACCGGGGCCTTCGTTGTGGACAGCAGCTTACACACCACCGCTGGAGTTTCCGTTGGACGACTTGTTAGGTGGCAGCACCGACGAGATCGGTGGTACACAGCTGATAAGAGCCTCTCTCGTGACCCAGCCGACGCAGCAAACGCAGGAGCAGTAGCGCGCGATGATGGAGGACTTCCACGACTCGGCACGGCGTGCAGGCGAGGCATTAGACACGGCAACGTCGGTGGAGGCGGAGGCGGAGGCGCGAGAGACCGGACGGGGGGCGGCCTCGTCAGGCTCAGCGACTCCACAGGCACCAACCGGAGGGGGGGGCGGCCCGTCGGGTTCGGCGACTACACAAGCAGCGACCGGAGGGGGGCTGTCCCGTCGGGCTCAGGTGCTCCCTTAGCGACACCGCCCCCCGAGCCGGTGGTCGGAGGGCGCGATCGCCATCCACGTGACCCCCTCACGTACCTGACCAACCACACGAGGGCTGCACAGAGGGCGGTGGCAGCGGCGAGGAGGAAGGAGCACCAGGGTCCGCCACGACCGACGAAACGCGGTCGTATTTAGATTTGTTTTTGACACTTATCGTGTACAGTACTTTGTTTGTTCTAATTATTTTGTGTTTTCGTATTCAGTTGCATGTTATTTCGCATTTATAGTATTGAGAAAAAACAAAAACCAAAAAACCAAAAACAAAAAAGAAAAAAACCGAAAACAAAACCTACCGCCACTTGAATCGGTGGTAGGCTTAATGAAACCGCCATTTCAACCGGCGGTAGCTGCCAGCCAGCCTGCCGCCACACCCATACCGGCCCTGTCGCCACTGTTGCAATCCTACGACCAGTTGAAACGGTGGCAGGTACTTACCGCCGTTTTTTTTGCGGCGATAGGTTCCTACCGCCGTTTGAAATGGCGGCAGGGGATCCAACTGCCGCTTGAAACGGCGGTTTGGGGCTATTTTCTGCCAACGTTGATCCGCCTATTTATTTTCGTAAAATCGAAGAAAATTAAATAAAAAATGTATAAAAAAAGGCTCATCCGGCCGAGATATTGCAGCCCATAAACAGTGGACTCCAGTAAACTAGACTAATTGATGAGACCCATAGTAGACAGTAAATAAGAAAAGAAGGCCCATGAGAGACCAAAGCTGTAACGGCCCGCCGTGCAACGGCCGGCCGGCGGGGCTCCTGGATAGTCAGTCAGCCGTGCTGCCGCGCGCCGCCGGCGTCGGGCGCGGCGGGCAGGCTGCCGGCGGGGACCGAGAGCGGAAGGGCACGGCACGGCATGGATCCATGATGGCGCGGGGCATAATTCCGCGTATTTCGGCGTGGGAGAAAAGGGGCCGCCGGCGCCTACGCGTACGCCGCGTATTATAACTGTCTCTCTCCCTCCCACACGCATGTGCGCGCTCTCTCGAACGCGCGCGGCGCAGGGCGCCCCCGGCCGGGCGGCTTCGGCGGCCGTGCTCTCGCCTCCCGTTGCCGGGCCGGAACGAAACACGCGAGGGCCGTGCCTCTTTTCCCGCTGCCCCCTCCCCTTCCACCTGCACGCCATGATTGCAGCAGCAACCAACTAACCAAGCCTCTCTCCACCGATCGAGCTCCTCGTATATTTCTACCAACACTGTCTGTACAGCATGGTGGCATACCGCATAATACATCATGATCGATTTATTCCTGTGGAGCTATGATAAGAAGCAATAATCAAAAAGCAAGCATGCCGTTAAATTCCAAGTGTTTGACCGCGCGCGGCCGGGCCAGTAAATTTTTACCCTAGGAGCCCGGCCGGCCGGAGGGGGGGTTAAAAAGTTGGGGGAAGGGATGATTTTGTTGGGTTAGCGCGTGGGGAATCTGATTAGTGAGGGGGTGGCACGCGCCACCTGATGAGGCGCCCCCTCCTATCATCACGTCAACCAGTCTACTACTACACGTCCCCTTTTGCGCGCTTTTGTCTGCGTGGAAGCACCCTAGCATAATCATCATACGGGACCTGGTCCACTACGACGCAGTTCCAATTCCAATCTCTACCCATGCATCCCATGGATTCTTTTCATCTCACCGTGAAAATTGACCTATAGGTGTGTGGTAGTGTACTACTAGGTGTTGGAGATAAAAGGTTAGTATCATTGCTAGCTCATGGAGTTGTTTAATTTTACTGTAAAAGATGCTCATGCATGCACACACACAGAGAGAAAAAAAAAGACCCTTTGGATTAACGGATGGAAGGATTGGGTGCAGAGAGATGGGTGTTCAGTGGTGTGTGCGCACACACACACACAGAGAGAGAAGAAACCGCGCCCAATGCATTATGGTGATAGGGAAAGACGAGATCAGGTAGAGCAACCCTATGCGGGGCGTGTCCCCTGCGCCGGTGTCACGGCAGACCAGCTTTGGCGCCGCTGTCCCCGCCGCTTTGTAGCAGGTGTTCTGATTGCCCGGCTCCTGCTACCCAGCAGCTGCTGCTGCTGCTTCTTCTGCATTCTCTCTCTCTCACACACACTGTCGCACAGAGAGAGATGGTTAAGTTGCTGGATTAATTAATTAACTAACCGGCCGGGGGGCTTCAGATTACTTGCAGACAGATTTACGTGCAAGGTGCTCCCGATTAAGAAACTCCAACCCTTTTGTACGGGACTCCCAGGCTTCTTTCTAGGCACACACATTCTGCGCTCCTGCTCCCGATGCTGCCCGGCCACCTAGGTCTCCGCCTTCCTTCCTCCACGGCTCCACCTCGTCGTCTTCCTCCTCCATCTCCCATTCTCTCTCTAGCTATCTGAAGTCTGAACGAAACAATTGAAAAGGAGAATACTACACTGCGGAAAAAATCTCATAATTGCGATGGCCGGCCTCTATTATGCTCCAGCATTCCACTTCTAAAACTGAACCGGCCTCTAATATGCACTTCTAAACGCTCGACCTACCCCACTATTCTATGCCGACCATGCATGCAAGCATAAGCAACTGTGTGATGAGAGAGAGAGAGAGAAGTGCATCATATATGTCTTTTCATCTGCCCTTTCTCATCATTCTGCTCACTACCCTCCCTCATGGAGGCCGAGCATAAAAACCCATCGCATGCTGCTACCTCTAGGTCCCCTCCAATATGTGTCACATCCTTTTCTCAACCCTCTTCATTCTTCACTATGTTGTTCTTGGCCTTGGCCTGCATCAAAGCTCCTGCATGCATGGCTGACCTCTCAATAGCATAGCATATGTCAGTAGCTAAGTATCGTGCATCAACCTCTGGTGATCCGATCCCTGAGATCGATCTACATGTATATACCATTGTAGAGGTGTTTCGCATGACGCTTCCAATTAACCCTACCAATACTCCTGCCAAAAGTTTCTTTCGTCCTTCCACTATCCCATGCGGTTTCTAGATTCATTCACTTCTGATCTCGATCTGGTATGTAAAAGATCCTTTGTCTATTTTTTGGATGGAATATCCTTATTGTTGCATATAAAGATCATATACGATCTACTATATGTCTCTGTTGATGAGATTTCTGATCTCTTGATGTATCTCATGTCATGTCATGTCAAAAGTTTTAGGTAATGAGACTATGAGAGATCGAATGCAAGAACGTACCCACCACTATAGCCTGTACGGCTGTTACCTGCTGCAAGCCTGCAACCATGAGAGAGCTCTCCATCTATCCATGCATGATCTGCATGCATGGTTGATCAATGGAAAGAGCGATATTGGTGAGGTTCAATCCGATGGTAGGTTTTACAAACATCTGTAAAATCAGTATCTGATTGAGCCGCGCCAATATCTCTTCCGCCCTATTTGGGGGTACGGTCTCTCCATTACACCGCGCTAAGGTGTCTTATTCATGCCATGCAGGTCAGCATCATAATTCTATTTATATCTATGTCATCCACATTATTTTTCATTGAAGTCACTAACTAGTATTCTGTAGACAATTGATTGTCATCAGATTTTTAGCAAGAGAGATTAATACACTTCGGGTGTGTTTGGTTGCGTAAACCATATGATGGATGCATGGATGATCCTGGATGGGGGTGGTTCAACCAATTTACTTGCACCTGTCACTGGTCTAAATACTAGAATAATGTATTAAGTGGGATGGTTTTATCCTAGATGAGTTAGTACAATTCACCCAACCAAATAAATATATATTTTGAATCATTTCATACATGAATCAAATGATACAAACAACCAAACACACCCTAATAGGTGTACGAATTGACACCGTCAAGGATAATGCACAATCTTGTCCAAGATTTTTATCCACTGTTCTTCATTGATTATGATAGCAAATTTGGTCTAATTAAGTGCTCATGCAGAGCTATAGTGATTGCTTCTTTCTAGTCTATATCACCCACAGAAAAAAATGTGATTGATGCATCGATGTCAAATTTTTTAAAATAGAATATTTGCGGGTTTCATTTTGCTCACCGTTTGATCAATATTTTTCCTTTTCTAATGTGTTAGCACTAATGTCTTGGAGAGGCATTATTATCTAGTATATAAAGTTCAGGTGCATGCAAAAAATCGTATATTGAAATTTTATGAACTCATATAATGGATGCATGGATATGCCTTTCCCCATAGTTGCATTGAGTGCCTCTATTACAGATGCAGAGATTTACCAGAGTAAGTTGAGCTGTTGTTAGTGAACCTGGAGTTGCTTTTTGCGATTCTCGACTCCACGACACCTCCAATCTATACGCTGCAGAGGATGAACAAGGAAACTTCTCGTCTTGCCCAGTCAATATAAAAAACTTATATGTGTTGACAACATGGTTGACATAACTATATCAATTCATCCAGAAAGGTATTTTCATGACATCTATGTTTCTTAATTTAAAATATCATACTTTTACAAAAGCTTGTTAGGGGGTCTTTGGATTCCAAACACTAAAACAAACTGTCTAAACTTTAGATAGTTTAGGGATTAAAGTTCCAAATAACCTATCTAAAGGTATCTAAAATGTTTTAGCACCTGTAGACACCAAAGAGGTGCTAAAAGGAGCTAAAGGTAGGAGTTGCCACTCCATGCCCCTCATTTGGACAGTTTTTAGACACTTTTGTTTGGAACTTTATACCCTTTTAGACACTTGATCCAAATAGGGGTGTCTAAAAACTCTTACCCTTAGTCACAATGGCATATTGGAGATTTTGTCGATGTCCTAGTAAACGACTTAAATGGAGTGACAATTAGTCTTAACTAATTTGTCTTACAAGGAACACATATGCAAATCCTAGTGGTTCTTTAATTCTATTGAATGTTACCCCTCTCTTCTTTACATCTCCCTCATTGGATGATACCAACCTACTTTTTAGGGAAGTAATGCGTAAGAGTTTTTTTCCTATGGTGGAGATCTTTATTAGTCTCAACAACCTATGGAATTGGTAATCACTTTTGCAAGGCACATTTTTATTTAAAAATGACAAATCACCACTTTGTTATAGAGAACATTTAATGTACATACGCACAAAAGCTATATTATCAATAAATATATCTATAAAGTGATTTTAATGTGTTTATTTTGTAGCTATAGACATTACACATGATATTCATAATTTATATTTTACACTCTTTAAAGATTTTTCCTCCTAACGTATAGAGGCCAATATCTTGAACATTCCATTTTATAAAAAAATAACTTCTCAGACACCGCCTTAAAATATTGTTTCCTTTTTCTGTTTTAAGATGTTGAATATGTTGACATGTATAATTTTGTTGTTACAGTTGTGTTTGAGGTAAGATATCGCAATAACATTGGCCATTTTTTGTCTTGAGTTGTGTTTGAGTGGAAGTAGAAAAACAGTAATAGTTCCCTCTATTTTTGTTGAGCCTTCACCTTAAGTTCTCGTAATATCAATATGCATAATTTATGAAATTTATCTATCACCTTCTTAAAATGGTGAAGAAAAAAATTGTTCACATTGGATTCTTTATGTGCACAATTATTTGGACACAAAGTGTAAAATGACAGCCTTTCTTTTGTGGATTATTGTAGCAAAAACTTATATGTAGGATCCCCATCCTCTTGAGTAAAAAAGAAAATGTTTTATTAAGTGGCGTCGCAAAAAGCAAAACTGTTTAAGAACCAGTAACAAATAATCGGGGCTGAGTCGTAAACTTACAGTACGGACAAAATCGTCATCTTGTTTTCAACTTCAAAGGTTTGCCGGTTTACTGAATTTTTTATGCACAGATACATCTCGTTTATTTGCTGGAAGGAATACATATATCTCACGTTCCATTTTCTTTCAAAGAGATGTGGAAGCTTCAAAACTAGAGCCTAGAGTTGAGCTAGAGGTGGACTTAGAACTCCCACCTTTAGATATCACATAATTGTTTAACATGTAGTTTGGCACCCTCAAGATTCAGATTAAGCTCTGCCACTTTTTTGAAGCACAATTATGTAATGAGAGGGGGGAGACTAATATTATCAATCACAATAAACTTATTTTACTATAGCATTAGGTGTATATGCTAGACATCAGCAGAAAATACCATTTTTCCTTTTTACAGTAAATAAAAAGAACTATATATCTTTCAGATTGGAGGTTGAAATCGTGTATTCAAACTGCATTACAGTGATACAGCCCTTTTAAGTGTGCTTTATTGGTTGACCGTTGGCATTCTTTTTTCCAGCGGAACAAAAGATACCCTTCCATTGAAAAAGACTGATGCAGACAGTTTCTAGAGATGAAATGGCTAAAATGGGCTGAACTGAATCTAGTCTGCTTCGTTATGCATGGCTACTGCAAACTCTCGAGTCTTGACTAACTGGGCCTTGATGTATAACTAGGCCACCCCATCTCTACAGTAGAATTTTTTTATATTTTTTCTTCATTTTTTCAAAAACAAATGATCGCAATCAAATTTACCAAATCTATACACCTGTCGCTGTGTGAGACGGCAGCAAGGATCAAATGTTGTATCATATGGCGGCAAGATCCTAACCATCGTATCACACGCTGTTAGGGTCCAAACGCCTCGTCATATGGCGGTAAGCCACCGTCTATGGCGTTTCCTGACGGCTGAGTGACGTTTAGTTCCAACTGCCGCACCATACTGCGGTTAGGGCCACTGCTCTATGGTACAACGAATGGCCTATAATTTCCACTACAATATGTTTTTTCATTTCCATATTGAAATTTAAATTAGATCAACCATATAAAAAAGAAATTAAATATAGCAACTTGTTGCATATAAAAAAAGATTAAAATAAAACAAGGAGTGAAAAAGTTTATACACGATAATGATCAAGTACCGCTGTCACAAAAAAACACAACTAAATCTAAATTCGCCTGCCTCGCTTCGGCCTAAGTGCTCGAGAACCAACCCTCGTGCGGTCCTGGTCGTACGTGAGGGGGTCACGTCGTCTGGTGATCCGACGTCGATCATCGTCGAGAGGCAGTGTTGCCATCGGCGCCTGTGACGACCTTGCAACCGCTTGTGCCTCTCCGGCCGCCTGCGACGACCCTCCTGCAGCCACCTGTGTCTATTGAATTCTGTGGAGTGGCGCATCTGGTAAATGTGATCCTCTAATCACGTTAGGGCTCATGAAATACTTGTCGAGCACGAACTCATCAAACCCCATCATGTCATCATCTAGGGGGGAGTCAAGAGTGGCGGTCAGGTCCTAACCTGCAACGAATAGTATTAGTTAAGCACATATGGTATTTATCATATTTAAATAATAGTTACTTATTAGTTAAGGACGTCACCTGGCTGCAAAATAGATATAGTGGACGAGGCTGCTGCAGGTGGCACCGTATATGTCGGTCGAGCCCACGCAGAAGGGTCGGGTCCCATCAGATAGATCGGAGTCTGCCTTGTATGATTATATTAATATTAAAAGAACACACAACAACCCGGTGTATTAGTTAAACATCATAGGAGTTAATGTAATTGAACTGTGCAAAGCAAAAGGCCGCTGGGCCGGTGCCGTCGGAGCCGAGAAAGCAACTTTTGGATGTGAAAAGGTCGCCGACGACGGATACGGGAGCAGTCAAGGTAGAGCTCAAGGACGGCGCAGGGTAATGTGGATAAAGAGGTACGGACGCGATACCACCATAGTTAACCACAATACTGTACCCCGTGGCGACCGCGAGGATCCTTTCATACGTCTGGTCGTGGTCCTAAGGTCCCATGGTCAGCTATCGTGACCTCGCGTCCATCACGATCCGCGCGACCTCCACTAGCGCGTCGTGCTGCGCACGAAATTAGTAGCATACGTTATAATGAACAACATACATTATAATGAATAGTAATATGAAGAAAATATTATTGAACTCCCGTACTCACCCATGTGTCAGCGTTCTCATCTCGTCGCACCGGGTACGCGCCGGACGAAAGAAGCCACTGGTGGTCCCAGATTGGTGGTGGTGGCGGGGCAGAAGGAACGTACATCACCTGCGTCTGAGTCCTCAGGATGTACTACGTCAGGTACATCGTCCAAGCCACGTCGTCGTAGGGGCACTCCTTGTTGAAAACATGATCTGGCGCGTCAGCCCACTAAGCCACACACGACAGCAACATGTCGCTCCACTATGTCGACGTCTCGATGCCCTTACGCGACATATTTATTACAAAGTAAACCTTGTAATGCATTAAAATGTTAACAAATTCAGATAACTTATTTATGCACTGCTGTCGGAAAAGTGTGCATAACAAGCACAAGTGACGCCTAGTAGAGGGCGAACTGCATCATCACCCTGTGGATAGCATACTACTCGACGTAGATGTCGAACACCAAGTGTCTCGTCGTCTTCCAGTAGTGCTGGTCTCGAAAGCACAACAACGAGAGGCCCTATGGTGTGCGGCTATCGATACTAGCCTATGAGTACGACATTTACCTGACTTGGGCATCAGTCATACTGTGGATCTGGCTCACAAAGTCATTGTATGACTTCTTCGTCTGCTCCCCAGCCCAAGTGTGTTGCATACAAACCAAAAAGTTAATTCTGTCAAAATAGACCATAATTATGTGAAGAAATTGAAAGTCAAGGTGAATTACCCTCCGGAGGAACCACAAAGAACCCATCATGGGCCGGTCTGCGGGGTCGTACTGGGAGAGGAGGTCGGCCTTCGGTCAACTGATGTCGAATCGCTCGTGGCACCACAACTGTAGAAGGAGAGGACAGCCGAGGAGGATCCATGTCTACTACCTCTTCGACACGGTCGTACACAACCCCCTGTATGTCGTCGATAGAATAGCGCTTCCCCAGATGATCTAGGGCACCGTGTCCACGGGTGTTTCGATGATCATCCGAGCATAGGGGATCAAGTACTTGACACAGCGTCTCCTGCTGATTCGCAGAACATCACGAACCTGAATAACCAAAGCAGCTACGCGTCCAGAAACCTATCGACTGTCCCGGGCTTAGCGTCATCCGCCATGTAATCAGCCTGCACACAAAGGTCAATTGTCACATTTGTTTAAAATACATACAAAATATAAAAAATATTAGGTAAAAGCACGTATGCTGAACTATTGCAACCAGGTCAAGGTGGGTTCATGCGTGTCGTCGAACGGCTCGTACGGCTGAGGCGCGCGATCGATCCGAGGAACGTTCACGAACCGAGAAAGAAAGTCATGTCGCCAAGCGTTGGCGATGTTGATAGCCCCCATCGCGAGGCTTGCACACACAAGGCCGAACAACATCGCCACGTCCTGCAGACTCACTGTCATCTCGCCGATGGGCAAGTGGAACGAGTGCGTCTCTGGCCGCCACCGGCCCAAAAACGCTGCGATCAAAGAGGAGTCGTACTGGAACCGTGTCATGTGCTACACCGCAGTCCGCAAGAACCAGAGCCCGTGGCTTGTCCCCCTTGACTAACTACGTGAGAGGCAGTAGTCCTGCGTGTAGCCTGAAACACAAAATCCAACAAAATATAATTTATATAATACGAATACGATGGAAAACAAAGATAAGTAATCAAAAAATGATTTACATACTTAGGGATCCGGAGCTGGTATATGGGCATCAACAAGCGGGAAGTCCTAGCACGTAGAGTGCAAAGCGACTCTCTCAGAACGGCTGATCGGTAGGAGCGGTGCTTCTGCTCCACCGCCTCCTCCAACTCAGGACGCACATAGTCTACCGACGGCTAAGCCAGACCTGAAAAAGTTAAAGTAATTTATAAGAAAAATTTGTAAGAAATTAAAGTAATTTGTAAGAATCATAACCAAATTTCAGCAATTTCAAATAAATTGCAACAATTTCTAAGAATCTACAACAATTTCAAGCAATAACTAGCAATTTTCAGCAATTTCCAGCAAATTCAAAGAATTTATAACAACTTGAAAGATTATCAACAATTTCTAGCAGTTTTCAGCAATTACTAATAATTTCAAAGAATTTACAATGATTTCTAAGAATCTGAAGTAAGTTTCAACAATGTGAATTTCTCGATTTTTCTAAGAATTTCTAGAATTTTCTTGCAATTTCAAAGAATTTACAGTAATTTTCGATAATTTCTAAGAATTTCTATTGAATTCCTACGAATTTAAGGAAATTTTCAGTAATTCAAAGAATTTAAAACAATTTCTACAAGAATCTAGCTACTTGTAAGAATTTCCATCGATTTCTAATGATTCTAAACTATTTGTACAATTTCTAACTATTTCTAAAATTTCTAAACTATTTCTAAGCTAATTTCTAAACTATTTCTAAAATCTATAAACTATTTCTAAGTTTTCTAAACTTTTTCTACAATTCCTAGACTATTCCTACAATTTCTAAACTAAAGTAGCTACAATTCGAAAAATACCCGTGAAGACCAATGAGAGAGAAAGAGAGGGAGAGGTGGTGGTGGTTGGGGGTGCTGCATGGGCTTCGAGGCTGCTACCGTGTGACACCACGCCAGCCCTAACGTCGTGCCATATGGCGTTTGGGACCCTAGCGTCGTGTCATATGGTGCTAGCACAACCCTGTTTCCCGACCGTTGGCGCTACGCCCAAACGCCGTGTGGCACGATGTTTGACTGAACCTTCCGCTGTATGATATGGCGTTTGATCCTTGCCACCATATGACAAAACGACAGGTGTATAAATTCGGTAAATTTTATTACGAGCATTTATTTTGAAAAAAAATCAAAGGAAAAATATATAATTCCCTATGACACCATCTAATCTAAATTAAAAAATTATAACTCACGAACCACATGTCTAAATTAATTTTCAGCGCAGTTTAACAGGGTATTTTCAGTTTAATGAATGCTTATAAAAGCGTTGGAAAACAATGTCTTAGGTTTCCAAATTTCCATCATCAGAAAAGCAACAAGTAGCAAGTGATCCCATGAACCATCCAACACAATTCACCTTAATTTGGCTCCTGCACGCAGCTTCGACAACGATGCTGCATAAGCATGGTGAACGAGCGCGCAACTCCAGGAGACCGGTGGCCTAATTCGCTTGGCGTGTCAAGCAGCGACACCGCCGCCGCACCTCCTAGCTCCACTACCAAAAAATCACTTGGGAATAAACGGGTAGTGCGGACGGCACGACGTGTGCAGTATAGTGTGAGTTGATCTTCCTGCCGACCACCTGATGATGGGCTGGGAACCTGTCTCATCATATCAGTCATCCACCACCCATCAAAACTCTCCCGAGCAAGTGCACTTTTACGAACGCAATCACGCAAAGCTTCTTCTCTTCCAACTGCATATTGGCGCGGCAGCATTGGCACTAGGCACTAGCCAAGTGTGCATTTGGATCCTTTTTGTCCACAGCCTCAGACGTTCCATCTACATGCGACCACGAGCACGTATAAGGTGGCAAATGCTGAAGATCGTGCAGGCAACGAAACGAATTAACGCCGTTCAGCTTGACCTGAACACTTGGATGGGAAGTGGAGCATTCGTCCTGGTGCATGCATCTAACAGATAATCCTCCAGCCCTTGAAGATCACGTGAAGAATTTAATGACTAGATTGGTACTCCCTCCGTTTAGCTAATTGCAAGTTATTCTGAAACATCAACTAATCAAGTATAGAGGCAGTACTTCTGAACTTGTGAGTTTCAGTTTATTTCGATGCAAATGAGTGCGCAGAGCAGCTGCAAAACTAAGATCTTTGTTTGAATTATCTAAATTTTATTTTTACTTGGGATGACAAAAGTTTAATTAGCTAAAATTGAGCGATACTTCTCAACAAAAAATTTATATATGATGTTTACTTACCCTGTTTGGATATTAGGATTGAAAGATATAAAACGAGATGCATAGAATCCATTTTATTGAGAGAGAAGGGGAAGGGTTGTGGGTTGGGCAAAAGTGACTTTTGCTAAGTACATATTAACTACCTTTTAACTAGAATTAGGTGGTTTTAGTGGACTATAATACTAGTCTTAATGTGGGTTTCATAAAACTTTGTTGATGTGAGACGATGGAAGAGAATAAGTTTCATAAGGTGTGAGCGGAGTTTCATTTTCATGAGACTCCTTTTGTACAGTTACCTACTTTCCAATTTCGATGAATGTGCATTGAGATTGGCCTATCGAAATAAAGTTTAGTAGGGTGCAACTACAAATTACTTCACCATTTAGTCCACTCGTTTGGGGCTTATAGGGCTAATTTGTAGGGCTCTTTTACGGTGGACCATACCACCCTATACTACTGTTGGAAAAGAAACAGTATGAAAGGATCTGACGGTTGAGATTATTAATTGTATACCACCACAATTTGCACCTGTGGTATAGGATGGTATACATAGGTGGTATAGGGGTATTATTGGAAATTTTATTTTGGTGGCATAAACGGAATATATGATTTCTTCATTTCAATATTTTTTCATTTGCCTCTAGTTGTATATTGCAACTTTTTTACAAATTTCAAACGGAAATTTTCCTTCCAATTTTCAAAAACGGAAATTTTCAAAATTTTCCATTTCAATTTTCAAACTTTTCCATTTCAAATTTTCGTGGCATATTTCATTTTTTTCATTTCCCTCTGGTGGTATGGCCATTTTTTTCAAATTTCAAAATTGATTTTTTTTCAATTTTTCCATTTCCCTCTGGTGGCATGGCCATTTTTTTCAAAATTCAAAAACAAATTCAATTCAAATTTCAAGAATGATTTTTTCAATTTTTTTCATTTCAAATTTTCTTTGTGGTATAAACAAATGTTTCCTAGGCCTGATGTTGCCAAATTTATTAAAAATTGTAAAAATTACTTATTTACCTGGTGGTATGGTCCACCGTAAAAGAGGTAGTTTAGTTAGAGTCTGTTGGATCTAACTAACGCCAGATGCCTCACGATTCACACACTTCAATTCGCCATGGTCGCCGTCATTGTTACTAGATCAATCCGTGTGCGCTGGAGGGGTGGTCTTAAATTAAAATTGACAAGCTTGATCAAGACCAAAACCACCGGGGCATTGGTCGTGAGTGCACGATGTCTTTGATGAAGCAAGCTGAAACCGAGTCAAAAATGGCTTGGTCGGTCTCACACGTAGCGCGCGCACACACGCGTCAGCATCCGGTCTGCACGTATCTTCTCCACGGGTTCTTCCCACATCATGGCGCTGACTTCCCGGGGAGAACCTTTCAGTCGCTTTCTTCGCATCCGTCCATGTACCCATCTTCAGACATCAGAGTCATTCGAAAGTTGTGAAGTCCAAGGAATGCTTAGACTGTTGGAGTCAGCACACTAAGAATGAGCTTGCAAACGCAGAATGAGGAACTTTGACAGACAACCGTCGGTCATCGTTTAAGCTCTCCTGTCCTGTGTGTTCGAAAACCAACACACGAGAGGGACCTGCCAATCCACGATGAGCAATGCAGATCGAACAAGCCATTGTTTGCCAGGAAATCCTGCAACTTCGATGGACCGATCAAATGATCCAACTAACACAGCATGTCGAATTGTCGATGGGCACCTGGTTTCCAAGATCAAAGTCAACTGGGGAGCGCCGAATTTCTCGCTGTTCTAACTTCCACGCCAAAAGCTTGTTTCTCAAGTGCGTGGCCGGCGGCCTCGTACGCCCGCCCGCCCGCCCGGTGTCGCTTCCACGACGCTTCCGGTGGCTAGGCAAGGCAGCTAGCCCTCGTGCTGGTCCTGAATCCTGATCTCTTGCTGATTTTCCATTGACGGGGGTGTGGTCAATGGCGAGTTGGCGACCGAGAGATCGAGCCCAGCAGCAGGGTCCCCGGACCACCGCGCCTATATAACCCCCGGAACACCACGCCGCAGAAGGCACGCAAACCAAGGACGGCTTTCTTCGTTCCACTGACAAACAGACACACATTCTGCAACAGACAGTATACCACTAGCATTCTTCGGTTGATCGGTGGTGAGGGAGAACATAATGGCATCCAAGCTCAGGGTCGTCGTCGCGCTGCTCCTGGCGACGGCGTGCCTGCTGGTGCTCGCGGCGACGGTCGCCGACGCCAGGCCGCTGAAGGAAGAGCCGTCGCCGCCATCGGAGGGGGACGACGCGCGCGTGCCCCCGGCGGTGATGGTGGAATCGCCGGCGGGCGACATCCAGACGGTGGTCGGGGCGGCAGAGCACGGCGGCGGGTGCGGCGGGAACAAGTACGTGATGAGCATCGACATGCTCGGCGGGATCAAGGAGTCCGGCCCCAGCCCCGGCGCCGGGCACTAGGACTCGAGCACTAGGCTTGTGAGCGCCCGAGAGGCCAAAACATCGTGCATAGTACGACTTACCGGATTCATGTTGTTTGGTATTGGTTTTGTTTTTTTTCTTTTATATGTACGGTTCGTGTAGCAAAAATTACAGAGCACCAGTAGATCAATACAAGAGATCAATACAAGAGAACGGACCTTTTCCTCTAACATGTTAGTACTGACTGGTATAGACGCACGTGCGACACACGTGTTTATGTTAATAAATAATTTTAGTATCTAAGAATATATTTATAAGATAAGGCCTAATATCTAAGTAAACATTCACAAATACATTATGAGTTGTGTTCAAACTCAGGTCCTTAAATCCAACCCAACAATCAAATCAATTCAGCGGGCCAAACGTCGTGCACAACAAAAAATTAAAACGCTATCAAATCATTGTACCTTAAACATTAAACATGATGATCTTGCTCTTAATTTCAGTTTTGTAGAATTAGTCACATATATGCACTGAAGGGAGGAGGAATTGTACATAAAAACCACATCACCAAGTGCAACTAGTCACATATGCTCACTGAAGAGAATAGCACCAATTAATGCAATTAGTCACATATGTGCACTGAAGAGAATAGTAATTGTATTTGAGCTAGCAAGAACCTGAAAGATCTTTGGTTCCTGAAAGATCTTTGGTGAATTGAACCTTATCGCTAGATGGCGTGGCTCAGGTGCAGTATGAGGCAAGGAAGCATATGACGTACAATACAGATTACAAAATACAGAATACAAACTCGTTGTATCTAATGTCCACCTCTAATAAACTGAGCTTCGCTCCTTCCTTTCTTCTGGAGGCCGGCGTCGCCAGCGCGCTCGTTGCGTACGAGGTCCACACCGCCGCGGGGGTCGGCTGGCGCGCGGTCTTCGGTATCCGCCCCGACGGTGCCGCCACGGAGGACGCCGTCAAGAAGCAGTACTGGCGGACGTCCCTCGTCCACCCGGACAAGGCCCGCTCCTGCGCCGCCGCCGAGGGGGCCTTCAAGCTGATCCGCCAGGCGTGCGAGGACGTCCTCGCCTCGGTCTCCTCATCCTCCGGCGGCCGGGAGTAGGGCGTGCCGCCGACCGATGTGCCTTGCGCCGTGGACTCCGCCGCCGACCGATGTTTAACATGCAGTGCGAGCCCATGCTCACCTACTGCTCGTCTTGCAAGAGCGAGTACTCTACCAAGATCGGTGGTGCGACACCACTTGCCGGAACCGTGCGGGTGGTGCAACGAACGACAGATGGCGGTGGCGTGGGGCGCGTTCGGAGGTCGCGCGTCACCACTTGCCAGAGTCGTGCGTGGGTGGAGGCGCGAGGTGACCCTGTCTTTGCCGCTGTGATAGAGGCAGGGAGGCCAGCGCAGGGATCGCCATGGCCACCACCGAGCTCGGAGGAAGGAGACAACACCGGCGCTCTGGCTGCGCGGTGCGATGCGGCATCCCGACGGCTTGCGCGGATGGTGTGCGCGGCGCCTCGACAGCCTACGCGGTCGGTGTGCGCGGCATCCTGACGGCCGGCGTCGCTGCCCGGAAAAAACGCTTCCTTTTTTTCTAGCGCGTCGCGGGGCGAGGAGCAAAATTCATTAGCGGTCCCTAAACTTGCTTGATATGTCATCTGGGTCCCAAACTCAGGATTTTTGATATTTGGGTCCCTAAACTTGCACGGTTGTATCATCTAGGTCCCAAACTCAGGATCTATAGTATTTGCGTCCCTAAACATGCAAGGTAGTGTCATCTAGGTCCCAAACTCAAAATTTTTTATTGGAAAAGGTTTGATTTAAAGCTAATTTATGAAACTTTAAAGAAAACTATGTGTTAATCTAAAAGTCATAACTATTTTTTAATAATAAAAATACGAAACAGGTACCAAATTTCTTATAAAAATGTCACTGAGTGTTCTATTTGAAGTTATTTAGTTACTATATATTCAAGTACTATTTTTATTACTTTTTTAAAAATAATAGGGTGAAAATCGAACCTTTTATTCTATATAAATGCTGAAATTTGGGACCTAGATGACATTATCGTGCAAGTTTAAGGATCAAATATCAGACATTTTGAGTTTGGGACCTAGATGACACAACCCTCCGGGTTGAGGGACCCAAATTTCAAAAATCCTAAGTTTGGGACCTAGATAACACAACCGTGCAAGTTTAGGTACCGCCACCGAATTTTACTCCGGGCGAGAGAGAGGTCTGGGTGCGAGGGTGTGGGCCCATAGCGGGTATGAGGCGGGTACATCAGACCAGGGTGACGAAAAAAACGTTAGCTTTTTGGCAGAAACGCTCTCCAAATTGCGATTTTTAGTACTTCATAGTCCTTCCGCCCTATCCACTTCAAAAACATATGATGGGTGGGTCCGGCGTGAGGGGTAAGGCGGGTCTGATTTGGGTGAGAAAAGTTTTCAGTTGTTTTCGCTCCTTATAGTATAGATACTAACACGTGCAATTAGTGTCAGTTTCCTTTCGCGAAAAAGAAATCAGTATCAGTTGTGACTTGCGAGGAACAGTACCTTGACGCTTAAAAAACTAGGCACGGTGAGGTAAGACCGCCTCACGGGTCTTCAATTAAAAGAAGGAACCATATGTGGGTCAGTCTTCATTAAAATGACGGAACCATATGCGGGTCTCGAAAACCCCCAAACCCCGATTTCACTGGTAAGAGAATTTTTTTAAAACCAACTTCATAATTCGCTCCAATAAGGAATCAAACCTCAGCTCATCTAACCAAGTAGACTAGATGAGCTTTGTTCAGCACCTTGATGCCATATTTTGTACTTGTAGGTGTCCTCAACCGTAACTAAATGATTACGTCGACACGGGCGACGCAACGGCTAGTGGACCCTCGAAGCCATTTAGTACCGGCAGTTGGTACTAAATGGCTTTCGCTCCACTTTGTACTGCCCGGTGTTACCAGTCGGTACTAACTGTGACGGTTTAGTACCGGTTGGTAACACCAACCGATACAAAAGCGTCTATTTTTCCACGATTTGAAGTTCTTTTGCTGCTACAACACATTCTAAATGTTAGAAACTCAATCATCTCTTCTCTACTATGTAGTATTTTAGGATTTGTGCTTTGTAGTTAAAATAATTGTGTTTTTAGATTAGGATCTTGATTTATATATGAAGATTTAGAAAAAAGATTTGTTAGTTATGATATTTTGTTCAATTTAGAAAGATAGTTAGTTGTGCTAGTTAAAATATTTACAGATGTTTAGTTTTATTTTAAATAATTAAAGATAGTTAGAGGTAGTTAATTATGTTAGTTTTATTATTTGAGGTTTTTAGCTTTATTTTTTATAGTTAGAGGTAGTTAATTCTTTTTTACATTTGTTGCTTTACAAATGGAGAAGTAAATAAATTGTTTTTGCAGATCGATCGACAATGGATGTGCGGTGACCCGGCATGGCGTTTATAAATGGCTAATAACATTTCTCATGAACAAGTTTGTGAAGGGTTTCATGTGTTGTCCATGTAGATTGTGCATAAATAACAGTGAGTTCTAAAAAGAAAGACTCTTCACGATCTCACGCGCGCGCGCACATATATATATATATATAGGGTTTCATGAAAACTTTATTCTTTTGACCAAGCTTGACGAAAGAGGAGTTGTAATTGAAGACGGTGAAAGAATATGACCACAAGAAATGAACTATGGAGTATCGGAACTTTGACTGCAATCTGTCCATTGTCCTCGTTTGATGAGCTCTCCTGAGAGCCGCGTGTTTGAGGGGGAAAAGATTGTTATTGCCAACACCAGAGAGTGACAGAGACCGACCAATGCATGAGCAATGCAGATCGAACAAGCCACCGTTACGTTGTCTGCCAGGAAATCCTTGAAAAACTAACATGCGTCGTCTCTGATAATGTCACAGCATGTCACGTCGGCGTCGATGGGCACCTGGTTTCAAAGATCAAAGTCCACTGGGGAGCGCGGAATTTATCGCGGTTCTAACTTCCACGCCGAAAGCTTTGCCTCTCAAGTGCATGGCCGGCGATCTCGTATGCCCCGGTGTCGCTTCCACGACGCTTCCGGCAGTGCTCATCTCTGATCGCTTGCCGATTTTCCAACGATCGACGACGCCGGCCACTGACCACACCCGTCAATGGCGACCGATCGAGAGCCCAGCAGTAGGGTTCCCCGGAGCACCGCGCCTATATAACCCCCCGGAACACTACCACGCCGCAGAAGGCACGCAAACCAAGCAAGGCCTTCTTCTTCCACTGATCGACAACAAATAGGATAGAACGAAAGACACACCATACCACTACTAGCATTCTTCGGTTGATCGGTGGCGAGGGAGAGAATAATGGCATCCAAGCTCAGGGTCGTCGTCGCGCTGCTCCTGGCGACGGCGTGCCTGCTCGCGGAGACGGTCGCCGACGCCAGGCCGCTGAAGGAGCAAGAGCCGTCGCCGATGCCGTCGTCGGAGGGGGACGACGGCGACGCGCGCGTGCCCACGGCGGTGGTGGTGGAATCGCCGGCGGGCGACATGCAGATGGTGGTCGTCGGGACGGCGGAGGACGACGGCGCCGGCAGAAACAAGTTCGTGATGAGCATCGACATGCTCGGCGGGATCAAGGGATCCGGCCCGAGCCCCGGCGACGGGCACTAGACGCGTGCGGGCTTGGGCGTCCTGATCTCTCGAGGATCTGTCTGTCTGGTTACTTTCATCAGGGATTTGTATTTTTTTTGTTTGTTCATACTCTGCCACATCGTGCATGCTAGTACGTACGACTTACTGGGTTCATGCTTTTTTGTTTGTTCTCTATGTACGGTTTACGGTTTGCATATATATATATATATATATATATATATATATATAGAGGAAATGACAAGGCAGAGGTATACTCTATACTCCCTCCGTCCCTCAATGTAAGCATTCGAAGCGTTCAAATGCCAAAAATAACTCTTAGGCGAAATGACATAAATGCCCCTTGTGTCTTTTCTTCCCCGTCGTGACCCCTCCTCCTCCCGGCCGCAACCATGGCGCCCCATGGCGACCCCCTCCCTCCTCATCCGGGCCGCCGCAGCAGCAATCGGGCGTGGTCGCCGTCGAAATCGAGCCCTCCGCCGCCGAATCGTGCCCCGCCGCCGCCAAATCGGACAACACCGAGGCGGGCGCGGCGCGGGGCGGCGTGCGCCGGCGACGTCGAGCACGAGCGCGCGCCGCCGGTCTCTCTCTCCCGGTCCTCTCTCTCCGGCCGCTCCGATGAAGCTTCCTCTACTCGTTGTGCTCGCCATCTTCCGGCTCCCGGCGGCCCGACGTGGGGGCGCGGGGCACACGACCAGCGCAGCACCGCTCCGGTGAGCTGTCGCATGGGCAAGACAGCGTGGCCCCAGTCCGGTGAGCCACCGCAGGGCAGGAGTCCCCTCCTCTTCCTCCGTTTGTCTTCGATTTGATGTACTAGTCCTCACTGCCGCCGCCGCCGAGGATAGCAGCCCGATGTGGGGCCATGGGTAGCTCCCTGCCTCCCTCTCGGGGAGATCCGAACGCTGTCGCTGCGCCTACTGGCCCAGCCACAGAAGCCGCCGCACCTGAGCGAGCCGAGAGTCCCGCGCGGAGGAGCAGCGGCCCCTCATCCTGCGCAGATCGGCGGACGGCGGGCGGCCTACGGGGAAGGAGACGGGTTGGGGATTTTTTTTTCCCCGCGGGAACGACGTGCGGCCGGGAAGGAACGACACCGATTTTGCCGGCAGGCCGAGACTATTTTATGTGTGGGACCCACGCTCAAGTGCTAATATTTTGAGCAAGATTTTGAACTCCCAAAATGCTTACATTCGGGACGGAGGGAGTACTAAACCTAGATGTGCAAATTGCTTATTTTTGTGACGGCATATATAGCCTACCATGATGCACATATAAAACCCGATGACAATAAAAGGCGGGCGGCCTACCGGGGAAGGAGACGGGTTGGGGATTTTTTTCCTGCGGGAACGACGTGCGGCTGGGAAGGAACGACACCGATTTTGCTGGCAGGCCGAGACTATTTTATGTGTGGGACCCACGCGCAAGTGCTAATATTTTGAGCAAGATTTTGAACTCCCAAAATGCTTACATTCCGGGACGGAGGGAGTACTAAATCTAGATGTGCAAATTGCTTATTTTTGTGACTGCATATATAGCCTACCATGATGCACATATAAAACCCGATGACAATAAAAGGCGATCCTGTACACTGTACACTATACTATGCACACGGGCATTGTGGCGTACGGACATGGAAGAATGGCAGTACGAAAATTCCACAAGCGTTAAGAAAGGACTCCTGTCATTGACCAGGACCGTTGGATTTGGACCAACGGAACGGAAAGGAGCAGTCAAAAGAGTCAGCAGATTCAGTGCGGGTGACGCCATGGATCCTTGCACACGTTCAAATCCTCACTTGCAGCGCTGCAGGCTGGTGTCCATCTGGCATTTTGGCTGCTTTTTTCTCTTGTCTTCTCTCTCGCTCATCTCAACACACTGCTCCTCGCCGAGGTGAGGTAATGTTAGCATCCACTCAATTCAGCCCAACACTCTACGATAGGTTCCGACGTTCATGCGCATCATGGCCCACTTATAAGGCAAGAGGCCTGTTACCTCCCAAAAGCCCGAACTGGTGGGAGAGGGATGCTCTCCCTTATAAGGTGGTCATGACCCCCTTCCTTAGGCAAGGTGGTACTGTGGCCTACCCCCATAACCTCACCGACGTGAGGTAATGTTAGCATCCATTCAATTCATCCCAACACTCTACCATAGGTTTGGACGTTCATGCGCATCACGGCCCACTTATAAGGCAAGAGGCTCATTACCTCCCAAAAGCCCGGACTGGTGGGAGAGGGATGCTCTCCCTTATAAGGTCATGACCCCCTCCCCTAGGCAAGGTGGTACTAAACTTGAGTGGCCTACCCCCATAAGGTAGGTGCCCTAACATCCCACCCCCCATAAGGTGGTGACCCCGGCACCACCCCCCATAAGGCGGAACCAGGCTATGATACCAGATGTTAGCATCCACTCAATTCAGCCCAACACTCTACCATAGGTTTGGACGTTCATGCGCATCACGACCCACTTATAAGGCAAGAGGCCCATTACCTCCCAAAAGCCCGAACTGGTGGGAGAGGGATGCTCTCCCTTCTAAAGTGGTCATGGCCCCCTTCCCTAGGCAAGGTGGTACTAAATTTGAGTGGCCTACCCCCCATAAGGTAGGTGCCCTCACATCCCGCCCCCCATAAGGCGGAGCCAGGCTCTGATACCAGATATTAGCATCCACTCAATTCAGCCCAACACTCTACCATAGGTTCAAACGTTCATGCGCATCACAACCCACTTATAAGGCAAGAGGCCCATTACCTCCCAAAAGCCCGGACTGGTGGGAGAGGGATGCTCTCCCTTATAAGGTGGTCATGGCCCCCTTCCCTAGGCAAGGTGGTACTAAATTTGAGTGGCCTACCCCCCATAAGGTAGGTGCCCTGACATCCCACCCCCCATAAGGTGGTGACCCCGGCACCACCCCCCATAAGGCGGAACCAGGCTCTGATACCAGATGTTAGCATCCACTCAATTCAGCCCAACACTCTACCATAGTTTCAGACGTTCATGCGCATCACAACCCACTTATAAGGCAAGAGGCCCATTACCTCCCAAAAGCCCGGACTGGTGGAGAGGGATGCTCTCCCTTATAAGGCGGTCATGGTCAAAATTTGAGTGGCCTACCCCCCATAAGGTAGGTGCCCTGACATCCCACCCCCCATAAGGTGGCGACCCCGGAACCACCCCCATAAGGTGGAACCAGGCTCTGATACCAGATGTTAGCACCCACTCAATTCAGTCCAACACTCTACCATAGGTTCGGACGTTCATGCGCATCACGGCCCACTTATAAGGCAAGAGGCCCATTACCTCCCAAAAGCCCAGACTGGTGGGAGAGGGATGCTCATGCCCCCTCTCTCTGTCTCAGTCCCTGCCGACGGCATAGCAACCTACTCTTCCTTCTGATGCAGCCTTCCTTGATCCATAATTTGGCTTCCTCATTTATTGATTGCCCGCAAGCGCCTCAACACCATTGAGTGAGCCTCATAGAATAGAATCCTCAAGGCCTGAAGTAGAAGTTCTTCGAACCTTGTTTGTGTGTGTTCGTGCCCACTCCAATAGAGCGTTTGGCCCTGTGAGCTTTGACTACGAGAGCTACCTATGTCAAGGTATCGGCAATCAAGTGGAAGGCATTGTTCAAGAAAATAGGCCGGGGTCGATTTCAACATTGAATTTCATAGTAGTTAGATCCCTCATGTTAGGCACATATGCTGTTGGCTGCTTTGGTACGAACGTATTTGGTACGAAAGGAATAGCCACCTAATAAAGGGAAGATTCCTATCATCAGAAGAAGAAGTTGGCAATCTACTAATCAAGATCGAGCAATATTAACAAAGCGATTAAGAGGTTTTTTCCTAACAATGCGTGGGGGTATTTACTTCTCCATGCGTCATGAAAATGGGATAAAGAATCCAATTGGAATCAAGGGCTCGAGTCTAGTGGAGTAGTGAGGGTAGCAAAGCAGCTGTTACCCTTGTATGGTTAATAGGAAGGAATGCTCCTTTCAGCCAAAGACTTTCCCTAGGCAAGGTGGTACTAAACTTGAGTGGCCTACCCCCCATAAGGTAGGTGCCCTGACATCCCACCCCCATAAGGTGGTGACCCCAGCACCACCCCCCATAAGGCAGAACCAGGCTCTGATACCAGATGTTAGCATCCACTCAATTCAGCCCAACACTCTACCATAGGTTCGGATGTTCATGCGCATCACAACCCACTTATAAGGCAAGAGGCCCATTACCTCCCAAAAGCCCGGACTGGTGGGAGAGGGATGCTCTCCCTTATAAGGTTGTCATGGACCCCTTCCCTAGGCAAGGTGGTACTAAACTTGAGTGGCCTACCCCTCATAAGGTAGGTGCCCTGACAGGTAAGGATGTGGGGAGAGATGGGCCGAGGAGGGATGTAGACGGGAATGCTTTCGTTGAAAATTTTCCGAATTCTTTCCGTGGTTTCAAATTTCGTACTTAAATCTTTGTACCACACATTGTATTTGGTAAGTTCAATCAGCCGTCATAAATCATTTCCGGAGGGGTTGGTGTGGTGGGGTATCTAGCGAGGGCGCTGAGGGAGGTTCTTATGGCAACTCCATCCAACCAGACTCTTATAAGTGAGACCTTTGTAGCGATCTAGGCCCTTTCGCACCTTTGGTAAGGGTGTGTTTCGGTGATAAATGACAACCATATGCTTGTGACTAACCTTTGTTTTGAAGCGGATTTCTATTTGGGTTATTGTCACGAGTATTGAATGGAATGAGACCCCTCAATTTGAATTAATGGGCTCAATTTGGTTGAAGACTACAAGGCTAAGGACTTTGTTAGTTCCAAGTGTCACAAAAGAGTTGAAGGACACTTGGATTGCTAGTTTGTAGTTTTGACAGTACTATTAAGAGGGGCTCGTACGCTAGTAGCTTGACCATGTACTCAAAAGCCATAATTTATGCACAGTCAAGTTCCTTGGATCCTATCTAGCTCAGAGAGTTCATGGAAGCGAGGTTGAAGCAAAAGAATCGACGGAAAACTCAAAGGTGCTGAATTGGATGAGTTGAAATCAATTTCATAGCGTCGGATGATCCGACGCCTAATATTTAACACGCGTCGGATGAGTTCTGCAGCCAACTGGTTCAAAATGGACCGTCGGATGAACCGACGGTACAGGCATCGGTTCATCCGACGCCTTAGGGTTTGGTTACAGTTCTGGTCAAGGGTCTGGGCTCAAGCATCGGACGATCTGACGCCTTGACCATCGGTTCATCCAACGGTTGCATTTAAATCATACAGAGACGCGCCAAGACAACTGCTTCAGCACCGGATGAACCGACGCTTGGATGGTATACTCAGCGGTTCATCCGACGGTGTGTTTCAAATCATACAGTACCGCCCCGAGTGTGGTGCCTTCAAAGCACGGATGATCCGACGGGGCGCTCGGTGTATAGCGTCGGTGCATTGTCTGGGTTTCTTGGTTCAACGGCTATATTGGGTGCTGTGAGACACCGGATGATCTGACGCTCAGCAGGGGGGAACCATCGGTTCATCCGACGGTACTACTTTTCGGGGGGACTTTTCCAACGGCTAGCCTCCTTGGCTAGGCCTATAAATAAGCCCCCTGCCTCTCTACAGCTGCCTTTGCCACTCTGAAGATCTATTGCAGCCTAGGAGAGAAGGAGAGTGTGTTCTTGCCTATTGGGATTTCTCTTCCTCTTCATTGAGGTGTTCTTTTTTAGTGAGTGTCGGTGTTTTAGACCGGCAACCTACTAAGGGGAGTACCCGAAGTAGATGAATGTGGCCTCGCCGAGATCGGTAACTCGAAGGAAGAGACACGTGGCACACAATTTAGACGAGTTCGGGCCGCGAGGTGCGTAATACCCTACGTCTTGTATGCCGCGTAGCTCGGATTGATTGGGTACGATTACAAGGTGATGCAATCTTACGTCGTGAGATGAGATGATCGAGAGAGGGGCCCCCGCCTCGCCTTATATAGTCCGGAGGCAAGGTTACAAGTCGGTTTAGGGAGAGAGTACTAGTCAAGTACATCTAGGAGTCTTCCATACGGTGCGGGACATGTACGGCCTTCCTAACCGAGTACTTTTCCTCTCGTAGTCCTTGTGCTTCACGCCATCGGGTGCCGTGCAAGGCAAGTCGGGTAGTCCCGGGGCCCACCGAGTAGTCGGTCCTGGTACCCACCGAGGTAGTGGGCCCAGGGAGGTCCATACGACAAGCCCCCGAGTACTTTGTAGTCGAGAAGGATAGTTTCGAATAGTCTTGACGGCCTTAACGAGTAGTCCTCAAGCGTCCCCGAGCACTACAAGTCAAAGGTCTTCAAGAATAGTTGAAGCATCCCGAGGCTGGAATGTACTCCAGTTGATGTTTGAGCAATCCTGAAGTCTTCTCGAGTAGTCCCAAGCGTCCTCGAGTGCTGCCCTTGAAGGTCTTCAACAATGCCCGAGTTGTCTTGAAGCCGAAACTGATATGGAAGTGCGATTGCAAAATCACACTCCATATGGAGTAGCCCCCGAGCCTTAGGTTGAGTTGAAGACTCTAGCTGAGGGTCCATCTGAAGTTTTGGCAAGAAAATCCCGAAAAATCCAGAGAAAAACCGAAGGACACGTGGCACGGAGACCCCGAGCCTTGAGTCGAGTACTTCCTCTCGAATTGAAGGGTCATCTTGTAGAATGTGTCCTGAGATGCTCCTTAGTCTTGTCACTTCCCAGGAAGTCGAGTTGGAGTTGCCGAGCCCCCGAGGTGAGGTGCATCGACTAGTAGAAGTTGAAAAGTCACGCGCTGCCGCTGAGTCAGCCGGGCGCAGACTTATCCATCCGGCCGTTGAGGGGCCGCGTTGACTTATAAATAGAAGCCAAAACCCTTAGGGTGTTTCACCCTACGCAGCTGCAGCCATTCCCAGCGGATCCGGCGAGGAATCGCCACTAGTGCACACCGCCGCCGTTGAGTAGAGCGTAGATCCAAGTGCGCCGCCGCGGAAGCCACCACTATACCCCCCGAGCGAATGCGCGTGAAGACACCGTGCACCCGGAGGATGAAGCCGTCTCCGTCGAAGACCACGAAGGCCGCCGGCAGGAAGAAGAGGGCCCGTGAAGAAGCCGCCGGATCCGCTGCGGGGACATCGCCGCCGGTGTCTCCGCCGCGGCCAGATCCAAATCGCGAGTGGAAGAAATCCAAAGTGAAGACCGAAGACCTGCTGGCCCTTCTCAACAGTGGTTTCCTGCGGGAGAAGGAGGTGGATATGTAGAGGGCCGCCGCCGGAGATCTGTACCCCATGGAGAAAAACCCAGACGGGATCCCGATGTTCGCGCGGTTCGCGGAGCGCGGACTGTCTCTCCCGACGAGCGACTTCTTCAAGGGGCTACTGGGGTACTACGGCATCGAGTACCTCAACCTCAACCCCAACGGTATCTTTCACACCGCCGTCTTTGTTCATTTTTGCGAAGCCTTCTTGGGGATCAAGCCCCATTGGATCTTGTTCCGGAAGTTCTTCCCGGTGAAGCCTCAGCCCAGCGCCAGCAATCCGCGAGTAGTCGGAGGAGCAGGGATCCAGATGAGGGAGGACGCCGCCGAGCAGTACCTCTCCTACAAGCTGATAGATTCCAACTAGGATTTGAAAGCGAAGTGGTTTTATGTGACCAACCACCACCCCGAGCTGCCGAAACCAAGCGGGAGGCAGCCCAAACACCGGCCATGGTGGAACTCGGAGTCGACGATGCAAGAAGGTCTTCAGCTGCCCGAGTTGTTGGCGAAGATCAAGGCGCTGAGGGAAGCCGGGCTGAGGGCCGAGCATGTGGCCTTCAGCTTCATGAAGCGGAGGGTGCAGCCGCTGATGGCCCGCGACACCCCGGAATACGAGTACACCGGCGACGACGACATGTCGCGGATGCCCGGAGATGAATTCGACGACGACGACATTGTTGACAAGCTAGCCCGGATTTTCAAAGATATGTCGGCGTACACGCCGTGCCTTGTACCGCAGTACTCCGCCGCACACCCACCAAATAAGGTTAGTAGCCGCATCCATAGTCGAGTAGTCGCACCGATGAGTTGTGCTTCTTGTAGGACGACTTGGCGAAGTTCGTCTCCGAGCCGGCGTCGCCTCCTCGGCCCGGTCGAGGTCCCGGTGGAAGGGAAGGCCAAGACCAAGGAGCGGCGCGAAGTTGGCGAGGAAGACGACACGCTTGTCGTTGAAGACACGTCCGATGAGGAGGACGACGAAGAGACGCCGCAGACCGCTTCCGCCTGCGGTCGAGGTTCGGCCGTCCCGGATTGCCTCATATACCTCTCGTTCGGGATCGGCCCGGCTAGCCTAGAGGCTAGTCTGCCCGCGCCGCCAAGGAGGCCGCGCAATGTGGCCCGCAAGAGCGTGGCCAAGAAGATGAAGGTCACTGAAACCACATCTCAGGAGGTAAGCCGTCTTCACTAGTGTAGTCGAGTACTCATGTCTCGAGTTTGTGTGTTGACGATGAAGTTTCCTTGCTCGCAGGAGATGCCACCTTCCGAGCCCGTTGAGCAGGGCGACGAAGGCGATTGGGACACCGTGGGGGAGCCGGCTGGGGGTAGTCGTAGCCCAGCCCCCACCGTGGAGGAACTTCTGGCGCAGCTAGAGCGCCAGCCCCCTGTTGCTCAGGGGAGCGCAGAACCCACCGCCGTCGCTATTGAAGAGGTAGCGGCTACCGAGGCGCGAGGAAGAGGTGCCTCGCCGAGGCGGGACTCGGTCGACATCGCCGCATCCTCTCGCGCCTCAACCGTGACGCGTAGTCCGGTCGAGCTTGTAAGTGTTGATTCTTCCCGAGTAGTACTTGGATGTGGTAGTCGTACTTGTTTGACAATCGGCTTGTGTACTCGGCAGAAATTGACGGACTCCGTCCCGGGGAGGGGGATGAACCCGCCGTAGCGGTGGCGTAAGAAGAAGCCGCGCCGCCTACCGAGGAGTCCGCTCCTCGCCCCTCGGGCGGAGCCCGAGGCACCGACCGCCGAGGCTACGCCGCCCGAGGCCGCCGTCGTTGAGGGTAACTACTCTCTCGGGTGGAATTATCCCGGAAGAGTAGTTGTAGTCACCGGTATGATTGATGCACTTGTTCTCTTGTCGACAGGTGCTGAGGCCGAAGGAAGCGATATCCCGTCGGCGGTGCCCGTTGAGGACGTGGCACCAGGGACTCAGAGGCTACGGGGGAAGCCCCCGGCCGATGGAGGTGGCCGCCGGGAGAAGCCACCGCGACGACCGGAGGAGAAGGGGACGACACGCCGCCGTAATCCACTCGGAGGTGGTCGTCCGCTCGCCGGAGATCCAGGACGCGGAGCCAATCCGCTCGGTGCCGATGACCGAAGCCGCTATGAGTAGTCGTGGCGGGCTCGAGCCGCAGCGCATGATCTCGTCGACCCGGAGACGGTGGCTCGGCATCTGGAGGCGGTGCGCCAGGCCGAGCGATGGATGAATGTGAGTAGTCGTAACCCTTGAGTAGTCAATCTTTTAGTGTTGAGTACCCATTTGATGTGTGTTGTCTGTGCAAGACGTCACTGAGAGGTCCCGGGAGAAGTCCAACATGATTCAAGGCTTCGACGACGCCGTGCTCCAGGCGGAGGCTTTGGAAGAGGAACTCGTGAAGTCCCGGAAGCAAACCGCCGCCATGCAGTCGAAGCTGGACACCGCCTTCGCCAAGTACCACAATGACGTCCAGGAGATGCAGGCGAAGAGCGACGATCTGGTGCGGAAGAACAAGTCTCTCCGCAACAAGAACAAAGGTACGCCATTGTCCTGCTGATTACTTATTGGAGGTCGAGAGGTAGTCTGACCCGCTGTGCCTTGTTGATTGCAGAGCTTGAAACTCGAGTAGATCAGCTGAAGGCTTCGGAGATCGATCCGAAGAACCTCTTCTACCAAGAGCAGGAGGCCCACCGTGTACCGGAGTACGATTATAAGGAGCTTGCTTACGAGTGCGACAAGCACATGGAGCTCCGTATTGCATCAGACCGTGACCTCGTCAACTGCTACAAATCCTTGCAGAAGCTGAACAAGGATTGCGAGAAGCTGCGGGCCCAACTCAAGGAACTTGAAGAAGCCGCACTCCCCATCGCGAGGCTGCTGGTGCCTCACCCTGGCGGTCCGAAGATAGCACCCCTGGTGGACCGGTTGAAGGAAGCCCCCAGCCGGCTGGCGACCTACGTGAAGCAATTGGAGAAGTCGATCCCGAACCATGTGCTAGCCTTCATGAAGTCGTACTTCCCGAAGGCTCCCATGGATGTAGTCACCGGGCGGGCTAGCCGCCAACCGTACCGACGAGCAAGACGCGGAGCCGCCGGGAGCAGATGGCACCTATTGCGAACAAGTCGCCGAGAAACTTAATCTCCGTAGTCCCGTAATAGTTAGCTCGTAGCGTAGTTGTACAAAAACAATTGTAATGAAATTGTTTAAGTATGAATGAAGAAAAACTTCGTGGATGAGTACTCGTTATCGCGATCTTTTGAGTGCGGAGTCCCATCGTGGAGTTGTCACGAGTAGTCGTACTCGCCGCAGTCCCATTGCGGGAGGAAGACAATAAAGTAGTTGATGAATAATCAAACTTTATTACCGAAGAAGTACACCGGGATGGCCGTGGCCATAGTTACGCAGTAGTCGCCAGGACCCGGAGGCCGCCTATGGCTAAGTGGTGCTAGGGCGTGTAGCCTCTTACGCCAGTAGATCCGTAAGTAGCCGTATAGGCCGGATCTAGGAGTACATGGTCTCTTAGTAGACCGCCGCTAGAGTCCTTTGTCGCTCGTCGCAGCCCGCGATCCGTAGGTAGCCGCATGGGCCGGATTCCGGAGAGGAGTAGTCCGAAGTCCGGTGCCCGGACCCCGAGGCCGCTTACGGCGAAGGAGCCTTGAAGTAGTCGTGTAGACTTGAGCCCCCCGTGGTAGTAGTGTAGACTATACGTAGAACCGACAGAGTTGGTCGATGTTCCACGAGTTGTTGACGTCTTCTTCTTCAAGCGTTCGGGAGGTGATAGGAGCCCGGTCCGGTCACCTTTGCAACTGTGAAGGGACCTTCCCAGGGCGAGCTGAGCTTGTGTAGTCCTTCCGTGTTCTGGATGCGACGGAGGACAAGATCACCAATGTTGAAGGAGCGTTCCTTGACGTTGCGATCATGATAGCGTCGGATACCCTCCAGGTACCTTGCTGATTGGACGAGGGCAGAGATAGCGAGCTTCTTCGAGTCCATCGATGTCAACTCGTCTCGTCGTCTTCAGAGATGCCTTCGTCGTAGTGCTCCACTGCTGGTGAGTCCCACATGACATCGGCAGGGAGGATTGCTTCGGAGCCGTAGACCAGGAAGTACGGGGATTGTCCTGTTGGCTTGGAGGGCTGAGTACGTAGCCCCCAGAGTGCATTGGGTAGTTCCTTGATCCACTTGCCTCCTTTAGAGTTAGCAGCGTCGTGTAGCCGCTTCTTGAGAGCGTCGAGCACCATCCCGTTGGCGCGCTCGACTTGTCCGTTGGCCCGAGGATGGGCAACTGAGACATATCGGACGTCTATCCCGCTGTTCTCGCAGTACTCTCAAAACTGGTGGTTGTTGAAGTTGGAGCCCAGGTCCGTGATGATGCGATTGGGTAGTCCGTAGCGATGCACGAGCTCATCCAGAAGTCGAGTACTTTGCCGCCCTTGGGGCATGTAACCGGCTTGACCTCGATCCACTTGGTGAACTTGTCGATGGCCACCAGCACTCGTTGAATCCACCCCGGCGCAGCTTGGGAGTGGCCCAATCATGTCGAGCCCCCGGCCAGGCGAAGGGCCGTGGTTGGCGGTATGGTGACTAGCTTGTAGGCTGGGACATGTTGCTGCTTGGCGAAGTATTGGCACCCTTGGCACCTTCTGACGAGTTCTTCAAAGATCGCCCGTAGCCGTAGGCCAATAGAAGGCTCGTCGGAAGGCCTTGCTGACCACCGTGCGAGAGGACGCGTGGTTGCCGCAGACGCCTTTGTGGATCTCCTCCAAGATGTCTTTGCCTTCTTGTCGGGGACGCACTTCATGAGTACTCCCGAAGATGCGCCCCGCCCGTAGAGCTTGTCTCCTACAAGGACGTAGGACTTGGCACGGCGGATGAGCCGCTCCGCCAAGTTCTTGTCCGAGGGAACCTTCTGCTCGCTGAGGTAGTCGATGAAGGGCTGCCTCCAGTCCACGTCGATCATCATGACCTCCTGGCCAGCCGGGGGATGCGCTGGGACAAAGGGTCGGTGGCGCCGGCTCCGGGATGGATGGCGCGTGAAGCTCGTGGACGAAGACACCCGCCGGGTACTTGAGCGCAAGTAGAATCAAGTTTCGACAGGATGTCCGCTACAACGTTGTTGTCGCGGACGACGTGGTGGAACTCGAGACCATAGAACTTGTTCTCGAGCTTGCGGACTTCTAGGCGTAGGCGTCCATGTTCTCCTTGTTGCGGTCCCGGGACTTGTTGACTTGGTTGATGACCACCGCGGAGTCGCCGTAGACTAGTAGCCGTTTGATGCCAAGTGAAGCCGCGAGGCGGAGCCCGTGTAGCGAGGCTTCGTACTCGGCTTCGTTGTTTGAGACCGTCCGTAAGATCCGCAGGACGTACTTGAGTTGTTCGCCCATTGGAGAGATCGGAGTACCCCCGCACCGCGCCCTCGAGGTTGAGTGAGCCGTCGAAGTACGTCACCCAATGCTCGGACGCTCGGTTGGAGTAGGTAGCCGATTCTCCCGCCACTCCGCCATGAAGTCGACTAATGCCCGCGACTTGATGGCCGTGCATGGCTTGAAGTCGATGTTGAGGGCGCCGAGTTCGACCGCCCACTTGGAGATTCTTCCGGTAGCATCTTGGTTCCGCGAATGTCGTCGAGCGGGTAGTCGGTGACGACGGAGATGGAGTACTCCCCGGAAGTAGTGTCGTAGCTTCCGCGAGGTGATGAGTACCGCGTACGAAGCTTTTGTACAAGCCGGTAGCATGCCTTGGACTCGACAAGACCTCACCGACGAAGTAGACCGTACGCTAGACCGGATAGGTGTGGTCGTCTTCCCCGCCGCTCGACGATGATGGCAAGATCGACCACATGAGTAGTCGCGCCGAGGTAGAGTAGTAGCGCTCACCTTTGCGAGGAGCCGTGAGGACTCGGTGGCTTTGATAGGAAGTCCTTGAGCCGGGCAAGGGCTTGGTCCGCCTCTCGTGGTCCACACGAACTTCTCTTGGTGCTTGAGTTGTTTGAAGAAGGGGAGCCCCCGTTCTCCAAGCTTCGAGGTAAATACTGTTCGTGGCCGCCATGCACCCGGTCGCCTTCGGGACGTCTTTGATGCACGTGGGAGCCTTCATGCCGGTGATGGCGGAGATTTTCTCGTGGTTGGCTTCGATGCCGCGATGGCTGATGATGAAGCCGAGTAGTTTGCCCGAAGGTACGCCTAAGACGCACTTGTTCGGGTTGAGCTTCCAGCGGTACTAGCGCGAGGATGCGAAAGTCTCTTCAAGATCGTCGATGAGGGTACTGGAGTTTCTGGTCTTGACGACCACGTCATCCACGTAGGCTTCGACGTTCTTGTTGAGTTGCCTCTTGAAGCAGGCCTGGATAGCTCGTTGATATGTGGCGCCGGCGTTCTTCAACCCGAAGGACATGGTCGTGTAGCAAGACACGCCAAACGGGGTGATGAACGTGGTCTTCTCCCCGGTCTTCTTCCTTGATCGCGATCCGGTGGTACCCGGAGTAGCGGGCCGAGGAAGCAGAGCGGTGTCGCAGCCCGTCGTGGAGTCGATGACTTGGTCAATCCGCGGCAACCCGAAGGGGTCCTTGGGGCGTGCTTGTTGAGGTCGGTGTAGTCGACGCACATCCTCCACTCATTCGAGTTATTCTTGCGGACGAGGACGGGGTTGGCGAGCCACTCGGATGGAAGACTTCTCTGGATGAAGCCACCACGAGTAGTTTGGCGAGTTCCTTCTTGATGGCATCCCGTCCGTCGTCGGCGAAGCGGCGGAGGTGTTGTCGCTTGGGGGTAGCTTTAGGATCGACGTTGAGGGAATGCTCGATCAACTCCCCCGGGCACCCCCGGCATGTCCTCCGGCTGCCACGCGAAGATGTCGCGGTTAGCCCGGAAGAAGTTGATGAGCGCGTATTCCTATTTGGGGTCGAGGCCGGCCCCGATGGTGGTGGTCTTGCTGCTGTCGCCTGTCCCGAGGTCGATTGTCTTGACCAGAACCTCGTTAGCCGGCCGAGGCTTGTTGGCCTTGTCCGACTTCTCCGGGATGTCGAGTTCACTTGGGGCAAGCTTCTTCGACGCAACATAGATCTCCATCATAGCATTGGGTACTTGATTTGTGGAGGCGATCTCCACGGCCTTCCGTGTCGCGGCCGTGCGAGATCTTCAAGTCCCCTTGCGAGTGAGAGTACACCGCCGGACTAGGCATCTTGAGTACTAAGTAGGTGTAGTGGGGCACCACCATGAACTTGGCGATAGCCGGTCTGCCGAGGATGGCGTGGTAGGAAGTCTCGAAGTCCGCGACTTCGAACTTGATGTACTCGGTATGATAGGTGTCCCGAGAATCCCCGAAGGTAACTGGCAGGACCACTGAACCCAGTGGGATAGCCGCGTTGCCGGGGACGATGCCGTAGAAGGGAGATGTGCTCTTGGTGAGCATGTGGGTGATGTCGAGCCCCATCTTCTTTAAGGTCTTGGCAAAAAGGACGTTGAGCCCGCTTCCACCGTCGATGAGGACCTTGTTAAGCTTGGAGCCCGCGACCACCGGCTTCAGGACTAGTGGGAACCGTGCTGGTTCAGAGAAGCTTGTCCATTGATCCGCGTGGGAGAAGGTGATGGGTACCTCCGACCACCTGAGAGGGGTCGGAACCGCTGGTTCAATGCTCATGACTTCTCGACGGGTAGCCTTTTGTTCCCGTCTGCTGGGTAGTCCACCGAAGAGGACGTTGACCGTCTTGTCGGGTTCCCGGAAGTCGGCATTGCCATTGTCGTGCTTCTTCTTGCCTTTCTTGTCATGAGGGTGCGGTGGCTCTGGAGTACTCTTGAGTGCTCGCCTGAGTTGGTAGCACTGCTCGGTGGTGTGGTTGCCGTCCGGATACCACGGGCACTTCTCTTTCGAAGCAAGTCTTTGAAGTCGCCGGAGGTCTTCTTCGATTTCTCCTTCGCAAGACGCCGGATAGCCGCGACAGTGTTGTCCGGCTTGCACTTGCGGTTGGGACCCGAGTAGTTGTTGTCGTTGCGACCGCCATGGTTCTCGTTGTTCTTGCCGCCGCCGCCGCCGGTGTTCTCGTTTGCTCTTGCAACGGATGGCATCGTACTTGGCGTTGGCTTTGTCTTCTTCGTCCGCCCAGAGGTGATCATATCCTTCGGATGAGTGATGGACTCCGGGGCGGCGTCGACCGAAGTCTTCGAAGGTGCGGCGGTGGTAGAGACCGTCTTGGAAGAGGTCGATGACCTCCTTGTCGGTGACGTCGACTACTATGGCGCGCTTGTCAAAGAAGCGCCGCATGTACTTGCGAAGGGTCTCGCCCTTTTCCTCGCTTCACCATAGCCGTGTCCATGCGAGTACCCGAGCGGCCCATGGTGCCCACGAAGTTGCCGGTGAACCGCTCCTTCACCGGTCCCACTTGTCGATCAAGTGCTTGTCCAAGTGACTCGAGCCATGTGAGCGGAGCCTCGGTCCGGCGGAAGGAGAAGTAGAGGCACTTGGTGTCGTTGTTGCCGCCGCCGTTCTCGATGGAGAGGGCGTAGCACCCGAGCCACTAGATGGGATCCCCGCTTCGCATCGTACTTGGTGATTCCCAAAGGCTTGAATTTCTCTCGGGAGGAGGAGGTTACGAAGTTGCGCGGAGAGAAGGTGGGGAATCCGTCGTTGTCGCCCGACGTAGAAGCCTTCTTGTGCCGTAGCTCCTTGACCTTCTCGCGGCGTTGTAGCCGCCCCGTGAGGCTCGGGAGGTGTGGCCGTTCGCGTGGTCTCGACCACCGCGACCGCCTCCGCCACCGGCCCTCCCCGTTGGCCCCATGGTTGGAGCTTCCGCCATCGCCGCCGCCACCGCCGGGGTCGCGGTGAGGGATGATCTCACGATTGCCGTCAGCAGCTAGCAGCGCTGTTGCCACCTTGAGAGGGTCCGCCGGCGTTTGCACGAGTGCGGTTGGGATTAGCCCTGCGCTCGGCTCGAGTACGGTTGTGGCCGAGGTCGGCGCTGCGACTTATAGCTTCGTTGTCGCGGTTCCCGGTGGGGGGCACCGGGTGACCCCGTTGTCGACTCGCATGAAGTAAGCATCCTCTCGCGAGCTTGGCGATGACTTCTCCAAAGCACGTATCCCTTGAGTTTGGCGTGCGATTGCCGTGATCGACAAGAGGCATTGCTCCGGGGTGGTGTGTACCCCCGCTCTCGACTTGTTCGAGGGCCTCCGCAAGGTTGCGGATGGGGAGGTTGTCTCGAAGACGCCGGCGCCGTTCGTTGCGCTTTCTCGTTATGCTCACGTCGAGCGTCCCCGTTGGCGTCGGTCTCATCCGCATGTGCTTCGGCGAGATAGCTTGTCCGCGGAGATGTCTTCAAGGTACCGGTCTTGTGCCGTCGGCCATGAAGACTTGGCGGTCGGGGTTGCCAAGACCGGAGTCGAGCTTGCCACCTCGCTTGGAGAATACTCCTCGCTTCGAGTGAGTGGTGTTCCCTCCCCGGAATGGGAACGAGTCGAGGTAGGCGACGTAGCGTGAATCCCCGCTTATCGGGTCGGCGGGCTTGCGATCCGGCCGCAGACGAATCTCCCGGCAGTGTGTGGACGTTATAACCACCCCCGTGAAGCCGGCCCTGATAAGGGTTGCTCAGTAGTGTTGTCCTCGGACTCGGGATCCTCGTGGTCCGACCCGAAGTCGAACTCGTACATGGAGTCCGAGTAGAAGTCGGAGAGGGGGTTGGAGTCCGAGGCGTGGCCGGGGGCGGTGTCGGAGTCCGAGTTGTACTCGGGTACGGGCTCCTTGCCGGCCCGGCGCGAAGAGGGAGCCTCCGTGCGGGCCCTGCTGAGGTTGCGGGGGCCACGCGTGGAGTGCTCACGGGTGGTGAAACCACATACGATGGCCGAGTAGCCGGCTCGCATGCGATAGCCCACGGGGACGTCGAGTTCGAGTTGGAGGCGGACCCGAGCTCGAAGTTGGCGTGATGGTCGAAAAGCGAAATTTCATCGAACTTGCCGGCGAGTTCGCCTGTGACTACTTCGGGAAGTGTCACGAAGCCGGTCTCCGGGTTGGGCGGCATGGTGAGGCGGCGTTGGAAGAATCCAGCGCCGTCAGCCGGTGCGTGCACCCGGCGTCGAAGACGAAGGTGTCGCCGCGGTTGAAGGCGACGGTTGGCTTGATGCAGACAGGAGCCGTCGAGTTCGCCATGTGATCTCGGGCGAGAGCCCCTACCGGGCGTGCCGACCGTTCGGTGTTTTAGACCGGCAACCTACTAAGGGGAGTACCCGAAGTCGACGAATGTGGCCTCGCCAAGATCGGTAACTCGAAGGAAAAGACACGTGGCACACAATTTAGACAGGTTCGGCCGCGAGGTGCGTAATACCCTACGTCCCGTATGCCGCGTAGCTCGGGATTGATTGGGTACGATTACAAGATGATGCAATCTTACGCCGTGAGATGAGATGATCGAGAGAGGGCCCCCGCCTCGCCTTATATAGTCCGGAGGCAAGACTACAAGTCGGTTCGGGGAGAGAGTACTAATCGAGTACGTCTAGGAGTCTTCCATACGGTGTGGGACATGTACAACTTCCTAACCGAGTACTTCTCCTCTCGTATTCCTTGTGCTTCACACCATCGAGTGCCGTGCGGCGCAAGTCGGGTAGTCCCGTGGGCCCACCGAGTAGTCGGTCCCGGTACCCACCGAGGTAGTGGGTCCAGGGAGGTCCATACGACGGTGAGCAAGAGTTTCAAGGTGCATCCATGGCTTAGTTGAGTGCTCGGGTCAAGTGAAGGTGTGCGGGCTTGTTACTCTTGGAGTTTGACGGCTCCTAGACGGTCTAGGTGACTTGGGGGTTCTTGGTGAGCTCTTGGAGATTGTGGGAGTCTCAAGACAAGCTTGGTGTACACGGTTCGAGACCCACCGTTCCGGAGATGGAGAACGGGTACTCTTAGTGAGCACTTGTGTCTTTGTGACTCAAGGGGGAGCGATACTCTAAGTGAGTGCTCCAACGTGGATTAGGGGGAAGCATCAACTTCTCGATACCACGGGAAAAAATCCGGTCGCCTCTTGTCCATCTTATTTACTTCTAGCACTTACTTTCAGCATTTCAATTCCGCTCTCAAGTTTCTTTGTCTTTGTTCTAGCTTGTTTCGCTTGTGTGCTTCATATCTTGCCTAGGTTGTCATATTGCCTCCTAGTGTGATATTTGCTATGGAAACTTGTGTTAGTGTGCTCTAGAAGTAGGGAAGAACCTTTTTAGTGTGGGCAACACTAGTTGATAGGCTAAGGTTTTCGTTTTTCTTAGAGCTTGCAAAACAAGTCCCATATTCAACCCCCCTTCTATGTGACTAGATCCTACAAGTGGTAACGAGCTAGGATCCCTTTTTGCTTGGCTTAACCGCCTAGGGAGATGGGGAAGGGAAGCGGCAATGGCCCCCCAAGGTTGGCGGGGAAGCGCTTCACCTTTTGGGCGCATAGAATGGCTAGCTATCTTCAAGCTCAACATCATGATGCGTGGCGCACTACCATGTATCCGTTGCCTTCGGTTCCCACCAAGAGTGAGGCTAAGTGGAATGCACGTACTAGGAATCACATCTTTGAGGCGCTAGATGAGGAGTTGTTTGATCGGGTCTTTGCTAAGCCCACCGCCCATGAGGTGTGGATGGAACTCAAAGAAATCCATGTGGGTAACAAAAAGATCCGTGAGGAAAAATATGAGTTGCTCAAGGTGGAACTCAATGAGTTCAAAATGAAAGATGATGAGGGGGTAGAGCAAATGTATTCTAGGATGGGAGTGCTTATTCAAAGTATCAATGCTCTCGATGTTGCTAACCTTTCCGAGCAGGAAATCATTCGGAAAATCCTTCAAACGCTTCCCAAGCCAAAATACAACATCGTCAAGGCACTTCTCTTTGAGAAGGATTTCACCACCCTCACCATCACTGAGGTTGTGAGCAAGATTCGCTCCCACGAGATGTTCATGATGGAAGACATGGAATCATCTACCTCACACTCAAGCACCAAGAAAGATCTTGCACTCAAGGCTACTGAAAAGGGGAAGTCCAAGAAGATCAAAGAAAAAGCTCCTTCTTCCTCAAGTGAAAGTGACGATCCAAGTGACTCAAGTGAAGCGGAGAGCGATGATGCTAAGCTTGCTCTTCTCATGAGGAAGACTACAAGAATGCTCTCCAAGATTGGCAAGAATGGCTACAACTATGATCCTAAGATGCAAAAGTTCGGTCATCAAGAAGAAGTGGTGAAGGAAGCAATCGAAGTGCTACAATTGTGGTAGCTATGATCATCTCTCATATGATTGCCCCAAGCCCGACAAGTGAGTGTCAAACTCAAGCAAGAAGAATGATGAAGATGACAAGGATGCCATGTACTACAAGAAGAACTCATCCAAGAAAAAGTCATCAACCAAGCCCTACCACAAGAAGAAGGGTGAACATCGTTCTCTCTTGGTCAATGAATGGGTGACCGGGGGTGAGACTTCAAGTGAAAGTGAAGAGGACAAGAACAAGAAGATCGCCGACATTGCTATCATGGATAATGAGCCTACACTTCCACCTCCACCTATGTGCTTCATGGCAAAGCACTCCAAGGTGAGCGATAGTGATAGTAGTGGATCTTCTAGTGATGATGATCTCTCACCTCTTGCTCTTAAAGATCTTCTTGATGAATACACCTCCATGATAAAGAAACAAAAGAGTAAGCTCAAAGCTCTTGATGAGACTCATGAGAAACTTAAGCTTTCATATGATGAGTTACTTGTGAAGCACGATGACCTTAGCAAAGAGCATGATGCTTTGGTAGTGTCTAACAAGTCACTTAGAGATGACCACAACAAGTTACTTGATAAGCACAATGAGCTAATCATCAAGCATGACAACATAACCGTGCTTAACAAGTCTCTTGAGTCAAGTCATATGAAGCTCAAGAAAGAACATGTGCTCTTAGAGATGAAATATCAAGAACTTGAGCTTGCTAGTGAGGACATTGATTCTAGGGGGCATGCAAATGCTAAAGAAGCCACTAAAGTCAATACCTCCACCTCATGTGATGATCTAATTGAAAAACCTAAGGTCTTGCTCAATGTTGAAAATATTGCATCTTCCTCCAAGACTAACCATGATAGGGTGAAAGCTCTTGAAGAAGAAGTGAGAAGCTTAAGGTCTTGTGTAAAGACTTTGGCCAAGGGTGAGGAGTTGCACAAGGAGATCCTCTACTACAATGCAAGAGACTATGGGGCAAAGGGGCTTGGTGCTTTCCCTAATCCCATAAAGGAAACTCCTAGATCAAAGGAGCTATATGGGTGTTTCATCAATGAACTTGGATCTTATTGTCAACATTGCAAGGTCACCGGTCATCACACAAGGGAGTGCCCAACACCTAGTCGCCCCTTGCCCACCTTGCCTAGCAACTACAAGTCCATGTACAATGACAACCACTTCTTGTTGATGAAGAAGAACAATGGCAAAGTGGCAATCAAGTTCATTGGGGCCAAACTAAAAGTCAAGCCACCTAGAAGCTTATGGATTCCTAAAGCTCTTGTCACTCACATCAAAGGGCCCAAACTAGCTTGGGTTCCTAAATCTCAATGCTAATTTCTTGTGTGTAGGTGAACTACAAGGCCAAAGGGAATCATTGGATACTTGACAGTGGTTGCACTCAACACATGACCAGCCAAGTAAAAATGTTCACCTCACTAGTGGATGATGCGGGAGATCATGAACAAGTTTCGTTTGGTGATAACTCTAAAGGAAGGATCTCCGGATTGGGTGAAATCTCTCTAACTAATGACTTATCCCTTTCCAATGTTCTCTTTGTGGATTCTTGTAGTTATAATTTGCTTTCCATTGCTCAATTTTGTGACCTTGGTCTTTCATGCACATTTGATGATGAAGGTGTCACAATTACTAACAAAAAAACTAATGAAGTTGTTTTCAAGGGATTCCGCTATGACAATCTTTATCTTGTAGATTTTACATCCCGTGAAGCAAACTTGACTACTTGCCTCGTCTCCACTACATCCAAGGGTTGGCTATGGCATCGTCGCATTGCACACATAGGCATGAGCCAACTCAAGAAAGCTTTCAAGAAAGGCATGGTCCTTGGTGTGAAGGATGTTACATTCGAGAAGGACAAGTTGTGTAGTGCATGTCAAGCCAGCAAGAAAGTTGCAAGTCATCATCCCATGAAGGCTTATGTATCTACCACAAGACCATTGGAGCTCATTCACATGGACCTCTTCGGACCAACTACATACAAGAGTCTTGGTGGTAATCTCTATTGTCTTGTCATTGTTGATGATTTCTCACGCTATACTTGGACTTTCTTTTTGGAGGACAAGGGCAAGACATTTGACATCTTCAAGAAGTTCGCTACTAGAGCCAAAATGAATTTGGGTCATCCATGGTGAAGATTAGGAGTGACAATGGGTCAGAATTTCGCAACACAAAGGTGGAAGAGTATTGTGATGGTGAAGGCATCAAGCATGAATTCTCCTCAACCTATACACCCAACAAAATGGTGTGGTTGAGAGGAAGAACAAGGCACTCATCACTCTTGCTAGAGCTATGTTGGATGACTATGGAGTCTCACAAAGGTTTTGGGCGGAAGCTATCAACACGGCATGTCACGCTTCAAATAGAGTGTATCTCCACCGACTCATAATGAAGACACCATATGAGATACTCATTGAGAGAAAGCCCAACATCTCTTACTTCCGGGTGTTTGGTTGTAAGTGTTTCATTTTCAAGAAGAAGAAGCGTCCAGAGAAGTTTGAGAGTAGAGTGGATGAGGGCATATTTGTTGGTTATGCATCTAACTCCAAAGCATATAGAGTATTCAATAACTCTACTAGAGTGATTGAAGAAATATGTGATGTGGAGTTTGATGAATCTAATGGCTCCTAAGGAGATGGTTTTTGTTGTGATGATGTAGGAAAAGAACCTCTTCGAGAAGCAATGAAGAAGATGGCCATTGGTGACATCATGCCAAGGGAGGATGATGACCCTCACTTGTTCTTGAAAACTCATCCTCCGATGATGATAATGATAATGATCCACCAAGGCATCCACCTACATCACCCACAAGACAAGATAGTCCATCTTCCTCACAAGAACCACCTCCTATCTCACAAGACACACAAGATCAAGTAGAGGACATGGGCGAAGTTCAATCTCATGATGATCCCACCTCTACAATGTTTGGAAGACGCACAAGGACTTCAACAAATCATCCGATTGATATTGTGTTGGGTGATTCCCAAGGGGGTACAAGGACTCTCCGCAAGCAATATGCCTCATTTTGCAAACATCATACTTTTGTCTCTTTTGTAGAACCCACAACTATAGATGAAGCTCTTGGGGAAGCAGATTGGATCTTGGCTATGCAAGATGAGCTCAACAACTTCACAAGAAATCAAGTGTGGGAGTTGGTCGAGCGCCCCAAGAACAAGAATGTGATTGGCACCAAGTGGGTCTATCGGAACAAGCAAGATGAACATGGCATTGTGGTGAAGAACAAGACAAGACTTGTCTCCAAAGGGTACTCTCAAGTAGAAGGCTTGGACTATGGAGAGACCTTCGCTCCGTAGCACGTCTTGAAGCTATCCGTATCCTCCTTGCATATGCATCTAGTCATAAAATTAAATTATTTCAAATGGATGTAAAGAGTGCTTTCTTGAATAGCTTCATCAATGAAGAAGTCTATGTGGAGCAACCTCCCGGTTTTCAATATGCTACATATCCTAACCATGTCTATAGGTTGCACAAGGCGTTGTATGGACTCAAGCAAGCTCCTAGGGCATGGTATGAGAGGCTCCGGGATTTTCTCATTGAAGCGGGATTCAAGATTGGTAGAGTGGACAACACTCTTTTCACAAAGATAATCAACAAAAAACTCTTCATTTGTCAAATTTATGTTGATGATATTATCTTTGGCTCTACTAATTGTCGGTGCGGAATATGGTCCCGACACTAACCGATAGAAAGCACCGAGTTCTATCCCTCAATGGTCAATGCTAAGCAATAAGAGACACGGGATTTATCCCGGTTCCCGCCGAGGGGGCCGTACGTCCAGCAGTGGTTTGCTCAAGGCACTATATTGCTCGAGACCGGGGTGCTCGTAGTGGGGCCGCTACAAGCAAGGCGAGAGAGGAAGCTCGGCTTCCAAGTCCCTAGCGTAGTGACTAAAGATGTTGTGGGAGGATTGGAGAGCAAGTGCGTGGCGCGGCTCGTCTCCTCTTGTGTTGTGTCCGTCTCCGTCCCCCTTTTATAGATCAAGGAGGGAACGAATCACATGCGCGCCGCGCTATTTAGCTACGTGAAGGAGCGTGGCGTGCTATGCTGTAGAGTGGGCGGCCGTCCGGACGATCCTTGCAGCGATCCGGCCATCATGGCCTATCTTGTACCCGAACAGTGGCGGTTCGAGGGTAAAAGAGCTGCGGATGGTGGTGGCGTCTTCTGATAGGCTCGAGGGAGCTGCTGACGTTGGCCCGTACGGAGTACAGGAGTAGGTAAAACGGCGTCCCTTCCCAACACGTTCCACGGTGCTGGAGCCGCTGCTACAGCGCCTGGCGTGCGCCTGCATGCGCGGGGGCGGCAGCCATACCGTAACAGTAGCAGGGATGGCGCTCCACCGGCCTAGCGCCTCCACCTAACCCTGCAGGGTCACAAGAAAGCAAATCGAGGGTGCGCCGGCCCCCTTTCGAGGGCTCGGCGCGTCAGTCGTCTTGGAGCGGTGCACGGCGTCACGGGACGGCACCGGTCCCCGCCGCACGCTCCCTCCCCCACGGTGATGGGGATGGGCTCCCTCCCCGGGGAGTTGGTGCGGCGACACGGGCGCGAGCCCCGGCGCATGATGGCGCCGTCCCACCGGTGTCGGGGCGTTAAATGCCCGCGTACGGGGGCGGCGCACGCGTGCGGGGCGCCCTCGAGCGAGGCGGACCCCGGTCGAGGGCGGGACGGACCCTCGAGCGAGGCGGAGCCTGCTCGAGGGGGAGCGGGCCCTCGAGCGAGGCGGAGCCCGCTCGAGGGAAGCGCACCCCCCTCGAACGGGGCGGAGCCCGCCCGAGGGGGGCGCGCATCCTCGAGCGAGGCGGAGCCCGCTCGAGGGGTTCTTCAAGAGGGCCGCCTTGGTGGGTCGTTGGGGTCCCCGCGGCGTGGGCCGTATCCTACATGGTTAGGCAAAGTGTGTTTGGCTTTGTTGCGGGTTTTAGGTGGGGATTTCCCCGTTGTTAAAGGGGACCCCTAGGGCTGTCCCCGACACTAATCTCAAAGTGTGCAAGGATTTTAGTGAACTCATGACTAGGGAATTCGAGATGTCAATGATCGGAGAGCTCAACTTCTTCCTTTGGTTTCAAATCAAGTAATTGAAGGAAGGAACTTTCATTCATCAAGAGAAGTACACCAATGATATTCTCAAGAAGTTCAAGATGGATGATTGTAAGCCGATCAAGACTCCAATGCCTACTAATGGACATCTCGACCTAGATGAGGGAGGTAAATCGGTTGACCAAAAGCTTTATCGTTCTATGATCGGTTCTCTTCTTTATCTTACCGCATCTAGGCCCGATATCATGTTTAGTGTTTGTATGTGTGCTCGGTTTCAAGCCAACCCTAAAGAATCTCACCTAAGTGCTTTAAAAAGGATCCTTAGATATTTAAAATACACACCTAGCATTGGCTTGTGGTACCCCCATGGTGCTTGTTTTGAGCTCTTGGGTTATTCGGATTCGGACTTTGCCGGATGTCGAGTAGACCGTAAGAGTACTTCGGGTGGGTGCCATTTGCTAGGTTGCTCTTTGGTTGCTTGGTCCTCTAAGAAGCAAAACTCCGTGGCCTTGTCCACCGCGGAGACGGAATACATTTCCGCGGGGGCTTGTTGTGCTCAAATCCTCTATATAAAGCAAAGCCTCTTGGATTATGGTGTGGTTCTAGATAGGGTTCCCCTCCTTTGTGACAATGAGAGTGCCGTAAAAATTGCTAACAACCCGGTTCAACACTCTCGCACCAAGCACATTGATATCCGTCATCACTTCTTGCGAGACCACGTTGCAAAAGGGGACATTGTCCTTTGTGGTGTTCGCTCCGAGGAGCAATTGGCAGATATATTCACCAAGCCTCTTGATGAAAACACCTTTGTAGGCTTCGAAGTGAATTAAATGTGCTTGATGCGTCTAACATCATGTAATGCTTGTCATATAGTTTGCATTTTCATATGTACATGATTAGGGGCTTATCTAACCTTGATGAGATAGTGATGAGTATGGGTCTTGCTTGAGCCGGTGGTTCCCTTGTTTCGCTCAAGGCATGAAGAATGGCTCATCATGAATAAGCTCATCAAGGGTTCAAACTTGGCAAGATAGTTTACCTTCTCGCTTTGCATTTTTGCTTGTCATGTAGATGCACTCATGTTTATTTTCATGCATTTGTTCTTGCATAGCATTGCGTGAGAGAAGTCACAAAGGAAACTCACACTATGAGAAAGTTGCTTAGTGCTCAATGCAAATCAACAACTCTTAAGGTGTGATGAGACAAATGATTGTGCTTAATGCCTATTGAGTTAAGTCCTAACGATCTTATGGTGTCAATCTCTAAGTTCAAAGGCAATTAACTCATACATTCCCTTTTTCGAGCTCCCTCCCTCCTTTGGTTCCTTTTGCCTTTACCTATGGTTTATCCCTTTTAGGGAGCTAATTGTGTATTATAAGTATTTTGTAAAGGAGTGCTTGAGGGGTGAGGTTGTCACTCAGGATTGATCTAAAGATATGCTTGTGTTGGCTTGTGTGTGACATTCGACGGATCAAAAATGAGAAATAGTTCAACAAAATCGAATTGTCACCATTGGATGAACCGACGCCCCGTAGGTTCTCGGCGTCGAATATCTAGTGAAGGGGTCTGGGCGCTCAGTTGCTTACCGTTAGCAAATTTCGCACCGTCGGATGAACCGACGCTTTGTGTCTTTTGACCATCGGTTCATCCGGTGTTGAAGAAATTTTCCCTTCTTCCCAGACCCGCGCGCAACTACTCCGACGCGTTGAAATTTCAGGCCGTCAGACCATCCGATGCCCCTTTCACCCAAGAGCATAAGTGCACGGACGGTTCGACCGACGCTCGTATTTTTGCACTGTCGGTTCATCCGACGCTATACAAAAGCGTGGGTCCTACCCGTCATACCGGTTCGGCGCCGCCTCTCTCTCAAACCCTAACCCGCGCCCGTCCGCCGCACTCGCGACCGTCCACCGCCGCCCTGCTCGCCTATGGCGACCCCTTCGCGTACGCGCGCGCCCGTGCTCATTCCGCCATCCCCCCCCGCTCGCCACCGGCCGCCGCACCGCTCTCCCGCGTCCAAATCCGCGCGCGCGCGCCGCTTACACCCACCTAGGGTTTCGCCGTCGTCTTCAATTCCAGCCGTGCGCCGCCGTGCCTGCTCGCCGGCGACCGTCTAAGGGTGCGCAAGGACCGCTTCCTCTCCCACAGCCGCTCCTCGTCGTCGCATTTCTTCTTTGCTGTGGTGAGCACAATAAAATCCCCTGTTCCTCCTCCCAATAGCACCGTTCTTAGGGATAAATTGCCCTGTTCTTAGTCACATGTCATCTGTTCTTCACATTTAAGCACAAATTCATGCGAGCATGAAGAACTTAAGCATTACAATCACTTTTGTAAGAGGTGCCATGCCATGGTCACATTTATACCCTCTTGCTTATTTGTTGTTGCTATTTGTCCAATTTTAAGCATGCTCTTGGAAATTTGTGCTAAAATCTTTCACTCTTATCCACACAAATGCACATCTTGAGCACCTAAGGACCAATCTAGTATCTTTTTAATCTTGTGGTCACAATCTCCTAGAATTTTCATATTTTAGGCTCATATCTGCTCATATGCTTTGCTTAAGGACCCCTTATCCTTAGTTACATATCTTGGTTATTCTCGTCTCTAGCCATTCTATATCTTCTACTATTTTTTCTCACAAATGGCAGGCGACAAGAGGAAGGGTAAGGCGGTAGCTGAGCCTAAGAAGAAGAAGACCAGGCAGCAGAAGGAGTGGGAGAGAGTGCTCGCAGTACCAGACACACAGGGGCAGCCTCAGAGGAGCATCCGGATTTCAGAGGGGCACGAGAGAGTCGGGGGGAGCGGCCTCGGAGTGAGCGGCGGTAGCGGGCGGAGCAGCGAGACACGGCGGCGGCAGCCACGTCGGTCGGGCGAGGGGCACCGGACCACGGAGCGGTCGAGTCACCACCCTCACTAGCCGGGTCCGGACCTCGGACACGCGGTGGTCACACACAGCCACAGCCGACACCGCGACAGAGGAGAGCTGCAGCAGAGGAGCTCACGAGAGAGAGAGAGAGAGAGAGCGAGCGGGCTCTAGACCCCCAGCTCCCCAGAGGTCCAGGAGCAGAGGCTTTCGGAGTCTATCTCCGTGACCTCCGTCACTTGCGGGGGCCGAAGATTCGGCTATTGAGAAGTGTACCTGAGGACCAGTGGTTCCCACGGGGCAGAGAGGAGTGTGACCCCCGGATTACGGGACGATTCTCCCGAGAAGAGTTTCTATGCCTCCTATACTCATAGAGGGTCTAAGCTCGGCCCGGCCACGGTATGCTACGGTTCACGGCTCCGAGGGCGGCTGCGGTGGAGAGGTGATACTCCCCTTCTTCGACTACCGGCGGGGAGCGGTAGACTTAGTGACTCGGAGATCACGTTACGTCCCCCGACCGGGTCGGGGTTTCTACGCCACTTGTCTACATCGACGGCGACCGGGTCGCCATCGAGGTTCATGTTTATGGGTCGGCGCGGCGGCTTACTCGAGAGGGGATCGTAGAGCTACTTCAGGTGGATCTACACGATGACTCTATTCACTACCTGGCGTACCCTGACGTCGATCCTCCTCGTCGTGCACACTCACCTGTTCTACCTTCCGATGAGGAGATCAGCTTCATGTTCCAGCCAACGTTCCTCCCCGGTACACCCAGGACACCGGACCGTCTGATCCGTGAGGCGTACGTCATTCACTATGCTCTCTGGAGGTCTGTGCTCTATAGGATGGGGACGCAGAGTCGTTGACAGGGGTGCAGCAGTGGCTCCTGATGTACGTGATGGCGAAGCGCCCTTTGACCTCGTGGATATCATGCTAGCAGAGATCGAGGATGCCATTATGGATGGCATGGGGATGACACGACAGCAGCCTTTTGCCCACTGGATCAGTTGGTTGCTGTCTCGGCTCGAGGCTCAGAGGTACGTTGGGATGATTGAGGCATCGAAGTTCGTGTTCCCGACCTACCGGCCTCCGATGCCAGGTGACAGGAGGAGAGGCCCGAGAGGCATGAGGAGAGTCGAGGAGACACTCCAGGCTCGGGCGGCAGCAGAGGCAGTTATGGACGAGGCAGCACGCCAGGATGCTACTCTTGCGCGTAGCGAGGCACCTCTTCCTCGGTACTTTGCCATCGACGACGAGTCCTCTAGTGACGACGAGGACTTCGTACCGCTCCGAGAGACGAGCCGGTTTTCGCAGTCCGTCGGTCACACGACGACGAGGCGAGGAGGCTTCACCTTGCCGGGCCGGAGAGAGGTTGAGTCACCGGTTCCCACAATCACGGCCGCTCGGGTGACCCGGCCCGGCACCGGCTCACTACACCGATTTCGGCTATGGTCGCTCGGACTCGGGCGACTCTCCGGGTACGGCGGTAGATGCGGGCTCGGTTCCGGCGGTACCGGGAGTCGCGGCGGTGATCCTCGAGGGGATCCGATAGCGACGAGGAGGCTCGCAGGCGGCGGATGCTACAACACCGGATGTTGACTTCGCAAATGTTCACGTTCATTTCCGGTTGCCTTGGTCGGCTCTTCCGGCGGTCGGGACTTCGGCTACCTCGGCCACCTACCACCTGTCGAGCTACGGGCCGACCTCGACGGCCTCCTCTTCCTCCGGCGAGGCGGGTTTTTGAACGTTCCCCCCGGCAACTTTCCCACGGTCACCACTACTTCATACGGGGGCGTTCGTGGTACCTCGGACGACGACACCACGGTCGCGGTCACTTCCTCCTTCCCCGGCTCGGCTACGGATGACCACGCCTATGTCGTCACGGCTAGAGTCTCTCGCTACCACGGAGCACTCGTCTTCGAGACACCGGCTCGCACCACTCGCCCGCCCCACCGCGTCTACACCACTTCCGACGTTCACTACGCCGAGGGCGAGAGGGTTTGGGACGGGAGGACCACTACCTTCGAGCGATCACGGAGTAGATCTCGGTCGCACTTGCCTCCGACACCGTTCCTTCCGCTCCCGAGGCTACTACGGCTCCCGGCCACGACAACGTCGCACCTCCTCCGCCTCCTCCGGTTCCTCGTCACCGGCTTGGGACATCCTCGGCGACGACACCGACGACGACGACGCTTCGGCTTCTCCGTGCGACCTTCGAGAGTCGTCTCTACTTCGCCGCCGCATCCTTCCCGTCCGCCTCGAGCTTAGTCTCCTTTTTGGTGCTTGTTGCCAAAGGGGGAGATAGATAGGGGGAGTAGAGATAGGGGGAGTTAGGGAGAGTGCGGGTTTTGGAGTTTTTGTAGCCTCTCTCGCTTTTGTGGAGTTTCATGATGAGACATGTATTTGGATCTTGTGTATGTCGATGGTTTACATGTCTACTCATGCTTGTGTGTTTACTTAATGCATGTGTGTTTATCACTTATTCTATTTCATGCATTAGAAGTAGAGTTTATATGTTTTGAATTCAAATTTTCGTATATCTCTACTCGTGTTGTCACCGTCACCAAAAAGGGGGAGATTGTAGCGATCTAGGCCCTTTCGCACCTTTGTTAAGGGTGTGTTTCGGTGATAAATGACAACCATATGCTTGTGAATAACCTTTGTTTTGAAGCGGATTTCTATTTGGGTTATTGTCACGAGTATTGAATGGAATGAGACCCCTCAATTTGAATTAATGGGCTCAATTTGGTTGAAGACTACAAGGCTAAGGACTTTGTTAGTTCCAAGTGTCACAAAGGAGTTGAAGGACACTTGGATTGCTAGTTTGTAGTTTCGTCCGTACTATTATGAGGGGCTCGTACGCTAGTAGCTTGACCATGTACTCAAAAGCCATAATTTATGCACACTCAAGTTCCTTGGATCCTATCTAGCTCAGAGAGTTTATGGAAGCAAGGTTGAAGCAAAAGAATCGACGGAAAACTCAAAGGCGCTGAATTGGATGAGTTGAAATCAATTTCATAGCGTCGGATCCTACAATTAACACGCGTCGGATGAGTTCTGCAGCCAACCGGTTCAAAATGGATCGTCGGATGAACCGATGGTACAGGCATCGGTTCATCCGACGCCTTAGGGTTTGGCTACGGTTCGGTCAAGGGTCCGGGCTCAAGCATCGGATGATCCGACGCCTTGACCATCGGTTCATCCGACGCGTTGCATTTAAATCATAGAGATACGCGCCAAGACAAGCTTCAAAGACTTTGGATGAACCGACGCTTGGATGGTATACTCGGCGGTTCATCCGACGGTGTGTTTCAAATCATACGCGCACCGCCCGAGTGTGATGCCTTCAGCACCGGATGATCCGATGGGGCGTCGGTGTATAGCGTCGGTGCATTGTCTAGGTTTCTTAGTTCAACGGCTATATTGGGCGCTGTGAGACACCGGATGATCCGACGCTCAGCAGGGGGGAACCATCGGTTCATCCGACGGTACTACTTTTTCAGGGGACTTTTCCAACGACTAGCCTCCTTTGCTAGGCCTATAAATAAGTCGCCCTGCCTCTCTAGAGCTGCCTTTGCCACTCAGAAGATCTACTGCAGCCTAGGAGAGAAGGAGAGTGTGTTCTTGCCTATTGGGATTTCTCTTCCTCTTCATTGAGGTGTTCTTTCTTAGTGAGCAAGAGTTTCAAGGTGCATCCATGGCTTAGTTGAGTGCTCGGGTGAAGTGAAGGTTTGCGGGCTTGTTACTCTTGGAGTTTGACGGCTCCTAGATGGTCTAGGTGACTTGGGGGTTCTTGGTGAGATCTTGGAGATTGTGGGAGCCTCAAGACAAGCTTGGTGTACACGGTTCGAGACCCACCATTCCGGAGATGGAGAACCGGTACTCTTAGTGAGCACTTGTGTCTTTGTGACTCAAGGGGGGGCAATACTCTAAGTGAGTGCTCCAACGTGGATTAGGGGGAAGCGTCAACTTCTCGATACCACGGGAAAAAATCCGGTCGCCTCTTGTCCATCTTATTTACTTCTAGCACTTACTTTCGGCATTTCAATTCCGCTCTCAAGTTTCATTGTCTTTGTTCTAGCTTGTTTCGCTTGTGTGCTTCATATCTTGCCTAGGATGCCATATTGCCTCCTAGTGTGATATTTGCTAAGGAAACTTGTGTTAGTGTGCTCTAGAAGTAGGGACGAACCTTTTTAGTATGGGCAACACTAGTTGATAGGTTAAGGTTTTCGTTTTTCTTAGAGCTTGCAAAACAAGTCCCATATTCAACCCCCCTTCTATGTGACTAGATCCTACACCCTTATCCACCCATATTAGGACCTCTTATCTAGATTTAAGGGTCCTCTTTTGAGTCCAACTCCAACCCAATTTTCATATACCTCCTTACTCTTCATTCACCTATTTCTTTATCCATATCATGTATCTAACAAGCTAAGTATTATTTGTGTATTTCTAATTCATGCAAATTGTCCACTACAGACCACAAATAATACAAAATGTTCACATGCATACCACAAAATACAAATAGCTCATATAGGGCCACAAATAGTCTGAATTGTTCATGCATACCACAAATTAACACAAATTGTCCACTGCATACCACAAATTAACACAAATTATCAAGCTCGATACTTCCGACATTGTTCTGCACCAATTTCATGAAGGTTTCCATTTGAAATATAGCCTCTTGTATCCTGTGATTCAGCATGAATAATGAGAATTAATCAGCAGCACAATCTATACATAGACTAAACAGGGAAAGCAAAACAGCATACATGAATAATTGGATCATTCACAATTCTATTTCTGCATTTCCACCCAGAGCACAAAGTAGAAGGCACGCAGAGCAGCACGAATCATAGTAGGCACGCAGAGCAGCACGAATTGCAGAGCACATAGCAGCAAAATAGGGGCCGCTGGCCACAAGCACAGAGCTGCGGGGCAGGATGCTCACACCGGCCTCGGCAGGTCACTGCCACCCCCCTGGAGCGAGGTCGCGAGACGTGGGGCAGAGTGCCGGCGGCCTCGGGCAGATCTCCGTCGACCCGTGGAGCGCGGACGCGGGGCGGAGCGCAGCCGGCAACCACGGGTGTCGCGCCGACATCTGCGCGGAAGGGACGCCGCCAGCCACCATGAGCATGACTGTCGGCTCCCATGGTTGTGGCCGCCGCCGGACGGGCCGCCGCCACCACCGGACGGGACACCGCCGGATCTACAGCTTCAGGTGAGATTTCCCCTCCCTCCCTTGATCTACAACTATTGCTACGGAACACCGCCGGAGATGAGAAATCAACGAACTTGGCACTGGGAGAGCTCCGTGGATGGCATGAGGAGACCTCCGTCGAGGCGCGTGAGGCCGACCGTTGGCGTCGTCGACGGATGAGGGCGCGGAAGAGGACCTCCTACAACTGAGGGTCGAGCCGAGCGGGGTGAAATGAGGCCGCCTCATCCATCGTGGGGGCGGATGAGAGGCCGGTTGGAGAGTTTTTTTGTGTGTTTTGGCCATTAAAGATGCGGCTAGTGTTCGGAAAAGGGCAGGGATGGAGTTTCCCTTAGCGACCAATTCCATCCTCAGGCCTGGAACTTTCCTTTTCGAGAAAGTTTTAAATCCCGCAGATTTTCATTTTCGGAGTATCATAACTTGTACACACAAATTTGATGTATAACTTCACGACATAACTTTTGTGACATAACTTTTTAGATGCAAACTTATTGTCGGGTTTTTTACCGCCGGAAAGAAAATTTGTACGATTGTGTGCCTGAATCCGAATGGTTGCACAAAAGACACCAGGGATTGCAAACTATGATTGGGAGAGGGTCGCGGTGCCCAAGTCCGTATGATGCAAGTGTGAGTGTGTGCGGATTAGGTTCTGTCTGAGTGCATTCTTTGCTAGTTTTCACTCCGCCCCCCTTTTACCTGGCCTCGAGTTCCTCCTTTTGTAGCTCAAGGGGAAACTATAGTGGAAGGGGTAAAATAGGCATCACAAATGTTGTTATAGTACCGAAATCACTCCTGATTTGTTCCCATACGGGATGGGCGAACGACGGCTGTGGCTGACCAGGTTGCGGACGGGGTTGGTGATGAGCCCAATCGGGGCAGTTGGCTCTGAGTTGCTGACTACGAGTATCCGGTCATCGGAGGTGGCCGGGACAAGCCCCTGAGTGAGTTTGTGACTAGGACTGTTCTTCTGTGGGCGGTTGCCGATGTGACTGGAGCGGTGGACACCACTCCGGTGCACCATGAAGTTTCGTTCGACGAGACACTTCGACTACCCCCCGTGGGGGCTAACGCACGCCTATCCCACATGATGAATGGTGAGTCACGGGGGCCGTCCCGAGTATTTTGGAGGCCCCGTGCGAAATACTAATGCCTAAGTTTAAGTAATAAAATGCAACACACAATTTATATACATACTATTTCCAAACGAGTCTCATATACCTTTTGGCTTAGTTCTGGTCTAGTGCAATGAATATCGATCTAATAATCGATCAATGGAAGCGAAACGATCGACCTCTAGGCCGCGTACAAGGCTTCGTTTGGGCTTGTGCTTTTTGACTCGCTAATATACATAATACATATACTAATACGGAGTAGATAATTTGGAGGCCCCTACCGAGGTGGAGGCCCCGTGCGGTCGCTCCTCTCGCACGCCCTCGGGGACGGCCCCGGTGCCGAGTCACCCGGCTATGGCCTGGGCAGCGAGGCAGTTGCGTGTACCCTTCCCCAAGTCAGGACTTCGGTAAGTCAAAAGAGGGGATTGGTCATCGGTCGCTTGGCAGCGAAGAATTCAGTGGTCGGGGCCGGAGAATCCGTCCGATGATGAATGCCCCACTTGTCAGGGGCAGGGGTTTAGTCAGACGGGTTGTAGCATGATGTGGTGATCACCCGGGCCGATCTCTCCTTGCTTAAACCGTGGACCCAACTCATTGTGGGCCCTCCTGTGCCTCGCATTAAGGTTTAGAGGAATGATTCAACCACCACTAATCTATCCCCTTGTCACTTATGTGCATAAATTTGATACATAATTTTTTCTTACAATATGCGCATAACTTGTTTTCTAAAGAAAAATTTTATGCGCATAACTTGTTTTCTAAAGAAAAACTACGCGTATAACTTTTTTTCCTAACAACGAGTTATGCACATAACCTTTTCCTCAATGATGAGTTATGCACATAACTTTCTCTCTAACAATGAGTAATGTACGTAATGTTTTTGTAAGGATGAGTTATGTGCATAATTTTTTCCCTAACGAACGATTTATGCATATAACTGTTTTACTAACGATGAGTTAAGAGCAAAATTTTTCTTAGTGATGAGTTATGTGCATAACGTTTTTACATGTGAGCATAACTTTTCAGAAAACAATTTATATACTTGACTTATGTATCTATGTATAATATTTGCTTGTATAAAAAATGAAAATGAAAATGAAAACAAAAGAAAACAAAGCGGTCCAGCGCATGGGTGTGACAACCCGCCCAGGAAAATACCGTACTATCGCCTAAGATCGATCCACTTTGGTCGTCAAGCAATAGTAAAGTATCATCCTGTCGTTAGTTGCCGGGTTAACGCCCGGTAAATCACTTGGAATTCATACAGAGGATCGACATATGCATTAAAACTCATGCGAAGGTGAGTCCAGAGTACAACGCGAGTTAAAACAAGTGATTACAAACCATTGTTCCGGACATGAAGGAAAGGTTCAGAGTTCGAAGACAGCGGAAATAAATTAACTAGCGCATCGGTAAACATCACAGGAGGCCATCCGTGATGTCATCACTTGTCGTCACCCTTCCGGTCAACAACACCTGCAACAACAGTTTTAAAGCATGGCTGAGTATACTAATACTCAGCAAGACTTAACCGTCGGGTGATAACTACATCACCAAACTCTAGACATGAAAGGCTTTTGGCCGGTGGAGTTTCTTTTGCGGAACAGCTACTAAGGGTAGATCCTTACTTTCAATATTTTAGCACAAGTTCTAGTTGATTACCATTTCTAAATGTGCCATCTAATCCAATCAAGAATTGGACAAGCAATTAATTCATACAACAATATTCACATGTTCCATCATTACGGGATATCATGGCCAGTTGATTAAGCCGTCTCGGATAACGGTGAGAGGCCGACAATCGATTGATTTAAACCTTGCAAGGTAGACCTAAACACACGGTAGGCTGCCCCCGCAAGGACAACCACCAAGCGGTTCCCAAAAGTCCTCAGGTTGGGATCGAATCTTACAGTCCTGGGTACAAGGTTAGCTGGCATACCCCGCGAGGCACCCAGTCTCACACATGCACCCCCCCTTCCCGGTAGCTAGTCGGTTAGGTGATTCTCAGGAGTAGTAATAGTAAGTTCTCGCACCGTCTCATTAAGGTACTAGGCTTACCGGTCCCATTCCCGCATGTGCTTAGTACATTCAAAAGCTTAGCCCACGAAAGCCACTAGACCGGAGCCCAACTCCCATGCTCTTACCACATGAGCAATCCATTTATAAAGATCTTATGATTCCAACATAAGAACCTATTCTCGCGAGTGACGAACGTCACTCGACTTGTACCGGTCCTATAGCATGGCGGCTATCGACCTAGCATACTAGTGATAGAGCACAGGTACCCAGGGATCATGCATCTAGGGTTTCAATTCAACTCCTGAAACGTAAATGCACAATTGTAGCAAACATAATTGCATAATTTCAAACGACGGGGTTAATGATCCGGGGCTTGCCTTCGCTGGCAAGGTTGGCCTTGGGTCCTTCTGGACTTGGGTCCAGGTCTTGAGCTACGTCCACGTACTGTAGCTCTTCATCGGCACCTTCGTCATCTCCTTCCGGCACGAGCGTACGTCTACCGTCGAAAGAACTACACGAAGATGCAAATGCAAAATTTATTCGACGATTTTTAATTTAATTAACCACAAACAATAGATGACAACCATGTGGTGCATTAGTTGGACACATTCACCTAGATAAGAATACATTCAAGATACTCTTCCAAAAAGGAACAATATGCGTTCTTTATTAAATATTCTTTTGATAGTGACTGTGTACATATATATGTAAATAATTTGATTTAACTTCACAAACAGTAGTGGGTGGGTACATTTAGCCTTTTAAAAGGATTTACAACCACACACAAGGTTATTAAGGATGAGTTGGTGACTTTTCTCATTTAAAAGACTATTAAGCCCTTAATGGCCCCCATAGCTTTTATTCATGAAATTCATTAATAAAATGTAGTGGAGGGGTGTGTTAAGCACTAAACACCTATAACAAGCCACTGGACAAACATGCATGCTTTGGATAGCTAGAATTTAATTAGTTTTGAAAATAACAAAAGCTAGCTAGAAGAACAAGGTAAATGCACACAAAAATAAATACTCATCAAGATGATCAAACTTTCTCACACATGTTATATGGTCCAAAACTAGCCTAGGGATGCAGCATATACACCTAGAGCTATTATGAAACTTGACTTATGCAATCACCAAGAAAAACAAGCATAAATCAAGAATAAATATTTATGATAATTATACAATTGTGATTAATTCACCAGAAGTGTGTTTTGGAAAAAAGACATTATGCAGAAGTTGGTTGCAAAAATCTAATTATTTTTATCTACAAAACTCATTTATGCAGATTCTGCAGATAAGGAAAACAATTTTTATAAAAAGATTTACACTATAACTTTGTGCACTTTTTGGTACAGGAGTTAGGCATGACATAATACACAACATATCCAAAAATTAGCTACAGAGAATTTATGGATCTTGGGATATGGCAGATCTAGGGTTTTCACCTTTCTATTTTTCATGCAAACACTATTAGGAACTAGCTCAGGCAACAATAACAAAAGTTGTAGTATTTTTCACCACGAAACCAACAAAATTGAGTTTGCATTTTTCTGAATTTTTTACAATTTTCTACGCAATTTACAAGAATCAGCAAAACACTGTACTATTTGAGAATCACTTTTGCGACCAAGCCCCTGACAGGTTTTCCAGATTCACATATAGGTCCCTGGTTCACGAAAAACTCCCTGGAAAGAATGGGAAGCCCACAATTGGCTCTTTGGTCATGGAGGGCGGCGGTTCCGGCCGGAATCCGGCGAACTGGCAGCGCGGGTGGCCGGGGAAAGGGTGGGGAAGCGACTAGGGACTCACCATGACTCGATTTGGGTGCTTGGTTGGGGAAGAAGAGGCTTCTGGTGGGGTGGTCCGCGGCTCCCGGCGGCGGTGGCCGCTGGAGCTCTTGTCGGAGAGGCGGCCGCCGGTGGGTTACGTGAGCAAGACGGCGAGCAACAACAAGTGCAAGAGAGGGTGGAGGGCACTACGGTTGGGGCACGCGACCGATGGAACTCGGGCTCGCCACGGCGGTCGTCACCGGCACCGGCGGGCGGCTCGGGCCGGGCGGCGGGGCGTCCGGCCGTAGGCCAAGGCAAGGTGGAGGTGGCTCTCTCGCGCGACAAGGAGCTAGTGACCCTTATAAGTGGCCGGCCCCCCTTGCCGCGCGGGGGACGAGCACCGGCACAATACGGCGTCGCGGGCGTAGCACGCCGCGAGCACGACGTGCCACGGCGCGCGACACCCGGGCGGCTCGGGGCGTGGGGCCTTGGGGCGCGGGCCGGGGGTACGGCGCGTACGGCGCGGCGGGCGCGGCGCGGCGTCGGCCGGCCCGCCACCGTGCCAATGTGCCCCGCTTTGAACACGTGTAACTCCAAAAAGTTGAATAGAAGTGCACTAAGTGGTGAATAGGAAAGTTGTAGATCTCACTACCCCTACAACTTTCACAAAGGCCGTATGGTGTTTTTCTCAACGGATTTTTCACAAAACGCTGCCAAACTTTGAATGTCGCCATGTTTCGGTAAACAGGAGGTACTGTCAGTTGACCAAGTTTTTCATCAATTTTCTCTCAAAATCTGAAATGCCAATCTACATGAAAGTTGTGTCCCTCAACAAACTAGACAACTTTCATATTGGTAGATTTTGAAGTGTTTAGGTGAAATTTGGAGAACACGGTAAAAATTCCGGAAGACATTCGCCGACATTAGTGTTTAAGCGAGATTTGATCGTGACTTTGACCAAGGGTTGACCACGGGTGTGTTTAGACTTGGCCAAGGGGTTCAATAGGGTTCATTGGCGAGGTTTTCGAGGTATTGACCCAGGTTGACCTAGGTTTGACCAGTGTCGGCCGGTTTGACTCGGCTGATTCAGTCATTAGCATTAATGACGTTAATTAAAAATCTGGGGCGTCACAGCCTACCCCCCTTAAGAAGAATCTCGTCCCGAGATTCGAAGTTACCAGAGGAAGTGGGGAAGTGGTTCTTGGATAGAGACGTTACCCATAGATTTAAGCTGGTCTGGCTTCCCTTGAAAAGTCGGGTTCTTGCCGTGAGCACACTTAGCTGCTCCGAGGTTCTGATCCTGATGCTGGAGATTTGGGCAATTATGTATGTAATGCCCGGGTTGTCTACAATTGTAGCACAAACGGGGTGGAAGGTCTCCAGGCTTGGAAATTTGTTGCTGGTCTTTCTTATTACGGCAGAGCTTCTTCTTCTTTTTCTTTCTTAACCTCGCGACTTGCGAGAGCGTTTCACCAACGGGGAGGGCGAGCGGCCTTGCCGATGCTACATCTTCATTTGCCTTCACGCGGACGAGTCTCCTTACAGGTAATTTCCCACTCACTTACATCTATCTCGGATAATACTCGCTTGTTTCCCCGACTTGCTCTCTCTTCTTCTCTAAGATCCATTGGTAGTCGAGAAAGGGGTAATATGGAGTCGGAGGCCTGGGGTTGGTCTTGATTAACATACTCCACCAACAGATTGAACAACCGGGCTTGTTCGACCATAGAGGTGTTAACACCAAAATTTGGTAAGGAGTCTGACCTGTGGGTCCAACGCGGTGAGGAGTCCGTCCGGCAGAAGGAAGGTTTTCTTCAGATGAATTCGGCAGAAGAGTCCGCGGTCGGCAATTCGTTTCCGTTCGGCAAAGAAACTGTTGCGCTGATTTTGTGGGATTTGCGTGATGACGTGGCCCTAGCGGAAGAGGTGAATGGATGGATAAGCAATCGTGCTTAGAGATAAATTAGGTATCAAATCCATTCAAAGTCATGCTTGACAGGGTATAAATATGGGCCCTGAATGTATGTAACAAACATCAGAAACATTCTCAATACAAACCGACTTTACGCCAAACCCTTGAGTTCTTTGTCGTGTCGTCGAGTTCTTCAAGAGGGTTCATCGATCCGTCGACCTCCGTGAGTACCGGCAACCTTGTATCATGTCTAGTATTATGCAGTGGATTTAGACCTGATGCAAGTAGTCTTGTTACCATGCTTAGTGTCATGCGGTAGATTCAAGCTTGGTTCAAGAGGGTTTCTTGTTAGATCATGAGCCATGCGGTGGGCTAAGATCTAGCTTGAAGCTAGTTATCGGCTCTATTGAATTTTGGCAAGATTCAATAGATTCATTAAGTTACCTTGTGTTGCTTTGAGTTTTACTTTATGTTTAAATTCATATAACACTTCTTTGCCCAATCTAGATTGGTTTGAATCGGCTTTATCTCTTCTGATGATCCTTATGCGAATCGAGTTCGTATCTTTGGCTTAAATAGCACGTGGATCACATGTCCCTTGATAGCCGAAACCGAATCGATCTAGGTTGTTACGTGTTGCGGGTTCAAGCTTGCCAAATCTTGTATAAATCTTGAAAGAGCCGGGTATCATGCGGTAGATGCAGGTTTTTGGGTTGTTTTGGAGCTAGTCATCCGGTGGATTAGATTTCGATTCAATCTGATAGATTTATCTTATTTGGTAATGCTCGTTCCTTCTTCATGGACCCCGATTCGGTACATGCTCGGCCGTATTCGGTTATACTTTCACAAGTGAAACGTGTTTATAAGTTATGCTTTAAATATTGTATGCTTTTAGCTTTCCATATTTAGATTGTATCATGCGGTGGATAGATCTATTTGTGGACGGCGGTATGATTTCAAACAGGTTGTATCATGCGGTGGATAGATTTGTTTGGTATCATGCTTGACGGGTTTCAAAGTACCTAGACATGCGGTAGACTAGTGCTTTAGACTTATGCATGCTTGTTTATTACATATTTATGATCATGCTTTTACTTCATTTATTGTTTAATGTTATTTACCACGAGGATCGGTCTTGGCTTTGCGCACGTGCATTTTTATCCAAATAAAGACGATCTATCGTCATGCTTACATCATCTATTCAGCTATGTTACATTTTTGCACTTTGAAGTTCCCGAATGATTTCTAGTTTGCTTTGTGGATAGCTCTTTATAGCTATATGTCATCTCACTTGGCTTTCTAGCCGTAAATATGGAACTGTCTAGTACCATCCGGCAAGTTCCAAGCTATGGAATTTAACTACTTTATCTTTTGTTAATTTTCAGGAAAAAATGACTGACACGTCTTGGAGTCTTTGCGCGTGTGAAGGTAGCTTGTTCGGCTTGCTGTGTGCTTGGCGTGAGGTGCAGATTTTACGTCAACACACTTTTTGGCATGCCTAGTGGGACCAATAGCCGAAAATCAAGATGCACGACATCGGTGACATTATGGATGTCACCATCGAGGATCTCTTTCCGGAGCGATTGCAGCAGCTGAAGGATGCTACCGATCAGTTCCAACAAAAATGCTTGCTTGTCATTTAAAAAGAACAGAGTGGCGTCCCATACCTCAAAAATGAGATGCCCAGGGTTCTATTGCCAGGAGAGAGTGACGCTACAACTCTGCAGGAGAGGGAGGAATGCATGCAAGCGTTTCGAGACGCCGCAGACGACGTGCTAAGCAGGCATCATAGAGCTTTCCTGGGTGTGTTCAAGCAGATGATGGTGGCTGCCTTCGCCCGGGCATGGAGCAAATATTCAGTCGAGCACCCCTTCAGGGAGGCAGCGTGGAGATTGGAGAGTCCAGTTCTCAGCCGCCATTGCGAAGCCAGCCAGTTCAGCCCCCTCCGCAGAGCGTTGGAAGCCAAGCCGTCCAGCCTCCTCCACAAGGCACTGGAGGTCAACCGGTTCAACCCCCTCTGCAGGCTGCAGGAGGGCAGCCAGTCCAACCACCTCCACAGGGCAGTACAGGTCAACCGATGCAACAGCCGAACCCATATCAGCCCACGTATGGAGAGCTGGCATTTGGCTCGTCTGGAGCTCCACTTACTTCCGCCTACAAGATTGCCCCAGCTAGCAACAGATTGCAGAAGAATTTGTACGGTGGAGGCTACCACGAAGTGATGAACTATGGTGCCATCGATGCTCTCCCGAACCCGGGCTACGGCCCGGCTACAAGCGTACAAGAGGACGATATCCCGGTTCGAGAAGATGGCCGATATGATGCAGAATCAATTCGGCCTCAAACCTAAAATGCAGGGACCTACCTACACGCCTCCGTTCCCGGAGTGGTATTACAAAGTGATCCTGCCGCCGAGGGTAAAACCTCCGATGGAATTTACAAAGTTTTCTGGGCAGGATGACACGAGCACGGTGGAGCACATTGCTCGCTATCTGATGCAGCTCGGAGAAGCATCGTCTGAAGAGGCATTCAGGGTCAGGTATTTCGCCATGTCACTGACGGGCCCAGCGTTCCAGTGGTTCACATCTTTGCCTCCCCAATCAGTTAGCACATGGAGGGAGCTGGAGCGAAAATTCCACGCCCATTACTTCAGCGGTAGCACGGAAAAGAAGCTCATCGACCTCGCCACTCTGAAGCAGAGACACAGTGAGACGCCCTTGGAGTTCCTCAGGAGGTTCAGGGAAATCAAAGGCATGTGTTTTTCGTTGAATCTGCCAGACGACCAGTTGGCCGACATGGCTGTCGCAGGGATGCTGCCGGCCGTGCGAGAGAAGCTTTTTGGTATGGAGTTCGATAACCTGGGTCAACTGTCCCAAAAGCTGTCATTAATGAGCAACCAGGCCTACGGGTTTAAGAAAGACACCAGGTCCGGCAAACAGCACGATGTAGCTGATATCTACAATCAGTTCTTGGAGAAGGCCGATCAAATGGAGGACTCTGACGATGATCAGGAAGTGGCTGCTGCTGAGATCATGTGGGGGAAGGAACCGTTGACCATGAATCAGCGCTGGATCAAGCAGACCAAAGGCACATACGACTTTGACGTCACTAAAGCTGATAAGCTGTTTGAATTCCTGGTGAAAGAAGGCCGAATCAAATCGCCCGAGGGGCATTCCATGCTTCGGCTCGATGGGGGTAAAAGAGAAGTGTTACTTGCGGTTTCCATGACATGAATTCTCACTCCATCAACGACGAGCGGGGGTCTTCGAATGAGGATCCGTAAGGCTATCCAGGAGGGTCATCTCAAGTTTGACAACAAGATGAAACTGGACGGCCACCCTTTTCCCCAGAACATGATAAGCTTCTCTGTCAACATGGTGACTGCCGAGGAAAAGGGCAAGGTTAAGGTCTTGACTTCAGCTAGGGCAAGGCAAGATGGAGCAGTAGACCCAGAACGTCAAGTGACCTTGGAGCAGGTTCATGGTGAAGCCCCTCGCGTTCTCAAGAGTCATGTCGAGATCGGGGAGTCGTCCAGGGCCAAACCCAGGGTGACTACGCGCATCCTCCTCAACAAGTGGCAGCGCCAGCTAGAGAAAGAGCGCTACCAGAAACGAAAGCACGAGGAGGAGAGACGCAGGGCCGAAGAAGAAGCGCGCAGGAGAGATTTGGAGCAGTACACGCGCGAGCAGGAGCGCGCACATTGGGGGTGCGCATTCTTCAGGCACTGCTGGAACGAGGGGTTGAAGCTTCCTACGCTAAGAAACTGCCCTGAGTGCAGCGACAGGTACTTTGAGTATAGGCAGGAAACTGCTAATCGCCGATCCGTCCATGAAAGAATTGGAAGGATGCATCCCAGTGAGGATCGGCGTCAAAAAATTGAAATCATTGATCATCCCAGGAAGAGGCAAGCTGATTTAAGATGGGCTGATCAGGAAGAAGACGAGGATGAGTACGTCTGGCAAAAGGGGCAGTGGTGCCCGCCTGGTCTAAGAAAGAGTCAGAAAAGGAGGGTTCAGCGCTTGAGGAACCGCGAACTGAGGCAGGCGGGGATCCAGACGAGACAGGTGTGGCGTCCAAAGGATAAACCTGAAGGATCAAACCGTTCGGCTCCGGCATGTATGGTATATTTTCTGCCGAATGAGTTTATGGCTCCTGCTAATCAAGTTGTGCAGGAAGAAACGTCCCCGGACGATGAACGACTTGGGGAGCCGATGGCGCAACCGGTGCTAGCCAAGCAAGCCACCTTCAACAAACCGGCCAAAAACCGACACATGAGGCCGCCGTACTTGAAAGGGTATGTCAATGGTAAGCCATTGACCAAGATGTTTGTCGACGGTGGAGCGGCGGTCAACGTAATGCCATACACCACTTTCGGGAAACTTGGCATGGGCCCCGGCGACTTGACACCTACGAGCATAATTACGAACGATTTCACCGGGAATCCTTCGGACACCAAGGGGTGCGTCCACGTGGATCCGATGATTGGGTCCAAGACATTGCTCACAACCTTCTTTGTCATCGAGGGCAAAGGAGCCTACGACCTCTTCGCTTGGGCGGGACCGGATTCACGCCAATTGCCGTGTCCCATCCACCATGCATCGGCAGCTCATTCAATGGGTGGATGACGATATTGAGGTGGTCCAAGCGAGATGACTCGGTGATCGTCGCAAATGTGGAACTAGCTTTCGGGAATATCGGGGTATTGATCGTTTCTCGGGGAAAAGGCCGGGGAGAAGGTCTCGTTGAGCTCGTCGGCCGGCGATCAACGATCGATTCAAGCGGTCGGCTCTTATAGCAATTTTCAATGGATAATCCCGTGGATGGAACCGATGGCAAGTTGGGGCGAGGATTCATCTCGGCCGACAAATTAGAAGAAGTTGACATTGGAGACGGTGACAAACCAAGGCCGACATTTATCAGCGCAAACTTGCAAACAGGCTTCAGGGAGGAATTGATCAAGTTGCTTAAAGAATATAAAGATTGCTTCGCTTGGGATTATTCGGAGATGCCTGGATTAGACCGTTCCATTGTTGAGCATCGGTTGCCAATCAAATATGGTTTTAAACCATACAAGCAACCTCCACGGAAGATCTACAAAGATGAAGTATTGGCCGATGTGAAGAAAGAAGTTGAAAGATTACTTGATGCAAACTTCGTTCGGCCATGCAGATATGCGGAGTGGATCTCTAATATTGTCCCTGTCTACAAGAAGAATGGAAAGATGAGGGTCTACATAGATTTCAGGAATTTAAACAGAGCTACTCCTATGGATGGTTACCCCATGTCTGTTGCCAATTTGTTCGTTGACGCCGCTGCTGGACACAAAGTTATCAGTTTCATGGATGGTAATGCGGGATACAACCAAATATTTATGGCAATAGAAGATATATCAAAGACAGCCTTCAGGTGTCTTGGTCACATAGGCCTGTTTGAATGGATAGTCATGACATTTGGGTTGAAGAATGTCGGTGCAACTTATCAGCGAGCCATGAATTACATCTTTCACGAGTTGATCGGCAAAATCGTTGAAATTTACATTGATGACGTCGTGATCAAGTCTTTGAATCATGACACACATCTGGAAGACGTGAAGAGAACCTTGGAATGCACCCGGAAGCATGGTTTGAAGATGAATCCAAACAAATGCGCTTTTGGGGTATCAGCTGGAGAGTTCTTGGGATTCTTGGTCCACGAAGGGGGATTGAAGTTGGCAAGAAAAGCATGAAGGCCATTGATGAAGTTGTCCCTCCAACTAATCTCAAGGAGTTGCAATCACTGCTCGGCAAGATTAATTTTGTAAGGAGATTCATCTCAAATCTATCACAGAAGGTTTTGCCATTTTCTCCATTGCTTTGAAGCTTAAAAAAGATCGAAGTTCACGTGGGGCGACAAACAACAAAAGGCTTTTGACGAAATCAAGCAATATATGAAGGAACCACCAAGATCGGTCCCTCCGCAGTTGGATAAGCCTTTCAAGTTGTACGTGGCGGCCGATACCCAAACCATTGGATCGGCCCTTATTCAAGAGTTCGAAGGAAAGGAGCGGGTAGTGGCGTACCTTAGCCGAAAATTACTTGATCCTGAAACCAGGTATTCAGCTGCAGAGAAGCTGTGCCTATGCGTGTACTACTCGTGTACAAAATTTCGGCACTACTTGTTAAATGCCGAATGCATTGTATACTCCAAATTTGATGTACTAAAACATATGTTATCTATGCCGATCTTGAATGGCAGGATTGGCATGAGGATCTTAGCTTTATCGGAGTTTGAGTTAAAGTTCGAATCGGCAAAAGCTATAAAAGGTCAGATCATTGCCGATTTTATAACTGAACATCGTGATCCATCAATTGATTTACTTGAAATTACTCCTTGGGCTTTGTTTTTTGATGGATCATCATGTGGTAAAGGTGGAGGAGTAGGGATTTTATTGATTTCACCCGGGGGTGAGATGTTCGAGTTTGCTATCGCTATCCGGCCCACTATCACAAACAATCGGTGAGTACGAGGCATTGCTTCGGGGGCTTCAATATTTGAGAGAAGCCGGGGCCGTTTCGGTTGAAGTTTATGGAGATTCAGAGTTGGTAATAAAGCAATTGAACGGCCAATACGAATGTAAAAGTGATGCGCTGAGGAGTTACTACGAAGAATGCAGGGAAATCTTGAAGAGCTTTCCGTTGGTAACTCTACAGCATATTCCTAGGGAACACAATGAAGAAGCAAACAGATTGGCTCAGAGCGCTTCCAGTTATAAAGAGAATCAAGAAGCGTTTGCCACGGAGATATGTGCGCTGGGAATGGATCTTGCGGAAGATGATTGGAGAAAAGAGATCGTTGACTATTTGAAGGATCCATCCCGAAAAGTCTCTAGGAAGCTCAGGTACAAGGCCATAAAATTTGTTCTTCTGGATGATAGTTTGTTTTACAAATCATTAGATGGGGTGTTGCTACGATGCCTGGGTCCAGAAGAAGCTAAAAGGATGATGAGTGAGGTACATGATGGGATATGTGGAGCACACCAATCGGCCTACCGCATGAAATGGGTTATCAGGCAAGCTGGGTGCTTTTGGCCGACGATATTGGAGGACTGCTTTGAGTATTACAAGGGATGTCAAGACTGCCAGAGGTTTGGAAATATTCAAAGAGTTCCTGCATCAGCATTAAATCCCATTATCAAGCCATGGCCATTCAGGGGCTGGGGTATAGACTTGATTGGCCAGATTAATCCACCATCTAGCAAGGGGCATAAGTTTGTGCTTTTGGCAACGGATTACTTTACCAAATGGGTTGAGGCAATTCCACTGAAGAAGGTAACGTCCGAAAATATGGTTGAGTTTGTTAAGGAACACATCATCTATCGGTTTGGAATCCCTCAAACAATCACAACTGATCAAGGAGCCCAGTTCGTGTCCTTGGAGTTCAGGGAGTTTGCTGAAAGCATGGGGATCAAGTTATTTAATTCTTCTCCTTATTATGCCCAAGCTAATGGTCAGGCAGAGGCTTCTAATAAGATCATGATCAAGCTTATACAAAAGAAGATCGACCAGAATCCAAGGAGGTGGCATTCGGTACTCAGTGAAGCTTTGTGGGCTTACCGAATGGCCCCTCATGGAGCCACAAAGACATCTCCTTATGAACTGGTTTATGGGCACCATGCGCTTTTGCCTTGGGAAATACAATCGATTTTAGGAGAGTGGTTTTGCAGAAAGATTTAAGCTCCAAAGATTACAGTGGCTTAATGATGGATGAGTTAGAAGATTTGCACATGATCCGTCTTAGAGCGCTGGAGAGTATTGAAAAGAACAAGCTGCGGGTTGCCAAATATTACAACAAGAAAGTAAAAGCCAAGCAATTTGCAGAAGGGGATTTGGTTTGGAAAGCTTTACTGCCGATTGGAACCAAATACAGTGAATTCGGCAAATGGTCCCCTAACTGGGAAGGACCCTTTCGGGTGGTTGTTGACGGTGAAAATCCGTCAACCTAGCCATGAGTTTACCTTCGGTGTTGGCATGAATTTTATACCTTATCCATTAGTACTAACCCCCGTGGTATAACAAGTTCACATGTGCATGTCGTTTTTGGAGTTTAATGTTTATGCGGGGATTTAGTGTTGAATGCAAGACTTTCGGGGTAAGTTCATCAAGCACCTCATGACAAGACTTTGAAGCCCCGAACAAGTCATGCAATTAAGTAAAATTAACTCCAAGAAGCCGGGGACTTGATCCGAGAAGACGACATACTCCGGGGACCCGACCGGAAAAGTCTTGAATCTTCCAAGACAAGGAGTTGAGTCCAATTCGGAGAGAAACCGACGACATGGACCCGTATGCGAAGGGGGAAGCATCCGGGAAGCAAGGGAACCGACCTCGGGCAAAGGAGCCCGCGGGGCCGGGCCTAAATGGGCCCGGGCCGGCCGGCCCCGATCCGGTCGGCCCGAGCCCATTTAGGGCCCAAATTCGTCGTCCTTTGACCTAATTGCTTCTCGGGCTATAAATAGCCCCCCGACCGAGAGCCACGCGGAAAAGAAGTCGTATTCCGCCGCCGAGGAGCGAGAGAAGCTTGAGGGACACCAACTTGAAGATGAGGGTCGTGCTAGTTGTCTAGGGTTTCCCCGGCCGACGTGGGAACCTTGCATGGAAGACCACGTCGGAGCTCGGAGCGAGGATCAAGATCGAGGGAGGGCCCCGGTGGTGATCTTGTTCATGTAATCATTCATGGTGAAGTTTGTAAGTGAATCCGATTTCTAGCGATTAAGTGCTTTCTCGATGATTTTGATTTCTTCTTGGTTTTGCTTCTTCTACGATCTAGTCTATAGCTAGATTACATAGGGTGCTCTTGTAGCCGCGGTGGCTAGAGGTGCATACCGGACCGGCCAAGTGATTTCAACTTGTTCTATCGAACTCGCCCTAAGCTCCCCGCATGAATAGGGATACGTTGTGACGAACGGGGGTCTCGAAAGGCGGATGTTTTCGGAGTCGGATGGGAAGGCCACGATTTAAAGATGCTTTTAATGAGATTCGCTTTGCTATCTTCATCTATCTTGTTTGGAGCTACAACATAAGCATGATCTAGATTCTCTAGATTGGTTATCTCTTGCTTTCTCTTGCTACCTCTTTAGTAGATTAGATTAGATTCGTTTTCTTTATGAGTTAGTAGATTAGATGCAACTTGTCTTCATAAGATAGCTTACCTTGCTTTACTAGATTGAATCCTTGCGTTGCACATTGTTCCACGGATTCGATACCTTGGGTTCACCACTCGAGGGAAGAAGGGTCCCTTGACTACGACGGGAGACTTGTCCGCTTGCAAGTCACAAACGAACTTTGATACAACTATTAACCGTCAACAAGCCCCTTTTTCTGGCGCCGTTGCCGGGGAACAAGCAATCAAGATCCGATCTAGTATCGCTTATCTTTCAGTTTTTCTTTTGATTTTCTTTTGCATCTCTTATGTTTGATCATCCTCAAAAGAAAAAAAAAGAGTCAATCTAATCTAGTTTTGATTAACCCTAATTTTTCTTTTGTTAGATTTTTGTTTTATCACTAACCCTAACCGGAGATGGTTGGCTACCTCTCCAAGAAACCCAAAACTTTTTTGTGGATGATCCAGGAAAACTTTACGAGCAAAGGTGACGTGCAACACAAGCTCGAAGGACCATCAAAATCTCCAAGGGAATCACCACCTCCAAGTCCAAAGGAAGATCAACCTCAACCACGGAGCGCGAGATCAAGCTATGCACCCCGGGCATTGTTGATCTACCTATCATAAACCTTCAAGACGCCGGGAGGCCGTTCAAGATCAAAGTCTCAACTATCCGCATGACGATTGCGAGAGCCGAATGCATACGAGCCGGATTCCTTGAGTGGCATATCGGTTTACTTAAGAGGAGGATGGAGAAGATGGAGATGGAGAAAGAAGCTCAACACCTAAAGGCTACCAAGGCAAGATCCACATGCAAGGAGCGTGAAGTGTTCATCGTGATAAAGATGCTAGACGCAAGTGGGACAACTTGCCGGACAACCGATTGGTGACAAAGAAGAATATCCGAGACAACTCCAAGGTCCCAAGACGGTGAAGGCTACTCAAGCTCGCTCGGGAGAGATGAAGGATCACCATGAAGATCACAACCGAAGACCGGAGTTCGAGATGCCGAGCCACAAGGAAGATGTTGCACCCGTCAAGACCAAAGGACAAAGCCAGCCTGTGAAGACCAAAAAAAAATTGACTAAGCCAAAGTGGGTACCCAAGATTGCAACGCCCGCAAAGAGCGTTGATCCGGAGTAATCAAGTGAAGAAGTCTAGCCATGGACTATAAACGAAGCGCTAGGCGGGGAGGCAACCCGTTTCGTCGAGTCAAGAATAAGCTACGGGAGGACAACCCGATTCCAGGTTTTTCAAGTTTTTTTTTTAAATTTAATTCAGTTCTGAATTTTAATACGCAAAACCTTAGACTTAGAATGGTTGAACAATATTAGAGACATAATTCTTGGTTGAATATTTTGCTTGATCATGAACCCTTTACATGAACCATCCTATGTGCTTGTTTGATTCTTTTCTTTTCGAGAAACCCTCAACCAAATAATTTCAGAACCTTAACTCAACCTTTCACCCTCATTATGGTGCTGAGGTTGACTTATTTTTCATGCTAAAACCACACGAGTAGAGCCACGACTTGTATCTAGATGTTATTTAAATTTCAGCATGCGGTAGGACTCGCGTGAACCTAGAATCTTGATTTTTGGTTGGTTTAAAAATCCATATCCTTGGTTTCTCTAAGATTAGAATTTTTCTAAGCCTCACTTAATTTTATTTCATTCAAAATCTCTCTCATCTAATCAAAATTAGGACCTAAACCTATGCCCCCATGATCAAGCCGGGAAAAGCTTGCTCTCAACTAATGAAGGCAAACTATACCGGTGAGACCAAAATCGACGTAATAAAAATATATTTTCGACTTGCATTTGTTTTTAATGGTTTAAAAACTTCTCTAAAATTATGTTCGAGCTCTTGCATGGCTCTGAAAAATATTTTTAAATTTCGAAACTAGAGGAGTGCTTAGCCTTAAAGGGAGGCAATCTAGTTAACCTAACCATGCATGCACCATGATACATCACGGGATGCCCCTCCAACATATTTAAACCACATGCAAAGTACAAGCATGGGGGGGCAGCCAAGGCTTTGTTTTGTAGGAATATCATGGATACATGTGAGGCAAGGGAGTATGGAAGTGAGTCAAAACATGAAGCATCAAGTGGAAGGACCAATAAAGGAGTGGACGAGAGCGTTTGGGCGATGCAACTCGTGGAGCACGCGGGCGGGGAAAGTTGCGAGAGGTGAAATGATCGTCTTGGAAGAAAGACGAGGCGGGGAGGAGCACCGAGGCCGACCTCACCTACATAAGGAGCCCCCCCGGCTCCCGTTTTCTGCGAGCAAGCTTCCCTCTCCTTCCTTTGTTTGTGTGTTCAAGTTTGTGTGCTCAAAACCTCCGTAGACATAGCCAACCTTCCCAAGCTTGATAGCTCAAAAAAAAAAAAATCCACATCCTTAATCCACTCAAAGTCCGGACTCCAAAATAATATTTGTGTACCTTGTTACCGGGTGAAAACCCCGGATATTTATTTGTGAGGGAGAGCACTGCAATCAAGGAAGAAACTACAAGTCTTTTCACCGAAGAAAAAGGGATCATCGTCGTCTAAGCCATCATCGACAACCTCTTCGAGGAGGCGCTCGGTTTCCGAGTTTCCTTGGAGTATGGAGGAGGACACGGCACCGCCGAGGAGGAACCACACTCTTCTCCTTGGTGGCATGAGGGCCACACAAAACTCGTTTATTAGGTTTACCAAACCTCAATAACATATGGAGGAGCCGCCCGTCCAACCTCACCACTTGACACGATCATCCGCTCCACCTCCATATGCTCCGCGGTATTCCGAGGGGTATGTCATCATGACGGAGGAGGAGAAGAAGCTCGCTCACCTTAAGTAGAGGCTTGTAGCGAACGTCGACATCGACGACCAAGCTCTCCACATATTGGGTTTCACACGGGACACCGGTGCAATTCTCTAGCGGAGTGTCGGCAAACACCCACAAGAAATTCGCCTAGGAAATTTTCATGACCATGGCGCATAACCTTGATGAAGGAGTGCCGAGTCTCTCATTCCGTTGGAGGGAGCCCACAAGAGGAGAAGAAGGAAGACGCCGTCGGAAGGGTAACCTTGATCAACGATGCTATTTCTAGCACCTTGATGGGGTAATCTCCTTTCAACCATGGGTTGCAATCGATCTTGAGATGTAATCACACTTTGTTGGATTATCTATCTATCATCTTGTGCTGAAAATACTTTAATGCTTAAGGCTAGCAACCATGCCATAAAGGGAGTAGGGCCTCAATGCTTCCTTGGATCCATTCAACACAATCCCCGATAGATTAGATTGGTTTTCATGTTCGAAACGATTGCATGTTCTAGTATCGTAGACCCATGGGCGAGTGTCCCCTATTTTCAAAAAGGGAGCTCCGGAACAAGTATGTGCATAAAGGCACATGGGAAGGCTTTTGGAGTATGATCACGGGAAGAGACCATCAACGAAGAAATACTATCCGGAACCCCATCATCCAAGTGTGTCACTTTTGTGCAAGTGGATTTTTGGGGAGAATAAGAGAGACATAGATAACCAACACGGAGTTGAATTGGATTTACTCGCAGCCAATCAACCCTACTCACCTATGATCAACCGGTGGTGTTGTGAGCAACATCGGATTCGGGAGATCGGGTTGTTACCTCTCCATGTTGACTATCTCTTTAAAACCGGGTATTGCAAGGAACCCAAATCATCTCCTACCCGGGACTTCCCTAGGAATATATGAAGAAAGGAAAAGATAAGAGTAAAGATGAGAGAGGAGGCTTCCAAGTGGCCTAGGTGAATTTGCCTCTTTCGGATTGAGGATTCAAACTTTTTCTTGAGAGGAAGAAGATTGGTTAGAGAAAGGACTTCTTGTGCCGGCGAAGAAAAATAAAGGAGAAGAATTATAGGAGAAGGATCTTCCATGACCCAAGAAGGAGGTGCACAACAAAATTATGTCCCACCATTGGGAGAAACCCCGGCGCCGTCGAATTACTACGGTGGTGTACCAATGCAAGCATGGGGGAGTGGTGCAGCCATACCCCCACCATTTTTTGCGGTGCCCAACGTAGCCTTTGCGGAGCCATTTGCACACCTTCCTCAACCACAACAAAATGGAGCCACCATTGGAGGATACGCTGCAAGGAACATGCAAATTATTGCAGCCATCCAAACCAATGCCAACTAAATGGGTGAAGGAAATGCAAACGTCGCTTATGTGCTAGGACACCTTCACCTAGCACCGTCAGACAATTCATAGGAGGAGTGGTGCATTCCTATTACAAGTAAGGGTACAACAACCAAGACTTTCAATATCAACCACCGGCGGAAGATTAGAGAAAGGAGGAGCTTTAGTTATCTTTCCTTTACCCCCTTTTTCTTTAATTTTCAGCTTGTCTGTACCTATGTTTGCGTAGTATTTTCAGCTTTGCTTTAATTTTCAGTTTTTAGTTTAATTTTCAGTGTGTATCTTAGTTTTTATTTTCATCATGAATAACGTCACCACCAAGTTTTTACCCTTGGTAAAGTTACAAAGTTTGTGCCATGATGATATATGATTATAATTGCCGCTTTGTTTATCTTTGTAATTGATTTATGCATGTTTAACCTAGTGCTCTCTTAAAAATACAGATCTGAATTTATTTAAATACTAGCTTAATTTTCAGCGGAGGTTATGATTAAAATAAAGACCCATAGTGTTTTATGTGCTCTCAAGTTATGAATAGATTGAAGATGTCTTTTATGCTCAAAAATATTGCTAACCTTGTCACAAATATCACTTGTGTGTTGCTCAACCTATCCAGAGCCTTATATATATTTGAGTGCATAAACCTTAGTGTACAAGATTTATTTTTGAGTGCGTTATTGCAGGCCATGATTTCTACGGCCCGAGACTAAGAAGCTGGTCATTCCGTTTTTGCGTATCTATCTTTTTGCTAGCCTTTTATCCGTGCATTGTGTATCCCCGCATCGGTGATCTCACAAACTTCGCCGGATATCCACCCTTAAACCAAATATCATCTTTTTGTGACTACCTCCTTGACCACAACCTATCATTGAGGATGGATCATCAATTCAAGGAAGATCGCAAGACGGTGCCAACGTTGAAGATTTCAAGTATCTCTCCAAGGAAAATATCTCTCGGTACCTACCTTATTTTTCGCCTCTTTGCTCGAGGACGAGCAACGTCTAAGCATGGGGGAGGAGGTAGGTACGGTGCTGCCTTAGAGTTCAAAAGGGAGTATTTTAAAAAAAAAATATATAATGATGAAAGAAAAAAAAAAAAATTCGGCGATGTACATGACTTCCAAGGTGAAGAAAGAAAAAAATATATATATATAAGAAAGAAAGAAAGAAAAGAATGAGAAATATAAGAAAGAGAAGAAAAAAAAAATATATTTGTGCGTAAAATGAACTCCCCGGTTCTCTAAGAGTGCATTCAAGGCTTCAAGATAAAAAGATCCATTCTCATTTTCCAACCATGTGCAATCCGATAACGAGGACTTCTTTTGTGCCTCGGGATCACTCTCTGCCATTTGCACATGTCCACCTATCTAAAAGTGTGTGTATTTTTCTCTTTCCCCTCCTTGATTTAACATTATTTTCCAATGACCTTTTTGACGAGTCTCGGTAAGACCATGAGAAGCTTGTCTTGTTTTGACAACACCTCATTTATAAAATCTTGTTAGGACTAAACTTTCCCAAAGCTCCATATAAAAGCACGCCACATATATATGAGAGGGAAAGGAGTAGAATATATAGGCTTGAGAGACAAGTGAGATGAGAGTTCATGAGCAATACATGAGATGATTTAAATTTGTGAATTTGGTTTAGCTTTTCTTATCTCGTTCTTCATTTCAAAAATTCGAGATCTATTTAAAACTTTGTGAGCATGTTAATACTTGTGGGATAAGCTTAATAAGAATCTACCCTCCGTAGAGGTGAAGGCTAGTACATTATGGAACTTTAACGAATTAAACTTTTGAGAGCATTATGTTTTCTCATGTATGATCAAATGCAAAGTTTAAACATTGTTTAGCAATGATGATATCCATCGAAGGCTTACTCGAGGACGAGCAAGGTTTAAGCATGGGGGAGATGTTGACGGTGAAAATCCGTCAACCTAGCCATGAGTTTACCTTCGGTGTTGGCATGAATTTTATACCTTATCCATTAGTACTAACCCCCGTGGTATAACAAGTTCACATGTGCATGTCGTTTTTGGAGTTTAATGTTTATGCGGGGATTTAGTGTTGAATGCAAGACTTTCGGGGTAAGTTCATCAAGCACCTCATGACAAGACTTTGAAGCCCCGAACAAGTCATGCAATTAAGTAAAATTAACTCCAAGAAGCCGGGGACTTGATCCGAGAAGACGACATACTCCGGGGACCCGACCGGAAAAGTCTTTGAATCTTCCAAGACAAGGAGTTGAGTCCAATTCGGAGAGAAACCGACGACATGGACCCGTATGCGAAGGGGGAAGCATCCGGGAAGCAAGGGAACCGACCTCGGGCAAAGGAGCCCGCGGGCCGGGCCTAAATGGGCCCCGGGCCGGCCGGCCCGGTCCGGTCGGCCCAGGCCCATTTAGGGCCCAAATTCGTCGTCCTTTGACCTAATTGCTTCTCGGGCTATAAATAGCCCCCCGACCGAGAGCCACGCGAAAAGAAGTCGTATTCCGCCGCCGAGGAGCGAGAGAAGCTTGAGGGACACCAACTTGAAGATGAGGGTCGTGCTAGTTGTCTAGGGTTTCCCGGCCGACGTGGGAACCTTGCATGGAAGACCACGTCGGAGCTCGGAGCGAGGATCAAGATCGAGGGAGGGCCCGGTGGTGATCTTGTTCATGTAATCATTCATGGTGAAGTTTGTAAGTGAATCCGATTTCTAGCGATTAAGTGCTTTCTCGATGATTTTGATTTCTTCTTGGTTTTGCTTCTTCTACGATCTAGTCTATAGCTAGATTACATAGGGTGCTCTTGTAGCCGCGGTGGCTAGAGGTGCATACGGACCGGCCAAGTGATTTCAACTTGTTCTATCGAACTCGCCCTAAGCTCCCCGCATGAATAGGGATACGTTGTGACGAACGGGGGTCTCGAAAGGCGGATGTTTTCGGAGTCGGATGGGAAGGCCACGATTTAAAGATGCTTTTAATGAGATTCGCTTTGCTATCTTCATCTATCTTGTTTGGAGCTACAACATAAGCATGATCTAGATTCTCTAGATTGGTTATCTCTTGCTTTCTCTTGCTACCTCTTTAGTAGATTAGATTAGATTCGTTTTCTTTATGAGTTAGTAGATTAGATGCAACTTGTCTTCATAAGATAGCTTACCTTGCTTTACTAGATTGAATCCTTGCGTTGCACATTGTTCCACGGATTCGATACCTTGGGTTCACCACTCGAGGGAAGAAGGGTCCCTTGACTACGACGGGAGACTTGTCCGCTTGCAAGTCACAAACGAACTTTGATACAACTATTAACCGTCAACGAGTGGTCGGATGCGTGCCGGTAATGCCTACATGTTGAAAACTTTACTAGGAGAAGAATTTTCCGCCGCAATAAATGGAAGCTATTTGAAGAAGTATTATCCTAGTATTGAAATCGATCGCCGACCACGAGCATTGGGGTTACATGCATCCGATACGAAATAGTCGGCGCTCAAGAATGAGGCCGCCTTCGAACAAAAATCCCCAAACGAGAGGGAATGGCCAATACTTAGATGTATTGCCCTTAGCATGAAACCACATTACAAATGCTTCTTGCGGGTCCGCATCTAACAACCCTGGTGATCAGGACTACGAGGAGGTGGAAAGCAGAAGGCCTGGCGTAAGAAGCGAAAGTATGATTCAATCTTTTCTTTGCTTCTTCAGCTGCTCCCTCTTCAGTTGTTCCAGGACCACCGTGACGGCAACTTGGAAGCCGTGGGGATGACCATGGTTTGCTGCCTCCACCAAGCTGTCCCAAACCGCTTTCAGGTTATTGTACCTATCAGAGACATCTGGGACAGAGGAGTAGTCGTTAGGGGCAGAGATACGGATGTGAGCACGAAGTCGAGAAGAAGTTGAAGATATTTACCTCCTACTAGTTCCTCCAGAGCCATGCGACGCTCGCGTTCGGCCTGGCAATGAGCGATGATGTCCCGGAGGTCGTGCTCTAGGTGCCGGCGCGGCGGCACGGTTGATGGCCGATTCTCTGCTCGGACGTGGCATCCTCTGCTTCAAGAGAGGAATCGAGGAGATGTACTCGGGCATGTCTTCGGTCCCAATGATTTCCTCGGGGAAGCGAGATCAAGGTCGAAGGAGAAAAAAACAGGGAGGAGGTAAAACACGAGGCCACATGAGGAAACAAGAAGCAAGTCAAAGGAAAACTCACTCTCGAATCGTGTGTTTCTTTGGGGCGCTGTCCTCCTTGGGTTGCTTGCCTTTGTCCATGGCTTTGGGGTTTTCTTTTCTGGAGCAGGGGAGAAGATGAGAAGTGATGGATGAGTGTGCGAGTGGATTTGCAGGGCATCTCAGCAGGCTATTTTATTGACTGAGAGAGTGCGTTGGGAGTGATGACTGGCTGGCGTGCATTATTGGAATACCAAGCGGCAGGGTTTCCTCCCGAATGCGAAGGGTTTTCGTTTGAACAGTGCTTATGGATTGCCGAATCAAGGATTTTCTGCGGGTATTGCGCCAAGGGACCTCTGTTTTTGCGTGTTCGGCTCAAGCGAGTTCCCGAATACGTTTAAGGAGAAACAAGATTCACAGATGCAAACACAGAAAAAATCATCGCAATACGAGCACGAGAATTAAAAGTTCTTTATTTATTGCCGATAATCAAACATCCCTAGTACAATCTAATCAAAGAGCCTGTTTAGCACAGACTGGGGATGAGTGAGTTCGGCAATGGCGTCGCCGTGGCCATCGAGGCGCTCCAAGATGACCTCGATCTCGTCGATGTCTTCGGTGCGCCGCCCCGAAGCCGTGCGGCCCGGTGGAGTAGTCGACGTCGGTGTGCGTCGCCATGGCGGCCAGGCCCAAAGTGGTGCCCAGGCGGATGCCGTGGGTGGCCACTTCATCCACGCGGTGTTCCACCGCGGCGAGGCGCTCCGCCGGCGTATCTCCGCGGGCGTTCACCTTGTCGCCCAATTGCTCCATCGGCATTTTTAGCCGGTTGAGCTCGGCGTCACGGGCTGCAAAATGCAAGATAAAGGTGATTAGTATCAAAAGCCAGATTGGATTAGGGAGCGGTTCCAGAGCCGTACCATCGATGGTCGCCAGCGTCGCTTGGAGCCGGTCCTCCCACTCCAGTTCGGCTATGCCAGCCTTTTTGGAGACGTCTTCCAGCTCGCGCTGGGCCACCTCCAGCTCCGCCTTGAAGCGGAGAGCATCAAGTTCCCCGTAGGGCACGTAGGAGTAGTGGTCCGACTCCGAGGAGTCGTCCCGGCGGGGCGACCGGCCGGTGCGGAAGATGGATTCCATTGAATAAGCTCGAAACGAGAGATGATCGTCAAAAACAAAAAAGGGATCAAAGATGACGATTATTGCCTCCGACGCGCACCGGCGCGACTCCCTTCCGCCTCGTCGGCGGCGCGGCGCTCTGTTGTTGCTGCTCGCCGTGCTTCCGGGGTTTGCGCCGATTGGGAAAAGAAATCTCGGGTAAAAATCGAAAAGTTGAGGACCATGTGTGGTTCGAGGACCGGTGGATGGTCGCTTCCTTGTGTGATGAGTGATTGACAACGTTGTGTGGACCGATTCTTGGTTAAGTCTGCGGTGCGAGGTTGCGGTTTGACTCGTGTTGGTGCAGGTGAAGAACAAGCGCGAAAGGTCGTCGCCGGTGAGGCCTCCAGGTGTGGAGAAGACAAGTAGGCTTCGTTCGAGGGACCCGGTGGCCGGCGGGGGTCAAGTGCGGGCCGCAAGGTGGCATGAACAAGAAGATGAAGTCGTGGACGGTTTCTTGGTTGAGCCACAAAACCAAGGTCGAGCCGGGACTACGTGGGAGCCAAGTCATGAGTGGAGATTGGCGGAGGCTACACCGAGTTCGCGGGGTTTTCGGTGGTTCACCGAAAACCACCGGGTTCCTTGGTTGATCCACAAAGCCAAGACCGGAGAACCGAAGACGGTGCTTGCAAAGAAACACCGGACCGGTCGACCGGTGGGGACCGGTCGACCGGTGAGGAGCACCGGTCGACCGGTGTGCGACGACGCGGTCCGAATCTTCGAAGCGAGGACACGCGTCGGGATCGCATGGCTTGCGTCGAGGCTACGCGAGGTTGCGGTCGCCGGCATCCGTCCGATGGTGAAGACATCAAGAATTCCAAATCCGCCCTTGAGGGGCTTGTATCCCTAGTTAGTAGAGAAGGGCGTTTTAGACATTCGGTTGCCTCCATATAACCCAAGAGGTGAGAGGATGGCAGCCAACTCTTGGAACCCTAGCTCATTAGTTTTCCTATTTTCCACCTATTTTCCTTAGGTTTTCTCTAGGACTAGCAAGAGAGCTTCACGGAGAGATCTTGTAGAGAGGGATGGATGATCGGGCGGCTTGCTAGACCTTGTACGAACCTTTGTTTCATGTATAGATGATTCGGCGTGGTTCCTCAAGGTTTGGATGTGTTTTCCCCGTTGTTCTTGGTGGTGATTTTCGGAGCCCTCTCTCGGTGATTTCTTTGGGTTGTTTTCGGGACTTTTCTCTTGGGGATTTGATGGGGGAAATTTGTGGGAACCCTTCGTGGTTCTTTGGGCCGTGATTCCCCTCCCAAATCCGTGAGTAAAAGTGCTCGATTTTGGGGTTTCTTGAGTTCTTGGGTTGGAAGTGCTTTCGGCGGGATTTCTTCGATTCCTCCTTTTTGGACGAGATTTGGTGGGATTAAATTTGGCTATGGACTCCTCATGAGGTGTTCCGATATCCCCCAAAGTCTTGTTCAAGTCCGTGGAGCGATTCGGGAGATCGAGATTTGGATTTGGGGGAGTTGACCGCGGGTCTTTGTTCATCCCGAGTTTGCCGGCTACACCGGTCCGACGTGCTCTTGACCGGTCCGACCGGTGTAGAGCCACTTAGTGGAAGTTGCTCGGTTTCACCGGCGAGGGACCGGTCGGCCGGTTGTGCTCACCGGTCCGACCGGTGTGGGTCCGTAGACTCGAGGTTTGGTTTTCCGCCGCGTTTCTCGGGTCGGTAGATGGTGTGTTGGCTCCTAGGTCCAGTGGCACTCCGGTGGCTACGTGGGCTTGACCAACCTTGGTAGTGAGTCGGAGATGTGTGTTGGAAGCCGTGTTCATCTTGTTGGAGTTTCGATCTCCTTCGAGAAGAATTTTTATCGGCTCCCATTCACTCCCCCCCCCGGTTCGCCGTATCGGTCCTTCAAGTGGTATCGAGCCGGTTCGGGTCTTTGTTGACTCTAACCGGTCTAAGATCCAAGGATGGCGTACCGAGAACGGGGTTCGGGTCCTCCACACTTCGATGGCAAGAACTACCGGATGTGGAGCAAGCGGATGGGCTGCGTTCCTCCGCGGAAAGGGTCGGCTTCTTTGGGATGTCACGGTGGACACAGAGCTATGTCCACCGATGGATTTCCTTGCTCCGGGGTCGAGGGACGGATTCGACGCCAACAATAAGGCGGCCGACTACTTGTTTCGTGCTTTGTGTCGACCGAGTTCGATCGGGTGCACACCGAGCACTTGGCTTGTAGGATTTGGGCGGTGTTGAAGGAGGCTCATGTTGGGAACGCCCGTGTTCGAGCACGGATGTATGCGACCTACGGAGAGAGTACGAGAACTTCACTCATCTCCCCGGTGAGTCCATCGATGCCTTGTTTCGCAGGTTCACGGTGGTGGTGAACAACATGAGGGCCAATGTGGACGTGCTCCCGTACGATGATCATGATAGAGCGGTCAAGCTCTTACACTCTTTGGACCGTATGATATGGGTCGGAAAGTTCGAGGCCATAGTCGAGTCGGAGAGGTATGATACTCGACGGTGAACGAGCCGTTCTCGAAGCTCAAGTCGGCCGAGGTGGATAGGGGCATGATCGCCAAGCTCGAGGGACCGACTGATTCCCATAGTCTTGCCCTCGTTGGTGGTTCGAAAGGAAAGACTAACTCTAACCCACCCACCAGGATGTTCTCGTTTTCCTCTTTGATGTCTATGCCAGATGAGGAGTTTTATGACCTTGGAGAGGACGAGCTGGCGCTGTTGACGAGGCGGTTCGAGAGGCTGCACGAGAACCGCGTGAACATGAGGAGGAACACGAGGACACGCTTTCGGTGCGGCAAGCGGGACACTTCGTCGCCGACCGCCCGAGAAGGCCGAGAACAAGGACAACTACAAGCACAAGCCGAGGATGAACGATGGCAAGTACCGTTCGAGGCACGACCACAAGAGCAAGCACAAGAACAAGTACAAGGACGAGCGACGATCGAGGAAGAAGGAGGGCCGAGGCAAGGCCCGAGCGATGATTGGAGCGAGCGACGTCGACTCCGGTTCCGCGTACTCCACCTCGAGCTCGAGCGACGGTGAAGACGAGGGAGATCGCCGCAAGAACAAGAAGTCGTCCAAGAACCTGAGCGGGCTGAGCTGCTTCGCGAGAGATGGATTCTCGCACCATGGCGCCGAGCTCCGGCAGCAAGAAGAGCACACGGAGCGACTCGGACTGCGAGTCCGACGACGAGGTGCGTGATGAACTTCCCTTCTTGCGCCGGGAGAATGAGAGGCTTGGCTCTTTGCTTGATAACCGTGATGACATGCTTAGAGAGGCCAAGAAAATGAGGAAAGAGCTTAGGGCTTCACTCGAGGATGCTAGGACTAGAGTGGGTGAGCTAGAGACACGGGTGCTTGATAGCAAGCTTGAGATTGATTCGCTTAAGGCTAGCCCCGTTGTTTCTAATGAGAATGATTGTCTTGATTGCTCCATATTCCTTGTTGATCTTGCTTTGTTTAAGGAGAAGCATGCCTCCAAGTGTGAGGAACTAGATGTGCTTAGGGTTGAAGTGGCCGAGCTTAAGTCTAGACTGCTTTGCTAGGTGCTTGCACTTCTTGCCCCGTTTTGCATGCTAAGATTGATGAGATGCATGCTTACACTATTTCGCTCGAGGCTAAATTGAAGGAACCCATGCCTACATCTTGCTCTACCCGTGAAATGCATGCATTGAAAAATTTGGAGCTTGCACATTATGTTGATCGTTTGCGGGATGAGAATGATGACTTGAGGAAGTTGATGGGTTGGTTGTCCCGGTCATGAGCCTCGGTTGAGGATGATGATCGAGGCCTTTAAGAGGCAAGATGGTGAGGGGCTTGGGGCAAACAAGGTTGGTGAAGGAAGTGGAGAGAATATCCGGAGCCACCAAAAACCCACCACAAAAATGATTTCCCTCCAAAACCTAACCATCTAAGGAACCGACTAGACACAACCCCCGCTCCACCCGTGTTTCCTACACCCACAAATGACCTACAAAAGCCTATCAAGTTTGTGAGCACTTCGGGGAAAGTGTTCTTTGGGAAGGAGAGTGAGAAGGCTAGTGGTGAGAAACCGGTGGAGGGTTTGAGTGGAGAGAAACCAAGTGAGCGGCCACATCCCAAGCCTAAGCCTAAGCTTGTGAGGTTCCATTGTGGCTATTGTGGGAGAGATGGCCATAAGGAGGAGTTTTGCTTCAAGAGGAAGCGAGAGGAGAGAATGGCAAAGGAGTGGGCTAACAAGGACAAGTACCACCCTTCCGATGGTGTACTTGAGCCTCGTATGCAGATGCCCAGGGGCAAGGCGAGTGTGAGGACAATTCGTGCTTGGGGAGAGAAGAAGGCTGCAGGTGGTGCTGCTGTTCAGGTCACACCGGTCAGACCGGTGTGGGGCACCGGTCAGACCGGTGCAGGCCTGGACAAGACAGGTGTTTGGGTTTCGAGCTCGTACAGGTGCGAGGGTTGTTTCTGGAGGTCGTGGTTCTGGTGGTTGGGCTGGAAAGGGTGCAGGTGGTCAGTTCGCTAGACGTTCTCCTCCTCGTGCTCAATACGGGGATTGGAGGAGTCATGGCTTTGAGTTGGAGAGGAAGGACGTTCCACGGGCTTTCTTGCGTGGATTTGGTCCTCCTCCGGGCGGAGAGGGGTGGTTCCCTCGGGGTGGTTACCGTGGTGGTGTTCGTGGAGGTAGCTTTGGTAGGAGAGATGCTTTGGTTGGTGCTAACCCCACTTTCGAGCAAATGGCTCGGCAAGCCGGTTTTCCTCCTTTGGTACTAACCCCGATCTTTGAGTCGTTTGTTCGCTCACGTGCTTATTTTTGAATTTCAGGTGGGAGACTTGAAGAACATTTGGTTGATTGACTCCGGTTGCTCGAGGCATATGACCGGAGACAGGGGGGTGGTTCTCAAGTCTCGTCCCGGTGGTGACGAAGAGGTACATCACCTTTGGGGACAATGGGCGTGGGCGCGTGCTTTCGAAGGTGAGATCAAAGTGAGTGACAAGATCACTGCGAGGCGTGTTGCTCTTGTTCAATCGCGGGGTACAATTTGCTTTCGTGTCCCGGTTGTTGGATGAGGGCTTTGAGGTGTTGTTTCGGCCTGGTGGTTCTCGGATTGTGGACTCTCGAGGGGACCTTGTTTGTATGGTCGTTCCCGAGGGTCAGGTGTTTCGTGCTGATTTTTCTCAGTCTTCGGGTGTGGAGCGTTGTTTCTTGGCTGGTTCTTTGAGTGAGTTGTGGAAGTGGCATAGGAAGTTGGGTCACTTGAGCTTTGACCTTTTGTCTTGCTTGAGTAAACTCAATTTGGTCCGAGGATTGCCACGGTTGAGGCTTGAGAAAGAGTTGGTTTGTGCTCCGTGTAGGCATGCCAAGATGGTGGCCTCTTCTCACCCGCCTCTCACCGATGTGATGACTGAGCGTCCATGCGAGCTGCTCCATATGGACCTTGTTGGCCCAGCTCGTGTGCGATCTGCGGGTGGGAAGTGGTATGTCCTTGTTGTGGTGGACGACTATTCTCGGTATGCGTGGGTGTTCTTTCTTGAGGAGAAGGGGGAGACGTTTGGTTTTGTTCGAGATCTAGTCTTGAGGTTGAGGAACGAGAGGCACGGAGATGCCATACGAGCTATCCGCAGTGATAATGGCTCGGAATTCAGGAACTCTCGTTTTGAAACCTTCGCCATGACTTAGGTCTTGAGCACCGGTTTTCGAGTCCGTATACGCCTCCCCGAAATGGTGTTGTGGAAAGGAAGAACGGGACCTTGTGCGAGATGGCTCGGACGATTCTTGATGAGCATAGGACTCCGAGGAGGTATTGGGCTGAGGCGGTGAATACCGCATGCTATGTGTCGAACAGGATATACCTCAAAGTGCACAAGAAGAAGACATGCTATGAGTTGATGCATGGTCACACACCCAAGGTGAGTCACTTCCATGTCTTTGGATGCAAGTGTTTCATTCTGAAAAAGGGCAGGAAGTTGGATAAGTTTGAGGCTAGGTCTGTTGATGGCATTTTCTTTGGTTATGCATCTCATTCTAGAGCATATCGTGTGCTCAATCTTGAAACTAACCAAATCATGGAGACTTGCGAGGTAACCTTCGACGAGACGAGCCACGTAGTCGGCTTGTTTTTGAGTGTGCGGGTGATGATGAGCTTGGCGAGGAGATCTTTCGGGAGGAAGAGCATGAACATGGTGATGATGAGGATGGTGGTGCGGTGCCCCCGCTGAACATGTACCCACTACTTCGACTACGATGATGGATGAACCCTCTGCTACACCTACGACGACAAATCAAGAACGAGGAGAAGGCGATGTTGAGGGGGAGGCGGCTTCGAGGCGAGAACCTCCCCGGCGAGTTCAAGTGGATCACCCGGCTTCGAGGATCATCGGCGACATGAATGAACGCACTACACGGTCGAGGGTTCGAAACAATTCCCATTTCGCTCATGCTGCATTTGTTGCTTCTTTTGAGCCCAAAGACATTGGACACGCACTATCCGATCACAATTGGGTGAATTCGATGCGTGAGGAGTTGGAGAACTTTGAGAGGAATCGGGTGTGGGAGTTGGTTGACCCTCCCCCGGGTGTAAGCCGATTGGTACAAAGTGGGTGTGGAAAAACAAAGAGGGAGAGAAGGGTGAGGTTGTGAGGAACAAGTCGAGACTTGTTGCTCAAGGGTTCAGTCAGAAGGAGGGGATCGACTACGAGGAGACCTTTGCTCCCGTAGCCCGTTTGGAGGCGATTAGGATCCTTCTAGCCTTTTCCGTGGCTAAAGGGTTCAAGTTGCACCAAATGGATGTGAAGAGTGCTTTCCTGAATGGTGTGTTGGAGGAAGAAGTGTATGTGAGGCAGCCTCTGGGGTTTGAGAGTGAGAAGTACCCCCACCGGGTGTACAAGTTGAGGAAGGCGCTGTATGGGTTGAAGCAGGCGCCTAGAGCTTGGTATGGCAGGTTGAGGGGGTTCTTGTTTGCGAAAGGCTTTGAGATGGTGAAGGTCGATCGGACCTTGTTTTTGCTGAGGCGGGCGAGGAGATATCTCGATTGTGCGGGTGTACATGGATGATATTGTCTTTGGTGGCTCGTCTAACTCTCTTGTTGCAAGGTTTGCGGATGTTATGAGCGGGGAGTTCGAGATGAGCATGATGGGTGAGTTGCGAGTTCTTCCTCGGGCTACAAATCAAGCAATCAAAGGAAGGAACATTTGTGCACCGGGCTAAGTACACCAAGGACATTGTGAGGAAGTTCAAGATGGAGGACTCCAAGGCTATGACGACGCCGATGAGTACGATTACGGCTCTTGATGCGGACGAGGAAGGTGAACACGTGGACCAGAAGGAGTATCGGAGCATGATCGGGTCACTCCTCTACTTGACGGCGACGAGGCCGGACATACGGTTCTCGGTGTGTCTGTGCGCTCGTTTTCATGCGTCTCCGAGGACTTCGCATCGGCAAGCGGTGAAGCGAATTTTCAGGTACTTGCGTCACACTCCCGACTTCGGTCTTCGGTACTCCGCGTCCTCTTCTTTGGCGCTTCATGGTTGTTCAGACGCGGATTTTGCCGGGTGTCGGTTGGATAGGAAGTCCACTTCCGGGACTTGCCGAGTTTTGGGTTCTTCTTTGGTGTCTTGGTCTTCCCGCAAGCGGTCGAGTGTTGCTCAATCCACGGCCGAGGCCGAGTATGTTGCCGCCTGCTAGTTGTTGCTCTCGGCTCCTTTGGATCACCTACACCATGAGTGACTTTGGTGAGGAGTATACCCATGTCCCACTTCAATGTGATAGCACCAGTGCCATAAGCGTTGCAAAGAACCCAGTGCTTCATTCCAAAACCAAGCACATAGAAGTGAGGTACCATTTTCTGAGAGACAACGTAGAAAAAGGAAAGATAGCTTTGATCCATGTACCCACACATGACCAACTAGCCGATATATTCACCAAACCCCTAGATCAAGCAACTTTCACTCGTTTGCGGGGGGAACTTGGTGTGTGTTTGATTTCTTGAGTTGGGTGTGTGGGAGCTCTCTTGTGCCGGTGGTGTCGAGCCCGTTTTGCCTCCCCTCGAGGAGCCGGTTTGTAGCATATGTATAGCTTTCCTTTGTGCATTCCTTGCATTTGGCATGGCATATGTAACATGATGTATAGGCATCCTTGTATCTTAGATTGCATGCATTTTGTATCATATGCATTGGTTAGGAAAAGCTTCTCTCATATACTTTGTTCACCATGGAATGAGATATATGTCTTTGTGAGCTTGTTTGGTATGCTACGGTTAGTTTGGCTTAGCTCTTGATGATCTTGATGAATAATCCATGGTTGATAGCTATGCTTTTGAAAAATGTCATGTATGCTCTCTCATGTGTAAATGCCTTTACATGCTCTTGACATGTTTTTGTGGCCTTGCTATGCTTAATTTGTGGTTGGATGGCTAGTTTATTGATCATATGGGGCCAAAGGCTCATTTGCCATCATGAATGTTTAGCCCTCTTGATTTATCTTGTGGAGGAGCATAAGTTCCTTTTTTCGCAAAGACATTTCATGTACCATTTACAAATCTGAAAATGAAATGAAAAATTCTTGGAAAAATATGCTCCCATGTCATATGTGCTGAATTTAATTTGCTTTGGGTGCTAAACCGTTGCATGATGCCTACCAATGAGAAGTCTCATAAATAGAAGTAGGCACATGGCTCGGTGGCTTTGACATGACATGAGGTGCTTGTGGGTGTTTGTGACGGTCTTATGATTAGAATGGCTGTCCTAGCATGAAGTTTGTGTGGCTTTGCCATTTTAATATGCTTTAATCATGTTTAGGACTTTGCTCATGAGAGGCAAGTTTTTCGCAAAATTGCCAAAATCCATCTTAGCTTCGTCCAATGGTTGTGAAACTTGGTGATCATGTAGTTGAGATCGATACGAAGCCGTAGAGTATCTAACTTGCTCATTTGGACATGTGTAGCATTCTTTGTTGAATTTTGTATATTTGAGAAGCTCTAGGTTGAAAGTTTTGCAATTTTGGCTTGATTCATGCATTGCCAACAAGGGGGAGAAGTTTGAGCTTGAAATGGCTTGCTTTGGACGCGTTTAGAAGGTTTTCGGTGGTTTCGAGCCATTTACGGGCTCTGTTGTGCACCGGTCGACCGGTCGGGGTCACCGGTCCGACCGGTGTGAGTCTTTGGTTCCGTACACATGTTGCACACCGGTCGACCGGTGGTGTGGACCGATCCGACCGATCGGGGCTGTTTTGTTGCGGTACCCTCTGTTTCAAGTGGTGTCTTGCATGCATTCGTCCAGGGGGAGGTGCATTGGTTCAGGGGGAGCTTGCATGTGTGCAGGGGGAGCTCTTTGTGGTGTTCGAGCTTTGTTTTGGTGGTTTGCGCTCTTTGCTTGAGCTTTGCTTTGTCTCGGATGTGTCGAGCCGTTGCCCTTGCCTAAGGGGTCCGAGACTTGTTTCCTTCAAGTGATCTTGCTCTTTGCCTTTGTTTGGCTTTCGATCGCTTGTTGGAGTTTCTTTTTATTCGTTTCTTTTTCTTTTCTTTTCTCTCTTGTTACTTTCGTGTGGGTGTTGTCAATGCACTCATCAAGGGGGAGATTGAGGACCATGTGTGGTTCGAGGACCGGTGGATGGTCGCTTCCTTGTGTGATGAGTGATTGACAACGTTGTGTGGACTGATTCTTGGCTAAGTACGCGGGTGCGGGTTGCGGTTTGACTCGTGTTGGTGCGGGTGAAGAACAAGCGCGAAAGGTCGTCGCCGGTGAGGCCTCCGGGTGTGGAGAAGACAAGTAGGCTTCGTTCGAGGGACCCGGTGGCCGGCGGGGGTCAAGTGCGGGCCGCATGGTGGCATGAACAGCAAGATGAAGTCGTGGACGGTTTCTTGGTTGAGCCACAAAACCAAGGTCGAGCCGGGACTACGTGGGAGCCAAGTCATGAGTGGAGATTGGCGGAGGCTACACCGAGTTCGCGGGGTTTTCAGTGGTTCACCAGAAAACCACTGGGTTCCTTGGTTGATCCACAAAGCCAAGACCGGAGAACCGAAGACGGTCTTTGCGAAGACGGCACGAGGCCGGTCCGACCGGTGGGTCGACCGATCCGACCGCCGGTGGGGACCGGTCGACCGGTGAGGAGCACGGTCGGCGGGTGTGCGCGACGCGGTCCGGAATCTTCAAAGCGAGAGGACACACGTCGGGATCGCATGGCTTGCGTCGAGGCTACGCGGGTGCGGTCGCCGGCATCCGTCCGATGGTGAAGACATCAAGAATTCCAAATCCGCCTTTGAGGGGCTTGTATCCCTAGTTAGTAGAGAAGGGCGTTTTAGACATTCGGTTGCCTCCATATAACCCAAGAGGTGAGAGGATGGCAGCCAACTCTTGGAACCCTAGCTCATTAGTTTTCCTATTTTCCACCTATTTTCCTTAGGTTTTCTCTAGGACTAGCAAGAGAGCTTCACGGAGAGATCTTGTAGAGAGGGATGGATGATCGGGCGGCTTGCTAGACCTTGTACGAACCTTTGTTTCATGTATAGATGATTCGGCGTGGTTCCTCAAGGTTTGGATGTGTTTTCCCGGTTGTTCTTGGTGGTGATTTTCGGAGCCCTCTCTCGGTGATTTCTTTGGGTTGTTTTCGGGACTTTTCTCTTGGGGATTTGATGGGGGGAAATTTGTGGGAACCCTTCGTGGTTCTTTGGGGCGTGATTCCCCTCCCAAATCCGTGAGTAAAAGTGCTCGATTTTGGGGTTTCTTGAGTTCTTGGGTTGGAAGTGCTTTCGGCGGGATTTCTTCGATTCCTCATTTTTGGACGAGATTTGGTGGGATTAAACTTGGCTATGGACTCCTCATGAGGTGTTCCCGATATCCCTAAAGTCTTGTTCAAGTCCGTGGAGCGATTCGGGAGATCGAGATTTGGATTTGGGGGGAGTTGACCCGCGGTGTCTTTGTTCATCCCGAGTCGCCCGAGCTACACCGGTCCGACCGGTGCTCTTGATCGGTCGACCGGTGTAGAGCCACTTAGTGGAAGTTGCTCGTTTCACCGGCGAGGGACCGGTCCGACCGGTTGTGCTCACCGGTCCGACCGGTGTGGGTCTGTAGATTCGAGGTTTGGTTTTCCGCCGCGTTTCTCGGGTCGGTAGGTGGTGTGTTGGCTCCTAGGTCCGGTGGCACTCCGGTGGCTACGTGGGCTTGACCAACCTTGGTAGTGAGTCGGAGACGTGTGTTGGAAGCCGTGTTCATCTTGTTGGAGTTTCGATCTCCTTCGAGAAGAATTTTTATCGGCTCCCATTCACTCCCCCCCCTCTACGGTTCGCCGTATCGGTCCTTCAAAAGTTGAGTGCCGAATGAAGCTTATGGAGAAGGAATTTACCTGGGCAGCTTGATTTTGACCTGCCATTGAGGATTTGAGCTCAGGAAAAGGTGATCTAGGGTTTGGATCTAGACGAAGACTCCGGCGGATTGCGAAGAGAGAGAATAGGTGTTGAACAGATTCAAGACGTTGGTGGCTGGAGTCAATTCCGGAATAAAATTACTTTTATCCCGTAATTGAAGGGGCATATGTTAACACCAAAATTTGGTAAGGAGTCGACTCGTGGGTCCAACGAGGTGAGAAATCCGTCCGGCAGAAGGAAGGTTTCTTCAGAAGAATTCGGCAAAAGAGTCCGCGGTCGGCAATTCGTTTCCGTTCGGCAAAGAAAGCTGTTGCGCCGATTTTGTGGGATTTGCGTGATGACGTGGCCCGAGCGGAAGAGGTGAATGGATGGATAAGCATTCGAAGTCATGCTTGACGGGGGTATAAATATGGGCCCCTGAATGTATGTAACGAACATCGAAACATTCTCAATACAAACCGGCTTTACGCCAAACCCTTGAGTCCTTTGTCGTGTCGTCGAGTTCTTCGAGAGGGTTCATCGATCCGTCGACCTCCGTGAGTATCGGCAACCTTGTATCATGTCTAGTATCATGCGGTGGATTTAGACCCGATGCAAGTAGTCTTGTTACCATGCTTAGTGTCATGCGGTAGATTCAAGCTTGGTTCAAGAGGGTTTCTTGTTAGATCATGAGCCATGCGGTGGGCTAAGATCTAGCTTGAAGCTAGTTATCGGCTCTATTGAATTTTGGCAAGATTCAATAGATTCATTAAGTTACCTTGTGTTGCTTTGAGTTTTACTTTATGTTTAAATTCATATAACACTTCTTTGCCCAATCTAGATTGGTTTGAATCGGCTTTATCTCTTCTGATGATCCTTATGCGAATCGAGTTCGTATCTTTGGCTTAAATAGCACGTGGATCACATGTCCCTTGATAGCCGAAACCGAATCGATCTAGGTTGTTATGTGTTGCGGGTTCAAGCTTGCAAAATCTTGTATAAATCTTGAAAGAGTTGGGTATCATGCGGTAGATGCGAGGTTTTTGGGTTGTTTTGGAGCTAGTCATCGGTGGATTAGATTTCGATTCAATCGATAGATTTATTTTATTTGGTAATGCTCGTTCCTTCTTCATGGACCCCGATTCGGCTGTTCAGCCGTATTCAGTTATACTTTCACAAGTGAAACGTGTTTATAAGTTATGCTTTAAATATTGTATGCTTTTAGCTTTCCATATTTAGATTGTATCATGCGGTGGATAGTTCTATTTGTGGACGGTGGTATGATTTCAAACGGGTTGTATCATGCGGTGGATAGATTTGTTTGGTATCATGCTTGACGGGTTTCAAAGTACCTAGACATGCGGTAGACTAGTGCTTTGAACCTATGCATGCTTATTTATTACATATTTATGATCATGCTTTTACTTCATTTATTGTTTAATGTTATTTACCACGAGGATCGGTCTTGGCTTTGCGCACGTTCATTTTATCCAAATAAAGACCGATCTATCGTCATGCTTACATCATCTATTCGGCTATGTTACCTTTTTGCACTTTGAAGTTCCCGATGATTTCTAGTTTGTTGGCGAGATAGCTCTTTATAGCTATATGTCATCTCACTTGGCTTTCTAGCCGTAAATATGGAACTGTCGGTACCACCCGGCAAGTTCCAAGCTTTGGAATTTAACTACTTTATCTTTTGTTAATTTTCGGGAAAAATTGATCGCACGTCTTGGAATCTTTGCGCGTGTGAAGATAGCTTGTTCGGCTTCTTTGTGTGCTTGGTGTGAGGTGCGGATTTTACGTCAACAAGAGGCGGATAAAGGCGAGAGAGACTGTCTGCCAAACTAGTTTGTGATGGTTCCACATAACGTCCTTGGATGATATCGTGCACCATCTGGTTCAACATATAATTTTGCCCTTCCAATAGCTGAGTTGCACCGGCAATGGCGTTTATGTCGCTCTGGGTAGGTACTTTGGGTGAACTGGGCTTGGAAGGTCAGAGCTTCTGTTGCATCGGCGGCCTTTGCTGTAGTTGTTGAGCCATCTGCTGTTGTGCCTGTAGGATCTGGCACAACACGTCGGTATGCGCTGCCACGAACACTTCGGTCAACGTCGGGGGCGGTGGTGGCGATAGATCACCACTACCCGACACCTCAAAACCATTGGGGTTACTTCGTGCCGGTTTGAACATCTGAAAATTAAGTCCCTAATTAATACATGTTCAGAATCTCACCCAGAAAACTCACAATTCGAACATGCACTACGAAACTCGTTCATGGTAAGTAATGCAAACCGGACATCAAAACAGTCACAAGTATCAAATCGGTAAAGCTCTGTTTACACGTCCCAATATCGGGAATTCAGATGGAGCAAGGGCGTAAGGTACGTTCCCTACTACCTCATCGCCGTTCATGAGGAAGCGGCCGATGAAGGTGCACATGAACAGCTAATAGCAGACAGATTCCTCCTATGATACAGAGATACATCCCTATCAATGTCCAACGAAGCGACTCGAGTTCTCCCGAAGACTGAGTCATGGGTGTCAGCTTGGCTTGAGTCCTTCTTCCGGTCCACTTCCGAGCTTCTTCTCGACGTCGTGGATGAAAACAGAGGAACTACTTGCTTGGCGAGGAACGGACAGATGGGAGAAATGATCTAGTGGCAGGGTGGCCAAAATCCAACTGGGAAAGAACAAGAGTGGTGGGGATGCCGAGCTCGGACGGACATGAGGCTTGTGTCGGGGTCCTGGTACAGGGCTTCCCCTTTTATGGCTGTTGCGGGGCTGCAACGGTCTTTTAACCACTCGGGTATTTGGTGTAGACAACACTGAGCTCGACAAGGTCAGCCCGTGAGGTCTCAGCGTCGTGAGCACGGTTGCGGAAAAAGATGGCGGGGTGGCGTCACGGCGTCGCACGGTCGTGACACTGACGCAGATGAGGTCCAACGGTCTAAAGAATTGATCGTGATGGGAAGAAGAACGAGAAAGCTTAGTGTACAACACTTCATGTTCGCGATAACAACAAAGAGAAGCTTAGCAAAAGCTTCGGTCGATCCTGGGTGTACTTCCTTGCTCGATTATGAGGATTTGAAGGTTATGAGCACGGACCAAGAACGGATACACGATGGATGACTTCTCCACATTGACTTTTCGAGAACCTTGTCTGCTCAAGAAAATTTCTACTTCTACTGCTCCCACTTGGCTAGCAGGAAGGGGATTGATGCTACGAGGTCGTCGAGCTTTGCGGCAAGAGACCAAGTCGACAGGGATTCCCAAAAGACCATTACGAAGAAAAGGAAGGCTAATAAAAGAGTTCCATAATTTCTTGTACGAAAGATAACTTCAGGCGGGAACTTCAGAACAATCTTGCTCACACCTTTACTTAACTTGTGAGTTTGAGGTGTTGACAACTCATTATCTTGAGGTGCAATAATATTTAAAAGTTGGTGCGATGCACATGCTCGTGAAGACACTATGCACATGCTTGTGCGGTATGGTGCTCATGATGCATGTTAGAATGACTCCGTTACCCATATGATGAGTTAGTGATTGCGAGGGCAATCATAGGCAGAGACAGATCTGAGTGGCGAGTCGCTTTCTCACAACCAAGATACCTAGCACGCCCCTAGTGGCGATCACATGGCTGCAGCACACATGACGCCCTAGGTTCCGTCGCAGCACCTTTGGCTATGGGATCACCACATCACCAACAAGAGAAGTAGAGTATGAATATGGAGTTTTCATGCGAATGCACGTTACTATACCCAAGCTTCCCAAATGCATATGCTATGCAGTGCATGGTCAAAAGCAACATTTTTAATTTAAATCACAAGGTTGTGAGCAAGACCAAAACAATAAGTTCAGGACTGAGGATTCAATTGGATCTTTGATTGGTACGAAACTTTTGGACGAGTTTGAGATTCACCACAGAGCTTTGGTTTTATCACAACTAGCATAATAATGCTTTACAAACATTACTGCTGAAAGAGATGTTTAATCCAGGCGTTACATCGATGATGGTCTTCAGAATTACCAAACAACGTTTGGAATTACAACGCAAACTAGCTGCACAACAAGGTTCCTAGTTCAACCAACCGCAATAGTTAACCAAACGCGGTTATTGTACACTCGGGTGCCTTACAAACACTACACTCTTACGACTCAGAATTTTATTTCCCACATACCAACTTCCTAGGGTTGGATCTTCCATGCTGAGGGACTATGGTGACTCGGGTCCAGACTCAGTTCCGGATTCTCCTTGGATGTCCTCGGCATCTTCTTCTCCTTCGGTCCCGAAATGACGGGTTCGAAGGTGGAGCTGCTATAGCTTCCAGTTGATTTTCTAGTTCAAGCATATACTGGTCGTTATGCTGCAACAGGAAGTTCTGCTCATGTATGATCTCACTCAACTCTTGTATCTTTGCCTTGTCCTTGCGTCTTTCCTTCCTGAGGGTAGTTATCATGGCTCGGGCTTCCTTCAATGCTTGAGTTGTACACTCCATTTCTTTAACTCTGTATCTATAGATTTGGTGTCTATAGAATACACCTTCTCCCACCATCCGTCGGTAGGTGTCGTACATGGCTTCTGAAAAGCGGACTGAGGTGACAAGATCAGGTTTACAGTGAGAGTTGCTCTGGGCTGGAAGAATAGCTTCACGTTTGCCACCAGGTACAGTGTGTTGCTTAGGTACAGGAATTACTTTGGCTGCTGAACCGGCTACCTCAGCAGGGTGCTTCCCACAGAAAGTTGTGAGTGCTTCGAGAGCAGCCTTCTGCACCGTGTCGGATAAGTTTCGCCCTTGTGCCTTACACTCCCACTCTTCCCAAGCAGGATTGGTCGAGCACATTGGAATCTTCACCTTTACTTCACAACAGAGGAGCTGGCTTGTGGTCATGACCTCACGTGTCGAGTACTCTGGGTAAGTGGTGTACCCAAAGTCCTTCAGGGTGTCCCACAAAAGTGCAAGAAATCCACCCTCCTCGAGGTAGTTCACGAGAGGTCCATGATTCCACATCAACCGACGCAGATCCAGTGTTGTCCATCTGGACATACGTCAAAAGTGAGAATCAGTCGGGTGCGAGTGTACAAGGGTAACTCGATCCACGAATAAGGGTAAGGGTTAAGGTATGGGGTAACCATGTATACTAAAGTACCAACGTATGCTGAACTCGAACGAGCAGGCATACCTAACGATACAAAGTTCTGGTAATCGGAAACTGAACTTCCTAACTCAAACCAGAGTCCAACACCTCTCAATTTGCGTAGCAACTCAGCAAGGTTATGAGACTCAAGTTGGGTACGCAAGGTTGAGCTAGAAGATTAGGAAAGGTACTATCTGAGCAAGATTTCAAATGGTTCTAGGAAGATAGCAGACAAGGGTTGACTAACCGAGCATAATTTGTGGTAGACCTAAGTTATGATCGTGAACCTCGGCAAGCAGAAACTAGATTAGATTGGAGCAACGTAGGTGGATATTACCTAGACAAAAGATTCTTAGGCGAGGACAACAATCTAAGCAACAACTCTATTAAATTTATGCACAACGACACATCTACACTTGAGAGGCTAGACAGGACAAAACACACTATCACTATTTTACCTTAGAGAGCACAGAAACAGATATGAGTTCAGTTTAGGTTCTTCCATGACTTTCAGCATGATGCAAGATGTCCTATTCGTCCTCACAAGGCATTCAAGCCAAAACTCGGAGTTAACGCTGGTGGCATGGCACATACACATATCTCCCTATAATAACTAGTCTATGCTCACTTAGCGACTTACGAAACGAGGTTAGGGTACCTGCAGAAGATCACAGAACACAACGAACCTTTCATGCCAGCACTCATGAAAGCGTCCACATACATCACCGTTCACTATAGAAACGACATCCATGCGTTAAGCCGCTGCATGGACAACGTCCAACCTCGGACACTCTCCGTTTGAATGGAGTGTATCCTTGCCTTGCATACTCTACATGCGGAATGCTCACGTATAAAACACGTGGCGACAACACAACTCATAATCAGACGCGAAGATGGGATCCGTGGAATGGATCACTCCATCAACCCTCGCAATTACCGTGATGTGGTACAACACACGTATAAAACACGTGCCTCATCTAGTTGGGTTGTGCAAGAAAATAAGTCTGACATAAAGTAAATGTGCTGGAAGTTAGCAAAATAAACCATAGGTTAAATAAGCCACCTGAAAGAACCCAAAAATTCCCTCCAGGGCCTCTCGGTCTAGTTTATCCTTAACGGACCAACGTGTTCTGGAAAATCAGACAATCTTGGCAAATTTTATTCAAAAACCGGTGCTTAAAGTTACTAATTAATCTCTGGTGCATATAATCGCTCTGATACCAGCTGTGACAACCCGCCCAGGAAAATACCGTACTATCGCCTAAGATCGATCCACTTTGGTCGTCAAGCAATAGTAAAGTATCATCCTGTCGTTAGTTGCCGGGTTAACGCCTGGTAAATCACTTGGAATTCATACAGAGGATCGACATATGCATTAAAACTCACGCGAAGGCGAGTCCAGAGTACAACGCGAGTTAAAAACAAGTGATGACAAACCATTGTTCCGGACAAGAAGGAAAGGTTCAGAGTTCGAAGACAGCGGAAATAAATTAACTAGCGCATCGGTAAACATCACAGGAGGCCATCCGTGATGTCATCACTTGTCGTCACCCTTCCGGTCAACAACACCTGCAACAACAGTTTTAAAGCAAGGCTGAGTATACTAATACTCAGCAAGACTTAACCGTCGGGTGATAACTACATCACCAAACTCTAGACATGAAAGGCTTTTGGCCGGTGGAGTTTCTTTTGCTGAACAGCTACTAAGGGTAGATCCTTACTTTCAATATTTTAGCACAAGTTCTAGTTGATTACCATTTCTAAATGTGCCATCTAATTCAATCAAGAATTGGACAAGCAATTAATTCATACAACAATATTCACCAGTTCCATCATTACGGGATATCATGGCCAGTTGATTAAGCAGTCTCGGATAATGGTGAGAGGCCGACAATCGATTGATTTAAACCTTGCAAGGTAGACCTAAACACACGGTAGGCTGCCCCCGCAAGGACAACCACCAAGCGGTTCCCAAAAGTCCTCGGGTTGGGATCGAATCTTACAGTCCTGGGTACAAGGTTAGCTAGCATACCCCGCGAGGCACCCAGTCTCACACATGCACCCCCCTTCTCGGTAGCTAGCCGGTTAGGTGATTCCTCAGGAGTAGTAATAGTAAGTTCCCGCACCGTCTCATTAAGGTACTAGGCTTACTGGTCCCATTCCCGGCAAGTGCTTAGTACGTTCAAAAGCTTAGCCCACGAAAGCCACTAGACCGGAGCCCAACTCCCATGCTCTTACCACATGAGCAATCCATTTATAAAGATCTTATGATTCCAACATAAGAACCTATTCTCGCGAGTGACGAACGTCACTCGACTTGTACCGGTCCTATAGCATAGCGGCTATCGACCTAGCATACTAGTGATAGAGCACAGGTACCCAGGGATCATGCATCTAGGGTTTCAATTCAACTCCTGAAACGTAAATGCACAATCGTAGCAAACATAATTGCATAATTTCAAATGATGGGGTTAATGATCCGGGGCTTGCCTTCGCTGGCAAGGTTGGCCTTGGGTCCTTCTGGACTTGGGTCCAGGTCTTGAGCTACGTCCACGTACTGTAGCTCTTCATCGGCACCTTCGTCATCTCCTTCCGGCACGAGCGTACGTCTACCGTCAGAAAGATCTACACGAAGATGCAAATGCAAGATTTATTCGACGATTTTTAATTTAATTAACCACAAACAATAGATGACAACCATGGGGTGCATTAGTTGGACACATTCACCTAGATAAGAATACATTCAGCATACTCTTCCAAAAAGGAACAATATGTAGTTCTTTATTAAATATTCTTTTGATAGTGACTGTGTACATATATATGTAAATAATTTGATTTAACTTCACAAACAGTAGTGGGTGGGTACATTTAGCCTTTTAAAAGGATTTACAACCACACACAAGGTTATTAAGGATGAGTTGGTGACTTTTCCCATTTAAAAGACTATTAAGCCCTTAATGGCCCCCATAGCTTTTATTCATGAAATTCATTAATAAAATGCAGTGGAGGGGTGTGTTAAGCACTAAACACCTATAACAAGCCACTAGACAAACATGCATGCTTTGGATAGCTAGAAATTAATTATTTTTGAAAATAACAAAAGCTAGCTAGAAGAACAAGGTAAATGCACACAAAAATAAATACTCATCAAGATGATCAAACTTTCTCACACATGTTATATGGTCCAAAACTAGCCTAGGGATGCAGCATATACACCTAGAGCTATTATGAAACTTGACTTATGCAATCACCAAGAAAAACAAGCATAAATCAAGAATAAATATTTATGATAATTATACAATTGTGATTAATTCACCAGAAGTGTGTTTTGGAAAAAAGACATTATGCAGAAGTTGGTTGCAAAAATCTAATTATTTTTATCTACAAAAATCATTTATGCAGATTCTGCAGATAAGGAAAACAATTTTTATAAAAATATTTACACCATAACTTTGTGCAATTTTTGGTACAGGAGCTATGCATGACATAATACACAACATATCCAAAAATTAGCTACAGAGGATTTATGGATCTTGGGATATGGCAGATCTAGGGTTTTCACCTTTCTATTTTTCATGAAAACACTATTAGGAACTGGCTCAAGCAAGAATAACATAAGTTGTAGGATTTTTCACCACGAAACAAACAAAATTGAGTTTGCATTTTTCTGAATTTTCCACAATTTTCTGTGCAATTTACAAGAATCAGCAAAACACATATACTATTTGAGAATCACTTTTGCGACCAGGCCCCTGACAGGTTTTCCAGATCCACATATAGGTCTCTGGTTCATGAAAAACTCCCTGGAAAGAATGGGAAGCCCACAATTGGGTCCTTGGCCATGGAGGACGGCGGTTCCAGCCGGAATCCAGCGAACTGGTAGCGCGGGTGGCCGGGGAAAGGGTGGGTTAGCGACTAGGGAGTCACCAAGACTCGATTTGGGTGCTTGGTTGGGGGAGAAGAGGCTTCCGGCGGGGTGGTCTGCGCCTTCCGGCGGCGGCCGCCGCTGGAGCTCTTGCTCCGGCGAGGCGGCTGCCCGGTGGGTTACGTGAGCAAGACGGCGAGCAACAGCAAGTGCAAGAGAGGGTGGAGGGCACTGCAGTTGGGGCACGCGGCCGATGGAACTCGGGCTCGCCACGGCGGTCCTCACCGGCACCGGCGGGCGGCTCGGGCGGGGGCGGCGGGGGCGTCGGTTGTAGGCCAAGGCGAGGTGGAGGTGGCTCTCTCACGCGACGAGGAGCTAGTGACCCTTATAAGTGGCCGGCCCCTCTTTGCTACGCGGACGAGCACGGCACGATGCGGCGTCGCGGGCGAAGCATGCGCGGGCACAACATGCGCGGGCGCGACACCCCGGGCGGCTCGGGGCGCGGGGCCTTAGGGCGCTCGGCCTCGGGGCGCGGGCCGGGGTACGACGCGTCGGGCGCGGCGCGTGCGCGCGCGCGGCGTCGCGGTGCGGCGCGGCACCGCGTCGGCCGGCCGCCACTGTGCCAATGTGCCCTGCTTTGAATATGTGTAACTCCAAAAAGTTGAATAAAAGTGCACAAAGTGGTGAATAGGAAAGTTGTAGAGCTCACTACCCCCTACAACTTTCACAAAGGTCATATGGTGTTTTTCTCAACGGATTTTTCACAAAATGCTGCTAAACTTTGAATGTCGCCATGTTTCGGTGAACAGGAGGTACTGTCAGTTGACCAAGTTTTTCACCAATTTCCTCTTAAAATCTGAAATGCCAATCTACATGAAAGTTGTGTCCCTCAACAAACTGGACAACTTTCGTATTGGTAGATTTTGAAGTGTTTAGGTGAAATTTGGAGAACGTGGCAAAAGTTCCGGAAGACATTCGCCGACAACAGCGTTTAAGCGAGATTTGACCGTGACTTTGACCAAGGGTTGACCACGGGTGTGTGTAGACTTGGCCAAGGGGTTCAATAGGGTTCATTGGCGAGGTTTTCGAGGTGATGACCCAGGTTGACCTAGGTTTGACCAGTGTCGGCCGGTTTGACTCGGCTGATTCAGTCATTAGCATTAATGACGTTAATTAAAAATCTGGGGCGTCACAATGGGCAACCCCCCACATGGGGACCCACAGCTGACGCATCCCATGTTGGGTGGTGGCTGCGGTCACAATGTCAAAATTGAGCATTCCGAACGAGTGCATGCCAAATTGGCTTCACAGGGTTGGGGGGCTGCTCGAGCCCTCGTACTAGTCCAAGTCCCATGTATCCACCTAAGTTGAGATGAGAAAGAAATGAATGATAGGTCGGAGAAGAAAGAAGGGGAGGAGAGCCTCATTAGACTATCCACACTCATCATACTTCATATTCTCCTTCAAAATGGAATATTCTTGCCTTGTCATCGAGATTCTCTCCTTTATAACTCTTTCTCCCGCACTCATAACTCCTTCATACTCTTCCTCTATCCCAACTACCTCAGGTGGGCCCCACATGTCAGTCTCCATCTCTCTTCTGCCACCCACCCACCTCCACCCTCCCTCTCTCTCTATATACCTCTTTCCCTACTAGCACGCCATCCACATGCCTCGTACATCCCCTTCCTTCACCGGAGCGCTTCCCCAATCATCCCTTACCTCCCCTCCATCCTCGGGACGCTTGCCTCTCTCCTCTCACTTCTCCGGTTCACCAGGCTAGTGGATCACCTACAGGCGTGAGGGTTCAGGCGGCGGCGGTGCGAGGGTTCTCCTGCGACCAAGAGTCCGCGACGGGGACTTTGGATGTTCACTTAAGCACTAGCATAGCATGGATGTGATATTCAATATGTCTTGCACTCCTATGAACTTCCATACACTCCAACAACCTCAAAGGGCGGGGTAGAAGGGGTGTAAATAGCCCAAGGCATCCATAGAGCCGTTGCTCCAATGGCTAGTCTTTTCTGGGTACCATCGGATGATCCAACGCTATGCTTTTCCTGGGTGTCGGTTCATCCGGTGCTACTAGCCGTTGCCTTCCACCACCCTCGATCATTGACACAGTTCATCTAACACTTTATCAGATGGTGTGTCGGTTCATCCGGTGCTGAAGACTAGGCGGCCAAAACCTCTCTACATAGAATAAACATAGGCGTCGAATGAATCATTGCTCGACCACCGGTTCATCTAGTGCAGAAGTCTGCTGTGCCAAAACCTCTCTGTCTTGCACCCATAATCCATCGGATAGACCGATGGTCGAACCAACCAGACTGTCGGTTCATATGATGCTACTGACTCTGTTCCTTCGTTGCTGACAATCATCCGACGCATCTAGAAATGGGGGCATCCGTTCATCTGATGGTCCAAGTTGACCAAGCCTTCCTCCACAATGTACCAATTCATCTGGTGCCAGTGACGGATCCAGGAAAAGTTTGGGGGGGGCTGTACTATAAAGCTATATCCACATAACACCACTATAACCCCTCATAATAGACAAATATAATAGTTTAAAGTAGTCTTATATAGTAATATATACTGAACCATCAACGAACGATGAAAATCATAAAATACATCATGAAAATAAAGGTTGCAATTTATCGATAACAAAAGGTAAAAGGCCAAATCAGGAACCAAGGGTCTTTAATTTCACATTCATAAGAATTGATTAGTTTGCGATTTCCAGGGTCGACAATCATGATTGACTTACTAAACTCTACCATAGGTTTCTTTGGTTGACTTGGGCCCTCATTAGCATTTGGAGTACTTGAACCAGTACCACTACCAGTTGGAAAGTAGTTGAGCAAAGTTTGTTTCGACATACTGAAATGATAAAAATTGAATCAAACATTTCATCATTCATTCATTCGATTACGGTTGACAAATTCAATTTTGCTGTAAAAAATCATCTGACGTACGTCGTCTTTGCCTCCTGCCCGGCGCCTTGGCACCGGCCGCTACTCCCTCGTGGCCGCCTGACACCGCTCGCGTCTCGCCCCCAGTTCTGCGTCGCCGTGTCCTGCACGCTTCCCGCCGACAGGCGACGGGCGCTCGACCACCGCCCACCAGGCACCGGCGCCCGCCTCTGGAGTACCGTGCCACGCTACCGCTACCCGCTAGGAATCGCAAGGATGGGTTATTGGGGTTGCCGGGTTGGAGTACCATCGCCAGCCCACCGTGTCGTCGTAGTGCCGCTAGGAGACCGACCAAGAGAGGATTGGGGTAAGGGGGAGCGATGAGATGGGAGAGGCTCGCTTGATGTGAAACGATGGCGCCATGGCGGGCAGGAGGAATCAAAGATAGGGTTTTTCTGTTTGATGTTTTGATGGGTTTTGGGCTCTAAGGAAAATGTGGCCCAATAAGTAAATTACGCCTTCTTTTTATTCTCTATACTTTCAGCCCCTCTTACTATACGTAGATTGTAAAAATTTTCAACGAGGGGCTATGGTGGGGCTCTGTATTCTCGCGAGCCATAGCGGGGCTCGAGGCCCCCCTCCCCACCCCACCATTCCCTCCATCGTTGTCTGGTGCTTGCACCCATGCTGCTTCCAGTGTACCATCGGTTCATCCGGCAATGTATTCTTGATTGTTTTGCTTCTCTTTTAACTTACTGGCACTTGAACTTAACATACCATCACCTAGAGTCTCAAAATATATACTAACTCTGGGTTTTTGCTATGCTTAACTCATGGTATGTTAACTTGATCATGGTATGTTAATTTTGATTGTGGTTACATCCATGGGACCTATAAATGTCTACAAAGACACACTCAACAATATGGTTAGTCCCATTGATCATGTTGTCATGAATCACCAAAATTAATCTCGAACAAATGACATATGAGGCCATGTTTGCTACAAATATATTGGTCATTTTACTGTGATTAGTAAAGTAACTATAACACCGACAGAATATTGATTGTAGTTTTTTTTGTTTTATCATGTTCTTCTCTAAATCAGCAATAACAGGAATCCCCACAACCATTTTTCTGACTTTTGCATTTGTTTCTTTTCTTGTAAAAATGTCTCTTATGAAAGGTTTAGGTATTTTCCCTTTCTCAGCCAAGGCCTTGCATGGTCTCTTATGTGGTTTCGGATGTGGCAGTTGCTCCGTGCTTCTCTTTTTTGTAGCAAGGTGTTCTTGCTATGTGCTTCTCTTTTTGGTAGCGAAGTGTTGTGTGTGCTACTATTTACTCATTTTTAAGCAAGATTGTGATATTTTGATTGTTTAGTACGTGTTGGCACAGATCAAGTTTGGTAGTATGAATTTTTTGTTAAAAAAACATATTAATGAATGTGTATCTGCTCATGGGAGCCACCATTTTAATATTATTTGGCCATTGAAATTTCACACTACCTATGTCTAATGAATTTGTTGACCAAGAATTTGTCGTGTCTATATGCCCAACAACAATGGTTGTTGCTTAGCACTTAAGTAACAAAAGAAGTTCAAAGAATATTTGCCTGCTGACTTGTGATGTCCACTTGCTAAAGCCAAAATAAAAGGAGCTCATACGGCAAAGCAGTACTTTTCTGAATTTCTATGAAAGTGGACATTTAGTGGCAGGCAATGACCGGAAATGCAACAAACAAATAGGACTTTGATGTATGTGTCTGAAATATTTTGTGAGAACTCAGGTACCATTAGTTTTGAATGTCGCACACAGCTCTGTAATAATTTGCATATGTTTGCTAGAATGTCATTTATTTATCAGATAGCGCAGCGTGACCTAATATTTCAGATACTCAGCACACTACCTGATAAACACATGTCATATTCATGTTGGGCATTGGTAGTGAAATAAGTATATGCAGGTTGAATAAGTACTCACAATCTGATGTGATGAACATTGAATGCAATACTACCGGATTAAAGAGTATTTATGTAAGTACTTTGTATCGACTGCTTTGGCCTCTAAGGAAATGTTCTAGCTCTCTGAATTGTTTTTTAAAATAGTCTTTTTACATCAGCATAAATATTGGTTTATCCAATGCTACCAGTTAATTTAAGTGCATGTATTATATATCCATCATACTTGCTAAAGTAATTGTTAAGGATGCATGAGCAAAGTAATTGTTATCCTTTTGCAGTCGTGGAAAGGATTCATTAGCATAGCATTGTCATACGGGTGCAATTTGTGTAGGGTGGTCTTTCACTATTTCTTTGAAACTTGCATCTTTTGTGAGTGTTGTCATATGGGTGGTGCTGATTTCAGCTTTTTGTATCTTGTATCTTTTGTAAGTGTTGTCATATATGTGCAAGCTGTGTAGGGTGGTTTTTCTTTTGGTGTTACTATTCAAAACTATCGGTTGTTTACTTGGCAGCTATGATAGTGACCAATATATGGTGATCGGATGAGCTGCGATATCAATGTTGGCAGACATACACCATTGACCATAGGCTAGATGGGTGCTCGGATATGCTCTAATATTAATGATCATATTGCCAAACACAAAACATTGATCCATATATTAGATGAGTATTTGGATATGTTGTAATCGTGCACACCATTGATCGATAGCATAGATGAGTGCTTTAGCATTGATTCATGCTCTCGACAAACACCTTTGACCTTATGTGTAGAGTAGCAATGTCCTGTTAGTCAACTATAAATGTTGGATGAACATCTTTAATGGATGATATATATGCATTGCTATATCTTTTTTGATTAGTTTTCTTGTGTTTTCTTTAGTCTCAAGTACATCACATTTTTACTGTCTTCCCACCTTTGAAACTTTAAGCTTGTTTTTGTGTGACATTAATCTATCAATTGTTTCTTTCGTTGTCTTCCCACACGGTTCATATTGATTTTTTGAATTCTCTAAATGGCAACAATTTTCCACGCCGTTGTCTCATCCTAAAAATGGGTGTGGCAATAAAGATGCTTACAAATCAAGATTAGGCACACATAACACACACATGGGGCATGTTATTCTTATCCCAAGGATTTTTCTATCAATAAAAAATACAAAGCTGCCCTTGTTTGGGAGAGGCGCCAATTTCTAATTAAGGTATGTTATGCGATGACCATCAATAAGAGCCAAGGGCAGACATTGTCCAATGTTGATGTTATCTAAAAAAGCCTCTATTTACGCATGGCCAATTGTATGTTGTTGTTTCACGTGTCACATCAAAGCAAGGTCTAAAAGTATTGATAAAGGATACGAATGGTCTACCATGAGATATTTCTTATTCTTAAATATGTATGTAGAGAAACATGACACTACTTTATTTTGTCTGTTTTTTCTTATTTTGGAATCTTGGTGCAATATACATGGTGATGTTTTACCTGGTGTGATGGTGTATATTTTGGGTGCTTAGCCTTTGATATTTGGATTTCCATTCTTTGGTGTGACCTAATAGCTCAAGTGGTTTTGTTTTTTCTTTTGGCAGTTTTTTTAAGTTCTATTAGACCACATAATGCTCACTTACCAAAATTTCCCTCCCAGTGCAGTTGTCCAAGCAGACAAGATGACGCCTCCCCTGATGATGCGACAGCTAGCCAGCTTGGGAGCCACTGATGAGGGAGCTCCCCCCTTTTGAGATAAATGCAGTAACATTTCTAATTGGCACATATCATTTTTGGTTTATTTCCCCTCCTCTAGAGATAAATGTGCTAACGTTTCTCATTAGCACATATCCAGGTGCCGCTCGACAAGCACAATGTGTTAAAGGAGCAAATGAAAAAGCAATGGGTGTACAATATATGGCCATGCCATGGAGTATCACAATGTCAACTACATCCCACTTCTATACAACATATTTGATGAAATATTAATGTCTATTCTTGAGTTTCGAGTCCTTCATGTCAAAATTTATGCCTTGCATGTTAACATTAAAAAGGACAAATGTTGTATCTCCATCCGTTGCTATGGTGTTACCCTTCCGCTTGATGGTGATATCTTCGACCCGTGGGAGAATCTCTTGCCCAAAAATTACTCCAATATCCCTCTAGAACAATCCATCATTTCAAGATTTATCATAAGAACATATGATGGACAACACAAATACAAGAAGGTACTGAAATCTTATTCAAATTATATTTTGCATTCTTCAGTGTAAATGACCATGTTAATTACCCCCTCTATCTTAAAATATAGCAACCTAATCGTGAGGCATATTTTGGGATGGATTGAGGATGATTTTGTTATGTCTATTCAAGATTTTTTGATAAAAAATAGTCATATGATAAGCTATACTTGTGTTGTACTTAGTTTATTATGATAACCACATGATAAGCTATACTTGTTTTGTACTTCGTTTATGATAGCCATATGATAAGCTACAATTGTTTTGTACTTAGTTTAGAGATAAGTGTAGCATAAAGGAATGTGTACAGGTTTATTTTTTAATTAAATTTTGTATACAATAACTCAATATCTTGTTTGGTACAAATTTAGGTTTTATATGACAAATCCAGGAAGGAGAAAACAAAAACAGTTAAAAAAACTAACCATACTAAGTTGCCTTGCACTTCAGTGGCTTTTAATCTTAATATGGATTGTGGCAGCCTTGAAGATAACATATTAGCCCTTATGAGAAAAAAGTTTGTAGACGTGGTAGTATTGTATGTAGAAAGAATAAAGGTTGAGCTTGATGATCATACGTTGCCTAACAATTTCTTAAACTACGTGGATCTATACCTGCAGTCATTTAAGAAGACATCAGAAAGGTAAGAAGAAATGAAAAGGTTTAAAAAGTTCCACAGAAGCATAAGTTACTTGCAAAAATTATATATGATTGTTTTGTTTTCATTCACTCTTATTATTTTATATTTTAGGGTCTATGAAATTATATATGATTGATTTGTTTTCATTTACTCTTATTATTTTATAGGGTCTATCAAAAATTTGATAATAACATGAGGTGTGTGTTTCTTTATATTAAGCCCTAATGGAGGCTTTCATCAAGTTTGTGTAGGCTATGTCCCTATCTCATTATTTGTATTTTTTTTACTATTTGCATTTTTTAGTTCACGTTTGTTAATAGTATTGCATTTTTTCAGTTCGCCATTATTAATGGAACGATAACATACACTGAAGTTAGTGTTCCTATCACAAGCATTATTGAAAAAGGTTTGACACATGCACTAGAAAAGAAAAGGAAGAAATCACAAGAAAAGGCAAGGGAAAAATTATACAAACAACTGATGTGAAGCGTCACTTATGGGTCTTCATAAAAGGAAACCATTATGTAGATATAGATGCGCTTGCAATTGATTGGGCAATTGCTGATGAGTTCAACAAGTTCGTGAGTCAAGGCATGTGATTGTGTTCTTTATGTATGTAGGTCGTAGGTTGTGTTAATGTATGTATAGTCTTTGTGGTTTAGATGCCCCTTACTACTAATATAAAGTAAAAAATATTAGTGGCACATCCAGATTCTTTTATTCTTAAGGAGGTCTAAAGATGTGCTTAAAAGAACATACTAGCATTGGAAGTTGAGAAGAAAGGGGATGTAAACATTGAAGCAATGCCAAAGTTTGAGGATGCAACTAGCGTTGGTGGTGTGGACTCTCTCCAATGTACCTTGATTATTACTGAAGAAGATTCAGCAAAATCCTTAGCAGTAAGTAATATAAGTTTATGATTCCATATACATTTGTTATTCCAGATTTGATATCAATTTGTTATTCTAGATTTAATTGCACACATGTGCTGACTACTAATATAAATTTATTCCACATTTCATTACTCCTTCACACATTTCTGTTTATTGCACGTCATATGTTTGATGTTTAAAGTCTCTAACTTTAACAGAACTTGTTGACTATATATATATCTCACATATGTTCTTTTTTTATTGTTGAATTTTGTTATTGTTGACTACATATCTTATATGTCTCTTTTTATTGACAGGTTTAAGTCAAGTCTGTCTTATGCTTATGTGTTTGTTCTTTCTCTATTGACAAAGAGTTAGTCTTATACTCGTATGTTGCAAAATGTTTATTTGAGTGTTCATGGTAGGAAATTATATGGAGTGTTTGCATTAATGTGAAAATTGTTGAATGTGTTGTTAACCACATATCTTATTGCATATATGTTCTGTTATGGATAGTTTCTTTGGGAAGCAGTTTGTGCGCATGGGGAAGAAACTAAGGATAAAAATGGTAGTTACCTAATATGTAATTGGTTAGCCATCGGATCTGTTAGCTGGCATATAGTTAGGGAGTTTGTTAGTCAAAGTCCTATATATCTAGGACTGTTCTGTTTATTAGAGTTTAGACAGAAAATAGATAGGACTCTAGGATCAAAGCCTCCTAAGGAGGGCGAGCGGGTTTGTATCTATCTACAAATTATCTCTAAGCAATAAATAAATAGTCTGCTCATATCATGTTCCTTTTTTGTGATAAGAGAAGTATGTCTTATGCATATGTTCTTTTCTATTGACAAAGAGTAAGTCTTATGGTGTGTCGTGAGAATCTTCTTCACTTAATCAAACTATGTAGAATGGATGTTTCAACTATTATCACACAATCCCAATTTATAGTGTCATACTATCATGGTTCGAACTTAAAAGATTTCATATCATATGAAGATATAATGGTGGAACAATCTACAATGTAGTCTTATTATAGTTTCAAAATATCTAGGCTTCTTTAAATTATTAAATTAAAAATGTCGAAGTCAATTTATTTCACAGTTGCAAGCTTTTCTAAGAGAGAGATGGATAATATATAGCTTCCATTGAAATTACATATGTCAAAATATGTAGTACTTGGATTTCTACATGTTAGTAAAATGAGACCTTTAAACTTTATACTGTGTTTATGCCAAATTTCATGACATTCAAAGTTCAAATGCTATTTTATTAAGATGCTCTCAAGTTTATAACCATTTATCGAGAACCCTAAGTGCGATATAGTGACAATACATAGCCTATTTTGGCAGACCTATCGCGTCGGTGCATGTGGTGCGACAACATTGTTTTACCGCGCGTGGGCTGGAGTGGCCAAAAGGGTCATATGTGTAAATAATGTTTCGGTGGTGTTACTTTAAAAATATTTTTTTAATAAATTGTTAAAATAAAAAATACCCTAACCACACCCATATAGTGGGTGGGACATGCTACTAACCCGTTGGGCTAACCCATGCGGCAAGCCCACATAGGCTTATATGCATGTTCTACTAAATCAATGGTGTTCTCCTAGCATCATAAGAAATTATGTATTTCCATTATTTTAAATGGTGAACATTTTCCATTGCTTATCATAGGCATATATACTTTCTCCTATGTAAGTAGTTAATAATATATTGTGGTTTCATAACAGATGTATTGAAATGAATAATCAAGAAATATAAAATGAAGAATTGGTTCCTCATTTTGTCATTTTGTATTGAGAGTGCGGTAAGAAAAACTATTATCAATTTGTATTGATCTTAAAATGCTTCCACCATGTAGATTCCTAATTTAATTCGAAGGTGGAGCTAATGTATCAACACTCATTACTTAACCATATTTCATTGATACATAGAAAAATAGCAGTACTGTTGAACGAAAATAAGTAAAAAAGTGTGGGGTACGCTGCGGCAAAAGCTGGCGTGTTTGCTGGCCTTTTGTGTGCCTGTGCTCCCAATGCTGCCCTTCGCAACTCACGTGCGTGGGCAGACAGGGAGAGGGCCTTCCTTCGGACTTTTGCTGTTGTGTTGGGCCATCCAAGGCTTAGGATCAGAATGTAGGCAACTAGTTGGGTCTTGAAAAAATCATGTGGGTATAAGGACGATTTTGGGCCACGCCTAGGGCCATGGCCCTAGTGGCCCTAGGCCCAAATCCGCCTCTGCATATAATTGTGGCGTATATGTGTTGGCCATTACAGAAACGATTTGCAAATGGTATGTGGAAAATGAGAAATCTGCACATGAATCGACATACGATTCTAGTGTGACGAATATGATGGATAGGGTAAAAAGATCCTTCTGAAGCTGACAATAGGAGGAAGAGATATTACCACTTGATTTTAGACAATGAATGTTTTGCAAACCCAGGTTAGTATTGGGTGTCTAAACTTTCATTATACCTGAGAAATTTATCCTCTTTACATTATTTGAACCCATTTTTGTATCTCTCAAGGTTTCATGGCACACATTTCTTTTTCTATAGCTTTGCATAGCTAAGGAAATTGTTTACTTTGTTTGATATTGTGTAATGAAAAAGCTTTGCATAACTAAGGAAATTGTTTAATTTGTTTGTTACTATGCAAGCATGTTTGAATGGCCCTAATTTGTATGAGAATTTGCGAATCTTTGTGTATTTTATTCTTAAGTGCTACATGTCCATTTACATATGAAATTAGTTTTCACTTGAATAGTAATGTTGAACTTCTAATTTCATTCCAATTGCTAGGATATATGTGAAGTGGCTCCAAAATGAACAAACTTTTGGTATGTTCCTTCACCTTCAAGTTGCACTGGGTAATCTTGTACAGCCCCAAGAATGTTACATGCTAGTTTTGGTGGATATCCTCTATGTCCTCTATCTATAACAACTATATAGGTGAGACCCACTACAAGTTATGGATAAATTTCTCTCAACATGCAAGCAATCCACATCACCATATGTGACATGCCACCATCCACTAGATCATATATTTATCTCTTCAACCGATTTTCTATGGTTAATATCATGTCTTTGTAAGTATTATACCACAAAATTCTCATAGTAAATAAATGTAGGATCAATAATTTAGAATGATTCTCTTTCGGAAAAATTATCACGCTTCCATGTATAATGTTGTTTACAAAAGAATGTTGTCATGCAATCACTTTAGTGTTTTTGCACCTTAAAATTTTGTTAAAAAAATTCCCGTAGCAACATGAGGGGTATCACCTAGTATAACCTATATAAGTGATACCCACTACAGGATTTCTCTCAATCCTCATAGAGACATGTCAGCACCTTGGCACTTCACCTTGGCAGATCAAGAGATGACACTAATGGCATTAATCCCCCTTGAACCATCCACGATTTTGAAGCACCGCATAGCACCTTGGCAGATCAAAGGATAGCACTAATGGCATTAATCATACTTCAATAGTCATCAACCTTCCCAGTACTCAATTTTGAAGCACCACACGCTGACCTCCCTCACGTCAATCTAATATATATCCAACTGTGTGGGGCACTCTGCTCAGGGGACGTACATCTCGCCTCCTCAATTCAGTTGTGTCTTTAGTCCTTACATATTGTTGTTCATGGCGATATATTCAGCCCGATATCAGTCTTTCAAATTCGATTTTCTATCATGTTTTATGGACCAACCACTCCCACAGAATGCAGATGATTTTTAGTCTCATGCACAATGTTCGATGTATTGAATCTTGAAAACTCCAAAATAGATCATTCTGAATCTTCTTTGCATATATGTGGATTCATTTAAATTTATTTCAGCCCTGCAAATAACAAGGACATTGGCCTATGAGATCATTTCCACTACACTTCTTCAGATAGTAGTTCTGGAGTGATTAAGATAAGGTAAAATAAATTTCTCCAACTTTATTATTGTTGGTTAATTGTTGTATGTACATTCTATTGTTGGTTAATTGTTGTATGTACATTCTTAGTTTGGGCAATCAATCAGTGTTATTTTTTTTACTTTTGTTTTACATAATCTTGGTGTCCCGTGTTGTTGTTCTGTCTGAACAAAATAAACATGTTTTCATGTATAATATTATTTAAAAAAGAATGTTGACATGCAATCATTTTAGTGCTTCTATTTTAATTTTTCATTTTAAAATTTGTTTAAGAAAATCTCGCAACAATGCGCGGGTATCGCCTAGTTTGGAAAATGGTTGAGTCAATTCGTGTTTGGTCCTTCTTACTGGTACAAAAATGTGTACTACTCTATATGCAAGTTCTTGTTGATGCTATTAACCCTAGCTGGCATTTGCTTTGAGTTGGGCAATCTTGTACTGAGCAGATGGGATCCCCAAGAATGTTGCATGAATGTTGCATGTTTTTGCTAGCTTTCCTTTCCACTGTTGTGATTTGGAAAATATAGTTCAGTCAATTCGTGTTTGGTCCTTACTGGTACTGATATGTGTGCTACTCTATGCAAGTTCGTAAACTATCTACCATCATGATACAGAGTTATTGTCGAGGGTAATGACCCTAACTGGCATTTGCTAACTTATTGTTCTCATTACTCAACATGTCATTTAGGTACTCAATTTGTGTTTGGTTTAGCTGCAAGTGTATGTGGAGGCTAAGACTATCTACAATAGTAGCCTCTACACCCTCCTCTACCCTTAATATAGAGGTTAATGAACAAAAATCAAGTTGAAGCGGTGCCCTCCATACAACCCTGCAAATTTTCAGTCCCCCTTCCTCCCCCGAATTCCCAGGTGCCCCTTCGCCCCCCTACCACACGCATCACAGCCGAGCGTCCCCCAACCCCAGCGCATGTGGCCCGAAGCCAGCAAGGGGCCCACCATCCTCCATGTCGTCCTTGCTGGCCCTGCACTCGCTGGCAGCCGGACACCTCGTCGCTCCCGTAGGCGGCATCAGCGTGCGCATCCCAGTCCAGCGGAAGTAGCCAAGAAGCTATTGTCATGGCGGGGAGAAGACCGGCTGGGCCATGACCTCTTCGACTGTCAAAGCTTAGCCACTGTGTGCGCTGCCATCGCGAGGATGCCCACATTGCCACCACAGTGGTCGAGGACGCCTCGCTCTGCATGCAGCTTAATGAGGCGGAGCCCGCCGAGCAGATTGCGCGCACACGTGGTGCCGCCGAAGCGAAAGCTCAAGGAGCTACGCAGGCACACGTCGACAAGGCAGGAGGTCACCTGAAAGGATCAATGCAAGTGGCCTAGAAGGGGTGAATAGGACTGCAAAACAATTTCAACCAATTTCTGCCAAATTTTGCCCAGACCCCAGAACCTCCGAGTTTTTCCCTGGAACCTCCAAGAAAATGCACTTAGGTGTATTTTGCTGGAGCTTTTGGGAAAACGAACTTCTGTAGATTTGCTGCGGATAAAAAGGTTAGAGAGCAAATAGAGAGCAGGAAATTGGTTACAAATACTTAGAGATAGAGCCTAACCACACTAGCAACCTTAGGAAGTTTGACATGATGTTTGCAAAGTGATCAGTGTGGTCTACATTTGTGATGTGGACAATTTTTTTATCCTTTGTGATGTGGACAAATTATTTATCCTTTGTGATGTGGACAATTTTTTTATCCTTTGTGATGTGGACAAATTATTTATCCTTTGTGATGTGTACAAATTTTATTATCCTTTGTGATGTGGACAAATTATTTATCATGCGGGCAACTTGTTTATGTTGCTGATGTATCGTTTATTTATGTCATATGGACAAGTTATCTCTCTATGTCATGTGGACAAGTTGTTTATTTTTTACTTCTTATTTGTTCTATGTCATGTGAACTTCTTATTTTTTACTTTGATAAATTATTTATCTATATCATTTATGCAGCTATCTAGCGATGATGATTCGACATTGATGAAGAGGATGAGGATTTTTTTAAATGATCTTTGGTGGTGCAATGATGGGAGAAATTTATCTAGACATGTTTATTAAAAAAATCCTCCCGGGACGTCTACCACAAGTGGAATGGGGTTTATGTTGGAGCTTTTCAACACTCCGGAGAATGCCATAGGCAATTGCACATGAGCACGAGAGATTTTTTCGACCTCCACAAGTTATTGGTTGAGAGGTATGGGTTGACTTCATCTCTACATATGTCATCTATTGAGAGTTTAGGTATTTTGTTATTCATTTGTTCGGGGAATGAGTCCAACAGCAAAAGTCAAAATAGATTCAAGCACTCTGGTGAAACAATCAGTAGAAAATTTGAGGAGGTTTTGTTTAGTTTGATGACCATGTCAAAGGATTTCATTAGGCCAATAGATCCAAATTTTCCTACAGTCCATAGGAGGATAAGGGATGACAAGCGAGCCTATCTATATTTCAAAGATTGCATTGGAGCACTAGATGGCACACACATTCGTGTGACACTACCACCTGATGAGCAAGTCGGGTACATTGGAAAGACAGGGATACCCACCCAAAATGTATTAGCAGTTTGTGATTTTGACATGAGATTCACATATGTGTCAACGAGCCAACGGGATCTATGCACGACACAAGTGTGCTATACAATGCATTGAGTGTCGACAAGGAATTCTTTCCACATCCTCCACAAGGTAAATAGGTGTCAATAATAAATTTCCTTGCATTGACCATGAAAATATGTTGATATATTTTTCCATTTACGAGTAAATTTTATGTTGTCGATGCTTGGATATCCTAATCGTCCCGGCTACCTTGCTCCATACAAGGGTGAGAGGTACCATATGCCGGAGTGGCATTGAGGTATGGAACCTAATACCCCGAAAGGAAAGTTCAATCACAAGCATTCATCTATTCGTAACGTGATTGAGAGATCTTTTGGTTTACTCAAAATGAAGTGGGAAATTCTTTATAGAATCAAGAAATACCCCATGTGGAAGCAAAAAATGATAGTTGTCGCTTGTATGGTCCTCCACAATTTCATTCGTGAGCATAACGGTGACGATGCCGACTTTTCTCGATTCGACCGTGATCCAAATTTTATGCCTACAATACCGGATCGTTATAAATGAGATGCCGTCCCAAAGCAAATGCATCGGATACATCTACTCCGGAAGTGAGTTCGACTTCCATGGATAATTTTCGGGATGAACTTGCCACATCTCTTGCTATTGGTTGGAATAACTAGCTTGTAATCCAATTTGTGCTTTTATATTTCTTAGGTACCGAGATTTTGTGAGTGCAAACTTTTATTTGTTTATGTGGACAATTTCTAGTTCTCAATTAATTGGAGATATGTGTTAAAAAATGATTACTCGTTTGTTGAAATTAAAAAAATGCACACACCCATGCACGGGCACACACTACACACACGCTACACACACGCCATACACAGGCACACACTCACGCACGCACGCACACACACGCCATACACCACGCACACACCCATCTACAACACGCACGCACACGTACACTTTGCATGCGGGCACACCACATGCACGACACGGCACGCATGCACAAGCACGGCACGCACGGGCACATGCACACGGCGGCACACGGCGAACGGAAAAAAAAAAAAACTTGAGGGCAAAAGAGGACAATCGGTTGAAACTATCAATTTGTGGAGTTAGAGTTGTTGTCTCCGCCAAACACTTGTCCTCGGCTCCAAAACAAGAGTCCGGCTCACGGTGGAGCCGGAAATTGGTGGAGTTGCGGCTCGGAGTGAGTTTCGTGGAGCCGGAGCCCCGCCAAACACGCCCTTAATAGTTTTCCACTCCCTGTCGGCATTTCTCCTCATCAATCACGCCGAGAGCAGCCAGACTGGCGGCGGCGGCTTCGTTAGTCTAGCACGCCTCACCCTATCACATTCGTCCTTAGCACGCCGAGTAAAGTCGCGACCTGATTTTGTCAACGGCGGCGGCGAACAGTGGTGTCCTCGATCTGATTTTAGCACCGGCGGCATCCCCAATCTGATTTCGGTGGCGGCGGAAAACGGCGGCCACCTCTCTGAGGCGCTGTTGTCCTGGCTCCTGAGTCCTGACCGGAGTGTGGGCGGCGGCACATGGATGTGAAGGTGTAGGAAAGCAGTGGCGACATCTTCAGTGCCGGTCCTACTCCTTTGGGTATGTATCCCCTATGCCCTAGCAGCCTAGCCTCCAAAGCTTTGAACATGCTATGGCACAAGCAGAAATTGTAACGAATGGCAGGGATTGAGGAACTTCGTCAGCCAATTTGGTTCGGATGATTAATTTTCTCGTAATTTGGAGGGAAACAGATTAAATCAATCCTATGTGACTATTAATCTAAGACTGTCCACAGCAGCTCCCCTATCAGATCCCTCACCTCCAAAATGAGTGAACGGTGACAACTGTAGCAGCTCCAACGTGTACCTCACCTGCATCCCCATTTAGAGTTTCCAGGCCTCCTCTCCCTCATCCTCGGGTATCTCTCTCCTCTCTGTCACACCTGATTTCCGAAGAGGAACCAAGTGCACCTCATATGTGCGCCAGGATCAGTTCCCACACATATGATAGACGAAATTGAGTGAAATATCATAAACAATATTAAAACGTATTTCAGAGTTTAACCACTTATTACACTCATGCGAGAGACTCGAAGGTCTCTAACAACGGAAAACGATAACTACTCGTCGAGTCCTCGTCTTCCGCTCCCACAGACACTTGACTGGGGGTCCGCAAGCCTCAGATCTCATCGTAGTCGTCATAGTACCCCCCCCCCCCCCAAAGCTTTCCTCCGAACGGCGATAAGCAAGGCCGAGCACTCTTATGGTTGGAGCTCGGCAAGTGGGGGAAAAATGCAAGGCTATCAAGGATAGGTTAAGGTTTTGCGGCGGTTAGCATTTTAATGTTGGTCCAACTTTAATTAAAGAACACCTAATTACTATGTGTAAGTTCGTACCATCCCACTTAAGAAAAACTTAAGTACAAAACAGCTCAAGCTCATCGAGCTTCACCAACCACGATTTAACTCGTCTTTAAGTTTATTAATCATGTGAGGGTCCAAGCCACTCATGACCGTGAGCACGGCCGATCGATCGGTTTTACACTCCGCGAGGTTTGCACACTTTACCCACGGTTCGCGTAAAAGCTCCGAAAAACTTTAAACCCAACCATGCGATGCGGCCAAGCACCATACCACACTTCCGAGGTGTGATTGCATAGGGACGCTACGAAGCCTTTACAAAGGCATGCAAAAGACTAACGACCCACATAGTTACGGATCGGGCGGACCATAACCCTCCCTAGTGGTCGGTACCTTAGCAAAGGCTACTACCCCAAAAGGACCGGGCTATACCCCCGCAACCCGGATCCCCCCTCCTGCTCCTTTCGAAAAGGGCCACTAGTACGATCACACACCTAATTATTCGGCTAAGGTCGAGCCATGTAACACCGTGGTTGCGCATGTTTTCTTGGGTGTTTCTCCATGTTCCGATTAAATCAAGTGCTCTTGCATTACCCAAACCATTAACTATTAAACATATATCATTTCCATAAAAGACCCATTTATCCAACCCATGTTGAGCAACTAGCGATCTCTACCCAAAACTTTATTTAAAAGGGCTAGGTCAAGGATCAGGGTAAAAGATCTAGGTAAGTCCTTAAAAGGTTTTCCCGTCAAATTAATGCAATGATATCATAAAAGTAAACTTTAATTATAATGCAGTTATATAGGATAAAAATAGAACATGCAGGGGGAGAAGACCACTTGCCTTCTTCAGCTACAGCAAAAACTTCCTCCTCCTCAAACAACTGCTCCTGATCGTCCCCGAGAGGTGGCTCAGTTGAAACAGGCACGATATCTACGATTCACACATAAAGCATACAATAAATAAAACAGATCACCAATCAATCCCAAAGACTGAAAACATGCTACTAAAGCGACGGGCTCGCTGAGACGATCGCAAGGACTGCTAGAACGCTAAAAACGGAGCTATAACGGAGAAGATATGCGAAAAACAAGGTATAAGGACTAATGCGATAAAATAGACTTTACGGGGACCTAACAGCAAGAAAACAGGGGCTAAAACGTAATTATACTTAAAAACAGAAGGTTTAAATTATTAAAAGGGTGCTATGGACCTCGGGTAGGGTTTCCTAATAGATCGGGGTCAAAACAATAAAACCGGGACCTATATGCGAGGATCTTTTAAAGGTGGAAGGGTTCGGACAAGATATTAAAGAGTTCAGGGGGTTTTCCATAAAATAGCCGGCGGCCACCGCGTGGACCGGCTGGGCGCGATCTGCGCCGTCGATCTTTGATCCGGCGGTGGGCGCGGTCATAGACCGGCGCCGTGGACCAAGTCCACCGGTCCACGGTGGACCGAGGCGGGGGTTTCATCCTTTGAATGCGGGCCGGCCGGGCCGCGATCTACGAGCCGTGGTCGCGTGTGTGCGCCCGACGGCGGCGCTCGGCCGGAACCTCGCCGGAGGTTCGCCGACGATTGCTAAAAGGAGCTAGAGGCCACGGTTTTGGACGGGAAAAGGCTCTACGCGAAGCCGGGGCGACGGGTAGGCTTCTCGGGTGGCTAGGAAGGCGGCTCCGGCGGCCGTGGTGGCTAGCACCGCAAGGGGGCGGGTCGCCGGTGGACGGTCCGTGGCGGTGCACCCTACGGTTCGGTTTAAGCGAAAAGGAGGGCGGGGAAATGATCCTTACGGCGCGTAGGAGCTCCGGTGGGCGAGGAATTGATGGAAGAGGCGGCGGCGGAGGAGATCAACACCGGCGGTCGGCTCCGATGGGAGGCGACGGCGGCGAGCGAATGGGCGCTAGGGACCCCGCGGTTTCCAATGGATGCACGAATGAGTTCACAAATACGAAGAGGAAGTGAAAGGAAAGAGTTGAGGAGCTTCACCGGCGACGGAAGAGCTCGGGCGGCGGCAATGGTGCGGCGGCCGGCGCTTCAACTCGGTGGCAAAGGCGGCTAGGGCAAGGGGGGGCGTGTGAGCTTGGAATTGAGCGAAGGGGGGATGCGGAGAAGCCCCGGGGTTGCTTAAATAGGCACGGGTGGCTCCGGGAGGCGATTCCCCGGCGGCCATGGCCATTAATGGCCGGCCTTGAAGGAGAGTGAAGAGGGGAGGGGAGTTAAAGGGGGTAACGGCCGATTTAAGGGGGGAAAATGCGGGGAGGAGCACCACCGCACTCGATTAAGGGGGGTTTGATGGCGGGGGAGCGGGCGGCCGGCCGGAAACGGCGGCGACCTTGATGGGGGGCGCGGTTACCCCGCGGCCGGAGGTAGGGGAAGCCCGACGGCCGGGCCCCACCCGTCGGCCTCGGGCGCAAAGAGAAAGGGAGGGGGGCGCGATCTTTGGGCCGGTGGGGAGAGCGAGGGCCGAGCCGGCGCGGGACGCCCGCGCGCGCACGGGGAAAAGGCCGCCGGCACGGGAGGTTTGCGGGCTGGAAAGAAGGATTGGGCCGGTTGTGGAGAGAGGAGAGGAGAAGAGAGAAGGTTTTCTCTTTTTTAAAAAAAATTCTTTTCAAATTCGTTTTTCAAACTTTCAAACTTCAATCAAACGGAAATCAATACAATCGCATCATGATGCACAAACACTTATTATTTCTAAATTATTTTAGTGATGTTTAAATATTTTAAAGCCAATTTGTTTGATAATTTATTTATATCCTTAAAAAAATTAAATCTAGCCACTGGTTGCTAAGTTAATTTAGTGATGGAATTTTTAGGGTGTTACAAATCCTACCCCCTTAAAGAGAATCTCGTCCCGAGATTCAGGAAGATTAGAGAACAACTGAGGGAATTCTTCCTTAAGTTCGTCCTCTCTTTCCCAAGTAGCCTCATCCTCTGAATGGTGACTCCATTGCACCTTGCACATCCTAATGACCTTCTTTGCGAGTAGCCCTTTACGAGGTATCCAAGATTTTGACTGGGTGTTCCTTGTATGTTAGATCATCTTTTACCTCAAGTTCTTCAAATGGTAGATGCTCTACTCTGACCTCACTTGAACACTTCTTCAATTGCGACACATGGAACACATCATGAACACCGGCCAAGCGTTCAGGTAACTCCAACTGATAAGCTACTTCACCTCGTTTTTCCAAGACTTGAAAAGGTCTGATAAAGCGAGGTGATAACTTTCCTCTGATATTAAACCTTCGAAGAACTCGAATAGGTGGCACTCTAAGGTATGCATAGTCTTCGACTTTAAATACTACTTCTCTTCTCTTAGGATCTGCATAACTCTTTTGCCTAGATTGAGCAATTTTAAGATTCTCTCGAATTATCTCAACCTGTCTTTCGACTTCCTTTATTATCTCCGGACCAAAGAGTTGACTCTCCCCCGTCCGGTTCCCGGAACAATGGTGTCCTGCACTTCCTTCCATACGATGCTTCAAATGGTGCCATCTTGAGACTACTCGATAACTATTGTTGTATGCAAATTCGGCGTATGGCAAGCTTTTATCCCAACTTCCACCATGTTTTAATGCACATGCCCTTAACATATCCTCTAAGATTTGATTTGTCCTTTCGGTCGAGCATCTGTCTGTGGATGATATGCTGAGCTGAAATTTAACTTTGTATCCATAGACTCATGTAGTTTCTGCCAGAATCGGGACGTGAACTGAGTGCCCCGGCCTGAAACTATCTTCTTTGGAACCCCATGCAAACACACTATCTTTGATATGTATAGTTCGCTAACTTTGTTCTCGAGTAAGTGGTCTTTACTGGTATGAAATGTGCAACTTTGGTTAATCTGTCCACTATTACCCATATCGAATCGTATCCATCACGTGTACGTGGTAATCCCACTATAAAATCCATACCAATCTCTTCCCACTTCCATTCAGGTACTTGCAATGGTTGCAGTAACCCTGCTGGTCTTTGATGCTCCGCTTTTACTCTTTGACATACATCACACAGTGCCACATGAGTGGAACATCTTTCTTCATACCATACCACCAATATTTCTGCTTTAAATCTTGGTACATTTTGGTACTTCCTGGATGTATAGAGAGGGCTGAATCGTGTGCTTCTTTCAATATAGACTCACGAAGATGTTTGATTTCCGGTACATAGATCCTGTTCTTAAACCAAATAGTTCCCCGTTCATCCTCTCGAATTCGGAACTTTGCCTAGTTCAATCAACTTCTTATATCCCTTAATCTTTTCGTCACCCAACCGCCCTTTTCTAACTCTTGTTCAAGAGTTGACTCAATCTCTAAGGTCATACTTTCACTCGTGCGCTATCCCTAGATTGAGTCGTGCCATTTCCCAACACGGTTCTCGGGGCATTAATCGAGCTACTAACATGTTTGCTTGACTCTTACGACTCAATGCATCCGCCACCACGTTGGCCTTTCTCGTATGATACTTGTATATCCAAATCGTAGTCCTTAATCGGCTCTAACCATCTACGCTTCTGAGATTGAGATCTCTTTGAGTGAAGATGTACTTTAGGCTCTTGTGGTCCGTGAATATCGACACTTATTTCCAATCATATAGTGTCTCCAAATCTTCAGTGCGTGTACTATGGTTGCTAACTCTAGATCATGAGTAGGGTAGTTTTGTTCATGTTTCCTTAGCTGCCTAGAAACATATGCTACCACTTTTCCTTCTTGCATCAGAACACATCCAAGACCTTGTCGTGATGCATCACAGTACACATCAAACCATTTGTGTATATCCGGCATTATCGATCTGGAGTGGTGGTCGGTTTCTTCTTCAATTCTTCAAAGCTAGTTTGGCACCTATCATCCCATTTAAACTCTTTTCCCTTCTCCAACAAAGAAGTGAGGGGTTTTACCATCCTCGAGAATCCCTCTATGAACCGTCGGTAGTAGCACCCGCCAAACCAAGAAAACTCCCGATCTCTCGGTACATGTTTAGGTGGATTCCAATTCGAAGACGTCCCGAACTTTACTCGGGTCCACACAATTCCTCCGTCGGTGATAATGTGCCCAAGAAAAGAGACCTCCTTCAACCAAAAATCACACTTGCTTTGAATTTGGCATATAACGATGTTCTCGAAGTTTCGCAATACCAATCTCAAGTGCTCCTCATGTTCCACTTCATTCCGAGAAAATACTAGGATGTCATCTATAAATACCACCACAAACCTATCAAGGTATTCCATGAAAACCTTGTTCATAAGATACATAAAGTAAGCTGGAGCGTTGGTCAATCCAAAAGACATCACCGTAAACTCATATAGACCATATCTTGATGTGAAAGCTGTTTTAGGAATATCCTCCATACGAATCTTTAACTGATGGTAGCCGGATCACGGGTCTATCTTAGAGAAAACTTTCGCCCCGTTCATCCGATCGAACGGGTCCTCGATCCGGGTAAAGGATGTTTATTTTTGATAGTGACCTCATTGAGAGATCGATAGTCTACACACATCCTCCTAGATCCATCCTTTTTATCTACGAAGAGTGTGGGGGCTCCCCATGGTGATGAACTAGGACGGATAAACCCTTTACTTAACAATTCCTCTATTTGTTTCTTTAATTCTGCCAAATCCTTAACATCCATTCTATACGGTCTTTTAGATATAGGAGCGATTACCGGGTAAGAGTTCTATACCTGAATTCAATGTCTCGGTCGGGTGGCATACCCGGTAGGTCATCGTGAAACACATCCGGGTACTCATTCACCACTTTAATGTACTCCGAACTTTTCCTTTCATTGAATTCACTATCTCCTTTCCGGTAGGTGACGGTGTTTCAATAAATTCTATTCTGTCCCCTTGTGGACTAGTCAAGTGAACTCGACTTCTCCCGACACTTTGGATAACCCCATCATACTTTCTTAACCAGTCCATCCCTAAGATCACATATATGCCCCAAGATTTTAGGACTACCGGATTGGATGGAAAGTCTACCCCAATAATTTTAAGGTTTACTTGTGGGCACAAATGATCGGCTTTCATATCACCGCCCGGTGAACTAACAAGCAACGGTTTCTTCATTGGACTCACGGGCATATTATGCTTTGCTACGAACGATCAGTAATAAATGAATGCGTTGCTCCCGAATCAAATAGTACCGTAGCGGATACGAGTCGATAGGGAACGTACCAAGCACAACCCCAGAAGCGTCCTGTGCCTGCTCCACAGTCATGTTGTGCACCTTGCTGCGCACATAGTTCTACTGTGCTTTGTTGCCTGGAGTACCTGCATTTCCGGGGCGCACTGGAGTTGGACTGTCCAACTTTCTGAACATTACTCCTCTGGGGAGTCTGCATTCCACGTTTAGGACAGTTATTAGCATAATGTCCCAACTCGCCACACTTGAAGCATCCATTAGGCGGCACAGGAGTGGTGTTCCTTGCGGGTGCACCCGGTGTAAGAGCTGGGCGGTTCTGCTGGAAGTTTGGTGTGCGGGGAGTTTGCGGGTTGAATCGTTGTGGCTGCTGGAAAGAACGCTGCAGCTGCATGTTCTGTGGGTGCTTTCCACCATGTCCTCCTGAGCGGAATGGTGTATTCTGTTGATAGCTGTAGCGTGAACGGGTATGGCTGCCGGACCGACCCCGGGATTGAAACTTACGCTTCGCTCCCCAAGCTCTCTCGCTTTTGTTCTCTAGGCCAATTGCCTTGTTTAACGAGTGGCAAAATCCGGAAAGGTATGGCTGCGGGAGCCGATAATTCGGTGGTCCTATCAATCCATCAAGGAAGCGTTCTTGCCTTTTTGGGTCCGTGTTGACCTCGTCCGGAGCATAGCGAGACAACCGAGTAAATTTGTCGAGGTATTCATTTACGGACATATTGCCTCGTTTCGAGCAAGGAACTCTCTCTCGCTTTAGCTTCGCACCCCATCGGGGATGTGGTGTGCGTGGAAAGCATCTCCCGAACCGCTCGCCATGTAATGGTGTTGGGCGCGGGGTGAGCGATGTGTAGGCATCCCACCAATCCGCTGCTAGCCCTTCCAAGCGTCCAGAAGCATAAAGGACCATTTCACAGTCATTACACTGAGCTCTCTCCAACTTTTTGGTAACGGTTTTCAACCAATCATCGGCGTCTAGCGGATCGGTTGAGTGGGAGTAGGTGGGAGGGTGGTGGCTCATGAACTCCTTATGCTTGTCTCTCGGAGCGGGTGGTGATGGTGGTGGTGCATGTGGCTGATTTTGCTGGGCTTGTAGGTTCTGTCGCGGCGGTGAGATTCGAATCGGTCGCATCCGAGCGGCGAAGAATTGCTGGGTAGCGGGATCCATTGCGGGATTGAGTGGGGGAGGTGGCACCGGGTTCCGCCGGTTGGCTATATGTGCCCGAACAACCGGTGGAACGTCCCGTCCTCCTCCCGACCTGGTGTTTACCATCCGATTGTTAGAGAAAGATATTTCGAATAGAATATCGAACTGATGTATAAAGAAGTAAGTTTGAATTAAGGAATCAGCATGATTTTCTTTTCCGTGACAGATTCGGTTGATCTCGGTAAAACAGTTGTATCTCATAGTGTCCTTTCCCAAAAATTATGAACTTTTGCCAGGCCGTGTAAAACATATTTATGAAACTAACGCCACTGATTTTATCTTATTTGGAGGTCCACAACTTGAGATAAAATTCGAACACCGCAGCTGTATTATCATGGTTTTACAGATTCTGTTAGCGCCATTGTTCTGTTTATAACTCTCTGCATATTAACCCTTTAGTGCTGAATTTTGGACAGAGATTGATCCACAAAATTTCTGAACCAACCCAACTGGATTTAGGTCAATCAGAGTTCTGTAGCTTGAGTTATGATTAAAACATTGCTGTGCTGTCAAGGAACTGCGCGAACAGATTTTGCATGATTGATTTGGTATGATAAGTAAGGTAGAAGACAACGTAGGATTGAACCCCAACTAACCATTAACTTAACGAGATTTTTCTTGTTGCATTTGTGGCCATCACTCCACAATACAACTCACTCACACAAAGATCCAAATCAAACATGGTTCAATCAACAACTTATTACAATCGTTCATCCTCGCAGGAACGTCTACCGAAAAAACAAAAAGAGGGTGGATATCCTAGTTCCTATTCCACTGAAGACTAGTGGTTGCTGCCTTTGGAGTGCCGTATCGAAGCCTTTTGCGCGGAGGAGAACGGGAAGGACAAGATGCTTCTGCTTCCTCGGGCGGTTGCTGTCCTGCCAGCTGGGCTTCTAGCTGAGCTATTCTTGCTTGTGCATTCTGTAGCTCCCGATGTGTCCTGTCCAACTCTGCTGTTGCTCCCTCCAAATCTGTGTTAAGAGCTGCAGTCACTCTAGCAAGTATATCAACACGGCTATCTCGGAAGTCCCCCATAGGTACCACGGTGTTTTACGTACCCCGCACTCGCTAGGAACAAACCGGAAGTTTGTGCCTTCTATGCGATCACGGAATGTGTTGCTGATAGACCATAGTGCTCTTCTAGCGGCATCGTTGATAGCGGCGGCCTTCCGAAGCAAAATGTCTTTGTCTTTGGGGTGGATTGTACGGGTCCTCCATCTACCTGCCTGTGTCGTGGTAACCACCGACGTGGACCTCTGTAGTGTAGTAATCCCTCATTCTAGGCTCTACATAGTGCCTGGTGATGTACAACGGTCTCACTACATGCTCTATTTCCCCCGCAACGCTTCCTCCAATAGCTCACGAACGGAGCGTCCGAGCCAACATAGGTGTGCTCATGATACTCGGCTACGTGATACCTATGCTCATCACCTTGCTCGTCTCCATTCTCATTGTTATTGTCGTTGCCACCATTCGATTATTAATATTGTCCTCTCCATTGCCTACGGCCTGTTGTCATCCTCCGGTCCTTCTATGTCCACATCTTCTTCTTCCTTACCTTCATCCTCATTTTCATCTTCTTCCTCACTAGAACTATCTTCACTACTACTAGAATCATCTCCGGAATCATCCGGATCATTACCTGCAACATCTTGCTCAAGCTCTTCTTCCTCTACCACATCCGGTTCCGCACGCCTTCAACCTCTCGGTGGGATTACTATGTCTCCATCCGCATCAACCTCCAAAAAAACTCCATCATACGGTGTGGATGTTCCTCCGCCTCATCATCCTCAAACACGATCTCCTCTGGATCTTCCTCAATATTTTTCTGGTGCTGCACCGCCTGATATCCCTGCTCCACTGCCTCCGGCTGCAACTGTACCGGATAGTCTCCAACCTCCTGCTGCATCTCCTCCGGTTGTGCCTCCACCCGGACTGCCGGGTAGCGTGGAGCCAACTGCCCCGAAGGAAGGCGACCACCGGTGCTCTTGCGGGCAGTCTGACGAGTCCTGGCCATCTGCTAAGAGAAAATGAACTCGGCATAGAGGAAAACAAAATGATGCAATGTTCAACAACAAGAACAAGAACAAATTAGATTTTTATGCGAAAATAAGGCGGTTTTGAAAGATGATAGGATGATCTAGAACATGAATCCTTAATTTTCGTCCATTTCTAACTAAGGTTGCATTCCTACGATCAACAACGCTCCGATACCACTCTGTCGCACCCGATTTCCGAAGAGGAACCAAGTGCATCTCATATGTGCGCCAGGATCAGTTCACACACATATGATAGACGAAATTGAGTGAAATATCATAAACAGTATTAAAACGTATTTCAGAGTTTAACCACTTATTACACTCATGCGGGAGACTCGAAGGTCTCTAACAACAGAAAACGATAACTACTCGTCGAGTCCTCGTCTTCCGCTCCCACAGGCACTTGACTGGGGGTCCGCAAGACTCAGATCTCATCGTAGTCGTCATAGTACTCCCCTCCAAAGCTTTCCTCCGAGCGAAGATAAGCAAGGGCCGAGCACTCTTATGGTTGGAGCTCGGCAAGTGGGGGAAAATGCAAGGCTATCAAGGATAGGCTAAGGTTTTGCGGCGGTTAGCATTTTAATGTTAGTCCGTTTTAATTAAAGAACACCTAATTACTATGTGTAAGTTCGTACCATCCCACTTAAGAAAAACTTAAGTACAAAACAGCCCAAGCTCATCGAGCTTCACCAACCACGATTTAACTCGTCTTTAAGTTTATTAATCATGTGAGGGTCCAAGCCGCTCATGACCGTGAGCACGGGCGATCGGTCGGTTTTACACTCTGCGAGGTTTGCGCACTTTACCCACGGTTCGCGTAAAAGCTCCAAAGAACTTTAAACCCAACCATGCGATGCGGCCAAGCACCATACCACACTTCCGAGGTGTGATTGCATAGGGACGCTACGAAGCCTTTACAAAGGCATGCAAAAGACTAACGACCCGCATAGTTACGGATCGGGCGGACCATAACCCTCCCTATTGGTCGGTACCTTAGCAAAGGCTACTACCCCAAAAGGACCGGGCTATACCCCCCGCAACCCGGATCCCCCTCTCGCTCCTTTCGGAAAAGGGCCACTAGTACGATCACACACCTAATTATTCGGCTAAGGTCGAGCCATGTAACCCCGTGGTTGCGCATGTTTTCTTGGGTGGTTCTCCATGTTCCGATTAAATCAAGTGTTCTTGCATTACCCAAAACATTAATTATTAAACATATATCATTTCTATAAAAGACCCATTTATCCAACCCATGTTGAGCAACTAGCGATTTCTACCCAAACATTAATTAAAAGGGGCTAGGCCAAGGATCGGGGTAAAAGATCTAGGTAAGTCCTTAAAAGGTTTTCCCGTCAAATTAATGCAATGGTATCATAAAAGTAAACTTTAATTATAATGCGGTTATATAGGACAAAAAGAGAACATGCGGGGGAGAAGACCACTTGCCTTCTTCGGCCTACAAAGAAAAACTTCCTCCTCCTCAAACAACTACTCCCGATCGTCCCCGAGAGGTGGCTCGGTTGAAACGAGCACGATATCTACGATTCACACATAAAGCATACAATAAATAAAACAGATCACCAATCAATCCCTAAGACTGAAAACATGCTACTAAAGCGACGGGCTCGCCGACACAATCGCAAGGACTGCTAGAACGCTAAAAACGGAGCTATAACGGAGAAGATATGCTAAAAATAAGGTATAAGGACTAATCTATGATAAACTAGACTTTACGGGGACCTAACAAGAAAAAAACAGGGGCTAAAACGTAATTATACTTAAAAACGAAAGTTTAAATTATTAAAAGGGTGCTATGGACCTCGGGTAGGGTTTCCTAATAGATCGGGGGTCAAAACAATAAAAACGGGACCTATATGCGAGGATCTTTTAAAGGTGGAAGGGTTCGGACAAGATATTAAAGAGTTCGGGGGGTTTTCCATAAAATAGCCGGCAGCCCCCTGCGTGGACCGGGCCGGGCGCGATCCGCGCCGTCGATCTTTGATCGGGCGGTGGGCGCGGTCGTAGACCGCGCCGTGGACCAAGTCCACCGGTCCACGGTGGACCGAGGCGGGGGGTTTCATCCTTTTAATGCGGGCCGCCGGGCCGCGATCTACGGCCGTGGTCGCGTGTGTGCGCCCGACGGCGGCGCCGGGCCGGCCCGCGGCGGCGCCCGGCCGGAACCTCGCCGGAGGTTCGCCGGCGATTGCTAAAAGGAGCTAGAGGCCACGGTTTTGGACGGGGAAAAGGCTCTACGTGAAGCGGGGGCGACGGGTAGGCTTCTCAGGTGGCTAGGAAGGCGGCTCCGGCGGTCGTGGTGGCTAGCACCGCAAGGGGGCGGGTCGCCGGCGGCCGGCTCGTGGCGGTGCACCCTACGGTTCGTTTTAAGCGAAAAGGAGGGTGGGGAAATGATCCTTACGGTGCGTAGGAGCTCCGGTGGGCGAGGAATTGATGGAAGAGGCGGCGGCGGCGGGAGATCAACCGCCGCGGCCGGCTCGGATGGGAGGCGACGGCGGCGAGCGAATTGGGCGCTAGGGACCCCGTGGTTTCCAATTGATGCACGAATGAGTTCACAAATACGAAGAGGAAGCGAAAGGAAGGAGTTGAGGAGCTTCACCGACGACGGAAGAGCTCGGGCGGCGACAATGGTGCGGCGGCCGGCGCTTCAACTCGGTGGCAAAGGCGGCTATGGCACGGGGAGGCGTGTGAGCTTGGAATTGAGCGAAGGGGGAATGCGGAGAAGCCCCGAGGTTGCTTAAATAGGCACGGGTGGCTCCGGAGGCGGTTCCTCGGCGGCCATGGCCATTAATGGCCGGCCTTGAAGGAGAGTGAAGAGGGGAGGGGGGTTAAAGAGGGGTAACGGCCGATTTAAGGGGGGGAATGCAGGAGGAGCATCACTGCACTCGATTAAGGGGGTTTGATGGCGGGGGGAGCGGGCGACCGGCCGGAAACGGCCGGCGGCCTTGATGGGGGGCGCGGTTACCCCGCGGCTGGAGGTAGGGGAAGCCTAACGGCTGGGCCCCACCTCGTCGGCCTCGGCGCAAAAGAGAAAGGGGAGGGGGCGCGATCTTTGGGCCGGCGGGGAGAGCGAGGCCGGGCCGGCGCGGGCGCCGCGCGCGCGCACGGGGAAAAGGATGCGGCACGGGAGGTTTGCGGGGTCGAAAGAAGGATTGGGCCGGTTGTGGAGAGAGGAGAGGAGAGGAGAGAAGGTTTTCCTTTTTTTAAAATTCTTTTCAAATTCGTTTTTCAAACTTTCAAACTTCAATCAAACGAAATCCATGCATTCAAATCATGATGCACAAACACTTATTATTTCTAGATTATTTTAGTGATGTTTAAATATTTAAAAGCCAATTTGTTTGATAATTTATTTATATCCTTAAGGAAATTAAATCTAGCAACCGGTTGCTAAGTTAATTTAGTGATGGAATTTTAGGGTGTTACATCTCCCCCATCCCAACCGTCGCCTACTCCTCCAAGCCGCGCCCTTCCCCGGCTCCCCGCCCCCGTCCCCCGCCCCCGCCGCCTCCTTTCTCGGCCCCCTTTCCTCCGCCCGCAAGCCACCCGAGCCACTCCCCGCCCGCTCCGCACACCCACGACCCGCTTCCGCCACCGCTTCGGGCGCGAGGAGGTCCACGACATGGAAGCAAAGCGGGAGCACGGGCCGACGTAGAGAAGGTCCACGGCATGGAGGCGCGGCTCCCTCGATCCGGCGGCGGCGGTCCTCGATCCGGCGGTAGCGGGCTCGATCCGGCGTCGGTGGGCTCGATCCGCGGTGGCGGAGGGCTCGATCCGGCGGCGGCGAGCTCGATCCGGCGGCGGCGGCCCTCGACCAAGCGGTGGCGGGGCCTCCTCGATTCGGGAGCGGCCGGCTCCCTCGATCTAGGGGCTCCCCCTTCTCCCTTGCTTGCTCTTCCCCCTTCTCCGCGACCCCGCTCGCTCCCTTCTCCCTCTCTCCCTCGCGGGAACCAACCGCCGTGGGAGGTTGGGTGAGGGGATGCGCGTGGTTGCCGGGCGATGGCGGAGCCGTAACTAAGAGGAAGGAGGGGCCGGATTACCGAGTTAATCCAATAAGATAGAGGGATAATGAAATTAAAATGAATGTAGGCTTATAGAGGTGTTAATTTTCCATTATAAACTTTCATTATGCGTTTGGCTAAAGAAAAGCCCTCATGCATTCACGGGAGTTGAATGTTTTTTTTGTTTGATCAATGGTCTTGACATCACATACCCGGGTCCTCATTGATTAGCACATAGCAAGGGGGGGCCACGGCCCTCGTTAGCCAACACTTGGCTCCGCCGATGGTTGCTTTGGAAGGCCTCTTCTTTTGAGTGCACGAGATCGTCTCTCTCTTCTGCTCATACGGTGGATTTGAAGGTGACTATGCGGGTGGCTGCTGTGGATAGTCTAAGCACACAATGAACTAACTTATTGGTTCCACTATTGCCATTTCACTCAAATTTTGCAATGTTGCCATTGCACTCCAATTTTCCACGGTCTTTTACAACACACAATACGACCATACGGTGGTAGTACGGTAATATTACCAGTTTTTTACTATGGGTAAATGGCAATTTTCTCAAAATATATTATTCGGAAAATTTTCCCTCGCTGCCCATTCAGCCGAAACGCACTCAATTCATATACATTTCCTATATAACAATAATATCATTTTACATTTCTGATAATATTCTTATGCTACACATATGACCTATGAATACTACCGTACTACCACCAAAAAATCGGTAGTATAAGTCTCAACTGTCAGATCTTTACATATAAGTCCTTTTCCAATACATACAAGTTCTTTTTCAATCGGTAGTACCTGTCGTATTGAAAAGACCCAAGGTTTTAAATAGTGCGCTATAGCGGCTCGTAGCTCTCGACGCGAAACTATTCTTCTTTTTTTTCGCTATCGGCGCTATTGCCGCTACATCATGCTATTGCGCCGCTATTCCATAATAGTGTCATATCACCGCTATTTTGCCACTATAAGCTCAGGCAAAAAACCAAGGCAAGTGAACTATAATAACTTTAGGCTGTTTCCAATAACCATGGCTATTGATATTTGAACTGTGATCTGTGAACTTCATGGTTGTGTGGTCCATAGTTGTTTGCCTATGTACTTCAACTTTAAGTAATGACTTTCATAGCTATTTGGTATTTGCTTTGAGGTTGAGAACTTATCATATTATGTTGTCCATTGTCATGGCTATTTGAATTATTAATTTATTAAGGCTAGTTCAACACGGTCATGTTGTTGTTGTTGTTTCAATCAAATAGCGCGCTATAGCGGAGCTATAGCTGCAACAGCAAGCTGGCGCTACTGCACATAGCTGCCGCTATAGCGGCGCCATAGCGGTGCTATAGCGGCGTAATAGCGCCAAATAGCAGTCAGACTAGGACGCCACTATTTTTCATAGACCGCGATCAAAAACCTCGAAAAGACCTCTAGGCTGTCTCACGTAGCGCGCGCAGTCACACACACGGGTCAGCATCCGGTCCGAACGTAACTTCTCCACAGGTTCTTCTGATTTTTTTATTTTTTAATCCTTTTTAATATAATTTATTAAAAATAACCCGCCCACAACTAAATTTGCAAAAAGTAGCCCTTTTGGTCGCGTCAGGCCGCGTTGCGTGACTCCTCACTGAGTCGCGCCACATGCCTTGGTGCGACTGAGGCGCCACGTCGGCATGCTAAGGTGGTCGGGTGAGTCACGCCACATGCCCTGGCGCGACTCAGTAAGGAGTCGCGCCACGCGGCCTGGCGCGACTCACTTAACATACAGGGGGCTGTCGGGCCCCTTTCTTTCTTCCTCCTCACTTCCACACTTCACTCCCAAGACCTAACTCGAGCTCCCCCCTCCCATGGCGCCGCCCCAACCCTCCCCCTCTAGATCCACTCCATCCCTCACCCGTTTTGAAGAGGAAAGTTTGGGAAATTGCTCGTGGAAGGTAACTCCTCCAATCGAACCAATTAGTTTTCGCGGATTCCATCGTTTTCATTGGATTTGAGGTGGTTAGGTTTAATGAATTCTTTGAGATAGATAGCATGATTGAGTACGAATCGGGTATGATTAAGTGTAGTGTATCGTCAAGTGACTGATGTTAACCTCTTCTTATCGCTAGTTTCTCTTGCATGGTAGGATTTCATCATTTCCATGTTGGATAGTGTAGATGCTATTTATATGTGAGATGAGGGTTGGTATAATCAATTTAATTTGTGGTTGTGTGTAGATGGATCGTTTAGTTCCTATATTTTCGGGTGGCATGGTTGATGACAATGGGGAGTTTAAAAGCATGAGGCAACAAGTAGCAAGATTTGATAGTCCTCCAACATTTGAAGATATTAAAACCCGAGTGAATACTTTGTTCAAGGTTGGAAATGAGGGGGGGATTAAGGATTCATGGAAGGTTTGACTCCGGTGACAAAAGAAGTCACTATGTGTTGATGCCTATTAAATGTGGCGATGATTGATTATTTTACAAAGAGTGTGTGAAAGAATCTCAAGTTCGTTGTGCCGAGCTAGTTGTTGATGTTTACTCTCTGGTTGATTCACCGTATAATGATGAGCCCATGGAACACTTAACTCGGGAAGATATGGTACCACACAATGAGGTTCATGATAATGAGGATGATGAAGAAGGTGGTGATGATGAGGAATGTTCTTATGGTTCGGATGGGGATGATGACTTTGATAGATGTGGTTGAATAATAATTTTGGTGAGTATGAGGATGATGAGGAAGAAGATGGGGATGATATATCTGTGAGCTGTGAAGAAGAAGAAGAAGAAGAAGAAGAAGAAGAAGAAGAAGAAGAAGAAGAAGAAGAAGAAGAAGAAGAAGAAGAAGAAGAAGAAGAAGAAGAAGAAGAAGAAGAACCAACTCTAGTTAGCCAACCAACTCCAACTCCAGTTAGCCAATCAACCACAACTCCACTTAGGCAACCAACCCAACCAACACCTGTGGTTCGAGTAAATCCTATACGCCAATTTAGTTCTTTGGGAGAAGAGATTCCATTATTTAGTGAGAGGGTATATGAGGCGTTTAGAGGGTCGGTGTATACTCTTTCTGGATTTCGAGTGCCAGAATTCACTCAAACAAAGTTGAGGCAATTGGAAGCTGTACATGTTGATGTACTTGAAGTTTCCGTTTTGCATTCGGTTCTGAGGAAGGCATATTCTGATTCGGGGTTACGTCTTAGTGAAGTTGATCCCGACAGGGGTCAATTGTTTATAACGAAGGAATGCAATTTGATAACTTGGAAGAATTAAATTTTTTCTTAAGGGATTACTCGGTGCGGCACCATAGACCATATAATGTGATTCATTCATCGGCCAAAACAAGATACACGGTTGCTTGCCAACAAGATTGTGCTTGGAAGGTGTGGGCGCGTCCACTTCCTGATGATAGGAACAAATGGAGAATCACAAGAGTTGTCCAACCTCATACATGTGGGACGTCGAAGTGGCACAAGAACATTCTCAATGCCGGCTTGTTACATTTCAAGACGGATTCTTTGGAATGGTTTATAAGGATCCCGATGTTTCTATAGCGGTCATCATTGAGTCCATCACGGCTTTCGGCAACTACATGGTGAATTATGGAAAGGCCTGGAGAGCTAAGCGGCATGCAATATCCATGTTGTGGGGTGATTGGAAGGATGCTTACGGTAGGGTGCCAAAAATCCTACAAGCAATAACACACTTCAACCCGGGTACAAAGTGGTGCACTCATACTACGGGAAAGGAGGAGCTCCACAAAGGTGTAATGAAGCCAGTAATGGAGCGGGTGTATTGGTGTTTCCCCCAATGTGTAGAGGCATTCAAGCATTGCAAACTGGTGATAAGTGTCAATGGCACATTCTTAACTGGAAAGTACAGGGGTGTTTTGTTGATCGCCACTGGTGTTGATGGTGAGGATAGATTGGTACCCCTTGCATTTGCCTTAGTTGAAAGTGAGAATGTTGACAGCTGGTCTTGGTTCTTGCATTTAGTCCGTCGAGACGTTGTGGGACGTCTAAGGAAGGTGTGCATAGTTTCAGACCGCCATCAAGGAATACTAAGTGCGGTTGAGGATTACATGTAAGGGTACCAACCTGTCGTGAGTCGTTGGTGCATGCGACACTTTGCAGCGAACATATGGCATAGGCAAGCTAACAAGAAAGTTATAGAGCAGCTAAAATTGGTGTGTGCAGCCAAAGTGGAGAGGACATTTAATATTAGACTAGAGAAACTAAAACAAATGATGAATCCAGAAGCAAAAGAGTGGTTGGAGGAGTAGATGGTCAATAAACATAAGTGGGCCAATGCATTTGATGAAGGTGGTTGGAGATACGGTGTGAACAATACAAATCTATCGAAAGTGCTCAACAAGGTCCTCAAATGCATCCGTGCTATGCCAGTATCGGCTATGGTGGAGTACACTTTCTACAAGATCAATTCATATTTTGTGCATAGGTGGAAAAAAGCAAAAGAGCGCATAGATAGAGGGTTACGTGGGGTAAATATTTTTTGGTAAAGCCACAAAGAAGCACTTAACCGAACAAGGTTTGAAAGCTGCGAGCATGAGGGCTGAGTTGTTCGATCCCACATTGTATGTGTACTCAATGAGGACAGCTTCCGCTTTGAATGTTGGAGGTGAGATGACGGGCGGACGCATATATAAGGTGGACCTCTCAGGAGTGACTTGCACTTGTTGTATACCTCAATGTTACATGTTTTATGCTCTCATATGATAGCCGCATGCCTTTGTTAGAGGGGTGTCTTGGTTAGCACCAGCGTACATGACACAATTGTATTCTAAGGAATCAGTATTGAAGACATGGGCGGCTCGTTTTGAGCCAATACTAGACGAGACACATTGGCCTGAGTACAATGGTCTTGACTACGTCCCAGATGACGAGAAGAGGAAATTGGGTGTCGGAAGGAGGAAGAAAAAGCGATTACGCAATGAGATGGGCCAATCAAGTGGTACGATAGGGATATTTACGGTGCCAGGGAGTTTGACCAAGAAAAGTCGAAGAACCGATGTAGTGTCTGCCACGAGGAGGGTCATCGGAAGGAACGACATAAACAATTTAGTGGGAGCGGGCATACGGTAGCTACTTAGGATTTCATGTCTCTATTTCTTAATTATGTAAATAATATTTTTGTTCTTTCCTTTTGTATAAATAATCTGATGAAATTTTATGTTTTTTCAGGCAAATGGCGGCGAGCAGAGGCAGGCGTGATGATCCCGTCCCACCGCCTCTTCCGGTTCCTATGTTTCATTGTGGCATTCCAGCTCAAGTGAAACAATCAAGGGATGAGGCAACAGCTGGAAGGGCATTCTACACATGTGCAAGAAAGTGTATACTAAATGAAGATGGAGGCCCAAGTCAATAGAACATAGCACCTTGCTTTTTCCACTAGTGGATTGATGGACCGGAAAAATTTGACCCTAGGATCCGATTATTTCCGTGGCTAGAATCGGTGGTGCAACCCTATCATGAGTTCAAACGGTGGGTGCCACCACCACCAAATCCACCAAAAATGACATTCCAAGAAAAACAAGAGGCGGGATGCAAGCGTGTTAGCAACCCTCCATTGTGTCATTGTGGGAGGCCAAGCAAGTTGCAACTTCCTGATCTTGACCTTCCCGATAAATTCACACCATTCTTTCGGTGCAACCAAAGAACACATGTAAGCATCATTGCTCTTCCCGACAAATTCATTATGCTCGATATTTTGACATACAGAGGTCTCATTGAATTTGTTGTGCAGGATTGATGGCCCCTATGTGATTTTCAAGAGGACATATACGGTTCGAAGTCTCATTGGCCGTCAGAAGAAGACGTGCAAGCATTCGAGAGTGGGGAGAAGCCATGGCCATGTGATGAGCCTTATAGGCCTCATTGCAAGTGTGGAATACTCGCTCGAAAGGGAGTGGTTCCATCTGAGCTTGGATATGGTTGGTATTGTGGTAACTCATATGGAGATTATTGGGTAAAGTCACTTTCCTAACTTTGTATCCATGTGTTGTGCCAATTTAAATGGTTATGTTGCCTAAAAATTGACATTAATTTTTTTAGGAGGGGAGAACATGTGGTTGGGAGAGCTTTGCAGGGAGGGAAGCACTCTGTCTATATTTGGGGCAATGTTCCGGGTATTTGAAAATCAAGGAAACAGCCAAGAGGAAAAATAAATTAAGAGAAAAATATGATGCCCCAATTCCATCAGATAAAGAGTTGTTTGGACAAATTTCAAAGGATAAACTTGCTAGAGAGAAGGGATGTTCACAAACTAGTGTTGGAGAGGGCATTAGAGAGGGCCTCATTGAATTTTGGAGGCGGAATAGGATGAACTATCCACCACCACTAAGTGCGGGTGAGAGGCGGAGGAAGAGGAGAAGGAGAAAAGAGGTAGATGCATGCGTAACATGAGGGAAAAGTGGCGTTGTGATTGGAGTGAGTTTGATCCATCTAGGATATTTGCAAAGGATTCCATAGCCGAGTGGTTCCAAATGGCAGAGGCAAAGAAAAGAGGGATTAATTTGAAGTTGGCTAGAATTGAGGCAAAAATGGCACAATTGCAGGCAATGAAAGCTCTTGTGAGAGAATTGCCAAAATTTACAACAACAAAAAAGTGTAGCAACAATGTAGAGGAAATTGTGGATGCAAATACCAAATTTTAGTGGGAGGCGATAAAGACACTTGCTACCAAGGCACAAGAGGTGGAGGACAAGGGCAAGGGCAAGGGCAAAGCGCAAGAGGTGGAGGACACCGACAAGGGCAAAGCCAATGTGATTGAGGTGGAGGATGACGATTGGATGACGATGAACTATTGTTTGATTTTGATTCAGAGTAGTGAACTTGAGTTGTGTACCTCGTCAACTATTTTAATTATGTCATGTAATGAACTTATGTCGTGGACCTTGTGGAATGTTGGAACATTGTGGCTTAAGGATATGTTGAATGTTTGGTGTATTCTAACTATTTTCGATCTATATTGCTTAAGACAAGTCCTAGTGAAACCCACAAACATGAACTACTGATTCTGCAAAAAAAACTTAGCCAATTTCTCGAACTACTTTTATCTGCAAAATGAATTACGGCAAAACTGTTTTTGGGTGTGCATTGGCGCAACTGCTTCACGAGTCGCGCCAAGCCGCTTGGCGCGACCCAACGTTGAGTCACGCCATGCGACGTGGCGCGACTCGTGAAGGAGTCGCGCCAATGCACACCCAAAAACAGTTTTGCCATAAGTCACTTGTGGGACAAGAGTCGCGCCAAGTTGTATGGCGCGACTCAACACTGAGTCATGCCAACGCACATGGCGCGACTCGTGAAGAAGTCGCGCCAGACGTAGCTAAGTTTCAGTACCGCCGTAGTTCATTCTCCAGATAAGCAAGTTTGGGAAAATTCGCTAAGTCTGTGACTTTTTTTAGTGAGTTCAAGATTCGCTAAGTTTGTGCTGTTTTTGGGTGAGTTGAAGAACACGACCACAAATATTTTACATGATTAAGAAACACAAATTTGCACATAATTTAACACATATACATCGATCGCAAGCCAACATAGTTCAATTCGATTCCCCGCCTAGATAGTTCGACAACAAACCACAAACCTACATAGTTCGATCACAAGCCCGTCTACAAAGTTCGACCACAAGCCACAAGCCTACATAGTTCGATCACAAGCCACAAGCCTACATAGACAAGCCACAAGCCACATAGTTCGACCACAAGCCTAAGGGAACGTTCAACTACTCAGACCGAGCACAAGCCTAAGGATTCAGAGTGTAGACTTTCTTCGCCTTTCAAACCCGCCCAGGCTGCATGTCAACAACATTTTGGCGGCCCACATCCGCATGCTCCCGCCTCCCACGCCGCTTCGGTGGAGTTTCTTGTGTGCCAAGAGGAGCACTCGCAAGTTGAGAGGACCCAATCACAGTTGCTTCATGATAAGAGGGGTCTCCCGGCTCGCTGTCTACACTGGTCCCGGACTCAGTTTCCGGCTCTGGGGTACGTGGAGGGGATCTAATTACAATCCCCAGTGCACGACGACGAGTTCCTCCTACAACAACCATATATGCATCATTGATGTAGCCAACAATATTTAAAAAAATACAAACCTACAACTATCAAGGCCACACACATGAAGTTGATGAACTTTGTGCTCGTCTTGTGGATCTTTGTGCGGACTGTGAAGGTCCTGCAACATGTTCGAGTCCCGGTGCCGGTCTTGCCAAGCAATTCAACTTGAAAGCCGCTTTTCTACATTCCCGTCTGATCCTCTGTAAAGCACCATAACCAAATTGAGCATGCATCCATAACTATCACAAAAGTCCTGCAGAAAAAGGATATTATCTACACAAAACTCCTCAACACACCTGCCTCCTCCGGAGATCCTATCGGGACAACCAAAGCTTGATCATCTTCATTAGCAAATCTTCCGAGTTGTTGCCCCTATATGTGGTTAATAAATTAACATTATGTCACAATACCAAGTGAAACTCCAAATTAGTGACAAGAGTATCATCACTTACAATATAATCCTCGAAGGGGCCACGCTCTAGCTGCCTCCCACTTCTAGTGATTTCGTCGTACTTGGGGAAAACATCTTCCGGATCTGAAGTAGATCCTCAATATACTCTTCATCCATTGCAACCCTTAACTTTAAGCGGGTGTTTTGTTTTAGCCAATCCAAGTACTCATTGAACGGACCATCACGGTGTCGTGGCCCCCCATACACTATGTTGTTCGCTCTCGCATTCCATGCATTGACTGCGTGGATGTGATGCTCCAGCCAATTCTTGGCACCTCTTTGCTTGCGACGATCAGTTCTGCATTTACATAGTAATTAATCATAGTGAGTAATTTTGTAGACAACCAACAATTTGAAGGGTATGAAACATATGAAAGATACATACTCGTGGAGGCTGTGGCTAGTGTTGTAATAATCTGGAGGGTAGTTTTGAAGATGCCAAAATTGTCGTTGCACTCTATATGGCAGATGGTACTCCACAACATAGAAGCAAATAAGAGGGCAAATGTTACGCCAATAATCTTCATCAATTGTGCACATTGGGCTAAATTCTCGCTCAGCAATCTCATCCCTTATATATGGCCGCCAAGTAACCTAGATATACATATTGATTTGTCTAAGCAAATGGTGTAACCTATATAAACAGTCCTTAGGAAAGAAAGTAGTAGTGGTGAAGTGTATCACTTACATGACTTGGTTGAAGGCAGTCCAAGCCGTTGGTGTAGTCTGTGTAGCGCCGTCCTGGGTTCCCATGGACCATTGCAATGTTGGTCCAAAGATACCCGACGGTGGCCAAGGGAACATCGCCGTCATATGGCAAATCCTGCAACATAGTGACAAATCTAAATAAGAACTCAAAGGACAAATGCTTAAGAACATTAGAGATGCAAATTACATACACCAAATGAGTAGCGCTCTGGCCGACCAATTGGAAGCCGCTCCCACATCCACAACTGGAGAAGGTAAGCACACCCACCAAGATTAGCATTAGGACCACATCTCCTGCATGCATCACACATCTGTCGATACAACCATGCAAGAGTCGCACTCGCCCAGCTATAAGTTGCAATGCCTTCCCATTCTTGCCCGGTGATTGGTATCCACATCCAAGATATGGTATTCCCGCTAGAGTCCGGAAAAAGAAATCCACCCACCATATGCCACAACCATGCACGAGCATGCATCTGAATCTCGAGGGCATTAGCATGTTGTGGTGGGGGATGACCAAAGTGCTGGACCAACCAAGATGAATTCACTCCAGTGGTTTTCCTATCCTTCACACCTTCTTGCGGTTCATCTGGCCGCACTCCTACCAATGCCTCAACAATGCCCCTCCAATCTTGTGGATTTATGTGACCAGTCACAGCATACCCGTCAACACAAAGGCCAAAGAGCATGGCAACATCCTCCAATGTGATAGTCATCTCACCACAGGGAAGGTGGAAGCTATGTGTCTAGGGCCTCCACCGGTCCACTAGCGTTGCAGCATTATCCATCTTCGGGAGCCCCGTCTTGATCAATGTGGCAAGAGGGAGGAAACCCGATCGGCGAATGAAAGGTGTGTACCTATCATCCCATTGTAGAAGAGTGTGAGTGCGGGTCGTAAAGGCTTCAAAACCTACAAAAAATATCAACGTTGACAACAAATGATTAGTACATGACAATCCAATTTCAATCCATCCATCAGCAAATTAACAAGTGCTTCTAATCCTACCTCCAAACGCTCTTCAAGCTTCCTCCCACGGTGATTGTCATCATAGTACTTCTCAAGGAGTGGATACCGTGGGTGGTACTGCTCTTGTTGCACCATGGTCCTAAATGAAGAAAACAATATTTATAACCCACCTAAAAAATTGCATGCATATGTGAACTAAAATTAAAATTCATAAGAAAAGCTAGCGAAGAAAATACTACTAGATGAGCACCAAGATATATACTACTATCTCCAACATGCATACAACTTGTGAAGAAAATACTACTAGATGAGCACTACTATCTCCAACATACATACACCTAGTGAAACAATTACTAGTGAAAAAAACTACTAAGTCATGACTAAAGCTAGTACCATCACTTGCATTTCAAATATCAATCAAAGGTAAGCAAGTATTGATTTATTCAATTGCAATTCAAATTTCAATCAAAATACAATAGGCTAGTGAAAGGTAAGTAAAGAAATACTAGTGAAAAATAAATAATACTACTCGAAGGTAAGTAAAGAAATACTAATGAAAATACTACTCAAAGCTACTACTACTATTCAAAGGTAGTGACAATAAAACATGAGCCTACACTGCATTTGTTCATAATGCTCAACATTACTTCAACATCTACACCATCCAAATCCATCGAAACCGAAACATGCATTGCAAACTACAAGATAGATCGGTGTTACAATCAACCAATGCATCGATACAAACCAACTAATAGTGACTGATTCGTACTCAATCCTCCATTGGAGCCACATAGTCAACAAACTCTAGCAATGGCTAAACCCTAGAAGAACAACTAAATCAACAAAAACTACTCGGTCTAAGTGGAGGAGGTACCTTCAATGAGTGATTTCCCACCCAAATCCACTCGAATCCGGTGGAGGGGGAGGTGGATCTAGAGGGGGCGGCGCGGGGGCGACGCCATGGGAGGGTCGGTCTGTTCTCGGTGGAGAAGAAAGGAAGTGAGGAGGAAGAAAGAAAGGGGCCCGGCGGCCCCCTGTATGTTAAGTGAGTCGCGCCAGGCCGCGTGGCGCGACTCCTTACTTAGTCGCGTCAGGACATGTGGCGTGACTCACCCGCCACCTCAGCATCGTCGGCCCGTGCCCGGCCGACGTGGCACCTCAGTCACGCCAGGGCATGTGGCGCGACTCAGTGAGGAGTCGCGCCACGCGGCCTGGCGCGACCAAAAAGACTACTTTTTGCAAATTTAGTTGGGGCGGGTTATTTTTAATAAATTAGATTAAAAAAATAAAAAATCGGTTCTTCCCACATCCTGGCGCTGACAACCTTGGGCTTTCCGTCGCTTTCTTCGAATCCGTCCAACCTACTCCTCCGTCCCAGAGTCATTTGAAACTTGTGGAAAGTCCATGGAATGGTAGACTGTTGGAGAATTGCATGCGCGGCCAGCTCGAATAAGCACACTAAAAATGAGCTTATAAAGTTGGGGCAGAGGGAGTAATTAGGCTGTGGATCGTGGAAATTTTGACTGTGAACAGTCGGTCCTCATTTGAGAAAAAAAATTTGTTATTACTAGCAACACCAGAGTGACCGACCAATGCATGAGCAATGCAGATCGAACAAGCCACACCGTTGTTTGCCAGGAAATCCTGCAACTTCGATGGACCCATCGAATGATCCTGCAACATGCGTCTCAGATAATGTCAGCATGTCACGTCGGCGTCTCTTATAAAGACAGAGGTTTGAAAGATCAAAGTCCACTGGGGGAGCGCGGAATTTCTCGCGCGGTTCTAACTTCCACGCCATCCAGAGGCTAGTCCATCGACTCAAGTGCGTAGCCGGCGACCCCGGCCGGTGTCGCTTCCAGGACGCTTCCGGCAGCTAGCCTCGTGTTGCTGATTTTCCAACGACGACGCCGCCGGCCACACTGACCACCCCGTCAATGGCGACCGAGAGATCGAGCCCAGCAGGGTCCCTGGAGCACATCGCGCGCGCCTACATAACCCCCCGGAGCACCACGCCGCAGAGGACGCGAACCCAAAGCACACAGAGACTTCCGCTGACAACAAACCGATTGAAGGCACACTGCTGCTTGCAACTCCATCGGTTGCTTTTTTGATCGGTGGGGAGGGAAGAACAATGGCAGCCAATAAGCTCAGGTCGGCGCCTGCAGGACCGGCCGTCGTCGCGCTGCTCCTGGCGACGGCGTGGCTGGTGGTGCTCGCGGCGACGGTCGCGGATGCCAGGCCGCTCATCAAGAACGAGCTACCGTCGTCATCGGAGGGGGACGACGCGCGCGTGCCCGCGGTGGTGATGGTGGAATCGCCGGTGGGCGACATCCAGACGGTGGTCGGGACGACGGCGGAGGACGACGGCGCCGGCAGAAACGAGTTGGTGATGAGCATCGACATGCTCGGCGGGATCAAGAACTCCGGCCCCAGCCCCGGCGACGGGCACTAGGGCACTAGGCAGGCGCGCGGGTTTCTCTCTAGTTTCCGAGAGAGACGAAACAAGAGAGAGAAATTACTCTGCCACAACATCGTGCGTGCTACAGTAGTACGTACGACTTACCGGGTTCATGTTAATTGTTTGGTATGCTTTGTTTTTGGTTTGTTCTTTTTTATGGTTTGTATAGCAAATGACAAAGCACCAGCATACTTCATCGATCTGTGCCGGCAATTGCCTACTTTGTGACTGCATATACCAGTATATAGTTTACCACAATCTACGTGATGCACATAAAAACTGATGAAAAAAAAAAGATCACGGAATAATACTGTATCTTGAGTGGGGAAAAGGTATTTAATGCAATGATGCTCCTGACGTATTGTGGCGGCGTACGGGCATGGAACAATGGGAGGTACGAGATTCCAGTTTCCACAGGGCGTCCACGTTGGAAAGGACTCCTGTCGCTGACCAGAACCGTTGGATTTGGACCAACGGAAGTCAACAGATCCGGCGCGGGTGACGCCACGGCTTGCACGTTCAAATCCTTGCGTGCTGCTAGTCAGTCATCGCAACGCTGCAGGCTGGTCAATGTGGCTGCTTTTCTTTCGTTTTTTCTTTTCTTTTTTTTTCGAATTGCTGTCTCTCTTTTGTCTTCTCTCTCGATCCGACAACACCCCGCTAGCTCCTCGACCCAACGTGAGCCACGCGCGGAGGTCCTTTACATTCGAAATTTCACTGTTGCACGAATTTTGGAAGGCATGAAAGACACAGCTCGTCTTTGGGTTTTGGCAGGAGCTAATCATTTAGAGGCTTTAGTTGTTAATCAAAGTAGTAAGCAATCGCTGTAATTTTCTCTCTTTATAGTATTCTGAGGTGTTGTCCTATTCCTGGACGGGTGTACTTAGGCGCCTCGCCTAGCTATTCTCTCCTTCTTATTAATTAAAACCGGAATCATTACGGATCTTTCGAAAAAACATTTGAAATCTCACCACCGTTAAACCCGTACATTGGTCACTTGTATAATTGTATTCGGTAAGTAGCTACCTTAAACGACCCTGCAGCGCTGCTGCCTCCCTGGAAACTTTCAGATAAAAAATACCGCATGTAAATCTGACGTACAATGTTCAGCTGCCGCATGCGAGAACATTTACTGAAATTGGAAAACTCTTGCGGAACATGTTGTCCTCTTGTGTCACAGTGATTCTTCGTTGCATAGTTGATCTGACAAGGCGGAATAGCCGAATCCATCCCTGAACTATCGGTCAAGGCTCAATTTCGTCCCTCAACTACGAAAACGCTCAATTCGGTCCCTGAACTTTCCAAATCGGTCTGATTTTGTCCTCGCGCTCACGCCGTTAGCCGCGCGCACACGTCACCCGTTGTTGTCTGCACTAGGCTCATCGGCCCCTACCCATGGAGAGCATGCACCTGCTCCGGTTGCATTAGGCCCCTCAGCCCCTGACCGGTGGCAGAGCTCCCTCCCTCCTCCCCGCCTGTGTTGGTCTCGCCGCCGAGCACCTCCTTGGCCTCGAGCTCGTGCGGAGGCCGGCGCGGCGGCAGCGGGGTCAAGCGGCGCGTCCGGCGGTCCAGGATGCCTCCGCGGCCGCACGCCCATCCAACGCCTCTGCGGCCGCATGCTGTGCCGACGCTTGTACCGCCCGCACCGGGCATGCTCCACTCGTCCCGACGGTCCTCACCTCCCATGCGTCGCCCGTCGTGCTGCTCCTCGCCAACTTCGGTACCTGCGCAAGAGTCTACAACGACGTCGTGGTTCGACCGGCCGCCGGCGCCTCATCCTCTCCTCTCCTCTCCTCCCTTGCTCCATCCACCATAGGGATGACAATTCGGGGACAGGTACCCGATACCTGCCGGGTACCCGCCCCGATGGGGCCAGCCATGTGTCTCATTTTTCACCCGTGGGTACGGGGCGGGTAGGAATTTTTACCCGCTGCGTATGTCGGGTACGGGGCGGGGATTTTAGTCCACCCATGGGTAACCCGGTGGGTACCCGAAAAATTGAAATGTATTTTTATTTTCAACCAAACGTTCATTTTCGGGCCAGCCCAACAACCGGTGGTGGTAGTTGAGGGGGGGTAAACCAGACTTTTTAAAGAAAAATCAAGGATTGGTGACTCTTGGGCTGAATCTTAGGGTGGGCCGGGTGGGAAAAAATCAAGGATTGGTGACTCTTAGCTCACGGGTATGTATAATGTGATTATAATATTGTACACATGAGTAACCCGTTACCCGCGCGATACCCGACGGGTACGGGACCGAGTGGGGATTTTTACTCACGGGGATGGGTAAGAAAATTTACCTGCTACCCATGTCGGTGCGGGCATGGGTATGCTCTACCCGCTCCGTACCCGCCCCATTGCCATCCCTAATCCACCAATGTGCCGCCCCTTCCTATGTTCCATGGCTGGCGCGGGAAGCACGGATGGTCGACGCAGTGAGCGCGGATGGCCCACGCACCCTGCGCCGGCGATCTCCCTAGCCGACAGAGGAGGGGCGGCGGAGGCCTCCCTGGCCGGCAAACGAAGAGAGAAGCAGGGCGGTGCGGCTAGACAGTGGCGGCTTTCAGCGCGGTGCGTGGGCCAGCAGCATCAGCGGCGCGCAGAGTAGTAGCAGCGAGGAGGCGGGCAGCGGCAGTGCATGGAGCGGCTGCATCTCGCCGGGCCGCGCCTCCTCCACGACTCCCGGCGCGGCAGTGGCAGCGATGGTGGCTGGCACTCCCCGGAGTTCCCTCCGTCCCTTGGAGCACGAGCGCGAGAGAGGTGTGGGGTGTACAGGGCCGCGCTAGGTGCCATGTCTGCCCTGAGGGGAAACGAAGAGGACGACGACGGCGACTGGCGACGACATGAGCGCAGGGACATAATCGGACTGATTTAGATTGTTTAGGGTCTGAATTGAGCGTTTTCGTAGTTGAGGGATGAAATTGAGCCTTGGCCGATAGTTCAGAGACGGATTCGACTATTCCAATGAGATACAATCCACATATTATTGTAGGCAACGTTATGTGACATATGTCTAACAACAATTACATGTTTACAGTGCCAATGGCTGTTATGGCATGACAATGTTATAGTCTAAAACCTCAACTGACTAGAACACGTATGCCTTCATGCGGACAGGGAGTGTGGTTTTTTGTTGGGATGGGGGCACATGTCCTCTTGTCCCATACTAATTCTTTTGTTGCACTGTTGATCCAACAATGAGATACAATCTAAGATGTGTTTCGATTTTTGAAACTAATAAAAAATTAGAAAAGTTTGGGACTTCGATCTTATCCGAGGGTAGCATAAGTGGAAGGAGTGGTGAGAGAGCACGGGTTTCTCCCGAGGCAGCAGAAGGGCAGGGGTGCGGATGCGAGAGACATAGAAGTCTAGGGGATATTCAAAAATGATCCGGAGTTATGTATGAAGTGGAAAAGTATTAGGGGCGTATATGCTAGATTCAAGGGGGCTGGTTGTTAAGAATGGTCACATCTGTGAAGGATAAAGATTTCTAGGGGCCTAGATGCAATGATAAGTTTCTTCTTTTCTTTTAAATAAGCCGAGAGCTTTGGAAATTAATATAACATCACATAAAAATTATAAAAAATACAAACTAAAATGTTATTGGATCGTCGTGAAGAGCACTATCTTTTTGTACAGAAGATTTACATAATTTTTCCTGCTATGAATTTTATATGTACCATTATAATTAATTTTTATGTACTAATCATCAGATCAAATGATAGATTCTACAATGTTTTTTGTATCCACACATAATTCTTTTCCTGCTATGAATTTTATATGTACCATTATAATTAATTTTTATGTACTAATCATCAAATCAAATGGTAGATTCTACAATGTTTTTGTGTATCCACAACCATCGAATCAAATGGTAGATTCTACAATGTTTTTTATATTCGCAGGAGGTGCGAGTGCAGATGAATGCCTATCAAACATCAAGAAGTCAGTCTAAATAGTTGTGCTCAATTTCAAGATTGTTTTATATTTTTTTTCTAGCAACTTAAGCCGTCCTTTCCATAGGATTTTTTTAATCATGTAATACATGTTGTACTTGCATAATACGTTGTAATTTAGTATTACAATTTATTGACATTACTTTTGTACTATATAATTTTATTAAATGTTTTGTGTATTGCATTGTAAATAGTTTGATGATTGTAGCAACACACTGGCGCTTTCCTATAAAATATCTAGATTCACAAAGAAATCAATGCATTCACCTCTTAATGATGCACCTAACGACAACTATATCCGTGTGTTTGGTTGGAGAGCCGCAGGAGCAGGGCAACGCCGATCAGCTCCAAAGGCTATTTGGATGAGGAGCGGCTAAAGCGGAGCCACTACAGGCAAAATATTCCCCGAGATCCGGGTTCGCTCCGTCCCTCAAAATTCAAGGGACAGAGCCGTTCCGCTCCCGTTTCTCCTCTCTTGTCTCCCTCTCCGCGTGCTCTCCCGACAGAGCTCGAGCTCGCGCCTGTGAGGGCGGCGGCGGAGGAGCTCGCACCCGGGAGTTGTTCTTCAATCTGCCTGCTGCTAGGAAGAGCCGCAAGGTCGCACCCGAAAGTCCGCACGCTGAGCCGCCGAGGCAGGCCACGCCGCCAGGGGCGACCTGCGGCGCCCGCACCGAGGCAGGGGCAGACCGTGCCGAAGCCGCGTCGCCGGTCAGTCAGCGGTCCAGAGCAGAGGAAGAAGATAAGATGTGGCACTGACATGTGGGTCCTACTAAACCCTAACCCTATGGCATGTGGGACCCACTAACAGAGTGAAGACTACATCCAGTCCATATCTTATTCCTCCAACCAAACAAAAAAGAGGGTCAGAGCCAATCCAACCCAACATTTCTAACCAAACTTGAGAATGGTTGGAGCCGTCCCTAAAACGAGGATCAGCTCTGCTCCGCTCTCCAACCAAACACACGGGTATAGGAACAGAGGTAGTACCACATTTTATAAGCTCTTGAAAAGTGAACAAATTGGCCAATTTTATAAGCTCTTGAAAAGTGAACAAATTGCCCAATGTCTAGTGAAACGCATAAGCATAAACAAAAGAATGAAACATAATTTGGCTCCTCCAGTGCGGGAAGGTCCAAACCATGGACACCCCATTCCAATATGCAGCATAGACTGGTATTGTACTGTACTAGGCAACAGATATTTCATATGGCACAGGAAAGCAAGCAGACTACGCATCGTCAAGATTGCTGCCGGCGACGTCGACGACGAAGCGGTACCGGACGTCGTTGCGCTCGAGCCTCTCGAGCGCCTCGTTCACGTACCCCATCTTCACCACCTCGATCTGCGACGTCACGCCCTTGTCCTGGCAGAACGCCAGCATCTCCTCCGTCTCCTCCACGCTCCCCACGAAGCTTCCCGCGATGGACTTCCTCCCGAGCATCAGCATCGGGCTCAAGAAGCTCAGAGGCTGGCCGATGACGCCCATCACCAGCAGCTTGCCGTCGAGCCCGAGCAGAGCCAGGTAGGGCTCCAGCGGGTGGTGCGCGGGGACGGTGTCGATGACGTAGTCCAGCGTGCCGGCGGCGGCGGCCATGGCCGCGGCGTCGGAGCTGACGAGGTACGCGTCGGCGCCGAGGTGCTCCACGGCCTCGCCGCGCTTCCGGTCCGATGAGCTGATCACGGTCACGTGGTGGCCCATGGCCTTGGCGATCATCACGCCCATGTGGCCGACGCCGCCCAGCCCCAGGATCCCGCCGCGGAGACCCGGCGTGGCGAGGCCGAACCGCTTCAGCGGGCTGTACACCGTCACGCCGGCGCACAGCAGCGGCGCCGCCTGCTCCGGCGCCATCCCCACTGGAATCTTCACTACGAACCTGCAGAGAAAAGAAATCAGATTAGTGCCCACTGATCTTTCCATAGGTCAGCCACGTATGTTTCTGTTGATTGCTTACTTCTGGTCGATGACCATGGCGGAGGAGAAGCCGCCCTGCGTAGGCTTGCCGTCGGGGTAGACGTCGTTGTACGACCAGATCTTCTTGCTGCAGTACTGCTCGTTGCTCGACGTGCAGGGGTGGCACTGGCGGCAGCACCCGACGATGAGGCCGACGCCAACGACGTCGCCAGCGTGGAACTTGCTCACCTCGGCTCCCACCTCCTCCACCTCACCAACCACCTCGTGGCTGCTCTCACCAACAAGATGAAATCAGCCATCAGAAACATGTGCTGTTTTGGATGACGTAGCACTACATACTTCTGAAGAAAAATAAACTATCGCTGGATGACCATCAGTCCTTTTTAAAAAAAACAGATTTTCGAAATGTCCAAAACCGTGAACAGTACATGCTCACTTTGTAAACTAAACCCCAATCTAAAGCCATGCAAGAAAGGTGGCTCTAGAATAACCATTACTAGGTGTGCTACCCCGCGTGTTGTTGCGGGTTTTTTTGGTGAAATTGAAAATAAAAACACTAAAGTAAAATTTGGAAGCAGACACATGTTTTCTTCGTATTCTTACATGTTGAGATAAATAAAAATCAATGTTTTGTAGTGGGGTGTTTGTATATACTTTAACATAGATATATAGATTTTTTTTAGATGGGATGGTGCAAACAATTAAGACGATATGGCTGCACCTTAGGGCGTCTCCAATCGTATGAGCTAGCACTAGCTCTAAGCTGATGAATTTAAACGAGAAAAGAGTGCAACAACTAGCTTAATATTGTGCAGTGAGAGAACAGTGTATTGGGAATTGAACGAGCTTATCTCTTCTCTCCTAGTTAGTCTCTTGTCTTTGCAATGTTTCATGATTAAAAAATTAGTTTCACTAGCTCTAAGCTAGATTGTTGGAGACGTCCTTATGCGGGAACTATACAGTTTAATATAGATATAGAATTAGCAATCAATGCATCTTGGTGGGGTGCTTAGTGGAGGATAACGTGACACGTTGAAAATTAATGGAGTACTTAGTGGAGGGTGACGTGGCGCGCTGCGATAATTAGCAATCAATGCATCTTTGTGGGGGTGCTTGGAGGATGACGGGGAGCGTTGGTGGAGGATGACGTGGCGTGTTGAGGATTAAGAGAATTCCTTAGTGGAGAGCATGCAAGCTAGAGATTTTACTCTACTGATACTGACATCCCCATATTTGCCTAAAATAAAATCATGTACAGTTTGATTGTGACTTTACTGCAGCACGAATACTACTGAAAATCAGGCGATGTGAATCTTTGTATTTGAAGTTCATGAATTGTGTACGTTGTTGATTTCCTTTCATAAACTTTACTCTCTTTTACGTGATGAAAATTATTGTAGTAATAACCGATTATAGTTACAGGAAGAAACGCCGCTTACCCAGGGACCATGGGGTAACGGGACATGCCGAGGTGGTTCTTGGCTTGGTGGATGTCCGTGTGGCAAATCCCACAGTACAAAACCTTGATCGCCACATCTTCAGGGCCAGCCTTCCTGCAGATCGATGGACATACGATTCATAACGAACAAATTCAGTCTCCCTACAGAGAAATTAAATCGAACGCGCAATGATGAAGGTAAACTCCAACATGCACGTACGGAAATTTTCAGATTTGAAGTGTGGCGAAAAAATTCAGATCTGCAGTGTTTTTTTCACCTCAAAGTGTAGGAGTACGGGGACAGGTGGCCGCCGGCGTCCCTCGCTGCCCACCCTACGGCCGTCCTCTCCGACGCGTCGCCGCTGCCGCCCATCGTCGTCGTCGGAGCAACGAGACGCGAGGACAAGTCTCGAGGAACACGGAGGAATTCGCTAGTCCTTCGGAACCGATCGGAGGGAAAATAGTTGATGTTTTTTGGTCGATGCTTCGAGGTGGCATGTGTTTATATACAGGCTGGGCGATTGGAAAACATTATGGTTGCCAGCTGGTGATAGGGGTATTACCTTGTTGTAATAGGAGAGCATCCGCTAGCTGTTACATTACCTCTCCGAGTTGGAAAACAAAACGAGATCCCAAGTTGATTCGTGGAATAAACCAACCCGCGATTCTTTAAGATTCGGATTCAATTTATGTTCACCTTGTTCGGTTGGCAGTGGTGGATGGTAGTCTTGATTTCTTCTCGAGAGAAGAATATTCTTGGCTGATTCTTGATCGATGGCTGGTTCGTTCGGAGAGAAAAGAAATCTTTTACCGGTGGTCGATAAGCCAAGCGAACAAGGCGTAGGTCAGTAAGGGACGCGTAATGTGTACTACCACATTTTGACCTGGAATCCGGATTGGGTTCATTTCTTCAGCGCAGACAACATATTGGCTCGAACAAATACTCTTTTTGCGGGCGCACCTTCGCTTTCGTCTCAAACGACCCTACATGACGGCACACCTGAATTTTGCAATCCCTTTAGTTGATGAGGTTTTCACTTGTGTGGCATTATAAAAAGTTTCTATTACCTGTGTACTATTGAATTGTCTAAAAGATCCTTAGCATTATCACAAAACTTTTCTTTTCAAGCGCAAAATCGACGCTACACCGTGCAGTCCGGATGGAACTTATCCCGGATGTCCGATTCTACCGGGATCCGTGTAATTTTGTCCCTTCCGCGCGTATTTCCTTCCCCGGCAATTTTTTCCCCACGTATTCTGTTCGTAGGGTGCAGATCGACGGGACATAAAGGCCCTTTTGCACAGCTCTCATAACACGGTATGACGACATAAAGTTGTTCCGACTCGCATTGAGCCGCGCGCCTCCTGCCAACGAACGTGCACCGCGCGGACACCTTTTTAACCCTCAAGACCATGGTTTTTTATCCCGACCGACCGAACCGAACCAGCGAGGTCCGGTACCGGTTTACCGGTCCGGTTCGGTCGGGAACCGGCCGGAAACCGGACAAATTCAAATTTGAATTAAACCACGCAGTACAATCGGATCAGACCGATATACCGACCGGTTTGACCTGTATACCGGGCCGGTTCGGTGGTAAACCGGACCAAAAAAGGAAAAACCCGATGCAAAAAAATGGTTCTCCGGACTGAAATAAATGAGAATTTTGACATGAGTTATGTACATTTTAATGTAAAAGATCAAACCAAAGCAACCATGACATAGTCTCATAGACAATTAAATAGTATCATACCCAAATACACTATGACATAGTCTCAACTCTCAAACTCTAGATGTCTCATACACAATCACAATAACATAGTCTCACACGGTCACACAAGACCCAAATACATTACATAGTATCATACCCAAATAGATAATGACATAGTCTCATACACAATTACACATCAATAAAAGTTCAACGTTGAACTTGGAAAGGGAAGACCCCCATTTGGGTCGCTATCTGGTATTCTGCGGTGGACATCACATTGATACCTCGCTCTCGAAGTAGGTTAGCTTTGTAGTCTTGCCAAGTGTAGCCCGTCCACGACGCTGTTGTCTGCCATTCTTGAACTAACATAGTGTAAAAATGGGAGTCTTCCCATTCATACACCCATCTCGTCTCTGGCTGCATGCTCAGGTCAGGTATGTGATAGTGAAAAGACTGGGAGGTATCGCTGTAGGAGGAAGAAGAGTACTGTGGAGTGTCATAATCCGTCGGTCCAACTGTTCTCCTCTGCGATTGCGGTGCTCCATGGTCTTGATCCTGAGTAGCATGTGTGAACTCAGTCTCCCCTGCATTCAACCATAAATCACGAATTCATAATTAGTACTCTGAGTGAGAAACATGTGTGTGTAATGAAAAATGTATGCAGGTGCAATGTATACCTGTGAAACAAACACCTATAGCACCACCACCACCACCACCACCACCACCACCATCATCATCGTCACCGTCACCGTCACCGTCACTGTCATCGTCATCAGCATCATCAGCTGAACTGCTATCTGCAGACTCCTGATATGGTGGACTACGCTGACCATCCCCGTCATCAGTGGAGGTGTCACTAGTCACTGGTTTAGCTGCTTTGCCTTTTCCTCTTGTTTGTATTTGTTGTTGTTGACGCTTCGGGTCACTCATAGTAGCCCTCTTATGCAACATCCTCTTCCCCAGGTGAGTGTTGCCCACATTTCGATGTGCCCAATCACTGATGCACGCATCCCCGGTAGCATCATGTAGATCTGAGTCATTTATATGATCTGTGACAATATGGGACGGGAGAGGGACGTCTCCGTCATCATCATCCTCATCCAGAACTGGACCGTGGTTAGACCTACCATATTCCATCCATTCCCGCAGCGGATTATTGTGCTCATAGAATGAAAGGTGGGCAAATCGGTCAATGAAATCACCTTCGTCATGAACTGGAGGGCCAACAACTTCCGCAAGTCGCAAACGAAGGTTGTAGTTGACATAGACTAGCTTGTTAAGTTTCTTGTGGGACAAGCGATTCCGGACCTTTGTATGCAGCAAGGCAAAAGTACTCCAGTTGCGCTCGCATCCACTGGACGAACAACATTGTGAAACAAGCCGCAAAGCAAGCTTCGTAAGGTTTGGAGTGCTTGATCCAAACAACATCCACCAAGCCGCTGCATGTGCAAAACAAGTATGTAAGTAAAATATTCCAATACAGGAGTAAGAAGATGTTGTGAGGGAATAATTCTTACATGGCGACGTCTTTGGGTCCATCGCCATTTGCCTAGCCATATCGGTGCCAAACTCGCCAACCTGCGTGCAAAACAACTCAGCCTCCTGCAATGCTTGCATTGCCGTCTGGACATTCGTCGTGCGCCCAAATGTATCCTTGAGTCCACGAAACATCTCTTGACTTGGTACCATGGTATATGCATGCTTAGGATTTAGGACAGCAGCTGCAAAATTTAAATCGAGTCAGTTAAGCACAAAGTTAATTATTTTGAAATGTAAAGCATAAAGTTGATACAATCGCACAGGCTTACCTGCACCAACATATGTGCCTATGTACACATCACGAATCATGGCTTCTAGAATCTTATTATACTCGGTCCAAGTGGAAGTATTACGACCGAAGAAAGACTCCATCTCCGCTTTCATATTTTGGAGTTCCATCACCACGTCACAGAGATCGGGCCGCTTGTCCTGATCCGCAAAACGAAGGAACTTGTATACAGGTTGAACTGTGTCAATAATATATTTCAACCCATCCCACCACTTGATACAAGAAAACCGGACTTGCATAAATCTCTCATCCTCGGTGTCCGCCCATTTGCTGTTTAAGAAATCAAGAGATGAAACCCATTGTAGGAACTGCTCACGTTTCTGATATATGCTATCTAGAAACATGTAGTTCGTCCCAAAACGAGTGGCATTCCACTTCACCAACTCACCACTGATGGCGTTTCTCATCATTATATTCAACTGGCCATGATTGTGTAACCAAGATGAAATTCTCTTGCATTGCTTGATTGTGCCAGAATGATCATACCTTTCAATGATATCCTTCAACATCAAATTCACAGTGTGAGCTAGACAAGGTGTCCAAGTGATGTGCTCATACAACTCTCCAAGTCAATGACATGCTTTCTTGTAGTTGGCGTCGTTGTCCGTGACTATATGCACTATATGCTGTCACACCCGATTTTACAAGGAAAACTGAATGCATCTCATATGTGCGCCAGGATCAATTTACACACACATGATAGACAAAACGAGAGTAATACCATTGCTGTAATAAAACGTTCAAGAGTTAAACCAGTATGATATCCATTATTACATCCAGAGAGGTGGACTCGAAGGTCCGAACACCACGATAACTAAGCGACGAGCAGCTCCATCATTGACTTCCACAGGCATGATGACTGGGGGATCCGCATGCCCTAGAACTCCTCGTAGTCACTCCAGTATTCGTCCTCGCCTCCGACGTTCTCCTCTGAACAGCGGTAAGCAAGGGTGAGCACACTTATGGTTGGTGCTCAGCAAGTGGGGGAAAAATGCAAGGCTATCAAGGATAGGCTATGGTTCACAGCGGTAAGCATTTTATAAGTTGGTCAAGTTTTATTAGCAAGCACCTAATTACTAGGTGTAAGTGTATACCAACCCACTAAACCTTAAGAAAAACCTCAAACCAAACCCACAAACCCACGATTTACATTTATCTTCAAGTTTATTAATCATGTGAGGGTCCAAGCCGCTCGTGACCGTGAGCACGGCTGATCGATCAGTTTTCACTCTGCAGAGGTTGTACACTTTACCCACAGCTCGTGTTCCCCATCTTGCCCGGGTTAGCTAGACCCTTAAACACTTCCAAGGTGAGTGGCTAGGGGTCCACTACGAAGCCTTTACAAAGGAAAGAAGAGAAACCAACGACTCGCAACGATTCATGACGGCGGAGCGGACCATAACCCTCCCTAATGGTCGGCACCTTAGCCAAGGTCGCTACCCCAAAAGAACCGGGCTATACCCCTTCAACTCCGGCCCCCTGTGCCCCTCTCAGAAAAGAGCTATCAGCTAACCCACTCTCCTAATTAATTGGCTAAGCCAGAGCCATGTGGACTGTGGTTGTACTGTTATCTTGGGTGGTTCTCCATGTTCCGATTATAAATCAAGTTATCTTGTTTTAAAGCACAAGCACATTATATAAGCAGAACTGGAATGTAAAACATAAACAAAGCATAACCAAACTCATGTAAAGCAAACTAAGCATTTATCTACCCCAAGCATTTGTTTAAACATGGTTGATCAAGGTGTAGTAGTAAAGTATCTAGTCAAGTCCTTAACTAGGTGTTTGCCCATCAGGTTTATGCATAGCAACAGGAATTGTAAACATTGTTTAACATGCAGTGACATAGGTTCAAAAAGATAATGCAGAGGGGGAAAGCCACTTGCCTTCCTCTACAAGCTGGGTGAAATCTTCCTCGAAGACGGGCTCTTCCCGATCACCTCCGACGGGGAGCTCAGACGAAACAGGCACGATATCTACGAGTCAAACATGAACAACAAACAATAAACAAAACAGTACACCAAATAGTAATAAAACTGGTAAATTTACTGTTTAAAAGATTCTACTCGTCGAGACGATCATTTCGGTATATAGAACGCTAAACACGGAGTTAAAATGAAAAAGATATGATTAAAACAGTTTACAGGGGCCTATCTGCAAGAAAACTAAGTTTACGGGGGCTTTTTATAAATAAAATCAGGGTCTAAAACATAATTATAAAATAAAACAGAGGGGTCTAAGTGCAAAAAGGAGTGAAAAGGACCTTTAACACTATCAACCAGGGTAGACAGGGGCTAGATCGTAAAAACCAGGACCTAACCGTAAAGATTCTTAAAGGTGGAAGGACCGGCTTGCAAAAGTTTAAAAGTTCAGGGGCTCTTAAAGAAAAGGGCCGCAGCCGCACCGTGGATCTCAGATCCAACGGCGGACGACGCGTGCGTGCGCCGTGGACCGCGCCGTGCACCCGGTGCACGGGTCCACGCGTGGACCGCCCTTTTAAAACGAAGGGGTATCCGATCCGGGCCATCCGCGCAAGATCCGACGGCCCCGGACGTGCGCGAGCGGGCGCGACGGCGAGCACGCCGGAGTGCGGCGGCGCGCGGCGGGGCTCGCCGGCGCTAGCCCCGGACGGCGCTCCCGGCCATCACTTCGACCACGGATTGGGGCAACTTGCCGCGCCGGCGCTTGCGCACGTGACCATGGGGTCGGGGGGGGGGGGGCGATCGGGCCTCCGCCGGCGGCCGGCACCGTAAGGGGGCGGCGCGGCTACTCCGGCGAGCCCGGGGAGACGATGCCGTGCGCGAAACAAAGGGGAATTGGGCGGGGGGTTTTTGCTCACCGCGTACAGAGGATGACGGCGGGCTCACGGGCGGAGAAGAGGCGGCAGCAGAGGGGCTTGACGGCGGCGGCGGCTCGGGCGGCGCTCGGTGAGCTCGGGGCGCGGGCCGCCACGGGCGTCGGGGACGAAGACCGCGACGCGCATGAGCTTGTCAAGCTCCTGGCGAACCCGAGGATAAGAAAATAGGAGCGGCGGAGGTGGTCCTTCACCGGCGGCGGCGTTTGCACGGCGGTGGCGGGAACCCGAGGCGGCGGCGCGGGGAAATTAGTGCTCGAGCGCGTGTGCTAGCGTGTTGCAGAGGCAAAGGGAGGCGCAGGGGTTCGTGCGCGAGCTTAAATAGGAGCAAAGGGAGGAAGGCGAGGCGGGTAGGGGACGGGACGGCCGGCGGCTTGCCATTGATGGTCGCGGCCATCACGGCTAGGGTTAAAGGATGGAATGAAACTGTCCTAATTGATCACGGGGTGCATGATTGCCTTAATTGACCGCGGGGAGAGGAAAGGAAGGTGGGGAGGCGGCCGGGCGCGACGGGGATCGCGCGGTGGCGCGGGCTCGGGGGGCGGCGGGAGGAAGAAGAAAGGAAAGGGGGGAAAGGGGAGGCCGACGGGCGGGCCCCGGTTGTCGCGGGCCGCGGGGAAAAAAAGAAAAAGGGAAGAGGAGAGGAGTGGGCCGGCGCGGGAGGCTGGTTGGGCCGCTTGGGCCGAAAGGGAGCCGGCGCTGGTTTTTTTTCTTTTTCTTTTTCAAACTTCATTTTCAAACCACTATTCAATTCAAATTCAAATCAAACCTTTCAAACTTTTTCTCAAGAATTTTATAAACTTTTTAGAAACCTCTCAAGCAACCAAAAACCATGCAAGCCAGCTGATGATGCACAAACACTTGTTGTCTCTAAGTTATTTAAATTATATTTAATATTTTAGAGCTCAATTTAAATAGCAATTTAATTTCTTTTAATCCTTAAGACTATTTTAAGTTGCTAAGTGATTTTAGTGATGGAATTTTTAGAGTGTCACAAATCCTACCCCCTTAAAGAGAATCTCGTCCCGAGATTCGGAAGACTTAGAGAACAGCTGAGGAAAATCTTCCTTGAGTTCATCCTCTCTTTCCCAAGTTGCCTCTTCCTCAGTATGATGACTCCACTGCACTTTACACATTCTGATGATCTTACTCCTGGTAACTCTTTCTGACACATCCAAGATCTTAACAGGGTATTCTTTGTATGTCGAGTCATTCTCCATTTGAATATCCTCTAACTCGTACTTGGTTCTATCCTAACCTCACTTGTACATTTCTTCAGCTGTGATACATGAAACACATCATGAACTCCTGATAACTGTGCTGGCAACTCTAACTGGTATGCTACTTCTCCTTTCCGTTCCAAAATTTTGAAAGGTCCGATGAATCGAGGTGATAACTTCCCTCTAACATTAAACCTTCGTAATCCCCGAATAGGTGACACTCTGAGGTATGTATAGTCACCGACTTCCAAAATCACCTCTCTTCTCCGAGGATCAGCATAACTCTTCTGACGTGACTGTGCTGCTTTAAGATTCTCCCTTATGATTTCAACTTGCTTTTCTGCTTCCCGTATGCTATCTGGCCCAAAGAGTTGTCTTTCACTAGTCTGATTCCAAAACAACGGTGTTCTACACTTCCTTCCATACAAAGCTTCAAAAGGTGCCATTTTGATGCTGGACTGATAGCTGTTGTTATAAGCAAACTCTGCATAAGGCAAGCTCTTATCCCAACTGCCACTGTTCTTTAACGCACAAGCTCTCAACATATCCTCAAGTATCTGATTTGTTCTCTCCGTCTGCCCATCTGTCTGAGGATGGTATGCTGAGCTGAAGTTTAAATCGTATCCATGGATTCATGCAACTTCTGCCAAAACCGTGAAGTGAACAGTGTGCCTCGATCTGACACTATCTTCTTCGGTACCCCGTGCAAACACACTATCCTTGAATTATACAACTCAGCTAGCTTCACTCCTGTATAGGTCGTCTTCACTGGGATAAAGTGCGCTACCTTGGTTAATCTATCCACAATAACCCAAATAGAGTCATACCCATCACGAGTACGAGGTAATCCCACTATGAAATCCATACCGATTTCTTCCCATTTCCACTCAGGTACCTTCAGAGGCTGAAGCAATCCTGCTGGCCTTTGATACTCAGCCTTCACTCTTTGACACACATCACACAAAGCTACATGAGCTGCTACATCTTTCTTCATCCCATACCACCAGTATCTCTGCTTCAAGTCCTGATACATCTTGGTACTTCCAGGGTGTATAGAGTAAGCTGAATCATGTGCTTCCTTCAAGATAGCTTCTCTCAACTCCTTGATCTCAGGTACACAGATTCTCGTTCTTAAACCACACTTTGTTCCTTGCTCATCTTCTCTCGAATTCGGAACTTTGCCTAACTTAATCAACTTCCCCGTATTCTCGCAATCTTGTCATCGATCAACTGTCCTTTCCTGATATCCTGCTCAAGTGTCGACTCAATCTCTAATGTCAAAGTCTCACTCGAAGCAACCATTCCCAAGTTAAGCTGTGCCATCTCCCAACATAGCTCCTGAGGTAACAGGTGTCCTATCAGCATGCTAGTCTGTCCCTTCCGACTCAAAGCATCTGCCACAACATTTGCCTTTCCTGGATGGTACTGGATATCCAAATCATAATCTTTGATTAACTCTAACCATCTTCTTTGCCTCAAATTCAAATCCTTCTGAGTAAAGATATACTTCAGACTCTTATGGTCAGTAAAGATCTTGCACTTGTTCCCAATCATGTAATGTCTCCAAATCTTCAATGCGTGAACAACCGCAGCTAACTCAAGATCATGAGTAGGGTAGTTCTGTTCATGTTTCCTCAACTGTCTTGAAGCATAAGCTACTACCTTTCCTTCTTGCATTAACACACATCTCAAACCTTGCCGAGAGGCATCACAGTATTGTGTATGTCTGGCATGATCAACACAGGTGCTGTGGTCAGCCTCTTCTTCAATTCCTCAAAGCTAGCCTGACACTTCTCATCCCACTTGAATTCTCTTCCTTTCTCGAGCAGAGTGGTAAGTGGCTTCACTATCTTAGAAAATCCTTCAATGAACCTCCGATAGTATCCTGCAAGTCCAAGGAAACTTCTGATCTCTGGCACATTCTTAGGCGGACTCCAGTTCAATACATCTCGAACTTTGCTTGGATCAACTGCTATGCCTCCATCTGTAATGATGTGTCCGAGAAAAGAGACCTCCTTCAACCAGAAAGCACACTTGCTGAACTTGGCATACAGCTGATGTTCCCGTAGCTTCTGTAACACAAGCCTCAGATGTTCTTCATGTTCTTCCTCATTCCGAGAAAATACCAATATGTCATCAATGAATACCACAACGAACTTATCCAGATACTCCATGAATACCTTGTTCATCAAATACATAAAGTATGCTGGTGCATTGGTCAGGCCAAAGAACATCACAGTGAACTCATATAACCCGTATCTAGATGTGAATGTTGTCTTTGGTATATCCTCCACTCGGATTTTTAACTGGTGATAACCTGATCTAAGATCTACCTTAGAGAAGGCCTTAGCTCCTCTCATCTGATCAAATAAATCCTCAATCTGAGGTAAAGGGTATTTATTCTTGATAGTAACCTCATTAAGTGATCGATAGTCTATACACAACCTCCTAGATCCATCCTTTTTATCAACGAAGAGTGTGGGGGCTCCCCATGGTGATGAACTAGGACGGATAAACCCTTTACTAAGTAGTTCTTCGATTTGTTTCTTTAATTCAGCTAGATCTTTAACATCCATTCTATATGGTCTTTTACATATGGGAGCAAGTACCGGTATAAGTTCAATACTAAATTCAATGTCACGATCGGGTGGCATACCCGGCAAATCCTCCGGAAACACATCCGGAATTCATTCACTATCCTTATATCCTCCAAGGCCTTGCCTTCAACAGAGTTCACAACTCCTTTGCTAGATGAGGGTGCACTCACATATTCTACTCTCTCCCCTTGAGGACCGGTTAACAGCACTGACCTCTTCCGACACTGGATAACTCCATCACAACTCTTTAACCAATCCATACCAAGAATGACATCTATTCCCCATGACTTTAGAACTACCAGATTAGCAAGAAAGTCTACCCCCATGATATTAATCTTTACTTGTGGGCATATATGACCAGTTTTCATTTCTCCCCCAGGAGTGCTAACTATCAGTGGGTTCTTCATTGTGCTCATAGATAAGTTATATTTTGCCACAAATTGATCGGTTATGAATGAATGTGATGCTCCCGAATCAAATAATACGGTAGCAGGTACGAGTTGACGAAAAACGTACCCAATACGACGTCGGCATCATTCCGAGCTTGCTCCACCGATACATGATTAACTCGGCCACGCACATGACTCTGCCGGCCTCTCTTCTTGCCGGGTGTCCGTGGAGTACGAGCTCGCGAAGATGGCTGCCCGCTCCTGTTTCCATTGTCTCTCTGCGGAGTTTGCATCACCCTCTTGGGACAATTGTTGGCATAATGCCCCAGCTCTCCACACTTGAAGCATCCACCAGGCTGAACAGGGTTGGTGTTTCTGACAGGTGCCCCAGAGTTATTACTAGGACGACTCAGCTGAGGGGTAGGAGCTCTGGGTGTCTGAGGATTGAAGCGTTGTGGCTGAAACGAGCGCCGCAGCTCGCATGTTCGGTGGATACCTCCCGGCTTGACCACCGGACGATATGGAGTCGAGCTCGCCGAGAACCGTAACGGGGACGGGTGTTGTCGCTAGATCGCCCATGAGACCGAAACTTGCGTTTTCGTTCACCCATCTCCTTTCTCTTGCTTTCCGGCCCAATAACTTTGTTCACCGGCGTACGAAAGTCCGGGAAGATGTGACTGCGGTTGATAGTTTAAAGGACCAATCAAGCCATCCAGGAACCTTTCCCCGCCTCTTTGGATCGGTGTTGACTTCATCGGGTGCATAGCGTGACAAGTGAGTGAACTTGTCCGGATACTCGATCACCGACATATTGCCTTGCCTCGGTGACAAGAACTCCCTCTCGCTTAAGCTTGAGAACCCCCGAAGGAATGTGGTAAGTACGGAAGTTGTCACGGAACTCCCGCCAAGTGATGTTCTTCTCGTTGGGATGAGCGAGTTGAGTACGCATCCCACCAATGCGCGGCCCCGCCCCACAAGTCTTCCAGCAGCATACAGGACCATCTCCCTGTCAGTGCATTGCACGATCTCCAGCTTCTTAGTGATAGTTTTCAGCCAGTCGTCAGCATCCAGTGGATCAGACGAGTGGGAAAACGTAGGGGGATGGTGGCTCATGAACTCCTTATGCCTGTACCTTGGTGGCGGGGGTGGCGGAGGGATCGGCTGTGGTGGCTGGTTCTGTTGAGCTTGCATCTGCTGCACTGTGTTGGTAAGATTCTGAATAAGTTGCATCTGCGCTGCCAGAAACTGCTGCATGTTTGGGTCCATTGCTTGGTTGATCGGTGGAGGTGGTGCTGGGTTTTGCTGATTTGCGATATGTGCCCGAATCACAGGCGGCACGTCTTGACCTCCTCCGGACCTGGTGTTTACCATCTGACCGTTAGAAAAATCATATCTCAGATAATTGTACTTGAATCATTGCATAAGAGGATAACTCAAAATAAAATAACAGCATGTTCTTCAGTTAAGACAGATTCTGTTGCCCTCAAAGAATTATGTACAACTTTCTGTGTAATTATCAAATGACCACGAATTTTTACCAGATTATGATGTATAAAATTATGGAACCATCCCAACTAGAATCACCTCATTTGGACATCTATATCTCGAGATAAAATTCAAACAGTACAGCTATATCAACAGAAATTTACAGATTCTGACTTGTTCATTACTTCGTGCATAACTCCCAGAATATGTATTGTATACCATTGAATTTTTGACAGAAATTCATCCTCTAAATTTGTGAACTAACCCAACTGGTTTCATGTCATTTGGAGTTCTGTAGCTTGAGTTATAAACAAAACATTACTGGTATGTCATATGACTGCGAAAACAGATTTGATCCAATCAAACTTGCATAAGAGATTAAGCAATGACAACCGATGAAACCCAAACCATTCTTTAATTAACTTAAACATTCAGATTGCATAGTGGCCATCACTCCACCATACAATTTACAATCAAGCAAAGATCCAACTCAAGCATGTTTGCAAACAGCATTCATTATTACAAGCAATTACGTTCACGCAGGAACGATCTAACGAAAGGTAAATGATAAGGGCGAGTATCCTAGGATCCTAGCCAAGACGAGTAGTAGCTTCATCGGTGCCGTAACGGAGCCTCTTGCGCAGAGGGGAAGCTGTAGTCCGATATGGCATGACTTCCTGAGGGAGTCGCTGTCCTGCCAGTTGTGCTTCCAGACGTGCTATCTTCGCCTGTGCAGCCTGCAACTCTTCATGATACTTGTTTATCTCCAAAGTTGCTCCCTCCAGATCTGTGTTCAGAGCAGCAGTCACCCGTGCCAAGACGTCGATGCGATCATTGCCTCCTGCTGGCACCACAGTCACTTCTGTGCCACTTGCACGTCGAGGCACATGGCGGTACTCCGATTGGAACAACTGCACCCGATTTGCATTGCAGATCGACCAGAGTGCCCTCCTTGCTACATCATTCACCGCAGCATCATCCGTGGAAAACTGAGTTGTGCTATGGTGAGATGAGCGATACCTCCATCCTTCTGTATCATTTAGAGGCTTCCTGATGTAAACTCTGCAGGTGTAGTAGTCCCTCATTCCCGGCTCACTGAAGTGCTTAGTCACATAGAGAGGCCTTATGGTATATCCCGTGGTACCTCGGAACATCCCACGAAGAATGCGAGACCCGCCCATTCTCGGCTTCGGTAGAATGTTTGTGGTATTCTGCTCCATGATAGCGGGGGTTTTCATCCTCATCTTCCTCCGGGTTGCCAACAGCATTGTCACCATCATCCTCACCCACACTGTCATCACTGGAGTCATCCGGGTCACCTCCTTCACCATCAGGCGCTGGATCAACAGGTGCAGGGGGTGCTTCCTCATTGGCTACAGGCGCCGGTGGGATCACAATGTCCCCACAGCGTCTGCCTCCAGTACGGTGCCATCGTACAGCTGTGGCTGTTCCAATGGCTCATCTGGCTCCTGCTCCTCCATCTCAACCTCTTCAGGATCCTCCTCTTCTGGTTTCGGCTGAACCTCCTCTGGGTCTTCCTCCACTTCAACCTCTGGCTGTAACTCCTCCGGTTCCTCCTCAACATCCTCAAGACGATGGCGAGGGGCCGCTGCTCCCGGAAGGAAAGCGCCCACCGGTGCTCTTGCGAGGGGTCATGTAGGTTCGGCCATCCGTCAAAGCAAAAGCCGATCTCGGAGTATAGAATAAATCAAAATGACAGTTTAAAATGATAAACAAAAATTAAATTAGATTTTTAATGCGTAAATAAGATGATTTGAAACATGATAAGGTTCTCTAGAACATGAATCCTTAATTTCGTCCATTTCTAACTAAGGCTGCGACCTACAGTCATCACGGCTCTGGTACCACTTTGTCACACCCGATTTTACAAGGAAAACCGAATGCATCTCATATGTGCGCCAGGATCAATTTACACACACATGATAGACAAAACGAGAGTAATACCATTGCTGTAATAAAATGTTCAAGAGTTAAACCAGTATGATATCCATTATTACATCCAGAGAGGTGGACTCGAAGGTCCGAACACCACGATAACTAAGCGACGAGCAGCTCCATCATTGACTTCCACAGGCATGATGACTAGGGGATCCGCATGCCGTAGAACTCCTCGTAGTCACTCCAGTATTCGTCCTCGCCTCTGACGTTCTCCTCTGAACAGCGGTAAGCAAGGGTGAGCACACTTATGGTTGGTGCTCAGCAAGTGGGGGAAACAATGCAAGGCTATCAAGGATAGGCTATGGTTCACAGCGGTAAGCATTTTATAAGTTGGTCAAGTTTTATTAGCAAGCACCTAATTACTAGGTGTAAGTGTATACCAACCCACTTAACCTTAAGAAAAACCTCAAACCAAACCCACAAACGCACGATTTACATTTATCTTCAAGTTTATTAATCATGTGAGGGTCCAAGCCGCTCGTGACCGTGAGCACGACTGATTGATCAGTTTTCACTCTGCAGAGGTTGTACACTTTACCCACAGCTCGTGTTCCCCATCTTGCCCAGGTTAGCTAGACCCTTAAACACTTCCAAGGTGAGTGGCTAGGGGTCCACTACGAAGCCTTTACAAAGGAAAGAAGAGAAACCAACAGCTCGCAACAGTTACAGCAGCGGAGCGGACCATAACCCTCCCTAATGGTCAGCACCTTAGCCAAGGCTGCTACCCCAAAAGAACCGGGCTATACCCCTTCAACTCGGCCCCCTGTGCCCCTCTCAGAAAAGAGCTATCAGCTAACCCACTCTCCTAATTAATTGGCTAAGCCAGAGCCATGTGGATTGTGGTTGTACTGTTATCTTGGGTGGTTCTCCATGTTCCGATTATAAATCAAGTTATCTTGTTTTAAAGCACAAGCACATTATATAAGCGAATCGGAATGTAAAACATAAACAAAGCATAACCAAACTCATGTAAAGCAAACTAAGCATTTATCTACCCCAAGCATTTGTTTAAACATGGTTGATCAAGGTGTAGTAGTAAAGTATCTAGTCAAGTCCTTAACTAGGTGTTTGCCCATCAGGTTTATGCATAGCAATAGGAATTGTAAACATTGTTTAACATGCAGTGACATAGGTTCAAAAAGATAATGCAGAGGGGGAAAGCCACTTGCCTTCCTCTACAAGCTGGGTGAAATCTTCCTCGAAGACAGGCTCTTCCTGATCACCTCCGACAGGGAGCTCAGACGAAACAGGCACGATATCTACGAGTCAAACATGAACAACAAACAATAAACAAAACAGTACACCAAATAGTAATAAAACTGGTAAATTTACTGTTTAAAAGATTCTACTCGTCGAGACGATCATTTCGGTATATAGAACGCTAAACACGGAGTTAAAATGAAAAAGATATGATTAAAACAGTTTACAGGGGCCTATCTGCAAGAAAACTAAGTTTACAGGGCTTTTTATAAATAAAATCAGGGTCTAAAACATAATTATAAAATAAAACAGAGGGGTCTAAGTGCAAAAAGGAGTGAAAAGGACCTTTAACACTATCAACCAGGGTAGACAGGGGCTAGATCGTAAAAACCAGGACCTAACCGTAAAGATTCTTAAAGGTGGAAGGACCGGCTTGCAAAAGTTTAAAAGTTCAGGGGCTCTTAAAGAAAAGGGCCGCAGCCGCACCGTGGATCTCAGATCCAACGGCGGACGACGCGTGCGTGCGCCGTGGACCGCGCCGTGCACCCGGTGCACGGGTCCACGGTGGACCGCCCTTTTAAAACGAAGGGGTATCTGATCTGGGCCATCCGCGCAAGATCCGACGGCCCTGGACGTGCGCGAGCGGGCGCGGCGGCGAGCACGTCGGAGTGCGGCGGCGCGCGGCGAGGGGCTCGCCGGCGCTAGCCCCGGACGGCGCTCCCGGCCATCACTTCGACCACGGATTGGGGCAACTTGCTGCGCGGCGGCGCTTGCGCACGTGACCATGGGGTCGGGGGGGCGATCGGGCCTCACCGGCGGCCGGCACCGTAAGGGGGCGGCGCGGCTACTCCGGCGAGCCCGGGGAGACGATGCCGTGCGCGAAACAAAGGGGAATTGGGCGGGGGTTTTTGCTCACCGCGTACAGAGGATGACAGCGGGCTCACGGGCGGAGAAGAGGCGGCAGCAGAGGGGCTCAACGACGGCGGCGGTGTCGGTGTTTTAGACCGGCAACCTACTACGGGGAGTACCCGAAGTAGATGAATGTGACTCGCCGAGATCGGTAACTCGAAGGAAGAGGCACGTGGCACACAATTTAGACAGGTTCGGGCCGCGAGGTGCGTAATACCCTACGTCTCGTATGCCGCGTAGCTCGGATTGATAGGGCACGGTTACGGGATGGTGCAACGGTGCGCCGTGGGTTGAGATTGGATGAGGTGATCCCGAGATCGGTCCCCTGCCTCGCCTTATATAGTCGGGAGGCGGGGTTACAAGTCGGAGTAGGGAAGGAGTACTAGTCGAGTACGTCTAGGAGACCTCTACACGGTGCGGAACGTGTACGAGTCCTAACCGAGTACTACTCTCGTGTTGTCCTTGTGCTCCACGCCTTCGGTGCCGTGTAGCGCAAGCCGGGTAGTCCCAGGGGCCCACCGAGTAGTCGGTCCTGGTACCCACCGAGGTAGTGGGCCCAGGGAGGTCCATACGACAAGCCCCCGAGTACTTTGTAGTCGAGAAGGATAGCTTCAAGTAGTCTTGAAGGCCTTAACAAGTAGTCCCCAAGCGTCCCTGAGTGCTACAAGTCAAAAGTCCTCAAGAGTAGTCGAAGCATCCCGAGGCTGGAATGTACCCCAGCTGATGTTTGAGCAACCTTGAAGTCTTCTCGAGTAGTCCCAAGCGTCCTTGAAATCTGCCTTCGAAGGTCTTCAAAAATGCCTGCCTTGTCTTGAAGCCGGAGCCGTCAAGAAGATGCGATTTGCAGAACCGCCATCCACGTGGAGTAGCCCCCGAGCCTCGAGCCGCGGGCTCTGGCTGAGGATCTATCCGAAGTCTTGGCGAGAAAATCCCGAAAAATCCGGAGAGAAAAAACCGAAGGACACGTGGCACGGAGCCCCCGAGCCTTGAGTCGAGTACTTCCTCTCGAATTGAAGGGTCTTCTTGAAAAAATGTGTCCTGAGATGCTCTTGAGACTAGCCGCGTCCCAGGTAGTCGAGTAGAACTAGCCGAGCCCCCGAGATGAGGCGCGTCGACTAGTAGAATACGAAGAGTCACGCGCAGCCACTGAGTCAGCCGCGCGTGGACTTACTCAGCCGCCCGTTACGGAGGCGTTTTGGCTTATAAATACAAGCCGAAACCCTTAGGGTTTTTCACCCAAGTGAGCCGCAGCCGAAGTCCAGCCCCCACTGTCGAAGAACTTCTGGCGCAGCTGGAGCGCCAGCCCCCTGCCCCAGAAGGGAGCAGAGTACCCGCGACCGCCGCCGTTGAAGAGGTGGAAGCCGCAGGGGCGCAGAAAACTTCTGCGCCGGCCGCCGCCGCCGTGGAGGAGGCGGTAGTCGGAGAGGCGGAGGAAGAAACGCCCGCCGAGGGTGGACTGGTTGATATCGCCAGCATCCTCGGTGCTCCGGCCGTGACTATCGTCCGGTCGAACTTGTAAGTAGCATACCTTCATGAGTAGTACTCATTGTAGTAGTCGATTTTATCTGACGATCCTCTGTGGATACTTGTGCAGAAAATCCACGGACTTGAGCTGGGACGGAGAGGAGCCCACGGCGACAGAAGCAGAAAAGGCCGCGCCGCCCGTCGAGGAGCCCGCTCCAGAAGCCCAAGCCGCGACCGAGCCCCCGGTGCCGCCGAAGCGCCGGCGCGCAGGCGGTCGTAGTCGAAGGTGAGTACTCCTCCTGAAGCTATATAGCCTCAAAAAGAGTAGTCGTATATACTGATGCACGTTTTCCTTGGTGACAGGCGCCGAAGGAGGTGACATCCCTGCAGGGGTGCCCATGCAGGAGTTGACACCAGAAGCCCCAGAGGCCGCGGTAGGAGCCCCCGAGCCCATGGGGGAAACCGTCGAAAAGTCCGCCGAGGGGGAGGCGACTACCACGTCGCCAGGGGTTGCCCTGGAGGTGGCAATCCGATCTCCCGAGATCCAAGACGCGGAGCCTATCCGCTCGGCGCCAATGACGGAGGCTACGTCGAGTAGCCGTGGCGGGATTGAGCTGCTTGCCGACGATCTCGTCGAGCCGGCGGTGTTGGCGCGCGCATCCGGAGGCGATGCGGCGAGCCGAACAGTGGATGAAGGTACGTGGCCGTTGCCTCCCTAGTAGTCAGCCCTGAGTACTCTGCTTGACTTGAACTTGTCTTGTGCAGGACGTCGCGGAGCGATCCCGCGAGAAGTCGAATCTACTGCAAGGCTACGGCGACACGGTACTGCGAGCTGAAGCCCTGGAGGAGCAGCTCATGAAGTCGAGGAAGCACGCGGCCGCCATGCAGTCGAAGCTTGGCGCGCCTTCGCCAAGTACCACAACGATGTGATGGACTTGCGGGCGAAGGGCGACGAGCCGGTGCGGAAGAACAAAGGCCTCCGCAACAAGAATAAAGGTATGGCTCTTGACTTGTCGGGTACTTGTTGGGAGTCATCAAGCTCGACCCGTTGTTGTGTTCGGTGTTGCGAACTCGAAGGCCGGGTGGAGCGACCGAAAGGCTCGGAGGTCGGCATGAAGAATCTCTTCTACGGGAGCAAGAAGCCCGCCGGTACTTGAACTCGACTACAAGGAGCGGCCTTCGAGTGCGAGAAGCACATGGAGTTGCGAATTGCATCGATAGAGACCTCGTCAATCGCTACAAATCTTTGCGAAGTTGAACGAAGATCGCGAGGCGCTCCGGGCCCGGTCGAAGGACCTTGAAGAGGCGCCCTCCCGATCGCGAGGCTCCCGGTGCCGCACCCGGACGACCCCAAGATCGCTCCGTTGGCGGATCGACTTCGTGAGGCGCCAAGCCCGGTGGCCGCCTACGTGAAGCACATGGCCAAGTCAATCCCGAAGCGAGGCCGGCCTTCATGAAGTCGTACTTCCCGAAGGCCCCGGTGGAGGTAGTCGCCCGGCGGGGGTAGCCGCCAACCTCGGGATGAGCAAGACGCGAGTTGCCGGAGCGAGATGGCTCCCATCGCGGAGCGAGTAGCCGATAAGTTGAACCTCCGGTAGCCCCGCATAGATAGCTAGTAGCCGTAGTTGTATAGGAAACGCTTGTAATGAACTTTTTCATATATCAATGAAATGTGATGTTCCATCAATGAGTACTCGTAACCGCGATCTCGAAGTGCGGAGCGCCCATCATGGAGTAGGTGCGAGTAGTAGTACTCGGCTTAGTAGTCCCGTCGCGAGGGAGTAGACAAGAAAGAAGTTGATGAACAATCAAACTTTATTACCGAAGAAGTACACACGGGTGGCCGTGGCCGTAGTTACAAGGAGTCGCCCGGACCCGAAGGCCGCTTACGGTCGAGTAGTACCGGAGCGGGTAGCCGCTTACGGTGAGTGATCCGTAGGTAGCCGTGTAGGCCGGATCGCGATCCGTAAGTAGCCGTGCGGGGCCGGATCTTGTAGTGTGGTCTCTTGGTAGACCGCTGCTAGAGTCCTTGATGCTCGTTGCGGCCCGTGGTCCGTAGCTAGCCGCCGGGCCGGGACACCGGAGGAGAGTAGTCCGAGACTTGGAGCCGGGACCGGAGGGTCGCTCGCGGCAAGGGGAGTTGATGAAGTCGTGTAGACATGAACCCCGGAGTAGTCGTGTAGACTAGGCGTAGAATCGACGGAGCCGGTCGACGTTCCACGAGTTGTTGACTTCTTCGCCTTCAAGTGTTTGGAGGCGGTAGGAGCCTGGCCGGTCACCTTGGCCACGGTGAAGGGGCCTTCCCGTGGGGAGCCGAGCTTGTGAAGTCCTTCCGTGTTCGGGATACGGCGGAGGACAAGATCTCCAACGTTGAAGGAGCGTTCCTTGACGTTGCGATCGTGGTAGCGTCGGATACCCTCCGTGGTACCTTGCTTGATTGGACGAGGGCGGCACGGCGAGCTTCTTCGAGGCCGTCGATATCAACTCGTCTGTCGTCCTCCGAGACGCCTTCGTCGTAGTGCTCCACCGCCGGCGAGTTCCATATGACGTCGGCGGGGAGGATGGCTTCGCAGCCATAGACCGGAAGTAGGGGGATTGCCCCGTTGGCTTGGATGGTTGAGTCCGCAGCCCCCAGAGTGCGTTGGGTAGTTCCTTGATCCACTTGCCCCCTTTTGAGTTAGCAGCGTCGTGTAGCCGCTTCTTGAGGGCGTCGAGCACCATCCCATTGGCGCGCTCGACTTGTCCGTTGGCCCGTGGGTGGGCGACGGAGACGTATCTGACGTCGATCCCGCTGTTCTCGCAGTACTCCCAGAACTGGTGGTTGTTGAAGTTGGACCCCAGGTCTGTGATGATGCGGTGGGGTAGCCCGTAGCGGTGTACAAGTTCATCCAGGAAGTCGAGTACTCGTCCGCTTTGGGGCATGTGACCGGCTTGACCTCGATCCACTTGGTGAACTTGTCGATAGCCACCGGTACCCTCGTTGAATCCTCCCCGGCGCGGTTGGCGGTGGCCCAATCATGTCGAGCCCCCGGCGGGCAAAGGGCCGGGTTGGCGGTATGGTGACTAGCTTGTAGGCTGGGACGTGTTGCTGCTTGGCGAAGAACTGACATCCTTGGCACCTTCGACGAGTTCTTCGGCATCGCCCGGGGGCGTGGGCCGCAGAAGGCTCGCCGGAAGGCCTTGCCCGACCGGCGTGCGTGAGGACGCGTGGTTGCCGCGACGCCCTTGTGGATCTCCTCCAAGATGTCCTTGCCTTCATCGCGAGGGACGCACTTCATGAGTACTCCGGAAGATGCGCCTCGCTTGTAAAGCTCGTCGCCGACGAGGACGTAAGACTTGGCGCGGCGGATGAGTTGTTCGAGTGCGTTTTTTGTCGGAGGGGACCTTCTCGCTCGCCCGAGGTAGTCGATGAAGGGTTGCCTCCGGTCCACGTCGATCATCATGACCTCTGTCCCGGTGGGTGGTTAGCCGGGACAAGTGGTCGGTGGCGCCGGCTCCGGATGGATGGCGCGTGAAGCTCATGGACGAAGACGCCCGCGGGTACTTGGGCGCGGGTGGATCCGAGCTTCGAGAGGACGTCCGCCGCAACGTTGTTGTCGCGGACGATGTGATGGAACTCGAGACCATAGAATTTGTTCTCGAGCTTGCGGACTTCTAGGCGATGGCGTCCATGTTCTCCTTGTTGCGGTCCCGGTGACTTGTTGACTTGGTTGATGACCACGCGGAGTCGCCGTAGACTAGTAGCCGCTTGATGCCAAGTGAAGCCGCGAGGCGGAGCCCATGTAGGAGAGCTTCGTACTCGGCTTCATTGTTCGAGACCTTCCGGAAGATGCGGGACGTACTTTAGTTGTTCGCCCGTTGGAGAGATCGGGGAGCACTCCGCGCCCGCGCCCTCGAGGTTGAGTGAGCCGTCAAAGTACATCACCCAATGCTCCGCCGCACGGTGGGAGCGGGTAGCCGGTTCTCCCGCCACTCGCCATGAAGTCGACTAGAGCTTGCGACTTGATGGCGTGCGTGGCTTGAAGTCGATGGTGAGGGCGCCGAGCTCGACGGCCCATTTGGAGATCCTTCCGGTGGCGTCGGGTTCCTCGGGATGTCGCCGAGCGGGTAGTCGGTGACGACGGAAACCGAGTACTCCCGGAAGTAGTGTCGTAGCTTCCGCGAGGTGATGAGTAGAGCGTACGAAGCTTCCGCACGGCCGGTAGCGAGCCTTGGACTCGATAGAACCTCGGCCGACGAAGTAGACTAGGCGCCGGACCGGGTAGGCGTGGCCGTCTTCCCCGCCGCTCGACAACGATGGCGATGCGACCACGTGAGTAGTCGCGGCAAGGTAGAGCGATGGCGCTCGCCCTTGTAGGGAGCCGTGAGGACCGGCGGCTTCGACAGGAAGTCCTTGAGCCGGGCAAGGGCTTGGTCCGCCTCTGCGTCCACACGAACTTCTCGTGGTGCTTGAGTAGTTTGAAGAAGGGGAGACCCCGTTCTCCTAGCTTCGAGATGAATCCGTTCAATGCCGCCATGCACCCCGTCGGCTTCGGACGTCCTTGATGCTCGTGGGAGCTTTCATGCCGGTGATGGCGGAGATCTTCTCGGGGTTGGCTTCGATGCCGCGGCGGGCGATGATGAAGCCGAGTAGTTTACCCGAAGGTACGCCGAAGACACACTTGTTCGGGTTGAGCTTCCAGCGGTACTCGCGTAGTGATGCGAAGGTCTGTTCAAGGTCGTCGATGAGGGTACTGGAGTCCCTGGTTTTGACAACCACGTCATCCACGTATGCCTCGACGTTCTTGTTGAGTTGCCGCTTGAAGCAGGCCTGGATGGCCCGTTGATAGGTAGCGCCGGCGTTCTTCAGCCCGAATGACATGGTCGTGTAGCAAGACGCGCCAAACGGGGTAATGAACGCGGTCTTCTCCCTGGTCCTCTTCCTTGATTGCGATCCGGTGGTACCGGAGTAGCGGTCGAGGAAGCAGAGCGAGTCGCGGCCCGCCGTGGAGTCGATGACTTGATCAATCCGCGGCAACCCGAAGGGGTCCTTGGGGCAGTGCTTGTTGAGGTCGGTGTAGTCGACACACATCCTCCACTCGTTCGAGTTCTTCTTGCGGACGAGGACGGGGTTGGCGAGCCACTCAGGATGGAAGACTTCTCTGATGAAGCCAGCAGCAAGTAGCTTGGCGAGCTCCTTCTTGATGGCGTCCCGTCTGTCGTCGGCGAAGCGTCGGAGGTGCTGTCGCTTGGGGGTGGCCTTTGGGTCGACGTTGAGGCGGTGCTCGATCGGCTCCCGGGCAATCCCGGCATGTCCGTCGGCTTCCACGCGAAGATGTCGCGGTTAGCCCGAAGGAAGCTGATGAGCGCGTCTTCCTATTTGGGGTTGAGGCCGGCCCCGATGGTGGTGGTCTTGGTGGGGTCGCCTGTTCCGAGGTCGACCGACTTGACGAGTACCTCCTCAGGTGGCTGAGGCTTGTTGGCGGCTCGTCGGACTTCTTCCGGGATGTCGAGTTCGCTTGTGGCAAGCTTCTTCGACGCGGCGTAGACCTCCATCATTGGGGTGGGTACTTGATTTGTTGAAGCGATCACCACGGCCTCTGTATCGCAGTCGTGAGAGATCTTCAAGTCCCCTTGGAGGGAGAGTACGCCAGCTGGACTTGGCATTTTGAGTACCAAGTATGTGTAGTGGGGCACCGCCATGAACTTGGCGATGGCCGGTCCGCCGAGGATGGCATGGTAGGAAGTCTCGATATCCGCGACCTCGAACTTGATGTACTCGGTGCGGTAGTTGTCGCGAGACGCCCCGAAGGTAATCGGCGGTACCACCGAGCCTAGTGGGATAGCCGCGTGGCTCCGGGACGATGCCGTAGAAAGGCATGCTTGCTCTTGTCGAGCATGGGGGTGACGTCAAGGTTCATCTTCTTCGAGTCTTGGTGAAGAGGACGTTGAGCCCGCTTCCGCCGTCGATGAGCACCTTGTTGAGCTTAGAGCCCGCCACCGTTGGTTTCGGGACGAGAGGGAGACGTCCCGGTTCGAAGAAGCCGGTCCATTGGTCCGCGCGGGAGAAGGTAATGGGTGTCTCGACCACCCGAGAGGGGTCATAACCGCCGGTTCAATGGACATCACTTCACGGCGAGTAGCCTTCGCTCCCGCCGTCGGGTAGTCCGCCGAAGAGGACGTTGACGGTCTTCTCGGGTTCTTGGAAGTCGTCGCCGTCCTTCTTCTTGTTCTTCTGATCGTGAGGGTGCGGTGGCTCCGGCGTATCCTTGAGTGCATGCCTGAGCTGGTAGCATTTCTCAGTAGTGTGGTTGTCGTTCGGGTGCCACGGGCACTTCTCCTTCAGCAGGTCTTTGAACCCGCCGGAATTCTTCTTCGAGTTCCCTTTCGGAGGGCGCTGGATAGCCGCGACGGTGTTGTCTGGCTTGCGCTTGCGGTTGGAACCCGAGAAGTTGTTGTTGTTGTTGTTGTTGTTGTGGCCGCCTTGGTTTGGATTGCTGCCGCTGCCGCCGCCCTGGTTCTGCTTGGACTTGCCGCGGATGGCGTCGTACTTGGCGTTGGCCTTGTCCTCTTCATCCGCCCAGGACGTGATCATGTCCTTGAGGTGGGGAATGGACCGGGGGCGGCGACGACCAAAGTCTTCGAAGGTGCGGCGATGGTAGAGGCCGTCCTGGAAGAGGTCGATGACCTCCTTGTCGGTGACGTCCATGACGGTAGCGCGCTTGTCGAAAAAGTGGCGCATGTACTTGCGGAGGGTCTCGCCTTGTTCCTGCTTGATCATGGCGAGGTCCATGCGAGTACCCGAACGGCCCATGGCGCCCGCGAAGTTGCTTGTGAACTGTTCCTTCAGCTGGTCCCACTTGTCGATTGAGTGCTTGTCCGGCGACTCGAGCCACGTGAGTGGGGCTTGGTCCGGGCGAAGGGGAAGTAGAGGCACTTGGTGTCGCCGTTGCCGCCGCCGTTCTCGATGGAGAGAGCGTAGCATCGGAGCCACTGGATAGGATCCTGCTTCGCGTCGTACTTGGTGATCCCCAAAGGCTTGAACTTGTCGGGGAGGAGCAAAGTTGCGAAGCCGGGGTGAGAAAGCGAGGAAGCCGTCGCCTTCAGCAGCGGTCGTCGACTTCTTTTGCCGTAATTCATCGATTCTCTGACGAGCATCGTACCCGCCCTGAGAGGCGCCGGAGGCGTGGCTGTGCGCGTGGCCGCGGCCGCCGCGGCCGCCGCCGCCTCCGGCCTTTCTTGTTGGCCCCGTGATTGGAGCCGCCGCCGTCGCCGCCGCCGCCTGTCGGGGTCGTTGCCGCCGCCACCGGCCGGGGCACGGTTGGGGACGACTTCTCGGTTGCGTTGTCTTGCCGTGAGGGTCCGCCGGCGGTGGAGCGTCGGCGGTTTGGGTCGGCCGGGATGTCGCCCGAGTACGGTTAGGGCCGGGGTCAACACTTGCGACTAGTAGCTTCGTTGTCGCGAGGCTTAGCCGGGAGAGGTTGGGCCGACTCTCTTGTCTACCCGCATGAAGTAGGCTTCTTCGGCGAGCTTGGCGATGACCTCCCCCGGCTCGTATGCCCCGAGCCCGGCGTGCGATCGTTGTGATCGACATGAGGCATTGCTCGGGAGTGGTGTGGACTCTGCTCTCAACCGCCGAGAGCTTCCGCAAGGTTGCGGATGGGAAGGTTGTCTCCGAGCCGCCGGCGTCGTTCGTTGCGCTTCTCCGTTACGTTCGCGCCGGCGTCCCCGTTGGCGTCGGTCTCGTCCGCGGGGGCATCGGCGACGCCTCGTCCGCGGAGATGTCCTCCAAGTACTTGTCTCCGCGGCCGTGCTCGAGGTTCCCGGGGTGTCGCCGGCAGCCATGAAGACTTGACGATCAGGGGTACCCAAGCTTGGCTCGAAGGTGCCACCTCGGTTGGTGTGTTTGAGTCGGCTGGGCTAGTGGTGTTCCCTCCCCGGAACGGTAGCGAGTCGATGTAGGCGACGTAGCGTGAGTCCTCCTTTGTCAGCTCGGCGGGCTTGCGGTCTGGCCAGTAGACGTATCTTCCGGCCGGCGTCGATCTTATAACCGGCCCCGCAGGCCGGCCACGACAAGGGAAGCTCAGAGGAGTCATCTTCGGACTCGGGCTCCTCAGGGTCCGACCCGAAGTCGAACTCGTAGTCCGGGTTCGAGTAGAACTCGGAGAGAGGGCTGGAGTCCGAGACGCGGTTGGGGACGGCGTCGGAGTCCGAGTTGTACTCGGTTACGGGCTCCTTGCCGGCCCGGCGTGGTGTAGAAGCCTCCGTGCGGGCCCGGCTGGGAACGCGAGGGCCACGCGCAGAGCGCTGGCATGGAGAGGGGACCGCCTGCGATGGCTGAGGAGCCGGCTCGCATGCGATGGCCCATGGCGACGTCGGGTTCGAGTTGGAGATGGACTCGAGCTCGAAGTCAGCGTGGAGGTTGGAAAGCGAAATTTCGCCGAACTTGCCGGCGAGCTTGCCCGTGACAACTTCGGGAAGCGTCACAAGGCCTGTCCTCGAGTCGGGTTGCATGATCAAGCGGCGGCCGGAAGGAGCCCGCGCCATCGGCGATGCGGACCCGGGCGCCGAAGACGAAGGTGTCACCGCGGTTGAAGGCGACGGTTGGCTTGATGTGAACGGAAGCCGTCGAGTTCGCCATGTGATCTCGAGCGAGAGCCCCTACCTGGCGCGCCGGTGTCGGTGTTTTAGACCGGCAACCTACTACGGGGAGTACCCGAAGTAGATGAATGTGACTCGCCGAGATCGGTAACTCGAAGGAAGAGGCACGTGGCACACAATTTAGACGGGTTCGGGCCGCGAGGTGCGTAATACCCTACGTCTCGTATGCCTGCGTAGCTCGGATTGATAGGGCACGGTTACGGGATGGTGCAACGGTGCGCCGTGGGTTGAGATTGGATGAGGTGATCCCGAGATCGGTCCCTGCCTCGCCTTATATAGTCGGGAGGCGGGGTTACAAGTCGAGTAGGGAAGGAGTACTAGTCGAGTACGTCTAGGAGACCTCTACACGGTGCGGAACGTGTACGCAGTCCTAACCGAGTACTACTCCCGTGTTGTCCTTGTGCTCCACGCCTTCGGGTGCCGTGTAGCGCAAGCCGGTAGTCCCGGGGGCCCACCGAGTAGTCGGTCCCGGTACCCACCGAGGTAGTGGGCCCGGGGAGGTCCATACGACGGGCGGCTCGGGCGGCGCTCGGTGAGCTCGGGGCGCGGCTGCCACGGGCGTCGGGGACGAAGACCTGCGACAGCATGAGCTTGTCAAGCTCCTGGCGAACCCGAGGATAAGAAAATAGGAGCGGCGGAGGTGGTCCTTCACCAGCGGCGGTGTTTGCACGGCGGCGGCGGGAACCCGAGGCGGCGGCGCGGGGAAATTAGTGCTCGAGCGCGTGTGCTAGCGTGTCACAGAGGCAAAGGGAGGCGCAGGGGTTCGTGCGCGAGCTTAAATAGGAGCAAAGGGAGGAAGGCGAGGCGGGTAGGTGACGGGACGGCCGGCGGCTTGCCATTGATGGTCGCGGCCATCACGGCTAGGGTTAAAGGATGGAATGAAACGGTCCTAATTGATCACGGGGTGCTTGATTGCCTTAATTGACCGCGGGGAGAGGAAAGGAAGGTGGGGAGGCGGCCGGGCGTGGCGGGGATCGCGCGGCGGCGCGGGGCTCGGGGGGGGGGGGCGGCGGGAGGAAGAAGAAAGGAAAGGGGGGAAAGGGGAGGGCCGACGGGCGGGCCCCGGTTGTCAGCGCCGCGGGGGAAAAAAGAAAAAGGGAAGAGGAGAGGAGTGGGCCGGCGCGGGAGGCTGGTTGGGCCGCTTGGGCCGAAAGGGAGCAGGCGCTGGTTTTTTTTTTCTTTTTCTTTTTCAAACTTCATTTTCAAACCAATTTTCAATTCAAATTCAAATCAAACCTTTCAAACTTTTTCTCAAGAATTTTATAAACTTTTTAGAAACCTCTCAAGCAACCAAAAACCATGCAAGCCAGCTGATGATTCACAAACACTTGTTGTCTCTAAGTTATTTAAATTATATTTAATATTTTAGAGCTCAATTTAAATAGCAATTTAATTTCTTTTAATCCTTAAGACTATTTTAAGTTGCTAAGTGATTTTAGTGATGGAATTTTTAGGGTGTCACATATGCTCTGGTCCAATCTCCACCACCACCTTTTCAATCTCCTGGAAAAATAGAAACAATTTTTAGTTACTTTTACAAAAGAATACATGACTTGCAAAAATAAGTTACAGGGGTACCTTCAGTAGGAATGTAGAATCTTGACTTTTGCCAGTTGCATCCACAGACTTGTGGAACCATGTGATCCCATTGCAATAGACCAAAAAGTTGATCACACTCATCCTGGTCGGTCCAGTCCAGGAATCACACATCAATGTCACACCAAATATAGGTCAGTCCTGTTGGAACTTTGCGTACCAATCCTTCAAGTCTTTTTCATTTTGATCAAGGTACTTCCCATCAATATCCCGACCACTGGGTGATGCGATATCTTCACCTGCAACCATATAAAATTCATGAGAAACAGAAATGTAAGCTCATATGTGTCATTGCAATGAAACAGAACTTACCCCACTTTTGTGTCTCCCTGACTGCGCTAACAAAGTATGGATTGTCAGCCTGTCTTCCAGGTACTCCCGCAATATGGAAAAACTTTGACCATGCTTTCCCAATAGCTTCCTTTGCATTCTTCCCCTTCTGCATCCAGGAGCCTGTATCAATCCTTGGTTGCGTCATTCCTCTTCTCCCACCTGCAGCCAAGTTATAATCTTCCACCACCATAGGATTGTCCCTCCGCGAACCACCTCTTCTAAGCATCCTCTGCAAGGGATTCAACCCCGAAGAATCACTACCCCCTCCACACTCGTAAGCACCTCCTCTCTGTGCCACCCTCTGTCGGTACTCTTCTTTCGCTCTCTACAGTTCCATGGCACGCCGCACCAGAGCCTCCTCATCATCTGCTTCACCCCCATTATTTCCCCGACCTGCAGCCTCCTCCCTTAGCAACCTCTCTCAAGCCCGGGCATTAGTTGCATTCTTAGCACAGTCCAGGTCACGCTGAAAGTACCCCCGAACATCTGGTGGTACATATCTGCAATGTACCACCTCCGACCTGCGGTTAGCCAAAACTTGTTTCAATCTAGTTGCACCACCTCCTCCTTTCGTCGTATTACAATACTTGCATCGCCAGCCCGGATAAAGTTTTTCACCATGTTCCCATACAACATCTTTCTCTCTGCCCGACATTGTCTACCTACATACATAGACAACGACCAAAAATCAACCAAATAAATAAAATTTATGTAAATCAAACCTCCTAAATACACCTAAGTCATACATACAATCCTACATAAGTCATATACTCATATATATATATATATATATATATATATATATATATATGCAATCTACCTAAAGATTATGTACATCTAAACCATCTAGAGTTCTAGACATACCTAAAAACCATTTACACATCTAACTAATTTTTGCCTAAATGACTTATCGACCTAAACCAAATGTACCTAAAGCATATATACAAACAAATAATAGGTTACCTGAATCCTAACTGAAATCATTCACATCTACATGAAAAAGTAAGCTAAATCAAGAAATTGGAGGTGCTAACCTATGCATCTGGCCGCTGCTGCTTGCCTCCGGCCACCCGCCAGAACCGACCGGCCTACCGCCGCTCCCGGGCGGTATACCGAGCCATCCACGCGGTTAACCTCCAGCGGCCGGTAGATCCATGCCCGGGGCGGTATACCGCTGTGGCCGGGCGGCTAACCGGCGGTGGCGAGCGGCTCGGCGGCGGCCGCGGGGTGGACAACGGCGGGCGGGTGGTGGACGGCGCAAGAGAGGAGGGTGGCAATCTGTTTGAGTCGAGGAGGAGGGTCAAGGGGCACAGCGCAGAGGATATTTTGCCCTCCCCCGTCTTGGGCCGAACCAGGCCTGTAATGGACCGACGTTTTTTTTCTTTATGCAAAATATACTTAACGGATGAATATTTGGAAAATTTTCACACCCTTACATCTGTCGCAAGTAGTAGTATTTTTAGGGATTTTGGGAGATTTTTTATTTTTTTGAATTCAAATTCAAAATTTTGAACTTGACCGGTATCGAACCGGCCGGAACCGGTACCGGGCCGGTCCGGTTCCACCGGTATCAAACCGGTACCGGGCCGGTCCGGTTCCACCGGTTCCCACGGTATCCGGACCGGTTCTGGCTGGTTCCGTTAACTTGCTCAGGACTACTCCCCCTGCCTGGTTTATTTTATTCAGTACTACACGCAGCACGCTGACATGGCAGTACTTATTTTTTACATTTTTACCCTCCCACCGGGTCCCGCGTCAACCCTGTACAATTTTTTCCGTACCTCGTTCTTCAAAACGCAGGACATTAAGGATTGCCATTCTGTACACCCACCGTTCCCATGCGCACCACCCCTACCCTTCTTGTACTATATTCCCTCCGAAAAAGAATATCTATTAATTCTGTTCTCTCCCCACCAAACCACTGAACACCCCCTACTGTATTGTGTTTAAGAAATAAAAAAGAGCAAATGATGCACACCTATAGTCCACTAGTACAAAGTATGGATATTTAATCTACTGAGAGCAAAAACAAAAATTATATGACACACCCATGTTATGTGCATATGATGTACCCTTGGTACTCACCTATTCTTTTTCTCATTTTTTCTCATGAATTATAAGTGCCAACACCTCAGACTGAACATTTCTAAAAGCAGCTAATTTTCATGAAACATGTACAAATATACAAACATAGACATTTCTGTCATTTAACATTCAAAGAAAAACACTTTTGCAAAAAGATGCATAGCCATCGAGAGAAATTTCACCCCCTGCTCAAGATGATGAACAAGTAAATAAATATCATAAAACCAAGTCTGATTCTCTTTTTAAGACGATGAAGAACAAGCGAACCGAAATCATAAAACGCCGGGAAATACCAAGAACAAAAAAGCTTCCAAGAAGCACACCATCGTGAAAAAACGAGATTGAGCAGGTCGGTTGGGAAAAAAGAGAGAGCCAGATCCCCTGTCACTACTTGCTAGCTCACACTCTCACCGGTCACCACCGTTCAGGCAGCCATCGAGTTGGAGTAGTGGCTTGTAATACCTGATTGAGATGCCAACATCTAAAACAAATCACACAATTACTCAATCTTATCCTCGGGCACAAATCAACCAGAGCGTCGGGGACACAGGTGCTCTTCACATTGCTCGAGCAGTCCACGCCGGGGCCAGAGTCACGTGGTGGGACTGCAGCCGGACGAACTGCGGACGAAGGACGTGTCGCGCCACTCTAGAGCACTCCCTGTACTGTGCCGTGCCCGCCCCTGGTATCTGCCTGGCTGCGTCCCTGCCGGTGTCCGTCGACGTCTTGGTGTGCCGCCGCGGCCGCGTGCACATGCTCGGGTGTCGCCGAGAAGCTACCGCGGCGTGCAGGCCATCTAGGTCATCAGCGCCTCACGGTTGGGCAACAAGAGCCACCACTCCCTCACTGCGCCGCCCAGCTGCAGGCGGAGTAAGCAGTTGTCCTAATTATCTTCCTATCAGGATGAAAGACAAGCAAACCCAATCAAATCAAGAAAGGGATCCCATCCAGAAACTAAATCCAGAAACCAAAGATGCACAAGGCAGCGCCATGGCCATCCGCACCACAAGCCGCAGAACGCCGGTACAGGTCTGAGTGACGAGGCCACGGCGTCGTCCCAGAAATGTCGAGCATGGTGCCATCGCGACTGCTCCCTCGGCTGTCGATGTTGTCAGGCTCAAGAACAATATTCAATCTAAAGCAATGATTAAACCCAGAAAAGAGAGGGACATGAGAATCACAAATGGAACTGGGAAGAGGAGTTGGATTAACACGACAAGGTTCACGGATCGAGTTCAGGTCGGCGGCGGCCAGGGAGGCGGCGTCGACCGAACTACTGCTACTCCTAATTAGGGTTCAACCCCAGTTCAATTCTCCATACGGAGTTACAGCAGGGCCATGGCTTATATTCCCAAGCTGGCAGTAAAAGTAGTTTAACTGTTAACTGTTCGACAAAGGTAACAGTAAAGGATCGCAGCCGTTGGTAGGGAATGGACGGCTTCCAGTGCTTGATGAACCGTTATGCCTTCTTCTTCTTATCTGACGAACTAAAGATGATTGCAGAGCTTGCCTGACAATGCCCCCTCCCTAACATCCTTGTCCTCAAGGATGAAAGGAAGGAAAGACCTTGCGAATGAAGTCAGTGTCTTCCCATGTGGCGTCAGCTTCAGGCAAATTAACCCACTTGATCAACCACTGGATCACCGGTTCGTTGTTGCGGGGTATCATGCGTCTGTCAAGGAGTTCAGCAGGCGCTACCTTAATTGTTCCTTTGGCATCAACCAGAGGCAGTTCCTGGATGGGAACCACTGATGGACCAACATGTTTCTTAAGCTGACTAACATGAAAGGTATCATGGAGTTGGCATCCTTCGGGCAACAGTAATTTGTAAGCTGCCTTCCCAATGCGAGCCAACACTCTGTAAGGGCCATAGAACTTAGAATGAAGTTTAAGGCATCTATGGGTCCTTAGAGAAGTTTGCCTGTAGGGTTGGATTTTGAGGTACACCATATCACCCACATGGAATTCTCTATCACTGCGGTGTTTGTTAGCTTGATTCTTCATTCTGGCTTGAGCTTTGGTCAGAGTGTCCTTGATTGTTTGAAGAGCCACTTGTCTATTTCTCAACTGTTCTAGCACTGGTAGGCCAGGACAATCAGGGATGATATCTTTGGCTATTTGAAGAGGTGGAAACCCATATAATGCCTCAAATGGTGTGAGATTCAGAAATGTGTGATAAGATGTGTTGTACCACCACTCTGCAAGTGAAAGCCAGTGAAACCACCTTTTTGGGCTAGTGAAGCACATGCACCTCAAATAGTTTCCAAACATTGATTTACTCGTTCAGTCTGGCCATCTGTTTGTGGATGGTATGCAGAAGATAGGTGAAGTTCAACCCTCAGACTCTTGAACATGGATTGCCATATGGAGCTGGTGAAGATGGGGTCTCTGTCTGTGACAATCACCTTTGGAAGACCATGTAACTTAAATATGTTGTCCATATACAGTTTCACCACATCCTGAGCTGTGTATGGATGGCTCAGAGCAAGGAAATGTGCATATTTGGAAAATCTGTCAACCACTACAAGGATCACATTTTTGCTCTCTGAAGATGGAAGACCCTCAACAAAATCCATGGACACATGGGTCCAGGCAGTGTCTGGAATTGGTAAAGGAGCCAATAGTCCAGGATAAGGAATATGTTCAGACTTGTTTTTCTGACAAACTGGACATTGGTTGATGTAGTCCTTGATGTGTTGTTGCATTCTTGGCCAGTAAAAGATCAACTGGAGTCTCTTCGTTGTTGCCCTTTCCCCAGAATGACCACCCAAGGCAGATTTGTGAAAGCTAGTTATCAAATCAGTCTGGAGTTGAGTTGGTGTGCCAATCACAATTTTGCCTTTAAATCTGAGTATGCCATTTTGCAATGTATAATTAGGGACAGCTTGTGGATCAATGCTTAATTTGGTTAAGAGCTCCAAGCACTTTGGATCATCTGTATAACTGTCCTGTACTTGTTCCATCCAAAGAGGTACAATAGTTGAGAGCCATGATTTGTGTAGAATGGGTTGTCCTAGATAAGGCATCTGCCACCTTATTTTCTCTCCCTTTTTTGTACTCCACTGTGTAATTGAAACCCAAAAGCTTAATGAGAAGTTTATGTTGAATGCCTTCCAATAGTCTTTAATCTTGGATATACTTAAGACTATGTTGATCAGTTTGAATTATGACTGAAAAACTGGCAAAGTAATGTTTACATTTCTTCAATGCTTCCAATATTGCCATTGCTTCTTTTTCATATGTTGAAGAAGCCATTGCTTTGACCTAGTGCTTTGCTAAGGAAGGCAATTGGTCTCCCATTTTGCATTAGCACAGCTCCTATGCCAGTACCACTTGCATCAGCTTCTAATACAAAAGGTTGTGTAAAATCTGGTAGGGCTAGGACTAGTGGGGAAGACATGAGTTCCTTTATTTCAGCAAATGCTTGTTCTTGCTCAGTATCCCAAAGGAAAGCATCCTTATTTAAGGCATTAAACAATGGCTTTCAAATAATTCCATATCCTTTAATGAATCTCCTATAGTAACCAGCCATGCCTAGAAATGCCCTAAGTTCAGTAACAGTTTTTGGAGTTGGCCACTGCTGAATGATAGATATTTTTAAAGGTTCAGTTGCAACCCCATGGGCACTAATAACATGACCCAGATATTCTATTTCTGATTGGCCAAAAGAGCATTTGCTTAACGTAGCATGTAACTTATGCTCTCTTAGTACTTGAAGGACAGCTCTGAGGTGTGTATTGTGCTCAGCCATGGAAGTGCTATACACCAATATATCATCAAAGAAAACTAGTGCAAATTTCCTTAAACAATCTGCCAACACTGTATGCATCAATGTTTGGAAGGTTGCCGGGGCATTTGTAAGCCCAAATGGCATGACCAGGTATTCATAGTGCCCTAAATGAGTGGAAAATGCAGTCTTATGGATATCCTCAGGTTTCATACGAATTTGATGATACCCTGACCTTAAGTCAATTTTGGATAATACTTTTGCTCCCAATAGCTCATCCAACAAGTCTTCAATGATTGGAATTGGGTATTTGTTCTTGACAGTGTTGGAATTGAGTTGCCTATAATCAACACAAAGTCTCCATGTCCCATCCTTCGTTTTTACTAGAATCACAGGTGAAGAATAAGGACTCTGACTTGGCTGGATCATGTTGGATTGCAATAATTGTTGAATGATTGATTCCATGCCATTTTTCTTGTGATATGGAAGTCTATAAGGTCTTTGATTGATTGGGTGGTGTTCCTATATCAGAGGTATTGAATGATCTACAGATCTGGGAGGAGGAAGTCGAGTGGGTTCCTGAAAAATATCAGCATACTCAGATAGCAGATGTACTATGCCCACTGGAATTTCTAGTGCTGACTCAGTGTTTTGTTTGCTGGAATTATTCAAAACAATGACAGCCCCAATGGCTTTCTTTTTGAGCAGCTTATGTAACTGTTTGGCACCAATGACTTGTTTGGAATCAGGGATAGTTTCATCAACAAAAGTCACTATGTCTACCCCCTCCTTTGTGATGGAAAATTCTCTTCTTCTGAGGTCTAGGCCCACTGGACTGTGTTGATAAATCCAATCAGCTCCCAATATGATGTCATATCCTTGCAAGTCATACAACCTGAAGTCAGAAATGAAATTATGGCCTTGAATGATATACTGACATGCTTGACAGGCAGTAGAACTGAAGACTACTTTGTCTTGGGCAGCTACCACTTTCACAGGATCCACATTAGTGATGGGTAGCTTGGTTCTAATTGCAAATTTAGAATTAATGAAGGAAGCATCACTGCCACTATCCACTAATGCAATGGCAGTTTGACCCTTGATTTGCAGCTTCAAGGTAAAAGTACCCACTCTAGAAGGAGTGCCAGTTAATGCTTGAACTGGCAACTTGCAGACCTGAAATTCTCCAGATTGTTGTGTTGGTTGTGCAGGATCCAAATCTTCTATTACAGCAATTTCTTTTGTCCCTTCCTCATTTTCCCCTAAGATGACAGAATAGATTTGCTTGGCCTTATAGAGCTTAGAATGACCTGGTACCCAAGGCTCTCTGCATTTGAAACATTTACCAGCTGCTTTAAGTTCAGCTAGAGTTTGAGCAGGTAAAGACTTATCCTTGTTCTCTGTGAACTCTGGCTTAACTATCTTAGGTTGGTTGGTGTAGGTAGAGAACTTTCTGAAATTATGTGTGGGTTGCTCCAACCTTTTGGCAAACCAGTAAGCTTGGGAGAGGGATGTAGGTTTGTGGCATTGAAGGTGGCACTGTATGTTATCCTTCAATCCAGAGACAAAGCTGATTATGAAGTAATTATCAGAGAGGGAGGGATTATGCCTTTTAACCATGCTGACCATTTCCTCAAAATGATCAACATAATCAGTCACAGAGCCAATTTGCTTCAAGTTGTGAAACTGACCAACAATTTCATATTCATATGACAAATTGAATCTATCAGTGACCATTCTGCAAAAGTGGTGCCATGGTAATGTATTTGCATTGCAGCATGTGCCCCTCCACCAATATTCTGCCTTTCCAGTAACATACATTACTGCAATTTTGACTCTCTCCTCATTGGGAACCCCAATCATTTCAAAGTACTTCCCAGCTTTCCTTAACCAGCCATCTGAATCCTCTCCATTGAATTCTAGAAAATTGAGTTTGGGACCTCTAGCAATAGCTTTATGTTGATGGTAGAGCTGGGAATTATAGGTATAGACAGGGGGTGGCTGGTAGTGGAAATTTGGGTTGGAATGGTAATTGTTGTGGTTGTTGTTGTGTTTGGAATATGGGGGATAGTTTGTGGGATGATGGGATTGGTTAATTGGTGTGGAATGACCATAAGGATTAGGTGGGGGTGTGGTGGTGGGTTGGGTGGTGGGTTTGTGTTGTGATATGGCAGTGGTGGTGGAAATGGCTGTTTAGGAAAGGGATCTTCATGGTCATTTATATTCCATGGGTAATCAGAGAACTCATCTCCCTCATCATACTCTGTGTATTCATCTCCTTCATACTGACCTTCTTGAGAGCAGTTATGGTAACTGTTGGTATTATGGGTTCCAGTTTTTTGTGCCACATTGCTAGAAGATGATGCAAAATTCACTCTCTTTGATGTAGTAGGATCAGGTCTAAAACCCTCAGGGCGTCTCAGTTGTGGAATCATGTAATTAGTAGGGGTGGTCTTACCCTTGACTGAAGAGCCTTTATCTTCAGGGAATGGATCTTTTGCTCCAGAGATCTCAACTAGTTTCAGCAACCTTTCCAGATTGCTATTTATCGACTTGTTTTGAGCTTCTTGAGCCTTCATAAACTCATCAAGGGTATTCCGGATGCCATTATCCTCAGTCGTTGTGGCGTAGATCTGCTGATTCCCATTACCATTTGCCTCTGTCAACACCATCTCCTTCACTTGTGGATTCGGTTAGAGACACGCTCTCCCCAAGTTAGATCCACAAGGTCATACACCGCCGCTTGAGACGTGGATTTAGGTCTGGGATTTTACGCAAACACGTGGTATGCAACCTTTCCCAAAGAACGTCTCCCGCCAAACGCCACCGCTGGATCAGATCCCAGCCGGCTTACGGAATTTTACACAAGGACAAGTGCCTTGCAACCCTCGTCAGCAAGAATCGATAGCAATTTGTGAGGAATTTGGGGATGGTCTTCCGGAATCGGGTGGGTGGGTGGGTGGGTTTTTACGCGGGTGAGCCGCAACCACCTAGCCACCGCGCCGATCGGACAGACTCCGGAAGATTGGCTCTGGAAGTGAGTAGATCTCGGCGAGGATCGTGGGCTCTTGATACCAATTGTCAGGCTCAAGAACAATATTCAACCTAAAGCAATGATTAAACCCAGAAAAGAGAGGGACAGGAGAATCACAAATGGAACCGGGAAGAGGAGTTGGATTAACACGACAAGGTTTACGGATCGAGTTCGGGTCGGCAGCGGCCAGGGAGGCGGCGTCGACTGAACTACTGCTACTCCTAATTAGGGTTCAACCCCAGTTCAATTCTCCATACGGAGTTACAGTAGGGCCATGGCTTATATTCCCAAGCCGGCAGTAAAAGTAGTTTAACTGTTAACTGTTCAACAAAGGTAACAGTAAAGGATCGTAGCCGTTGGTAGGGAATGGACGTCTTCCAGTGCTTGATGAACCGTTATGCCTTCTTCTTATCTGACGAACTGAAGATGATTGCAGAGCTTACCTGACAGATGCACCTTGCGTCCTGGCCAACTCCGCGGCCTCACCTTGCGCCGGCCCCGCAACGCTCGGATATGGCGGCCCTGCAGAGCTTCGAGCCAGATCGGGGGCCCCGCACCTCCGGTCTCTCATCGCTCCTTGGTGTGGACAAGGTGGCCATCCAGCGCTCCTTGACGTTGCGCCGCTGCTCGGGGAATACGCTACTCCACCGGAACCAATGCCGCTGTCGCCTCGCCGAAGCCGGCGCACCACCGCATCGCACTCCCACTCGTTAGGACCGTTGCAGGGGCCGGCCTCCGCTCCTCTGGAGTAGGACAACCGCCGAGCCGTGCCACTGCCGCTGCCGCTGCCCACGTGAGGCCTCACGATGATGCAGGTGCATGTCGACGCCTAGGTGCGACACCACGCACCCGCCATGGTTGGACCTTGCCACTGGCGACCGCTCCGTCCAGGCGGGCTGACCAACCCCATGGGAGATCCGCACATCAGCGGCCAAGCGCAAGGCAGCACCGCGACGGATCTGGGCCGCCTTGCCCCTGTCATTCTTCGAGCCACACAGTCAACGGTCGGGTATTGGAGCGCCACACTCACCCCGTCTGCCAGATCCGCGCGCCAGTGGCCGAGCTCGGGTAGCCCAGCGACGGATCTTGGCCCTCCCGGCGGCCACAGAGGTCATGGTGCCACGCCACCCGCCGCACAAATGATGTCGCGGCCCCCACCGCTAGCGCCTTTGACTACACCGACGCTCGAGCTCGCTAGCGGGCGGAGGATTCACGCCTCACCTCCTCGCGGCCCCGACCAGATCTGGGGGAAGGCCGGTGCCCGGAGCTCCGCGGGTGGGGTATCCTCGCCTCGCTGCACTGCGTCGCCCGGCTCCGACAACCTCCCGCTGGCCCACCACGTGTCGCGGTCTACGTTCGAGCTTCATCGCGGCGCGGGCAGCCGCCGCCTCGCCGGTCGCCGGATTTGTGGAGAGAGCAGAGAGGAGAGGAGAAGAGAGAAGATGGGATTCAAAATGATTTGAATGCCAGCGCCCGACGGAGCCGTCCGGGACAGATTATTTATTACGTACTCAAGACCGTATGGTATCTGTATACCGTATCGTATTTTGTACTCGACGGGACATAATTCATGGTGTCAGGAGACAGCAAGGATTTGGAGGTGAACCAGATTCCCAAATGAACGGTCCGGACAACTTCCATTGCAGCTCCCTGGTGTATTATATCTTAGTCGTTTTCCTTGTATACCATTCTGTCCACCTTCCTAATGTCTGACATGTGGGCCCATCAGTGGAAGAGAAGAGGTAGGGGGAGGTGCTGGTGGTGGTGGGGTTCTGGATGGGCTCGGTGGGGGGCAAACGGAGGAGTTGATGGTGTCACTCTGCTCGTGATTGGGAGGAGTAAAGAGAGATTGTGGTGTTGCTGCTTAAAAAAACAGAGATTGTGTTGTTGCCGCCATGGCTTGCTCCGTGGAGAAGAAGCAGAGAAGAAATCACAGCATGGTGGTCGGGTCACTTACAGCATGGTCCCACCTGACAGTTGACATTGTTAGAGGTGAAAATGGACGGAGTGGTACAGAGGGTAAAGAAAAATTTTTGGATGGCCCTCAAGAACTTTTGAACATTTCGATGGTGCACCTTCGGTTTTGTCTCAAACAACCCAACATGATGGAACACCTGAACTTTACAAATCCCTTTCGCTGATAGGTCGTCCTATTCGGCTCGTCTGTCTCCTATCTCGTGCCAGGAATGACTATGTTCATCAACGCCATTTCTCTTGTGTCGAAAACACGCAGCAAGCAAGTCTACTTGATGTCAGCGTTTGACATTATGAAGTTTGTTATGTTTACATATTGCTATCCAAATGTTTCGTTGTCTATGAAATCCTCTTAATTGTACTTGTGATTGTAGCTTGGGCACAAGTTGCATCATGTTAATTCTAGAAGTAGATTTATGTTGTTTTAATCTACATTGTTTCTCAAAATTTATCAAACATGTTAAATTAAAAATATAACAATACATTTGTTTTCGACTTACAAGAAAAAAATATATTATAAGGTTTATATAAGGTATAGAGAGACCGACGCGATGAGTTCACCCGAGGACCCTCAAAATCCTAGGGCTGGCACCGAGTAGTATTGAGCGTGCGAGCATTTGTGAGCGTCAATATCTGTAATGTGTTTCATCAGAAAAATCAAGTGTAGTTGTCTAGTATTTTTTCTAAGCGGTCTTATCAAACCAATTTTTTTTCAAAAACTTTGTAGCAAGAACTTAAACCTCGAAAAAGAATGGGGAAAGATAGGGAACTAAAAGAGGAATAGAAATATGTTTCGTGTAAGGACAGACTCCATGTGTTAGAATTATACAAACCATTGGGGAATCCACCTTTAGTACGTTCACACTACTTTTTACTTCATATATGTTGCTTTATTGCAAAAATGATCATAAATAGGCTTCTTTCAGAACAAAGAGTGGCTACTGGACTCTAAACAAAATTTTTATTTGACACTATAGGAAAATAGAACATGATGAAGTTTTTTGGCCGTTATACGACAGTAGGAACAAATGAATACCAGTTGCGTTCCGTTTCCGTTCCTTTTCCTGTTTCCGTCATTTTTATATATATTTTTAATCATTTTGCAAAATTATACAACGGTTTGAAAATTTAGTAGATTTGGCAACCAATCGTCATGCGCCTCCAACCGACGTGACCCGCGGCAGTAAGGGGGTCGACCGTTCAGAGCGGGCCCCGTGGCAACCTACCGCTGTTCCTACCACCATGGGGGACGGCGGCAGCCGCGCCTCTATAAGGGGTGATGGCGGCCGCCGTCCCCCCACCCCTGTCGCCGCCTCCTCCTCTCCAGCCGCCGCCCCCTCCTCTCCTTTGGTAAGTTTTCTCTTCTTTATTTTTTTAGTTAATTTAATAAGTTCAGATTTACAAAATTAGTTTATAAATTAGAAAATTTAGAAAATAGTTAATTCATTTAGTTTAGATTTAAAAATTAGTTTTATATACTAGAAAAATATAGAAAATTAGTTTATCAGTTATATAAATTGTAGAAATTACTTTAGCATGTGTAGAAAATATAGAAATTTAGTTATTAGTTCTAGAAATTGTAGAAATTACTTTTGCATGTGTAGAAAACATAGAAAATTAGTTTATCATTTGTTAAAATTACTTTATTAGATTAGAAATTGTTGAAAATACTTTTAGTTTTTTTAGAAAATGAGTTTATATGTTTTAGAAATTGTATAAAATACTTTTATTTATTTAAAAAATCTAGAAAATCAATTTATATCATTTAGAAATTGTAGAAAATAGTTAATTCGCTTAGAAATTGTTGAAAACTAATTTATTAGTTATAGATATTGTAAAAATTATCGAAATTACTTTAGTTAGTTTAGAAAATATAGAAAATTAATTTATCTTGTTTAGAAATTGTATAAAATAATTTTAAAATCTAGAAAATTAATCTATCTCGTTTAGAAATTTTAGAAAATACTTTATTTCGTATAGAAATTCTAGAAAATTTATTTATCTGTTCTAGATATTGTAGAAAATGACTTTACATGTTTTAGAAATTGTAGAAATTATCGAAATTACTTTAGTTTGTTTAGAAAATGTAGAAAATTAACTTATCTTGTTTACAAATTGTATAAAATACTTTAATTCGTTTAGAAATTCTAAAAAACTTATTTATTTGTTCTAGATATTGTAGAAATTTTTGAAATTACTTTAGTTTGTTTTGAAAATGAGTTTATATGTTTTAGAACTTGTAGAAAATACTTTTTTGGTTGGAAAATCTAAAAAATTAATTTATCTGTTTAAAAATTGTAGAAAATACTTTAATTCATTTAGAGATTCTAGAAAACTAATTTAGGTGTTCTAGATATTGTTGAAATTAGTTTGTTTAGAAAATGTAGGAAATGAATATATCTCGTTTACAAATGGTAGAAAATTACTTATTTGATTTTTTAATTGTATGTTTAATTTTTGTATGCACCTGCAGCTATGGACCAGGCTCAGACTCAGGCTGAGACTCAGGCTCAGGCTCAGGCTCAGGCTCAGGTTCAGGCTCAGGTTTAGGCTCATCATGCTTAGGCTGCTCGTGCTGAGCTTGAGGTGTGCGTGACGTCTCGGTTGCTGGACTGGGAGATCAATAGCAGGCATCGCTCGTTCTTGTCTGCCATCCTCGGAGAGGATGTTGGACACATGCGCTCCCGCACTATGCGCACGTTGAGGCCGATCCACGACCTTTGGGTTCCCAAGTACGTGAACTTATGCTATGTTATTATTTGTAACTTCATTTATCATTTTGTTGTAACTGATAAATTACGTTATTTGTTTCAGACTACGCGTTGCAGGACTCCTGCATGTAGCGTGGTTAGTCCAGGGGGACAACCAGTGCGACACGATTCCTGGAAGGATCACATGATACGCTTCCAGTATGAAGTCGAAGGTACGGGTGCCATCATAGTGGACTTGAAGGTGCGACTGGAGTCGACTTGTGTACCTGGGCCATGGATTTCAGACCCAAGGTACGGAGCGCGAGTACTTAGGGTACTTGGACCCATGGTACAAAGCGTGAAGACCACGTGCAGCTAGGTTCAATCGTCGCCAGGACCCGAGGGCCACTTACAACTAGGTTCCATCGAAGCTTACACACGTAGTATGCCACCGAAGCAGGCGAAGATGCGACCGAAGTCGACTTTAAGTTGCCGCACGGAGCGGACTTTAGAATGCGACTTTAGAAGTCGACTTTAGATTGCCGCGTGTAGCGGACTTTAGAAGTTGTCTCCTTGGGATAGCCCCCGAGTTGATGAAGTAGGCTCGTGGTGACTTGATTGATATAACCCAAGAGTAGTCACAAGAGTGTAGCTTCCGTGAAAACCCGTCGAGAAGCGTAAAAAAATGAGTAGTCGGCAAGTAGTCCTACATGATGAGGAGACCAAGCCAAGAAAAGAAAACAGTAATCATTTAAATAAATGACTTAGCTGTTGCTGCCTGGGCAGATTGTTGATGAAGCCGTGGCGGTTGGCGATGGAGCCGCGACGGTTGTTGCTGAAGTTGACTAGTCAGAGTTGATTCCGACTAGTTGTTGGGGGCGTGAATGATGTCCCAAAAAATGGAAAACTAGTCGAGATGAATGGTCGATGCGATGCGACCGGAAGACGACGTCGTGGCGGCGCGCGGCGTACACGAAGTAGAGCCAGTGTTGCCGCGAGACAAGTAGTCACGATGCACGGCGTAGCCGAAGTACAGCCAGCGTGGCCGCAAGACGAAGTCGCGGCACACGGAGTAGTTGACGATGAGCCGGGTGACGGGCCGCGTGACGTGCCGAGGCACCCGGACGCGCGGCGTAGGCGAAGTAGTCAACGACGAGCGGCGCAACGAGCCACGAGACGAGCCGCGCGACGTGCCGAGGCACCCCGGCCGCGCGGCGTAGGCGAAGTAGTCGACGACAAGCCATGAGCCGCGCGACGTGCCGAGGCACCCGCACGCGCGGCGTAGGCGAAGTAGCCGACGACGAGCCGCGCGACGGTCCCTCGAGACGAGCCGCACGACGTGCCAAGGCACCTGGACGCGCGGCGGAGGCGAAGTAGTCGATGACGAGCCTGCGCGAGGCGGAGTAGTCAACGACGAGCGGTGCAACGAGCCACGCGACGAGACGCGCGACGTGCCGAGGCACTCGGTCGCGCGGCGTAGGCGAAGTAGTCGACGACAAGCGATGAGCCGCGCGACGTGCCGAGGCACCCAGACGCGCGGCGTAGGCGAAGTAGTCGACGACGAGACGCGCGATGATCCGCGTGACAAGCCGCGCGACGTGCCAAGGCACACGGACGTACGGCAGAGGCGAAGTAGTCGACGACGAGCCTGCGTGAGGCGAAGTAGTCGACGACGAGCCTGCGCGAGGCGGAGTTGTCGACGACAAGCCTGCACGACGAGAGTAGTCGATGACGAGCAGCGCGACGAGCCGCGTGATGAGCCGCGCGACGTGCCGAGGCACCCGGTCGCACGGCGTAGGCGAAGTAGTCGACGACGATCCTGCGCGAGGCGGAGTAGTCGACGACGAGCGGCGCGGCGAGCCGCATGACAAGCCGCGTGACGTGCCGAGGCTCCCGGACGCGCGGCGAGGCGAAGTAGTCGACGACGAGCCTGTGCGAGGCGGAGTTGTCGACGACGAGCCTGCACGACGCGGAGTAGTCGATGACGAGCAGCACGACGAGCCGCGTGATGAGCCGCGCGACGTGCCGAGGCACCCGGTCGCGCGGCGTAGGCGAAGTAGTCGATGACGATCCTGCGCGAGGCGGAGTAGTCGACAACGAGCGGCGCGACGAGCCGCATGACAAGCCGCGCGACGTGCCAAGGCTCCCGGACACGCGGCGGAGGCGAAGTAGTCGACGATGAGCCTACGCGAGGCGGAGTAGTCAACGACGAGCGGTGCGACGAGCCGCCTGACGAGGCGTGCGACGTGCCGAGGCACCCTGGACGCGCGCCGTAGGCGAAGTAGTCGACGACGAGCCCGTGTGAGTGCGCAGTAGTCGACGACGAGCGGCGCGACGAGCCGCATGACGAGCCGCGCGACGTGCCGAGGCACCCGGACGTGCGGCGGAGGCGAAGTAGTCGACGATGAGCCTGCGCGAGGCGGAGTAGTCGACGACGAGCGGTGCGACGAGCCGCGCGACATGCCGAGGCACCCAGACGCGCGGCGCAAGCGGAGTAGTCGACGATGAGTCACGCGACAAGCCATGCGATGTGCCGAAGCAACCGGATGCGTGGCGTAGGTGAAGTAGTCGACGACGAGCCTGCGCGAGGCGGAGTAGTCGACGATGAGCGGCGCGACGAGCCGCGTGACGTGCCGAGGCACCCGAACGAGCGGCGGAGGCGAAGTAGTCGACGACGAGTCACGCGATAAGCCACGCGACGTGCCGAAGCAACCGGACGCGTGGCGTAGGTGAAGTACTCGACGACGAGCCTGCGCGAGGCGAAGTAGTCAACGATGAGCGGCACGACGAGCCGCGTGACGAGCCGCGCGACGTGCCGAGGCACCCCGGACGCGCGCGGGAGGCGAAGTAGTCGACGACAAGCCCGCGCCGTGCGCAGTAGTCGACGACGAGCGCCGCGACGAGCCGCGTGACGAGCCGCGCGACATGTCGAGGCACCCGGACGCGCGCGCGGAGGAGAATTAGTCGACGACGAGCTCGCGCGAGGCGGAGTAGTCGACGACGACCGGCGCGACGAGCCGCGTGACGAGCCGCGCGACGTGCCGAGGCACCCCGGACGCGCGGCGTAGGCGAAGTAGTTGACGACGAGCCCGCGCGAGGCGGAGTGGTCGACGACGAGCCGCGTGACGAGCCGCGCGACGTGCCGAGGCACCCGGGACGCGCGCGTGTAGGCGAAGTAGTCGACGACGAGCTCGCGCGAGGCGAGTAGTCGACGACGAGCCGCGTGACGAGCCGCGCGACGTGCCGAGGCACCCGGACGCGCGGCGTAGGCGAAGTAGTCGACGACAAGCCTGCGCGAGGCGGAGTAGTCGACGACGAGCGGCGCGACGAGCCGCGTTACTTGCCAAAGCAACCGGAAGCGCGATGTAGGAAAATTGATTCCGCTTTGACAAGAGCAAGGCGACTTGCTTCAATGGATCTCGGCGAGTCGACGAGTAGATTGATCTTGTTGACGAGGGTCCTTCGAATTCGCCCGATGGTGATGATCACCCCTACCTGGTGCGCCAGCTGTTGGTGTTTTAGACCGGCAAACCTACCAAAGGGGTACCCTAGGTAGTAGATTGTGCGGTGGGGATCGTGATCGGGAGACCGAGAACTCGAAGGTATGCGCAAGGACATGGGACACAAGATTTATACAGGTTCGGGTTGCCAAGGTGGTGAGCCCTACGTCCTGTTTGGGGGATCAAGTATGGCGCCCTGCGCTTGGTGTTGGGTTGAGATCCGGTGCCTGGATTGGTACCCGGCCCTCCTTTATATAGTCCAGGGGGTGGATTCCTAGTCGGTTACAAGGCATGAGTCCTAGTAGGATTACACGGTACAAGTCCTAGTAGGATTACAAGAGAATTCTAGTAGGAGTCTGTCTTCATCCTTCCTCGCACGGGTACCCGGGGAGTATGCCCGACACTTCTCCCTCCTGTTCTGGACCACTGGAGGTCGGAGACCCACACATTCCACTTCACCGTTGGCGAGATGACGGTGACTCTTCAGGACACATCGTTGTTGATGGGCCATCCTTGTGAGGGTGAGCCGCTGGTGCCTACAGACATCTCCACTGAGTGGCGTACGGAGTTCCTCGCTCGGTTCACGAACGTTCCTCGGAACGATCGCGCCCCCGCCCCGTACCAGGAGTTCGCGAACCCTCACAAATCCACCTTGACTTGGTTGCAGCAGTTTAGCGTATGTACCTTTACCTCATATTTCTCTTCAGGCCGGGTTTTATTATATGGAGATAATAAAACTAACATTTGATTTTGCTTGTCCAGGATGATTACCTAGCAGATGACGCCGAGCAGGAGATAGTCGATAGGTTCTTCGACGTGTACCTATTGTAGTTGTTTGGGTTCGTGTTGTTCTACAGTTCCCAGGGTGACGCGGTGGTGAGGTACCTGATCCCCCACGCTCGGAGGATCGCCGACGCGCCCTTGGACGTCGTGCCCCAGATCAGTTGGGGAAACTCTGTTCTTGCGAGCGCGTACAGCGGCATGTGCTTGGGGGTGTTGAAGGGTCGTTCGGCGGATCCGATCCTTCTCGGTTGTCCTTTCCTTCTTCAGCTTTGGTGCCATGAGTGGTTTGCAATTGGTCGGCCGGTCATTCCCCTCTACGCGTACGAGCCCTTGCCAGAGGGCCACAACCTGCGCGACCGTTTCACCATGGGCTCGTTGTGGTGCCTTCGGAAGGTAATTTCTTACATTTCACTGTCGATTTGTCTTTCCATTTCATCTAGTTTGTTCAATCGACATTTAGAGTTCACATTTGGTTTGTATGCAAACCTCGTACGCCCACGACCACACAAAGAAGACGTACAAGGACTTCGTCAGACAGTTTGACGCTTTCACGGACGCTGACGTCAGGTGGACGCCCTACTCAGAGGAGGCTATCGTGGCCCGCGCACCACAGGGGCTCTCGACTTTGTGCTTCTGAGACCAGCAATACTCATGATAAGGTCGTCGTTGCTGTTCAACATCTACGTGGAGGAGTACTCCGACCACAGGGTGCTGAGGCAGTTCGGTCGCTACCAGGAGTGGCCAGTGCCTGTGGTGCACACTGTTCCGAGCGCCCACCATAGGTGAGTTCTCGTAAATTTTTAAATTTAATTCGGCATTCGAATATTTCAGACGCTGACAAATATGTTTAATTCGTCGTAGGTGGTCGCGGAGGGGAGTTGCGGGTCGTGTTTCTTGGGTTCAGAGGGTGCAGCCATACGTGGACGGTTGGGCTACCGCGTTGCAGAACGTCGTCACAGAGGACTGGCCCCACGACGACACGGCGTGGGAGGCATACATCCAGTGGTACACCGCAAGGACTCGGTCGCGTGTGATGTACATCCCACCACAGCCAGCAGCGCCGGCTCCGGACGCGACGAGGGTGCTCGTTTCTAGTACCGCATACCTGGTGCTACGGGATCAACACTACGACGCGGGTGTGAGTCTGAAAAATCACCGCCTTTCCCTTATGGTACTTTACATTCTACCATCTCTACCCCTAAAAAGACTGTAAGGGCAACGCCACCCCCGTGGTTCTGCCCCCATGATCTGCCGGCAGAACCACGGGCGAGGGCGCCGACACGTGGGGGCCGATTCTTCGAAGCCCCGCGCCTCCTCCACACCACACCCCTCGAAGCCGCCGCCGCACCCGCTTTCCCACCGGCTCGGCGGTTCCAGATCCACCCATCCTCACCGGCCGCCCCTCCTCCCCCCCACTGCTGCCGAACCCCGTCCTCCATCTCCGTCGCCGGCTGCACCTATAGATGTCCAAGTACGACTGACACGAACAAGCACGGCTAGCACGAGGAAGAGGGGAGCAAATCGAGAGAGGAAGAGAGAAGCGAATCGATTCAAGTACAAGGATCAAGAAATTTGTCGCAATAGCCAAATCCATAACAAATTCATACATAGAAAAAATATCTTGGCCGGCCACCGGTGAGCCCTCCGTGGCCACACCCAACGACGGCGGTGCTCGTCGGTCTCGTTGCCGCGCCCGCGCCGGCGGAGCTCGTCGTCCGCGTGGCCGCGCCCGCGCCGGCGGAGCTCGTCGTCCGCGTGGCCGCGCCCCCGCGCCCGCGGCGCTCGTCGTCCCTGTGGCCGCGCGACGGATGGACGGAGGGGGCTCGAGTGGAAGGCTGGAGGCATAAGGGGAGGACGAGCGGCGGCGGCGGGATTGGAGTGGAGATGAGGAAGTTGGGGTGGGGGTGATTAGGGTTTGTTTGTGTATTTATATGTAGGAGTCGTGGGCTGTGGTGGGCCGATTTTAGATGGGCTGTGGTTGTGAACTCGTGTTTAAATGGGTTGCGGTCGTGTTAGGATGGGCCGCCCTTTTCGTGTCCTGTTCGTGTCGACACTGCGTGCCGAGATCGCGGCCCAAACACAGCCCACCATTGTGTCGTGCAGGCACTGACACTATGTCAATCGTGTCGTGTCATGTTCGTGTCGTGTTTTTTAGTGTCGTGCGTCGTGCCGCCCGTCGTGTCTGACCCATCTGGACATCTATAGCTGCACCCACTGCCCGGCGAGGAAGCGGCGGCGGCACGCGTCACAGCTCACGAAGTCGACTCTACTGGTCTGTTCGCGTGCTCGAGTCCGCGGTTGCTAGATCTGCGGAGCCGGATCCCCCTGTGTTTGGTGCTGCCTAGGCGTTGACGGCGGCGGCCGTGCTGCCCTAAGACTCCTAAGAGGACACCGCACACCGTACATCTCCGTACTCCCAAGCCTCCACCCAATTCTACGGCAGTCGCGCCCTCCCCCAATCTCGCGGCCTCCCGTCCTCACGCCGCGCCCTCTGTCCTCACGTCGCCGCCCCTTAGCCCTGCAGAACACACGCCTCCCCTGCCCTCTGCTCAACCGTGTACACGCTGGATCCCTCTAACATGGATGTCGTCGTCCGTTCGCCCTTGCCCGTGGACGCCGGATTCCGCCATTGCATTTTTCTAAGCTGCAATCGCCACTCGGTTCGACGCAGCTGCCACGCCGTCGTGCCTTCGGATCGACTCTGTCACCGCTGCCAGATCAACGTCGTCAATGTCCTGCCGCGCCTCTTCGGGTTTCTCGGGTCGTCGCTACCGCCATCTACACCGCGCTTCTCTGGGTTGACGCCACATAACAGGACATGTAATGCAAGCAGTTCGCGATAGGACCTGGTCTTACAATCAATGTGCTTATTCCGCATCTTTTTTAGGGTTCCTTTGATTCTTTTACCACCTCTGATTAAGTCTGTGTATTACTTACTCCGTTGTAGCATATAGGTTGTTCTGGACCTAATCTTGATCCGAAACTTCCTTTTAGAATGTAATTGCTTTGCTTCTCCATTCTAATTTACAAGCGATAACAAATTTAGATCTTTTTGGTACAATTTCTTATAACAAATTTAACATCTAGCATGCATACCAAAGCATTAACTTACTGTCTTTCTAGGACCATTGTTTGTCTTTTCTGTGTTTATACTCGCTTGTGACAATGCACTACTATCTTTTTTTGGATGTTTCATTCAGTGGAATTGATCATGGTCATGATCAATTTGTGCTGATATTTTCTTGCATAGACATGTGATACACGTTGGAATATCATGGCATAACTTGCTTTGTTTAATTCAGTAATTATGTTCTTGGAAAATAAGTAATTTTAAAAATATTTATACTTAGTTTCACATTATTATTATCTTGTTGGATGCTTCCGTACATATAAATATTTTGTAGCCCGTAGCAACGCACGGGCATGATTCTAGTTTACTAATAATTTCTTTTGCAGTTCGACGTGATTGCGGACCTTTCACATATTATAGAGGACTCGATAGCGAGGCTGATCCAGATGTCACACCAGGAGGTTCCTTGTCGTGGTCAACTACCGCAGCAACCCGGTTCTACCACTGTTTCCACAGTACCCCCAGTCGTCCTCCAGCTCTGCCTCGACTGGTCGTTCCCACGTGGCACCGTCGTCCTCATCACGACCACCCTACCAGGCAGCTTTCTACCCGGCGCACCCTCTGGCGCATCCTCCCTTGAGGATGTCTCCGCTAGGGGGCTCATCTCAGAGATCTTGTGCCTACACGTGCACCAGCACCATGAGTGATAGGACCCGCACCTGCACCAGTACTAGCAGCAGCAGCAGCGGTTCCTTCCTCATCCCTTGGAACTGCTCTTTCGTCAAGTATTGACCACTACTCTATGTCGAACCATATACAAATACTAGATTGTATCAATTAGGAATCATGATTTAATAATACTATTTCTTCCAGCTTACGACTGTAGCGTCGACATTCCTGACTCCACCCTAGGGGACCAGGCCGGAGCGCCTGGGTCCAGGTTCGACGAGTTGGCCTTCAACTTCAAGTTATTGCAGGGTTTGCAGTCGCAGGACGAGCTCGCAGGGTCGCAGCTTGGAGCCGCGCCACCCACGTGCACTCAGTAGGGAGCAGGGACGCAACCAGGAGGCTCGCAGCTGCCAGAAGCGACCGGTGGGGCACAGCCAGGAGCCTCACAGCTGTCAGGCTCGAGCGGTGGGCTGCCAGGGTCGTCTCAGGAGGTTGCATGGTCGGCGGCGGCGATGGCGACACCGCAGCCGACCGGTGATGCTAGGCGTCGAAAGATCCACCCTCGTGACCCGTTGACGTACCCTCGCGAGCAGACGCACGTCGTAGCCCGAGCTGACAGACTACTCAAGAAGACCATACGATGCTACATTAGGGGGTGTTTGGTTTTCCGCCACAGGTTGCCACACCTAACATTTGTCCGCCACACCAACAGAGGTAGTTGTTTGGTCTTCAATTCACTTTTGTCAGCCACAATTTTTATCCTTTGTTTCGGTGGCAGAGCTGTGGCAACTGTGGCGACGCTTTCTTCCGCCTCCAACTCGCCTCCGCCACAGCACGGCATGGCCCGCCACACCATGGCGTGCCAAACTATGGCAGCAAACCAAACATTCCCTAGGTCGCATATTGTTTGAACAGGAGCGTTGTTATATGTGATCATGACTATTTTTAGTATGTCACTTTGCTTTTTCTTTTTTACATCCGAGTTTTTTCCCTTAAATTAATAAATAAAAACAACCGCGGTACGGTAGGTATTAGGTTGGAGATCGTGTACTGAATTTCCTTGTTAATTTTCTACTAGATTTATTAAAGTTTGATAAAATTAACCCTAACCGGCGTGGGTCACGGCATTTGGGCCTAGCCGCCATGTAGCGGTTAGGCCCAACCGCCGTGGGCCGCTGCCAACCGCCGTGGCTGGCCTCCAACCGCCGTGCACCATGGCGGCCGCCGTGGCCCACGGCGGTTGGTTGCCAAATCTGCTAAATTTTCAAACGGTCGTATAATGTTGCAAAATGATTTAAAAATATATAAAAAATCGTTTTCCGTCATGCTCGAGCGCACACAGAGCCCAGATGTGACAAGTAGCGTTCTCGGGCCGAAACACAAACAACTTCTGCGAGGAGGAGGTGAAGAAAAAAGGCCCGTTGGAAGCAGTGCGGCCTTTTTTCAAAAAAAGAAAAAGAAGCCAGTGCGGCCCTACAACAAAGCCCATTTATCCGGCAAGTGTATCCTGAAGTATTCTAGCTTGGCTTTTCTTAACTCCCGTGGACTCTTTTTGGAAGAAAAAAACATGAAGCCTGTTTTGGAGTTCACCCACTATAATTTGAGTGGGAAAACGATCACTGCTTCTTGCTTAGTGAATTTTCTCTTCCTCCTACAGCTTTCAATGGTTGTCTCAGATCAAACATACTAGCGTTTCTCAGCATAGCAGGCTGCAGAAAAAAATTCAGCTCGAGGAAAGGAAACCAACAACTCGCTCGCGTACAAAGGCCTCCGGAGCTCGAGCACAAGGGGGCTCGGCCGTTGGCAAGTGGCAACCAGTGCGATCGAGGCCGCCAAAAAAAAGCATGTGACGAGCAAAGCAGCGGCTGGAATGAACAAGCAAAGATCTCATCTCACCTTCTCCATGCTAACGGTAGGCCTAACTCCCTTGTCCACTTCTGACCTGCCGACAAGCAAAGCAAAGCAAACCAAACCAAAACCCTTTCGGCTTCGCTCCACCCCAACCTTTTCCACGCACGAGCATCCCACCGATCCAATCTGCCGGTGAGCAGTCAGCAACCTCCCTCGCTCGTCGCGAAGCTCAAGTATGGACATGCATCGTCAATTCATCCCAAATCCCTAAATTATCGACGTGTACTTTGCCACTAAAATTCATCCCAAATCTTCAAAATATAGAAAGAGAGATATGTTGAATCGAACCAAGCAGAAAAGATGGGTCTCGTGAAAGTACGATTGTTGGGGCGTCCATATTGGGAATGGGAAGGACAAAGGAAAGCCGAGAACGACGTTTTGGTTTGGCGACGGAGGAAACTGGAAAAGACAGGGCAGAGGAGCAGAGCTGGCCGAAACCAAGATGCGCATGCGCGCGATCGATCGCATTGTGGGAAGAGGTGGGTGGACGCGCGCCGCCCGATCCAGATCGTCAACTTGCGCGATTTGGTGGGGTGGATTCGTTGGGCGCGGCAGGTTTCGCGCCTGCATCATCATTGTTTCCTTTCCAAATGTGAAATCAGCATGGCTCCCAACGGCAAACATTATGCGGAGATGGCGAGTTCAGATTGCGCGCGATCCATTTTTTCGAGTTTCTTTCCTGTATGTACAGAGGAGGCAGCGCCGCCGCCGTAGCCATGCCCGCCATTACATGCAGCTTAAGCTTTGCTCAACCTTGCATCACATCTCTCCCCTCTCTCCAGTTCTTGACTGCTGTTTCGGTTTCACAGCAGTTTCGTGAATAAAATAAGAAAAAACAGAGTGCTACTGCCAAGTGCAGATTGCGTTCCTCGGTCCCTCCTCTAGACTGACTCGACTGATCCGGCGGCTACTGGATCCGCCCGACGGCGCCGACGCGCTCCGCGGCGGCGCGCATCACGCCCTCGACAAGCTGGGGCAAGCAGAGCTCGGCTCCGCCGGCCGGGCCGCACCCGGCGCGGACGCCCACGCTCGACATGTACCGCTGCACCTCCGTGCGGATCAGCTCCTGCATCGCCGCCATGAAGTCGGGGTTGAACGGGTACGCAGACGGCGCCGCGGCGGCGGTGGAGGGAGCAGCGGGTGGTGGTGGAGGAGGAGAAGGCGACGGCGGCGACGGCGGGAGCTCCTGGAACTGGCTGTGGGCGCGGTCGTGGTGGAACCGCTGGTCCGTGCCGGGGAGCGACAGGGAGAGAGAGGTGAGCGGGTCATCGTCCTCGACCGGCCGGCTCATCGCGCAGTCCGCCGGCTCGAACCCGCCGGACCGCGGCACGGGGCGGTAAATCTGCCCGGAGCCGGAGCCAGCGCCGTGGCTGAGGTCGCTGCGGTCGGAGACCGTGCCGGATCCCGACGAGGGGCTGTCGGGCGAGAGGCTGACGCGCTTGCACGGCCGCGCCTCGAACTCGTCCGCGCCCGCGCCCGCGCCGGAGGCGGCGGCGGCGAGCTTGCGCTTGAGGGAGCAGTTCCAGTGGTTCTTGACGGCGTTGTCGGTTCGGCCGGGGAGGAGGCGCGCGATGGCGGCCCAGCGGTTGCCGAGCCTGGCGTGGGCGCGGACGATGGCGGCGTCCTCCTCGGGCGTGAAGGGCCGGCGCTCCACCTGCGGCGACAGCTGGTTGCACCACCGCAGGCGGCACGACTTCCCCGACCGGCCGGGGATCTCGCGCCCGATCGCCGTCCAGTTGCGCGCGCCGTGCCGCTCCACGAGCCGCCGCAGCGCGTCGTCCTCCTCGGGGCTCCAGGGTCCCCTGATCCGGTCGCACTCAGCCTCGGCGCCCATCGTCTCCGATAGCACAGAAGCAGAGAATCACACCACACAAGCCCCGGCGAGGAAGACAAAACACGGGGCGTCGATTCAACACGATCGCTGATGGGGTGGGTGCGTGAGTGGGGCGGTTAGCGGCGGAGCGGAAAGGCGTTTTGGTGCCTTGCGGTTCCTGTCTCGTCGGGAGTGGCGGGCGGGTGGTGGAGCCGTGGAGGCGGTGGTGTACTAGTAGTGGAGAAGAAGAGATGGGTGGTGGGTTGGGAAAATAGTGACGGGGGAGCGGCGGGTATTTATAGCGGCGCGGCGGCCGGTGACCTGACCGGCAAATACAGCTGGCTCCCGGCGCACGCGTCGCGAGCCCCGGAGCCACCTCACGCGGCCGTACCCCCGCGCCTTGTCGTTTTCTCCAGCTGTATGCCATGTGGGGCTGGTCGCATCCGGGCCCGCGTCGCAGTGAGAGTTGCGCGCGGTTTGACCATGTGGTTTTCGACCTTGGGGGAGGGAGGCGGTTTGCCTCGGTGGATTCGAAATTTGAACCGTGTCTCGTTCTCGTACGTGGGGGTGGGTGGTGGGGCAGTGGGAGAAAACTGCCGTTGCGAAGTGGCGCGGCGCGGGGGCAACGGTAACGCCCAACGAACGGGACGGGATGAAATGAAAGATCCGGAAACTGCAAGCCCGGTAATTCCGGTAAACCTGACGGCGACGCTCCACGCTTTGGCTTTCCGCTTTCCCCACGTCGCTACTCCAACGCCTCCGTCCTCACAGTACGCTATCGGGCGGTGTACACGGATCCAGCTGTTCCTCGAACCGCAGGCAGAATTCCGTGGCCACGATCGCAAAGCTTTTGCTTGCCGCTGTGCTCGTTTCGTCGTCTTGCGGACGCAACGGCGAGGCCCGCACCACGACAAAGCGCGGGCCGGACGTGGAGGAACGGTAGCGGTGGAGTGGACTGGAACCTACGTACTCCTACCCGGGGGAACGAACGGAACGGGGGACTCGATGCGCGCCCAACCAGAACCGACGCGTGCGTGATAGATTAGAGGCTGCAGCGGCGGTGACGCGACCCGCGCCCACCACGGCACCACCCGGTCTCCCCTCCTGTGCTTATCCATGCCCACAGCACACCCCCATCTCGCCCTCCAGCCTCCACCGAGCCGCACGGAACCGGTCCATCTCCCCTTGCGCTGGGGCTGGGGGCGCCGGGGCGGGTGCACGCATCGCCAGATCATCGCGACCGTCCACGCCCTCCCACCCCCACGTGGGGCCCCCGCGCGCCGTACGGGCGTGTACCCGCCCGGTGTACGTCGTCCTCCGCGCCTCGGTGCCGACCTGGAGCCTGGGCCTGAACCTGTCGTTCCCCACGGGCGCCGCTGCCTATGACGGGTGGTCCCGGGGGTGGGGGCGGGATCCGTCCAAACCGGCAGTTTGGGGCGATGGGGTTCTCGATAAGGACAGACAGCCTGGCGCGCAGATATTTTTATTCGAAAAGCGGCGCGGTTTCGTGGGAGGCGGTTATGGCTCGTGGGCGCGCCACGTACGTCCTCGTGCGGTTGTGTTACGTTGTGGGTGCCGCTGCCCACCGCGGCACGCCGGCACCGCGCCGGTTGTGTACGTATAGAAACCGTGGGACTGGGACGTGACGCCACGGCCGTTGGGCTCGTGCTTTGAACGGACGGTCGCGGCGCTCGCAGTCGCAGCAGCCGAAAGCGACGGCACTGTGGGGAGTGACACCGCCGCTGCGTCCATAGAGTCCTCGAAAGCAACGGCAGTGTCAGACCAAAGCGTTCACACGGTAGAGGATCTCTCTGACGGGCGGGCCCGATGGAGGGTGCAGAGGCAGCCGTACCCGCGGGGGTGATGAGTCACCACGGGCCGGGAGGAGGACGTTGGGACGCGCGGCACCCGAGGCGCGGCCAGGCTGGCGGGGCATTGAACGGCCCCCCGCCCCACCGACAGCGGCCGGTACCCGCGATCTGCGGCTTGCCAACCAACCACCACTCGCCCACTGACCACTTGACCCACTCCGGCCTGGGGCGTCGTCGTCCACCTCACCACCTCCAGTAGTGGCAGTCCACCGCCGCGCCCGCGCGCCCCGGGGCGGTTGGCGCACGCGGCGCGCAGCTTCCTCGCACCTTCCTGGGACGACTTGTTTAGGCCGAGGAGACGGGGGGCTCCGTGCGGGGAGGGGAGAGGCCAGCGGCGGAGATCTTTGCGTCCCGCGCGCATGTGGGGTGGTGGTGGATTCCCCTGCCTCTGGTGGCTTGGCTGCTGCTGACCCCCGCAGCTAATCGCGCTGTCATGCGGGCGGTGGTGTCTCTCACTGCGGCGATGAGATCGCACCACCACCACCACCTGTGCAATAGGATATCTGTCCGCGGGCCCGCCCGCACGGGGCACGAGGGGAGAGCTGGCGTCAGCGGCCTGCCGGATCCGTGGAGCCGTGGAGGAGCGCGGTTGCCTTGTCCTGGGCTCCTGGTCGCAGCGGCCAGTGCTTGACTGCTTGCGGCGATTACTACAGATGACGACGACAGTAGTAGGTGTTGGTGCACGGAGGCAAACTACTACTCCAGTTTGTTTGCTGTACTCCCTCTATCCTCTATGACTCAGCATGCAAACCAATACCCCTTTCCAAAATAAATGCAATTCTACGATTGAGCACGGAAACCAATGCAAGGTGTAAAATGACCAAAATACCCCTTGTCTTGTATGAGAAAGATCTAGCAATTGGCTTGTCTTTTATGTGAGAAGCTTCTAGATTCTCGTCTCTTGTGGTTGGTTAGCCAAAGTTGCATTCTTTGTGGGACACATTTTGAATCCTAAAATTGCATTTATTTTAGGACGGAGGGAGTAGGAGGTGTAAAATGGTCAAATTATTCCTTGTCTTTTGTGAGAAAGATATAGTATAGATATTTAGTTGTCTTTTGTGTGAGAAACTTCTGGACTCACTTGTCTTTTGTGTTTAGTTAGTTAAACTTGCATTCTTTATGGACAAAATTTAAATCCTAGAATTGCATTTATTTTAGGACGGACAGGGTACGTACATGCAGGGTCGCCTCGACCTCTGGATGTAGCGCTACGTGCGCATGTACGAGTAGGGAGTATGGTTTGGTTTTGTTAGATCTGAGGTTAGTTGGTTAGGTAAGCATCGTCAGGCGGTTCCGTTCGTTCGTTGGCGAATAAACATGATGCGAAGTCAGGCGGGCGTTTGCTTTTGGGAAAGGAGGAGGGGAACGATCACGAACGAACGACAGGCAGTTGGTCAAGATCGCGGGGTGGAGCTGGGCACGTAGCCGCATGCATGCTCCACCGGATCCCGGCTCCACCCGCACGGGCTGCCAGCTCACGCCGCGCTGCGTCGTCGTACGTACTCCATGGCCGAGGACGAGAGGGGAGGTGGTTGGTGGTCGAGGCTTCCGAGAAGGCGGGCGAGAACACTTTGATGAACCTCAGACAACCACTGACCTCCGTATTTGTATTGTTTCTCTCTTTTTTCCGAACGGGCAACGGGAGGGAAAAGAAAAGAAATATTCGAAGGTACCAAGGGTATGTACAACGCACAGACGAGGTGTCTACTACCCACAGACGGTGAGTCATTTGCAAGCGCTTTAATGCTTTCCATGCGATCAAGATCATCTGTGAATACTATTTTGTATGCTATTGTGTTGCAATTTGTAACTATGAGATACTAGTTCAAACTCATGCTCCCTGCTCCACCTTCGATTCTTCTTCATCCATGTTATTGTTGGATTAATTGGGCCTTGGGCCATTTAATCTCAATTAATCTTAAGAATTAAAAGGTCCACAAAATAAATGCTAGGGATCCAATCCCGTATTGAAAGCCAATGAGAATCTTAACTAACTTAAAGGGTGGACCAATGGTGGACCACTTGTGAAGTTGGTAAAAGGAGAAGGGCGTGCCCCGCGCGCGCGCTCGCTCGCCTCGCGGCCGGCCGTGGGCGTGGCGAGTCGAGTCGAGACCGTGACCGTGACCGTGACCGTGAGGTGTATGTTCATGTTCATGTCGGTCATTCATGTCGCCCATAATCCCGTGAGGTGTATGTTCATGTTCATGTCGGTCATTCATGTCGCCCATAATCCTCTCGTATTAAAACGGACGTTACCGGTAACGATTAATGAGAATTATGGTGGTCGAAGCGTCCGGTTCATTCCCTCCTCCTCTCCTCTCGCGCCTATATAAGAGGACTCCTTCCTCCGGTACGGACACACATTCTCACACTCGGTACTCCCCGCTTAGGAGACCTCTCTCTTCTCCCTCCGTGTTGCCGATCCCCGCTCGGGATAGGCGGGCGATAAGGTTTTTGGGGGAGCGTACCCGTACGCGCCCTCGCTCGCTCTTCGTACGTCTACGTCCCCGTCCGCGAGAACGACTACTTCCGGTACGACTACGTCCTCCACGAGAACGACTACATCGGCGTGAACGACTACTTCCCGAAGGCCGTTCGTGGGACTTCACCGCAACGACTCGCCACCGCATCACCTCTCGTACGACTACATCGAACAAGGTCCCTCCACAAGTAGCATGTCTATTCCGGGGGATAACGGTGGGTACCAACTAAACCTTTTCTGTGTATTTTTGTTCGAGTTTTATTTGAGATTTAACTTGAACACAAGCACATGCTTTGCTTTCACGGGATCACTCATAATTGTCATGAACATGTTAATAATTTCTGGAATTAAAATGTACCGAAAATTGCCTAGTTTTCTAACAATCCAAAAACCTTATATTGTTGATAGGCTTTCGGTAACTAGTTTCGCTGCAACGCTCAAACCAAATGTTTTCGATGGTTCAAATTACAAGCGTTGGAAGCAAAGGGTTACGTATTGGTTGACGAGCGATGAGCATCATGCATGTCATACGGGGGAAGCCCGAACAGCTTTTCTCCGGAGGAGGAGAAGGCTTTCGAGGCGGCCGATAACCCTGTTTCGTGGTGCCATCTTGAGTGTTCTCGCCGAAAACCTTGTGGACACGTACCTTCCGCTCGCCAAGTGGCAAAGATATTTGGGATGCGCTTGAGGCTAAATTTGGGGTTTCGATGCTTGGTGGTGAGCTATATGTCATGGAACGGCTCTATGACTACAAAATGGTTGAAGACCGTTCGTGGTGGTAGAGCGAGGCCCATGAGATTCGAGCGCTAGCTAGAGATCTTGAGAATTATAGCAAGGATGCACCATGTAAGTTGCCCGACAAGTTTGTGGTCGGAGGTATTATCTCCAAGTTACCACCTTCTTGGAAGGACTTTGGAACCTCTCTAAAACACAAGAGGCAAGAGTTTGTCGTTGTCGATCTTATCGGCACTCTTGATGTTGAAGAGAAGGCGAGAGCAAAGGACAAGACACATGGTAAAGGGATTGTTAGGTCTTCTAGTGCTAATTTGGTACGAAAGAAGAACAACAATGCATTCAAAAAGAAAAACAAGCAACATCAAAACCAACCAAAGGCTAAGCGGACGGCTCGGTTCAAGCGAAAAAAGCCGCCAACCGGAAAGTGCTATCGTTGTGGCGGCACGGAACACTTTGCCGCAAAGTGTCCGGATCGCAAGGATAAAAAAGATGGCAAAAGTGCCAACATGGTTATTAGTGAAACCGGTGGAACGTCGGGTACGGTAATCTTTTACCTACGGTTCTTTCGAGATGTCACTCACCGATTGGTGGATTGATACGGGTGCTAATATTCATGTTTGTGCTGACATTTCCTTGTTTTCCTCTTACCAGGCGGGCGGAATTTCCTCCTTGTTGATGGGAAACGGATCACATGCGCGTGTTCTTGGTGTTGGTTCGGTCGATCTGAAGCTTACTTCGGGAAAGACCGTTCGATTGAAGAACGTGCAGCATGTCCCTACTATCAAGAAGAACTTAGTCAGCGGGTCTCTACTGTGTAGAGATGGTTTTAAATTAGTCTTTGAATCCAATAAATGTGTAATTTCTAAGTTTGGAAGTTTTATTGGAAAAGGTTATGATAGCGGAGGCTCGTTCCGCTTTTCTTTGTCATATGATTGTAATAAAGTTGTGAACCATGTCTCGAATGTTAATGATGAATCAAATGTTTGGCATTCGCGACTTTGTCATGTTAATTTTGGTTGTATGATGCGTCTTGCAAACTTGAGTTTAATTCCAAAATTTACCTTAGTCAAAAATTCTAAGTGCCATGTGTGCGTTGAATCAAAACAACCTCGCAAGCCTCATTTTTCGGCTGAGGCGAGAGACTTGGCTCCTCTAGAACTAATTCATTCTGATTTATGCGAGATGAATGGTGTGTTGACAAAAGGTGGTAAAAAGTTTTTCATGACTCTGATAGATGATTGTACTAGATTTTGCTATATCTATTTGTTGAAGTCTAAAGATGAAGCATTACAATACTTTAAAATCTATAAAGTCGAAGTGGAAAACCAACTTGAGAGAAAGATCAAAAGAATTAGGTCTGATCGTGGTGGAGAGTACTTTTCTAATGTTTTCACTGCGTTCTGTGAGGAACACGGAATAATTCATGAGAGGACGCCTCCCTATTCACCTCAATCAAACGGGGTAGCCGAAAGAAAGAACCGCACTCTAACTGATTTGGTTAACGCCATGTTAGACACGGCGGGACTTTCCAAGGAATGGTGGGGTGAGGCTATATTGATCGCATGTCATGTCCCGAATCGTGTTCCCGTAAAGAACAAAGAGATAACACCATTCGAGGAATGGGAAAAGAAAAGGCTAACACTTTCATACTTACGGACTTGGGGATGTTTGGCCAAAGTGAATATGCCTATAACCAAGAAACGTAAACTAGGACCTAAAACTGTCGATTGTATCTTTCTTGGTTATGCTCTACACAGTGTGGGTTATAGGTTTTTAATATTGAAGTCCGGAGTACCCGATATGCATGTCGGCACCATCATGGAATCCGGAGACGCTACATTTTTTGAGTACATTTTTCCTATGAAAGAGATAGATAGCACATTTAGTCATGAATTGTCTATTAATAATGAACTCAAAGAACCCGCCGTTTTTTGATAGAACACAATGAACAACCACATGAGAAAAATCTCGAGGAGGATGGCAATGAAGCTCTTAGAAAGAGCAAGAGATAGAGGATTGCAAAGTCCTTTGGTGATGATTTCATTGTGTACCTCGTGGATGACACTCCTAGAACCATTGAAGAGGCATATTCCTCTCCTGGATGCTGACTATTGGAAGGAAGCGAGTTCGGAGTGAGATGGACTCTATTATGTCTAATGGTACTTGGGAGGTTGTGGAGCGTCCCTATTGGTGCAAACCCGTAGGATGCAAGTGGGTGTTCAAGAAAAAGCTTAGGCCTGATGGTACTATTGATAAGTACAAGGCAAGGCTGGTGGCTAAAGGCTATACTCAGAAAGAAGGAGAAGATTTTTTCGATACTTACTCACCGGTTGCCCGATTGACCACTATTCGAGTACTACTTTCCTTGGCAGCTTCCCATGGTCTTATCGTTCATCAGATGGACGTTAAGACAGCTTTCCTAAATGGAGAGTTGGAGGAGGAGATCTATATGGATCAGCCAGATGGATTCGTAGTAAAAGGTCAAGAAGGGATGGTGTGTAAATTGGTAAAATCTTTGTATGGTCTTAAGCAAGCTCCTAAGCAATGGCATGAGAAGTTTGACAAAACTTTAACGTCGTTGGCTTTGTTGTGAACGAAGCTGACAAATGTGTGTACTATCGCTATGGTGGGGGCGAAGGAGTGATCCTATGTTTGTATGTAGATGACATACTGATATTTGGGACAAGCCTTAATGCGATCAAGGAAGTGAAAGAATTCTTGTCTCAAAGCTTCGAGATGAAAGATTTGGGGGAGGCTGATGTGATTCTAAACATTAAACTAGTGAGAGAAGGTGATGGTGTGGTTGTTCTTACACAATCTCATTATGTGGAGAAAATCTTGAGTCGTTTTGGTTACAACGACCGCAAGCCGCTTCCAACACCTTATGATGCTAGTAAAATGTTAAGGAAAAACATAAGAATAATGAGAGATCAGTGAGATACTCCCAAATAATTGGTTCACTAATGTACCTAGCTAGCGCTACTAGACCCGACATCGCATATGCTTGTGAGCAAACCGAGTCGATTCGTGTCTAACCCGGGAGATGCTCATTGGGAAGCTCTTGAACGGGTAATGCGCTATCCGAAAGGAACAACGAACTACGCGATTCACTATCTTGGGTATCCTAGGGTACTAGAGGGTTATAGTGATTCGAATTGGATCTCTCGATGCGGATGAGATTAAAGCCACAAGTGGATATGTGCTTACACTTGGAGGTGGCGCCGTCTCTGGAAGTCTTGCAAGCGGACCATCTTAACGAGGTCAACTATGGAGGCGAACTCACCGCATTGGACACCGCCACGCTTGAGGCCGAATGGCTTCGTGAACTCCTTATGGATTTACCGGTAGTTGAAAAACCGATACCGGCAGTCCTCATGAACTCGTGATAATCAAACGGTGATTGTCAAGGTGAACAGTTCAAAGGACAACATGAAGTCATCTAGGCATGTAAAGAGGCGGCTAAAATCCGTCGGGGAAAATGAGAAACTCCGGAGTGATAGCCTTGGACTACATCCAAACGGCTAAGAATCCGCGAGATCAATTCACAAAGGGTCTTTCACGTAATGTGATAGACAATGCATCCGAGGAATTGGGCTTGAGACCCGTCGGCGTTATTCGGTAGTGGTAACTTGTCCTATGTGATCGGAGATCCCGTGAATTAGGATAGTGCAACAAACTACTTGTTTAACGAGAGAAGAGAACCTTTGTAAAGGGCTCATTCCGGTAGAGATGCATTTCTCTTCTAAAATACGTATGGCGGGTTGGTGAAAAACCTTAATGTGATCCGAGTGGCTCAAAGAGGAGCAAAGATGTTGGCCTACGAAACATCTTAAAGGATTGCACCTATATGGGTCGATTGCTAGTCACAATCTATGAGATAGGGTGATCTCTAGATACCCATGAAAGGCACGGAGTATGACTTATACGCTCCAACTCCGAGGGGATGCTTATAGCGACCTAGTACCGGCAAGGGGCTCTAGTCAAACTTGTTTGCACGAAACCGTCAATTCAAGGCATAGTCTATTGGTCGGTTGTGAATGAGTGTAGCTTTTGTCTCGGTGGATGTTCAACTTAACGAGTCTCCACCATAAAGTCAGTATATCAAAACAAGAGTTGAGAAGAGGACATTTCTTTGTGTACCTTGAAATTCTTGGTGGGGATTGTTGGATTAATTGGGCCTTGGGCCATTTAATCTCAATTAATCTTAAGAATTAAAAGGTCCACAAAATAAATGCTAGGGATCCAATCCCGTATTGAAAGCCAATGAGAATCTTAACTAACTTAAAGGGTGGACCAATGGTGGACCAACCACTTGTGAAGTTGGTAAAAGTAGAAGGGCGTGCCACACGCGCGCGCTCGCTCGCTCGCCTCGCCGGCCGTGGGCGTGGGCGTGGCGTGGCGAGTCGAGTCGAGACCGAGACCGTGACCGTGACTCGTTTAATGAGAATTATGGTGGTCGAAGCGTCCGGGTTCATTCCCTCCTCCTCTCCTCTCCCGCCTATATAAGAGGACTCCTTCCTCCGGTACGGACACACATTCTCACACTCGGGTACTCCCGCTAGGAGACCTCTCTCTTCTCCCTCCGTGTTCTTTGCTCTCTCGCCATTCCCAACGCAAGCTTTGCGCGCACACTGTTTGCGTGAGCAGTTGCCTCCGAACCTCGTCCACCTAGCGATCCTGCTCGGGATAGGCGGGCGATAAGGTTTTTGGGGAGCGTACCCGTACGCGCCTGCTCGCTCTTCTGTACGTCTACGTCCCTGTCCGCGAGAACGACTACTTCCAGTACGACTACGTCCTCCGCGAGAACGACTACTTCCAGTACGACTACGTCCTCCACGAGAACGACTACATCAGCGTGAACGACTACTTCCCGAAGGCCGTTCGTGGGACTTCACTGCAACGACTCGCCACTGCATCACCTCTGTACGACTACATCGAACAAGGTCCCTCCACGAGTAGCATGTCTATTCCAGGGGATAACGGCGCACCGGTTGACTCCGTCAACCGTCCCGCCTTTGGGTACCAACTAAACCTTTTCGTGTATTTTTGTTCGAGTTTTATTTGAGATTTAACTTGAACACAAGCACATTCTTTGCTTTCACGGGATCACTCATAATTGTCGTGACACGTTAATAATTTCGGAATTAAAATGTACCGAAAATCGACTAGTTTTCTGACAGTTATCCTCACCTTGGTCGTCCGTCCCCTCCCGCCGGTACCCCGGCCGTGCGTCTGTGCTCGCCTGCCCGCTCGCCGGAGCTAGTCAGAGGTCAATTCGCCACCACCGGAGCTCGATTGAAGGTTGATTATTCGCTGCCGCCGGAACTCCAACGAAGTTACCAAGGTCGATTCGCATCATCAAGCCAGGAACTGTTTCAGTGTTTTCGCATACTGGTTGTTAGTAACTTCTAAATTTTAGCCCTCACGTTCCCTCATCTGTTTCCTCTCCAATCTTCTCACTTTTCATGACACACAATTGCAATCAGAACAAATGAACAGCCAGGTAAGCTACACAGATAATTCCAACACGGATTCTCCTCCCTTGCTTGCGTTCTCCATTCCTTTCCTGGTCGTGCTGCCAATGGAATCGATCCAAAAGAACATGGTGGCTGCACGAAGCCACTAGAGATGAGAAGAAATCTGGCTGCTTACCATTGCATACTTGATTGCGATTGCTGTCGGATGGGAAAAAATCGATTGCGCTAGAAGCAGGCGTGAAAGAAGAGGAATCTGCCGCAACCAAGCCATTGCCGCCACACGTGAAGGATTTGGCGCCATGGATGAAACACTAGGTGCGGCCGCAGCTGGATCCCGAGCGTGCGTCGCCTAGAGACGACGACCGTACAATGCTGCGTCTCCCGTCGCGTGAGCCTGGGAGCACGAGCTGCAGTCGTCGACTCGTGAAAGGACGACCCCACCCGTCTATGAGCATGCGAGGGGCGTTTTGCAAAATACACAGTATACATACGGCTTGAAACGCTGCGTTGTACGTGCCCTAAGAGCAACTCCAAGAGAGTCCCAATCTTGACCCCAAAAACCGGTTTCGGGTGAAAAAAACAAAATCACCGCTCCAATAGAATGCGAAGCCGGAGCCGTATTTTTTGGCGACGCGAAAACTGGCCTCCTCCTCCCGCATATCTTCGACCGCCCCCATCCTCCCCAATCCGCCCGAAATCCGATCCCGCGCGCGCGAGACGGCTTGGCGGGAGAGTTCCCGCGCGCGCGAGTAGTTTGGCGGGAGCAGCGGCGGCGACGGGAGGGCCGGCGGCCGGCGGCGACGGCGCATGCGGGAAGGACGTCGATCCGCTCCGTCCGCATGTCGTAGCGAAGGGTGGCGGCGGTAGGACTCGGCGGCGCGTGGTCGCCGTCGGCGGCCGGCCTCCGCGGTTGCCGGCGGCGGCCTCGCTTCCTCGCAGTCACGGCCGCCGGGTTCCTCGGATGGCGGCGGCGGCCACCACCCTCGGATGGCGGCGGCGGCCCGGCCTCGTCGGGGGCCTCGCCGGCGGCGCCCGGCCTCCTCATGGGCTTCGGGCGGCGCCCGGCCCTCGGGGGCTCGCCGGCGGCGCCCGGCCTCCTCGGGGGCCGTACGGCGGCGCCCAGCCTCCTGAAGGGCCTGCCGGCGGCATCCAGCGCCCTCAATGGCCTTGCGGCAAGGAGCAGATGCATCACTGGCCCGGCGGCAACTTGCAGATGCTACAATGGCCCGGCGGCAACCATATGTCGCAATGGACCGGCGGCAACACATATTTGCAGATGGCCGGCGGCGAGGACCTCGACCTTCCTAGTGGTCCTCCTATGGCAGCCGTTCCCGGCGACGGCTTGGATTCCTCTGCCTTTGAACATGGAGGCAATGACGACGACACTGTTAATGGTATGAGTCTATGCACAGTTCAATTTTCAAGGATATGAGATGGAATTCATATGCTGTGAAGTCAAATTTAATTATCTATATTTGCAATGATATGAGATGGAATTCATATGCTGTGAAGTCAAATTTAATTATCTATATTTGCAATGATATGAGATGGAATTCATATGCTGTGAATAAATAGGCATGCTACGACAATGGGTAGAGTTTCTCATTTGTCAGATTATCTTGTGTGTCCTTTTTGCTGTCCTGGGTCACAACTCGCTGAGTGCATTATGATTGTATGAATGGACTGTGATTGCAAGAATATTTGGAGTTGGGCTGAAGCCTACATAACAGAGTTGAGTATACACTGTTCTAATTTGGAGCTTTCAGTTTCATTTGCTGAACTTAAGCTTATGCTAATGCTTCTTTTACTGTTAGTTGGAAGAATGGTAGGGATTTGATTGGTATGGAAAATGATTTCATGCATTCAATGATTGTAGGACAAGGATATTATTCCAACATGCTGACGGAAGAAACCAATCTCGATGATTTTGATAATCTTGAGAACCCAATAGTTGATCAGCATTCACAAGCAAATCAAGACGGTGCAGAAGCCCCCTCCCGCAGGCCAAATCATAAGAGACAAAAGAATTTCAGTACCCACGAAGATGAAGTTTTGGTTTCGGGGTGGCTGAATATAAGTTTGGATCCAATCACGGTAAAGATCAAAAAAGTACTACGTATTGGACTCGTATAAGTGAGTACTTCCATAAACACAAGAAATGTCAGTCGAAGCGTACCATTAGTTCTCTGAAGCACCGGTGGGAGACCATACAAAGATGTGTGAACAAATTTTGTGGATGCCTTACCCGGATCGAGTTAAGGCGTAAGAGTGGTCATACAACTTCAGACAAGGTACTTACTCACTTTGTAATACTAGGATTTATTTCTGCTTTTTTAATTTTCCATCTCATTAAAGTATGTCCCTGGATGTTGGTGTGTATAGGTTGCGGAGGCATGTGGTTTGTACAAGTCAGAAGACCGAGATGGCAAAGCATTTCAGCTCATGCATTGTTGGAATATATTGAAAACACAACCAAAGTGGCTTGCAAAACTTGATGAGTTGGCTGTTGCTATACCTTGTACCAAGAAGCAGAAGGCAAATCCGACTGTTGATCTGACAGATGATCCGATTGCTGATCCGAGTGCTGATCCGAGTGCACAAGATGAGGGGGAAGGCCTACAAGCTATTGCATTGGCAAGACCGATTGGTAAGAAGAAGGCAAAGGCGTCACTTATACAGGATAAGAAAAAAAGTGTGACGGCAACTTTAGAAAATATGTGGACAGAGAAGAAAGAAGCTGATGCGGAGAAACAACTAAAGAAAGAACAAAAGAAAGATGAGAGGTTCAACAAAGCATTTGCTCTTGAACAGGAACGAGTTGCAAATGACAAACTAGCAGTTGCTCTTGAACAAGAACGAGTTGCCAATGAAAAACTACTTCTTCAGGTGAGGAGCGAGGAGGTGCAGCTGCAGAAGAAGAGGGATGAAGAGAGGATTATGACCATGGACCTTACTGCATTGCCTGAAGATCAGAAGACATATTACATGTTCTTGCGGTCTCAGATCATGAGCCAACTCTCTATGTCTAGCACTTAATTATATTTTCTGTCTTTCAGATAACATTAGAATTGTGTGATGTTTAGTTTTCTCATTTACTTTGGTATGGAACTGTACTTGTCAACTACTATCTCCTTTGTTGCTCTGCTTTTGCACTGAGTAAGCCGAGTGCAGCCTGTGCTAATTTTGATTTGGGCACTCGTTTTGATTCAGGGAATGTGTGAGCTCAGCGCCTCCTCACACAGCGCCTGTCAAGTGTCACGTGTCAACATCCTCCAATGGATTGCTATGTCCTCTTGTGTGCAACGAGTCAACGTGCAGTGCAGGGTATGGTTCAAATCATACACTGCCAACAATATTAGAAGACCATAAATAATATGGTTTAAGTGTACTCATTTATTACACCATAAAAAATTTGTCTCGAATATTGAAAGTAATATATAAATAATGTGTGACACTAGACTAATAATTCTTATTCTACTGCAAAACATAGAAAGCATTCATAATCGTTGGTAGAGGTCTGGATGATGTTGCCAAAGGTGTTCCACGAGGTCATCTTGAAGCTGTTTGTGAACCTTGTTGTCCTTTATATTCTCGTAGTTTTTAATAAACTCCTCAAATTCTGGTGTCTTGTTGTGAGATGGCTTCACCTTTTCTCCCATTCCATCAAAATTTAAATCATCCTCTTGACCGCGCTCATCCTCAACAATCATGTTGTGCATAATGACACAAGCCCTCATTATTTGGCCGAGGGTGGCTTCATCCCAAAAACGAGCTGGCCCCCTGACAATAGCGAAACGAGACTGTAGAACCCCAAAGGCTCGTTCCACATCCTTCCTACAAGATTCTTGAGCAGTTGCAAAATATTTATTCTTGTTTCCTTGTGGTTCTTGTATGGTCTTCACAAATGTGGCCCAGTCAGGATAAATGCCATCAGCAAGATAATAACCCATTGTATATTCGTGATTATTAATTGTATACTTGACCTCCGGAGCTTGACCTTCCGCAAGCCGCGCAAATAAAGAAGAACGGTGCAAAACGTTGATGTCGTTGTGGGAACCAGGCATCCCGAAGAAAGCATGCCAAATCCAAAGATCCTTGTCTGCAACAGCTTCAAGTATAATTGTAGGATCATGCACATGCCCGGTGTACATACCTTGCCATGCTGAAGGACAATTTTTCCACACCCAATGCATACAATCAACCGACCCCAGATTACCGGGAAAACCTCTACGCTCTGCAATTGCAAGTAATCTTGCGGTGTCTTCTTCATTAGGTTCTCTCAAGTACTCATCTCCAAAAACCTCCACCACAAAGATTGACAAATCTTCTCGGGCTCGAATAGTGGTACTCTCAAGCAATACGGATATAATCATCAATAGCATCACCGCAACTCCATATGCTAACATCCGAAATGCTTTCGCCGTAATCTTTTGCAAACTAGACGGCCCAAGTATGCCGGCAGCATTCCTTTTCTCGCACGAAATAGTCATCGTGTGCTTCAACAACGCATGCCATATGCGCTCAAACAGTGGACGCCCCATTCGAAACCTACACATCAACTATAATGAGAGATACGAATATGAATTAATTAAATTTTAGTCTGTATAAATTATTGTGTACATACCGACGTCTGAAATAATTAGGCCCGTACGTAGGATTATCTGAAAAATAATCTTTAAACAACCTATCATGTCCTTCCTGTCTGTCCCGCCGAAGAACTTTGTGGCCATGGATAGAACCACGATGTTTGGTTTCATCATCGGACTCATTCGCATTCATGGCCACATGAGTAACAGACAATAGAAAATCATCTTCCTCATCCGACGACGACGACGACGACGACTCCAACACACGCTTCATGAGAAAACTTTGTCGACTCATTACTATTCCGTTTAGCAATCTGAAATTTCATTACCATCCCGTTTTACTAATCTGCAATTGAAATTGGAGATCATACGCAACGGCACGTACCTGAACGCTTTTTTTTTAACCAGCGCAGAGGGGGGCGGCGATCAGGCACGATACGCCTGGCGGCGTTCAGGCGTCGGGGTCGTGCCGCCGGGGGGGGGGGCAGCGGCGATACGGCCGGCGGCGCGTTCGTGCCGAGGGGGGGCGTCGAGGGCGAGGGGTTGTAGGTTCTGGTGTGGGCTGGGCCCAATTTTGATGACGTGGCCTATTTTAAAATTTTAGGGACTGGTTATTAGCATTCTGCTGTGGGAGTCTTATTTTTGGGAGGAAAATTTTTTTAGCAGAGTGCCAATACATCGTTTTTGGGAAAAAATTATTCACACTCTCTTGGAGTTGCTCTAAGCCGTGGGACTATTTCATCTTTTTTTAGGCTTCCATGTGTCTATCGTAAAAAAGAAAGGAAGAAGGGTCGGCCCGGTCTAAGTGAAAGAAATGAAGGGACTTTGGACCAGCAGGTTTCAATGACGTCCCAATAATGGGCCAACTTACTCACTCTCTCTAGCCGAGAAAACAAAGGCCCAACGACAATACTCTGCGTTTCTTCTGCGACAGAGAACTTGAGTGAGATTAATATGGACGTGTCAAGTTGTTATTCAAATAGGTGATACTCCGCTGCGGAATTTTTTAAATAAAGTTGTAAGATGAAAATTTGAAAGTGTAAACTAAGATGGTTTCTATGCAGCATTTTTTACAAACGACACTATATGTGAAAATATGTTTATTTTTTTGAGAGAAACAATTGTTAAATGATTGATCTTTCACGTATTTCTATTATATTAGAATTTTGGAGCATGGTATCTGCAAAGATGTATAGATGCTGGATGATGATGTGATATGTGAGTGGATGGTTTGCATGTTGAGAGAAATATAGTTAATACCTCTAAGTGGGTTCCATGAGAGAAAACAATTGTTAAATGATTGATCTTTCACGTATTTCTACTATATTGGAATTTTGGAGCATGATACCCGCAAAGATGTATAGATGGTATAGTCACGGAAAATTGATGAAAGACATAAATTGATAATCTAGTGTATGAAGATGTGGCATGTGAGTGGCTGACTTGCATGTTGAGAAAATATAGTTAACTAGTTGAATTCCCCGCGTTGCCGCGGGAATTTTTTTATAATTTTGATGACAGTTTGAAGCTAGTTTAGGTAATATATTTGTAGATAATGCAGGAAAAATATGAAAATATTTCTAATGATATATGAAGTTAAGAATTTAATTTGTTAATGATATGATGTGACCAAAGGCATCCTAATCGAGATATGCATAATTTATAAGCTTCGAAATACACGTGACTTTGTTAGTGTGGAGAAGGCAAAGGAATACTATATTTGTCACAAACATAACATTACAGTATCTAGGTCCCTTACCTAATTTACCATTAGTAAAAACATTTAAAATGGATTTACCATCTATCATTGCATCGATGTCGACCAAATCACTCGCCCGATGTCAACCAAATCACTGGCCCTAGTTGACTAAAAAGAGAAAGCAAAGAAACGCTGGCCAGATAGAATCCAATGCCGTGAAGAGTCAAATAAAAATAGATAGAAAAATTTACCCATGGATGGGTCTTCCTATGTCATCCATCTCATTGAGAGCCTTCCCAAACCGCTTGTTGCAGCCTCTCCAAGCGCAAGGTCAGTAGCCTTCCGGCTATCGGTTCACTTCCTTCGCGAATGTCACCATCTCGGTGGCTTAACGCGAATGTTCACTTTTGAGTTGTTGTGCTCCGCCATTAGGGAGCCCAATCAAGTGCTTTAGTGGTGAGTAAAGAAGAGATAATTAATTATTTCCCTCTATGGTGCTACCTCTTGAAGTTTTTTTATTAAGTGCAGATGACATTAGTGGATGATGTGGCGCTGTGAGGTATGAGAGAATTTGCTAGTGGGGTGTTGTTATTAAGTTTTGTATCATGACACCGCTTAGTGGGTTCCATATATATAGCGGTAGATGATGATGATGATGATGATGATGATGATGATGATGATGATGATGATGATGATGATATGATACCTACGATTTTACTTTCGTAACACAAAGATTAACCCTAACAAATTCATTGACGAAATTATTATTTGTTTGATTTCAACATGGTTGGTATGTTTTTATAGAATTAGATGGTTAAAGTTTGGGGGAGGGTGGGGCGTTAACTCAATATAAACATAAAGTGCTTGTGTTCGAACTTGCATAACTTACCACTCCATTCTTTTGACAATGCAAGGTAATATTAAGGTTTTAGACATCCACTTCTTCTGAGAATGCATTAGACAAAAAAAAATATATAGTGGGAGGCACATGTTCCAAGTAACATGCAGCCAAAACATCACAATAGAAAATTAACAAAACTAAGAATGAATTCAATATCTCCTATAAAATATTATAGCAACCTCCTTTGGCATCTTGTTTCATAAAGTCACATCTAAGAGCAAGGTTAATAATACAGTCCGCTGCTGGCTGTAAGGATTCTTGCAGCCTTCCTCTCAGACCACCTGTACAGTAGTTAAGTCTTCGGCATTTGATATCTAGCCCACTTGTCTATGAAACAGGGTTTCTTGGTTTTTGTGTCTAAGCAGGTCGTAAACTTACCGTCTGCTTCCTCTCTCTCTCCTATTCTCTCTCCTCCACCTCAACATTCGGCTCGCTTACTGCTCGCTATTATCCTTGCTCTAAATGAGAAACACTCGTAGGGTGATTGACACCCCTATACGCATATAAACATTTCTGTTGTTTGGAGAAGCACTTGAAAAAAGAAAAGGAAGACTCCGCAAGAAACTATTTCAACACACCTACAAATACGGGTGTTTCCATGGTTAAGTTAATATAACTATATAAGGCCATTCCCATTAAAGTAGATGTCATTTTCTTGTTACAAACCACCTTGGAGACCATGCAGACATGATTTTTATCTAGGAATATATACAAGAGACGACAGACCACATCGGAAACAATGTTAACATGATTACATCTAGACGAAAGCCACTTCCATTTCTCTCTTGGTTGATTCTATCGCATCTTAAAAATATGACCATGACACATATTTAATGAAAATGAAAGCCAGCTTCTTGGGCAACTTGTCCACTAGTTGTTTTATGAAATCCTTCCAAACTGTTAAACTAAATTGACTTTATCCAAGGAGCCCTACAAAGCCTCTTTTGTTTTCCACTAATCCCTGCAATCATAAAACTTCGAGCCCCTTTGGGAGGGCTCCATCGGCGGCTTCAGGAGTGGCTCCGGCCGGAGCCCCGCGAATCGCGCTCTCTGGAGCCGAATCGCCCTTACGGAGCCAAAAAACGTGGCTTCGCCCGGCTCCACCCGGCTCCGCGTGGTGGTTTGCAGGTACTGCCCCCAAGAGAGCATGAGAAGCGATCGGCAGGCTGGAGGAGGCGTGGCGCCGACAAGTGGGAGGAGGCGCGGCTGGCCGACGGGAGGTGGCGTGGCGTCGGCGTGCGGCAAGACCAGCGTGAGCTCCAACCTCCACGGTGAATAGATAAGGAGTGAGGAGGAAGAAAGAAAAGGAGAGGAGAAAAGGGAAAAGGGAGAAAAGGAAAGAAAAAAGACAGGGGCAATTTAGACTTTCTACAATCTCAATCCAACCGGTGACGCCGTTTTGCCAAACATTTTTCAAAACGCCTCCAACTCCATTAGAGGAGCCGCTCCACCTGAAACAACCGTTTTCAGTGGAGTCGGAGCCCTCCCAAACATGCCCTTCATCCCCTCTCCCTAGTTTCCCATTAAATATGCAACATATGCTAGTAGAAGAGATGATTGCCAAAATTCTAGTGGCTTATGAGTTTCCACAAACTTCTTATGAAACTTTTTAAAGTGGCTTGTTTAACGTTTTGATTGTGGATCGAAGTCGTATATATTGACGGGTGATGTTAGTTCGTGGTGTGAAGATATTCTGAATGTTTTGAACTCGATGTATATGGAAAATGTGAATGAATAACTGAGCGTAATATGTGAATATTTTCATGTGGTTAAGATTGGTGTATATACCAACATGATATAAAGACCCCCTTTGTTAAAGTTTAAGGAGCTTCGACTTTGGCACTACAACGTATCGCGGGGTGTGCCAGTGTCTAAGTTGGAAATGTCACTTCTTCGACTTCATCTTTTTTTCAGGTTATCTTTTTACTATGATCTGCGTTCTAGCTTCACGCTACAGTCTCAGCAGTGTCGATATAATGTAGCGCAAAGGGTTAGAAGAGGCAAAACCTTAGCAGAGGATCTCAAATGTGCATACATTCTACCCATGTACCGAGTATAAAAGAACAACATGCGAGAGTGTGTGTTACATTCAAACAGTGTTAAAACAAAATGAAATCATCATCGATAAAGTGCCCTCACAGCGTCCAATCAAAGAGCACTCACAGTTTTTTTAAATTACAGCCACTAAATTTTGGCGTAGCAGTAGCATGCCTAATCGATTCGTAGCCACACAATGAGTCAATGAGGCAGAGAAAACTCGGTTGGCATGTGTCACGAAAAAGAGTTGGCCTACGCTGACCAATGTGTCTCATCAGGTTAAACCAAAAAGGTTCCGCTCGTTGGTTGCTGGCCGGCACCGTGCACGACGACCCTCCTGGCCTAACCCAAACGTCAGATCGCACCTGCTTTCCCGATCAGACCGCACAGAGGCACGTCACCGACGCCCCGGCGGCCCCGCACAGACCCATCCAGCGAGAGAGATTCTCCCACGGCCGGCAGCCCGGCACCGCACCACGCGTGCACGCTGCTGCTGGCCTCCGTTGCCGGCTGGGCAAGGCAAGCAAAGCACAAGCACAGCTGCCGCCGCAGGCATCCCACCAACAGCCCACGCTGCACGCGATCCGCGCCTCCTCTTCTTCCTCCTCATCGAACCCTAGGACGCTTCCCCTAGTTGCAATCGCAATTCGCCGCCCAGCCCGATTCGATCCAGCGAACCCTTCCCCCTCCCCTCCCCTCCCCGGCGGCTCGTCGAGCGGCAATCCGCCATGGATCCGCCGCACCTGCCCTTCGACCACCCGCACCACCGCCGCGCGCACCACCCTGGACACCACCACTACCTAGACCACCACCACCTCCACCACTTGCCCAGCGGCGGCGGCGGGGGCGGGGGCGGCGTTGCCCCCGCGCGCTCGAGGTACGACTACGAGTACGACTCCCACCACCCGATCCCGTACCTCCCCCCCTCCGACCACCACCACCACCCTCTCCCGCGCGCCCACCACCACCACCAGCCGCCGCCGCCGCCGCCACCTGCCCCACCCCAGCAGCTGCCCCCTCCGCCGCCGCCCGCTCCGCACCACCGCCACGACGGCCCACACTACCCCGCCCTTCCGCTCCGCGCCCCGCCGGAACCCTACTCCCCGCCGCCGTACCGCAACCCCACACCTCCTCCCCACTACCCCTACCACCAGCAGCAGCGCCACGGCGGCGACGACTTCCGTGCCGCCGACGAGATCCGCCGCGCCCCCAGCCACCACCACCCCCACGCCCACCCCCACAATCTACATCCGCAGCACCACCACCAGCAGCCACCGCTCTCGAGGGAGGAAGTTGAGGAGGAGCGGTGGCGCTACCCTGCCCACCAGCTCCGGGCGTCGCCCCCCGGCCACCAGCACCTGGTGTCGCCACCTGCCCACCAGCTCCGGCTGTCACCGCCACCCGGCGCGCGCAAGAGGTACCGCTGCGCCATGCACGATTCGGGTGACCTGGAGAGCACGTCCAGCTCTGGCGGCCCGCCACCCCGCCGCCAGAGGCAGCAGCTGCACCCAAGCTACTCCCCACCTCCGGAAGGCAGTTTTGTAGATAGGGAAATTAGTTATTCTGGTTACAGCGGCCACGAGGGCTTTGTAACACATAGCGACAGCAATAATGGTAACAGAAAGATGCTGATGTCCACGTCGGCTATGCTACCTGGTTCCCCTAACTCCTTGGGTGCCGGGTATCCGAGGCGGCCCCCACAGACCGCCCCTGCAAGAGTGTCTGTGTGGCAGCGCATCGAGGAGAATCCCTCAGTGTATGCGCCGCCTTCTCCAAGGAAGGTGCATATTTCACCGAGCAAGATGAAGAACTCCGGGTCCACTCCGAAGGAATTGGCCAGCGTGATTTCTTTGGATTGCAAGGCAAAGAGTGCTGATGGTAAGGATAATGGTGATAGTGCAGGAATGAAGAAGAATGCAGTGAAGACAAACGAGAGGGTAATGGCTTCAGTTCTTGTGAAGCCTTCATCGGAGGCCAAGGAAAAAGAAAGAGCTGTTAATAAGGTTACCAAGAAGTCTGACAGTAAGGTTACCAGGAAGCCTGATAAGGTTGAGAATAATATACCGGGATTCACTAGTGGAGGATCGGCTGCTTTTCCTGGGGCTGCAGGGAAGAAAATGAAAAAGATAGTCATCAAGAAAATTGTTAGGAAGATATGCACCAAAGATAACCAAACTAGTAGCCCAATTGTCTCAGAAAAGAAGGATGACATTGATGCCAATGCCAACGCTTCTGAGAAAGAAGAAGGTGAGATCACATCATCATCTTTTGAGAAGGATGCTATTTCTGCACACAATTTGGTCAGCACTAGTGATACAGCAGGAGTTGGCAACAGTGTTGAAGTCCAAAAGGAACAAAGCAATGATTTGGTGAATCTGAGTAAGTGCAATGCTTCTCCAACCATTGCATCTACATGTGTTTTTGATACAAGTGTTAGCATGAGAGAACATCCTGGAAAAGAAGATAAGAGCTTCAAGAATTCAGTTGGTGGTAATGCTTCACCAGCCATTGAATCTACCAAAACATTTAATACAACCAGCGAGCATCCTGGGAGAGAAGAGTATGGGGGCTTAATCAATTCAAGTGGTATAAATGCTGAGAAGGAAGAGGGTGGTGCAATTCTGGCTGTTTCAGGTGCACTCAATGAAGTGGAGAACATAGAGGACAAATTTAATGAGGTCATGAGTGGAAATAATGCTTCGTATGTGCATGGAGGTAAGGATGATGCAGCAGAAGTCAGTGGAAGTGGGAATGCCAGGAGGGAAGAAGGTGATTTTCTCGTACGTGATTCTATTGGAAGACCTATGACAGTCGAATTCAGCATGGCTATGAGCAAGGATGATAATGAAAAAGAGGGTACGATTCTGATGGATGCAAGTGAAGTGTGTGTTGCTTCTTTAGAGAATTCTGAGGCACCTTCCAAGATAGCAGAAGCCGCTGATACTCATGTTGCCCACAAGGAAGTAGGTATGCTGAAGAATCCAAGAGACAATACTCTGGAAATTAGTGTTAATGAGAACAAGGAGAAAGAGTGTAGAATACCCATTGACCCAAGTGAAACTGTTGCTTCTTTTACACACAAATTGACAGCTTCCAATACACCAGAAGTTAGTGTTATTGAGAGTGTTCAGAAGGAGAGCCAAATGGCCATTTACCCAAGCTCCTCTGAAAAAATACAGTGCCCCGAAGCTCCTAATACAGCAAAAGTTATCAGCAAGTTTGCTCAGAGTGAAGCTGGCAAGCGCTCTATGGATTTAAGTGGGAAGTATGTAGGAACTTCAGATAACTCAGTGTACGCTCCAGAATTTCTTCTCCATGATCTGCGTCCATCTAGAGATATAGAGAGCACAACTTTATCATCATTGAACGATGATCCTACAAAGGATTCCTCTGGTGCTAATTTGGATAATGGTGTAGGAAGGAATACTGTATCTCAAGTAGCAGAGCTAACACATCTTCATAGAACTCATCAGTCACCCGACAACAATTTCTCCTTATCACACTTCCATGTTTCACCATCTGTGTCTGGTAATAGTGAGCATTCTGTTCCTACAGCTTTGACCCTTGGTAATAATATTTATTTCAGTCGCACAGAGAGTGAGCAACAACATGAGGAAAACTGCAAGCTAGTGGAAGTAAACCAAGGATTTGATGTTATGACAAAGACAGAATTTGGTAGTGTTAGCAATAGAAAAGGTGAAACTGGCAATGACTTGATCAATGCAGGTGTTCAAAATTGGCTGACTTTACCACTGACGGTTAGTTATGTGAATAATGATGTTACTGGTAGTACTGATAGGTTAGATTTGTACCAGGTTATGGATAAAGGTGCTTCTGTAAGTCATGATCATGATATTATGCCTGATATGGAACAACGTGGGAGTGTTGATGCTTTGTCTGGCCAGGATGACAGCCTTAGTCTATGTGGTAACAACACTCCTCAATCTGACCTGTTGGCAACTAAAGAGAGAAACAAGGATATTGATGGTGAGAGTGAGGCCATTCTCTCAGGTTACGGTAGTTCTGTAAATGTTTTAGGTCAATACAGCTTTCACACAGTGGATAAACCTATAGATAAACCTGTTCTCTTGTCTTCACATTCCCTTGATGTTCCAGGTGGAGAGTTAGCTTCGTCTCAGGTATTTGTCAATCCAGATCACACCTATCACAACAATACTGAGGATCATGTAGCTGTTCCAAGCACAAAGCCTGATCCGTTATCTTCCTGGATTGAAGCCATTGTGTCAGAAGCTAAAAAGGAATATCAATCATGCAAATCCACTCAACATTCTATCAGTTCTTCTCCAGACAAGCTAAAGCTATCAGCATCAAAGGAGGATAGCAGGAAGGCAGTGTCAGATTCGGTAGTCAACGCTGTAGTAAAATCTCCTCCCAGAGTTAATATTGCGAGCTCCACAGTTTTGAAGATACCTGCTAAGCAAGTTGCTTTGCCTAGTTCATCACGAGAGCCCCCTCGCTTAAACCAGAATGCAAGGCACAGGACATGGCGTCGGGACAATGTTTCATCTTTGCACGTTTCTCAGCCTTCAGGATTGCCCCCTAAACTGCCAATAAAAAAGAACGGCCAAAGTCAAAACTCTTATATCCGCAAGGGTAATGCTCTCATTAGAAATCCAGCCACTGGGAATCACCCTCACTCTTCTAATCTAGATGTTCAAAATAAGTTGATTAAGCCTGTTATGAGGAGGAGCTTGAACTTTGTCAGGAAAGTTGATTCAAGTGACGCTGTTGCACATTCTAATCTTTCAGTTGAAAGACCCAAGACTCCCCCTTTGCCACTTCACACCAAATCTATCAGTTGTGCTGTGAATCTTTTGGAGCCTTTGTCTCAGACTTTGCAGAACCAGCAGCTTCTTGAAGCTGAAAAGGAAGATTCTAATGGGCAGGTTAACTCAGGAGTTGATAATCCATTGCATAGGTCTGAACCCCCTGATGCTGGTAAAGCAGTTTGTGTAAGACCGAAGTTAAATCAACTAGTTGCTTCACAGGGGCATCATCCTGGTGACTCAAGTAACAGTTCCAAGGATAAGGTGATGCAGCCATCCGCAACACCTGATCTCTATTTTAAGAAAAGGAAAAATCAGATTGTTCTGGGCTCCTCTACTTCTGATGTTTTAAATGCAAATGATATGACTCAGGCTGAGAATATAAAGTCAGGTGAGAGTAAATCTCTAATATTTGCATCCTCCAACACTGTGGCCAAGGGACCACACAGAGGTAACATATTATGTAAAACACTTGCTCCTGGGAATATCAATTTGTTGCTATTTAGTTAACATTCCAAAATTCTCTAGTATGCTTGAACTTGATTGAAAATTGCATATAATGATTCTACTTGTCAATTTGACGAACATTAATTGAATTGAAAGATTCTAGGACCCTTTGGCAAACTATGCATGTCTAGTTATAGTCTTACAGATGACAGTTCCATATCCCACTCTTCACTTTCCGAAGCATGAGATATGAACACCTTCCTCCTGCTTTTTCTATGATGACCTCACATTGCTTTGCCTACAATCATTGGTGATTACTTTCTTCAACTATATTGTGTTGACTGTTGACAGCATGCTTGTCTTAAACTACTTTGCTGCCGGTCTTTATTTTTTCTTCTCTAGACCAACATTCTGAGGGCCACTTTTGGTAGCGGAAAAGAAGCTATGCTAATTTATTATGAAATGTCACTTTGTGTACTCTTTTTCTAAATGCAGCTCTTCAGACGACAAATACTGTGGGAAATTTCTCTCACGTGTGGACACTTAGTGGTCAACATCCACGGAAGAAATCTTTTGTGGGAACTAGTCATATGAAGGTCTTTCCTCGTATACTTCCATGGAAAAGAAAAATATTCTGCCAGAACTTAAGAAGCAATTACCCTTCGTCATTGAATACAAGCTCTTTAGGGATAGTGAGGTAACCATAGCAGTCTGGTCTCTGATCTTTACCCAATGCTCTAAAAGTGCATTCAATTTGTTAATGGCAAGTCTGCTTTTCTACTATTTATCAGAAAACTATTGCAAACAAGGAAGAGAAGTACCATTTATACTGTGTCGACTGATGGATTCTCTCTTCGGAAATCCGGAGTGTTAAGCATAGGTGGATCGAGTTTGAAATGGTCAAGGTCCCTTGAGAAACATTCTCAAAAGGTTAATGAGGTACTGAATTTAACTCTTCCTAATCGTCCATTTTTAATAATGTATGTGAATTGAGTGCAGTGAGAAAATCATCATAGCATTTTATTCAGATGCAAAACCCAATAGAAATCTGTGAAAATAGATTTACTAAATATAACTGGACTTCTGTTTTTTTGCTCTAGAAGCTTCTAACTGAAGTTTATTGTCCGATTGCAAATGTAACTGATTATCCTTAAATGATTCCCTGGATTCAAGAGTTGACATTATTAGACTATTAGGAGACTCATGAGAACAGCTTGTCTCCTGTTTTCATTTGTTAAGTATATAGAAATGTTACGATTGCGTAATTTCTATGTTTTTTCAACAAGGACATTATTTTCTTTAGTAATAGGTCCTGCTATGTTGCCCTATTTTTCCTTAATCAAACATGAGCAATTTAAAGCCTGCATTGCAGGAAGCTACGCTGGCAGTTGCCGAGGTTGAAAGAAAGAAAAGAGAAAAGAGAAAGCGGCAGTCCCTCTGTAACAAGGGAAGGAATGGTAATGCATTAACTTGTCTACCAAATATGGATGGTTTGAGCATCTATTGCCACTGTCTTGAGATGCTTGTATTATATTCATGCTACGTAGCTATACACTTCTGTTCAATGCAACTGTTCCTTTCATATAAATTATGCTTCTGCCTTAAAATTTAATGAGATCCTTGGTTGATTAGTTTACTTTTGATGAATATTCCTTTCCATGCTGGAATAATTTACTTTGAACTACTTTTCTTAATGCTATCAGTATCTGCCTCAGCTCATATCTGTTCGTTAATTTGCTCACTATATTTGCTTAGCTCACATCTGCCTCAGCTCATGATTCCCTTTTTAAATTTCCAGATCAATACTCTGCAATTGTTGCTGCCAATCAATTAAGAAATAGCAACAGAGCATCTTCAGATTCCAGGGTGCCATCAACTTGCAATGAGTATGTCTTACAACACGCTTTTGCTTGCATATTGTCTCGCATTAGAAAAACAAACAAAATCATGAATTCTTGTCTTTGTAAGCAGATATGTGCGTGTTAACAAAGGTAACCAACTGGTCAGAAATCCAAAGAAAGTAATCCGCATGCTTGCAAGTGAGAAAGTTCGATGGAGTTTGCACACTGTTAGAACACGCTTGGCAAAGAAGCAGCAATATTGTCAATTCTTCACTCGCTTCGGCGAGTGTAAAAAATCTGGTGGCAAGTGCCCCTACATTCATGACCGAGCTAAGGTGGCTATTTGTACTAAATTTCTTAAAGGCTTGTGTTCAAATACTAATTGTAAACTGACTCACAAGGTAAGATAGTTCTTCTTGATTCTGCTGCTGAGCATGCTTTTGATTTTTTTTTCCATCATGAGTATCTGTCGTGCAGGTTCTTCCTGAAAGAATGCCTGATTGTTCTTACTTCCTACAAGGTGATTCACTTTAGTGTCACTGCACTGATGTTCACTGTCTTTATTGCAAACATTTGCTTGCTTACATGTATGTTTGGAATCGCTTGCAGGGCTTTGTACCAACACAGCCTGTCCCTATAGGCATGTGAAAGTGAACTCGAAAGCACCTGTTTGTGAAGATTTTTTGAAGGGATACTGTGCTGATGGTGATGAGGTATCTTTGATATTACTGGAAATATACTGGTCTTATAAATTTCTATTTCCAGACCTTTACCCTAATTGGAGAGTAGGTAGGTGCATGGTTTTTCCGAATGGATGTAGCATAAAGCCATTGCTTCTTAGTGTTGACAATATCTCAAGAAAAAAAGTAATGAAACTAATGTTTTTTTATGTATCTTTTCTGGCATGAAATGTTTTAGGGAGTAAAAAATGTCAATCCACCCCTTTTTAGTTCCATCAATTTGGATCATCTAATTTAGTTTAGTGTTGATTCTTCGTAGCTAAACACTTCTTCCATCCCAAATTACTAGACTTTACATGTTCTGAATCACGACCACTAATCTTTCATGGACTTGAAACAATCTCTGTTACAAGCAGTGTCGTAAAAAGCACAGCTATGTATGCCCCGTCTTTGAGGCAACAGGAGAGTGCCCGCAAGAATCAAGATGCAAGCTTCATCATCCCAAGAAGAAAAACAAATCCAAGAGAAGCAGAATGGTCACACTCCAAAACAACAGTTGGGGCAGGTATTTTGACACGAGTATTGGTCTTGGAAGAGGGGCAAGGGTAGTTTCTTCAGAGGAAGAAGAGAGACAGAAAGGGGAGCAAGTCTCTGGCGATGACTTAGCAGACTTCATTGACCTTGGTGCCGATATTGAAGTCACTGGAGATGTAGATGCTTCAGATGACATACAGCTGATGGAATTGGACTCACGGGAACTCAAGATACAGGCTGACAATCTTGAAGAACTAATCAAGCCACTTCGGATTTTGAGAACTGCAAGAGTTTGATAGGTTATTTTATTAGACTAGATACAGCTGCTGTGTTATTACCGAGTCAAGGCGGTAATGTTACACTCTACATGAAGACTTGAAGAGGCTGAGGCGTGACTGGAGTTTGTATCTCTTGAAGACTGGCTTGGACAGGGCGGTCAGTTTTTGCATGCTTTAAGGTTTGATTTTGTTCATCATGTAAATCTCTTAGGAAATATATAGGTTTCATATGCAGTTGTAGAGCTGTGCGGGTTGCTTGCTGTATTACCTGTGTTTTTTCAACATTACGAAAGTTGAATGTATCAAACAGTCATTTACAGTTGCAAAGAGGAAATGAAATATTATATTTTACATTGCCTTGCACATCTGTTATGCTTGCATTTCTCTCTCTCTCTCTCTCTCTCTCTCTCTCTCTCTCTCTCTCTCTCTGCAAAGATACATTCGGATGTTAGAGCTTAAGCAAAGTAGTACTACAATAAGAGAATAGTTTACACCGGAGCTTCTATCTATGAGTTTGTAATCGACAGCAATGAGGTATCCAGTTCTGAACTTCTGACTTATGAGGAAAAGAGCCGTTCTCTTATGTTCGGAGTCTTGCCGTTCAAATATAAAAAGCTAATGCGATTAGATCGATTTGAAGCTTTGAGCTCATAATTCGAAAAGGAACAAAGATCAACAAATACAAAAAAGGATGAACTCGAACTCTATACAAACAACAAAAAGCTGGAGCATAAAGTACTCTTCAGGTCTTGAGAACTGCACGGATAGCTCATGCTGGTTTCGGAACCGGCGCAGCTTGTGTGACAGACCGCAGCAGCTCCAGTGAGCTCGATAGCCCAAGGAAATGCGAGAGAATTGTATTGGCTGAAGCCTGCACATGATGATAGGAAAAAAAATGCAAAGATGAGATCAGCGCTCCAGTATCAAATGTTGAAGATTATCGTCAGTATTTAGAAATACCAGGCTATGCAGTGTCAAATCAAATAACCATCCATGGTAAGATCAATTGACCAAACATAATAAATATTAGAACATGCGGTGGTTCGTTTCTTCTGGTGAGGTTTGTGATGATGCTACTTGCTACACTACACGTCCTACAGGATGAGTACAAAAGTGACTATTGGAAAGAATCATACTATCGATTCAATAAATGATTTTCAGTTCCTTGGACAGCTGGACCTTCCACGTAATGTTTGTGAACATAGTGCATGTTATTTTGAAATACACAGAACAAACTCTCTCTCATTATAAATAAAGCAGATCATTGGAAATTCTGAAGCATGAAACAACCACATAGCTATTCACACTGAAGTGAAGCAAACTATCAAATTGAAAATGAACAGTGAACAGTGGCATACCTGGACCAGAAAAATATCTAAAGCAAGAACAGGACTTTGGCCAGGGGGTATTCCCTGGTAGTAGGGCACTGATGAAGTAGTGAGGGCTTTGGCTACCAAAGCACCTACAGTTGCCTGCAGGCCAAGAACTGCAGCACCCATTCCAATAACATTAAACACGATACTATTTCTCAGATTCTTAACCACGTCAGCACGAGGAGGAGCCTGAATGAAGGAAAAAGCCAGTTTAGTTCTGGCTCAGAAATATGCCTGAAACAGTTTAGTAAGAATGCCAAAAAAAAGCAACTAAAAAGCACACCAAATATGATTGGCCCCATTTTCCTCCCAATACTTATTTAGCTTCAATCAGAATCTGTGCAGCCGATTTAACTTCCAGCAGATTTAGTGAAAAATAAGTCCAATAGTTATAAATAATGTGTGTGAATGGTTTTTATGCAGGTGCGGACATGAGGTGGCTGTAGACAGGTACAATATGGTGTGCCACTATCATAGGCTAATGTAAGCGGTTTATAAGACATAGGCTTTGTTTAACATGGAAAAAAAGATGTTGCGGCTGTTTATTTTTGGCAATGGGAGTACCTTAGCAGGTTCATTTGCTGTTCTTCTAAGCCTTTCAGAAAGGCGGATATAACCAAATGACCTGAATATTGAGATAAAAGCCGCAACGATACCAACTGAAGTTGCAACGAATGTAAAAGGAGCTGTTGCATGCCCTGTAGCAACTGCAGAAAATGATAGAATTCCAGCCGAAATAGTTGTGCACACCAGTTGGGACCAAAATCCCAGGTCACCAAGATTCTTAAAATACCGTGATGTTTTCTCTAATCTTTTGCTAACCTGCAGAAAGAAAAGGTAAATACTGATTAGCTAAGACTTGAGAATCGTAGTATATGGACTAATTAACATGTCCGTGAACATGAGTGTCGGTAGACCGTGTAACCATATGATGGATAAAAATAGCTTGGCATGTAGAAAAGCCATCAAGTTAAAGTTTGTTCAGGACACAACTCTATTAAAAGTGTTAAAGATTTGACCAAGTTGCGTAATAACAGTACGATAACAGAAGATATGCCTAATAGCTAAAGTATGGATTTGGGACAGATTATAGTGACACAACTTCGGGAATCATGAACAAATGATATCACAATTTTACATGAGATTTAGGTGAAGCAAAATATGGAACAACTAACCAATGCCACACTGTGAAAGCTTCTCTGATGATCTATAAGGCAATGTAACGTCAAAGTTGAAACCTTCAGCAATCCTGATCAAATGCTTGGGCTGAAGTGTTTCTAACAGGGAGTTAACAAGGCGAGAAAATCTGTCCCCTGACACTCTTGACGTGCCAGGACGGGTACTATACTTCATTCCTCAACACGAGCCTGCAGAATGCATTTGGTTGCTGCTTGCGTTCTTCAAAAACAGAAGCAGAACAAGAAACTACCCACGGCATTGCCTATATTTTCCTTGTGGGTTCTTGAGGCGCTCTGCTCTCAAACATCAGCACTTAACCTAATCGACTGATTAATTACGAATCAGAAACAACGAGCGAGGAGGGGCATTACACCAAGTTCTAATTGTCCTTAACCAGGCAGCACAAATCCTAGGAGTGAGCGAGTGAATGGCACCTGAGCGAGCTTGGCGCGCTCGGCCTCGTCCTCCGCAGAGAGGGGACTGGGGTCCGCCGAAGGTCCGGAAGGCGCCGCCCCAGCCTCCGCCGCCGTTGCCGCGGCGAGGTGGCGCGGCAAAGAGCCTCGGCGGGCAGCACAAGATGGGGTACCGGCACCGACGGCGGCGGCCGCGCGGCTGGGAGCGGAGAAGCTGGACTTCGGCGCCGGCGCTGACGCGGAGGCAGTGGACACCGGCCGCAGCCTCAGCGTCGAGAGGGGCGGCCTCGGCGGCGGCGGGGAGAGCAGGAGCGACAGCATTTGTGCGTGGGCGTTCGGACGGTTTGCGGGTCACGGGGGTTTTTTCTCTCACTGATTCTTTGCTTGGAGATCCAAAAAGCTCGTCTTGGAACGTCTTTTTCCGAAGTGGTACAAAACTTTGTTAAAGCCTCCCTTTGGCAGGGCTCTTGCAAGTTGCAACGGCTTCGTCACTGCCAAACTCCAAAAGCTAAACAGCAGAGACGCTTCGCTTGGTGGCCAGTGTGGAAAGAAAAAGCCAAGTGAGAACTTTTTTTTTCACCAGTTATTAGCTCTTAGAGCATCTCTAACATTTCACCATCCCAAGTTGTTATTCCTTTTTTAAGCAAAAATAGAAAAAAACTTATCCAACAATTCTCCGTCCGTATCAGAAGAGGTGGAAGAACATAAAGATAATTTTGTTTTTATCACATAGTTCCTGATGAAGTTTTTAAGAGGCAGAAGAGTATAAACATAATTTTGTTTCTCTTTCAGGGTTTCTGATGTAAGTTAGATCTGAGTTTGACAAGTGAATCATGTCAAACTATTGGAGATGAACTCTTTTTTTTTACCTACATATCTTTCTAAAAGTTGGCAAAGCACAAGATTATTTGCCTAGTAAAATTTGACAAAATCTTAGAGGTGCTCTTAGAGTTTAGAAAGACGACTCGTCGACATGTCAACAATTTTGTCATTTATCTATCAGTTTTGATAAATGTTTTTGCATTTGAGGATGAAGTACCCAGCACAGTTGTTACTTGCACAATTTGAGAAAAAGCCACTATGTGGTACTCATTGTGTGCTTTGATTGCTTTAATTAACAATATTACAAATGTCAATTCAAAAACCATTGTAGATGCACACATTTCAGGCATTCTAAATGTGACACATTTTGCAGGCATTCTAAATACACATTTTTCTAGAAAACTTTTACACGTACAATTTGATAATCAATATATGGACTTCATGATCTACTGTATTCTAACCTCATGAATGAATCATGATATGATACTACCTCAAATGAGCAAACAACAAGTAAACTAAGCTATTTATCCGTTTTGTCCTAACATCAACTACTGTATCTGTTACTCCATGAACAAAGAATCTCTACTCCTAAAAAGTACGAAGTGGAGAATTTTTCCCGATCGAACTTTCCACCCCGGTGAACGTACGTTCACTGCCCCCGCCTTCCACTCGCGTGGCACCCACGCGGCCCCTCTACTGCGTAAAAAAACCGTCACGCATCGCCGCCGCACCTCCTCGCCTCCTCCATCGCGCCAGCTGCCACCTCCGCCCGGAGTCCGCGCCTCCATCCGCCGCCACGCCGGATCCGCGGTGGAGGAGCCCGGCAACACCAATGGCCCCTCTCTCCTGCTGCTCTTCGCCGGTCTTGCTCCACCGGGTCGGCGGCGAGCCCGGCCACATCTCCTCCACCCGCCACCACATCGGGAACACCGGCGTGCCTTCTGCCCCGCTGTGCCACACGACATCGCCTCATCCTCGCCGCCGCAGCCTCCACCCAGAGCCCGCGCCTCTCTTCCTTCCCCCGCCGCCTGCATCTCCTCCTTTCCCCTCAGCCTCCATCTCCTCCTTTCCACCGTCCACCGGATCCGTCATCCCGGTCCTCTCCGCCGCCGCCACCGTTCCCCGATCCTCTCCTCCGCCGCCGTCCTTGGTCTACCCACGCCTGGGATACGCCGCTCACCGGAGCTGCCGCCATCGCCCACACCCGCGCCCCGTGGATCCAATATTGGACGTAGCCCGACATTGTTGTGTCGCCAATCACCACCAACAACTGCCGACCGCTAGAGCCACTTCCATCACCCACACCAGACGCGAAGGATCCGCCATCTGCCGTAGCCACCGCCAGGTTAGTTTCCTTGGACAATCTACAATACATTCAGTATAGTTGTGATCTTGTGATGGCACGTCCTTGCTAATCGAACATCTTGACCCAACTACAAATATAGATCAAAAGGGCCAGCTACAACATGTAAAGACGATACATAGATGTCACATTGACATTGCACATGCACTTCCATGTTCTAGCTAAGAATTGGAGTAGAAGAGCTAGCAGATAAAAGCATGTTAATTTCTGATTTATATACATGGTAGTGCAAACAGGTCGGGGACAAGCAAGTAATCTCTTTTTTCTTTTATCACATTGCAACATATCTGGCATGACATATTTAGCATCTTTCAGACATTTGATGTGCTACTGATTTATGAAACACCGATGTCATGATATGCGCAGTTCACCCTTTCTTCTAACCAAGTAATGTCAGAGTACACACACTCAATTTAGAGAATTCAGTTGTCAGCGCATGCCACATCCCAAGGTAGATCTTGAAGTTTTTGTCCCTGCTTGACACTTTCTCGATTAACAGTTCAGCTTGAAGTACAGATTAATTCTATAGGTGCCTAGGTTATACATCTGTTTTACTATATAATTGATTCCGGCCTCTATTTTTTTTTTGTTTGGCAGTTATGCCATGACCATTGGTGAAGCAAACTGAATATGTTGAAGAGGAGGTATACACATACAATCATACACTCTACTGAAGAAAATGTGCTATGACAAGTACAATATTCAGGTATCAAAATAACCAATCAAGAAAGGATGTTAATATATCAAACTAATAGATTTGGTGCCAATGCTAGGTTTACATAGGTATTAAATTTTTAAGTACTTCATATTTGTAGAAATATGTGGATGTATTCCATCTATTTGATAATAGAAGTAGCACTTTATTGCCTTGGATTGTGTTGATCTGACAATGGCTCTTTCCTCTCAGGTAAATGTAGTGCCCAAACATGAACATAATAAGATTCAGATTTCAGTCAACAATCATCTCACACAGTAAATTGTTCTATCGGTATTACTCAATTTGCATGTTTTTGTGTGGCAGAGAACCAGTACCAAACTATCAATCATGCGAAGCATGACCGTCTTTATCAGTTGCTTCCTTTTCCCTTAATAGTGATAACCAAAATCTGTTCTGAAATGGATGAATGTATTATTTCTATTTTCAGTATTTATGGGGTGAAGATTGGATGCAAATAAGAAAGAAATTAATGATTTAAGCTATTATTTCTTACCGACTTTAATCCAAAAAATTGTTTTGATAAAATTAAAGTCAACATTGCATACAAATTACTACATGTCTGGGCTTGCATTCTTCGTATGCACTTTGGTGTCAAGTTTATCATCCCATCTGGCCACTCAGTCTACCAGGTCTTCAGGAAGATATTTATGAGCTAGGAAGTATACTTGTTAATACATAATGCATTTACATTTAACAGTATTGCCATGCTAAGTAGTGACGAGTGCTTCAATTATTGGCTTCCATCTCTATTATTTTGAGTTTCCTATCAAAAAGATTGATTAAAATGTTTTTTTAGGGTGGAAAGGAATAATAAACTGAAAAAATGTTGCTCTAGCTAACTGATCCTGATCTTCAAAAATAATTTCTTCCGTCAATGCTTGTTAGTACTGATCCTGCTGCACATCATTTCATGCAGGAGCATCTCACCAAATTTATGTGGATCACCAATTTATCTGGTCCCTAATCAGTGATATGCTGCAGAGCGAACTCTCCAGTCTCCACGACCATCGTCCGAGATGTAGGAGGTCTGGACGATCCATTGCTTTCCTAATGGTACATCAACTGAAGGTAGGAGCTTCCTGCAATTTTTGCCAGTCAATCTTCCAGCAAGAAATCAGGTAAAAATGTGCATATATATCCTTGATGGTAGTCATGTACTCAGTTCTGATGTTGATTGGTGGTTCATTGACTCAGATTAGTGATAAGTTCAACTTACAAAGGTTGTGTCCTTGAGGACATAAATATCTACTTGACTCCTACTTTTTAGATTACCAATGTAGCATCGTCAGTCATTTTGCTTAAAATTTTGAATATGTAAATTTTTTTTCATGAACTTTCCTCGCCAAATGATTATTATGATCTTGATTTTATATTTGCTACTAAGGAGATTGTGATTGTATTTTATATATGAAAATATATGTAGAGCAAATTTTGGTATTGGTATAGGATCATACGAGAAATGGATAATTTTTCTACATGGACACTTTCAGTTAGTTGTGCAATTTTCATAAAAATTCTTATCTAATACTTGAGTAATGACGCCTTACTCGAGGCTTATGTTTACCTTTTCTTAGTTAATCTATGCTGATGCAAACCAACTATCTATGAGACTTATAATTATACATCTTTCCAAATTCCATGCACTGAAGTGAGATACATTTGTCTTTCTTGCTTAAAGTTTTTTTACAGCCATGTACATAAGGAGTCAGTAAATATAGTTTATTCTCTTCTTTTCAGCTGTACAAGTGGAAATGTTGCCTTACAAATAAAGCATTGTTGAAGGAAAGAAGCAGTGTTCTTCATTTGTGGAGTTCTTCTAGCTACGAGCATGAGAGCTGTTCTGACGTCTGAACGAAAAGCAGTGAAGCAGGCACTATTCTGAATGTGGGATGTCACAGAACTGTAGGTGGCCAATTGCCAGTGCTTTTGATGCTTAGCGCATTGGTTCAGAATGTTTAGGAATGTCCAAAATTCTCCAGTACATTGTGCTTAATTTTTACAGGGCGTTTATTTTGACATTCCAATCCTAAATCTTATTTTTGTGCTATGTTTCAGTTTCAAACATCATTGACATAAAAAACCAAGTCAATCCTACTCGGAGTTGTTAATCCTGACTTTATGTGCTTCTACTGGAAGCTTTCGGAGAGTAACAATTCCCTTTTAAGCATAACTGCATTAAATTTTCATTTGGCTTGTTGATACATGAGGCCTAATTTGTTTTAAAACACTTTTTTTTGCAGAGCAAATGTGCATGTCAAATAATATGTAATTGCGGTGGTTGTCAAACGTCAAATAACACGTAATTGCCATGGTTCTGTCAAACACGTCCTGAAGACGCCATTAACAATATATCATGCATAACTTCTTGTGTTTAAGCACTGATGGATGTTATTTTTTCATGCAGATATGTTTTGCCCGCGCACGGGCATGCACCTAGTTTTTATAAAAAAAATAAAACCACATAGATTTTGTGTGGTCGTGATTTTTGGTGGTACCACAGACAAAAAAAAAAGTGAGAACGGCGAATAACCGCGGCGGCGTACGGTGACTCGGTGAGCTACCACAGATTCGATTCGTGCCTGCGTCGCCGTGCTCCCCGTTCCCTCCCAGTTCCTCCTCCCGCCGCCGCCCCGCAATCAGACCATGCACTCGGCAGCACTCGCGCCGGCTCCGGTCGTTTTCTCCTCCGCCTCCGTGAGACCCGGCCGCGGCGGGTCTCCTTCGGTCATCGTGTCCTCCGCCTGCGGGCGGCCCCGCTGTGGCGCGCGTGGTGCCGTCCGGTGCGAGGTCGCTTCCTCCTCCACGCCGTCGGTGGCTGCCCCCCAGGCCGCCAAATGGGCCCAGAGGACCGTCGTCCTCCCTCCGCAGCGCCGTGGCTGCCACCTCATCACCCCAAAGGTGCCTCCCCAACCGTCTCCCTCTTGTTCGTACACAGCTTGAGTTGCCTGTTCGATGCGGTGATGCTGCTGTTTGTTTATCGTCTGTCGCAGATTGTAAACGAGATAAGGGATGACCTGGCCGAGTTCAAGTGTGGCATGGCACATTTATTCTGTATGTAATTATGTATATGTTCACACAACCACACTAGATGCAATTCATATAGCTTTTTGTGCATGAATGATCTTTTTTTTCCTTAGGCAAATGCACGACTAGTTACTAACTTAGTATTAATGGTACAATATTGCTTGATCAGAATCATTAACGCTGAGAAGTTTGTCCATTTTCTTAAGATGTGTAGCGCTGTTGTAAGATGATGCTGATGTTTGAAGTTGGTCAGCTATCACTATTTTTTTTCTTGAATAAATAAGCAAACCAAATTGATGTGGAACAGTCTTGAACCCGTGCGCAAACCAGTTTTTTTTGGTGTATATCATGAAAATTAAATTTGTTTAGAAGATTTAAAGTTATGATATGAATGACTAGTGTAACCTGTGAGCGGATATGCTTGGGAGAGAATTCAAGTGGAATTCATGAGAGCAAGGAGTGTTTACTTTGCTTTCTTTAGATTCATGATGAATATGTTAAAGGTTCGGAGTAGCTTCCAACTTCGTGCTTTTACATCTGCATGATATTAGGGTAATGAAGTTTGAAGTAGGCAAATTCTTTAGCTACATGCTTTTTATTTGTTGATGCAATGATAGTATTGCTTATTCTGATATCTACCAATCGAGTACGACCTTACTTTTCTGTTTGGCATTTACGCAAAAAGAAAAAAACAGTTGGTACAACCTGACTTTTCTATATTGAAGGAAAGCATGAAAGTGTGTTCATGTACTAGCACTTGGTGTTGAGAAGTATCTGGTGTAATGGAAATATATTCAGCATGCATATTCATGGTGTTGATAATATGAGTGAGAAGGAAATGAAACTTAAGATAACAGATGAAGCCTTGGAACTTTATATTTTTTATTTGAATTTTTAGCTAGCTTTTCTGTATGGAGTCTCCGATGAGTATATTTCACTAATACTAGGAAAAATTTTATGTTCTACAGTGCAGCACACAAGCGCTTCACTTACTATCAATGAGAACTATGACTCTGATGTCCAGGCGGACACTGAAACATTTCTTAGTCGCATTGTTCCAGAGGTGAATGTCTTGATATTTCTTGTTTTATTCTTTTCATGGACAGTGAAATAATCTCTTATGTTTTTATTATGATCAGGGCCCATCGGCTCCGTGGAGGCACACCATGGAAGGTTAGTATTTTGAAGCCTGATAGGATTGGACTTTGACATTTCTTGTTAACATATTTTTTAAGTGTGCATACTAGTATTTTGAGGATAGACGAGAAAACTACAAGTTGAATTTTTTAGTATTTCCTTCTAAATTTGTCTTGCTTGCGCCGTCCTTTAGCATTGTATTGTTGAGTAGACTGGAGCAAAAAATTTGGAGCTGGTGGTTTCTAAAATTCCATGCATCCAATGTGTATTACTTGTGCCATTATTTTTATGGCTGTCTTTAAGGTATATGCAGATACCATAATATACATGATTAGATCACTCGCTAATTATCAGGTTCCATTTGCAGGACCTGATGACATGCCGGCACATATTAAGTCATCGATGTTTGGTTGTTCCCTGACGTATGTGTACCGTCTTCATCCTAAGTTCCTGACAATAACTTTTGATGTCTCCAACATGTTTATAATATTTGGCATATTGCATCAGGATTCCAATCACCAATGGGCGTCTCAACATGGGAACTTGGCAGGTGCGTGAAAATAATCAACTGTTTGTACTGTAGAGTAACATCCCTATTTAAGTTTCTGCTCTCGATATGCCTGTTGAGAATAAATGAGAAATTTTTAGGTAAAGAATGTAGTGAAGTTCTAAGCATTGTCCATTCGGCATATCATCTACCTACATTTAAGTGTGGTGTGTGTGTGTCCTCCTTGCCTCTCCCTCTCTATTGATCAACTTGGGCTCTATATTCGGAACCTAATAAGAGCATTCCAATTTTTTAGGGTATATGGCTCTGTGAACATCGAGACTATGCTACCCCTCGCCAGATTGTGATCACACTTAATGGGATTTAAGGTGGTTGATGTTAAGAGCTGGAAATACAATGTCGTGATTTTGATTTATCTAAATCATATGCACCGAAATTGAGACTTTTGTCCCAACTATTTTTTTTAAAGGATGGACCCTACTTTTATAGAAAGTGAATAAGGTTTGATGCACGGACTCATCACGCTGGGATTTTCAGCTTACAATCAAAGCGAAAACGCTCCTCTAAGCATCAACCAAAACAGGCAAAATAAAGTCAGACTCCCACAGACCGAGAGGAACAAGTCTACAAGTAAAACGCCCTAAGGAAAAGGGTCCTCTGGCGGTCTGTTTCTTTTTCTTGAGAAATTCCATCCACCCCGCACACGTGTCGACGTCTGCGGCCTCCATTTCTGCTGACAGGCAAAGATTTTATAGAAGATAGTTGTGCAACAGTCATAGATGGGACTTTTGTCCCAACTATGATCTGGGCTCTGTAATATTATGTCAGTGTGAGTGGAATACAATCCCTTCACATGCTTATTCTCGAGTTCGGCTTGTTTATAATTATCTAAAGCATGTATAGACTTTTACCATATGTGTGGCATCTTAATGAAATGTTCCAAAGTTGTTATTAGTTTTAAGGAAAGCTCCATCGCTTTCCCCCCTCCTGCTCCTTTAACAAATTTTCAATCATTAGCTCCTAGGAAATGCCAATTTTTCTTTGGCTTGCTGTCCATAATGACTGTTGCACAACGATCACTTTGTTGAAAGGGTGTTGCTGCATCTTGAATGCTGTCACTATGTGATAAAGCGATGTAAATATTCAACATATTATGGTATCATGTGTTTTTCCATGACAGGAGAGATTTCTTTGTTTTTGTTGGGTGGGGTGGAAGTGGAGGAGATTTCTTTGTTTTGTGTGTGTTCGCGAAAAAATTATGGCATTATGTGTAAAGATATATTTTTCTCTTGTTTAGGTGGTTTTGCATAATGGTTGAAGATTTAGTGGCATGGTTGACAATTGACATAGCATCGAAGCCACAACTGAACTCACCGATTGGTTTAGGAGCTTCAGTATTTTTATTCAACATATTGTGAGAAAAACAATTCCACTGTTTTTTATTCAAAAGGTATAAAGATACAAGTAATTATGACTATATATATGTTGCTGTCCTTGTCATTTAAATATTTATCATGTATGAATATCTATTTCTTGTAGACATTTCCTATTTTCAGAAAATTAGCAAGTAGTGATAAGTATGATGTCAATTGATCTAAACATCAATGGCAATACCAGTAATACTGAGCTTACAATTCACCCAATTGTGAGAGAAGCATATCATTCACGAGGCATATTCTCATGTACCATAGGTACTATAGCCGGCACAACAGGCGCATGGATTAGTTAGCAGAGTTTGTTAGAGATAAGATTAGTTTGGATAGCTTGACAATTAAGTTTGAGATAGAGCTTAGAGATAATATTTGAGAGTTTGTTAGTCCTTGGCATCATATAAGCGAAGTCGTTAGGGAGAGAGGAAGCAAGCAAGATTGATCTGTAACCTGTCCGTCGTCCTGCCCCTGTAGTGCGTTGTGAGCACCATTGCTGCTCCAACGCGCCGCCGGGGTCCAGGACCACGGCCAGCCACCTCGTTTGAGTATAATCTTCGCCGTGTTCCTCCCTCCAACTCCCTTCCCCAAATCATCCGTGACACATATATTGTAGTAAGATTATACCAACTTTAACTATAGATTAAATTTGTCATAAGTAACTTCTGGAACATGTAACTCTGTGAGTTTCACAGCAAAAGAAACTGTGCACCTTTGTGCCTGACACTTCAAAGAAACCACTTACAGGTATAAAGCATAATCACCTTCAAAGAAACCACCCAAATATTTATTACAAAGCATAATCACCTTCAAAGAAACCACACAAGTATTTATGACAAGCATAATCACCTTTAAAAAACCAACGACAAGTATTTATTACAAAGCTGTTACAGAAGATACTACTAATGCTAGTTAATGCTGAACTTAATACTCCCAAACAGTGATCTTCCTTTTAAGACGGCTAATTTTGGTCACCCCTTTATTTAGTATAGACTGGACCTCCTCTTTTGCCTCCTCTCCACAATCTAGCATTGAGAGTTTATAGGCCCTTCTTTTACGGATTCGGTGGATTACTTTTGACAACAAGTAGTCTCATGAACCGTAGTAAGTTATTATTTTATTGTCATATTTAATTTATTTATATTAGATTCTTCATATATTCGTAGATTATGTTTCTATTTACACGTTTCTTAATTTTTTAATCTTTTATTGCAAGGAAAATGTGAAGAAGCAAAAAGCTCACACCCATCTATTTGGATTCCTCAAGTGACGTGTGAGGTTTGTGTTCTCCTCAAGTGATGTGCGTGGTTTGTGTTCATTCGACCTTTGTTGCTTTTCCATCGATTCTGAATGATGTTCCTCTTGTTTTATTAATAAGAAAATTGGATCATAGCATCCAAAGATCCAACCTTCAGATTTGGCATCAAAAGATGGGATTGAATATTTACCATTGAAAGATACTCCGTGATAATATAGCGACAGCAACGCTAACGGCAGCAAGCATAATGCTATATAGCTCTAACGCGAGATCTTTCAATGGTAAATAAATGAGATTGAACATTTTGACGGTACATATCTAAAGGTTGTATCATTGGATGCTATGAATCCAATTTTCCCCTTTATTAATTTGTTGTTTGCGTCAGGTATGTGTACATTTACTTTTATGACAAATTGTTTCAGTCTTCATCTGTTTAAAGGTCATTGTTTCAGTGTCTCCGTGTTATGTTTTTCTCTTCTCAAGCACAACTCAGCACAACTCTTCCATATGCGCATCTCACAGAGCTATTTCCTAATGCAGGGTGCCCCTCCCAACCAAATGGGAGTAAGATATCCCTGTATGCTTCTTGTCCTGCTATTGCTTCATGGAGCTAATGCTGCTTCGAAGGACCCAGAACAGAAATGGCAGACTCTAAGTGGTAAATATGCTAAAGCCTTGTATTTCCGAAACAATTTATTCGAGTGAACAATTTGATGTAATTATTGAATTGCACTGCATAATATTGCTGACCCTCTTACTCTTTAGGTGCTCCTCCATTAGTCATAGCTCGTGGTGGGTACTCAGGGTTATTCCCTGATTCAAGCCACATTGGGTACCAGTTTGCCCTGGAGAACAGTCTCCCAGAAGTTGTTCTTTATTGCGACCTGCTACTTTCTAACGACAATGTTGGATTCTGCCATAGTTGCTTGGCACTTGATAACTCAACGCTAATAGCTGAGGTCTTCCCTAAGAATGGGAAGACATACAAAGTGAACGGAGAAGATAAGCATGGATGGTTTTCAGTTGACTTTACTTCAAATCAGCTAATGCACAATGTCACATGTGAGTAGAAATAACTTCAGCATCTTTTCAAGAAGCTTTGTCATGGTCTTGTTTATCATGTATGCTTGAAATTATTCACAGAAGCCAATGAATGAATTGTCTGCATTTCCTTCTGTTACAAGTGCATATCATTTGGGATTCTTATCATGTTTTATCTCTCTTGTAATCTCCTATTTGACTTAGCATGTCATGCTCCTGTAGTGATCCAGAACGTTCTGTCTCGCCCGAGCATATTTGATGGCACCATGGGAATGAGCCTTCTTGATGATTTAGTAGGACTCCGCCCCCCTCAACTTTGGATTAATGTACAGGTAAACATGATTTCGTGGCTAGCTGTAGTTTCCACTGTATTTGGAATATCAGATTCACGGTCATCCATGTTTTCCTTTAATTTAACTATGCTCTTGCTAATAGCTGTTCGTACCTTCTCGTTTGTAGTATGGCCAGTTCTTCCTAGATCACAAATTAAATATCGGAGAGTATATATCATCAAAAGAGAAAGAATTTGGATTCAATTATGTCTCCTCACCTGAAGTTGGATTCTTGAAAACCCTTGGTGGGAAGCTCAGGAAAAGCAATGTGAAGCTCATTTTACAGTTTCTTGACGAGCAACTCATTGAACTTTCCACAAAACAAACATATGGAGCCATTCTGAAGGACTTGAAATCTGTCAAGACTTTTGCCTCGGGAATTCTCGTCCCTAAAACCTACATTTGGCCTATGAACAAGGATCATTACTTGCAGCCAGCTACTAATTTGGTGAAAGATGCTCATGCCTTAGGTTTGGAGGTCTATGCGTATAAGTTTGCCAATGACGACATATCAAGTTACAACTACAGCTACGATCCTAGTGCCGAGTACTTGCAGTTTATTGATAATTCTGACTTCGCTGTTGATGGTGTCCTCACGGACTTCCCGTCCACTGCTTCAGCAGCCATAGGTAAGGAGCACTGCATGCTTGAAAAAGCTAAACTGTTGTTCACAAGTAGAGAGTAGTTCAATTAGACTATTACATTGCTGAAGTATGCCATACAGAGTAGCAGTATGATTGTGATCACTCCATCGTGCGTACTGTTGTGCTCGACAAGACAATTCTTACCTAACCTGACCTGATCATTGGAAGCAATGAATGTCTTGATCCTATTGTGCACTCTTTAACCTCTAAAGGATCTTTTGTCTTTCTTTATGCAGCCTGTTTAGCACATACTAAGCACAACCCGCTGCCTCCCCCCGGAAGTAAGAAATCTGTCCTTTAGCATTTAGCCTGCTGTCCTAATTGATACCTTTTCCATTTTGCAATGCCCTAATATTTGAACTTAACTAGATGATACCAGACCACTGATCATCACTCACAATGGTGCAAGTGGTATCTTCCCTGGTGGCACTGACCTTGCGTATCAACAAGCAGTGGAAGACGGCGCAGACATAATTGACTGTTCAGTACAGATGTCAAAGGACACAGTGCCATTCTGCCTTGAGTCTCCAGATCTTACAAAAGGCACGACAGCGGCAACAATGTTCACGACAAAAGTTGCCACTGTGAATGAAATACAGAATGGATCTGGCATATTCTCATTTGATCTTTCATGGAGCGAGATCCAAACTCTAAAGCGTAAGTATTAACTCCATTTGCTTTGCCACAAGTTCTCGCTTCAAATTAATGCTAGCATGTCCCAAGCTAACAACTTTATTTTTGTCCCTCAAGCTGACCTTGTTGGCCCGTTCAGTCAAGCCGGACTGAAAAGAAATCCAGCAGCAAAGAACAGCGGAAAACTCATGACATTAGCTGATTTCCTGGCCTTCTCAAAGAGCAGCAACGTCTCGGGCATACTAGTTGACATTCGTGTACGCAGGCTTTCTTGAATTCATTCTTACCGTGCCATTCTAAATTTCTAATCCATTTCGAGTTTGAAACGAATGCCGTTGTGATCAATGCAGAACGCTCCATACCTTGCAACCAGAGGCATTGGCATCGTGGACGCTGTCTCCAGCGCGCTCGTCAATGCCAGCTACGACAAAGAGGCGAGGCAGCAGGTGCTCATCGCATCGGACGACACAGCCGTGCTCGGAGCATTCAACAAGTTCTCGGCGTTCAAGCGGGTCCTCCAGATCGGCAACGCGGTCAGCGACGTGTCCAGGGCGTCCGTGGAGGAGGTGGCCAAGTTCGCGGACGCCGTGACGATCACCCGTGGCTCGGTTGTGCAGGCACAAGGGTCATTCCTCGTGCGTTTCACCGATGTGATCAACAAGATGCACGCCGCGAACCTGTCGGTGTACGTCGGCCTGCTCAAGGACGAGTTCATGAACCTTGGGTTCGACTTCTGGGCTAACCCGATGGTGGAGATCGTGACCTACTCGTCTCTGATGGCTGACGGGATTGTGACCGAGTTCCCCGCAACTGCAGCGGAGTACTTCAGTTAGTATAATATCAGCGTATATGTTATTTTTGCATTGTCATATCTGGATCAGCACGAAGCTTGCACATTTCACCAATTTCTCTCTTGTGAATGCAATGCAGGGAGCCCGTGCAGTGACTTCAGTAAGAACCTGACCTACACAATCATGCCTGCAAGACCCGGGACTTTGATGAACCTGACGGACCACAGCGCCCTGCCACCGGCGCAGGGGCCAGCACCGGTGCTGCAACCCGCCGACGTCGTTGATCCTCCGCTGCCGGCGGTAACCGTCGGTGGCCGTGGAGCTGCATCATCGTCTTCAAATGATTCCGGCACTACGAGCGGCGCCACGGCGGCCGGCGCGAGCTCCGGCTTTTGCTTGTTGGTGGCTGGACTCGCTGCGCTTTTAGCAGTGTGGTCGCGGTGATCCTGAGGACGGAATTGGCTTGATATTTTTTATGGCCCCATTAGAGCTGATTCGTACTTTGCAAGATAGTGCACGTATGTAACAGGTCGACATATACATGAACACAGAGACTAGATGAACACTCACGCACGGCGGCACACGCACACCCTATACGAACCTAACGAACTCAGTAGGGAGGACAGAACGGCTCAGATATTCTCAATTCGTGTTTGGGTGCTGAATTGCTGATATCATGCGACAGGAATTATCACATCATATTCTGAAATGCTAGTTTTTTTTTAGAAACTGGATTAAAATCCGGCCTCCACATCCCCTAGAGGATTTGCACAGCTAAAGAAACACCGGTCCAAAATAGTAGCAAAAGCTGTACTCAACTGCAAAGAAGCAAACCCACGCCAACAAGGATGTCACGCTCGTAATAACTTGGATAAAGATAAAAGATGTCAAGCTTGCTGAAATGATCAACAGTTCGTTTTAAATGAAAAGTAAGAGTTATATTTTCTTAGAATCTTAGTATTCTCCTTGTTCTTAAATATACGACGTTTAGGACAAATGATTTGTTCAAAAATAAACTAAATAGCTTGTCTTAAACGTCATATATTTAAAACGAAGGTAATACACATTTACAGCTGTCATTGTGGGTGTACGCCGTAAAGAATAGCGTTGTCATAAACCTATAATACCATAGTAAGCAATCGCCTGTGCATCGACCTCCAAATTCTCAAATCCCATTTGATGCGTTTCCCATGGTCATGTTTGTGCTGTGACCCGTGGCTGCGGCACCATGTGATCAAGTACTAAATCCAAGATCACCCCAGGATGATTCCAACAGAAGTTCCTGATCAACTGACAAGGCAACGTCATGTTTGACCACCTGCTAGCTTAGTCAGAAGATGCTTGTTTCCTGCTCTCTGAACCCTGTGCAAAATTGAACTGATAGGTTTAACATGGAGTAATGGATCTAGTAACACCAGACAGCCTGTCTGATGAGTTCTGGAGAATGTCTGCACTGTAGATTTCTATGCAGAGTTAAAAGTTTTTATTCTGTTTCTCTAGGTTTGCCCACCTGAATAGCTAGCTTACACAAGGTGTGAGATCTGATTAAGCTTTCCTCACTCATATTTGTGTACTAGTTCTTGTAAACTAATGCAAGATAATGCTGATGCGATAGTAGAGATCTGCAGGCTGGGGTTGCTGTGAGCCTGTGTGACAGAGGCTACGATAATCCATAGTATTATCTTAGCATCCAGTGTATCCCCCATCTTCAGCTGTTTTACTCGTAATTTGACACTAATGTTTTACTGCTGGGTCACACAACGTTACAGTGGTACAACAGTGGCACTACTGAGCCACAAAACTGGAGGAAACTACTAGCTAATCAAGGTTGCTGTTTGTGTACACATCTCGCTGACCTGCTTTAACAGCCTAGCTTGTTTCACAAGCCTTTGACTGCATACCACTCCATTTTTTTTCTAAGTAGCGCAGCATGCCAGCATGTGATTAGGCATATGAGGTCACGAACTGGATGTTAACCTGTCACCAGTTGGGCTTAGGACCAAAAGAAACCCCGTGGTTTACTGGCGAGATCACGTGCCACGAGGCTGAGGGCAGGCCGGCAGAAAAACCCCTGCCACCCCCGGCCGACACGGCTGCCTGTTACATGCTCGAAGCACTAAACCGCTGCACCGTCCCCAACCTCCCCGAAGGAATCGCTCGCCGTGGTCCATGTCCATGGTCCATCTCCAAGACGAGGAATGGCAATGGCGACGTACGCCGCCAGCACACCATGCATCCTCCTCCAATCCAAGGAATACGAGAAAGAGCACTGCAGGGAGCGCCGGGGAGATGCAGTAGGGGGGCAGACATGCAGGGCACCGGCGGGCACCACCATTTTCGTCGCATCCGGCGTGCACGCCGGAGCCCGGCCGCCCCGGGACACATGCCAGTGGCCGCTAGCGCCAGCCAAGACCTAGATCACAACTCGCACAAAAGTGCGCGCGGCAAAGTGGTGAATTCGATTCACAATCACAAGCAAAGGGATCAGTAGGTTAGTTAATCTCGCAGCATTTCCAAAACTAGTGACAGATCTACACGCCCTAGCAAACAAACCTTTAACTTGCCACCAGTGATTACAACCACCACCATCCTTGCAGTAAAATTATTGCGATTAGTAAACGCAACCAAGCACTCCAAGGTCAGTTTTCTCTCTTCAAGGAATGGCGCCGGCACTGGAGCCGGCCGGTGCGCCGGGCGCCGCCGCCCTCTCGAGCACCATCACGGCGTCCCTCATGGCGGGCCGCTTGCCTGGCGCCATGGCGCAGCAGGCGAAGGCGAGCCGGAAGCACGCGAGCAGCGCGTCCTCCCTGCCGTCGGCCTCGCCGCGGAGCGTGGGGTCGGCCATCCGGAGCACGCGGCCGTGCTCCTCCGCGACGAGCCCCGCGTGCCACTGGCACAGCTCCACCTCCGAGTATACTCGCCCGGAGAGGAGCTCAAGGAGCACCATGCCGAAGGCGTACACGTCCCACTTCGCCGTGGGCCGGAGGTTCTTGAGGCACTCGGGCGCCTGGTACGGCGACGGGTTGGCGCCCGCGGCCGCCGCCGCCGACGCCGACCCGCAGGGGCTCGCCCCGGGGCCGGGCATCTGGGACAGGTCGGGGAGGCTGCTCGTCGAGTGCATCGACCGCTTGCTCCCAAACAGCCGCGCCGACGCGCCGGCGCGGTGGCCGGCCGCCTCGCCGGACAGCAGCCGGTCCAGGCCCAGGTCCCCGATCCAGGGCTCCATGTCCGCGCCCAGCAGGATGTTGCTCGGCTTCAGGTTCCCGTGCACGCCCTTCTTCTCGTGGATGTACGCCAGCCCGCGCGCCACGCCCCGCGCGATCCGCAGCCGCGCCTCCAGGCTCAGGTGCAGCGGCGACGACGACCCGAACCGCCCTGCGCATGAAACGGTCGAAATCACCAACCGGTCGTCCACCAAATGAAGCAAAAATTTGCAACTACTCAAGCAACCAAGGACAATTTATCAGATTTTTGCTTGATTTGCAGGTCAGCAGGACGGCCAGTACCAAAGAGTACCATGAATTGCAGTGATTTTGTGTGATCAATGACAAAAATTTGTACAACCAGTACCTATGACCAGTACGATTAGGCGCTGGACAAATACTGGGTGGATTAGTACGACTAATGCGTATTTAAGCTGCAGCACTGTACAAATGTACAATCAGTAAAGATGCTACCTTTTCATAGGACTAAACCGTTGCAGACAAACTTTGGAAATCATTGAAGCTCGAGATTAGAACTAATTGTACTACAAGTGAATCATTAGTTCTGCTAAGATGTCGGTATCAAATTTAAGCAACTTTCCAATGCTTGAATGAGTTTTTTTTTTTTTTTTGAGAATGATGCTTGAATGAGTTTTGGTGCTGAATGTGGTAGCAAACAAGAAATGATGCGTGGTAGACGAAGGCACACTTACTGCTGAACGCGATGTTGGCGAGGCTGCCGTTGGGAGCGTAGTCGTGGATGAGGAGCTTCTCGTCGGCGCCCCAGTAGAAGCCGCGCAGCCGGAGAATGTTGGGGTGGCGGAACCGGGCCACGGCGCGGACCTGGGACTCGAAGTCCTTAAGCTTGTCGGCGCCTCCGCTCTCGCCGATGCGCCGGACGGCCAGCGCGGTGCCGTCGGCGAGCACGGCCTTGTACACGATGCTCGAGCCCGTGGCGCCGAGGATGTAGGCCGACGCCTTGAGCAGCGTCTCCATCTCGAGCTCGCCGTCGCCGTCGACGGTGACCAGCGTCGCCGGCGCGGGGGGCGCCTGCTGCTGGGGTGGGTTGTGCTTCTTGCTGCCGTGGTCCTGCGGGGTGCTCCGGCCGATGAGGCTCCCTCGCTTCTTGAGGTCCTCGCCGTCGTCGGACTCGCCGTCCGACGACACCGAGCACTCGGAGCTGTCCGAGCCGTCGTTCCTGCGGCCAATGCAGCAACCCATCGATGTCGACGCCTTATCCTCCTTGCCTCCGGCGATGTCAAGCGTCTTGACCGCGCCGTCGAATCCTCCGGCGCTCTTGTGCTGTACTGGCGGCGCCGGGTCCTGCTCCCGCCGCTGCCGCCTCTTCTTCCTCACGTGGTACGCGTACAGGAACAGCATGAAGAGGAGCCCGACGCCAGCGATGTCCCCGAGGACGATGGCGACAATAGCCGCCGGCCGAAGCTTCTCCTGGTCCCGCGGCGCCTGCGGCTGCCCCTCGGCGCCCGGCGGCGCGCGGGTGGGGTTCTTGGGGATGGCCGCGAACGCCGGCGGGGAGTCGGTGGCGTTGGGCGGCTTGGATAGCGAGGACGGGATCGAGCACGCCTGCTTCAGCGGCGGCCCACACAGGTTCGGGTTGCCCTCGTACGCCGCCGCCGCCTGGGCGGCGAACGGCCCGGCGAGTGGGATCGCGCCGGTGAAGTTGTTCCGCGACAGGTCCACCGTCGCGTTAGCCGGGACAACGGCCGCCAGCTCGGTCGGCAGCGCGCCGGCGAGCTTGTTTGACGAAACGTTGAGTAGGCGGAGCCGGCTGCCGCCGAAGTCCGACGGGAGGGAGCCGTTGAAGTAGTTGCCGCTCAAGTCAACGAGCTCCAGCGCGCCGAGCCCGCCGATGGGGAGGCCCCCGGCGAGGTTGTTGCCGGCGAGCCCCAGCACGGCGAGGCTCGGCAACCTGCAGAGCGCGGTGGGGAGCCTCCCCACAAGCGCGTTGCCGGATAGGTTGAGCTCCCGGAGGCCGCGCGCGTACGCCGCCGCCTCGTCGGGTAGCTCCCCTGAGATGTCGTCGTTCCCGGCGAGAGACAGCACCCTGAGCTCGGTGGCGTTTAGCAGCGCGGGCGGGAGCGTCCCGTTGAGGGCGTTCCCGGAGAGGTCGAGGTGCTGCAGGTGCTCGACGCGGCCGAGGTCCGGCGGCAGCGTCCCCGAGAGCTGCGCGTTGGGGAGCACCAGGCTGATGACCCGCGACACCGTTGCCGCCGCCAGCGACGCGTTGAGCCCGCCCGCCGCTGCCGTGCCGTTCCAGGCGGCCGCCGTGACGTTACCGCCGCCGCCGCCGCCGCCGTCGGAGGCGGAGGCAGAGGTCACGTTCACCGCCGCGCCCACGGCGTCGGGCTGCGGGTAGCCCTTGCAGACGACGCCGTTCCAGTCGCAGGGTTCGGTGGCGTCGTAACCCCACCCGGCCAGCGCGCCCAGCGGGTCGGCCGTGACCGCGGCCTTGAATGACATGAGCAGCGTCCCGTCGGCGTTGAGCCCCGCCGCGCCGCCGCACAGAGAGGCACCCAAGACCAAGAGCAGCAGCCACAGCACCGCCCCACCAGCCACCGCTCCGCCGCGCCTCCTCCTCCCCTCCATTGCCGCCGCCGGCGAGCTGAGGTAGCTAAACGCCCAGCACCGACACCACCATGTCCTCCGTCCTCCGCCCTCCGCCAAGTACGAACGCCGAGCACGCAGCAAGCGTTGACCCTATCCGACCGGGGACCAGGGAGCTCTCTGGGTAGCTCGGTGCCCTCCCCTCGCGGTCAGGGGCGGCGCGGCGGAAGAGCAGCTGCAGGTGGGTGTCCGTAGGCTAGAGCCGGAGCAGGCAGAGGCAGAGCAGAGAGTGAGGGGTTGGCAAGAATGGCATGTGAGGCGGCCGGGGCGAGCGGGGTTGGGCTGGGTAGTGTAGTGGAGCGGAATAAAGAAGCGATGCCGCCGGGTGGGTGGTGGCGTGGTGTGGCCGCGGTGGCCGCGTGTGGTGGAGAGGCGGTGCGGGGAACAGAAGAGGGAGGAGCCCTGGAACCCGAAGCCGAGGCCGCCGTGGCACCGAGCGACAAAATGCCCGAAACGGCCGTGATCTCGGCAGGAAAACCCCCGTTTCGAGCCGCCCCGGCCGCTACAAATTTTCAAGCTCGGTGGGGGGCCCTGGCCGGCGGCATCCTGACGGCCTCCCCCTTCCATCTGGCATTGGCAGCATGGCCCAGGGATGCAGCGGCGGTGGTCAGGTCAGGTAGTTGGGGCCGTCGACACGACGTGTACTCGTCTCCGCGCGCGGCTGGCGGGCGGCATCGGGATTCGGGAGGCGTGACGTTGAGCTCCGACCTGCCGGCGTCGTGCTCGTGCCGGGTCTCCATCGCCGGCGGGCCGGTGCAGCTTTGGGTTGGGTTGCGGTTGGGATTAGTTAAGGATCGGATCGGATATTACGTGGTCTTTCTCTGCAATTATGCGCTGAAAAAAGAAGGAAAGTGACGTGTGTGTGTGTGCGCACGTATCGATCGGGTTCTTCGTTCTTCCCCTTTCCAGCCAGCCGATGAATTGAAGCGGGGGGGCTTTCAGCTTTGGGTTTGGTACTGTACCGGACTGCTGGTCGTCGTCTCCTTTTTGGACAGGAAACGGACACACTTGGTTCATACTTCAACGCTAGCTTAGCTGCGTTCTACGACGACGTCCGGGTGGCTGGCTGGATGGCGCTTTCATACGTCGGTTACGTTTTAAGCCACACCGGGGGGCACGACGACATGACCACAAATAATTAACATGTTCTGACGCAGAGTTCACCAGGTCATTCACCTCTTTCTTACAACGCGCCATCAGGATCTAAAAACACGGACCATCGTATAACACTTGTTTGTTTCAGCTCCGTGCTCACCTAATAATTTCGAGTGTCGTCAGCTAGCTTCTGGTTGAAAACTGACCAGGCAAATGTTGCCAAAGCTCTTGCACAAGAATTTTACAAGAGGTTGACGTACAATTGAGCATCCTCTTGGTTGGTTGGTTAGAGGATATATCTTGCGTGACCCTCCAACCGCAACATTTAGGAATTTTTTTAAATTCCATCCGCACCAAGCCAAATTTAATTTACCCGTCCAGGAAGCCTAGTTAGTGCCATGATGGTAAAATTAGGACAAACACTGTCGAAGACAAAAGGAAGATGAGCATGGCGGATCCGAAGACAACATATATAGGGACAAACAAATTAAAAATGCATGGGTATTTGCTTTTTTTAAGTTTGATGTGCCCATCCGAGACCTCTCATAATCATCAATCATGGTGCTAGATAGTAGTTTGACAAAATCAATAATTCCACATTACTGCCACCACCCTAATCTTCATAACTCCATCCATCCAAAACAAATAAAACTCTCAATCCAGCACTAGCGACATTTCAACAGTTCCTCCTGGCCAGCTAAATCATCAGAACAGAACCTTGCCGAGAATGCCAATTGCCACCATGCATGAAGATACTACTGGTTAATTAGGTCTGTGGTCCTCATCAACCTCAAGCACGTACTGATGATCATCTTTCATCCATCCATGCATCACCCACGCAATGAATGTGAAACGGTCTCTTGATCCATAAACCCCTTTGATACCGTGGCATGATCGAGTGCATGCATGCATGCCTAGCCTGGGGGGTCCCCCGGAAGAGCGAGGAAATGACATTACTGTGCAAACACAGACACATGGCCCCCCTGACCCGTGTCCGAATGCGAAAAAGGGACTAGCTAGCTAGCTGGATGATCGAGAGGATATCATCGATCGGCCGGGTCCCTAATCCATCGAATGCTAGCTAGCTGCGTGCATGCATCGTCGTCGTCCATGCCAATGCATGCAAGTTGCCACTACTACGAGTCTACGACTAGAGCTCCCGCTCCCGTGTGTCCCTTTAGGTGGGGAGGCTACAGTGAAGTGAGCGCCGCATCCGCATCACTGTCTGCCCCGACCGTGTCGTCGTCGTGGTGTGTACATGTCCAGATGACGACCAGATCCATCGCCACCCCCACGTACACGCACATGTTCCTTGTCACATGGCGTGTACGCTTGTTGGGTGTGGTCGCCTGCCGCCTCATGCACGCTTAATTTTCCTCTGTTGTCGATCGATCGGTTAAGATCGAAATGGGTCGATAAGACATCGTCGACATGGATTTGTTTGGCCATCGCATTTGAAAATGATTAGGCTTTTGTATATGCGTATATATCCAGCTGAGGTTTGTTTCTTGGTGGATCATATCGACGACGTCATGGAAGAGCCAGCAAGAAGTGTAGTGTGGTGGGCAAACGACACACGCATTATTTTGGTGGATATGATTCATATATATGTATGATGCTGCGTGAGGGAGGCATACAGCAGTTGGAGGCCATAATTCGAAATCATGCTGTCATGGAGTTGTCGTAACTGGTCAACGTCATCGGCACTGTGCGTACGTACGTGGTGGACCGATCATCGACCTGAAACGAATCTTATCGATCTAACTAATGCATGCATGTGTACTTGCATCGACAGATGATGAGTGTATGTATATATGTCTACGTACAGGAAAAGGAAGTACACAGATTGAGACGGTACATGCATGAGTGAGACATGCATGCTCTGTCGTCCATTAGAATTTTGTCATGAAAAAACACGCCACCACGTGTTACCGATCACTTCCGAACTACTGCGCATACCACGTACCATCCCTATCCATTTTTTTTCACGATCGTGCCTTTGCACGTTTTTCCGTTAAGAGTAGAACAAGTATTGCATCCTAAGAGGTATTGTCATCGGAAAGTGATGCTGCTGCCAGGAATCCTAAGAGGTCTGTTAAGAAACAGAAGAACATCAGTAACATCAGTTTCGCGGTCGACATTTGAGTATTTGATCATTGGTCTTGTTAAAAAAATTATATGTATTATTTGTTTTTTGTTTGTGACTTATTTAATCGTCAAATGTATTTTAAGCATGCGTTATCTTCCCGTATTTTTGCAACAAATTTTTGAATAAGATCAATGGTCAATCATCGTATGGATAAGTCAACAACGACAAGGTTTTTGAATAAGATCTTGCACCGTGGAGAGTTCTTTTTTTGTTAAATTTAGTCGGTTTTCATTCGTTAATGCCGTCATATAAAAAGAAAAGGTTTCGATCTTTGGTTTACTCCGATCCATACTCAGTATGTTGCCATTTCAAGATTTTTGCATTGCCCCCAATATCCATGCGTTGTCACTGACATACAGTAGACTACCCATTTGTCAGTGGACACCACTGTTTCTGCAGCAGCACTACAAATGCAGTTTGTCAATACATGAAAGGATCAAGGTGGTGTTGGTGTGAAATAATTGGGTCGAATTGGGGTGCCTTTGCACTGCCACATTGCCCTTGCATGGGTCGAATTGGGGACCCCATCATACCAAGGCTGGCTCACTCACTCTCCTCTCTTGAACCGCGATAACTTTGTTGCCGTCGCATGTGATGTGAAGACTGCGTGCACGAGATCGACGGGGGCCACATGGGGTGGATCATCGATCATGTCACCATGATGCGAGCGTGAGATATCGATCGGCACTTGGCAACCATCTGACGGCGGCAAAAGCGAGTAAAAAAAAGTGGCTCATCTCATCTGGGATTCCTATGATTTTTTTTTGGCTTCCCAAGATCTTTATAGGCTTGCTGTGCAGGGTGCATCGATCTAGGGTTTCATCAATATATTGGCTCTCTGCTGACAGAGTCGTCTCTAGCTGTGGGGATGTTGGTTGGTTAATCTCTGGGCCATACGTACGTACACACGCTAATATAATTGAGAGGCATGCATTAGGGTAAAAAAAGAAAGAAAGGAAGAAAGATTCTTTTGCTTACTCACTCATATGCAGTGCTGCTTTATCCAAAAGATGGCCTTCTTTGCTCAGCCTGCAGCTGCAGGGTTAAAAAGGATCTTTAAGCCAAACAAAGCACATTCCATCCTTCAGTTGGAAGGCATCATGCATGATGTGCTTTTATCTATCGGTTTATTTCATATAGTATTTACCATGGTGATCAGAAGTTACTGCATTGTGGTCTCCTCCATCTTTCTCTTCTCTTACCATGGTCAAGAGGAGAAGTTATTGTACCTAGCTGCACCTTCCACTTGCCGTTAACTCGTTTGGGATAACAGTGCCCCTCGCAGTGCATTACCGGTCACGCCGTGCAGAGTTTACTCTGTCACCAGCACTTGTACAAGTTGTACTGGTTCTCATCAGTACTGCTCAGCAGAGGCGCCAGCTACTGCAAATGGAACCTGGAGATGGAGAGAGGGACAAGCGCATCAGTACCACCACCGGAGTAAAAGTGCGATCCAAGTTAAGACTACCTAGATTAATCACGACAGATCTCGCTCGTCGTCTACGGTTAAAAAGTTGGTCACATGCACGAGAGAGACCGCACCCCGGCCGTACAGCCAGCCATGCGTTAATTTACCTTTGGCCGCACGCTAAGTAAGCTCGTCGCGTGTGTGTACGTGGCCGTCACATGCACGCATAGCGCGGCGAGCGAGTTCGTCGTCGTCGTCTCGATCGCTTGGACGCGCCGCGCCGGGACAGGGGAACCGACAAGGCCACCGCGCCGACGCAGCCCGTTGCGCTTGGCCGCCTATGTGCACGCTGCAGATATGATACGATGGGTGCAGATTCCGGCGACGGGCAGGCCGGCCGGCCGGCCTCGGCCTCGCCGTCTTCTCTGAACGAAACCGCTGGCGCGCGAGCGCCCAATGGGAGGTAGGCTAGTCGTGCATGGCCGTTTCCGGCAGGAGCAAGCATCTACGCACCTGCCGCGGTCAGTTTTACAGTTACAGACAAGCAAATACTGGGGCTGGAGAAGTCAAAACCCGTGTCTAAAACGGCAACTGGAACCGATCTAACCTCACGAGTAGAACAGTAACAGAGTCATTGGAACCAGAGATTAAATTTGGTCCCGTCCGTAATCTTGCCGCGATCGGGTCGTGCGTGCAGTGCTGCTGTCCAGGTAACCGCTAGCTGTAGAAACCAAACCACGGTACTGCTGCGAGCTGTGCACGGCGCATGCAGGGGCATGTTGACCCCCACAGCCACAGCCACAGGCCACAGCTTCTGGATCTTCGCCATCTCCGGCGAGGAATTTAAACCTCCCTGCTGCCGTCGCTGTGGTCCTGGTCCTGGGCTCCGACGATCCCTGCATCGATCACCTGCCTGCCGCATCGTCTCCGCCTGCTTCAATTCGGGTCTCTTTTCCCATGGAGGACGACATGGCATGCATTTCTCCTCGAGGCTAGCTAGCGTGCCCACGCGCATGGCGGTCCCCGTCGTCCCCGGCCGCGCGCGCGCGGCGGCCTCGTCGTCGTCTCCCTGACAAGTGTTGTTGCCTGCCTGGCTGGCTGGCTGGCTGGCTGGCGTCGGCGCTTTCGTCTCCACCTCCTCCATCTGCGTCACCGCGTCACAGCAGTAGTGGCCTCCAGCTACCACCTCTCGCGCAGACACAGTGCCCACAGCAGCAAGGGCAAGGCCAGCAACCACCCTTCCAAAAACAATAACCCTGGCCATGAATGCCACTGCTCGCGGAGGCCATGCATGGCGCGCGTGCCCGTCCTTCCGGGCACCCCCGCCCCGCCCTGTCCTCCTGCCATGCCCCTGGGAACAGCCGCGGCATCATGGTGTGCAACCGCGTAAATGTGGGTGCACCGTACACACACGTCCGTGGACGCCACGCCACCAGAAAAGGCCGTAAGTGGTTAATTACAGGTTTTAATACCCCTGTGATTAAAATAGCTCAATCACCCCTGTTTCACCTACCCGCATGACCTACTACGCGTCGTCCCTCACATATCTGACCAGTAACATGCAATTGTGCAAAGAAAACCATAAGCCATGAGCCATGCATGCATGGGCCTGGCCGAAGCTTCACACCAACAAAACTTCAAAGGTTAAAGGCGACCGATCGAGCTCAGTGCAAAGTGCCATCAGAACAAAGCTTATAAAGGTGATCAGCAACAACCAGCCTAGCTTTTGCATGCACTCGTGGTGGATAACGCTGATCTCGTCTCCAACAGCTAGCATGGCCGCCGGCCTTTCCCCGCGGCATCCCGATCGGCCTCGCAACCGGGCGTCCGCGAGCATCCAAGCGCACCGTGACAACGCCACAGGGGGGAAAAGGCATCGCCTTTTGGCTCCCAACCGCGTGGCGATGACCACCACACACCATGTGTGTGACGACCAGCCGTGTGCTACACTGCTACGTACACAGCAGGGGGGGCATGGTTAATAAGGTCAACTGACACTATCAAATTCCCAGTTGATCTCATGTCCTCTGGCCAAGTGGACGGAGAGAGAAGAGATGCTCCTCCCAACTTGACACGTCTAGCTCGTTCAGACGTGCATGGGATGAGCCTCCTGCAGAGGTACTACTCCCACTGACGCGTGGGCCCAGCTGTGGTGCGGCCCACATGTCACCGAGAGCGAGTCCCTCCGAGTACTTGAGGAATCGTTTCCGCCGTGCATGATGCTGAATTCCTAGGACCTAGCCGGGTTAATTATACCGTGAACCGGACGATTTCCGGCAAAAAAAAACCAGCTTGGTTTACCGGTGGAATCGGCCGGTTCACCGAGGGATCCAAATTATAGGCACGGTTTTAGGGTGGGAATCGGACCGGTTCATGTCCGGGCCGGACCAGTTCCACCGTGAACCGGCCGAACCGGACCTGTTCCCACCGGTTCCGTGAACCCTGGGACCTGGTTCTCTCTGATCTCACGATCGACATTCCATCACATGTGTTTGGTAACTCGTTAGCACCACCCGGTCGTCATGTTCAGACAATGATTCGAGGGTTATTGGATTTGGAGTTCAGTTAAACAGCAAAACTGGGGCCAGCTGGGCGGTGAGATCTAGCAGGAAATTAAGTTTTGTGAAACAATAAGTTAATTGGTGGAATAAAAATAAGATTAACAAGGGTGCAATTTCTATTGCAAGTGAACACTCTAGTACACTTTACCCACCCTCTGTTTTCCTTTTAAAATTTTGAACAGAGGCAGTGCTGCTACTCTAATCTTAATCTGGCATGTCCTGCTGTGCAGTGAGTGCAAGGCTAAAACTACAGATCCAGCTGTTCAGGTATGAACGACTCCATAAGCTAATGAGGGTGAGGAATCAAATTAGCCTACCTTTTCCCCCCTCACCTGATTTGAAAGGCGCCATACAGTAGCACACCTTCCCTCCAGTCCAGTAGGAAGAAAAAAAGAAAGAAGCGAAGGACAAGGTACAGAACAGGGGCAGGTTGAGACAATCAGGTTAAGACAGATTTTGTCATATATAACAAGTTAACAACTCAGCTCCGCACCCAGTAACCTACCCAGATTTGCCAGCTCCTATCAGGCATCACCTCGAGTGCAACTTTTTCTCGTCAGGACACAAGGAAACAGTGTGTAAACAGGCATGCAACGGCATCAAACTCTATCATTAACCGATCGAGGCTTCCATAATTTAACACACGGCCCCAATGATGTCACTCACATACTGGAATGTGGAATGATTCTTTCACCTGCTCGGAGATTAGGTCAGTCCACCATCTGATTCTCCATCCTTCAGCAATCACCACCAGTTCTCAATGTGGAGGTAGAGCAAGGATTCGATGCCAAGTCTGCGTTGGCATTTTAACCACCACTGCTTTGTTATGTTATGTGCAGCCCTGGAGCTGGACTGCATAGTGACCGACTGTCTGAGCACGCGTGCAACGCCTGCACTCACCCAGAGGACCAGAAAAAGCAGCCCGGGAAGACCTGCAGGGAAAGGTGCATTTGCATTGCGTCCTTTGAGAAAAGGTTGACCTGTAATGATTGACAGACCAGTCAGTCAGTATGAACAATTACATTTGTGATATCTCAACTGCTGAAAGGCCACCTTTGATCTTTGCAGGTGTGTGTGTGTGCAACTGGACCTTGAGATGCTGGGACCTGGGACTACTACTATGTGTCTCCCACTTCTGAAAGGCACAGATGCAGCCAAACTGTGAAATTCAGCAAGTCACTTGAGTAGGCAGTGCATATTTCAGAAAAAACAGGTGAAAATAGGTGCACAAATTTAGCCTAGTGGAAGCTACTAGTTTGATGCAGCAAACTTTGATAAAAATAATTTTCTGAAAAAAAAGAAAACAGCTAGATCAGCCAGCACATAAAGTATATTTCAGCTTCTTGCAAAGTACTGTACATTTAAAATATATCACCGACACAAATAGTGTATCATTCTCCCTAGATCCACAAGATAAAAGTTAGATTACAAAAGGTGAAGGCTAAAGTACACAGAATCATCATCGCCAATCCTGTCAACAACATTATCAGTACAATCTTTGTAGTTTTAAAAGCCCAAAGTGTATCTCACACTAACAAAGGCCATGTTTCCTATTCTCCCAAAAACAAGACATCTGTCTTTAACACAAAATTACCAACCAATAAGCATTGCAATGATTAAGTACTGATTTGCTTTGTCCATGTAAGACCACCAAAAATTTGAGTACCTTTACACTGTACACTGATACCAAAAGTACTCTACAGCAGTCAGTGTGAAACCTCGCGGCCAGAGACCGTATGCATGTTTGCAAACTCTTTTCCTCGTTAATTGAAAAGCAGAGCTCCTGCCATTTATTTCAATTTTCAAAAGAAAAGGTCAGTGTGAAACCTTGGAACTTGAATAGAGAAAGAATTGCTTGAATCTCAATTAACATCATTCATCAACTGCTTAGTTAGAAAACATGGAATTAACAGCACAGACCATCGTGTCAGGATCCTAACAGTTGAAATTCATGCATCGTCCATTCCAATGAAAAGTTAAGGCTCGTCCGTTTCAAAAAAAAAAAAAGTTGAGGCTCGTGAAGAAATATAGGTGATTTTGCCACATTATGTCAACCTTCCCCTCAAAAGTTACATCTAGGTTCAACCAACCTAAGACTTGATTCAAACTGTGACAACAATAAGAATGATAACAAAGAAAAGTCTCATATCAATACCTCTAACTACTACATTCCTTTTCCTTTGACTAATCCAAACTAATATGGCAAGTGCTCTGTTCTTTCATAAAGAACAATAACAAAGCAAAAATTTTAGAAAGTTTGAAAAGGTAGTGGCATACAAGGAACCACTACTTGCAAAGAGAGTAACTACTGCCAAATTGCTGCAAAAATGATAAATGGCCTGACACTACTGGGATCACAAGAACCGATTGATTAATCTGCTATAAATGAGAAGAGTTACTGAAAATACAGACTCATATGCATACCTGTTTTTTTTATCAAATATAAACCTATGGATCCAGAAAGCTCCCTCGTTCACCCCAACTGGACTCTCAAAATTGTTTGTTGCCACAAGTCCTAATCATTACTGAAATCTAAAGGCTAAAACCTATGGCAAACCTATTGATTGAAAGAAGTTTTTGGTTAGGTAGACATATCTTTTTGTTACCACCTATAGCATGTTGAATTTTACAACTGGGCAGTTCACCAAATAACTAAAAATGTTAGGGAAATGCAAACTAACCAAGTAACCATATTTTAATAAAAAATAGGGAAAAAAGACTGATTCTGATGTGTTCTTTTAGAGTTAGAATGTTCAAAGTAATTCAACAAGCAATGCTTGCTACTGAACTTTTCTGCCATAAAGGCAATTAACTCTAACCATGAGAGAACAAGAAAATTTCTTAGTGTGCAAAAGGTCAATAAAGCCGAATACTGTATTCAAACTTTTCGGATAGAAAGTTTCCACTCTTCTATACCACCTTTTAAAAAAATGACCATATCTGCAGGTATCAAGTAATCAAATATACAAATAGCTAGCTAATCCACCCCTACACAATCAGCAAACATATTTTGTGGAAATCAGGCAAAGTAATTCATAAGCTGCACACGACAGTTGCACAAAACCAATTACAAAAGATTGATACTGAAAAGCCTGACATTAGCATTCTGAACTAGCAGTTTTGCACCATCCTCTGAAAATTCAAGAAAAAATTGATTACTTATTCGATGAAATCAATCTCCTAGGGATTAAACATCCCTCCAAACCTTGCCGATTGGCTCCGGAGGGAGACGAATGCCCGGCTGCCCGCCACACCGTCTGTGTGACCTCAAGCGCACGGCGAATCGCGCGCTAGCTTGGGGTCTCTCAGCTTCATGGGTTGAGCAGACTCAGGAGAGGAGAGCTGCCGAGCTGGTGCTAGGGCGTGAGCGGGGGGATGGGTAGGAAGGGGCTCTGCGCTTCTGGCTGAAATGAAACGTGAAGAGGACGGCGGCGGTGGCGGCGGACGCCGCCGGGCGGCCAGGACCAGGTGAGCGTCCGAGCCGTCCGAGCCAGGGGGCTTTCTGCAAAATATTGGACAAATTAGGGGTATTAAGAACCGGATCGCGATTAGTTGTCATCCAAACTAGGGGTATTGCGTAAATAATAGGATCGCGATTAATAGTCGCGATCCAAAATAGGGTCCTAAATGTAAATGTAAAGGTCCTATTTGTAAAATTCCACCGGGAACAACTAGAAAGCCCGGGCGGCGGTGTCGCGGTAGCCGACGAGATCTGCCTCCGGCTCCCAGGGCGTTCGGATCACGTACCCAGCTTCTCCACGGACGCCGGCGTGCGGCGGCGATCGGTTTCTTCTCCCGGCCTGGGGTTTATTCAGCATCGCGTTGTGACTTGTGAACTGGGGGCGTCCGATGGCGGGATTCAGGTCGATCAGCAAAGCAACACATGAAAACCTGCTACTACCATTTGAGAAATGCTTTACTGTAACGACTGCAAGATCAGTCAGCTTCAGAGTTGCATTAGTGAGATCTGAACTGGTGAGGATTCTTTTTTTATCACTGCAGATGTGCGTGCTGATGACTGGAAGAGTCTCACGCTGCTGGACGACATGTGAGCAACGCAACATATGTATATGCTTGCACATCATCGAGTTTCATTCGGAGATTTGGCTATGGTAATTTACTGAAACAAGAAAATAGCCCAATCAGACAGCATAATATTCTTTATGTCTTGCAAAGTAGTATGCTTTTAGTTCTCTATAACCCACATAAATAATGTAATATTTCACAGGAACCACAGCCACTAGACAAAAGTCCTCATTACAAAAAGTGAAAGCTAAAGTACAAAGAAGCTTGTCAAAGTTAGCATCATATAATCTTCTGTTCATGAAGCTTCCTAACAACATTTTTCACATCTTTACATTCTTAAAAGTCCAAAGTGTTGATTTGCACTAACGAAGACATGGTTCTCTTTCTTACAAAAACAAAGATGAGCATCTTTAGCTTGAATCCCCCAACCAATGAACAACTCAATGATTACAACTGATTTATCTTGTCACTTAAGAGCACTTCAATCTGAGTACCTTTTCGTTCATTGACAAAGAACAGTGAATTAGCATATTTTTAAGAAACTGGCTAGTTAGAATGCGACGATGAGCAACATGGAGCAGCAATTTCAGATCGTAAGAGTTGAATTGATGTACAGTCTGAATCCGCCCAAAAGCTAAAGGTGGTGGTCTGGTCGAGGTTACTTACCTAGAAAGTTAACATCAGCGCATGCAATCAACTAACCATTCCGTGGCATCCTCTTGCAAATCACTCATTCACTCTCCTTTTTACCACATCAGATTCCTGAAGATGGAAGATCCAGAAGGCATGAATGTTGAATGGAACTTAAATCTTGTATTTGTGAATTGCTTTCAGAGTCCAGAAAAGAACTCGATGAACTCCTTTTCCGATATATAGGAATTACATTTCTTCAGCTGGACATCAAAGTTTAATTGCACAATCAAAGCATTGTCTAAACCAGTCATGAGATTTAGCAAAGAAAGTGAACACTGTCCAGGAGAGCAAGCAAAAGAGACTCAGACGTGATAACAATGAAAGATATACTGAGTGAAGTTGAAGTCACAGCCTGGTAATTCCTTTTAGTGATGGATAATGTTCAACTGAATTGCTTAACGTCTATTAAATATCTGCAATTTTTTTTTCATAAAAAACATTATCTACAGTTTTTTGCCTGCAGCTAGCACCAAATTAGTTCCATAGGATTCCACCATAGGATACCGCAATCTTATGCAATCATGGGTGGGTACTCGAGGGCCCTGACATAGCCCATTGCATCAACACGAAGAAGAAATGAAGGAGCAAATCAACAGGAAATTTGGAATGGATGCCATTGCCATTGAGCAACTCCAGGTGATCCCATCTGAGGGGTAGGCACAACGGTGGCGACGAGCAGGACGAAACCCCAGGGACACAATCACACAAGGTGCTCATGAGTTTGAAAAAATGGACTTCGACAAGCCTACGATCTATATATGGCTCTGGAATCTAGATAGCATCGAAAAGTATGGACAGCTTGAATTTTTAGAAAACAAGCTTACATAATTCTCGTTAATTTTGCAATGAAACTATGTTTATCTAATATTACTACTGTGTCAGTGAAATTTTACTTCCATATTGCTAAATAAATATGTTCGTTTCAAAGTTTTTTTTTGCTAAATATGTTTTCCCCCTATATATCATCCCCCCCCCCCCCCCCAAAAAAAAAGGTGTCTTCATTATGTCAAAAACAATCAGAAAAAATATCATGTTGGGAAAAAAACTATGATAATTGTAATTGAACAAAGTTTGTGTGCTTGCACAGATCTCAAACATGTATCGATTTGTACAGTATTCATCCAAGCAGCTACAATAAAAAAGATACAGACTCAAAAACAAGCTGAGGAAACAAAAGTTGAAATGGCACTAAACTTCATAAATTCCAAGAGCAACAGCTAACAATAATAGACAGGCCCAGACCATTTAAGCTAGACAGATAACCGTCCACAGGCCAGATCTACATACTTAGAACTCCTGAAACATACAATGCTACTGTCAATTAGGATAAAATACATGGAAATAAAATTTCTCAGTTCAGTAAACAATGAGATCACCACCCAAGAAAATTTATTGATGACTGTTATTACAGAAACGTTCCAAGTCAAGGAGGTGCTGCAATCTCAAGTGTTACCATTTACTACCAAGACCTTATGTACAATTGCATGATTACACAGAATAGTCAGTCATGACTCCAGAACAGAAGCAAACTAGATCCTGCCTCTATTTTGGCAGATCCACACTTCCACAGCAGGCATCATAGGATGCATTCCATCGAGGCATTCTGCAAGCTACCTATAGTACATATTGAAGAGGGTATATATAACCGATGCTCCGTGCTCACTATCTGGGCTGTTCACATGATTCACAGAAAGGAAGCCATATCCATCTGCTGCACTTAACCGACCTTCTTCAGCGTCAGAGAGGTGGATTCTCGATATTATTTTTTGATTCACATTGAAACGATTAGCACATAGACCTATTGACTTGTGATCAATGTGACAGTTCAGCGACGGTGCATACTATTTTGTTAGGAAAATAACCAAATAACTAGAAATAAAGAATCCACACGCAGGCGCATCATATAGCAATAACCATTGTCATCTGCTTGTGGTTACTGAAGCTGATATATCAATAAGGTCTTGGTGGATAGGTACCAGGGTAAGGCGCTGCATAAGATCAATGCAAACAGAGAACCTCTAGTTAGAGCACTGACTAATATCTTGAAATATGATGGATTTATCTTTGTTGGATCTTACTCACCAGGTGGATACGGAGACTGTGCTGCTGGTGGGGGTGGGTATGGTTGCCCATACGGTTGTGGTGGGTAAGGTTCCCCATATGGCTGCGGTGGATATGCTGGAGGGGGGTATCCTGCCGGTGAGGGTGGGTATGCTTGCTGTGGAGGTGGTGGATATTCGGTAGTGGTATATGGTGATTGGCAAGGAGTTGGGTAAGCAGGGTATGTGGATGGGGCAGGATATGCTGAACCAGGTGGATATGAAGGTGGAACCCCAGCGTATGGAACTGCTGATGCTAGTGCTGGGGATGGGATTGGGGCTGGGGCTGGCATAGAAGGTGGAGGAACAGAATGTGTACTTGATGCAGCCATATTTTTACCCATCTTGTTCCTCTGTCAGACATAATAAGATAATCAGGCACATGTCAATGCTAATAAGGCTATAAGAATAATAGATAGTTTCTTTTCTTACCATTGCTGAGACATCAACATGCATAATGAGCTTCACTTCCCCAGCAGATCTACAAATTTCCCACCGTCAGAAAGTTCACAAGGCCAGTGCGCTCAAGGTTTATTTGACAGGAGTACCTACCTCATGTGACGTGTCTGAAGCTGCCATGAGGAGTCATCGTAGCCATTTGTGAGCACCTTGTTCAGATATACTCTACAGAGAAGCACAGCAAATGGTTACTAAACAGTAACCACCTTTCACCATATTGATGGACCCTAATAGCACAAACCTGCCACTGCCGATGAAGTCATCATGGGTTAATGTGTTGCTGTTCCAAACAACAACATTCAATTCGCGGAGCCCTTCAATGAGGGGTATATGAAACTTCTCATCAAAAGTTGGGTTTCTTCCACCATCTGGTAACATTGTTACATATTAGGTTGAAAAAGGAGAAATATACTAATCTATCAACAAGCATGGTTCAGTAGAAGCCGGAGAAATTGCAAGTATCTGGAGGTAATAATCAGCAAGATGAATGTTTCATCATTTTGGTGACACCTACTAACTTCATCGCTTAGAACTTTATTGGATGTTGGAACCAAGGAAAGGAATATATCTCAGTGTTTGGAAAAACTTCCCTTCCATGGTATAAAATTCAATATCCTAGACTTCACTTGGAGGGTGTTACAAGGATAATTGGTAAATCATAGACTCTGGTTCTGGGTCCAATCCTATTGAGCCTCCTTCTGGGCATTCACATTTTATTGGCCTAAAGTAGATATAGTTTTTATATGAATAAAAAACAAAAATAATGTTTGTGTGGATTGCTCGTAAATTTGTACAGCGCAAGATGAATTGGCAAAGACCAGACAATAAAAGGGATATCTATTTCTATATACAAAGCAAAATTATAGACATTTGCATATACTCATGACTCACTGGTTCCTTAATTTGTTAGGTTTTATTCAAATGCAATTATAGTTTTATAAAAACTGTGGAATCACCTAGTCTATGCATAACAAACTGAATTCCCTTTTAAAATATAAAGGTCCAGCATAATAATTTACACCTAAATCAGGAATCAAGCATATTATGTCGATTGCAAGATGCCAGCTAGGGGCATCTAGCGCATCGACAGTACATATAAGTTAGACACAAAGACGCAAATGCAAAGTTAGAAAGAACCAGGCCAGCTGGTCGGCTGTTGGACTCTGCATAAAACGTGTGTGCCATATCAATGGTATTTGTTCCCAGTGGGCCCGAGCTATGAATTCTTGCATTAGCTGCGCCACCACCTTTTCTGTTCATCATTTCGCCTTGTTTTGCCTGTTTGTTTTAATTTGCCTGTAATTTTCTAGCCAGGTTTCTTCTAACCACTGGTGTCCCCTAATTGATTTCCTTGTGTTCCTGGGTCATGAAAAGTGAGCAAATGGAGGAAGCAAGCAGCCCCGCGCATAGAGATTAACGAATGAGACGCAGCAGCAGCTGGCCCGTTCACCTGCCCACCTACTGCTACCTTGTTAACACCGACAGTTCAAATTCACATTCACTGATTCACCCAAAGCAATTGAACGAGGGGGGGAACAGAATCAACTACCAGGTTTTAAGGTTTGGTTGCCCACACCACACGCAGGTTCGTCGTTGACATTTGGAGAAGGAACGCAGGACATATACTCAACAAGCAAATCAAAGCAAGCGGTGGTACTGACCGGTGCAGGTGCGGGTGCGGAGCTTGGTGGTGGCGTACTCGAGCACGACGTAGGGGTCCTGTCGGGTGAAGAACTCCGTGTCCCGCAGCTTCCGGCACCCGGTGACTGCAGGCACAAACACAAACACAAACATCAGAGGGGGCAAATTCGATCAGCAAGGGTTTCGGACCTCGGAGATGGGGGCCGACGGGGCGAATCCCCCGGGGGCGCGCGGGTTGCAGGGGAAGGGACGAAAGGAAGGGCGGGCACCTCTGACTTCCAGGATCAGCCCATGGATTGACATGCGGAGCGCGGCCGCCGACGGCACTGGCGAAGAGCGGAAGACGGGGGGCGGAGACCTTGGATGTGTTTGTTGCCCAAAGGATTGACGAGATGCTATGCGATTACGCTAATACGACGGGAGCTCGATGACGAAGACCTTGGAGGCTGGGGCTACCCCGGTGGCGTCTCTTAAATATAGGACCGACCCCCCGCAACGGCGCAACCTCCGCAAGACCGCGACGTCGTCGCGTGCGCGCCCGGACTCGTGAACTGGACATACTTGGGAAAACGTTTAAATTTCTCTGAAATTTTCTTGTCGAGAGAAAGAGCCGTTGATCTGGATGGAAACTGCAGGGGGCCAGCCATACGTGACGCTCCCTTCAGGAAGACGCGTGGCCCCAGCCCTCGCCTCGATCGGATATCGCCGTGTCCCGTTGGAGAAAAGAAAAGAACAGTGGGCGACGAAATATAGAAAGGGAGAGAAATTCAAACGCATTTCCATTCAGCTAAAGTCCGTCACTACGATCTTCGCAAGTCCTCCAAACCGCGGGAATGCAGCACACTGCCACACTGCAACAATAGAGTACAGGACAGGACTCGAGCGAGGTTGCGCATGTGCATCAAATCGTCTGCAACTGCGATGCATGTTCTCACGAGTGGCCGAGAGTACGTTCGGTTTCATCTCAAAATGAATCAACTATACACGTCAACACACATTATTTTTTATCTCGGAACATCTGCCGAATCGGATCGCATTAAAGATAGATTGGGATCGGATACGAACAGATTCAGATGTCATTATTTATCATATTTTAATTCGAATATGAATATGAATACGAACCCTATCGAATATACGCGGATACGAATACAACAGTAGATTTGCTTTATCGATGAGTAAAAAATATGCTACTAATAATGAATAGATATAATATATTTATTAATATTAATATAGTATATTTAAATTTAACATGGATAGTCACATTTAAAACTAACATAATTATTTATTAGATATTTTTTATAGTGTAGAAGATGAACACCATTTTTAGGTAACAATATTAAATTAACATCATTTTGTAATTATTGATTAGTCATCAAAATAAGTTTTAGATGACTTTATTAACACCATTTTGTAATTATTTATAGAGAAAATATGGAAAATTGAAGATGAATACATCCATTTAACATTTCCTTTAAAAACAAATGCGATTGCGAATATACATATTGATGTTTTTACCGAATACAAATTTTGGATATCCAGGCATCCAAATCCATTTCTAGATTTGATTTCTCATTGGAGTGAATTATGGGGTTGGTTTTTTTTAAAAAAATCTATCGCTAGTAAAATCGGTGTTCGTGGATTTTCTAGGTCAAAAGAAGAATCATTCTTCTTAATCAAAACCCGGGGGCGATCTTACCCTACCGATCTAGTTTTTAAATCCATACCTACTAAAAATTGAAATGTATAGTAATTTGGAACCGAAGGAATAACTAGAATACACTAACTTCAAACAATAGCCAGCCTCGAGGGGGGAGAGAGTTCAAAAACGCAAGTGATCAACTACGGTGCGTGTACGTTTCCAAGTAATACCAATTGATGCTCAAGTTGCCAACTTGTTCGTGCTTCCTACCGTTGCATTTGGAATTTGAGATGCTTTCAGAATTCGGATTTCGATGACGAGAAAACGTGTGGTACCTCCCTCGAACAAAACCAGAGGGACAGATTCGTCCCGGGAAAACCATAAAGTGAACGCGTACGTACACGGCATGGTCGTTGCGCTTGTGTGCGCCGATCTTTCCAAACCGCGGGAACCAACGGCCAGAACAACAGCACATGCGATGATGACAACGACCAACGGCCTGTGTGCAATTGCTCTCCCAAGTCTGGAGACGTTATTCCTCTAAAAAAACGGAAGTGCTGGCGCCCGGACGTCCGATCTGGGCGCTAGCATCGGACGGATCCTGAGCCGTACGATTCGGATGAAGGGAGCTTATCAGCCGTCGATCGCGTTGCGAGGCGAGCAATTGGTGCGAACAACTTTTGCGATGTTGCGAAGAGCTTTTCCCATATTGCGAACTGTCATCCTTGCAACATTCAACGAACGATGTTGCGAGTGTGTTGCGAACGTGTTCCGAGCATGTTGCGAACAAGGTTACGTGCAACATCCAAACATCAGGCGTCTTTCTTTCCCCTCCCCCCACATGTTGCGACCATGTTGCGACTATGTTGCGACCATGTTGTGACCCGTGATGCGTGCAACATCCAACATCAGGAGCCCTCCCTCCCCCCTCCTCCTCCTTGACACAACACCAACATTACATGTCTGCAACATCGAAACTCAACATTCGCAACATTTGCTAAATCACAGTGAAACATTAAGATGCATATGTCGCAACATGTTAGAGTAGCAGATGAAACACGAGAAACAAAATGTTTCAACATCATCAAAACAACGACTCATGTTGCGTGCAACATCCAACATCAGGCGCTCCCCCTCCTCCTCGACACCCAAACATCACATGTCTGTAACATTGAAACTCAACATCTGCAACATTAAAACTTAATGTTTGTAACACCCAACAACATCTGTCTGCAACATCAAGACTCAGCATCTACAACATCAAAAAATAAATATTTGCAACATCAAAAAATTTAGACCTAATTTTGAAACATTCGCACGGAACACTTGCAACATGTCAAGAACACAGACGCAACATGTGCGCAATGATTTGCACCTACCGGGCACTGAGGCGCTGGCGGCGCACGACGACGGTGGCCGCGAGGGGCCACGGACAGCGAAGGACGACACCCAACCGCGAGGAGCAACCGCACCGGCGAGCTCTCACTCCCCAGCTGCGCCTTTGGCCACCGGGAGTAGCAGTTCGCGCCGCCGCCGTGCTCCTGGACGCGGGGAGCGATTGCGTATGGAAGCTCCCGCACCGCGCGTGCCCCTGACTGGCGCTCGAGCAGCTTCGCGAAGGAGCAGTCGTAGGGGGCATGGCCAGCGCTCCGAGAAGGAGCAGTTCTGCTGACCGTTGGGGTGCGACGAGCAACATCATGGTAAGAGAGAGGTGTGGATGAGAAAGAAAAGATGTGGACGAGAATGGATGGACCGATCAGTGGTAGTTGTGGAAGAGAATAACTCATCTGGCAGGTGGACCTCGCTCGGTGGGAGTCGTCCGACGCATCGGACGTCAGGCACCAAGCATTGCCGAAAAAAACGGCACTGCTAGCGCCCGGACGTCCGATCCGGGCGCTAGCGTCGGACGGGTAAGTGGCCGTTGGATTTTAAAGATCCTCAATCGTCAGCCGTTAGATCTAAAGACTACCAGGTAAATGTTGCGAGCGTGTTGCGAACGTGTTTCAAAAATGTTGCGAATGCGGTTGCTCGCAACATCCAACATCAGGAGTCTTTCTTCTCTCCTCCCCCATGTTGCGACCATGTTGCGACTATATTGCGGTCATGTTGCGACTCATGTTGCGTGCAACATCCAACATCAAGAGCCTCTTCTCCCTTCTCCTCAACCCAACACCAACACCATATGTCCGCAACATCGAAACACAACGTTTGCAATATTGAAAAAAATGTTTGCAACACCCAACATTACATGTCTGCAACATCGAGACTCAACATTTGCAACATCGAAAAAATAATGGTTGCAACATCAAAAAATTTAGACCTAATTTTGAAATATTCGCATGAGACACTTGCAATATGTCAAGAACACGGATGCAACATGTGCACAATGATTTGCAACATAAACGAGAAACGATTATATCATGAAGACGACCGTTTACAACATGTCAAGAACATTGTTACAACACCAATATACAACATTTGCAACATTCAAAATAAAAAACAGGAGGAGGCAGGTTCTTCGTGACCAGCGTGGGGAAGTGGTGGCACGAGGGGCGGTCCGCGAGGCCAGCCATGCTGCTGGCGACGGCAGAGGAGCTCCGTCCCTGGCCGCGGCGGGGTTGCAGGGAGCTCCGCCACCCGCGCCTAGCCCGGCCCGCACCGCCGAAGGCTCGTTGGCGTTGAACTAGAGGCATAGAGGAGCGGCTCGGCGGCGCCGGGATCTCCGGCCGCACCCGGCCGTGCCGTCGCAACATGTATCCCAATGTTACATGTAACATTGGAAAAAGTGAGATTCGTTGCAAACATTCTGAACATACCAATGTAACATCAGAAAACTCAATCTGTAACATGTCAAAACATGTTTGCAAACATCAAGAAAAGTAGTTGCAACATCACATATACGAAGACTACAAAATGCAACATCAAGAAACAAAAGATGAAACATCGAACAACACCAGTTGAAACATGTTTACACAAACCTCTACACGGGAGCGCATCACGCGCAGAGGCACCTTGCCCCCCCTACCGCGGTGCGCGCCGGTGAGGTCCGCCTCCCGCGCGTCCGGACGCACCCCGCCCATGGCGCGGCGCCTGCGAGCTCGCAGCCCGCGGCCCGCGGCCGCGCGCCGACGACTAGTCGTGAGGAGCAAGCGGCGGGCCGCGCCCGGCCGCTCTCGGCCGCGCCGCCGCACGAGCCTTCCGTCGCGGCGACCCGACGCCCGGCCGCGGGGAGCCGCAGGTTGCGCCGCGCGTGAGCCTTCCGCCGCCGCCGCATCGCTCCCCGTCGCGACCCGATCCGGGCGCTCTGCCGCCGGATCCACGGCGTGCGAGGGGGAAGGAGGCGGCCCGACCACCGGATCTGCCGCTGGAGAGGTTCGTCGGGAACAGCTATGGATGGATGAGCACAGGAGGGGCGTGGCGGAGAAGACGGAGCAAGCATGGCGCCTGTGATGGGAAAAATGATTGAGCGGAGAGCGTGTCACTGGAGGAGAAAAGGGGGGGCGGTGGGCAGCGGTGTCAGGAGGTGGGACCCCGCGTCCGATTTTTGCCCAAGGCATCGGACGTCCACGTGTGAGCATTACCGAAAAAAAATTCTGGAGACGTTAGCGGGCGCGCGGGCGCCTTTGCACAGTGAATGATGGACCTCACCACTAATTACCTTATTTCTTCCTTCTTTCTTCTCCTCCACATTTTCTTTGTTCAACATCATTCTTCTTCCTTCCATCTTCTTCCACTGGAGACAGCCCGAGTGCCAAGCCACCGCCGCCACTGCTGGCCTTGACCACCTCCCTGTGGTCGGCGGCAAGGTCGCCGTCGTGCCGCTCCGCCCTCTTCCCACCCCCGTCGCGCCTCCCCACTCTCCCCTAACCCCTCCATCTCTTTCTGCCGCAATAGCTCCGCCACCACCGGCCTCCACCACCACCCACGGCCGGCGGCAACCTCGCCGCCGCGCCGTCCTCTCACCTCCCACAGCGGCCCGCTTCCCTGCCCTTTCTAATTTCTCCATTGCTTGCCCTTGCCGTCAACCCTTCCTGGCTACCATCCTCCACCACCACCGCCGCCGCCCCGCCGTGCCACCCACGCACCGCCCCACCACCGATCCAGCTGCCTCCTCGGCCATCCCTCTAGGTCACCCTGGGCACAAAATACTGAGAACCGAAACCAAACCGAAAAATATCGAAAACCGAACCGAAAATTATCGAACTGAAGAAATTCGGTTCTTGTTCGGTTCCTGGTTTTTGAATACCAAATTTACTGAGGTACTTCAGCAAATTACCGAATTTACCAAGGTATTTAACAAAGTACCGAATTTGGCCCAGTAACCATAGCCCAACAGCAGCCCACATAAGAAACCCTAGCCTCTTTAGCATTTTACAGCCCTCACGGTCAACTCCCCCTCCCCAACCTCTCATCGCCCACACGCCTCGCAACTCGTTTTCCCCTCGCGAAGGAGAGCCACCCGCGCGCAGCCCGACTCCTGACCCCGAGGCGCGCACGAACATCACTCGTTGGGCGTCGGTCGCCTGCTCTACCACCGCCTGCGCATCAGGCTGTCGCGCCACACTCGGCGACCGCGAGCGAGACTGCGACCCCACACCGCCGTCGAACCGTCGGTGTCCGCGACCCCACGCCACCGCCGAGCCGTCCGAGATTGCAACCCCGCGCCGCTACTCCGCAACCGGCGACCCCGCGCCGCCGCGCGGCCACGCTGCAAGCCCGCTCCCCAGTCCCCGGCTTCGGCTGCATCGAGCATTCGATCTCATCCCGTCCCGCCGTCGTGGGATCCCGGTGTTCCCCACGTAGTTGCAGCCTTGCTGTTGCTGCTTGCTGCTTTGCAGGTTGCAGCCTTGTTGTTGCTGTCTGGAGTCTTCCATTCTCGTTATTTTCAGTATATACCGGAACTGAACCAAAAGAATAGATATCGAATACCTTCGGTACTGAGTCTCTTGAGGAACCGATCGCTAACGAGTTTTTAAGGAACCAAATTACGACATCGAGAAACCAAACCGATTGGTTCGGTGGCATCGAACGCCCAGAGTGACCTCTAGGTCCGGTGACCATGGAGGCTTCCCCAACCCCGGGCCCCAAACCCCAACCCGAAACCCTAAGAACCAGTCGGCCTCCACCACCGCCTGTGCCGGCGGTGACCCTCCGTCGGCCGCTGCCCACAAACCGTCGTTTCTCTCCCGCCCTCAACTGAGGAAGATGACGCTCGGGAGGAAGACACTCAGATGGATAAGGTTTCTACCTCTCCTAGCGTGACGCACAACTTATAAAGAGATATGCTAAGTAAAAAAAGAGTTTATCTCCAATAGTTTGGCATAATTCACTTGAGAGAAACACAATTATGTTTATCCCCTTCCACCTTTTGAAAACTTACATCAGGAACCCTTCTCTGTTATTTATTTGTTTTCACTCTCCCACCTGTCTAGAAACGACCATGGCAAGTGCGCGTCGGGTGTTTATACTTACGTGTTGGAGGCTGATTTTTTTTTCAAGTTGCCAAAAATTGCCAAGTCTTTTACCAACCTGTTAGAGAAATATTTTTAACAATTTTGCAAAAAAATCAAAGATGGCAACACGATTTGGCAAACGATCGGAGATGCTCTAAGAGTTATAACTGACCACTATGGCCACATGAGGACTTTAGTGGTTAAATATGATGTTGGAAGCCGAAATAGTAGTTTTGCACATGTTGCACTCACTAGGATTTTGTTTCGACTACAATAACATCCATAAAAACTCTAAAGAGCGTCATATGGACGATACATTGTTAGCCGTCGTCTTTAGGTAATTTTGATTGAGTGTTTTCTGGCACACATGCTTTGCTAGAAAACATGAGTATATGTCTGCACCTAGAAAATAACTTCCTACCACCGGCGGTAGGTAACCACCTGTGAGGGGCTGCTACCCCAGCAAAACCAGCCATACGATCGGCATGCAAGCCCATCCACCCGTTAAATCCTGGCAGACGGAGACAAAAGCAAGTATGCACGGCGTTAGGAACACAGTATGCAGCTGTGAAGGACAGAAGAAAGAATCAAACCAGGACCACTACAACACTACATAGCAGTATACCTGTCACGGGTCTTTTAAGCTCGCGGGCCAGACACAATAGCAGGCGTACCTGTGTACGCGGCATAACATAGTTTTCTATACTTTATTATTTTCAAAATAGCACATGTTATTTGCTCGGCAGTTATTTGCTCGGCTGTCAAATTCTTCCAGGAATAACTCTTCAATGAGCAGTAGAGTAGCATTTTTCTTCAAATATGCAAGTGTATTTTTTACCTTTTTTTAATGTGGTTAGAGAGAGAGGGGAACGGTGGACCTGGTCCTGTTCTTGTATTCTAGTTTTCTAAGTTCACAATTCTATGTTCGCAAATTATTTATTTGACATTCTATTTCCGTCGAATTAAAAATAGTATAGATTTCTTTTGCAACATTTGTTACTTTATTGTAGGAAAAATATATTTCTCCTTCAGTTGCGTGAGTGGACCATGGAAGTATGGAACACTCCAACTTTGCAAATTTTTTTTTTTACTTCTCTCATGCCAACCGAGATAAAAAAATGTTATAGATTTTGAGAGAAAAAAAATACTATTTCAAATTCATTCACAAGGGCGGAGCAGCAAACGGAATGAAGACAGGAAACAAAAGAAAAGATTAACTTCAACAAAGGAAACAAAAGAAGAGAGAGATGATGCCAAAATAAAAAATGAGGTGGGGGTATTGATGGTGCAAAGGTGTGCAGGTTGCTCAGCAATAGTTTTATTGGACCGCTACATACTTGTGCCTGCAGTTCCACGCGTCCTCACTCATACCGTCCTGGAGCCCAGAGATGCTCTAACGCCCGTTAAATGATGACGGTCAATAGCACATTAGCTCATACACATGTCACCATCTCATAGACGCGGGCAGCTACCACTGGGTGGGATGTAGGTACCACCGGTTGTAGCAAATCCACTCTAATATATATATATATATATATATACACACACACACATGTGCTATACTACACCTAGGTGTAGAATGAGATTCTACACCCAACTACCCGACAGCCAACCGACAACGAGCCAACCCACCCAACCGGCACCAACGAGCCAACCCACCCTCCCACCCCTCTTTTCTTCTCGGCGCCCGTTAGCCGCGTCACGTGCCCGACCCGCTATCCTCCCTACCGCCCACCCCCACGAGATAAACCCGTTCGGGCGATTCATTGCCTCCCACCCGCATCCTTTTTCCCGAGCCTTACGGGGTGGCGGCGATTCGGCGGCGGCCGCGGGGACGGCGGCGGCGTGGGTCTCCGACGGCGGTCGCGAGGGAGGGCTCAAGTGGTACGCGTTCTCTCGCATCTCCTTTCCTCCGTGAGCCCCCGGAGGCTTCTAACCTTTTTGTTTGTCGGGAGGCGGATCGAAGGCGATGGCGGCGCGAGGTGAGGCCGCGCGCGGCGCGCCACCGGGAAGGGTCGGCCCGGGGTCTTTGCCGGTGCTCGCGCGCGCACGCCGGCAAGCATCCCCCATTACCGCACTTTTTCCCTTGTTTTTGGCCCTCCTTGGTTGCGCTTGCCTAGGGTTCCATTTTTCCCCTGCATTTTTCTTCTAATATCGGGGTGATGATGGCACTCGATTCACGTTTTGTTTTATAAACGGTAGCAGACCTCGTGAAATTTAGGTGATCCCCGTGCACAATGCACATCCTGCTCTTCCATTATTGTTATATACGGGATTCTTTGCTTTGTGACACACAGTTTATGGATGTGTCGTACTTTATTTCCATGGATATTTCTGGGTAGTTCATGTAGCACTACACATTTTACTAAGAGGTTTAGCTAGAATGTATTGTAGGAATCTTTTTGCTTCAGTAATCGACCAGCAGCCATGCTTTTTTTCTTTTGTTAGATCATTTTTGCGCAACTCCATGAGTTTTAGTAGTGCCAGTAGTAAGGTATTGATCAGTAATTTAAGCAGCAGAAATAATTTGGCCTCATCATTATCCCTTCATTTAGTAATTTCAAGTTAAGGGTTCCATAGTGGCGTGCAGCTTTTTATGTATAATATGTTTTGCAACTAACACCCCTGTGTCCATGAGCAGTTTAACCATTGTAGTTTAATATTCTTAATGTCGTAGTTCAGTAGTGGTGATAGTAGTGATTTGTAGTCAAGTCAATCACCTTATTCTTTCAGTAATTTCCACTGCTTTTTGTTCAGTAGTAGTGATAGCAGTTCAGTAGTTCATTAAATTACACCCCCTGTAATCACCTGTTTCTATTTTTACTTATGAATGAATGGTTGGTATAACTAAGCAGTATTTTGCAATTTGTTTTTTTATAGTAATTTAGTGATTAGTAATCAGTTAATGATTTAGTAATTCAGTGATACATTCAGTGTTGAGCTTTTTACAGTTTACAGTTCAATGGTTCTTTTTGTCCAGTAATTTGTCATTCACTTTTCTTTAGTAACAGACCACCAATTGCTTTTGATATGGAAAAGCATAACCAAGACATATAAGTCTCAGCGGCAATTTATTTGCAATTTACTAAATGCAAGTTAACAGATTTTAACTAGTGAGGTTTTGCCAACATAACACCCAAGCAGGTGCACGTCAAATGAATGCAGATTATTTGTTACGTATGATTCTTTCCTGAGTACTATCCCCTAACACATCTATTTCTTGAATCCCAATACATGACACAATTTTCTTTACCACAAGCGCATAGGAAAAAGGCCCTTTTCTACTGAGATTGAAGAATCAGCTCCAGTCCACACATCTGCAACCCCGTCGACATGGCACCACTTTGCTAAATTACTGTTTCACAGATTATGTGTTTCTAATGTTGAATTAAAATTTTACGTGTACCCTGCCAGCAGATGATTACTGAATGCACAAGTGCTTGTATCGAGCTGTAGGCTATCTAGGTTTGGATAGGCAAAGCATTAGATGGCCAATGCCTTTTTTCCCAGTACCATAGAGTCTATTAGTGTCCAATATAAAATTTTCCCTATTCACTTGTAGCTCCAAATGTCATCTTTGTTCATTAGAATTTTCCTTCAGTAATACTGTAATAGATCAGTAGTAATTCTTATTTTTTATTAACTTACAAAATGCTTTAGCAGTCCTCATTTGTTTACTAATTTAAATAATTGCATATTCTAATGCAACACACTATTCTTTGCAATGCCTTCTTCCCAGTTAGTTCATTAGTAAGACAGCTATATGAGGACCTCCCAGTAATATTTATTGAATCAATGCAATTGAGTTGGTCCAATAAAGAATAGATATTGTGCTTTATTTTCGAGCAGACATGGGCACAATACTACCCCCTCTTGCAATGTTCAGTAAAATTAGTTTAGTTATTTTGGGGTTTGATACTAAGCTAAGCATGTTCAACAGAAATTAAGTAGTACTCATTTGTTTAACAATTCCTAAGCATGCAATTTTTGGGCTCTGTGGTGTATCTCTTCAACTAGTGATATAATATTTAGTAGTCTTCAATTTTTTCAGTAATACTTGGTCAATAATCAATTGCTTAGCAATTCTTTTTTTTGAGTAATCCTTGCTCAGTAATCCATTGCTTAGTAATTCTTTTTGTTGAGTAATCCCTGTTTAACAATTCCTAAGCATGCAATTTTTGGGCTCTGTGGTGTATCTCTTCAACTAGTGATATAATATTTAGTAGTCTTCAATTTTTTCAGTAATACTTGGTCAATAATCAATTGCTTAGCAATTCTTTTTTTTGAGTAATCCTTGCTCAGTAATCCATCGCTTAGTAATTCTTTTTGTTGAGTAATCCCTGTTTAGTAATATTGGCTTGTCACTAAACCTCATACTTGTGATTCCTTTATCTCTTTATCCAGTAACACACTCTCTCAGTAAATCCTTTACAGTAACCCAATATCGGTAGTTTACTGACAAAACAATCTTGATGAATTACTGCAGTTTACTGACAACTTATTTCAGTAGTTTGCTTGAACATATTTAGTTTGGGTAATAGGGTAGTTTAAAATATGTGTGCAACTACTGAGGTTTCATTAATTTTCTTTTGTTCAGTAATATAACATTACTTTGTGTTTGTCCAATAACATTTTGAAGGAGCAGCAGCATAGAGAAATTGAGGTGAGAATCTCACACATGTGCACCATCCTGAAATGTTCCAATCCTACCTGATTTTTTGTTTGTGGACATGTAGTTCATGGACTGTTCATTCCCCCCATGAAATCCTATAACGTGCTTTCATGCAGCATGTGGTGGTAGTGTGGCTAAAATCATGTTCCAATGGTCGGCGATTTTGCTGATTTCTATTTTTCAGTATTTCGTGTGAGAATTTTTTATGCTTTAGCAATTGGTTAGTGGGGTCTGACCATTAGTAGTTCAATGCAACAGTTTGTGTTACTGTTGTCTTGAGTTCGTGTTCATGACCAATTTATCTCACTATTCCCAGTAATTTTTGTATTCTACGGTACCTCAATAATCTGTTTTTATGCTCTTCTTACTTACTGTAGTAATTTTTTTTTGTATTAATAACTTATATGATAATTCAGTAAACCAAATATGTTTTATCAGTACACAAGTGTCTCATCACTATTTCTTTTTCTTTTTCACCAAATATATTAACTGAATAGAAAGTTTTTATCTGCAGTAATTTTCTATTCAGTTATGAGATGTTATTTAGTTTAGTAATTTAACATCTTTGTTTTCAGTAGCATTACTTAGTTAATGTTTTCATCATCTTAGTAATCTGAATTTTGATTAGTAATACCAAAGCCCCTTAGTAATATGAATGTTGATCAGTAATATCTCTATCGGTATTCTAATATATTTGCATATTTGTACCAGATCTATAACTCGACAACCTTCACTACTTGTCAAACATTGCTTCAGGATTCTTCAACCATTTACCATTGTTCGTGGCTTTGATTAGCATTCTGTTTTGAGTAACTTAGTATTTGATTAGCATCGTCCCTTCTTTTCAGCACTTTCAGTAATATGTGCAATGTTGCAGACACACAAGATGCAGGGTAGACCATGCTCTTGTGGCAAAGTGAGATTTTCGAAATCGTCAGCGACAAATTGCAGGAAATTAGTTTGGTTGTCTTCCTTGAGCTGAGAAAGAATCGGGAGTGGCACATCCTACAGAGCATTGTGCGTGTTCTAATAGCACCAGTAGAGTAGCATTTCGTGGAAAGATGTTTGATGGAAAGTTCTTGGAACAAGAAAATTGACAAGAAAATTAAAGATAACATTTGTATGGAGATGCTTGTTTTCAGTAACTATCTCCTCAGACTGTCTCCTTAGTGTTATTTTTATTGAGTTGTTGTAACTGATATGGAGATATATCAATTTAACTTCTGTCGGTAATGCAAATGTTAATATTGTTCCCAATTTAACTTATGTCAGTAATGCAAATGTCAGATATGGGAGATTCAATTTACTGAATATCTTTCGTTTCTCTCTGTCATCAAGATTCAGTAATGCAATGCTAGAATAGATTCTGCTGTAAAAAGAATACACCCCAGGTTCTGCTGTAAAGCCCAAGACATTTTCTGAACATTGTGAAGTATGGAGATTCCAAAAGCAGTGTTGAATTAAAGTAACCTCTACTAGTAGCATTGTGCATAAGTGCATTAGGAGCCAATATACTGATGAGTTATTCAAATAGCATCTGTTCTTTGCAAATACTTCAATCTTTCTACATGGATTACCGCTGCAAAGCCTCGGCCCTGTTTGTTTGGCTTATCGCCACCAAACATGTAAGACTTTTCTCTCACAACAAACCAGCGATCAGCCAAGAAGATTTTCTCTCGAAACAAATCAAGACTAGCCACCAGCCAAACGAACAGGCTGCTCGCCTGATTGAAAATCATATGTTAGTAGTTTTTTTGTTCAGTAATCTTTTTCAAAAATCTTTTGTTCAGTAATCCAATCCAAACAACATAAGTAAGCAACCTTAGCAGTGCATACCATTCGACAGATCTAAGTAATCGACCTTTCCAGTAATTGATCTTCAAGCAACAGAGATTACTGACAGAGCTTACTAATAGATTACTGACAGCTATTGATATTACACTGGATACTAACAAAGATTACTGGTAGTGATTACTGATAGATTGGATTACTGACAGATTATCGACAGAAAGTAGATTATAGAGAAGAGATTGGATTACTGGGAGAGATGTCTTTAGTGCCAACAAATATCAGTAATTTAGGACATTGTCCTCTCAAAATAATGGAAGATCCTCTGATTGGCATGGGTAGTTTTTTGTATGACATGCAGTAACCGGAAGCTCCACATGCCACAACGATTCAGTAATATTGTTTCTTTTGTATTCATCTCCTTTAGTAATTTGAAATAATTATCCACAAAAATTAAATGTCTGTGAGCAACCTGTCTTTGCTTTAGTATTTCTAGTAATTGTCCCAGACATCCTGCTTCAGCACTCAATTTCTCCAGGCCTTCGCTCGATTTTTTGGTTAGGATCTCTGTTTTTTTCGATGGCTTTGTGGATTTGGTGGGATAACTCTCGCTGATTCCCCCTGCCCCCGCTACGAGCTTGCTGCCATGCTCGATATGCATGCGCAGAACACTCCTCTTCTTCAGTAATTGCCGGCCATAGACTAGTTGAGGTGCAAATAGCAAACAACAAGCCTCCAGTCTGAACAAGGGAGTGCGGGAATGAGCCGGCGAGAGGCGAGGCATGAGGCACACGGGGGAGCTCGAGGGGCGCGCGCATGCCTGTGCGGCTCTGCTCTGTCGGCGGGATATTGTGATGAGATTCGCCAAAGAGCTCGCTTGGGCTGTAATGGTGGGGTGCTATGTGAACGGCAGCGGCGCATGGGTCGCCGGCTACACCATGTCGGCCAGTGCAACGCCCCCGGGCCACCATGCTCGGCGTCCACTAGCTGCGTGCCCCCCATGCGTCCCTTCTCCCCCCCCGCCGCTTGGCTTCACGAGTGACCCTGCTTTCGCGTCGAGACGGCGCCGCCGCGCAGTCCTGCTCCCGCTCCCGCGCCCGCGCAACCTGATTCTGCCCCGAGATGGCCCAGCCGCGCATCGCCAAGACGGCTCGCGCTCAGCGCTCCCCGCGCGCCGCCGCCGAAGGCCGCGCCGCGCTCCGCGCCTGCTCGCGCTCGGCGCTCGCGTGGGGATAGATGGCCGGTTGGGGCCGGGGAGAGGACGAGGTGCGGCCCTGTGTTAAACGGGTCGGGAAGGGGGATCTGGGATCCGATTGGATGGGTGTACCGCTGGGTTGGCTGGGTGTTGGGGTGTAGAATCAAATTCTACACCTGGGTGTAGAATATATATATATATATATATATATATATATATATATATATATATATATATATATATATATATATATATATATATATATATATATATATATATATATATATATATATATATATATATGGTATTTATATACTGTACCCTGTGTATGGAATAACATTCAATACCCGAGCCTCTTCCCGTACTCTGCGTCCCGCACTCCGTCCGTCTGGTTTTCTCCCACTCAGGGCGCACACTCGGTCTGTTTTTTCGGTTTTTCTTCATCCGGTCCTCCCACATCCTCATCGTGGGATCCCAGAAATCCATGTCCGTTTTCCCCGAGCCACCCCGTTCCGTCGCCGACACACGCACCCACGTCCTCCTGCGAATCACTACTGCCTAGTGCCTCCTCCGCCGCCGCTTGCGACCCCGTCGCCCCGCCCGCTCGCGACCCCATCTCCTCGTCGCCGCACTCGGACCTACAGCCGCCCGAACGAATAAGACTCTGTGACGGCAGTCGCTTGGAGGTTGTTCCACAATGCCAGATCCAACCTCCTCGTTGCATCAGTCCTCTTCCAGTCTTCCTGCTGTGACCCGGAGCACCTGCACCTCTAGGTGGCGGCACGATGGCGCTTGGTGCACGGCGGGGCCTGCCTGTGGTGGTGTCGTGGCGGCATCCGGAACTCCCTAGGTCCTAGGCGACTGCATCACTCCTCACGCATGGCGATGCTCCATCAGCTGGTCCGATCTGGCAAGGGCAGGTCCGTGCTACAATCTCCTAATCGGGCGTGTTTTGACTGGCGATATCGCTGAACCACTCATCTCCTTTCCTTTATTCCTCCCTGCCGTAGCTCGATCTTACATTGACCAAGAATCTCCAATTAGCTGCCCGTATACTGCTCTGAATTAATCAGTTCCTTTGGTTTGCCCCTCCGTCCTCAAAGTCCAGTAGCCAAAGGTCAACTTTCTATTATTAAATCCACATACAATAGTGCAAATAGCGCATGGATTTCCTAATGTTTGTTTCCTGATGAATTAAATTGCAGGCACTCCTCACTGTCGCAAATCTGCCCCTCCTATTATACTGAAATTTCATTTGACGTGACATACCTCTCTAATATCTTTGCAGCACAACCTTGCCGAAATAAGACATAATTCATGATTAATTTGGTCAAGTAACTTTTGATATTTGAAATACATTGTACTATGTTTTATATAAATCCCATGTTCTAGATACATCTGGCATAATATGCTGTATGGATACATCTACCCTTATCTTTATATCTGCTGATAGTTCAAATTTTAGGTTTCTGACTGTTACAATTTATGGCATGCTTGGTACAATTGCTTGTGTGACATGCCCAATTGTTCATAAATATCATATCTGATGAAAATTATTATTCGTTTGCATACTTATATGTATTCTGAAATGTAAGTATTCGCTTATATGCATGCCACTTTGCTTGCAGCAAGAGTGCAAGACCATATATGACTCAGATGTTTGTCTTCAAATATAAACATCCACTTTTATCTTGTCAAATTGATGCACGGTTGCATACTTCATCGTTCCAACCTGCTGCTGTCTTACTTTTCAATTTGATGCACATTGTCCAACATTTAGATCATGTACTGCTGTCCAACCTTCTGCTTTATATTTGTTTTTTTTTGTTTGTAGGATTGATCATTTTTCTCTAATGTGAGTTAGGGATGTAGAACATGTTGAGTCAATTGGTATTTCTTTGCTCACATTGTACGTTTTTGCTGTGTGAAAATTTCGTCCGTCCCTTGACTTATATGTACCAAGTAGTTTTTGGTGGCATTCCTTGACAGAGTGCTCAGATCTTTATCTGGCGATCTTCTCCAATCAAAGATGCATGTATTTTAATTTCTAAGAAATATTTGTCAACTTGTAGCATGCTGAACAATCACTGCATTTGCATATGCATGTTTACATTTCTTGACAAATTTTAACGTCATTGTTGATGTGGGATTATTAGCCACAACAATTTATGGGCCTGTAGTTTTGTTTTTGTTTTTGTATGCTTTAATGCTATGGATTATTATGCAACTTTATTCCTTAGTAAAGAAAATCTCGGATGAGAACCAGTTAGAAAGCTTCTACTTGCAATTTGATCGGTAGGTGATAAAATATTCGCAATATTTTTAATTTTCAATTGTTTGAATAAACTTGAAACAAATCATAACTAAGGTTTGCTGCAACAAACGCGCCAGTCTATTGTTAGATTTTTCACAATGTATATGGGCTTATTTAACCAGCATATACTAATAATGCTTAGCTCTTTTGTAGATTGCAATATGCATGCTGGCGCATATACTAATGGTCGGGCTACAAATCTGCTGATTTTCCTTTTTGTTTATTGTAGTTCTCCAAATTGTAAAAACAGGATGAATGAAATAGCGGTGTACTGAGTTCTCATGGACAACCTTGTGCTCTGTTTAAATAAGATTATTGAAATTGCATAATGTACTCAGTTGTTGACACTGAGATTGAGATCAATCAGTCAGAAAATCTTTGTTTTCGATCTAGGGACCTCTTACATGTAGCCTACTGCCGATAACTACCGTCACAAAATCTAATTTTAATTAGTACCTCCCAATTGTATATTTATTTTGTCGCTACCTAATTCTCCTTAAAAAAGTCTTTCCACACAAATACCGGTACTATTGATTACCCCCTGGCCCTGGCAGCTACCAATTCCCAAGAAACGTAAAGAAACTATTTTGGCCTAAAAAAATCTGGAATCGAACCTCCGTCGCATCTCTATCTAAAACAGAAAAAAACCAGCGGAACCGTTAAAAAAACCAGCGGACCGGTGGGAGGGGGAACCCAATCCTGTGCAGTACTTAGAGGGACTCACTGCCACTTACATGTGGGTCCGGTCCCACATGTCAGTGAGAGTAGTCCCTCTGCAGTACTGCAGAGGAGACTCATCCCCTGTGGCACTCGTCCGGTCGGTCATCCCGTGGGGCGAAAAACCGGAAGTGGTGCAGGTGGGAGGGAGGCGCACGGTTGCGCTGGCCCAGTGAGGCGGCTCGGGTATGGAATAATATTCCATACCCTGGGTACAGAATAGCGTTGGCCTATATATATATCAATTAATTCAGAGTGTAGATGAGTAAGATACGACATACGACATGGGAAGATGTGCACCTCAGCCGCATCGGTCAAACTGGTGGGCCCGACTGGTCCGACCGATCCAGGTATGTAGAAAACCTACTAAAAGTAGTATTTTTACACAGTTTTGTAAGAGTTTCGATTTTTAAAGGGGAAAGACCTCTCCTCCCTATGAATATAAAGGGTCACAACCGATTGAGAGGATCACAATCGAATCTATTTTTCTAAGACGTGCAAAACACATTTTTCATTAAGAAGAAAGCTAAAGAAAAGCAACTTTAGGAGAATCCCTAATGAGCATAGATACAAAGGACAACACAATCGAATCTGTCAATTACACTTTTATTTTTTACCTTTCTTTTCCTTTACCTAACTTTTCCAACCCTATCATGTTGTTGTTCTCTCATCTCCATGGCGTTTGAAAATGTTCTATTCGGTAGGTAAGTTGCACCCGCTAGCCAGGATCCTCTCTCGAGCGACATACATGTTGGCCAAGGCATCAACATCAATTTAATTCCTTTATAAAGACGGATAGCAATTGCGGGCACAAGTACTTTGCTGACCCACAAGGGACATCATAGCATCAAGCAGCGAGCGTGCCCCACTCAAAATTACATTGCCAAAAAATACAAACATCAGCAGTGATAAGTGATAATATCCAAGGCTTATAGAGGTAGCGGTCAGTGGAGAACTCAATCTTGAGTGTGTCTACACCCTCAGTGAGGACAACTTTCAGAATAAAATTAATCCTCCATGATCCGAAGAAGTGCTGGGGTGTATGCGGCCTTTGACCACATAAACTTTGCTCCATTAAATACCAACATCGTATCACAAACACTAACCAGAGAGCCATAATTGTGAAGCACATAGCTCCTGAACAGTGGATAATTTCTGAGACAACCCCAGTCCAGTAGCCGTGTTTTAATGCCTTGTTCCTCCATGACTTCTTCCATTTCGCATCAACTGCTGGACACGTAGTATCCTGGGAAAGACTACTCTCAGGGCAGAGTCAGCTTTGACAATCACCGGCCAACAGAAGCAGCTAGTCCCCTCCTGTGAAGAACAAATACCAGAACCAGACATCAGCAAAAACCTAAATCATTGTTCAAAACGCGAGGGAAAGGAAAATGAATTGGATTGAGATTTGGGATTAGGGTTTGGGAGGTTGGGGCCTACCTGCCTTCGGGCCTAGAGGGAGCTCCGGGAGGCTCGCTGGCAGGCGGTGGAGGTGTAAGCAACGGCGGCAGCACCCTCGCAGCAGGACCCGGCCTGTGGGAGGTCGACGGCGAACCGTGGAAGCGAGCATGGCATCGGCGGAAGTGGCGAGGGCCGCTGGTGCCGGCCTGGCGTCGGCGGCGGCAACTTCGGTGGCACTGGGCGGCAGCGTGGTCTCGCGGGACGAGAGAAACAGACGGGGAAAAAATTTCTAAATAACCCCCTAACGTTTGAATGGTCGGATATATCAGTATATATATATCACCCCTGTCCTACTAAACCAGGTATTTATAGCACCTTAAAATAACACAAACCGGGCAAAGAACCCCTGATGGTCGGATGGTATTGCCATCGTGGCACGCCATGCTGGCAACTCCTCCGTGCCAGAGGCATTGCCTCCTGCTCTTCTAATCTAAAGTTGGCCATTTGGCCCGTGATCCGCGGCCTGGTCCATGGCCCGTAAAAATGGCCTGGTACCTGGGCCAGCCCGATCCACACTTTGCGGGCTGCGGGCGGCCCGGCCCGGTGGCCGGGCGGGCCATGGGCCGCCGCCTCGGCCCGCAATCCGTAGGTGGCCCGGTCTGTTGGCCCGCGCAGCCCGGGAGCGGTCCGGCCTATATAAACGCGTCACTAGAATATATAGCCCAATAAGCATATCAGCCCAAGGAGAATAATGCGTCCCAAAGAGAATTAATGGCCACAACCCACAGCCCAGCAGTATGCATCCCAACTTCTCAACCCTATCCTCTATCCTCGCGTTGCCCGCTCCCTCCCCACGCCGCGCTCGGGCGCCGTCGCACGGTGCCCGCTCCCTCCCCGCGCCGCGCTGCTCCGTCTCCCCCGGCCACCAACGGCCCCCGCGGCCGCCGCTACCTCACGCGCTCACTAGCGCCCCGACGCGAGGGCGCCCATCGCGGCTCCGGCCCGGCGCGGCGGAGCGCCCACCGCGGCTGCAGCGGCGCGGCGCGCGCGCCCCCGCGGCCGGGCCGCGGCGGCGGCCCCGGCCTCAGGCTGCGCGGCGGGCGGCGGCGCGGCGGCGCATCGCGCACGCGGCGACGAGCGGGAGCGCGCGCGCGCGCGGCGAGCGGACGTGCGGGGAGCGGCGGCGAGCGGCCGACGCGGCGACAAGCGAGCTCCGCGCGGGAGCAACAAGGGAGGCGGCGGGCCCGTGGCCCGGCCCGTGAAAACGCGGCTCGAGTGGCCCGTGGCCCATCAAAATGGCCCACGGACGGGCCATGGGCCGAGGTCACGGCCCGTAGCCCGTGCGGTCCGGCCCGAGCGGCCCGTGGCCCGACGCGGCCCGCGGTGGGCCGGCCCGGTCCGGCCGGCGGGCCACGGGCGGGACGGGCCGGCCCGTGGCCATCTATGTTCTAATCCAACGATTCCAACGCAGCCGCCACGCGCGTGACCCGACCGCCGCGCAGCCACCACCATGCGCCGCCACCGGAGTAGCAAGGAGGGCGGCGCGCGACCCATATGTCGCTGCAGCAGCCACCACCATCATGTGCTGCTGCCGTAGCAGCAAGGAGGGCGACGCAAGACCCGGCCAAGGTCCACCCGATGCCAGAGAAGAGGGCGATGGGCGCGGCAGCAGCGGGAGGCGGCTCTGTGGCGGGGCGTGGGCGTGGTGCTCTGAGTGGTGCTTGGCACGGGCGTGCTGGGGGTCCTGTGGCGGCACCCCGCTCCCGGCATGCATGACGCTGTCACCGCGCGGCCCTGGCTCAATTGAAAAAGAGAATGATAAGCTTGCTTCTGGATATGCTTGATGTTGTGAATTAATTGAGAAGTGAGAATGCCCAGGTGATTAGGTGAAGGAACTGAACATGCAAAAATCTGTTGATGCAGTCCAGAGCTTAAAGGGAAAATGGTCAACTCATGCCAAAGAATGAAGAATTGTAGAGGGCTAGGGAAATCAAGGATGCTATTCTGGTAGCAAAGCTAAAAGATTTCAGTTCAGTTAAGTGAGTAGATGTAAGTCATGTAGCTAGTTTGTTGTAGTGTTTGTTTGTGGCCTGTGCTTCGGTCTCAAGTTGTATGAACGGATGCAAGTCTTATGATCAAAGGAAATGCAATGCAGTTCTTTTGTTGTTGCAAATTTGACAGAAATGTCAACTTGACTGAAATAGATGAATGACATGTGAAAGACACACATATAATATTGTTCAGCATATAAATATTTACAAACAAAGGTAATCTGCTACATTTGTTGCCCAGATAAGGTGCTATCACAAAAGGCACCCTTCTTGCAAATTTCTTCTTAGCTCCTTCAGTAGCTGTTCCCAAATAGAAGGTGTCAGTTCTGACATAGTACCGCTTCCAGCTTGAGGTGGTGTCCTTGCAATATTTTTTCTTCCATACCCAACATGTGCCCTTCATGTGTTGTTTCCTCCAAATTGAGGTGATGCAGCATTGCTACTCTCCTGTGTGCCTACTCCACCCTACAATTAGCAAGGTAGTTGCATGTTAGAATGCAGACATTTTACAATCCATAATTTAAATAAAATAAACATGCTATGTGGACAATTTGAACTTACTATTGCATTTGATGTGCCTGCAACAAATGCCGACTCCTCATTTCTCTTTCTTTTCCTTGCATCTCTTAATGTAGGCATTTTTCTTCTGGCCGGCTTCTGGATTTTTTGGACATCTTCTTGAGTTGTGTGTACTTTTCTAACACAACCTACATTTCATCTTGATTTCCACCTTACTTAACTTTGTCCCCTTAGGTGCTTCTCCTGGCTCCCTTGTTCTCTGTGTCTTGGGCCTCCCTGAATTTCTAACATAAGGAGGAGGTAGTGGCCTTGGCATGTCTAAAATTGGCCAATTTTGTTGCCCTTCTACTGACTGCAAACAATACTGGTAGGTTTTCTTGTACTCTGATATTGTGAAACAAGTTTCTATAAAATCATCCAATGCCTTAGAGGCCTTGTATATTGCACTGATAGCATGACAACATGGCAAACCTGACAGTTGCCAATATCTACAACTACATGTATATCTGCAGTTACATGTCCTGAGGTCCAAATTGACAGTATGCGTCCACTTGTTATTCTCTATCACCTCAAATCTATTTTCTCCATTCCATAGCACATAACAGTGCACACATCTCAGAATGTTCATCTTAAGCTTTTTAAATATGTTTGGGCATATTGCCCCCCCCACACACACACTTCTCTGCCTTGACTCTGTTCTCTTGGATTCTAACCACAACCTTACAAATGATAGCCTCATGCATAAAAATAACTGGTAAGAACCCGGAATCCATGATAGAGTTATTAAAACTCTCACACATGTTGTTGTCAACGGAGTCATAGTTTGAATCAATCTTGAAGTATGCCCTGCTCCAATGCTCAAGTGATGTTTTCATCATGTCATTTGCTCCTTCAGAGGTGTCTTGTGCCAATTTGGCCTTGTTGTAGTTGAAAATTACAGGTGATGAATCCTTTGCAACACTCCACCATTTCTTCTGTAACTTGTGATCAGTATATGTTTTCCTCCAGTTAGCATAAATGTATCTTCTACACATCCTATGCTCACAATTGGGGACCAGCTCACCAACAGCCTTCAGCAATCCCTTTTGTTGGTCTGAAATGATAACCCATCCTTCACCTCCAACATTAATGTTGAGGTCCTTCTGCAACAATCCAATAAACTAGTACCAACATATGTGTTTGGTTGTCGTCCGTATGCCAGTTCGAGGGTGCGCCCATGCTCATTCGAGGGTCTTGCTGAGGGGAGAGCTTCGATGGCACATGAGCCGGTCGTGGTGATGTCCCGTTGGCACAGGTCACCACAGCGTCGGGGATGGCCGCACAGTACCGGAGATGGTGGATAAGACGCGCTCCGCGCATCTCGCGCCACGGCACCACCCGGGGTCGTACGCCCGGTCGCTGCCCGTACACCCTTCCAGGGTGCTCTCATGCCCTTTCGAGGGGCTCGCCGTGGGAGGACGACATGAGTAGGCGGCACAGTGTTTTGGGATGACACTGACATGCCCGCACCGTGCGTATGCAGTGCCTACACAATGCTAGGGATGGTCGCATAGTGACGGACTGGCCGCACAGTGACGGACTCGCCGCACAGTGCCGGGTCCAGATTCTCGGGCGGTGTCAGCAGCGTGGGGAGGATTCACCTTTTGACTACGGCGCCCGCGGTGGGTCAGAGCATTTAATGCTCCTGTCAGGGGAGACATGCTAGGCGTCGTGGGTCGAGGGGGGGCCTCGAGCGAGGCGGAGATCCGCTCGAGGGGCGTTGGGCCCTCGAGCAATGGGGGGACCTGCTCGAGGAGTGATGAACCCTCGAGTGATACGGAAACCTACTCGAGAGGTGTTGGGCCCTCAAGCGAGGCGCAAATCCGTTCGTGGGGTGCCGACCCACGAGCGAGGCGGATATTGACTCGAGGGCGACCGGGGCCCTCCTCAGATGGGCCGCCCTCTAGAGGGGACCGCCACCGCAAAGGAAGCGAGGAAAAGCGGAGGCAGCGAACATGACAATTGAGAAAGTGGAAGCGGAAGGAGAGAGAAATCCACGAGACTAGGGGCTCCAAAGCCAGCGCGGGGAGACATGCTAGGCGTCGTGGGTCGAGGGGGGCCTCGAGCGAGGCGGAGATCCGCTCGAGGGGCGTTGGGCCCTCGAGCAAGGGGGAGACCTGCTCGAGGAGTGATGAACCCTCAAGCGATACGGAAACCTACTCGAGAGGTGTTGGGCCCTCGAGCGAGGCGCAAATCCGTTCGTGGGGTGCCGACCCACGAGCGAGGCGGATATTGACTCGAGGGCGACCGGGGCCCTCCTCAGATGGGCCGCCCTCTAGAGGGGACCGCCACCGCAAAGGAAGCGAGGAGAAGCGGAGGCAGCGAACATGACAATTGAGAAAGTGGAAGCGGAAGGAGAGAGAAATCCACGAGACTAGGGGCTCCAAAGCCAACGCGGGGAGACATGCTAGGCGTCGTGGGTCGAGGGGGGCCTCGAGCGAGGCGGAGATCCGCTCGAGGGGCGTTGGGCCCTCGAGCAAGGGGGAGACCTGCTCGAGGAGTGATGAACCCTCGAGCGATACGGAAACCTACTCGAGAGGTGTTGGGCCCTCGAGCGAGGCGCAAATCCGTTCGCGGGGTGCCGACCCACGAGCGAGGCGGATATTGACTCGAGGGCGACCGGGGCCCTCCTCAGATGGGCCGCCCTCTAGAGGGGGCCGCCACCGCAAAGGAAGCGAGGAGAAGCGGAGGCAGCGAACATGACAATTGAGAAAGTGGAAGAGGAAGGAGAGAGAAATCCACGAGACTAGGGGCTCCAAAGCCAGCGCCCTCATTTTGGGGGAACGCATGCGCGACGTGCTGGAGTCCGCATAGTGCTCATCCCCTCATTTTATTGGTAAAGGCTCAAATATTATTTTGAGAATTACACAGTACAATGCAGACGCTCACAACACGCACGCACACTCACCACACGTGCGCGAACACTACCCTCCGAAGGATTGAGCACCGGCAGATCTGGAGATTCTCAAAGTCACCACTGACGCCAGATTCTCAAAGTCACCACTAGCACCTCGTCATTGACGGGAACATCGCTTACCACTACTTAACACTTAAAGCATAACGCCGGAAATCCCAGAATAAATCCAGGAAAATGTGCGAACTCCACGATTTGAACTCTGGTGGGTAGCGTCCCACAAGACCGTCCTAAGGACTACAAGCCCATTCGTGATAACTGCTGGAGTCATCTTAGTCATCCTTTTCTCCATGTTCTTAGTTTCTACCGCCTGCAGATCCCTTGTCATCTCCTAGACTCCTACTCCCTCGGCCCTGGGCCTGGGTACCTTCACAGTAGCACACTGTACGTTTCTCTACAGTTCACTCTCTCAGTTGAGTGGCAGACATGTGAGCTTCACCACGGCGGGGCTTCACATGGCAGTAAATCAACCGCAGAAGATCTCATTCCACCGGAAGAAAGGGGCGTCACACTCACACACAAGAAAGGTGGACAGGATAGACGAAACCACGAAGAGGAAACGGCACACGTTCATCGCCCCTCGGGGGACGACGGGGCGCAGCGGCGTGCCAACAACAAAAGGCAGCCTAAGGAGAGCGGCCGCGGCCGCTACTACGGGGCTTCCGACTTCCGCTTCGACGGGGCCGTTAGCCTAAGGAGAGCTTTGGCCTTCCGCTTGCTTCTGCTAATGGCAGCGATCCACTCTGAAGCGTTCTCTTTACCGAAGCATTTCCACACGTTCCTGTAGAAGCCCTTGGAAGCCTCCCGTACCTCCGCTGTGTAGCGTTCGTTGGTCAGGAAGGACATGTCCGGCCGAGCAACGGACCGGAGATGAGTGCAACCCCCGGAGTGGAGTAGGATTAGGGCTAAGTTCATTGCTGTCTTGGCGCAGATGGACCCATACTTCTCTGCCACCTTGGGCGTCGCGAGCGCCGCCACCCGAAGCCAACGGAGTGTTGTGCCCAAGGACTCCACCGGCGGGGCTTGGCGGCTACCACGTCATCGAAGCCAAGGTCACCAAGGGCCTTCATCTTCAACAAGGCTCGCGAGCCTCGGTCGCCATCTTCGCCCAACCTTCGTGCTCTAAACGAGCTGCAGCTTGCGCGGACCGCAGCCCCCGAGGCTCCCCTTCAAGCAAGTCCACGATTTCCTTAAGTTTGCGACCAGACGCCTCCGCGCTCACCCGGGCGTCGTTAGCGATCCGTGCCGCCTCCTCAGCGCGCTCCCTACAGTCCTCCTCTTGCTTCAGCTTTGCCTCCAACTCGGAGACCCTCAACTCGGCCGCCTCTTTCGCACGACAGAGCTCCGCCATTTCCAAGCGCACCTCTTCCCTCGCTGCTGCGAGGGCCTGACGATGAGAGTGCCGCAGCGCTTTGACATGGAGGAGTTGCTGTCAAGAGGACAAAGGTGAATACATATATCGTAGCGGGAACCCAATCTCTGCAGTACTTAGAGGGACTCAATGCCACTTACATGTGGGTCCGGTCCCACATGTCAGTGAGAGTAGTTCCTCTGCAGGACTGCAGCGGAGACTCATCCAGCGTAGCGGGCCCGAATGATGAAGCAGCAAGATCCCGCACACAGTTTGCAGATACCTTCCAGGCCGCATCCTCGAGATGTGCGATCAGGTGTTCTGGAGAGTTGCTCTGCAGCTGGGCCGCTGCTGTGGTGAAGGCATCCCTTGCCTCTAGGGGGAGCTCGAAATGCTCTAGAGTCAGTCCATCAAAGCTGAGGCCCTGGGAGTCCTGCCCAGAGCCGGCCCTTGGAAAATTACGACGTTCCTGACATGCAGAATCCTCCTGCCCGGAGGTTGCCCTCAGGGAGTTCGGGTGCCCCTCAGCCGCCTTGCTCTGGGCCGTGGCCACTGCAGGCCTGGGTGGAGAAGGGACGTGATCTCCAGAGCCCCCCTGCTCATCCTTTCGCTCCGTCTCCTCTTGGTCCTGGTTGGAGGTTCCTGAAACGAAGGCACATACTGAGTCAGAGTGTGGGAAGGCTAAGGTATAGGACCTTACCCTTATGTCTAGGTCCCTAAAGGGGAAGCAGAGAAAGTGACTCACCGTCGTTGTTGACATTGGAGCCAACCCCCATGTCCTCATCCAATCTGTCCACCTCGCCTTCATCACCACCCAGCCTTCGCCGCTTGCTCTCACTGTAGCCCTCCATCACATAGTGGACCTGAGACCCCACACAGGGCCCTGCAACTTTGTCACTAGCTCGAGCAGGAGCAGAAGTTTCGTGGCTGACTGCCTGGATTTCCTCTGGTCCGAGGAAATGCACCTCACTTGGTGTTGGTGAAACATTCTCTGACGGTTTACCAGTCAAAACAGGCCAGCATATCTTCAATTCATTGTGTACCTGGCCATGGCTACATGGAGTTCAAAAGGGCAAAAGAGTTACTATACAAGTCCGCAGTATGGAACTAGACAGCAATAGTGGAATAGTGCATGCAGAGCATCACCGCCTGTATAACTCTACATGCAGATTCATGTGGCTGCTTCTCCAGAGTGTTGAATGTGAATTTGTCTCCCAACAAAACTTTTGCACAGGCCAAAACTGAATTAGCTGTGGACCTAAGGTTATAGCCTCCCTCAAGGACCATCACTATCCTTCCTTGAGCAAATCCTAACAACTGCAGGATTTGTCATAAAGATAAGCATAACAGCAATGGATTCTTATTTTTTGAAGGCTTTTCTGGTATGGGTTTGTGTGACAAGTGTTGATCAACACACTAAAAGTCACTTTCTGCAACTGCATACCTTTGTTAGTAGCAGTGCATATCCATCTGGAGTGATGCAGCAACCACCGAGAGGATCACCCAATGCTAACCACGGTTATCAAATATCAGGATAGAATATCAAGACAGAAACGATCTATTTAGATACATAGTACAGTACCAAAACAAAAATTACTGACATTAAAAATTCCTTAATGAAAATCTCATTTCTTGCACTGGTAGTACACAAAATCAATTGATAAACTAAAGCCTAATAGCCTATCTTTACAATGTTATCTTATATAAATGTCTGTTTGAAGTAAAAAATTGGTAGGTTCATGAAATAAAAGAGTTTCAAAGAAATTTTCATACATATACCTGCATCAAACCCAGCAGCTACTAATATTATATCAGGGCCAAATGCTTCGGTAATTGGAAGCAGTATTTGGTCCCACGCAGCAATATAATCTGCATCACCACACTTCCCCTGCTCCCAGGGTACATTAATGTTATACCCTCTACCAGGCTCTTCCCCAATGAAATGATAAGAAGCATCCTCCTCGCAAGGATAGAAGTCTCCAAAATCAAATCTACAGAACCATGAACAATCGTTAGAATAGCAACCCCAATATAATTGCGAGCAGATCTCTCAACTGTTTGAAGAAAAATAAATAAATAATAGATTTTGATAACAGCGTCATTAAATTGGCTGCACAAATGCACCATACTAAATAGAACTGCTGGAGTGATTATGCAAGCAATATGTCATTCAGCCAACTCTTGGAAAGATACTAAACTTCTAGTGAATAATTTTCATATAGTGAAGGGCTGACTAGTGCTAGTGGTAATGATTGATCAAGCTGAGCTGGTGGAATTCAGGCATCGATGCACTGGATTACTATATACATATACAACAGCACTAAAACAGGGTCACACTTGCTCTATGTAACTACCCATTAGCTCATTGCAGTATTAACTGCAAACCCATTTGAATAGAAAGGAATACACGATTCAGATACTGTAGCCAAGGGAAAATTGGTATAATAACTTTACTGCCATCATATTATAAAGGTAATGATGCTCGTCTGGAGTCTAAACAAAACTGTCAAAGCAATGTCAAATTCATTTCTCAAACCTGTGAACTGAAAAGACCAATACACGAGGATCATCATAAAACATTTTCTGTGTAGCATTCCCGTGGTGAACATCCCAATCGACAATCAGTATCTTCTCGATGCTTAAATCGGGCTGCAATTGAATAAACAAAATTTCAACATGAACACACCTTGTGACAATCATCAATCAACATGGGATATTCAAATACATACCCTCTCGTTTAAGAGATAATTAGCTGCAACCGCAACATTGTTAAAGAGGCAAAATCCCATTGCTTTATCACGTTCGGCATGGTGGCCAGGAGGCCTCACTAGAGTGATAGCAGAACTTAACTCGCCAGCAGCAACCTTCTCAGCTACCTATTTGTCAAACACGTCGCTTTTCAGTGATTTTGCCCCCAATAAGATGGAACTGAATAGTAGGAAATGTGCTTATGCAATGCAAAACAATGAAGATGTACAATTACCTTTATGACAGAACCAGCAGCAAGAACAGCGGACTCAGAGGAACCTTGGTTAAAGTAGATGGAATTGAATTTCTTGGCAATCTTGTTTCTGCTGGAATTCTTCGAGCTAATTTCCTTTATCAACTTTATATGGTCCTGGCTGTGAACAGAAGCTATATACTTGTCCTCAGCTTCCCTCGCCTTAAGGAGCACACACCTGGATGAGAATTACGTCAGAATAGCACTGCAGACCCCCACCGCATGGCGCCATCTTCACTAAATGTAACAGCACTATGCTTACTTGCTACTAATTAAGCAAAATGGCGAATCAGATGGATAACACAAAAGCTGCAATGACAATGTTTAAGCCTAAGTTTAGCGGCATCAAGATTAATGCAGAAAAGCAACAGCTCCATCAGAAAATGCATTGGTACCATAACAAGTACGTTTACATTTATTCCTAAAAAAGTTCATTTACACTTGTAAGTGTACAAAGCACACATTTTTTCTGGCAAGGAGTTGATGCATTGTCTGACCAAATACTGCACCAAGTAATCTATTTGCACTCTTTAATATTTTTGTTTCATACTTTTATACATTTCGATTAAGACGGCCCGTTTAGGAGTATTAAATGTAAATTAAGTTTAATTAATCTGTCATTAGAGATTGTTTACTGTAGCACGACATTATCTAATCATGACATAATTAGGTTCGTTAGATTCGTCTCAAAAATTAAGGTGGGAGTCATGGAATGAGTTTTGTCATTAATATACATTTAATACTCCAAATTAGTGGAAAGATTGATGTGACGGGTTATTGGTGAAAATTTTGGGAACTAAACTGGCCCACTGTAGTGGGGAAATCATGACCAACCAATTTACACAATTACTTATTTACTGGGTCAATCATCAGATCGAAGGCACGGCCACGACAAGTCAACAACTGAAGGAGCAGAGTAAGTTAAACGCAGGCCAAGCGGACGCGGAGGCTCTCATTCTCATCTCAGGCGATTCGAACCGAATCGTATAAACAGTTAAAAGACTGGTCACCCAACTCGCCTCCTCTCGATCCCTAATACCAAAACGACGCTATTCTGAACTTGGGATGGGGGAGCAGGTGAACCAGTACTAGCGCCGTACCTGGACGTGATGCCCTCAGCGTCGAGCTTGCACCAGATGGCGCGCAGCCGCTCGGGGTTTTCCGGGTAGTCCTCCCCGTCCGCCGCCGCGTGCGCGCACATCCGCTCGTCGTATAGCAGCCCCACCCGCGGTGACCTCGCCGCGGGCACCGGGGGAGGCGAATCCGCCGCCATCGCGCGCTGTCGCTTGACCATGGGACCCAAAGCACAAGATGACGAGAGGGCGGGGCGGGGCGGAAATGAGGTTTTCAGTTTTTTTAAAAACCGTTTTAACGATAGCGGAGGTCCAGCCATTTGTAAAAATGTGTCACTCGGATCCAACATGAGCATTGTTAAAAAAAATGGTACAGGAGAAGGACTGATTTGTGAGCCGAGTTTGGTGACGAAATCCCATTCGATTAGAAAAAATCTTCTCAGAAGATTCGGCAAAGGATGTTTGCGGTCGGCAATACGCTATCATTCGGCAAAGGGACTGTTTGCGCTTTTAGAAGAAAGTTTTCGGGAATGCGTGGTGACGTGACCCGATATAAGAAAGGAACGAGTTGATGACGTATACGAGATGGACATTGGCGTCGAAGCATTAATTTAGACATTAAATGTTGTACTCGTAGTCGACCAGGAGTCGTGTTAGGACAAGGGTATAAATATAAATCCTTGATGTCTATAATAGGGATCGAACATCTTCACAACAAAACCGGCCCCGTGCCAAAAATCGAGTCCTTTAGTCGAGTCGTCGAGTTCTTCGAGAGGATCCATCGATCCGTCGACCTCCGTAAGTACTTGCAACCTTGTATCATGTCTAGTATCATGCGATGGATTTAGACCGTGATGCAAGAAGTCTTGCTACCTTGCTTAGTATCATACGGTGGATTTAAGCTTGCTTCAAGAGGGTTTCTTGTTAGATCATGAGCCATGCGGTGGGCTAAGATCTAGCTTGGAGCTAGTTATCGGCTCTATTAGATTTGGTAAGATCTAATAGATTCATTAAGTTATCATGTGTTCCTTTGGATTTTACTTTATGTTCAATTCATGTAACACTCTTTTGCCCAATTTATAGAATCGGCTTTATCATGTTTTGTGATACTTATGTTACATGTTCACTTAATGTGGTGCATGGATCACGTGCTCCCCAATAGCCGAACTCGAATCAATCTAAGTTGTCACGTGTTGCGGGTTCAAGCTTGTTGATCTTGTATGAATCTTGAAAGAACTGAGTATCATGCGGTAGATGCAGGTTTTTGGATTGTTTTAGAGCTAATCATCCGGTGGATTAGATTTCGATTCAATCTGATAGGTTTATCATCGTTGGCAATGTTTGTTCCTTCTCCACGGAACCCGATTCGGCTGTACAGCTGTATTCGGCTATGCTACAATGAGTAAAACGTGTTCATAAGTTTGTTTTAAATAATGTATGCTTTTAGCCTTCCATATTTAGATCGTATCATGCGGTGGATTAATCTCTTTATGGTTGGTGGTGTGATTTCAAACAAGTTGTTTAATGCGGTGGATTAACTTGTTCGATGTCATGCTAGACTGGTTTGGTTTGAAAGTACCTAGACATGCGGTAGACTAGTGCCTTTTGCCTATGCATGCTTGTTTATTTCACATTTATAATCATGCTTTTACCTTTTTTGTTTTAATTGTTAATTATCCTCGAGAATCTGTCATAACCATGTACGAGCAACGCTATCTAAACAAAGACCGATCATTCGTCATGCTTACGTCATCCATTCGGCTACATCATTTTTTCTCATGTTTAACAGCTCCCGAATGATATTTGAACTGCTGATAGATAGCTTATTGTAGCCATATATCATTCTAATTGGCTCTCTGGCCGCAAATACGGAACTGTCTGGCACCACCCGGCAAGTCTCATGTTTTATCTAACTATTTTTATTCCTTTGTTTGTTTCAGGGAAATTGACTGGCACGCTTCTGGATCCATCACGTGTGTTAAGTTAGCTTCTTCGGCTTGTTGTGTGCTTGGCGAGGTGCTGATTTTGCGTCAACACACTTTTTGGCACGCCCAGTGGACCCTCTAGCTGATTCAAGATGCCTGACATACACGACATCATGGATGTCGCCTTTGATGATCTGTCTCCGGAGCAGCAAGTGCAGTTGAAAGATGCCATTGACCAGTTTCAACAGAAGTGCTTGATGTCATTTGGCAAGAACAGAAGTGGTGTACCTTACCTCAAATCTGACATGCCAAGGGTTCTGTTACCAGGGGAGCCTGATACCACGTCTGCTCAGGAAAAACAGGAGGCCTTGAATGCTTTTCAGGAGACTATTGAAAACGTAATGGTTAAGCATCATACTGCTTTCCTGAATATGTTCAAGCAGATGATGGTTGGAGTCTTTGGCCCAGGCATGGAGAGGATGCTTGGTCGAGTATCCCCTCAAACATCTACCGCGGAGGTTGGAGAAACTAGTGCTGCTCAATCAGCTCGAGATGCAAGTGCCCAGCTACCTTTACAAAGTATGGGAGGTCAACCAATCCAACCACCTCCGCAAAGCGTGGGGAGTCAACCGGTCCAGCCGCCTCTACAAAGCGTCGGAAGTCGCCCAGTCCAACAACCGAACCCGTATCAGGCAATGCCTAATAGGCCTACATATGGAGATCTGGCGTTCGGTTCCTCTGGAGTTCCACCTAACTCCACTTACAGGATAGCCCCAGCCAACAACAGGCTACAGAAGAATATATATGGTGAGGGGTATTCAGAAGTCATGGACTATGGCGCCATTGATGCTCTCCCAAACCCTGGGTATGGTGCAGCTGCAGGAATGTTTAATGGGCCTGTTGGAAGACCAGGGGATCAAGATGCTAATGTTGATCTCATGGTGCAGAAAATGGCCGATGTTTTGCAAAATCAATTTGGCCTTAAACCTAAGATGCAGGGACAAGCTTACACTCCTCCTTTCCCATAGTGGTGCCACAGGGTGGTTTTGCCACCAAGGGTGAAACCTCCTGCAGATTTCACAAAGTTTTCTGGGTAGGATGATACAAGTACTGTGGAACATATAGCACGATACTTGATGCAGCTTGGGGAAGCTTCAGCTGACGAGGCATTCAGGGTCAGATGTTTCCCCTTGTCATTGACAGGCCCAGCCTTTACATGGTTTACTTCTTTGCCTCCTCAATCGATCAGTACTTGGAAAGATTTGGAACAGAAGTTCCATACTCATTACTTCAGTGGCAGTACTGAGAAGAAGCTAATTGATCTGGCTACCTTGAGACAAGGGCACAATGAAACGCCCATGGAATTTCTCAGAAGGTTTGGAGAGGTCAAGGGCATGTGCTTCTCTTTGAATCTGCCAGATGATCAATTGGCTGACATGGCTGTTGCGGGTATGTTGCCAGCTATTCGGGAGAAGCTGTTCGGCATGGAGTTTGACAATCTTGGTCAGTTGTCCCAGAGGTTGTCACTAATGAGCAATCAAGATTATGGATTCAAGAAAGACTCCAGGTTTGCCAAGCACAATGATATAGCTGATATCTACAATCAATTCCTCGAAAGAGCTGATCAAGGGGAAGAATTTGATGATGAGGAGGAGATAGCAGCAGCTGAAATCATGTGGGGCAAAGAGCCACTAACTGTGAATCAAAGATGGATAAAACAAGCTAATGGCACATATGATTTCGATGTGACCAAGGCTGACAAGCTTTTTGAGTTCCTGGTAAAGGAAGGCCGAATCAAGTTGCCAGAGGGGCATTTTATGCTTCGGCCCGATGGAGTTAAAGAGAAACGATATTGTGGATTTCATGACAGGAATTCTCACTCCATCAATGATTGCAGGGTTTTCAGGATGAGGATCCAGAAGGCTATCCAGGAGGGTCACTTGAAATTTGATAATAAGATGAAGCTGGATGGCCACCCTTTCCCTCAGAACATGGTTGGCTTTTCTGTTAATATGGTGACTGCTGAGGAAAAGGGGAAAGTGAAGGTCTTAACTTCAGCTAGAGCAAAGCAGGATGGATCAGTTGATCCTACACGACAAGTGACAGTGCAACAAGTCCACAAAGAGGCTCCTCGCATCCTGAGAAGCCAGATTGAAGTAGGGGAATCTTCCAGATCCAAGCCCAGGGTGACTACACGCATTCTCCTTAACAAGTGGCAGCGTCAGCAGGAAAAGGAACGCTACCAGAGGCAGAAATACGAAGAGGAGAAGCGGAGGTTTGAAGAAGAAGCGCACAGAAGAGAACTGGAAGAGCATTCACGAGAACAGGAGCGTGCACATTGGGGGTGCGCGTTCTTCAGGCACTGCTGGAACGAGGCTTTGAAGCTCCCCACATTGAATAATTGCCCTGAATGCAGTGATAAGTATACTGAATATAGGCAGGAAACTGTCAATCGCCGATCTGTCCATGAAAGAATTGGAAGGATGCATCCCAGTGACGGTCGGCGCGTAAAAATAAATGAAGTCAATGATCACCCAAGGAAAAGACATGCTGATCAAAAATGGGTTGATCAAGAGGAACAGGAACGCGAGTACGTCTGGCAAGAAGGACAGTGGTGCCCGCCTGGCTTGAGGAGAAGCCAAAAGAGAAGGGTTCAGCGCTTGAGGAACCAAGAATTGAAGCAAGCGGGAATCAAGAGAAAGCAGGTGTGGCGTCCAAAAGATAGGCCTGATGGATCGGGTCGTTCGACTCCAGCATGCATGGTATACTTTTTGCCGAATGAGTTCATGTCTCCAGCTAACCAAGTTGTGCAGGAAGAGGCGTCCCCAGATATCAATGAGGATGAACAACTTGGGTTAATGGCGCAGCTGGTGTTGGCTAAGCGGGCAACCTTCGACAAACCGGCCAAGAATCGACATATGAGGCCGTTGTACTTGAGAGGATACGTCAATGGCAAGCCATTGACCAAAATGTTTGTTGATGGTGGGGCTGCAGTCAACGTGATGCCATACACCACGTTCAGGAAGCTTGGCATGGGCCCTGGAGATTTGACGCCAACGAGTATAGTTCTGAATGACTTTGCTGGGAATCCTTCAGATACCAAGGGCTGCGTGCACGTGGACCTGATGATTGGGTCTAAGACTTTGCTCACGACCTTCTTTGTCATTGAAGGTAAAGGAGCTTACAGCTTGCTGCTTGGACGGGACTGGATCCATGCAAACTGCTGCATCTCATCTACCATGCACCAACAGTTTGTTCAATGGGTAGATGATGACATAGAGGTGGTCCAAGCAGATGATTCAGTGAGCGTGACTAACATCGAACCAGCCTTCTGGGAGTATCAGGGCATCGATTGCTTCTCAGGAAAGGACTGGGGTGGAGGTCCTGTTGAACCAGTCAGCAGTGATCAACGGCCGATTCAAGCAGTCGGCTCTTATAGCAATTTTTAATAGATAATCCAGTTGATGGAACTGATGGGAAGTTAGGGCGTGGATTCATGTCGGCTGACAAATTGGAAGAAATTGATATTGGAGATGGTGACAAGCCAAGGCCGACATTTATCAGTGCTAACTTGGATTCAAGTTTCAAGGAATGATTGATCAAGCTATTAAAGGAATATAAAGATTGCTTCGCTTGGGATTATTCAGAGATGCCTGGTTTGGATCGTTCCATTGTTGAGCACCGGTTGCCAATTAAGCCTGGTTTTAAACCTTATAAGCAACCTCCCCTAAAAATCTACAAGGATGAAGTATTGGCCGATGTGAAAAAAGAAGTTGAAAGATTGATCGATGCAAATTTCATTCGGCCATGCAGATATGCGGAGTGGATCTCAAACATCGTCCCTGTCTACAAGAAAAATGGGAAGATGAGAGTTTGCATAGACTTTAGAGATTTAAACAGAGCTACTCCCATGGATGGATACCCGATGCCTGTTGCTGACTTATTGGTTGATGCCGCTGCTGGACATAAAGTTATCAGCTTCATGGATGGTAATGCAGGGTACAATCAAATTTTTATGGCAATAGAAGACATATCGAAGACAGCCTTCAGATGCCCTGGACATATAGGCCTTTTTGAGTGGATTGTTATGACATTTGGGTTGAAAAATGCCGGTGCAACTTATCAAAGGGTCATTTATTATATTTTTCATGAGTTGATCGGCAAAATTGTTGAGATATACATTGATGATGTCGTGATCAAATCTTTGAATCATGACTCACATTTGAAGGACGTGAAGAGAACTCTAGGGCGTGTTTGCGCACCTGGCCCGTCGGCCCGGCTGCGCCCTCCGCGTGCAGGTTCGTGTGTTTGTGATCTGCGGCCCACCAAAGAGCCAGGCTGCCACGGTGCTTCAGGCCTTCTCTCTCATGGCTCCCGGGATACGCCAAAATCGGTCGTTGCTGGAGAGCCGGGCCGTGCGAGGCGCGACGACGACGCAACGAGCCCGTCTTGGCAAGTGCGGTCACCTCCTCGTTCCTCTCCTCTGTCTTCGGCTCACACCCGCGCCGCCGCACCGGCCTTCCTCGTGCTAGCCTCCTCCGGCGGCTGCACCCTGCTCTCCCCACGCCGGCGACCGCGCTGAGGCCGGACTCTCCGTATCGAGATCTACCCCGACGCAAGGATCCCATCACCGGCTCGGCGGACCGCGCCGCGGCCGCCGTCCCCGCCTATCGCGGCTCGGGAGCTCGCCGTGCCGAGCCGCCGCTCCTCTGAGTGCCGCTCCCGCGCGCGTCGCCATGGAGCTCCGTGAGCTCGGCGGCGGCACGCCATGGAGGCCGCGCGTGCTCGCGCCGCGGCCCGGGGAGCCCACCCCGTTGAGCCGCGAGATTTGGACGGGGGTGGGGAACGGAGTGGAGGGGAAGCGAGAAGGACAAGTGTGCGGAGAGCCGTGGCGGCACCGCCGGCCGGAGGTGCGGCGCGTGGCGGCGGACATGGGCGACGCGGCGACACGCCGCGGGGCGTGCCGCCGCCCGGGGCACATAGCCACGGGTGCATTGCGGCACCGCCACCGCGGGCGCACTCGCCCAGGGCGCTCCACCGCCGGGTGCGCGGCCGCCGGGACGGCCATGGCCACAGGCCTTGGAGCTTGATGGTGGCCATGGCCGCGGTGGAGGTGGTTGCTGCCACCATGTTCGATGAAATGCCTCTGAAGTAAGAGAAGAGAAGAAGGGGTAAAGCTACCACTCCATGGGTGTAAGGTATGCATAGCTGCCAAGTACAAGCACACAAACACAATCTCAAATGAGCCTGGCTCATTTTGGACAGTCACACAAACAACCGACCTTGAACCATTTGAACCTGTCTCTGGCTAGCCATGCCATGGCGAGCTAGCCAAGCCGGCTAGGTACAGGTGCACAAACACGCCCCTAGAGTGCACCCGAAAGCATGGATTGAAGATGAATCCAAACAAGTGTGCTTTTGGAGTTTCAGCTGGAGAATTCTTGGGGTTTTTGGTGCACGAAGGAGGAATAGAAGTTGGCAAGAAAAGCATAAAAGCTATCGATGAAGTTGTTCCTCCAACCAATTTCAAAGAGTTGCAATCACTGCTTGGCAAGATCAATTTTGTGAGGAGATTCATTTCAAATTTGTCACAAAAGGTTTTGCCTTTCTCTCCGTTGCTGAGGATCAAGAAAGATCAGAAATTCGTATGCGGTGACGAACAACAAAAGGCTTTCGATGAGATCAAGCAGTACATGAAGGAACCACCAGTGTTGGTGCCTCCACAGTTAAACAAGCCTTTCAAGTTGTACGTGGCGGCCGATACCCAAACTATTGGATCGGCCCTTATACAAGAATTTGAAGGAAAGGAACGGATAGTAGCGTACCTTAGACGAAAATTGCTTGATCCTGAGACCAGGTATTCGGCTGCGGAGAAGCTTTGCCTGTGTGTTTATTACTCATGTACAAAGTTTCGGCACTACTTGTTGAATGACGAATGCGTTGTATATTCAAAGTTTGATGTAATTAAACACATGTTATCTATGCCAATTTTGAATGGAAGGATTGACAAATGGATTTTGGCTTTATCTGAGTTTGAGCTGAAGTTTGAATCGATAAAAGCTATTAAAGGTCAGATTATTGCTGATTTCATTACTGAGCATCGTGGTCCATCAATCGATTTGCTTGAAATTACTCCTTGGGATTTATTCTTTGATGGATCTTCATGTGGCAAAGGTGGTGGAGTAGGAATTTTGTTAATTTCACCCAAGGGTGAGATGTTTGAGTTTGCTATTCCTATTCAACCTACTGTCACCAATAATCAAGCTGAATATGAGGCATTGCTCAGAGGGCTTCAATATTTAAAAGAAGCAAAGGCTATTTCAGTTGAAATTTATGGAGATTCAGAGCTGGTTATAAAACAATTCAATGGCCAATATGAATGTAGAAGTGATATCCTGAGGAGTTACTATGAAGAATGTAAGGAAATCTTGAAAAGTTTTCAGTTAGTAATTCTACAACATATTCCTAGAGAACATAATGAAGAGGCAAACAGGTTAGCTCAAAGTGCTTCAGGTTATAGAGAAAACCAAGAAGCGTTTTCCATGGAGGTGTGTGCTTTCGGGAGTGATCTAGCAGAGGATGATTGGAGAAAATAGATGTTTGATTATCTGGAGAATCCATCCCGAAAGGTTTCTAGGAAGCTCAGGTATAAAGCTATAAAATTTGTTCTTCTTGATGGACGTTTGTTTTACAAATCATTAGATGGGGTGTTGTTGCAATGCCTGGGTCCAGAAGAAGCAAAGAAAATGATGAGTGAAGTGCACGATGGGCTATGTGGAGCGCATCAATCGGCTTATCGAATGAAATGGGTTATTAGGCACACTAGATGTTTTTGGCCGACGATGCTCGAGGATTGCTTTGAGTATTACAAGGGTTGTCAAGATTGTCAAAAGTTTGGGAATATTCAAAGGGTCCCAGCGTCAGCTCTGAATCCTATCATCAAGCCATGGCCATTCAGAGGATGGGGTATAGATTTGATTGGCCAGATAAATCCTCCATCTAGCAAGGGGCATAAATTTGTGCTTTTGGCAACAGATTATTTCACCAAATGGATTGAGGCAATTCCACTGAAGAAAGTAACATCAGAAAACATGATTGAATTTGTTAAAGAACACATCATCTACAGATTTGGGATTCCTCAAACAATTACAACTGATCAAGGAGCACAATTTGTATCTTCAGAGTTCAGAGAGTTTGCTGAAAGCATGGGGATCAAATTATTGAATTCTTCTCCTTACTATGCCCAAGCTAATGGTCAAGCAGAGGCTTCTAATAAGATCATGATCAATCTTATACAAAAGAAAATTGATTAGAAGCCAAAGAGGTGGCATTCGGTACTCAATGAGGCTTTGTGGGCTTACCGAATGGCTCCTCATGGAGCTACAAAAACATCTCCTTTTGAGTTGGTTTATGGGCATCATGTTGTTTTGCCCTGGGAAATACAATCAGATTCAAGGAGGGTGGTTTTGCAAAAGGATTTAAGCTCCAAGGATTACAGTGGCTTAATGATGGACGAGCTAGAGGATTTGCATATGATTCGTCTTAAGGCCCTGGAAAACATTGAAAAGAACAAGATGCGAGTTGCTAAATATTACAACAAGAAAGTAGAGGTTAAGCAATTTGCTGAAGGAGATTTGGTCTGGAAAGCGTTACTGCCGATCGGGACTAAATACAGTACGTTCGGCAAATGGTCCCCGAATTGGGAGGGTCCTTTTCGGGTAGTCAGATGTGCGCCTGTTAATGCTTACGTATTGAAAACTTTACTAGGAGAGGAATTTACTGCTGTTATAAATGGAAGATATTTGAAGAAATATTATCCTAGTATTGAAGTTGATCGTTGATTACAAGCACCAGGATTACAGGCATCTGATACACAGAAACAGCCGACGTTCGAAAAAAAGCTGTCTTTAGAACAAAAAATCCTAACAGGGATGGCCAATACTGGAATGTATTGCCCTTAGCACAAAAATACTCCACATTACAGATATTTCTTGCAGGCTTTTATTTGACAACCCGGCTACTTAAGATTACAAGAGGGTGGGAAGCAGAAGGCCTGGAGGAAGAAGCGAAAGTATGCTTCATTCCTTTGATTCCTTGTTCTTCCTCTTCATCTCCTCCCTCTTCAACTGTTCCAGGACCACCGTAACAGCAACCTGGAAGCTTCGGGGTTGTCATGACTTGCAGCTTCCATTAGGCTATCCCAGGAAGCCTTCAAGTTGCTGTACCTGTCAAAGACATCTAGGAAAGGGGAGCAGTTGTTAGATGTGAAGATTTGGGCTTAAACATGGGAGTCAAATAAAGATGAAGATCTTACCCCCTATCAATGCTTCCAAGCTCATGCGGCGTTCACGTTCAGCATTACAGCGGGCGGTGATGTCCCGCAAGTTGTGCTCCAGATGCTGAATGCGGCGGCGCAGTTGGTGGTTGATCCTCTGTTCCGGCGTGGCGTCTTCTTCTTCAGAGGAGGAATCGGAGAGGATGTACTCAGGAACCTCTTCAGTCCCAAAGATCTCTTCAGAAAGCAGGTGTAACACCCTAAATTCCAACTTCTAAATTTAATTAAAATTTGCTTAGCAACATTTCGATCTCGCTTAAGGAATATAAGGTTGCTGTGCTTTTATAGGCATTTAATTGTTTTTATTAATTAATTAATGAAATATAGGAGTTTACTGTTGCATACATCTTTGGTGCATTGCTTTTGGTTGTTGGATTCAAATATCGGTTTGAATTCGAAGTTTGTTTGTAGTTTAAATTGGTTTGGAAAAGGTTTGGAAATGTAAAAGAAAAAAAAAAAACAACTTCAACCGCAAACCGCGGCCGGCCCCGGCTCTCCTTAGCGGCCCAAACCGGCCCCGGTGTGGCCGCCGGCCGCTCTCGCGGACGGGCGGGCCCCGCCGTCATCCCCGACCTCCCGGTCGGAGACGGAGCCCAGGCGCGGGGACCCGACCCCGAGCCGGTTTGCCCCGCGCGCGTGTGGCCCCACCCGGCCCGCACGCCGATGCGCCTCCCTCCTCGGGCCCTTTAAATGCCGCCGCCCCCTGCCGCGCCGCCTCACCCCCGAACCCTAGCGCCGCCGGCCGCGCGAACCCTAGCCGTCGGCGCGCCGCCGCCGTCCGCCGTGCGCGCGCCCTCGGTTCGCGCCGCCGCCGTCGTTCGTCGCCCCCTCGCCGCTCTCGTGCATCCGCCGTCGGGTAAGGAGCCTGCGGTGCGGGTTGTTGGTGTTCCCGTGCACCGCATCTTCGGTCCGCCGTCGCCGGAGTTGGCCCGCCGCCGCGCGCTCGCCGGGCGCGCGTCGTCCTTCATCGTCGCCGCCCGTGAGGGCCACCCGTGGATTCGCCAAGCGCTCGTCGTCGTCTCGGTGCAAGTCCCGTGGTTTTTGGGGCACCCTAGCCCCTGCGCCGCTTCGCGCGCCGCTCGCCGCCGCGCGCCGCCGCGTTTCGCCTCGCCGCCGGCCGCTCGCTCGCGCGGCTCGCGCCGTCCGATGGCCACCCGACGCCCCGGATCGCGCCACGCCGCCGGTCAAACCGGCGTGTACCGGTCAAAGGAGCCCCCGCCGGTCAAACCCGCCGCTTTAGATCCACACCGCCCGATCGCGATCCAACGGATCCGATCCACCCCCTTATCCTTAACCGCGCGCTTTTGCAAATAAAACCCCGAGTTTTCCCTGTTTCACAAAAATACCCTTCCACCTTATAAAACCCTTACATTTTAGTCCTGTTTTCTTCTGTTTTAACCCGAAGCCCTAAAATTCTTTACAAATAAGTCCTAAAACCTGTTTTAATCATAACTTCGTCGTTTTAGCTCCGTTTTTAGCGTTCTTTATATCCACGCGATCGTCTCGACGAGTAGAATAGTTTTCTGTTGCTTTTGTTACTGTTTGAGATGATTGGCGTACTGTTTCTTATTTATTTCCATTGCTTGCTTGTATGTGATGTGTGGAGCGTAGCGTACGAGCAATTCGGGGACTTCGGCTCGTTGTTGAAGAGTATCAAGACCCTGAGCAGTTTCCGGTGCTGGTAGAAGGCAAGTCCTTGCTGCATTCCCGTTAAATTCCTATTACAACATGCATTTTAATTACACTGTTGTTTATTATTGCTATGCATTAAATTGATGGGTCCTATTGCTAAGGTTCGACTAGCTTTGTTATCCTATGCCTTGATCAACCTGGGTTTACTTTATGTTGGGTAGCACATGCTAGCGCTTTACGTGGTTTTGGATGGTTTAATGAACACTTGTTAATATGGCTTTATTTATGTTATCATTTCATGTAATGCAAGAACACTTTATACTTGTTAATCGGAACATGGAGCGACCACCCAGGAAAACGATACTACCACAAGACATATGGCTCTGTCTTGGCTTATTAATTAGTGAACTAGATGTTAGGTATGCTTTACCCGATAAGGGTTGGGGGGCGGCGGGTAGTGGCGTATGGACTGCTCGGGCGCGGTGTGGGCTTAGCTAAGACACGGTACTCGTCGGGAGCTTTATACGTTGCACCGACCGGGTAACCTAGCGGGCGACCTTCATCCGGGGATCTTTGTAACGGCCTCGTAGCGTCCCTATGCAATCACACCTCGGAAGTGTGGTATGGTGCCTTGCAAACACCGCATGGTTGGGTCTAAAACTCTTTTGGGTTTTTACGCGACTTGTGGGTAAAGATGTACAACCTCTGCGAGTGTAAAACTAACTAGTTAGCCGTGCTCACGGTCAAGAGCGGCTGGACCCTCACATGATTAATTCTATGGAAGATGGAACTTTTAAACTTGTGCATTACATTTTATGGATCTGTTGCATTTTATTATCCGGGTTTGGTATATACTTACACTTGCTAGTAACTTGTTGCTTAATAAAACTTGACCAACTAAAATGCTTGACTTGCTTATGAGCCAACGGCTTCCACCATAAAGCCTTGCATGTTGTTATAGAAGTTTTTCCTTGCTTGAGTACGACATGTGCTCACGCTTGTTGTTTATGTATTGCATCTACACTACCCTTCTTCGCTCGGATGGGCGTTTTGAAGACTACAATGATGAGTTTGATGGGTTCTAGGCGTCCGTTCTCCCGGTCGGTACTGTGGAGGACTTCTACGTGTGTTTCTTTTCCGCCGTTAGCTACTCGAACGATTGTTTAGTTGAGACATTCGGTCATGTAATAACCGTTTAATACTCTCTTTACGCTTTTACACCGTGTTTTGGTATTCACCTGCGTCGATGCATGTGTGTAACTTGATCCCGGCGCACATGTATTCTTGCATTCGGGTTTGTCCTTAAATCCGGTGTGACAAAGTGGTACCGAGCCGTGTTGATCGTAGGACGTTAGCCTAGTTAGAACTGGTCGAAAATTAAGGATTTTATAACATTAGAAGCCACACATAGCTTAGCTTGCTTTATTCTATTTTATTACATCTAATCTTGGTTTAATCTTATCCTTGTTTGCTTTTGTTATCTAAGCTTGGTCTTGTCTCTTTTAGTAATGTCTGCCTGTCTCATCTATCTTAGATGGTTCGCCGGTTGAAGACCACGCGTTCGGTGCCTACCGCTTTTCCGTAGTACGGAGGACCGGGACTTCTCTTGCTACTCAGGCGACGGTGAGGAGCATCGGGAAGCTTCTGGAGAGGGAAGTGAAGCGAGCTGCGCCGAGGCAAGCTCCACCGCCGGCCGTCATCGAGCTGTCGGATGACGAGCCCGAAGAGCCAGAGGAAGAGCAAGAGCCTGAGGAGGAGCCAGCTGAGGAGCCAGAGCAAGGAGATGATCCGGAAGACCCCTCAGATCCTGAGGACTCTGACCCAGAAGATGGAGATGCTGAGGATCACCCTGCGCCAGAGAAGTGGAAGGTGGTCATTTGTCATCACGATGGAGGGCACGCACGCTTTCCGTCTAAGTTGAGGAGGCTCTTCCAGCGTCTTCAGCTGAACGTGACGATCGACTACGTGGGACTGAAGAGGACTCACCCTCGCTACCCGACCCAGTGGGATGTGTCTGTGCGCATCCTGGAAGATAATCCGCTGGACGGGGGGGGGTGTACGAGGTTGTTGTCCATCAAGCTCTAGCTACCAGAGCTACCTTCGCAGCCGGAAGAGATGATGCAGCTAGGAGGGCTCTATCCGCTTGGTGCTACGAGGAAGCTCATCACCTCACCAACTCTGGGTGGGGAGATCTACCCCGCCGTCGCTCTGGAGCTGTGGGCAGTGAAATTCCAATGGCCAATGAAACTCTGGGAGCACGCTATGCCATGCAAGTGGGTCACGTAGCCGCTCTCAATACCAACTTGGATGACACTCTCATGGAGCTTCAAGATCTCCGTGACCAGCAAGATGAAGACCGCGAGAGAGATCAAGAGGCTCAAAGCGGTGATCGCGGGCGAGGATGAAGATGAGGTGCGGGCGATGGAGAGGATTGGCTGCCATGTCACCAAGACCCGCAAGGACAAGCTATGGGTCACTTGGATCCCGCACTAGGATCATATGGCCATAGGAGTTAGGTGTTAGAAGTCTTTATCTTTACGTTATCGAGTACGTAAACGCTAGAACGCCACGTTGGGTCGATGTGTTAGATAGTGGTGTGCTTGAGTGCTTGGTTTGTGAACATCCGTGATTTGGATTTTTGGTTGATTGCAATGTGTTGTGGATTAATGCCACAATGACATTGGTTTAGTAATAGAGTTTGATTAGTGGGTTTAAGTTCTGTTCCACCTATCTTTTATCTTATAATTTCGTAATTCTTTATCTATCATATTTTATCTATCTTAAGGAGTATTGTAGTGCTGAATCTGTTCGCGTTACTTCCTGACACAGCAGTACTGTTTTAATTTTATCTCGAGCTACAGAACTCCAAATTAAGTAAAACCAGTGGGGTTAGTTCACAAATTTCATATCTGATTTTCTGTCAAAAATTCAGCTATATCCAATTAATATTCTGGGAGTTATGGACGAAACATTGAGCTAACAGAAATCTGTCAATTCCTGCTGACATACCTGTGTTCATTATTTTATATCTCGAGTTGTAGACCTCCGATTGAGGCAAAACCAGTTGGGTTAGTTCAGTAATTTCATACACCATATCTCCAGAAAAATTCGTGGTTTTTGGTTACTGGAACAGAAAGATATCTTGGTTTCTTTACAGCTATCAGAATCTGTCTTATTCTGGAATTCAGCATTATTATCTTTTCAGCTTTTCAATTGTTATCATCATCTAAATCGGTGTTTCTAACGCTCGGATGGTAAACACCAGGTCCGGATCAGGGGTTGATCAGCCTCCGGTGGTTCGTCAAGGTCGAGGCAACGGTTCGAGCGGTGCACCTCCACCCCCACCGCCACCAATGGATCCTATGCGGCGGTTCTTTCGGAATCGAGTTGCGGCCTCTTGCAGAACTTGACGGACACGGTGGCCAACTTGCAGGCTCAAGCTAATAATCCGCCACCACCACCGCCACGGCAGCCGGCTCCTATGAACAGGCACGGGAGTTCATGAGCCATCGTCCACCGGTCTTCACTCATGCTGCGGATCCACTTGACGCCGATGATTGGTCGAAGGCTCGTGGGCAAGATGCTCACCACGGCTCGGTGCGATGACGGAGAGAAGGTCTCGTTTGCTGCCCGGTCGACTCCGGGGATCCGCGGGAGCTTGGTGGGATGCTTACACGACCGCCCATGCTGCACCCAACACCATCACTTGGCAGGAGTTCACCGAGAGCTTCCGGAACCATCATATTCTGTCGGGGTCATGAGGCTTAAGAAGAAGGAGTTCCTCTCTCTCAAGCGGGGAGGGATGTCGGTGGCGAAATATCGGGACAGGTTCATTGAGTTGTCTCGCTATGCACGGAGGAGGTAGCGGATGATCCTAAGAAGCGGGAGCGCTTCTTGGAGGGTTTGGTCGGACCGCTTCGTTACCGGTCGACGTCACACACCTTCCGGACTTTCTAGCGAGTCGCTTGACAAGGCTATTGTTCGGAATCCATGCGCGAGAGAGTTGGGGGAGTTGAAGAGGAAGGCTACTACTCCGGGGCGGTCCGGGAGCCACACTCGTCCCCGTTTTACTTCACCGCCGGGAGCCCCGTTCCGTCCGGGAGGCTGTCGGGGAGGTTATGGCCGGCGGCGGCGGTATCGGTACCGGCCGCGGCGGTTCCGGCGGTTTCCGCGCACTCCTCGGCGGTTTCCGCGCCCGGGACCGCGGACACCACGCCACCGCTTACCCGCGGCACCGTCCGATGACTCCTCTTGGTACGCCCGTGAGGCCGGGCGCACCACACACCCCCCGCGGGCAACACTTGTTTCAAGTGTGGAGAGGTCGGGCATTATGCTAATGCCCGTCCTAAGAGGCACCCCCCGAGCACCCCCGTGCGGAACCGGCGGATGCGGCGGTTGAGGAGCGGGAACCGGACCCCGCGAGCAACAAGAGGCCGCGAGTCGGGCGGTGGAAGGGTGAATCACGTGAGTACCGAGACCGCTGAGGAGAATCCACACGTGGTGCTTGGTATGTTCCTTGTCAACTCTATCCCCGCATCAGTATTATTTGATTCTGGAGCTTCCCATTCATTTATATCTGCTCAGTTTGTGGCCAAGCATAGCATACCCATGTGTCCCATGAAACAAACCATGCTAGTTAGATCACCAGGGGGGATATGAGGTCTTTATACATGTGTCCTAATGTTAGACTAAAGATCATGGGAGCGGACTTTTGGGCAAACTTGATAGTGCTGGAATCGAAGGATCTGGATGTTATACTGGGTATGGATTGGTTGGGCACTCATGATGCAACGATACAGTGTGCTAAGAGGACTGTTCTTCTCACTAGTCCTAGCGGGGAAAAGATTGAACTTGTGGCTGATCCACCGTCAGATGCAGGAGGTTCCGTACGCAATTTGGATGGCGAGCTTTGGAGGATATCGGGGTGGTCAATGAGTACCGGACGTGTTTCCGGAGGAGTTGCCGGGTATGCCACCCGACCGAGATGTCGAATTTGTTATTGATCTATTACACGGTACTTGCTCCTATTTCTAAACGTCCATATAGAATGTCTAGTACACAATTGATAGAACTTAAGAAACAGATTAATGAATTGTTGGAAAAGGGGTTTATCCGTCCTAGTTCATCACCTTGGGGAGCACCGGTTATCTTTGTTGAAAAGAAGGATGGTACTCAGAGGATGTGTGTGGATTATCGATTGCTTAATGAGGTCACTATCAAGAATAAGTATCCATTGCCTCGCATTGAAGATTTGTTTGATCAGATGAGAGGTGCTAAGGTGTTCTCTAAGATTGATTTGCGTTCTGGTTATCATCAGATGAAGATCAGATGGTCGGATATTCCTAAAACTGCATTCACCACCGGTATGGACCGTATGAGTATCTTTGTTATGTCCTTTGGGTTGACAAATGCACCCGCCTACTTTATGTATCGATGAACAAGGTGTTTATGGAGTACTTGGATAAGTTCGTTGTGGTGTTTATTGATGATATTCGGGTTTACTCCAAGGCCGAGGAGGATCATGAGGACCATTTGAGGCTTGTTTTGCGAGAAGTTGAGAGAGCGACGAGTTGTATGCCAAGTTCGGCAAATGTGATTTACGGTCGAAGGAAGTCTCTTTCCTGGGGCATATCATCACAGATGGAGGTATCGCAGTTGATCCAGCTAAGGTAGAAGATGTGTTGAAGTGGGAACCGCCGAGGACAGTTAAGGAGATCAGGAGTTTCCTTGGACTTGCAGGGTACTATCGACGGTTCATCGAGGGGTTCTCTAAGATTGTGAAGCCTCTCACCACCTTACTGGAGAAGGATAGAGAGTTCAAGTGGACTGATGCCTGTCAGCAGAGTTTTGAGGAGTTGAAGCAGAGGTTGACGACCGCTCCAGTGCTTGTGATGCCAGACTTGCAGAAGGGCTTTGATATCTACTGCGATGCATCGAGACAAGGTTTGGGTTGTGTTCTTATGCAGGAGGGACACGTCATAGCTTATGCATCAAGGCAGTTGAGGAAGCATGAGCAGAACTATCCTACGCATGATCTGGAACGCGGTTCGTGGTTCATGCTTTAAAGATTTGGAGACATTACATCATGGGAACCAAGTGTCAGATCTACACAGACCACAAGAGCTTAAAGTACATCTTTACTCAGAAGGATCTTAATGCGAGACAACGCCGATGGTTGGAGCTGATCAAGGATTACGATCTGGACATACAATATCATCCCGGGAAGGCTAATCTGGTTGCGGATGCTTTGAGTCGGAAGGGACGGAGCCAATGCGGCTTTGGCGTTCCGGTGCCCGATGAGCCGATGAGGGAGTTCGAGAGACTCAATACGGGAATGGTCGCTCACACCGAGGGAGTCACCTTGGAGGTAGAGTCTACTCGGAGCGACGGATTCGTGAAGGACGGTCGAAGGATGAGGAGATCAAGGAGATCGGGGATACCATGGAGAGGGGCAAGGCCCGGATTTCACTGAGGATGATCAGGGTACGATATGGTTCAAGAATCGGATCTGTGTGCCTGATGTGGGAGATCTCCGGAAGACGATCTTGAGAGAGGCTCATGATTCAGCCTATTCCATCCACCCAGGCAGTACAAAGATGTATCAGGATCTGAAGCAAAGGTATTGGTGGTATGGGATGAAGAGGGATGTAGCCGCTCACGTTGCATTGTGTGACACATGTCATCGCGTTAAGGCCGAACATCAGAAGCCAGCAGGATTGTTGCAGCCGTTGAAGGTGCCTGAATGGAAGTGGGAAGAAATTGGTATGGACTTTATAGTGGGGTTACCACGGACACCGAGTGGGTCCGATTCGATATGGGTTATAGTGGATCGCTTGACTAAGGTAGCTCACTTCATTCCGGTTAAGACTACTCATTCGGGAGCGAGGTTGGCGAGAGTTGTACATGTCTCGTATTGTGTGCTTACATGGTGTGCCTAAGAGGATTGTATCGACGGGGGTACTCGGTTCACATCGCGTTTACGGGAGAAACTTCATGAGTCCATGGATACGAAGTTGCATTCGGTTCGACCTATCACCCGCGGACGGATGGTCGGGCCGAGAGGACGAACCAGATTCTGGAGGATATGTTGAGAGCGTGTGCTCTTAAGCATGGTGGTAGCTGGGACAAGAGCTTGCCGTATGCTGAGTTCTCTTACAACAACAGCTATCAAGCCAGTCTGAAGATGGCACCCTTCGAGGCCTTGTATGGGAGAAAGTGCGAACACCGTTGTACTCGGAGTCGGACGGGTGAGAGTCGGTTGTTTGGGGCGGACATCATCAAGGAGGCGAGAGAGGGTTCGGATCATCGGAGAGAACTTGAGAGTTGCTCGGTCCGGGAAGAAAAGTTATGCGGATGGGAAGAGGAGAGATGTATCTTTCCAAGAGGGCGACTATGTGTATCGAAGGTGTCACCCATCGAGAGGTTTGCGCGAGTTTAAGGTGAAGGGCAAGTTGTCTCCTCGCTACATCGGACCTTTCCCGGATCTTGAAACGAGTGGGAGAGGTAGCGTACCGACTCGAGTTGCCGGCGCGGCTTGCGGATGTGCATGATGTGTTCCATATCTCTCGGTTAAAGAGAGGTCTCAAGCCTCATGATAAGGAACCGTTGCCTATGGATGGATTGGATGTGAAGGAGGATCTCACCATTACCGAACGGCCTATCAAGATTCTCGGACGAGTTGACACGGGTTACAAGAAACCGGACTTTCATAATGTGCAAGGTGCGGTGGAGTAATCATGCGAGAGGATGAGGCCACTTGGGAAAGAGAAGAGGAGTTGAAAGCGAGAATATCCACATCTCTTTGATCCATCGGAATCTCGAGGACGAGATTCATCTTAAGGGGGGTAGGATTTGTAACACCCTAAATTCCAACTTCTGAATTTAATTAAAATTTGCTTAGCAACATTTCGATCTCGCTTAAGGAATATAAGGTTGCTGTGCTTTTATAGGCATTTAATTGTTTTTATTAATTAATTAATGAAATATAGGAGTTTACTGTTGCATACATGCTGGTGCATTGCTTTTGGTTGTTGGATTCAAATCTCGGTTTGAATTCGAAGTTTGTTTGTAGTTTAAATTGGTTTGGAAAAGGTTTGGAAATGTAAAAGAAAAAAAAAGAAAACAACTTCAACCGCAAACCGCAGCCGGCCCAGCTCTCCTTAGCGGCCCAAACCAGCCCAGCTGTGGCCGCCCGGCCGCTCTCGCAGACAGGCGGGCCCCGCCCGTCATCCCCGACCTCCGGTCGGAGACGGACTGGGCGCGGGGACCCGACCCCGAGCCGGTTTGCCCCGCGCGCGTGTGGCCCCACCCGGCCCGCACGCCGATGTGCCTCCCTCCCCGGGCCCTTTAAATGCCGCCGCCCCCCCCGCCGCGCCGCCTCACCCCGAACCCTAGCGCCGCGGCCGCGCGAACCCTAGCCGTCGGCGCCGCCGCCGTCCGCCGTGCGCCGCCCTCGGTTCGCGCCGCCGCCGTCGTTCGTCGCCCCTCCGCCGCTCCTGTGCATCCGCCGTCGGGTAAGGAGCCTACCGGTGCGGGTTGTTGGTGTTCCCGTGCACCGCATCTTCAGTCCCGCCGTCGCCGGAGTTGGCCCGCCGCCGCATCTCGCCGGGCGTCGTCGTCCTTCATCGTCGCCGCCCGTGAGGGCCACCAGTGGATTCGCCAAGCGCTCGTCGTCGTCTCGGTGCAAGTCCCGTGGTCTTTGGGGCACCCTAGCCCCTGCGCGCGCCGCGCGCGCGCTCGCCGCCGCGCGCCGCCGCGTTTCGCCTCGCCGCCGGCCGCTCGCTCGCGCGGCCTCGCGCCGTCCGATGGCCACCCGACGCCCCAGATCGCGCCACGCCGCCGGTCAAACCGGCGTGTACCGGTCAAAGGAGCCCCCGCCGGTCAAACCCGCCGCTTTAGATCCACACCGCCCGATCGCGATCCAACGGATCCGATCCACCCCCTTATCCTTAACCGCGCGCTTTTGCAAATAAAACCCCGAGTTTTCCCTGTTTCACAAAAATACCCTTCCACCTTATAAAACCCTTACATTTTAGTCCTGTTTTCTTCGTTTTAACCCGAAGCCCTAAAATTCTTTACAAATAAGTCCTAAAACCTGTTTTAATCATAACTTCGTCGTTTTAGCTCCGTTTTTAGCGTTCTTTATATCCACGCGATCGTCTCGACGAGTAGAATAGTTTTCTGTTGCTTTTGTTACTGTTTGAGATGATTGGCGTACTGTTTCTTATTTATTTCCATTGCTTGCTTGTATGTGATGTGTGGAGCGTAGCGTACGAGCAATTCGGGGACTTCGCTGCTGTTGAAGAGTATCAAGACCCTGAGCAGTTTCCGGTGCTGGTAGAAGGCAAGTCCTTGCTGCATTCCCGTTAAATTCCTATTACAACATGCATTTTAATTACACTGTTGTTTATTATTGCTATGCATTAAATTGATGGGTCCTATTGCTAAGGTTCGACTAGCTTTGTTATCCTATGCCTTGATCAACCTGGGTTTACTTTATGTTGGGTAGCACATGCTAGCGCTTTACGTGGTTTTGGATGGTTTAATGAACACTTGTTAATATGGCTTTATTTATGTTATCATTTCATGTAATGCAAGAACACTTTATACTTGTTAATCGGAACATGGAGCGACCACCCAGGAAACAGTACTACCACAAGACATATGGCTCTGTCTTGGCTTATTAATTAGTGAACTAGATGTTAGGTATGCTTTACCTGATAAGGGTTGGGGGCTGGCGGGTAGTGGCGTATGGACTGCTCGGGCGCGGTGTGGGCTTAGCTAAGACACGGTACTCGTCCGGGAGCTTTATACGTTGCACCGACCGGGTAACCTAGCGGGCGACCTTCATCCGGGGATCTTTGTAACGGCCTCGTAGCGTCCCTATGCAATCACACCTCGGAAGTGTGGTATGGTGCCTTGCAAACACCGCATGGTTGGGTCTAAAACTCTTTTGGGTTTTTACGCGACTTGTGGGTAAAGATGTACAACCTGCGCGAGTGTAAAACTAACTAGTTAGCCGTGCTCACGGTCAAGAGCGGCTGGACCCTCACATGATTAATTCTATGGAAGATGGAACTTTTAAACTTGTGCATTACATTTTATGGATCTGTTGCATTTTATTATCCGGGTTTGGTATATACTTACACTTGCTAGTAATCGTTGCTTAATAAAACTTGACCAACTAAAATGCTTGACTTGCTTATGAGCCAACGACTTCCACCATAAAGCCTTGCATGTTGTTATAGAAGTTTTTCCTTGCTTGAGTACGACATGTGCTCACGCTTGTTGTTTATGTATTGCATCTACACTACCCGCCGTTCTTGCTCGGATGGGCGTTTTGAAGACTACAATGATGAGTTTGATGGGTTCTAGGCGTCCGTTCTCCGGTCGGTACTGTGGAGGACTTCTACGTGTGTTTCTTTTCCGCTGTTAGCTACTCGAACGATTGTTTAGTTGAGACATTCGGTCATGTAATAACTGTTTAATACTCTCTTTACGCTTTTACACTGTGTTTTGGTATTCACTGCGTCGATGCATGTGTGTAACTTGATCCTGGCGCACATGTATTCTTGCATTCGGGTTTGTCCTTAAATCCGGGTGTGACAGCAGGTCAAGACTGGAAAAGCAGAGAGGGGTAAACCATGAGATTGCAAACGAGAGCAAGAAACAGATTGACAGGAAACTCACTCTCGAATGGTACGCTTCTTTGGTGGAGTACTGCCCTCCTTGATGGGTTGCTTTCCTTTGTCCGCCATGGCCTCGGGGTTTTCTCCTCTGGAGCAAGGGGAGAAGATGTGAAGTGATGGAAGTGTATACGAGTGGATTTGCAGGGCACCCAGGGCGCTATTTTATTGACTGTGAGGGCGCATTGGGAGTGATGACTGGTTGGCGTACGTTATTGGAATGCCAAACGGCAGGGTTTTCTTCCCGAATGCGAAGGGTTTTCACTGAACAATGTTTATGGTTCCCGAATTGAAGATTTTCTGCGGATTTTGTGCCAAGGGGCAGGAGTTCTTGCGTGTTCGGCTGAGATAAAGTTCTCGAATTCGTTTGAAAACAGTAAAGTTCGCATCCACGAGCAGAAGGGAATCATCACAATACAAGCACATAAGTTAAGATTCTTTATTTATTGCCGAAAACCAATCATCCCTAGTACAAACTAATCAAAAAGCCTGTTTCGCACAGACTGGGGATGGATGGTATCGGCAATGGCGTCACCATGGCCGTCGAGGGGCTCCAGGATGACTTCGATCTCATCGACGTCCTCTGGTGCGCCGCCCTGGAAGCCGCGCGGCTGTATGGAGTAGTCGACGCCGGTGTGCGTCGCCATGGCGGCCAGGCCCAAGGTGGTGCCCAGGCGGACGCTGTGGAGGGCTACCTCATCGACACGATCTTTCACCGCGGCGAGGCGGTCTGCCGGCGTGTCCCCGGGGGCGTTCACCTTGTTCGCCAGTTGCTTCACCAACATTTTTAGCTGGTTAAGCTCGGCGTCGCGGGCTGTACAGTTGCAAGGCAATGGCGGTTAGTTTCAAGAGTTGAATTGGATCAAAGTCAATCAAGAGACTTACCGTCAATGGTCTCCAGCAGCTGTTTGCGCTGATGCTCCCATTCGAGCTCAGCGATGCCGGCTTTGTTGGAAACTTCTCCTAGCTCGTGCCGGGATTCGTCACGCTCCGCCTTGAAACAGAGGGCGTCGTGCTCGCCTTATGGAAAGGGGGAGTAGTTGTATGACTCCGAGGAGTCGTCCGGCAGGGCTGGATTCGCGGCCGGTGCAGGGGCCGGATTCCAATGGATGAGCCTGAAACAAAAGGGGATCGTTGGAACAGAAAGAAATCTGGAAGGAATCGTGAAAGAAGTTGATGATCACCACCTCCGACGAGAGCCGACGCGGCTTCCTTCCGCCTCGTCGCTGGCACGGCGCCTGTTCGCCGCTACCCGCCATCAGGTTTCTCGTTGTGCTAGTGCTGGAGAAGGAGAGTTTGGATTGGCAAAGGCTCGAAGGCAAAAGACTTGGTGAAAGGCTGGGGGCACCTACGGTTTTATTTATGGGGATGACAAAGAGATCGTGGCCCTGGATCGAGGCGCATATCCCGAGAAATTTGGAAGGTGGAGAGGCTTCCTTAGCCGAATCGCCGTCGGGTCGTTTGGAATTCAAGCTGAGTCATATTCGGTTGACTGGCTTGGCTGAGTTGCAGTCGGAGTGCTATTCGGGTATGGCACTATTTGGCCGGAATTACTGAATGGATCGTCTAAAAATTGCAAACAAGAAGAGACAACGAATGGAAAGTGAAGTTCGTGATATACAAAATTACAATGGGTGATCAATCATTCAGCTACAAATTTTTTGGCACAATCAAATGTTCAAGTATTTTGCAATTACACTAGAAGCGTCTGATATCATTTTGCTGATGCTCCCCAGTAGTTTTTGATCAGCTTCTTGAATGTTGGACAGGGTGGAAAGCTTTGTCTTCAGCTGGTTTGACTCAATCATGGCAGCTGAAGTTTCCTTTTGGATTTTTTTGTTAATCTAGGAAGTTCGGCTATATTTTTCTTATCAGCTTCAATTTCAGCTGACAAATTCTTCAACTCAGCTTCTAATGCAGCTTTTTTGGCAATCTTCAATTCAAGTGCAGGCGGCAGTGCAGTCAACAATTCCTTGTTGCTCTGAATTTGAGCTTGTGATTCCATCACGAATTGCTTAACTTTGGCTCTCTTTTGCTCAAGGACTGGTCGGGTGGATTGATTCTTCGAAGCTCGCCTCACCGCTGCATAATGATTGTCCAGATGAGAGATGGGCTCCAGGGAAGCTTTCATTTCAGCAGGAAGTTCTTGATCAATGAATTCAAGTACTTCCTCCAAACGATCAACATCTCTAACTTGATCCTGGATATTCCTTTGCAACAGGGAGAAAACTTCTTTTAGTTTTGCCTGACTTTCCTCTGACAGAGCTTGATTTGAAGATGCCTCATCTCCTCTTTCGGCAGTTGGATCATTCACAACAAATGGAGGGCTTGATGATGATGCATCCTGGTTTTGAAAAAAGAAGAATTGCCGATTTAAGGATGATTTATTAAATGGAAATAAAAGTGCAGGTTTACACTTACCTCATTCCTGGTCTCCTGAATTGGAGAAGGGATTTCTTCAGGCTCAGGAGGAAGCTCTTGGGTGATCAGCTGAGGAGGAATTTGAGGAGCTCCTGGTAGAGCTGAAGCTTCTAACTGAGGAGAAGTTGGTGGAATCCCTGGTAGATTTGAAGCTTCTGGCTGAGGTGAAGATGGGTTCATCCCTGATGAAACTAGAGCTTCTGTTTGAGAAGGGGATGATTGAATCATTGGTGAAGCTCGAGTTTCTGCTTGAGGGAAAGATGTTTGAACCCTTGGTGAATTTGGATTTGAAGCATGTTGAGGAGAAGAAATCTCCACAGATTGATTCACCAATGTTTCTTCTGCAAATGACAAATGAAGAGTAAATGCCAATGTAAATAATGATCTTTAAAAGAAAGTAAGGTAGCAAGGGTTATACCAATAGATGGAGCATTGCAGGTTCTGAAGTTGTTGATGGTTGCTGGGTTCTGGTCTGAAATTACACAAGATGAGATTTTTCAGATGAAGAATGGTCTTGTGTTCAAGAAGGAAGAGATATTACCTCAATGAGAACTTTTTTCGTGGTTCTTTTCTTCTTGGCAGCTGGAGGGGCAACCAAAGATGGAGCTTTTCTCTTATCAGAAGTTGAACTGATGAGGGATGGGTCCATTGTAGCATATCTGGACATCAGCTGAGCCAGAGTTGTGGATTTAAATCCCAAAGCAGAAATTGGGCCTACTGTGTTGTAAGCAATTGTCCTAGCTCGAGGGGCAGGCACTGTATTCTGCAAAAGTGACAAAAATCATGATCAGTAAAGGAGGGCATGCTTGACAAAAGAAAAGATAAGTGCATTACCTCTGAAGTTGGCTGGAAGTCAGGCACTAACTCAAGACAAAAGGAGTGCACTGGCTCACTGAAGATATGGTCATGGAGTTCTTGCCACCAGGAGATGAAGAGAGGATGAACTATTAATGTTGGTACAAAGGACCAGGGATAAATAGTTGTATTGCATTGATATTCAAAGACCCTTTTTGCTTGCAGGCTTTCTTTTATTTCCTCTCTGGGCTTGAGGAATTCATGAAGAAATAGCCTTGGAGGCACTTGGTGAAGGATCGAAACGGCGAACCGGAGAGGGGGGGGAGTGAATGGGATCCGATAAAAATTCTATTTAAGAATTCGGCCTATGAACCCAAAATCACTCGTACACCTCCGCAAGCTTCTCTTGCCAAGTTCACGTAGCCACCGGAGTGCTACCGAACCTAGGAACAAGACCCGAACAACGACCTCAACACACACGCGGCGGAAACTCACACGACAAGGCTGCTGGGCAAGCCAAACCGGTCGGGCCGGTTTTAGAAACCGGTCGGACCGCTCCGTAGGACTTAGCCTCACGAGGGCAGGGAAAAACCGGTCGGACCGGTTAGGCAAACCGGTCGGACCGATTCCGTCCGAAACTCCCCAATGACCCCAAACACTTCGAAGCCTTTCAACATCCGAACAAACGAAGCCATGGAGCGACAAAGACTTCCTCGTTCAAAAGTCCTTCTCGACGACCCCCGGGCGAAACCGGTCGAGCCGGTTTGGGAAACCGATCGGGCCGGTTTTAGCACGAACGATCGAGAAGAACACGGCCCGCGGGTCAACTCCCCCCAAAACCAAATCTCAATCTCCCGAATCGCTCCACGGACTTGAACAAGACTTTGGGGATATCGGGAACACCTCATGAGGAGTCCATGGTCAAGTTTAATCCCACCAAATCTCGTCCAAAAAGGAGGAATCGAAGAAATCCCACCGAAAGCACTTCCAACCCGAGAACTCAAGAAACCCCAAAATCGAGCACTTTTCCTCACGGATTTGGGAGGGAAATCACAGCCCAAAGAACCACGAAGGGTTCCCACAAATTTCCCCCATCAAATCCCCAAAGGAAAGGTCCCGAAAACACCGCAAAGAAATCACCGGAAGAGGGCTCCGAAAATCACCACCAAAAACAACGGGAAAACACATCCAAACCTTGAGGAATCACGCCGAATCATCTATACATGAAACAAGGATTCATACAAGGTCTAGCAAGCCGCCCGATCATCCATCCCTCTCTACAAGATTTCTCCGTGAAGCTCTCTTGCTAGTCCTAAGGAAAACCTAGAGAAAATAGGTAGAAAATAGGAAAACTAATGAGCTAGGGTTCCAAGAGTTGGTCGCCAACCTCTCACCTCTTGGGTTATATAGGCGGCAACCGAATGTCTAAAATGCCCCTCTCTACTAACTAGGGATACAAGCCCCTCAAGGGCGGATTCGGAATTCTTGATGTATTCACCATCGGACGGATGCCCAGCGATCGCACCCTGCGTAGCCTCAACGCAAGCCTTGCGATCCCGACGCGTGTCCTCCGCCTCGAAGCTTCCGGCGCCCTGCGACCCCAAACCGGTCAGACCGGTTTTGGGCAGACAGCCACACCCGATCTTCGGCCTCGGCTTTGTGGCTCAGCCCGAGTAACCGGTGATTTTACGGTGAACCACCGCAAACCCCGCGAACTTGATGTAGCCTCCGCCAATCACCACTCATGACTTGGCTCCCATGAAGTCCCGGCTCGACCTTGGTTTTGTGGCTCAACCAAGAAACCGTCCACGACTTCATCTTGCTTGTTCATGCCACCATGCGGCCCGCACTTGACCCCGCCGGCCACCGGGTCCCTCGAACAAAGCCTACTTGTCTTCTCCACACCCGGAGGCCTCATCGGCGACGACCTTTCGCGCTTGTTCTTCACCCGCACCAACACGAGTCAAACCGCAACTTTGCACCTGCAATACTTAGCCAAGAATCAGTCCACACAACGTTGTCAATCACTCATCACACAAGGAAGCGACCATCCACCGGTCCTCGAACCACACATGGTCCTCAATCTCCCCCTTGATGAGTGCATTGACAACACCCACATGAAAGTAACAAGTGAGAAAAGAAAAAGAAAAGAAACAAACAAAAAGAAACTCCAACAAGCGATCGAAAGCCAAACAAAGGCAAAGATCAAGATCACTTGAAGAAAGCAAATCTCGGACCCCTTAGGCAAGGGCAACGGCTCGACACATCCGAGACAAAAACCATGATCAAGCAAAGAGCACCAACCACCAAAGCACACAAGAGCTCCCCCCCCGCACGAAGCAAGCTCCCCCCGAACAAGTGCCAACTCGGGGCACAAACCGGTCGACCGGTTCCCATAACCGGTCGGGCCGGTTCCACCAAAACCGGTCGGACCGGTTTCCACAACCGGTCGGCCGATTTCACACGACGAGACCACACCCCAAAAGCCAAAAATGCAAAAGAAATGCGCAAGCGCCCCCTTGACACTTGAGATAGGTTCCGGGGATACACGGCAACTTTTCTCTCCCGGGGATACACAACAACTTTTCTCCACCTTCCTTTCTCCCCCTTGTTGCCAATGCATGAATCAAGGCACAAATGCAATCTAGAGCTTCTCAAGTATACAAAATTCATCACAAGATGCTACACATGTCCAAATGAGCAAGTTAGATACTCTACAGGTTTGTATGGACCTCAACTACATGATCACCAAGTTTCACAACCATTGGGCAAGGCTAACAAGGATTTGAGTAATTTTGCGAAAAGTTACTCTCTCACACGCAAAAACCTAGACATGAGCAAAACATGCCAAAATGGCAAAGCCACACAAACTTCATGCTAGGACAGCCATTCTAATCATAAGACCACCACAAACACCCACAAGCACCTCATGTCATGTCAAAGCCACCGAGCCATGTGCCTACTTCTATGTATGAGACTTCTCATTGGTAGGCATCATGCAACGGTTTAGCACCCAAAGCAATTTAAATTCAGCACATATGACATGGGAGAACATTTTCAAGCATGTTTCATTTCATCTTCAGATTTGTAAATGGTACATGAAATGTCTTTGCGACAAAAAGGAACTTATGCTCCTCCACAAGATGAAGCAAGAAGGCTAAACATTCATGATGGCAAATGAGCCTTTGGCCCCATATGATCAATAAACTAGCTATCCAACCACAAATTAAGCATAGCAAGGCCACTAAAACATGTCAAGATCATATAAAGGCATTTACACATGAGAGAGCATACATGTGACATTTTTCAAAAATATAGCCATCAACCATGGATTATTCATCAAGATCATCAAGAGCTAAGCCAAACTAACCATAGCATACCAAACAAGCTCACAAAGACATATATCTCATTCCATGGCGAACAAAGTATATAAGAGAAGCTTTTCCTATCCAATGTATATGATACAAGATGCATGCAATCTAAGATACAAGGATGCCTATACATCATGTTACACATGCCATGCCAAATGCAAGAAATGCACAAAGGAAAGCTATACATATGCTACAAACCGGCTCCTCGAGGGGAGGCAAAACGGGCTCGACACCACCGGCAAAAGAAAGCTCCCACACACCCAACTCAGGAAATCAAACACACACCAAGTTCCCCCCGCGACGAGTGAAAGTTGCTTGATCTAGGGGTTTGGTGAAAATATCGGCTAGTTGATCATGTGTGGGTACATGGATCAAAGCTATCTTCCCTTTCTCGACGTTGTCTCTCGAAAAATGATACCTCACTTCTATGTGTTTGGTTTTGGAATGGAGCACGGATTCTTTGCAACGCTTATGGCACCGGTGCTATCACATTGAAGTGGGACATGGGTATACTCCTCACCAAAGTCACTCATGGTGTAGGTGATCCAAAGGAGCCGAGAGCAACAACTAGCGGCGGCAACATACTCGGCCTCGGTCGTGGATTGAGCAACACTCGGCCGCTTGCGGGAAGACCAAGACACCAAAGAAGAACCCAAAAACGGCAAGTCCCGGAAGTGGACTTCCTATCCAACCGACACCCGGCAAAATCCGCGTACGAAAAGCCATGAAGCGCCAAAGAAGAGGACGCGGAGTACCAAAGGCCGAAGTCGGGAGTGTGACGCAAGTACACGAAAATTCTCTTCACCGCTTGCCGATGCGAAGTCCTCGGAGACGCTTGAAAACGAGCGCACGGACACACCGAGAACCGTATGTCCGGCCTCGTCGCCGTCAAGTAGAGGAGTGATCCGATCATGCTCCGGTACTCCTTCGGTCCACGTGCTCACCTTCCTCGTCCGCATCAAGAGGCGTAGTCGTACTCATCGGCGTCGTCATAGCCTTGGAGTCCTCCATCTTGAACTTCCTCACATTGTCCTTGGTGTACTTAGCACCGGTGCACAAATGTTCCTTCCTTTGATTGCTTGATTTGTAGCCCGAGGAAGAACCGCAACTCGCCCATCATGCTCATCTCAAACTCCCTGCTCATATCATCCGCAAACCTCGCAACAAGAGAGTTAGACGAGCCACCAAAGACAATATCATCCACGTACACCCGCACAATCGGGGATATCTCCGCCTTTGCCTCGGCAAAAACAAGGTCGATCGACCTTCCCCATCTCAAAACCTCTCTCAAACAAGAACCCCCTCAACCTCGCCATACCAAGCTCTAGGCGCTGCTTCAACCCATACGGCGCCTTCCTCAACTTGTACACCCGGTGGGGGTACTTCTCACTCTCAAACCCCGGAGGGCTGCCTCACATACACTTCTTCCTCCGAGCCACACCATTCGAGAAAAGCACTCTTCACATCCATTTGGTGCAACTTGAACCCTTTAGCCACGAGAAAAGGCTAGAAGGATCCTAATCGCCTCCAAACGGGCTACGGGAGCAAAGGTCTCCTCGTAGTCAATCCCCTCCTTCGACCGAACCCCCGGGCAACAAGTCTCGACTTGTTCCTCACAACCTCACCCTTCTCTCCCTCTTTGTTTTTCCACACCCACTTTGTACCAATCGGCTTACACCCTGGGGGAGGGTCAACCAACTCCCACACCTGATTCCTCTCAAAGTTCTCCAACTCCTCATGCATCGAGTTAACCCAATTGTGATCAGATAGTGCGTGTCCAATGTCTTTGGGCTCGAAAGAAGCAACAAATGCAGCATGAGCAAAATGGGAATTGTTTCGAACCCTCGACCGTGTAGTACGTTCATCCATGTCGCCGATGATCCTCGAAGCTGGGTGATCCACCTGAACTCGCCGGGGAGGTTCTCGCCTCGAAGCTACCTCCCCCTCAACATCAGCTTCTCCTCGTTCTTGATTTGTCGTCGTAGGTGTAGCGAGAGGGTCCATCCATCATCGTAGTCAAAGTAGTGGGTACATGTTCGGCGGGGGCACCGCACCGCCATCCTCATCATCACCATGTTCATGCTCCTCCTCCCCGAAAGATCTCCTCGCCGAGCTCATCATCACCCGCACACTCAAAGACAAGGCGACTATGTGGCTCTGTCTCGTCGAAGGTTACCTCGCAAGTCTCCACGATTTGGTTAGTTTCAAGATTGAGCACACGATATGCTCTAGAATGAGACGCATAACCAAAGAAAATGCCATCGACGGACCTAGCCTCAAACTTATCCAACTTCCTCGCCTTTCTTCGAATGAAACACTTGCAACCAAAGACATGGAAGTGACTCACCTTGGGTGTGCGACCATGCATCAACTCATAGCATGTCTTCTTCTTGTGCACTCGAGGTATATCCTCGTTCGACACATAGCACGCGGTGTTCACCGCCTCGGCCCAATACCTCCTCGGAGTCCTATGCTCATCAAGCATCGTCCGAGCCATCTCGACAAGGTCTGTTCTTCCTTTCCACAACACCATTCGGGAAGGCGTATACGGACTCGAAAAGCGGTGCTCAAGACCCAAGTCATGACAAAAGGTTTCAAAACGAGAGTTCTCCGAATTCCGAGCCATTATCACCGCGGATAGCTCGTATGGCATCTCCGTGCCTCTCGTTCCTCAACCTCAAGACTAGATCTCGAACAAAACCAAACGTCTCCCCCTTATCCTCCCGAAAAGAACACCCACGCATACCGAGAATAGTCGTCCACCACAACAAGGACATACCACTTCCCACCCGCGCATCGCACACGAGCCGGGCCAACAAGGTCCATATGGAGCGACTCGCATGGACGCTCGGTCATCACATCGGTGAGAGGCGGGTGAGAAGAGGCCACCATCTTGGCATGCCTACACGGAGCACAAACCAACTCTTTCTCAAGCTTCAACCGTGGCAATCCTCGGACCAAATTGAGTTTACTCAAGCGAAATAAAAGGTCAAAGCTCAAGTGACCCAACTTCCTATGCCACTTCCACAACTCACTCGAAGAACCGGCCAAGAAACAACGCTCAACACCCGAAGGCCGAGAAAAATCAGCACGAAACACCCGACCCTCGGGAACGACCATACAAACAAGGTCCCCTCGAGAGTCCACAATCCGAGAACCACCAGCCGAAACAACACCTCAAAGCCCTCATCCAACAACCGAGACACGAAAAAGCAAATTGTACCCCGGCGATTGAACAAGAGCAACACGCCTCGAGTGATCTTGTCACTCACTTTTATCTCACCTTCGAAAGCACACGCCCACGCCCATTGTCCCCAAAAGTGATGTACCTCTTCGTCACCACGGGACGAGACTTGAGAACCACCCCCTGTCTCCGGTCATATGCCTCGAACAACCGGAGTCAATCAACCAAATGTTCTTCAAGTCTCCCACCTGAAAATCAAAAATAGGCACGTGAGCGAACAAACGACTCGGATCGGGGTTAGTACCATAGGAGGAAAACCAGTGCCGAGCCATTTGCTCGAAAGTGGGGTTAGCACCAACCAAAGCATCTCTCCTACCAAAACTACCTCCACGAACACCACCACGGTAACCACCCTGAGGGAACCACCCCTCTCTGCCTGGAGGAGGACCAAAACCACGAAAGAGGACTCGTGGACCGTCCCTCCTTTCCTTCTCAAAGCTACGACTCCTCCCATCCCCGTAGTGAGCTCGAGGGGGAGAACGCCTAGCAACCTGACCACCTGCAAACTCTCCAGCCCATCCACCAGAACCACGACCTCCAGAAACAACCCTCGCACCTGTATGAGCACGGAAACCAAGCTTGTCATTCCGCAGACCCCAAACCGGTCTGACCGGTTCCAAAACCGGTCTGACCGGTTTCACTTCTCCAGCAGCACCTCCTGCACTCTTTCGATCACCCCAAGCCGGAACTATCCTCACACTCGCCTTGGCCCTGGGCATCTGCACACGAGGCTTAAGTACACCGCTGGAGGGGTGAAACTTGTCCCCGTTAGCCCACTCCTTCGCCATTTTCTCCTCTCGCTTCCTCTTGAAGCAAAACTCCTCCTTGTGGCCATCTCTCCCACAATAGCCACAATGGAACCTCACAAGCTTAGGCTTTGGCTTGGGATGTGGCTGCTCACTCGGTTTCTCTCCACTCAACTCCTCCACCGATTTCTCCTCACTTGCCTTCTCTCTCACTTTCCCAAAGAACACTTTCCCCGAAGTGCTCACAAACTTGATGGGCTTTTGGAGATCATTTGTGGGTGTAGGAAATATAGGTGGAGCTGGGGTTGTGTCTAGTCGGTTCCTAAGATGGTTGGGTTTTGGAGGAAAATCATTTTTGTGGTGGGTTTTTGGTGGCTCGGGATATTCTCTCCACTTCCTTCACCAACCTTGTTTGCCCCAAGCCCCTCACCATCTTGCCTCTTAAAGGCCTCGATCATCATCCTCAGCGAGGCTCATGACCGGACAACCAACCCATCAACTTCCTCAAGTCATCATTCTCATCCTGCAAGCGATCAACATAATGTGCAAGTTCCAAATTTTTCAATGCATGCATTTCACAAGTAGAGCGAGGATGTAGGCATGGGTTCCTTCAATTTAGCCTCGAGCGAACTAGTGTAGGCATGCAACTCATCAATCTTAGCATGCAAAACGGGGCAAGAAGTGCAAGCACCTAGCAAAGCGAGTCTAGACTTAAGCTCGGCCACTTCAACCCTAAGCACATCTAGTTCCTCACACTTGGAGGCATGCTTCTCCTTAAACAAAGCAAGATCGGCAAGGAATATGGAGCAATCGGCACAATCATTTTCATCAGCAACAACAGGGCTAGCCTTAAGCGAATCAATCTCAAGCTTGCTATCAAGCACCTGTGTCTCTAGCTCAGCCACTCTAGTCCTAGCATCCTCGAGTGAAGCCCTAAGCTCTTTCCTCATTTTCTTGGCCTCTCTAAGCATGTCATCACGGTTATCAAGCAAAGAGCCAAGCCTCTCATTCTCCTGGCGCAAGAAGGGAAGTTCATCACGCACCTCGTCGTCGGACTCAGAGTCCGAGTCGCTCTGTGTGCTCTTCTTTCTGCCGGAGCTCAGCGCCATGGTGCAGAAGCCATCTCTCGCGAAGCAGCTCAGCCCGCTCAGGTTCTTGGACGACCTCTTGTTCTTGCGGCGATCTCCCTCGTCTTCGCTGCTGCTCGAGCTCGAGGTGGAGTACGCGGAACTGGAGTCGACGTCGCTCGCTCCAACCATCGCCGGGCCTTTCCTCGGCCCTCCTTCTTCCTCGATCGTCGCTCGTCCTTGTACTTGTTCTTGTGCTTGCTCTTGTGGTCGCGCCTCGAACGGTACTTGCCATCGTTCATCCTCGGCTTGTGCTTGTAGGCGTCCTTGCTCTCGGCCTTCTCGGGCGGTCGGCGACGAAGTGTCCCGGCTTGCCGCACCGGGAAGCGAGTCCTCGTGTTCCTCCTCATGTTCACGCGGTTCTCGTGCAGCCTCTCGAACCGCCTCGTCAACAGCGCCAGCTCGTCCTCTCCAAGGTCATCAAACTCCTCATCGGCATAGACATCAAAGAGGAAAACGAGAACATCCTGGTGGATGGGTTAGAGTTAGTCTTTCCTTTGGAACCACCAACGAGGGCAAGACTATGGGAGTCGGTCGGTCCCTCGAGCTTGGCGGTCATGCCCCTATCCACCTCGGCCGACTTGAGCTTCGAGAACGGCTCGTTCACCGTCGAGTATCGTACCTCTCCGACTCGATTATGGCCTCGAACTTCCCGCCCCATATCGTACGATCCAAAGAGTGTAAGAGCTTGACTTGCTCTATCATGATCATCGTACGGGAGCACGTCCACATTGGCCCTCATGTTGTTCACCACCACCGTGAACCTCCGAAACAAGGCATCGATGGACTCACCGGGGAGATGAGTGAAGTTCTCGTACTCTCTCCGGTAGGTCGCATACAACCGTGCTCGAACACAGGGCGTTCCCAACATGAGCCTCCTTCAACACCGCCCAAATCCTACAAGCCAAGTGCTCGGTGTGCACCCGATCGAACTCGGTCGACACAAAGCACGAAACAAGTAGTCGACCGCCTTATTGTTGGCGTCGAATCCGTCCCTCGACCCCGGAGCAAGGAAATCCATCGGTCGGACATAGCCTTGTGTCCACCGTGACATCCCAAAGCGGCTCGACCCTTTCCGCGGAGGAACGCACCCATCCGCTTGCTCCACATCCGGTAGTTCTTGCCATCGAAGTGTGGAGGACCCGAACCCCGTTCTCGGTACGCCATCCTTGGATCTTAGGCGGTTAGAGTCAACGAAGACCCGAACCGGCTCGATACCACTTGAAGGATCGAAACGGCGAACCAGAGAGGGGGGGAGTGAATGAGAGCCGATAAAAATTCTATTTAAGAATTCGGCCTATGAACCCAAAATCACTCGTACACCTCCGCAAGCTTCTCTTGCCAAGTTCACGTAGCCACTGGAGTGCTACTGAACCTAGGAACAAGACCCGAACAACAGCCTCAACACACACGCAGCGGAAACTCACACGACAAGGCTGCTGGCAAGCCAAACCGGTCGGGCCGGTTTTAGAAACCGGTCGGACCGCTCCCGTAGGACTTAGCCTCACGAGGGCGAGGGGAAAAACCGGTCGGACCGGTTAGGCAAATCGGTCGGACCGATTCGTCCGAGAAACTCCCCAATGACCCCAAACACTTCGAAGCCTTTCAACATCCGAACAAACGAAGCCATGGAGTGGCAAAGACTTCCTCGTTCAAAAGTCCTTCTCGACAGCCCACTGGGCGAAACCGGTCAGACCGGTTTGGGAAACCGGTCAGGCCGGTTTTAGCCTGAACAGTCGAGAAGAACACAGCCCGCGGGTCAACTCCCCCAAAACCAAATCTCAATCTCCCGAATCGCTCCACGGACTTGAACAAGACTTTGGGGATATCGGAACACCTCATGAGGAGTCCATGGTCAAGTTTAATCCCACCAAATCTCGTCCAAAAAGGAGGAATCGAAGAAATCCCACCGAAAGCACTTCCAACCCGAGAACTCAAGAAACCCCAAAATCGAGCACTTTTCCTCACGGATTTGGGAGGGAAATCACAGCCCAAAGAACCACGAAGGGTTCCCACAAATTTCCCCCATCAAATCCCCAAAGGAAAGGTCCCGAAAACACCGCAAAGAAATCACCGAAGAGGGCTCCGAAAATCACCACCAAAAACAACCGGGGAAAACACATCCAAACCTTGAGGAATCACGCCGAATCATCTATACATGAAACAAGGATTCATACAAGGTCTAGCAAGCCGCCCGATCATCCATCCCTCTCTACAAGATTTCTCCGTGAAGCTCTCTTGCTAGTCCTAAGGAAAACCTAGAGAAAATAGGTAGAAAATAGGAAAACTAATGAGCTAGGGTTCCAAGAGTTGGCTGCCAACCTCTCACCTCTTGGGTTATATAGGCGGCAACCGAATGTCTAAAATGCCCCTCTCTACTAACTAGGGATACAAGCCCCTCAAGGGCGGATTCGGAATTCTTGATGTATTCACCATCGGACGGATGCCCAGCGACCGCACCTCGCGTAGCCTCAACGCAAGCCTTGCGATCCCGACGCGTGTCCTCCGCCTCGAAGCTTCGGCGCCCTCGCGACCCCAAGCCGGTCGAGCCGGTTCTCCAAACCGGTCGGACCGGTTTTGGCCGACGACCACACCCCGATCTTCGGCCTCGGCTTTGTGGCTCGGCCGAGTAACCGGTGATTTTCCGGTGAACCACCGCAAACCCCGCGAACTTGATGTAGCCTCCGCCAATCACCACTCATGACTTGGCTCCCATGAAGTCCCGGCTCGACCTTGGTTTTGTGGCTCAACCAAGAAACCGTCCACGACTTCATCTTCTTGTTCATGCCACCATGCGGCCCGCACTTGACCCCCGCCGGCCACCGGTCCCTCGAACAAAGCCTACTTGTCTTCTCCACACCCGGAGGCCTCATCGGCGACGACCTTTCGCGCTTGTTCTTCACCTGCACCAACACGAGTCAAACCGCAACTCGCACCCGCAATACTTAGCCAAGAATCAGTCCACACAACGTTGTCAATCACTCATCACACAAGGAAGCGACCATCCACCGGTCCTCGAACCACACATGGTCCTCACTTGGCCACATCCTAGCTGCCGAGCCATCATGTTTGGCTGGTAATATTCATAAGTACTGTGATTTTGCCTTCCTCCACAAAATTCTGCTGGCAGGATGCATGGATGAATGAAGATATTAAAAATTTCTATGGATTTTGCATCATTGCATCCATTCTCAAAAGTGAATTCATAAGGAAGGGTCAGGTTATCATTGTGCAAATAGGGAAGCCAAAGGGGATTGGTGAAACCTCTGAAGAAGAGTTCAAAGAGTTGACTGATGTTTTGATCAATGGATATGGTTGAGGCAGCTTCACCATAGGTTTGGCATCCTTTTGTGATTTGGGTTTCTCCTTCCTTATAGCCAGATGAAGGAAAGTGTCTATTGTTGAGATTAACACCAACAATCTGGTGCATATATAGTTGCAGCCACATCTGTACAAACCACCAAGGACCATTGACGCACGAGATTTTTTGGCTGGTGTGCATCAGATGAGTGGTTTGATGGAGCATATGGTATACACTTCCTAAGAGGTATTTCCCGAGGGGAATGGAATGACCAGTAGCCAAATCTTCAGCCATTGCAATATGGTTCAGGGTTGGCTCATTGGCTTTGCCACAAAAGTAAATCTGCATAGCCACATGTTCAGGAAGGCTCGGTATTCAACATCAGTTAGAGGGCCATCAGACATATGGTTCTGGATATATTGGTTATATCCGGATCCTGTTTTTACTCCTCTTTGCCTGATGGAGCTTTTGTACTTATAAGGATACATGGATCCTGTGACATCAAGGCCGGTCATCATATATACATCGGCCAAAGTGGGGGACATTGGAACATGACCAAAAAGGAAAGCATTGATGTCGTTTGACCAGAAATGACAACCTGCAATTAGAAGACTCTCGTTCTTGGGGGTTTCAGCTAGAGATAACTCCAAACACTGGGCAATACGAAGGTTGTCCCAATTGCTGGTTTTTACACTTTTATCTTCGAGTATCCTCTTATACCAGTTCCTCCAACCTGCAATTGGGGGCAGGGGCCAGTTTTTGAAGGCGTCTTGCCACACATGAGGTCTTGCCAAAGCCGATTTGAAGGGTACTCTGTTAGATTCGGCTTCAATAAACTCAAGGGGGTCGGAGATTCCCATAGGTCCGAGGAAATAGGATGATGATTTATCCTCAATGGGAATCAGAAGCTCAGTGGATAGAGCCTATCAGGAAAAGGCAGAGGAAGAAATCTAAGGTGGGGATCGAAAAAGTAATACCGAATGGACCTTAAGGGGGTGAGATTTACCTGAATAGCTTGATTTTGATCCGCCATTGAAGGTTTGAGCTTGAAGATTGATGACCTAGGGTTTGGATCTGAGCGGAGACTCCAACAGATTGCAAAAAGAAGGAGTGGGTGTTGAACAGATTTAGCTCAAAGACGTTGGGCATTTATGGTCAATTCCGGAATAAAATCACTTTTATCCCGTAATTGAAGGGGCATATGTTAACACCAGAAAATGGTACAGGAGAGGGACTGACTTGTGGGCCGAGTTTGGTGACGAAATACCAATCGGCTAGAAAAAATCTTCTCAGAGGATTCGACAAAGGATGCTTGCGGTCGGCAATACGCTATCATTCGGCAAAGGGACTGTTTGCGCTTTTAGAAGGAAGTTTTCGGGAATGTGTGGTGACGTGGCCCGATTTAAGGAAGGAACGACTTGATGGCGTATACGAGATGGACATTGGTGTCGAAGCATTAATTTAGACATTAAATGTTGTACTCGTAGTCGACCAGGAGTCGTGTTAGGACAAGGGTATAAATATAAACCCTTGATGTCTGTAATAGGGATCGAACATCTTCACAACAAAACCGGCCCCGTGCCAAAAATCGAGTCCTTTAGTCGAGTCGTCGAGTTCTTCGAGAGGAGCCATCGATCCGTCGACCTCCGTAAGTACCGGCAACCTTGTATCATGTCTAGTATCATGCGGTGAATTTAGACCGTGATGCAAGAAGTCTTGTTACCTTGCTTAGTATCATGCGGTGGATTTAATCTTGGTTCAAGAGGGTTTCTTGTTAGATCATGAGCCATGCGGTGGGCTAAGATCTAGCTTGGAGCTAGTTATCGGCTCTATTAGATTTGGTAAGATCTAATAGATTCATTAAGTTATCATGTGTTCCTTTGGATTTTACTTTATGTTTAATTCATGTAACACTCTTTTCCCCAATTTAGATTTATTAGAATCGGCTTTATCATGTTTTGTGATCCTTATGTTACATGTTCATATCTTTAACTTAATGTGGTGCATGGATCACGTGCTCCCCAATAGCCGAACTCGAATCAATCTAAGTTGTCACGTGTTGCGGGTTCAAGCTTGTTGATCTTGTATGAATCTTGAAAGAACTGAGTATCATGCGGTAGATGCAGGTTTTTGGATTGTTTTAGAGCTAATCATCCGGTGGATTAGATTTCGATTCAATCTGATAGGTTTATCATATTTGGCAATGTTTGTTCCTTCTCCACGGAACCCGATTCGGCTGTACAGCTGTATTCGGCTATGCTACCATGAGTAAAACGTGTTCATAAGTTTGTTTTAAATAATGTGTGCTTTTGGCCTTCCATATTTAGATCATATCATGCGGTGGATTAATCTCTTTATGGTTGGTGGTGTGGTTTCAAACAAGTTGTATCATGCGGTGGATTAACTTGTTCGATGTCATGCTAGACGGGTTTGAAAGTACCTAGACATGCGGTAGACTAGTGCTTTTGGCCTATGCATGCTTGTTTATTTCACATTTATAATCATGCTTTTACCTTTTTTGTTTTAATTGTTATTTATCCTCGAGAATCGGTCATGACCATGTACGAGCAACGCTATCTAAACAAAGACCGATCATTCGTCATGCTTACGTCATCCATTCGGCTACATCATTTTTTTCATGTTTAACAGCTCCCGAATGATATTTGAACTGCTGATAGATAGCTTGTTGTAGCTATATATCATTTTAATTGGCTCTCTAGCCGCAAATACGAAGCTATGCGGTACCACCGGAAAGTTCCATGTTTTATCTAACTATTTTTATTCCTTTGTCAGTTTCAGGAAAATTGACTGGCACGCTTCGGGATCCATCACGTGTGTTAAGCTAGCTTCTTCGGCTTGCTGTGTGCTTGGTGCGAGGTGCTGATTTTGCGTCAACAAGCATCTCCGGCCTATACTGAGTTGCTATAAGAATTACCTCGAGGCTTAAAAAACGGAAAAAAACTTACTCCAGCTAAGAACCTATATGATTTGTTATTTTAGGTCATGATCTAAAACCATCTACCCGGGAAAAAAATACCAACCCAACTCTGAGTTGCTATTTCCTTCCATCCCCTGCGGGAGAACCAACCGCCAACCTTCCCCCCGTGTGCCCCCTTCATCCGCACCGCCTGCTCCACCATTGCGCCGTCTGCTCCAGCAGTGCCTCGCTCTACCACCGTCGCTACCCTCTCCGGCAGTCGTTTGTGGGGCGTGGTCGGACGTCGGGCGAGGCATGCCCTTCCGCGCCGAGAGGGAAGGGAGGCAGCGGCGCGAGTGGTGGTGCAACTGCCAGAAGGTCACGGTCGGAGATGCGGCCACTGGAGGGCCTTGCGCGAGCTCGGGAGACGAGCAGTGGGGCGGAAGTGGCGGCCGAAGCAAGGGCATGGTCGCAGGAGCAGCCACAGGGAGGCAACGCTATGGCGGGCGGCGTAGCAAGGCCTGAGGCCAACGGGCGTGCACTCCCCTGGTCCGAGCGCACAACAACGGAGGCCAAGGCGCAACGGACGACGCCAATGCGGCGACAGCGGTCGGCAACAACAGCCGACCGGGGTGATTTCCCTTGGGTACGGCGAGGTCAGGCCAACGGGGCGAGCTCCCAAATGTGGTCGGCATCAGGTTGAAGAAGAGGAGGGGAGATAATAAGGTTGTGTGCTTTGCATATTGGACCCTGGAAAAAATGTTCTTCACATATTAGTCCTTGAGTGGAATATAGGTACCCAATTTTAGCAACACTGCTGGATATAGCAACTTTGTGGTACCTAAATTTTTTGTTTTCAGGACCTCAAACCATTTTAGGTCCCCAAATATAGTAACACTGCTGGAGATGCTCTTAGGGTGCATTGGTCACAATTGTGTCTATGGCTGTGGCAGCTCCGGTCGTGGGTGTGTTGGTGGAGTAGATTATCTGAAGAATTTGAAATCGTTTAGGGGAACGTCTGTGTTGACGGTGAATTTCCGTCAACCTAGCCATGAGTTTACCTTTAATGTTGGCATTGATTTATTATTATAACCACTGGAACTAACCCCCCGTATATAACAAGTTCACTCTTGCATGTCGATTTTGGAGTTTATTGTTTACGTAAGAAATTTACGCTAAAGAGGAGACTTTAGGGATAAGTTCATCAAGCACTTTGTACGAAGATCATGAAGCCCGACAAGAGTAAAGACAAGCAATGAACATGACTCCAAATGACCCGAGGACCAAAGCGTCAATGTGCAAATCTTCAGGGACTCAACCAGAAAATGGTGAAGCTTGGATAGCAAGATTCAAGCCTTAACTGCGAATGAAATGACGTCAAAGGCCCACATGCAAGTGCACACAAATAAGGAATCGCGCGAGAAGCAACCGGGGAGGAAACCGGGGCCGAACCGGGCTTGGGCCGGCCGGCTTGGGCCGACCGGCCCAGACCACTCCGGGCCCGGTTCGGTGCCCCCTTTGACCTAGCCGCCCTTCGAACTATTTATAACGCCCCTGCCAAGAGCCATGAAGAAATTCTTTCGTCATCCGCCGCCGAGGAGCAGAGAAGGGAGGGACACCGTTCCGGAGAGGAGAGGGTCGAGATGGTTGACTAGGGTTCCCCTAGCCGACGTGGTAACCTTGCATGGAAGACCATGTCAAAGTTCCCGGAGCTAGGATCAAGGTCGAGGTAGGATCCCGGTGGTGATTTTGTCCATGTATTATACTCTCATGTTGAATTTGCAAGTTTGAATCCGATTTCTAGCGATCAAGTGCTTTCACTACGACTTTGTCTTCGCTTGGGTTTTGTTCTTCTCCAATCTATTCTGGATAGATTGCATAGGATGTTCTTGTAGCGATGGTGGCTAGAGGTGCATTACGACCTACCGAGTGTTTTCATCTTGTCCTTTGGACTCTCCCTAGGCTAACCCGCACGAATAGGGGTGCGTTGTGACAACGGTGGCTCCAAAAGGCCGGCGTCTTCGGAGTTGGAACGGAAGCCACGATTTAAAGAGGCTTTTTATGAGATTCGATTTGCTTTGTTCATTTATGCTTGGAACTTCAACAAGTGCCAGTCAATCTCTCTAGATTGGTTTACCTATCCCTCTCTATCTCTTGCCTCAAATTGTTTCTTAGATTAGATTGGTTTCCTTGGTGTTTCCATAGATTAGATACAAAACCCCTTTTTCAAGATCAAAGTGTTTTCGCTTATTAGATTGGATCTTGCGTTACACATTGTTCCACGGATTCGATACCTTTGGTTCGCACTTGAAGAAGGGTCCCTTGACTACGACGGAGGACTTGTCGCTTGCAAGTCAGCGAACTTTGATACAACTATTAACCGTCAACGAGTTTGGCAAAACAACTTCTCTTAGGTATGTAAGGTGGATAATACGGTGAAATGTCCCCTTATACCTTTCCTTTTTATTTTTTCTATTTCCTTCTTTTATTTTTTTCTATTTTCTTTTCATGTCAATTTTTTCCATTTCTTATTTGTCTCTTCTTTTGCTTCTCTTATACTTTCTCTCATCCTCATCCGGCACCCTCCATTGCTGCCCCTCACTCCCAGCGTGTACTTGGCGGGTCCCACCTCCCCCGACGAGCGGCGACCTCTCCCGCGTAGCTCACAGAGCTCAATGGCGGCCTCTTCCGCCGGCCATCGCAGGCACCTTCACCTCGTTGTGCCGTCGAGCCTCCACCTCACGGTGCCACCGTCCTCCAGCTCCATTGTCCTCCTGCCTCGACCTCGCCGGCGCACGGCAGGTCCTCGGCCTCCACCACGGCCTCCATCTTTGCGCTCGCATCACGGGGCGTGGGCCGCTTCTCCGGCCTCAGCGGTGCCCGCAGAGCCCCCTATCACGCCACTAGCACCGCGCTCCGGCTCCTGCCTAGCAGCACGCCACCGACCTCCTTTGTCCCACCCGCCAGCGCGCGACGAGTCCACCCTCGGCCCTGCCCCGCCCCCGCAAAGCGTCGCCGTCCACGCCGCGCTACCATGATTTAGCTACATCGGCACCACCGTCAAGCTACGTCCGTGTTGCCGCACCTTGCCTTCTCTCTGCGCGCAGCACCCCGCGGCTTCGATGTGCCACGTCCTTGCGCCGCCGCCCAGCCCGACCTCCTCTACCGGCCCTGCGGCGACCGCATCGTGCGCGGGGCCCGCGGGGGTGGTAGTGGATGCGTGTGGGGGAAGCGGTGGCAATTTACTCGTCATTCTGCAAACTTTTGTAGCGAACATGGCCCCATTGCCATTTGTTCGAGTTGATTTGGTTATTCATGCTAACACAAGTAATGGGACTAACCACATTGTCTAGCATGTCTTTTTAGGCATTCCTAGGTCCCATGGATATTGCCACAAGTTAACATACCATCGAGTTAACATGTCATACCACAAGTTAACATACCATGCACATGGTAACTTGTTCATAGCAAAAATGAGGACTTAGTATATATTTTGAGTCTATAAGTGATGGTATGTTAAGTAAGTAATGGCATGTTAAGTAATGGCAAGTTGAAGAAGCAAAAAAAACAAGTCAAAGACGCAAGGAAACAAAGAAAAGACACCGCAGATGAACTGACGGTACCCTAGGTGCAAGCGTCGGAGTACTTGGTACCCTGCGTGAAGGCTAAGTTCAATATGCGAGTCGGATAGGCAGGCAGTCCATCCTGCTAGTTGCGTCGGATGATTAGAAGAAGCAAAGCAACGGAAGACAGTAGCACCGGATGACCGACGGTCCGGTTGGTTCGACCATCGGTCTATCCAACGCCAGGTTTGAGATCAAGACGGAGATGCGTCCAGCCGGATGATGACGCCATGGTTGGTGAAGCATCGGTCTATACGATGGTCTCGGGAAGCTAACGATGAGTTTTGGCGAGGAGTCCTTCGGCACCAAATGAACCGATGCCGTCGGATGAAGCGTTAGATGGTGTGTCGGCGATTTGCAACAACTATGATGAATTGTGTTAACTCAAGTGAAGAAGATGATGATGATTATGATGACGTGGAGGGGCACGGATAGACGAGAAAGTGGGAAAAAGGGACCATTGGTTCATTCGATGTTACACTTTTCGGTGGACGTTAGCCAATGACTCTTTTGATGCATTGGGCTATTTATACCCTCCACTCACCATTTGAAGTTCTTGGATTGTGTGGAAGTGTGAAAGTGTCGGACACACACAAGATCATATCCAAGCCATGCAAGTGCTAAATTGCTCATCCATAGACTTGCACATGCTTTGTATGTGAGCGCGGGTGCTAGGCTTGGTGCAAGGTGTGCCAACCTTGTAGTGATTCTTGAGTGAATCAAGTTGTACGAGTGCGTAGAAATCTTTGGGCGAGTGGCTCATAGGCAATCGTTTTCGACCCTCGGCTTGGTGTGGAGTGGTGAGTACACTTTGTGCGAGGGCGTGGAGGCCCCTTTCCTAAGTGGAGAAGCTCCTTAGTGGAGGCAACATCGAGGTGACCAAGGGGAGCAGTGAATGCCTAAGTGGCAAGCTTTTGTGGCGAGTCAAGTGGTGCTCTTGGGAGAGACTTGGTGATCGGGAAGCAATACTCTTGTGTGAGTGCTTCAACAACGTGGACTATGGGTGGCTTAGTGACTACCGATACCATGATATAAATCGTGTGTTAAGAGTTTAGCACGTCTCATCCCTCTTTACGTTTAGCATTACTCTCTTACAATCATTGCTTGCCTTTACTTTCCTAGAGTAATATCATGCTAGGATTGACTATAGGTTGCAAAACTTGTTTTGGGATAGAGGGTTTCACACTGGATCAACCTTAGATTGCACATCTAGATAGATTTGATCTAATTTACTTCATGAAAAGTAGTGGAAGCCTTAAGATAAATTTTTAAGTTGCCTAATTCACCCCACCTCCTTTTAGGCTACGAGCATTCGATTCCTTACAACTTTAGGGGCAATTTGGTAACAGACTCACGCATGCATAGAGACAGAGGGGGCGCACGACGTTTTTCCACTCCATCCACCGCGTTTTGTTCAGTTTTTGCAACCCATTTGGCACAGCTTCTGTGATTCGGTCGTGTTTGGATAGGGGTGAATTTTTTTCACCCCTATTCGTACGAAAACGACCACTAATCATTCTTGTAGCAAATCATGGATTAGTATGATCCAATGGATTCGTCGCGCAAAATTGCACTCGTACGCTTGAAAAGGTTTCGCAAATAGACTTCATTTAGTACTTCATGCATGCAAGCTTTCTTTTAGCGCACTTTTTCCCTCGTACCAAACACTACGAAAACGGCTCTCGCAATATGGGGCCGAGTGGAGCGTTTACTTTCGAAAGAAAAAATAGGTCCTCGAAGGCAGGTTTCGAGAGGTGTTTTTGAAGGAGCCATGGCACAAGGGTCCCAAAATAGCTCGTCGAATAAACTTGGAGTGTTTCCAGCCACGGACGGCCTAAGGATGCATTTGGTACGGATTGTGGCGACTCCGTATGCCAGGTGTGTTGGTGGAGCAGATTCTCAGATGAATTTGAAGCTACATTTCGAGGAAACCATTTGTCGCCAATTCTTGAGCTATGTAATGTAGATAAGAGAGTGAAATACCCAAAATACCCTTTTCCTTTTTTACTTTTCCCTTCTTTTTGTTTTCTTTTCCTTTCCTATTTATTTCACCCTTTCTTTATTTTTCTCTATTTTCCCTTCATTTTTCTTTCCTTACTTCCTTGTCCCCATTTCCTCCCTTCGTTTTCCTTTTATCCCGATCCACTGAGTCGCTGTCAAGGCCCGCACTCGGCTCCTGTGCACGGCTATGGCAGGCGGCACCGACTTCTTAGCCACGCTCCCAACTCTTGCGCTTGGCCATGTGCCAGTTTCTTGCCACCCATCAGGATCGACCCTCCCCACTGAGCACCTCCTCCCCGCCGATTTTGCTGCCGCCGCCACCATGCGGGATGAGAATGGGGCTCCGCCGCACCTCCTTCCTTGTACACAGCGTCCATCACATTAAAATAATGTTAGAAACATGGTTTACTTTTTATTTTCTAAGGATTAAATAAATTGACTAAATAAATTTGACCTTTAATTAAGTGTGACATTTAAATTTTCAGAATTCATGAAGTGTTTCAATGCATACATGCCTTTGCATTTGTTTTGTTTGATATTGTGTGGTTTAAAACGAAATGAAAGTTCAAAGTACGAGTCTTTAAAATTCACCCTCAAACTCCCTCCCGTAAATCTCTTTTCCCCCTTAATCTTTTAGCCCAAACAAGTTTGGTCTTTCTTTTGGACCGATCGACATTCCCTCCTTTCTTTTTTTTTTCTTTTCGGCTTATTCGCGGTAGGCGTCGGCCATCCGGCCTTGGCCCAATCTAACCAGAGCCCATCTCCCTCTCCCCCCTCTCCTCACTTGACGTGACCCACATGTCATCTTCCTCTCCTACCTCTCGCGTCTCCTAGCTCCCGGCCATATGTTGCCTCCCATGGCCGGCGCGCGTGCCTCTCACCACCCGGCTCCCGGAAGTCCCTCTCTAGCATCTCCTCCCCTCGCCATAACGAGCCACCATCAATGCTCGGTGGAGAATCTATGCGTCGTCTCGCCCCTTCTTCTCCCAAAATGGCTCCACCCCATTGATGGTCACACGCGAGCACGCGCCTTGCGAGTCCTTTCCCCTCCCCCTCTACACCCTATAAGCGAGTCAGGGTCCTGTCCTCCCGCACCAATCTCCTCCACTCCTTCTCGCTCGCGCCGGCGCTGGCCGTAGCTCGGGCTCCGGAGAGCCGGCGGAGCATTGGTGGCCGATCTCCTTTCCCTCCCCAGCCTCTCGCCGCCAAGGGTCTCCCAAAGCTTACTATCGAGGTGAGGGAGGTGCCCTTCCTTGCTTTTGTTCGTAGTCATGCTAACACCCAGGTGCGCTCGCCGAACTTGAGGCTGCCGTGCTGCGTCCCGCGGCGCGTGGTGCCCGTCCCGGCCCCCGCCCCGCCACCTCTCTGTGTCCCTACAGTTGGGTCCATCTTTTCAAGCTGAGTAGAAGCCTAGCGCATTTCAATCGAGCTCCGAGCTCTAGATCGAGCTTCGTCGTTGTCCGCCGCCGCCCGCATGTCACGGCGCCACCCGGTAGTCCATGTGCGAGCAAGTAGCTCGGATCCACGCCCAAACCCGTGGGTCGGCCCCGGATCAAGCACGCACGGTCAATCTAGGGCCGCCGCTGCTGTTTTGCAAAAGAACCCCTGTGCTTTTCAAATATACTGGCCAGGATCCCTTCCACCTTTGAAAAACCCTTACATATAAGTCCTATTTTTTATCATTTAAGCCCTTAACATTCTCGGTTTTTGCATCAATGCATCTAGTTTAAGTTCTTTTATTGCTATAGACCTTTGGGTTTATATGCATAATTAGGTTTAGGTCCCTGGTTTCTTGCGGTAAGCCTGCGAAAGATGGTTTTCTTCACAATCTAGCTCCTAAACCTTGTTTAAGCCATATCTTTTTCATCTTAGCTCCATTTTAAGCATTCTTGGTGTACATGATCATCTCAACAAGCACATTAGTTTTAGAAGTGTGTTTTAGTCTTTTAGTAATGTTTGATGCACTATTTTATTTATTGTATGTTTTCATGTGTGATTGTAGACAACGTCGTTCGAGGAAGAACAAGTGCGGAAGTTTCAAGAAGATAAGAGTAACTTGTGTGGTTTAGGAAAGGCAAGTGACCCTAACCACCCTTCTACCTATGGTTTAATACAAGAATACTATAAATGAATTGGAAAACAGGAAAACCACCCATGAAAGCACAGTGCAACCATAGTCCATATGGCTCTGGCTTAGCCAATTAATTAGGTGTGCGATTGTAATGATGACCTTTTCCGAAAGGAACACAGGGGGCTCTGGGTTACAGGGGTATAGCTCGGTCCTTTTGGGGTAGCGGCCTTTGCTAAGGTGCTGACCACTAGGGAGGATTATGGTCCACCCTGAGCTGTAACTGTCGTGGGTTGTTGGTGCTTTTGCATATCTTTCTTAAAGGCCCTGTAGCGTCCCTATGCAATCACACCTCGGAAGTGTGGTATTGTGCACGATCAACACAAGCATGGTTGGGTTCAAAGTTCTTCGGAACTTTCGTGAAGCTGTGGTGAAAATTCTTGCTGCCTGCGAGTGTAAGCGATTGATCATCCATGCTCACGGTCAAGAGTGGCTGGTGCTATGATTAATGAACTTAAGAATGGATTAAAATTTTATTTCCGATTGTTGCAATGGCCTTGAGTACCAACCATAGAGGTGTGCTTATCCTTGCATAATGTTCGAGAGAAGAACCCTGGAAAGTACTTCGGTGACTATGAAAAGTCTGAGGCATGATTCATAATCGGTTATGTGGAAATACTGAAGATGAGAGTGTTGCATCGTCACAATTATTGTTCTTTGTGTAAAGACCTTTGAGTCTACCCTCGTGAGTGTAATAAAAGTTAATAAACATTTTCTATATGTTTTGAGCAATGTCTTGTGATATTACACTCATTTGTCTATCATATGTGTGAAATTATGATCTTGGCACACATATGAGATGCATCTGGTTTTCTTCAGAAAAAACAAGTGTGACATTCCCCTAGCTCTTTTGTCGTCGTCTTCCTCCGCTCGTTGGCGTGATACACTTTTCATGTCCATCTCCCGCCGCCGTCCGGCTCCGCCCAGGCCTCCGGGCGCGGTCACCCTCGTCCCCACGCCTGCGACCACGGGGGTAGCCTTGGCAAGGGGTTTGGGCGGGCGGGGGGAGTTGTGTTTTTCAGCTCCTCCCGTTTGAACGCTCTAGAAGTTTGTGATTTCCGGCGGCTACTCGATGGGTCGAATTTTTTTTGGGGACGCGTTTGATAAAGCTCCTTCAAAAACAGCGAAGCTTCTTGAGAGATAATACGAAACACGGCTCCCCGAGCTCCGTCGCGAACACATGATGCCCTCAACTTCATGGTAATAACAACGAAAATGCCTTGTGGCCCCCGCATTAACTCCCACCGCACACACGTTCCCGAGAGATACCCTGGCGCGGTGGGGGGGGCGAACGAGAGGAGGGCGGGGGGAGGTTAGGGTGGTGGCAGCCTTTGACGGACGGAGGAGGTTGGGTCGATGTCGACATGTGCGAGCTGGGGGCGAGGAGAGGCGATCGGAGGAGGCTAGGGCGGCGGCGCGGCTCGGTGGGGAGGTTGGGCGGTGGCGGCGCGTCGCGAGCTGGGGAAGAGGAGGACGACGGCGGGTGCTACGTGAAGTGGAGGCCCGCGCGATGTGTCGGAGATTCGCGGTAGAGGGAGCTCTGCGCGGGCTTCACCTCTACGCGACTCTGTTTGCTGAGCGAGAGAAGCTCGTCTCGCCATCGAATGAGAGAAACGTCCCCGCCGACCCCGCAACGCGCGGGCTGCGCTGGCTACCCGAGCTCGTCGGGGCCGTCGGCATGGGCCGAGTGGGGGAGGGGGTTGCGGCCAGAGGATCTAGAGCAAGGCCGATTGGTGAATGGGAATGGATAATGTGGGGGGAAAGAGAATGGAAAAATAAGGAAAGGGAACAAAAAAATATTAAGGAAAAATAATATAAAGGGAATTAGAAAATAGAAATTAAAAGTCCTCGACAAGTACCACTGCAGGTAGCATCGTCGTGGGGTTGTTGCTCAAAGCGACGACTAGAACACTCATCGACCCGTGAGCCCAAGCCTAGATGTAAGGCTCCACCTTAGCCACCCACTAGGCCACATGGGTGAGCCCTTCCACCACCACCTATCACACATGCAGTGAATTAGTCGATATTTGATATTACGTCAGGTAACTTAAACACTTGTGCAAGATAGCAAGCGTGCTGTGAACGATTGGCAGAGGCAACTGAAGTTCCCCTCAAGTAACTGCGCTGAAAAATAAGCTCTGCTGCGTGAAGCCTCACACAAAAAAATGAAATCGGTGTTAGTGCAATTAACATTATTAATAAATATTATTAGATTAATAGTCGAGTAACAGTGTATCGTGTAACGTGTTCAGGATCGACAGCTAGTGTAACGACATTAGAGCTAGTGTAACGACATTAGGTGCGCAGCCCACATACACGTACGCTGCCAAGGTCTATGTATTGTGAATAGCTGAGTGGTACGACGGTGCTAGCTATCGACTGCGTGCTAGCTATCGACTGCCTGGTCGAACAGCTTAGTGAGCACGCATGGTGTAGGAGGAGGCGGAGGTTGTGCCATAGCCGGTGCTCCCTGTGCCATAGCTGCAAAACCCAATTTCGGAAAGTATGATAACAATATAAAAAAATAGATAAAAACAACACTACTCTCAAAACACTAGTAGAGAGTGAGGCTTTGGTTCGGGCCTTTAGTCCCGGTTCAACTTTGGAGCCGGGACTAAAGACCTTTCGTCGACGTGGCCCGAAATGGTTTCTGTAGCCGGCCTCCCTTTAGTCCCGACTCGTATTACCAACGGTGACAAAAGGGGAGCTCCCAACGGCTCCATCCGACAATAATTGCCCCCGGTCTTTAGTCCCGGGTGGTGTTACGAGCCGAGACTAAAGGGTACCCCTTTAGCTCGGTTCGTAACACGACCCGAGACAAAAGCATTAGTCCCGGCTGGTGTTACGAGCCGGTACCCTTTAGTCTCGGCTCGTAACACCAGCCGAGGCTAATGGCCGGCATCCATATAAGCACCGTACCTCCTTCTTCCTCCTACCACCCGAGCCATTCACCGTACCAGTCACCCGCGAGCTTAAGCTCCTCTCCTCCATGGCGACTCAAGCCTAGGGTGATGTTGCAATTTTTTTCTTCATTAGTTTGTGAAGATTTCTCTCCTCCAAAGTGTTGTCAAGGTTGAAATCTTCATCTTCCCTTCATTTGTTGTGATTAAATTTTGTTTTATGATTTAGAGAAGGAGAAAATAGAAATGTTAATTTTTAGCTAGGTAGGAGGAGCTTAAATTAATTGGAGAGATGAGATTTTGTATATACATGTGAAAATATAGTTAGGATGGTACTTGCATTGTTCTTGCTTTCATTAAATTTGTATTAATAAGCATTCTCTTATTTTCTTGTTTTTTTCATAATATTGATTTTTTCTTGTACATATATATAGTTTATAAAATATATGCTCATAAAGGTAAATGTACAGAAAATGTACTAGGTATTTCCATTCTTTCATCATTTAGAAATGATTTTATTCTAGGTAGCTACAGGAGGAAATAGAAGATTAAATTCTTTTGTTAAGTATGTTTTTTATATTGAATAAATGTAAGCATTCTCTTATTTTCTTATTTTCATAAATTTGAATTTTACTTGTACATATAGTTTATAAAATATATGCTCATAAAGAAAATAATAGACATACAGAAAATCTACTAGGTATGTATTTCCATTCTTTCATTGTTTAGAAATACTTTTATTTCTAGGTAGCTATATGAGAAAATAGAAGATTAAATTCTTTTATTAAGTATTTTTTATTTTTATATACAATAAATGTAAGCATTTTGTTTTTTTCTTGTTTTTGATACACAGCCTCACGTCCTAATTAGGTACAATCTAACATCACGGGCTACGTGGGGACTGCCTGCAACTCCGTGATGTTGGACTGTATCCAGATAGGAGGTGTAGGGCATGTGTAGTGCTGTAAGTGGGAGAGCTAGGTGTATATGACGGTGAGGTGAGACTGTTGTAGTTTTCGGAGCATCTAGGTCTTTTGAGCCACTGGTTCGTAAAGGTTATGTACAATAATAATAGTGTTGAATTCTATCCCCTTTTGTTTTTCTATTTATGCATATATTGAATCCAATCTATATATATGCAGGTATGTGTACATATCGTTTATAAAATATAGTGTTGAATTCTATAGTTCCTTTTATTTCTAGGTTTATATAGGAGAAATAGAAGATTAAATGATTTTATTAAGTATTTTTTATTTTTATATACAATAAATGTAAGCAATTGCTTTTTTTCTTGTTTTTGATACACAACCCCACGTCCTAATTGTTACAGTCTAACATCACGAGCTAGGTGGGGACTGCCTGCAGCTCCGTGATGTTGGTCTGTATTTAGATAGGAGGTAGGGCATGTGTAGTACTGTAAGTTGGAGAGCCAGGTGTATATGACGGTGAGGTGAGATTGTTGTAGTTCCCGGAGTATCTGAGTCTTCTGAGTCGTGGGTTTGTAAAGGTTATGTACAGTAATAATAGTGTTGAATTATATCCCTTTTGTTTTTCTATTTATGCATATATTGAGTCCAATCTATAATTTATGCGGGTACTACGTCTTTGAGCACATACAACATTACAGTGGCAACACGGGTGATGATAGTGTAAGTAAAATAAACCTATCAATAATACATCATTTTATCTTTTTTTTATAATCACTTGGTGTATTATCTCAACCTATTTGCAAATTACAGAGGATTATAAAAAGGAACACACTCATTGAGAAGGATCGTCTCTTGGCAATTAAAGAAGCTCTCATGGGATTACTCATGGAAGAGGTGGTTAATCCACAAGGAAAACATTATTATGAAAGCCATCCAATTGACCGACTGTTAACCCCCGAGGAAAACATTATTATGAAAGCCATCCAATTGAGACTCACCGAAAATAATTGAACCGAATGATATTTTGATGTATATATACTATATGGGGTTTTGATTTATATATACTAGTTTAAGAAAACACTATTTATTTTCATGTGTATAATTTATTAGGTGTATATACATTTATAAGTTTATATATGTAGACATATAGGGGTTAATTTTTATATAAGTCTAATCTAAGTGTGTATATGATATATATATAGACAAGTATACGTACATATACGGTTTAGACAACAATTACAACATACAGTCAATCGAAAACAGGAAAAAAAAGAGACGAGACCCTTTAGTCACGGTTTGTATAACTAACCGAGACTAAAGGGGGTGGGCGCTGGCGCTGGCGTGCCCTCCCTTTAGGCTCAGTTCGTATTACGAACCGGGACTAAAGGACCCCTTTAGTCCGGTTGGTTCACCCGAGATTAAAGGGGGGCCTTTTGTCTCTCGACGGTTAGTCCGGTTGGACTTGATAGACCTATACCCTTTACCAACCGGGACTAAAGCCCCTCTCCCTACCAGTGAAAACTACCTAGCTAAATAGGTCTAACTTCAAAAACTCTATTTAAAAAAAGATGGATTTGCGGGCCATCTAAACATTTTTTAGTGAGCTCCTCAAAAGGTGCTTCATATGTCCTTGTTGAGTTGAGAGTAATTACTCACCACTGCCACCCATTACACACAAAAATGATTTGTCTTTCTTCTATTCCCCGTGCGTCACCCACGGCCCACCCTTTGTGACTCCTTTTCTACCGGTGCTGCTCCCTCCCCACAGAGCCACCCTCCTCCCGACGCACAGCGCGACGCTCCCTCCTCCCCACGTCACTCCTCTTCCCCACGACATCGTGTCCTCCTCCCATGCTCCTCTTCCTCTTCTCCCTGCAGACATGTAAAACGTCAAAGCAGGCGTGCGTAGTAGGGACATCAGCAGCCATGCGCTCCCCCTCCTCGCCGTCGTCATCCTCGGGCAGAGGCGGTGTAGAGCAGGGTCGCAGTGGTGGAGCTCCTTCTCGAGCTGCGCCATGGTGAGCTCGATAGCGATGGCGGCAGTGGAGATCCCTCATGTCGTAGACGCCGTGCATGGTGGCCCAGCCCGTCTCTCCTATGCTTTGCACATAGCGGCATGATCTCATCCCCCAAGGAGAAGATCTGGTCGCCGTGGACCGTGCCGCGCGCACACAGCCCTGGAGCACTATCGCCCTCCGAATAGAGCCTCGTTGTCGACACCTAGGGCGCTCACCTCCACCCACTGCAACGACCTAAGGTCCCCTGGAACACGGAAAACTGCACCATGGCCTCACCGGGCAGGAAGAAATGTTGGCGGACCATGAGCATCACGCCACCTCGTAACCTGATGATGTAGCGGACCTCGGCGCTGGTCGAGCGGGGAAGCCAGGTCTAGTACCTCGGCTTCTGGTACCGCGGCATGACGCCGCGGACCATCGTTTGTGTCCTCGACAGCGCGACGGTGGCAAACAGCACGATGAGCTCCAGGTGAAGAACGACGGTGGTGAGAAGAGGAAAAGGGGTGATGGAGAAGAGAGAAGAAGGAAATGAATAGAAGAGAATGACATGTCAGACCATCGTTGAGGGGCATATTATACCTTTCTCAGAGAAGTCTTGTGTTCTTGGAGCTGGAGTTAGGATGTGTGCCAAACGGAAGAGCTACTCCATGATGAAATTGGTGGAGCAGAGTTGGAAAAACTAGAGCCGAGTAGTCCCACACAAGCATTACACTGACCGAGCGTTGCTCCTTGTGGTCATAAATAAGTGAGGCATCGGAGGTGCAAAGTTACCCGTTCTAAACATAAATTTTCATGCTATTGTATTATGAGTTTTTTAACGGGGATATGTTTTATGTACTAAATTTAGATGTTTGATGCTATAATTGCTCCATCTGAATTTGCGCACAAAAAATGCCCCAGTTTGAAATGTATTTTTGTTGAAGTTTAATTAACTTCGCTACAGTGTCTGTGATGATGTGTTTTGGAGATCTTATGAAGGAGTAGAGCACGCACTTGACACATGAGGGGGAAAATAGCATCCATTGGTAGAGCCCTGGCCTTTAATCTCGGTTGGTAAGAGCCATAAGGCTCTAAAGTCAAACCGGAATTAATGGTGACAGACAAAATGCCCCTCTTTTAGTCTTGGGTAAACAATAGTCCAGGTTGGTATTAACAATCGAGACTAAAGGGGAGGCACGCCAACACCTGCACCCACCCCCTTTAGTCTCGGTTGGTAATACCAACTTGGACTAAAGGGTCTCTGTCTCTTTTTTTACAATTAGAGCATATATTCTAATTGTTGTCTCACGTGTATATGTACGTATACAGATATATTTTTCACTAAATATGCATGTATACGTGTCTATATACTATATACCTACTTATATATATATATAAACTTGTATATATATACACATTATTTATATAAATCAAAATAGATAGTATTTTCTAAAACTAGTATATATACATCAAAATATTGTTCAATTCAAATTTCTAGTCTCAACTTTTAGTGGAGGTGAGTTAGTCAATTGGATGGTTATCATAATAATATTTTCCTTTTGGATCAACCACCTCGTCCACGAGGAATCCGATGAGAGCTTCTTGCTGCCGAGAGACGATCCTTCTCAATGAGTGTCCCCTTTTATATCCTCTGTAATATGAAAATATGTTAATATATTACACCCAAAGCGGTTAAAAAATATATTATTAATAAGTTTATTTTGCTTACACTATAATTTGTCCAGTTTGTAGAGAAACTATGTATGTGCTCACAGACGTAATACCCACATAAATTATTTCCTTGTTCTTATTTTAAACACTAAAGTGGAGAGGAGAATAGATTATGAAATACTAGTGTTATACAATTTAAATTTTCTCAATCTGAAGTTGTTCTTTAGGTAATGTATCGAAAAATCAGTAAAGAATTTAATTGTTGGTTTAAATGGTCCTCAGGTCTCTACAGTGAATTTTTCCAAGCTCTGAGGAAAAATATTAGAAGATAGAGTGTTAGTAAAAGAAAACTATATTGTCTTACTGAAAACGTCTTAGATAGAATTATTACTCTTGAAATAGATCTTGAAGATATTGGTATTGTGAGGGGTCTTTTCTCAAAGAATCAAACACCATGATGTTGCTGTTGTCGACCATGATTCCCATAAGAATCCAGTGGAAACTGTATGCATGCTCATAAAAATTAGAATGGACTAAATAGAATTACAAGGATAAATAGATGACAATTGCACTTAATTGAATTGTAAGGTAGTACTATAAAATTCTTGTAATGAAACTCAGACAAGGTCCAAATTGTGTCGATTGTTGTTTTTGGTTGGTTTCAGACCTCATGTTGGTTAGCTTTTGATGGGTCCATGAAACCGACTCTTTCTAACCCTTCTTCGCATCGCAGTAAGTTGCAAGCTACAGAAAATGAAAGACAATGTTAATTAGTATATTCGCAGGCGTAATAAATTTATTAATAAACATATGAAAATATGCCACTTACAAACACCAAGCCATCGTAGATCGGTATTCAAGGCGTCTAGTTGGTAAACTTCATAAATATCTTTGAATTGCAGTCAGACCACCTTCTCGCTTACAAGGGCAAATCTTCAGGTCTCATGAGCATACCAAACATCTCCAAGCCTCCTAGTAACTTCTTCATGTACCATTCATGAAATGCGCGCATCTTAATTGGGAGCTTCTTTACCAATTTTGGCCTGACTAAAGGTTTTCCAAGATCAAAGTGCCATCCATGTACGAAATTTTATCCGCTGGTAAGTCTTGAAGGCTGAGAATAGCACCAACAGGCAGCCCTTCAACAAAACTAATGACATGAGCCAGATCTTCTCTAGGCATATTTGCAAGAGCTGCTTGTTCATCTGCATTGAGACCCGACGCTAAGTCTGATGGATTGCTCATCGATGCATCTGTTTTCTGCTCCTTCATCTTGTTTGTGCTAGTTGCCGAAATCGATGTAGGTATTTGCTCAATGTAATTATTTGGTGACCCTCATTGTCTAATCTTTTGATAAGACTTGGCCACCGAACGGTCATAGTCTGTTTTCAACTCTACCCTTCTCTTGCTTTCTTCCTTATCGCGTATAAAAGCCTTGAGTCTCTACGGACAACCTTCATTTTTTTCTCGTCGAGCCGGCTCTGTCATAATTATTCATGCACATTGACGAACCAATCCTTAACTTGTTGATTTTAAATCACATCTATTTCTTCTTCTGTCATCTCCCCTGGTGGCTTCCTTGGCTCGGGCATTTTCTTCGTTGGTTGTTTTTCTTTGGTGGTTGCACTGACTTGCAAGATTGTGCTCGGAACCTCTGTGGCGCGTGCTTTGTGGTCGGTTGTTGCTGACGTGATTTGGGAGGGATGTCATCATCGTGATCACTGGAGCTCGCTTCTCATAGATTGAATGGTTCTTGCGGAGACGGTGAGTGTGGTGATCTTGAAGGTAGTGATGACAGCCCCAAAGATGATGCTGGATGCACCGGGAATCTCTCAGAGGGAGTGATCCCTCATCTACAGGGATTATGATGTAATGTTTGGGCCATAATATGATATTGAGAAGTGCATCATTAAGTGTCTTTTCCCCCTCACCTTCTGAGATCTCTAGCTAATTATGGTTGATAGTCGTAGTTGTAGGTGTCGAACTAATAATTTTGTTAATAAAAATCACTACACATATCTATGAATATATATACACACACAAACATACACAAAGAATTATAAGTATATAAGATTTCTAAATTTCCTATATATTTATCCCTATAATTTTAAAAGTTTCTGTGGATATCAATGATTTCTACATTTTCTATGCCTATCTAAGTAATTATTATAACTATACATAAATCCATTTCAATTAATAAACTAAAATTAAATAATTTAAAAGCTTGTTGAGGCAAGTATTACACAGGTTTATGTCAACAAGCCAAAACCCCAACGTTGGTCGGCGGTCGAATGGGGATAGGGCCCCGGGAAGCGGCAGCGGCAGCAGTGGCAGCACAGCGTACCGGTCAGGTCGGCTAGGGAGGGCACCGCTCCATCAGGGATGGCAGCCAGCCGGGAGGGCATGCATCATCGCCTTGGTCAGGGGGGGTGTCGCATGGCAGGGAGGGCGGTGCATCGGGGAGGGACGGTGCGTCAGGGAAGGCCGGGGCGGTGCGTCGGGGAGGGTTGCGGCGGCGCACGCCGGGGGGGGGGAGTGCGCGTGGCGGGCGCCACGTCGGGGAGGGGCGTGGCGGGGAGGGGCACGTCGGGGCCGGGCGCGTATCGGGGAGGAGGGACGGCGCACGGCGGGGCAATGACGGAGACGACAAGAGATGGCGGATTTGGGCGAAATGCGGCTAAGTTCCAATCTGGAAGGCGATGCGCCTTATACACACCCCCTTTAGTCTCGGGTCATAATACGATCCGAGGCTAAAGACCCTTTAGTCCTGGGTGGTGTTAGGACCCGAGACTAAAGGGGGGCCTTTCGTCTCGGGTGGTTACCTGGGACTAAAGGGAAGTTTCGCGTGGGAGCCCCCCCAAAAGTCAAATTTTCGCCCTTTAGTCCTGGGTGATGTTACCACTCGAGACAAAAAGGCCCTCCTTTAGTCTCGTTTCATAGCACCGCCCGAGACTAAATTGCAATTTTGTGCGGGAAGTTAATATTTCTCTTTTCCTTCCTCATTTTTCTCATTATTTTTGTTTGCAACATTTAAAAAAATTGTAAGTTTAAATATTTGTGCCATGCAAATTATATTAAGTTAAGAATAAAAAATATCTACTTTTAATGCATATATTAATTTAAGAGTTGAAACAATTACTTCTATTTTTTGTTTACAATCCTCATGTTCCAAAATTTTTAGGAAAATATGGTAACTTTATTTGAAATAACTTTAAAAGTCTCAATTGAGTTGGTTTATGCATCATTAATTGAATCGACTGATAAATGACCTTGTGGCAAAGTTTGACACCATTCCAGATCTTTTCAGGTGTGGACACAGGTCAACGTTTAATTACCGGGTGATTTTGCGTGCAACATAAATTGAAAAATTACTAAACCAACTCAGAAAAATCTCAAACTTGGTGAGTCCTTCCCACGGGGCATCTGAAAGCCTTAGAAAAAGTTTGAGACCAATACGCACTGCAAAGCGCTTGGTCTTCTGAATCCCTCAGAACCTAAGTGTACACACTTGGTTTGGTGAAAGGTTTTATATACCTTTGTGAAGCACGTGGACTACGTATATAGCGAAATGACTTGAAATGTTTTTGTTGTCAACCCAAAATAAGATCCTAGACAGATCTTAGATTTTTCTGATAATTAAATGTATTATTATATTTTTTTGGGTGATGTGTGAGACAAATTATGGTCAATTACACACATAAAACACTAGAACTATGCATCGGCCTCCACAAAATTTGTCTCCTAAGTCACAAGAGATCTTATGTCAAAGTTTGACACCATTCCGGATCTTTTCAGGGTGGACTCAAGTCAATGTTTAATTACTGGGTGATGTCGCATGGAAAATCAATTGAATTAAAAAACGTACTAAACCAACTAAGAAAAATCTCAAACTTGGTGAGTCCTTCCCACGGGGCATCTGAAAAACCTTAGAAAAAGTTTGAGACCAATACGACACTGCAAAGCGCATGGTCAATTATACACTGAAAACACAAGAATTTTGCGTCAACATCCACCAAGATTTCTGCAAAGCGCATGGTCTTCTGAATCCCTCAGACCGCATGCCATCGACATACTCCTTGCTTATTCTTCTGTCGGTGTCCATCCATTACCAGTACATCTACATCATATTAAGTGAAAAAACTTTATTATTTTTTACAAAATAATAAACTTGCTTCCTGAATATGATGGTGATTTGAAGACAATACGTGAATTCATAGATGTGTTTGAAGTAGTGGTTTAACAGCAATAACCTGACATAGCGTACGTAACCTCCAATGTCAATAGAGCAAGTTGTTCAAGTAAGATGTCAACATTCTCTCTCTCACTCTCTGAAAAAGGTGTCAAAGAGCTATTGTATATGCTGAAGCTAACCTCGTGAGAGGTGTCACTGAAAACATTATTCTTGGACAGCTTGCTCCTATCGGCACTGGAGGTAGTGCACTATATGTCTGAACACATAAGAGATACATTCATATAACATTATATAAAAAATAAAGTAGCTAATTAACAATTAATAAGTTCATAAAGGTTCACATAGCTAGCTAATTCATCCAAGCTCGTATAATAGGGTACGACACAAAGCCTAATCCATGCATGCATAATGTTACCGAGGACCTGGACCTAATCCAGCACGTGCTTGTAGATATGAAATACGGCTAATGTATGCAATCATCCAGCCTAAAACTCCTTCAAAATAAGCTATAGCGCGTACGAGTGTGTTGATGGTTGAAACATGTGTCGTGTTTTGATCCACAAGCGTACGGATCACGTGTTGCACTTCTTCACTCGGGGGTGACCCAACATATCGAACCGTGGATCAGAAGCAAACTATCTAGGGTTCTCCATCTAACCTACCAGTCTAACCCTACATGAAGCATTGATTACATAGAGATCATACATTCATGAAAGGATGTATGGATTACATCCACCTAGCCATAAAGGTAAACAACCAAAGGTAACCCTAGCCTATCTTCTTATTGCCGCTCCGGCCAAGGTGACAAACCAATCTAAACTCCTACCATGATAAAGAGTCGTCTCTAAGAACTTTCCCATGGACGCCCTTTGTAACACCTTAGGTGTTTAATTACCAATAATTAGTGCTAATCATCCCTTAATCGAGTCAACACTCATTAGTGGTCAAACCCGAGTCAAACACCGGTCAAATTCCCTAATGTCCATACCAATTTCTAGAACCTTTGGCGCATTCTCCAAATTTCGCCTAAATACTTCAAAATCGGCCAATATAAAAGTTGTTCGTCTTTTCGAGGACACAACTTTCCCAATTGGCGGCGTTTCAAATTTTGAAGTATTGGAGCTCAAAAACTCGTCAACGGCCAAATGAATAGTGATTTGAGCCGTGCAAATGCTGATTTTCACGACGCGTTCCCAACCAAACCAGTCACTAAAACATATGTTGGCCTTTGAAAATATTGTAGAGGGATGTCTCATCTACAACTTTCGTATCTAGCGTTTTTGTCGCACAGTTCAAAATTTCGAGCAACTCACGGTCAAATCGGCGTTGACCGGAGGCTTTCAAGGCTAACCGCGCCCGGGCGCTCTGGAGCACCAGTGCGCGTCGCACGCGTGTTCAGCGCGCCGCCACACGGCTGTCTGCAACGCCTCGGCGTCCGGTCTCCCCACTGGCGCACGCCTCGAGCCGTGGTCTCACGCACGCACCCCAAGGTTTCGGACCCCCTAGACACTCCTCTGCCCTCGCGACACGTGCCGTGCGTGGCGCCGGCCCCTACCGTGCTCTCCGCCGGCCATGCTGCCGTAGCCAGGCCCCCCTGCCTCGGTCATGGTGCCTCCGGGGCCCCTCCTCGTGTAGTTGGCTCATTGCGTCGAAGCTCAGTGCCTCAGCCGCTATAAAGGAGGCCGAGCTCCCCCCCCCCCCCGTGCCACCGTCGCCGCCGCCCGCCTTGGACACCGTCGCCACCGAGCTTCCCTCCTGTTCACTCCCGCAGCCAAGTGACGCCCCTAGCCCCTTCCTCCTGCACCACTCGAGCTCCTTGTGCTGCTTGTGCCCCAATCGCGCCGCTCCCCTCGCCGGAGCAGTGGCTTCAGCGGCCGCCGCCACCTACCGCCGCTGCACGCCGTCACCAGCGACCCCTCTGCCCCAACCGAGCCCGCAAATCAGTCGCATGTGAGCCCCTCGGCCTCCCCCACCTCTTCCCTAGCCCAGAACGTCGGCGAGTTGCCGGAATTTTGGCTGGAACCGCCGCCGACCATTGCCATGGGCCACATTGCGAGCCATTCAATCTTTCCAGGGTCTTATTCGTAAACCAAGGGCCTATCTGTAATGGAAAGAAAAATCTCATGGACCTTAGGGTAAAACTAAATCTCAAATAGTAATTGGTTTTGGCTGAAACTTAGAAAATTCGTACAAAATCAAAGAAATGTTAGACAAATTCAAACTCAATTTTGTTGGACTCCTGGTGAAAAACACTACAACTTTTGAAAAGCATGACCATAGTTTTTCTTTATAGTTTTTGCGTGAAAAATAGAAAATGGAAAAACCAAGATCTATTGTATCTCAAAATCTACAAGTGCTATGTAGCTGAATTTTGGATATGTTTATGTCATGCCAAGCTCCAATATCAAACATTGCACAAAGTTATGTTGTAAATCTTTTATTATGAATTGTTTTGTTTTTATACAGAATCTGTATAAATTATTTTTGTAGCTAACAATAAATATCTTTTTGTACTCAACTTCTAGATATAACCTTTTTATGCATAAACACACCTCTGGTGAATTAACCATGATTATATGTTTATCAGAAACATTTATTCTTGGAATATGCCTAATTTGCTTTGTAAATGCATAACTCAAAATCTATAGTAGCTCTAGGTGTATATGTTTCTTGCCTAGCTTAGTTTTGGACCAGAGGCCATGTGTGAGGAAGTTGGAATCATTTTGTTGATTTATTATTTTTGTATGCATTTCTCTTGTTTTGGAAGCTAGTTTTTGTTATTTTTGATATATTTAATTTTATAGCTTTCCTAAGTGTGCATGTGTGTGCAGTGGCTTTGTATAGGTTTGTAGTGCTTAATAACATACCTCACTAAATTTTATTAATTTATTTTATGAATAAAAGAAATAGAGGTCATTAAACCTTAATATTAAATTAAATGAGAAAAACATCAACTACACATCTAAAGACTGTGTGTGATGTAAATCATTATAAAAGGCTTAAGACCAACCCCTTGCTGTTTGTGAGTTTAAATTAAATTATTTGCATAAATATATACACAATCACTATCAAAAAGAACAAATATTAAAGCACCGCAAGAAATTACTTTAATAGAAAGATTATACCAAATTTGGGTTTGTCAAGGTGAATATGGCCAACTATACTCTTCATGGTGGTCATATGTTATTTGGTAATTAATTAAATTGGAAACTGTTAATTAAATCTTGCATTTGCATCCTTGTGTAGATCTTCCCGACGGTAGTCGTACGCCTGTGCCACGGAGGAGCTGACGGAGACGTACACTACGTCGCGGTAGAGCAAGACCTGGACTAAAGTCAAGAAGGGCCCAAGGCTAACTTTGCCAGCGAAGGCAAGCCCCGGATCATTAACCCCGTCTTTTAAAGTTATGCAATTACCTTTGTTATGTTTGTGCATTACATTTCAGGACTTGAATTGAAACCTTAGTTGCATGATCCCTAGGCACCTATGCTCTTATACTAGTATGCTAGGTCGATAGCTGCGATGCTATAGGACCCGGTAGAAGTCGAGTGATGTTCGTCACTCGCGAGAATAGGTTCTTATGTTGGAATCATAATATCTTTATAAACGGATTGCTCATGTGGTAAGAGCATGGGATTTGGGCTCCGGTCTAGTGGCTTTCGGAGGCTAAGCTTTTGAACGTACTAAGCACTTGTCGGGAATGGGGCCGGTAAACCTAGTACCTGATGGACACGGCAAGGGAACTTTTCCCTACTACCCCTAGGACACCTTGTGTGTCCCCCTGCCTGCAACAATGGGGTACCTGTGCGAATCCGGGCGATCCAGCGTGACATTCCAGTAAGCCCTATACCGAGGACCGTAGGTCTGATCCTCACCCAGAGAAAGATTGGAACCGTGTGGTCGGTGTATACCCCGTCTCGTTTTGTTGTAGTTCTTGGGGTATGCACCCTTTGTGTGTTTAAGTTTACCTTGCAAGGTTATAAATCAATCGATTGTCGGTCTCTCACCGTTATTGGAGACTGCTTAATCAACTGGCCATGATATTCCTTATTGATGGAACATTGTGAATATTACTTCTTGAATTAATTGTTTGTGCAATACTTGATTGAATTAGTTGGCACACTTAGAAATGGTAATCAACTAGAAATTATGCTAAAGTATTGAAAGTAAGGACATACTCTTATTGCTTTTCAGCAAAAGAACTCCACCAGCCAAAAGCCTCTCATGTCTAGAGTTTGGTGATGTAGTTATTACCCAACCGGTTAAGTCTTGATGAGCATTAGTATACTCAGCCTTGCTTCAAAAATGTTGTTGCAGTTGTTGATTGGCTTGGTGAGATTCCACTCGACTGAGAGCTGGAATGGGTGGATGACGACGAGTGATGGCATCACGGATGGCCTCCTGTGATGTTTATCGAGTCGCTAGTTTATTTTATTCTGTTGTTTTTGAACTCTGAACCTTTACTTATCATGTCATGAAAAATGGTTTGTAATAATGAAACCCTTCGAGGCAGATTTGAGATTAATTCGTGTTTGTACTATGGACTCGCCTTCTCGTGAGTTCTAATGCATATTTGTCAATCCTTTGTTGCTATGTAAGTGATTTCACCGGGCGTTAACCCGGCAACTAACGACAGGATGATACTCTATTATTGCTTAATGACCAAAGTGGATTGGTTTGGGAGATAATATGGTATTTTCCTGGGCGAATTGTCACAGCTGGTATCAGAGTGATTGTATGCACCAGAGTTTAATTAACAACCTTAATCACTTGTTCTTGAATAAAATTTGCCAAGATTGTTTGGATTTGCAAAATACGCTGGTCCGTTAAGGATGGAATAGACCGGGAGGCCTTAGAAAGAACTTTTGGGTTCTTTCAGGTGGCTTAAAAATCTATGGTTTATTTTTCTAACTTCCAGCACATCTTTTTCTTGTCAAAACTTGCACAACCATACTAGTTCTTCACGTTTTGCTATACGTGGTGGTACTGCATGGAAGTCATGTGAGGGATGGATGAGACCTAATCCAAAGGGAACCCACCGTCGCGTCTCTATCTTGCCACGTTTTCCCATACGTGGACATTACGCATGGTGAATATGCGAGGCAAGGAGGCACTCCATTCAAAAGGAGAGTGTCTGAGGTTGGACGCTGTCCATGCAGTAATAAACATATGAGTGTCGTTTCTACAGTGAACGGTAATGTATGTGAACGCTTTTGTGAGTGCTGGCACAAAAGGTTTGATATGTTCTGTGATCTTCTGCAGGTACACTAACCATGTTTCTTAAGTCGCTAAGTGAGTGCCGATAGCCTCGACTAGTTATTATAGGGAGAGACATAATTGTTGCCTTGCCACCGGCACTAACTTTGATTTTTGGCTTAATTTCTTAGTGAGGACGAATAGGTCGTTCTTGCATCATGATAAAGACCCGTTAAATGTTAAAAAGATCACATGTGTTGTTTTCCTTAAGTAGTGATATAGTAACAACAATAACAATCTTTAAATCGAGTCTAAAGTGTTGTTGTTGGACCGTCTAGTTGACCCTGTGGTCGTGACCTTCTCTCGGAACCGTTCTGCAGAATTTTCCTTATAGGTGATCTATACCCGAGTGCTCCATATCTATCCAAATTTTTGCTGAGAAATCTTTCTTTGATCATAGGTTTCAGATCTGAAGCTATGCTCAGATAGTATACCTAGGTCTTGTCGTTTTCCGGATCATGTCACTCCGTATCTTGCACCTTTGAACCTTGGTCCTACCTAACCTAGCTCAACCCTTGAATGCCAAGTTTTGTCTCACGAATTGACCAAGTTGCCAGAAAAATTGAAAATTTTGGGAACTTTGGTTTTTGCATTTTGAAATTCTCATTTTGATGCAGTGCGACTATCTCGAGTCTGAGTATTTGGTCAATTTGAGTTTTTATCGTACATGTTCTACTTGTTGAACAAGCTTACGAATATGTGACTAATGAAAACTCAAAATTTCCAGATGGTGGGCCCGACACGCATCACTCCGAAAGGTTTCGGTGATTCCAGTGGCCGCAACCAGCCGCCACCACCACCGGTGTGACAACCCCACCCGAGATAATTCTGTACTATCGCCTAAACCACTCCATTTGGTCATTAAGCGATAATAAAGAAGCATCCCGTTGAGTGTTGTCGGGTTAACACCCGGTAAATCACTTGACATCACAGAGAGGATCGAACGTATGCATTAAAACTCCCACGAAGGAGAGTCCAGAGTGCCTTACAAATTAAACTATCACATCCCCGTAGGGTTCATTATTACAAACATAGTTCTTTGACATGAAAGTAAATGGTTCAAAGTTTATTGAAAACAGCGAAAGATAACTAAATGATACGATCACATCATAGGAGGCCTGTCTATGATGCAATCACTCTTCCTCATCCACCCATTCCAGCTCCCAGCCGGGTGGAAGTTCTCCGGGCCACACATCAGATGCATTACCTGGAACAACATTTATAAAGCAAGGCTGAGTATACTAATACTCAGCAAGACTTACCCGTCTAAAAGAAAGACTTTACCTCTAATCATGCATGGCTTTTGGCTAGTGGGTTTGGTTGCCAAAAAGCTGCTAAGTAGTGAATCCTTACTTTCCTTATTTTAGCACATGTTCTAGTTGAGTAATCATTACTAGATAAGCAACTATTACAACCAAAGTTGTACCAACAATTAATCAAAGTAATAATCTTCACAAAGTTCAATCATAAAGGGATATCATGGCCAGTCGGGTAAGTAGTCTCAGATGACGGTGAGAGGCCGACAATCGATTGATTCATAACCTTGCAAGGTGGACCTAAACACACGGGAGGTGCCCTCACTAAGAGTTCACCAACCAGGCGGTTCCCGTCATTCTTCGGTTTGGGGATAATAGTTCACAGTCTTAAGTACAAGGTTTATCTGGGCTACGCCACTAAGGTCACCCAGCCTCACGCATGCACTCGGGTAGAAAGCCCGGGGCCGCAACCCTAAGAGTAGTGATAGTAAAACCCTGTATCGCATCATTTAGGTACTAGGCTTACCGTGCCCATTTCCGACAAGTGTTTAGTACTTTCAAACACTTAACCAATGAAGCCATTGGACCGGAGCCCAAATCCCATGCTCTTACCACATGAGCCATCCATTAATTCATATGGTGATTCCATAAATGAGATCCTATTCTCGCGAGTGACGTACATCACTCGACTTGTACCGGATCCTTAGAGCATAGCAACTAGTGATCTAACATGCTAGTAAAAGATCATAGGTACTTATGGATCATGCAACTAGGGTTTCATTTCAACTCCTGAACGTAAATGCACATACAATAACAAGAAGTAAATTAAGAAGTTTTAAAGAAATACTAGGGTTAATGCATAAACCGGGGCTTGCCTTCGTCAGTACAAGCAGACACACCCACTTCCGGACTTTTGCCCGGGTCTTGCTCTACGATCACGTAGTGCACGTCTCCTCTTGCTCCCTCGTCCTCGCCAGCCGGCACAAGCGTATAGCTACCGTCAGGGACTTCTACACGGGGAATGCAATGCAGTGATTAGGAGGGTAATTAATTTCAATTAATTTAAAAACAGTAGCAAACAGCTGCAAGGAGTATATGGTTGGCCATATTCACCTTAACAAAAGTACTTAAACATTTTTCCTTTTAAAAGAATTATTAAAAAGCCTATTTAGCCTTCCTTTTAAGGTGATTGTGTGCACACCTATTAAAGAAACATTTAATTTAAAAACAAACAGCAAGGAATTCACCTTCCTAGCACCATTTTACTTTTCTTAACACTTCTCCTTAAGTCATGCACTAGAGAGAGTGATTTTCCCTATTTTCCCTTTTCTAGATTATTCTAGTTTGAGCTCTTATGCATAACCAAAACATAACAAACTGATCCAGCAAACCCCCACTGGTCCTACTGACCAGGAAGCACACTTGGACAATAAGAAAAAAGGGTGTTAGCACCATTGAATTTAATACACCAAAATAGGAGCATTCCTATTTAGCATAAAAGGGAATAATGCATAACAAAATAAATAGGACAGAAATGATTACCATCTTTCTCCTACACATACTCTGGTCCAAAACAAGCTTAAAGAACTAACAAACACACACATAGCCCTCATGAAACATGCTACAAATATTTATGATTAAAAACATGCATAAATGAGGAAATAATATTTCTAACAAAGATAAATTCATGGTAAATTCACCAATGATGCATTTTTGTATAATATGATAATAGCCAGAAGTTGGGCTCAAGAATAATTATATTTTGAGCTACAAAAATCATTTGGGCAGATTTATCAATATCACAAGATGATTTATATAAAAAGATCCCTTTAGCAAATTTGTGCAAATTTTGGCACAGAACCTAAACATGCTAGTTATCACAACATATCCAAAATCCAGATCAAGATAATGTGTGGATTTTGCAAAAACACAGATCTAGGTATTTTACATTTACATTTTTCAAGCAAAACCTAAAACTCAAAAGTATATACATATTTTGAGAAAGTTGTAGTTCTAGTCAGAGAGAGCACAGAAACATTGGTTTTGCAATTTTTGGATTTTTCTACGGTTTTATATGATTTTTCCAAGGTTCAGCACAAGGGGTCAAAGTCTGACTTTTGGTTTTACGAACGGGTCCCTGGATTTCACAGTTAGGCCCTTAGACGGAAAACATCTTCTGCAATTGGGTCCCTGGGCGCGGCCGGCGGCGGCGGGATCGCGGAACGGCGGGAAGGTTGGCGGGGAAAGTGGCCGGGGATGATGAGGGACTCACCTAGGGTCGATTTGAGGGGTTGGAGGCGGCGGGAGGTGCTCCGGCGAGTGAGCTCGGCGGTGGCAGGCCATGGCGGCTGTTGGGAGCTTCGCTCCGGCGAGGGTGCGGTCCGACCCGGGCAACAAGCGGCTTGGGCAGCTCTAGTGGCGCGAGAGGAAGGGGTATTGGGGCTTTATAGGTGACAGCACTAGCCGGGAAGGGGAGCTTGCCGTGCGGCCTCCAATGGCGGACGGTGGTTCTGCTCCTACGCGCGAGGGAAGAACCAGTGACCTTTATAGGTGCGGCTCGGCCTTGGCAAGGTGGTTCACAAGTCGGGCAAGAGCCACGTCGTGTCATGTGTGCGGCATGGGCACAGAGAGGCGGCAACGTGCAGCGGCGTACGGCGGTGACGCCGTTGGACGAGCGACGACGGTCAGCCGCGGCGTGGCCGATGCGCGCGCGACACGTGGGGCAAGGAGATGGGCCAGGGATGGCGGTGTGGCGCAAGGGGTCCCACGGCACACGGACCAGCGGGCAAAGGCTAGCCTCGGCGTGCGGGCCCAGTGTCGGCGCGGCCGACGCGCTCTAGAGCGCCAGGAGCCAAAAACAGCTTAGACTGGCACACTTTGACTAAGTTTTTCTCCAAAAAATTGAATTGTAGTGGACAAACATTTGAATACCAAAGTTGTAGATCTCTTGATCCTCTACAACTTTTACAAAGGGTGTAGGGTCCTTTTCTCCACCTTTTTGCACAAATTGCATGCCAAGGTTGCTGTTTTCTGGGCGCCTGTGAATAGTAACTACAAGCGTTGACCAAGCTTTTTCACGCATTTCCACTCCAAATCTCAAATGCCATTCAACATGAAAGTTGTCTTCCTCAACAAAATACACAACTTTTGCATTGGGAGAATTTGAAGTGTTTAGGTGAAATTTGGAGAACGCAGCAAAAGTTCCGGGCGACATAGGAGGGTCAAAGGATGTTTAAGGGGTTTGACTAGGGTTTTGACCCAACCTTGACCATGAGTTGACTAAGGGGTGTCATTAGGGGTTGTCGGTGATGTTTTCGAGGTGATGGCACAGGTTGACCGTCGTTTGACCAAAGTCAACTCAGTTGACCTGCTCATTAGGGTTAATTAACCCGGCTGAAAACCTGGGACGTCACAACCGGACCCGACATCAGTGGCCGGCTGGCCGCTCAAACCGAGATGATGTGCCAGATTCTCCTATACATGCAGCAGCAATCACAACAACAGCAGCCCCATGGGAATCGAAGTAATGCCCAAGGTCAAGTGACCAAGTACAAGCACTTTCTGGATATGAATCCACCGCAGTTCACTAAAGCGGAAGAACCCCTTGATGCTAATGCTTGGATTCTGGCCATTGAAGCCATGTTCGTCGTGTTTACCTTGCCATGTTCAGAAGGACACAAGGCTAAATTCGCGGCATTGCAGCTTCGCGGTTCTGCCTTGATGTGGTGGGAACACTACAAATCCATGCAACAGCCTGGGTATGAAATCACTTGGGAAGAATTCAAAACGGCTTTCAGAGACCATCACATTCCTAAAGCACTTACCGATAGGAAAATAAGGGAGTTATTGGCTCTCAAGCAAGGGTCAGACACAGTGTACCGATATGCGCAGAAGTTTAATAACCTCTACCAGTATGGATGATATCATGTGAATACAAATATGAAGAAGATGGAGCTTTTTCGCGAAGGCCTGAATAGTGAATTGTCTGGATGGCTGAATCTAGTACAATTTGACAGCTACCACATGCTAGTGAATAAAGCTATCTCATAAGATGCAATGAAGAGGGCTCAAGACGAGAGGAAAAGAAAGGCTAACTCCATGCCTAATAATGCGCAGCTTCGCAAGTTTCACTTGGTACAGAAGACTCCACCGGACTTCCAGCGAGCTTTACATTCGGGAAGATGGACGAAGCAGTCCCAAGATCGATCTCAAGAGAATGTTAATTTCCCTAAACCCCAACGATAGACCCCGCAGCTTACCGGACCTACACCTCCACCTGTGAGCACTGGGCATCGTTGTGAAAATTGTGGTGACCCAAAACATTTTGCTAGGGAATGCCCGACCCGGAAACAGAGCAAGCCAAAACAGTCAAATCAGGGACTAGGTCCTAAGCCCAACAAACAAGGCAAGAAACAGAAGATCCAATTCCAGAAAGGGAAGCTCAATTTCACGTCTGAGGCTAATATTATAGAAGGAGCACCAGTAATGATGAGCACGTTCTCTATCCGGGACAAGCCGATAAAAATTTTGTTTGATTCTGGTGCCACTAATAGTTTTTTTAATGGAAAGACACGAGAAAAGTTAAGGCTTGAAGACTACTCCATTAATAAGACCTACAAGATAAACACACCAGGGAGTGAAGTTGTTTCTAATCGTATCACCAGAAAGGTACCCTTGGTGACGGATAGCAAGACGATTCATTCAAATCTCATCATCCTAGATTTGGAAGGCATTGGTATTATTCTAGGGATGGACTGGATAAGCAGGCACAATATTATTTTGGATATTTTTGAGCGAATGGAAGAGATCAATTCACCAATTGTTGGGGCCACGACACTATACCTACCTTTTTGAGATGGTGAGAATCCTTGTTCTTATGTGGCAATCACATCTCAGCTGGAAGAAATTCTAGTAGTTTGAGAGTTTGCAGATGTTTTCCCTGATGAATTGTCGGGTATGCCACCCGACAGGGATGTCGAGTTTGTCATCGAGCTTCAGCCTGTCACCGCTCCTATCTCCAAAAGACCTTACCGTATGCCACCCAAAGAATTGGCGGAATTGAAGACCCAACTCCAAGAATTGATTGATAAGGGTTATATTCGCCTGAGTTCTTCACCTTGGGGGTGCCCAGCTCTATTTGTGAAGAAGAAAGATGGTAGCTTGAGGTTATTTGTGGATTACCGACCTCTCAATGCGGTGACAATCAAGAATAAATATCCTTTACCCCGCACCGATGTTCTTTTCGATCAGTTGGCTGGAGCCAAGGTTTTCTCCAATATTAAACTTCGATCGGGGTATCATCAAATAAAGATCAGACCCTGTGATATTCCCAAAACAGCTTTCTCCACCCGATACGGTCTTTATGAGTATCTGGTGATGTCCTTTGGTCTTACCAATGCACCCACTTATTTCATCTATCTCATGAATTTCGTATTCATGACGGAACTGGACAAGTTTGTAGTGGTATTCATTGATGATATTTTAATCTATTTTAAGAACAAAGAAGAACATGCAGAACATCTCCGAATTATTTTGCAATGTTTGCGAGATCACAAGCTTTATGCAGGGTTCTCCAAGTGTGAATTTTTGTTGGATAGTGTGAAATATTTGGGCACACTAATTCCAAGGAAGGCATATCTGTGGATCCTAGCAAAGTACAAGAGGTTATGGATTGGAAACCACCCAAGAGTTTGCATCAAATTCTCAGTTTTCTGGGTTTAGCAGGCTATTATCGTCGTTTCATTCCGGATTTTTCAGGATCGCTAAACCTATGATTAAACTATTAAAGAAGGGAGTCAATTTTGTGTGGAGCAAAGATTGTGAAAAAGCTTTCCACACGTTGAGGCAACATCTGACTACAGCCCTAGTGCTAGTGCAGCCGGATAATTCTAAACCATTTGAAGTCTTTTGTGATGCTTCGGGCACTGGTCTTGGTTGTGTTCTTATGCAAGAGAATCGAGTCATTTCCTATGCTTCACGATCGCTTCGACCCCATGAAGTGAATTACCCGACCCACGATCTTGAGTTAGCAGCGGTTGTTCATACTCTCAAGATTTGGAGGCATTATCTTATGGGGAACCGTTGTAATATCTTCACCGATCACAAGAGTCTTAAGTATATCTTCACCCAATCGTATTTGAATATGAGGCAGAGAAGATGGTTAGAATTGATAAAAGACTATAATCTAGAAGTGCACTATCATCCCAGAAAAGCCAATGTTGTTGCAGATGCTCTTAGCCGTAAGGTTCACTGCAACTGCTTAACTGTGGAATCATATAGTGAGACTTTATGTGAAGACTTGAGGAAACTTCGGTTGGAAATTGTAGAGCAGGGAAATTTGAATGCTATCTCTGCTGAGTCCAATCTATATGACAGAACTGTTTTGGCTCAACTCAATGATGAAGGCGTCCGGCTAATAAAACAAAAATTAGCCGAAGAAGACCCCAATATAGTTGTTTCCGTAAGGATTCAGAAGATGTGGTGTGGTTTGACCAACGTCTTGTAGTTCCTGCTGATCCGAAACTCCAAAAAGAAATTTTCGACGAAGCTCATCTTTCCAAATTCTCTATTCATCCTGGAAGCACCAATATGTATCAAGATTTGAGGAAAAACTTTTGGTGGTCAAACATGAAGGTAGACATAGCAAAATATGTGGCAGAGTGTAATACTTGTCATCGAGTCAAAGCCAGCCATTAGAAATCAGCCGGTGTGCTTCAACCGTTGACCATACCTTTGTGGAAGTGGGATGACATAAGTATGGATTTTATTGTGGGTTTACCCCCGACCGCCAAAGGATTCTATCTGGGTTATAGTGGACCGACTGACCAAGACTGCTTATTTCATTGCAGTGCACACCACTTACTCTGTCCAAGATTATACAGAACTCTATGTCGATCAAATTGTGCGCTTGCACGGGATTCCCAAAACCATTGTTTCTGATCGAGGTACTTAATTTGTGGCTCATTTCTGGGAACAATTGCATGAATCTTTGGGAACCAAATTAATTCATAGTTCAAGTTATCATCCTTAGACCGATGGTCAGACAGAGCGAGTCAATCAAATTGTGGAGGACATGTTGAGAGCAAGCATCATGCATTTTGACAAGAGTTGGGACAAGTGCCTATCTTTGGCAGAATTCTTTTATAATAATAGTTATCAAGCTAGTTTGAAGATGGTACCATTTGAAGCTTCTATGGACAAAGATGCCGAACTCCTTTGAATTGGTCAGAAGACGGAGAGCAAACGCTCTTTGGCCCAGATTTAGTTAAAGACACAGAAGAGAAGGTGAAAGTGATCAAAGAAAACTTGAAGTTAGCTCCAATGAGACAAAAGAGTTATCATGACAAAGGGATAGCACCCCGACACTATGAAGTGGGTGATTACGTATACCTCAAGGTTTCACTGACCAAAGGTGTACAAAGGTTCAGAGTCAAAGGGAAATTAGCCCTATGGTATATCGGCCCATATGAGATCTTTGAGGTATGTGGACCAGTCACTTATCGCATCTGACTTCCGGATCGATTCTCGGCTGTGCACAATGTGTTTCATGTGACACAATTGAAGAAAGGTGTGAAGGTACCCGAGACAGAGGTCATCACGGAAGCGAATGCTTGGATCGAGCCAGATTTTTCAGTTGTTGAGCATCCATTGAGAGTGCTAGATCAAAAAGAAACAAAAACCAGGAGACATAGCGTGAAAGTGTACAAGATACAATGGAGTCACCATACTGAAGAAGAAGCTACTTGGGAGACCGAGCATTTTCTCAACACCAAGTATCCGGGTTTTCTTCAATCGCGAAACAGTAAGAACCATACCTTGCCTTTGTCTTTAATTTCCGAATCTCGGGACGAGATTCTATTTAAGGGGGGTAGGTTGTAACACCTCAGGTGTTTAATTACCAGTAATTAGTGCTAATCACCCTCTTGCTGGAGCAGAGGCTTTAGCGGCTGCCGTCATTGCATGCCGTCACCGGCGACCCCTCTGCCCTAACCGAGCTCGCAAATCAGTCGTGGGTGAGCCCCTTGGCCTCCCCCACCTCTTCCACGGCCCCGAACGCCGGCAAGTCGCCGGAATTTTGGCCGGAACCATCGTCGGCCATGGCCAAGGGCCACATTGCGAGCCATTCAATCTTTCCAGGGTCTTATTCGTAAATCAAGGGCCTATCTGTAATAGAAAGAAACGTCTTAGGGACCTTAGGGTAAAACCGAATCTCAAATAGTAATTAGTTTTGGCTGAAACTTAGAAAATTTGTAGAAAATCAAATAAAAATCAGAAAAATGCAAACTCAATTTTGTTGGACTCCTGGTGAGAAACACTACAACTGTTGTAAGGCATGACCATAGTTTTTCCTGGTAGTTTGTGCACGAAAAATAGAAAATGGAAAAACCTAGATCTGTTGTATCTCAAAATATGCAAGTGCTATGTAGCTGAATTTTGGATATATTGTGTGTTATGTCATGCCTAGCTCTTGTATCAAAAATTATACAAAGTCATGTAGTAAATCTTTTATTATGAATTGTTTTGTGTTTATGCAGAATCTGTCTAAATGATTTTTTAGCTACAAATAACTATCTTTTTGTGCTCAACTTCTGGATATAACCTTTTTATGTATTAACACATCTCTGGTGATTAACCATGATTGTATGTTTAACAGAAATATTTATTCTTGAAATATGCCTAATTTTATTGGTAAATGCATAACTCAAAATCTATAGTAGCTCTAGGTGTATATGTTGCATGCCTAGCTTAGTTTTGGACCAGAGGCCATGTGTGAGAGAGTTGGAATCATTTTGTTGATTAATTATTTTTGTATGCATTTCTCTTGTTTTGGAAGCTAGCTTTTGTTATTTTCAATATATTTTATTAATTTATTCTATGAATAAAAGCAATAGAGGTCATGAAAGCTTAATATTAAATTAAACGAGAAAACCATCAACTACACATCTAAAGACCCTATGTGTGTGACGTAAATCATTATAAAAGGCTTAAGACCAACCCCTTGCTGTTTGTGAGTTTAAATTAATTATTTGCATAAATATGTACATAGTCACTATTGAGAAGAACAAATATTAAAGCACCACAAGAAATTACTTTAATAGAAAGATTATACCAAATGTGGGTTTGTCAAGGTGAATATGGCCAACCATACTCTTCATGGTTGTCATATGTTGTTTGGTAGTTAATTAAATTGGAAACTATTAATTAAATCTTGCATTTGCATCCTCGTGTAGATCTTCCCGATGGTAGACGTACGCCTGTGTCGGAAGGAGGAGACGGAGGAGCTGACGTAGACGTACACTACGTCGTGGTAGAGCAAGACCTGGACTAAAGTCCAAAAGGGCCCAAGGTCAGCCCTGCCAGTGAAGGCAAGCCCCGGATCATTAACCCCGTCTTTTAAAGTTATCCAATAACCTTTGTTATGTTTTTGCATTTACGTTTCAGGACTTGAATTGAAACCTTAGTTGCATGATCCCTAGGCATCTATGCTCTTATACTAGTATGCTCGGTCGATAGCTGCTATGCTATAGGACCCGGTAGAAGTCAAGTGATGTTCGTCACTCGCGAGATTAGGTTCTTATCTTGGAATCATAAGATCTTTATAAACGGATTGCTCATGTGGTAAGAGCATGGGATTTGGGCTCCGGTCCAGTGGCTTTCATAGGCTAAGCTTTTAAACGTACTAAGCACTTGCCGGGAATGGGACCGGTAAACCTAGTACCTGATGGACACGGCAAGGAAACTTTTCCCTACTACCCCTAGGACACCTTGTGTGTCCCCCTGCCTGCAACAGTGGGGTACCTGTGCGAATCTGGGCGATCCGGCGTGACGTTTTAGTAAGCCCTGTACCGAGGACTGTAGGTCTGATCCTAACCCGGAGAAAGATGGGAACCGTCTGGTCGGTGTATACCCTGTCTCATTTTTGTTGTAGTTCTTGGGGTATGCACCCTTTGTGTGTTTAGGTTTACCTTGCAAGGTTATAAATCAATCGATTGTCGGCCTCTCACTGTTATTCAAGACTGCTTAATCAATTGGCCATGATATCCCTCATTGATGGAACATTGTTAATATTACTACTTGAATTAATTGTTTGTGCAATACTTGATTGAATTAGTTGGCACACTTAGAAATGGTAATCAACTAGAAATTGTGCTAAAATATTGAAAGTAAGGACATATTCTTGTTGCTTTTCAACAAAGGAACTCCATCGGCCAAAAGCCTCTCATGTCTAGAGTTTGGTGATGTAGTTATCACCCGACCGGTTAAGTCTTGCTGAGTATTAGTATACTCAGCCTTGCTTTAAAAATGTTGTTGCAGGTGTTGCTTGGCCTGGTGAGATTCCACCCGGCTGGGAGCTGGAATGGGTGGATGACAACGAGTGATGACATCACGGATGGCCTCCTGTGATGTTTATCGAGTCGCTAGTTTATTTTATTCCGTTGTTTTCGAAATCCGAACCTTTACTTATCATGTCATGAAAAATGGTTTGTAATAATGAAACCATTTAGGGCAGATTTGAGATTAATTCGCGTTTGTACTCTAGACTCGCCTTCGCGTGAGTTCTAATGCATATTTGTCGATCCTTTGTTTCTATGAAGTGATTTCACCGGGCGTTAACCCGGCAACTAACAACAGGATGATACCCTATTATTGCTTAATGACCAAAGTAAATTGGTTTAGGTGATAGTACGGTATTTTCCTGGGCGGGTTGTCACACCCTTGCATGCATCGAAGTAGATCAAAGTAAGGAAAAGACATGATTTATATCACCATCGAACGTAGAGTGTACAATTGCCTTGATGAATGCAAGGCATGGCTCCGGAACTCCACCATGTCTTCACCATGCAGGGCCAACCATGGTGGGTAGGGCATGACCTAGGCCATCTCCTAGGAAACTCGAGGACTTGCGGTGGCCGTCGGCTTCCTCTGGCGTGTCTCCTTCGATTATGAGGCTCTCTGGTGAATGGATGCATTGGCCCTTCAGGGTAGGAGCTATTTATCAAACGAGGAGCGTCTAGGACAAAGGGGATGCCGGACCTCCACGAAAAAGGGCTGGGTTGGCCGGCCTGAGCCGACCGTCCTAGGCCCGTTTCAGCCCTAGTTCGCTCCCTGCAGCTTCTCGTCCAATTGTTGATTTGCAACCTTCTGCATGTGGGCTCTTGACGTCGTCTTCTCCACGGTTTAGATAAGGGTACATGTCGCACAAATTCCTGCATCTTCTGTTCAAGTCACTGGAGATATATGGCTTCATGCTTTGGTCCTTGGGTTGTTTGGAGTCATGTTCACTTCGTGTCTTGACTTATGTTGGGCTTCATGATCTGCTCACAAAGTGCTCGATGAACTTTATCCAAAAGTGCTCCTTTAAGCGGTTAAATCCTACGTAAACAACATACTCAAAAAACCACATGCGAGTGCGAACTTGTCATATCAAGGGGGTTAGTACCATTAGTTAGGATATCAAATATGTGTAAATGTTGATGGTAAACTCATAGCTAGGTGTACAAAAATCGACCGTCAACAGAGTGCACTCTCCTCCACTTCCGGAGGATTGTTGCACACAACACTGCAAATATCAAACATTGGAGCCTCGGGTTCTGTTGGTTTGTAAAAAGTTAGAATTGCTTGATTTTTCTAATTTCTATTGAAAAACGGCTCCCCACCATAGTAATCCACCTCAACTCTTTCCACGACTTGATTAAGAATCACACGGAAGCTAATTGAAGCATAGGTAGAACCAGAGAGATACTACACACAATCAAATGATGAGATATAATAACCTTATGAAAGTTAAAAATATATTTGTAACAAAAACAAATTAATTAAGAATGGATAAAAAGGATACATATATTATACCAAATCTTGATGAGCCCTGCAAAGCCTCTCTGTAGTCTGAACCACATTGTCTTCGGTCACCTCGAGTTGCCTCAATTTAAAATCGGAAAGGTCTGGCATGAAGCTCCCGACATTCTGGAGTTGTTGGAGATTCTCCATGGTAGTCCTCTCTCGGTTTAACAGAATAGATGATGTTGAGCCCACTATTGCAATGGGAACCATTGGGCATGGCACGCCTACTGGCAACCACTGATAGTCTACAAATTGAGCAGGTACGGTGAATGAGATACACACTCTTACCGTGTTCTCAACACGCTAAGTTTGCACTATAGGAGGAGTACCAGCCATATCATATCTCCAAGCCATCTAATATTATTGATAACCTACAATAATTATATGTAACTAAAATTATAGATTTCCCATATGAAATGAAAAAAGATCTATGTAAAGCAAACTAATTTCGATTATTATATTACCACGTTGCCTACACGTGTCGGACTAACGATTTGCAAGGTAATCTCAGGGTGAAAGCGCAATCTTGGATGTCGAGGGAACGGATACTCCCAAACACCGCCACTAAGACCTCCACGGCCACCACGACGACGTAGTATGCCACGGCCATGGCCACCAGGGCTGGCCCTATAATTTCAAAGGCCCTCGGGCAAGCAAGAAGATAAGGGCCTGTTGAAATAATTTTAACATCAAAATTATAGTGGATAATAAAAAATAATTTTCATATGTATATCACATAAAACATAACAATAGTATAATAATAAGCAAATAAGTACAAACACTTGTTTTGTTAGCACACAGCAAATACTTTTTAGGCAACATCTGGTATATACAAAATAAGTACATTGAACTATAAATTTATAACTCTAGCACCGTAAACAGCGTATACGACATATACAAAATAAAGAAGAAGAAAATTAGGAAAATATTAACGATCATGGAACGTGTGTTGGTGTGTTGCTTCTTAATGTGACTACGTGCACGTCTGTTGTCCGTCGTCCTTACAGTTGCCGGTTGCCAGGTGTCAAGGACATTGATCAGATCGGGGTCATGCGTCGATAGACATGCATCACACGGAACCTAGATCGGCGTCGTTGTTGTGCGTCCATAGACAGGCATGGTTCCAGGGTTGCGGCGGCAGCACAAAACCAAAACGAAACGTCCAATAGTGCCTGCGCTAGCTCCCCTCGATGATATTTGACTTCCCTACAGCATTTTTGTACGCTTGCACATCATGGGTTTCAAAGGCTTATTATACCAATTAGAAAATTATATATACTAATTACCAACATGTTTTGGGCCCCTAAGCTCCATGGGCCCACGGCGGTCGCCCTGCCTACCCTCCCCTCTGAGTCAGCCCTGACGGCCACCAACGCCACTTGATGACGACATTATTAGCTCATACAATATCCAAATCAAAATAACCCATGTTATTCACGAAAAGAAAGTATGCTTAATTTACACAAGGAAAAAGTTTATTTTTGACCATCCAACTTTTGCCTCAGTTTGGTTTTGGCCATCGAACTTCAAAACTGGATATCTTCGACCATCTAACTTTTAAAACCGTTCACAATTGACCATGGGGCAGTTTTGATGGGTGGTTATAACTTTTATTATTTACAATTTAGTCCTTAAAACTTGAAATGACCATTACTTTTTGCTTGTAGCTCTGATTTAGGTGATTCTTGCGGTCACATGTTCATAACAATGAGATTTATCTTCTAAAATGTTCTTTATACTATTTTATCACTATTTGTTATATTATTCTTATGTTGTTGTGTAAAAATAACAATATAAGAAAAGTAAAAAAACAGTTACAAAATAATATGAACACATTTTGAATAATATGTACAACAATATTAACTTGTAATTTAGTTCATAACAATAATATGTACAACAATATTAACTTGTGATTACAAGAATCACTTAAATTAGAGATACAAGAAAAAATAGTAATCATTTTAAGATCTAAGGACTAAATTGTAAATGAAATGATTAAAAATAGTCCTTGAACCTTAAAATGGTTGCTATTTTTTCTCGTATCTATAATTTAAGTGATTCTTGCGGTCATGCGTTCATAAGGTGAACTTTATCATTTGAAATGTTTCTCATATTATTTTGTAACTATTTGTTTTACATTTCTTATATTATTATTTTCACATAACAACAGAAAAATAATATAACAAATAGTTATCAAGTTGTATAAATACATTCTAAGAGATAAAGCTCACTGTTTTGAACACGTGACCTTAAGGATCACCTAAATCGGAGCTACGAGCAAAAATGAATGATCATTTCCAGTTCTAAGGACTAAATTGTAAATAAAAAAGTTAAAACCACCCATTAAAACCGTCTGATGGCCAATTGTGAACGGTTTTAAGAATTGGATGGTCAAAGATATCCGGTTTTGAAGTTCGATGGCCAAAACTAAACTGAGGAAAAGTTGGATGGTCAAAAATGGACGTTTTCCTTTACTTACACAAATTGAATTCAATATATGCATAAAAAGAAAAATAAAAGGGGATAGAATTCAACACCACTGTTCTTAATATACATAACCTTTATGAACCAACGACTCAGACGACCCTGATGCTACGGGAATACAACAGTCTCACCGCACCATCATATACACCTTGCTCTCCAACTTACAATACTACATCACCAAACTACATCCCTACATCTCTTATCTAGCTACAGTCTACATCACCGAGCTATAGTCCTCACCTAGCCTGTGATGTACAACTGTAGCTTGCTAGGATGTAGGACTGTATATAAAAACAAAAAAATACGAGAATGCTTAAATTTATTCTATATAAAAATAATAATAAATACTTAATAAAAGAACTTAATATTTTAGTTCCTCCTCCTATAGCTACCTAGAAATAAATGAATTCCTAAACAATAAAAGAATGGAAATAGGCAGTACATTTTCTTTGTCTATTATTTTCTTTATGGGTATATTTTTTATAAACTTCGATTTTTTTCTATATGAAAAACAAGAAAAATAAGAGAATGCTTAATAAAATTTTAATGAAAATGCTAGTATCATCCTAACTACATTTTCTAAATCTAAAGTATATATACAAAATCTCATCTCTTACCCCTCCTACCTAGCTAGAAATTAAAATGTCTAGCTTCTCCGTTTCTAAACCATAAAACAAAATGTAATCACAACAAGTGAAGGTAGGATGAAGATTCAAACCTTGCCAACACTTTGGAGGAGAGAAATCTTTATAAATTAATGAAGAAAAAATTTGCAACAACTCCCTAGGCTTGAGTCGCCATGGAGAGGAGGAGCTTGAGCTTGGATCGGTACAGTAAACAATGGCTCGCGCAGGCAGAGGAGGAAGAAGGAGGTACAATATTTATGTGGACGTCGACATTTGTCCCGGGTAGTGTTACCACTCAAGACTAAAGGGTGCCCCTTTAGTCTCGGGTGGTAACACCACCCAGGACTAAAGTTTGACGCCAATCATTGCTACAGGTAGCCGTTGGGAGTCTCCCCTTTTGTCATGGTTGGTAATACCAACCAGGACTAAAGGGGCGGCTCCCGCACCCATTTCGAACCACGTCGACAAAACTGCTTAAGTTTCGGCTCCAAAGTCGAACCGGGACTAAAGGGGCGTACCAAAGTCTCCTTCTCTACTAGTGTACGCTTGTTATGCATGTTCACATGATTGAGCCCTATATTTTGGATGAAAAAACATCAATAATGATTAGACTAATCAGCAATGGGTGAAACTAGGCATTAAATTCGACTTGTCCTATTCCTTAGGATAGTCTCAGTGGGGGTTTCATGGACATTAAATAGACTGCTATGTGAGCACTTTTGATGATGTGGTAGGGTATTAATGAAGAGAGAGCTAAAATGAGTTTAATGAGTATAACACCCTCCATACCTAAACAACTTGTGTCTTGCATGCAACCTAGAAAATAACAATAGATGAAATTATGCATTGAGAGAAATGTGTTTCATTATAGTTTCAAACATTTTTTAGATGATGTCTTACTCTAAGTAATCGTGTTCATGACTTCTCCACTGAGAATGGCCTTAGAATCACAAAGTACGTCAATTGACCGTAGTTCATCGTGTGAGTTTTTTTTAACATGACTATCCAGCAATGGGTAGTTTATTTCACGAGTAATTTGTTGACGCAAAATCTGCACCCTACGCCAAGCACACAGCAAGCCGAACAAGCTAGCTTCACACACGAAAAGATTCCAAGACGTGCCAGTCAATTTTTCCCTGAAAATTAACAAAAGACAAAGTAGTTAAATTCCAAAGCTTGGAACTTGCCGGGTAGTACCAGACAGTTCCATATTTACGGCTATAAAGCCAAGTGAGATGACATATAGCTATAAGAAGCTATCTGCCAACAAACTGGAAACCATTCGAGAGCTTTAAAGTGTGAATGAAAATAGCCGAATAAATGACATAAGCATGACGACAGATCGATCTCTATTTGGATAAAATTGCACGTGCACAAAACCATGACTGATCCTCGCGCATAAATGACATTAAACAATAAATGAAGTAAAGCATGATCATAAACATGTAATAAACAAGCATGCATAGGTCCAAAGCACTAGTCTACTGCATGTCTAGATACTTTGAAACCCGTCAAGCATGACACCAAACAAATCTATCCACCGCATGATACGACTTGTTTGAAATCACACCACCATCCACAAATAGATCTATCCACCGCATGATACGATCTAAATATGGAAGGCTAAAAGCATACAATATTTAAAGCATGACTTATAAACACGTTCTACTCGTGAAAGCATAACCGAATACGGCTGAACAGCCGAATTGGGGTCCATGAAGAAGGAACAAACATTACCAAAGAAGATAAATCTATCAGATTGAATTGAGATCTAATCCACCGGATGACTAGCTCCAAAGACAACCCAAAAACCTGCATCTACCACATGATACCCGGTTCTTTCAAGACTTATACAAGATATGGCAAGCTCGAACCCGCAACACCTAACAACCAAGATCGATTCGGTTTCGGCTATTAGGGAACATGTGATCCACGTGCTGTTTAAGCTATGGGTACGAACTCGAATCGCATAAGGATATCAAAGGAGACAAAGCTGATTCAAACCAATCTAGATTGGGCAAAGAAGTGTTACATGAATTTAAACATAAAGTAAAAACTCAAAGAAACACGGGATAACTTAATGAATCTATTGGATCTTGCCAAAACCCAATAGAGCTGATAACTAGCTTCGAGCCAGATCTTAGCCTACCGCATGGCTCATGATCCAACAAGAAACCCTCTTAAACCAAGCTTGAATCTACCGCATGACACTAAGCATGGTAACAAGACTACTTGCATCAAATCTAAATCCACCGCATGATACTAGACATGATACAAGGTTGCCGGTACTCACGGAGGTCGACAGATCGATGAACCCTCTCGAAGAACTCGACGACACGACAAAGGACTCTAGGGTTTGGCGTAAAGCCGGTTTGTATTGAGAATGTTTCGAATGTTCATTACATACATTCAAGGTCCATATTTATACCCTGTCAGGCATGACCTCGAATGGATTTGATACATAATTTATCTCTAAGTGCGATTGCTTATCCATCCATTCACCTCTTCCGCTCGGGCCACGTCATCACGCAAATCCCACAAAATCAGCGCAACAGTTTCCTTGCCGAATGGAAGCGAATTGCCGACCGCGGACTCTTCTGCCGAATTCATCTGAAGAAAACTTCCTTCTGCTGGACGGATTCTTCACCAAGTTGGACCCACAGGTCAGACTCCTTACCTTACCAAATTTCGGTGTTAACATATGCCCCTTCAATTACGGGATAAAAGTGATTTTATTCTAGAATTGACTCCAGCCACCAACGTCTTGAATCTATTCAACACCTATTCTCTCTCTTCGCAATCCGCCAGAGTCTTAGTCTAGATCCAAACCCTAGATCACTTTTTCCTGAGCTCAAATCCTCAATGGCAAGTCAAAACCAAGCTGCTCAGGTAAATTCCTCCTCCATAAGCTTCATTCGGCACTTAACTTTTCGATTTTTACCTGAGATTTCTTCTCCGCCTTCCCCAGCAGGAGCTTTCCACTGAGCTTCTGATCCGTACTGAGGCCAATTCGACGTCTTATTTCCTCGGCCCTGTGGGAGTTTCTGATCCTCACGAATTCATTGCAGCTGAATCCCAAAAGGTCCCCTTCAAAGCGGCTTTAACTAAGCCTTCACTGTGGTAGGACGCCTTCAAGAACTGGCCCTTGCCCCCAATCGCAGGCTAGAGGAATTGGTATAAAAGGGTCCTTGCGGATAACAGTGTTAAGACCCAAACCTGGGACACCCTCCAGATTGCTCAATGCTTGGAACTTTCTTTGGCCGAGACCCCAAAAAACGAAGACCTCTTGATAGCGGCTTGTCACTTCTGGTCAAATGGCATCAACGCCTTCCTTTTTGGTCACGGCCCAATGTCCCCAACTCTGGCCGATGTATACATGATTACCGGCCTTGATATTTCAGGATCTGTTCACCTTTAATTTGCACTTTGCAGCCCGTGACGCCGAGCTCAACCAGCTGAAAATGCTGGTGGAGCAATTGGCTGATAAGGTGAACGCCCGCGGAGACACACCGGCGGAGCGCCTCGCCGCGGTGGAAAACCGCGTGGACGAGGTGGCTACCCACGGCATCCACCTAGGCACCACCTTGGGCCTGGCCGCCATGGCGACGCACACCGGCGTCGATTACTCCACCAGGTCGTGCGGCTTCCAGGGCGGCGCGCCAGAAGACATCGACGAGATCGAGATCATCTTGGAGCGCCTTGACGGCCACGGCGACGCCATTGCCGAACTCAATCATCCCAAGTCTGTGCTAAACAGACTCTTTGATTAGTTTGTACTAGGGATGTTTGATTATCGGTAATAAATAAGGAACTTTTGATCCCCATGCTTGTACTGCGATGATTCCTTTGTCTTTGCAACTGCGAACTGTGTTTTTCCTTAAACGCATTCGGGACTGCTTGAGCCGAACACGCGAAAACAGATACCCCTTGGCGCAAAACCCGCAGAAAATCCCTGATTCGGTAATCCTGTAAGTACTGTTCAATGAAAACCCTTCGCATTCGGGAGAAAAACCCTGCCGCTTGGTATTCCAATAATGCACGCCAGCCGGTCATCACTCCCAATGCACTCCCTCAGTCAATAAAATAGCCTGCCGAGATGCCCTGCAAATCCACTCGCACACTCATCCATCACTTATCATCTTCTCCCCTGCTCCAGAAAAGAAAACCCCAAAGCCATGGACAAGGGCAAGCAACCCAAGGAGGACAACGCCCCAAAGAAACGCACGATTCGAGAGTGAGTTTCCCTTTGACTTGCTTCTTCCTTTCTCGCGTGATCTTGCGTTTTACCTCCTCTTTGTTTTTTCCTCTTAGCCTTGATCTGCTTCCTGAAGAAATCATTGGGACCGAAGCAGCGCCTGAATACATCTTCTCTGACTCCTCCCTCGAAGCAGAGGACGCCATGCCCGAGCAGAGGATCAACCATCAACTGCGCCGTCGCGTTCGGCACTTGGAGCATGACCTCCGGGACATCACCGCTCGTTGCCAGGCCGAACGCGAACGTCGCATGGCTCTGGAGGCACTAGTAGGAGCTAAACATCTTCAACTTCTTCCTGGCTCCATGCTCACGCTCGGATTTCTGTCCCTAACAACCGTTCCTTTGTCTCAGATGTCTCTGATAGGTACAATAACCTGAAAGCGGCTTGGGACAGCTTGGCGGAGGCGGCAAACCGTGGTCATCCCCACAGCTTCCATGTCACCGTCACGGTGGTCCTGGAACAACTGAAGAGGGAGCAGCTGAAGAAGCAAAGAAAAAAGGATTGAGGCATACTTTCGCTTCTTCCGCCAGGCCTTCTGCTTCCCACCCCCTCGTAGTCCTGATCACCAGGGTTGTTAGATGTAAACCTGCAAGAAGCATTTGTATTGTAGTTTTGTGCTAAGGGCAATACATCCAAGTATTGGCCATTCCCTCTGTTTGGGGATTTTTTGTTCTGAAGGCGGCTTCATTCTTGAGCGCCGGCTATTTCTGTATCAGATGCATGTAATCCCAATGCTGGTGATCAATGATCGACTTCAATACTAGGATAATATTTTTTCAGATATCTTCCATTTTTGCAGCGGAAAACTCCTCTCCTAGTAAAGTTTTCAACATGTAGGCATTGCCAGGCACGCATCTGACCACTCGAAAGGGTCCTTCCCAGTTAGGGGACCATTTGCCGAATTCACTGTATTTGGTTCCAATCGGCAGTAAAGCTTTCCAAACCAAATCCCCTTCTGCAAATTTCCTGACTTTTACTTTCTTGTTGTAATATTTGGCAACCCGCAGCTTGTTCTTTTCGATGTTTTCTAGGGCCCTAAGACGGATCATGTGCAAATCTTCTAGTTCGTCCATCATTAAGCCACTGTAATCTTTGGAGCTTAAGTCCTTTTGCAAAACCACTCTCCTAGAATCTGATTGCACTTCCCAAGGAAATACCGCATGGTGCCCATAAACCAATTCATAAGGAGATGTTTTTGTAGCTCCATGAGGGGCCATTCGGTAAGCCCATAAAGCCTCACTGAGTACCGAATGCCACCTCCTTGGCTTCTGGTCGATCTTCTTTTGTATAAGCTTGATCATGATCTTATTAGAAGCCTCTACCTGACCGTTAGCTTGGGCATAATGGGGAGAAGAATTGAACAATTTGATCCCCATGCTTTCGGCAAACTCTCTGAACTCTAAGGACACAAACTGGGCTCCTTGATCAGTTGTGATCGTTTGAGGGATTCCAAACTGAAAGATAATATGTTCTTTAACAAACTCAACCATGTTTTCTGATGTTACCTTCTTCAATGGAATCGCCTCAACCCATTTGGTAAAGTAATCTGTTGCCAAAAGCACGAACTTATGCCCCTTGCTTGATGGTGGATTAATCTGGCCAATCAGGTCTATACCCCAGCCCCTGAATGGCCATGGCTTGATAATGGGATTTAATGCTGATGCGGGAACTCTCTGAATATTTCCAAACCTCTGGCAATCTTAACGTCCCTTGTAATACTCAAAGCAATCCTCCAATATCGTCGGCCAAAAGCACCCAGCTTGCCTGATAACCCATTTCATACGGTAGGCCGATTGGTGTGCTCCACATATCCCATCATGTACCTCGCTCATCATTCTTTTTGCTTCTTCTGGACCCAGGCATCGCAGCAATACCCCATCTAATGATTTGTAAAATAGACTATCATCCAGAAGAACAAATTTTATGGCTTTGTACCTGAGCTTCCTAGAGACTTTTCGGGATGGATCCTTCAAATATTCAACAATCTCTTTTCTCCAATCATCCTCTGCAAGATCCATTCCAAGCGCACATATCTCCGCGGCAAACGCTTCTTGACTTTCTTTATAACCGGAAGCGCTTTGAGCCAACATGTTTGCTTCTTCATTGTGTTCTCTAGGAATATGCTGTAGAATTACCAACTGAAAACTCTTCAAGATTTCCCTGCATTCTTCGTAGTAACTCCTCAGCGCATCACTTTTGCATTCGTACTGGCCGTTCAATTGCTTTATAACCAACTCTGAATCTCCATAAACCTCAACTGAAACAGCCCCGACTTCTCTCAAATATTGAAGCCCCCGAAGCAATGCCTCGTACTCAGCCTGATTGTTTGTAACGGTGGGCTGAATTGGGATAGCAAACTCAAACATCTCACCTCTGGGCGAAATTAACAGAATCCCTACTCCCCCACCTTTACCGCATGACGATCCATCGAAAAACAAAGCCCAAGGAGTAATTTCAAGCAAATCAACCGATGGATCACGGTGTTCAGTCATAAAATCGGCAATGATCTGACATTTTATAGCTTTTGCCGATTCGAACTTCAATTCAAACTCCGATAAAGCCAAGATCCACTTGCCAATCCTGCCATTCAAAATTGGCATGGATAACATGTGTTTTATTACATCAAACTTGAAGTATACAACGCATTCGGCATTCAACAAGTAGTGCCGAAATTTTGTACACGAGTAGTACACACATAGGCACAGTTTCTCTACAGCCGAATACCTGGTCTCAGGATCAAGTAATTTTCGGCTAAGATACGCTACTACCTACTCCTTTCCTTCGAATTCTTGAATAAGGGCCGATCCAATGGTTTGGGTATCGGCCGCCACGTACAACTTGAAAGGCTTATTCAACTGCGGAGGGACCAGCACTGGTGGTTCCTTCATATATTGCTTGATCTCGTCAAAAGCCTTTTGTTGTTCGTCACCCCACATGAACTTCTGATCTTTCTTAAGCTTCAGAGAATGGAGAAAATGGCAAAACCTTTTGCGACAGATTTGAAATGAACCTCCTTACAAAATTGATCTTGCCGAGCAGTGATTGCAATTCTTTGAGATTGGTTGGAGGGACAACTTCATCAATAGCCTTCATGCTTTTCTTGCCAACTTCAATCCCCCCTTTATGTACCAGGAATCCCAAGAACTCTCCAAACCGATACTCCAAAAGCACATTTGTTTGGATTCATCTTTAAACCATGCTTCCGGGTGCATTCCAAGGTTCTTTTCACATCCTCCAAATGTGTGTCATGACTCAAAGACTTGATCACGACATCATCAATGTAAATCTCAACAATTCTGCCGATCAACTCGTGAAAGATGTAATTCATGGCCCGCTGATAAGTTGCACCGGCATTTTTCAACCCAAATGTCATGACTATCCATTCAAACAGGCCTATATGACCAGGACATCTGAAGGCTGACTTTGATATATCTTCTATTGCCATAAAGATCTAGTTGTATCCCGCATTACCATCCATGAAACTGATAACTTTGTGTCCAGCAGCGGCATCAACCAACAAATCGGCAACAGGCATGGGGTAACCATCCATAGGAGTAGCTTTGTTTAAATCCCTGAAATCTATGCAGACCCTCATCTTTCCATTCTTCTTGTAGACGGGGACAATATTAGAGATCTACTCCACGTATCTGCATGGCCGAACGAAGTTTGCCTCAAGTAATCTTTCAACTTCTTTCTTCACATCGGCCAATACTTTATCTTTGTAGATTTTCCGGGGCAGTTGCTTGTATGGTTTAAAACCAGATTTGATTGGCAACCGATGCTCAACAATGGAACGGTCTAATCTAGGCATTTCCGAATAATCCCAAGTGAAGCAATCTTTATATTCCTTGAGCAACTTGATCAATTCCTCCCTGAAGCCTGATTGCAAGTTTGCACTGATAAATGTCGGCCTTGGCTTATCGCCGTTTCCAATATCAACTTCCTCCAACTTGTCGGCCGACATGAATCCTCGCCCCAACTTGCCGTCAGTGCCGTCGACGGGATTATCCAATAAAATTGCTATAAGAGCCGACTGCTTGAATCGGCTGTTGATCGCTGCTGACAGGCTCAACAGGACCTTCTCCCCAGTCTTTTCCTGAGAAACAATCAATACCCTGATATTCCGAGAAAGCTGGTTCCACATTTGCGACGCTCACGGAGTCATCTGCTTGGACCACCTCAATATCGTCATCTACCCATTGGATGAGCTGCTGATGCATGGTAGATGGGATACAACAATTGGCGTGAATCCAGTCCCGCCCAAGCAGTAGGCTGTAGGCTCCTTTACCTTCGATGACAAAGAAGGTTGTGAGCAGTGTTTTGGACCCGATCATCAGATCCATGTGGACGCACCCCTTGGTATCTGAAGGATTCCCAGCGAAATCGTTCAAAATTATGCTTGTAGGTGTCAAGTCGCCAGGGCCCATGCCAAGTTTCCTGAAGTGGTGTATGGCATCACGTTGACTGCTGCTCCACCGTCGACAAACATCTTGGTCAATGGCTTGCCATTGACGTATCCTTTCATGTACAGTGGCCTCATGTGTCGATTTTTGGCCGGTTTGTCGAAGGTGGCTTGCTCGGCTAACACCAGTTGCGCCATTAGTCCCCCAAGTTGTTCATCGTCATTGACATCCAGGGACGTTTCTTCCTGCACAACTTGATTAGCAGGAGCCATAAACTCATTCGGCAGAAAATATACCATACATGCCGGAGCCGAACGATTTGATCCTTCAGGTTTGTCCTTTGTACGCCACACCTGTCTCTTCTGGATCCCCGCCTGCCTCAATTCGCGGTTCCTCAAGCGCTGAACCCTCCTTTTCTGACTCTTTCTCAAACCAGGCGGGCACCACTGTCTCTTTTGCCAGATGTACTCATCCTCGTCTTCTTCCTGATCAACCCATCTCAGATCAGCTTGTCTCTTCCTAAGGTGATCAATGATTTCAATTTTTTGACGTTGATCCTCACTGGGATGTATCCTTCCAATTCTTTCATGGACGGATCGGCGATTGGCAGTCTCCTGCCTATACTCGAAGTATCTGCCGCTGCACTCAGGGCAGTTCCTCAGCGTAGGAAGCTTCAATCCTTCATTCCAACAGTGCCTGAAGAATGCGCACCCCCAATGTGCGCGCTCCTGCTCGCGCGTGTACTGCTCCAAATCTCTCTTGCGTACTTCTTCTTCGGCCCTGCGCCTCTCCTCCTCGTGCTTCCGTTCCTGGTGGCGCTCTTTCTCCAGCTGGCGCTGCCACTTGTTGAGGAGGATGCGCGTAGTGACCCTGGGTTTGGCCCCGGACGACTCCCCAATCTCGACATGGCTCTTGAGAACGCGAGGAGCTTCTCCATGAACCTGCTCCAAGGTTACTTGACATTCTGGGTCTACTTCTCCATCTTGCCTTGCCCTAGCTGAAGTCAGGACCTTAACCTTGCCCTTTTCTTCGGCAGTCAACATGTTGACAGAAAAGCTTATCATGTTCTGGGGAAAAGGGTGGCCGTCCAGTTTCATCTTGTTGTCGAACTTGAGATGACCCTCCTGGATAGCCTTCTGGATCCTCATCCTGAAGACCCTGCAGTCGTTGATGGAGTGAGAATTCCTGTCATGGAAGCCACAGTAACGTTTCTCTCTTACTCCATCAGGCCGAAGCATGGAATGCCCCTCAAGCAATTTGATTCGGCCTTCATTCACCAAGAATTCAAACAGCTTATCAGCTTTAGTGACATCAAAGTCGTATGTGCCTTTGGTCTGCTTGATCCAGCGCTGATTCATGGTCAATGGCTCCTTCCCCCACATGATCTCAGCAGCAGCCACTTCCTGATCATCGTCAGAGTCTTTCATTTGATCGGCCTTCTCCAGGAACTAATTGTAGATATCGGCTATATCGTGCTGCTTGTTGAACCTGGTGTCTTTCTTAAACCCGTAGGCCTGGTTGCTCATTAAAGATAGCTTCTGAGACAAGTGGCCCAGGTTCTCAAACTCCATGCCAAACAATTTTTCCCGGACGGCCGGCAGCATCCCTGCAACGGCCATATCGACCAACTGGTCATCTGGCAAATTCAACGAAAAACACATGCCTTTCATGTCCCTGAACCTCCTGAGGAACTCTAAAGGCGTCTCGCTGTGCCTCTGCTTCAATGTGGTGAGATCGATGAGCTTCTTTTCTGTGGTGCCACTGAAGTAATGAGCGTGGAATTTTCGCTCCAGTTCCCTCCACGTACCAACCGGACGGACCGGGTGGTAAAGAAGTGAACCACTGGAAGGCAGATCCCGTCAATAACATGGGGAAATACCTAACCCTGAATGCCTCGTCGATGAGGCCTCTCCAAGCCGTGCATCGGGTAACGAGCAATGTGCTCTGTTGTGCTTGTGTCATCTTGCCGGAGAACTTGGTAAACTCCGTGGGGGGCTTTACTCCGGGAGGCGGGGATCACTCCGTAATACCACTGCGGGAAGGGAGGTGTGTGGGGCCCCTCCGCCCCCGCATTTTAGGTTTGAGGCCGAATTGATTCTGCATCAAATCGACCATCTTCTGAACCAGGATGTCATCTTCTTGCACGCCTGCGGCTGTGCCGTACCCTGGATTTGGGAGAGCATCAATGGAACCGTAGTCCATAACTTCATGGTATCCTCCACCGTACAAGTTCCTTTGCAATCTGTCGTTAGCTGGGGCAATCTTGTAGGTGGAAGCGAAACAGCCCCAGCCGAACCAAACGCTGATTCCCCATACGTGGGCTGATATGGGTTCGGCTGTTGATTTGGTTGAATTGTGCTGCCTTGCGGTGGTGGCTGGACTGGCTGCCCTCCTGCGGCCTGCAGAGGGGGTTGAATTGGTTGACCTCCAGCGCCTTGAGGAGGAGGCTGGACGGCTTGGCTTCCAACGCTCTGCGGAGGAGACTGGACTGGCTGGCTTCGCAATGGCGGCTGAGAACTGGACTCTCCAATCTCCACGCTGCCTCCCTGAAGGGGTGCTCGACTGAATATTTGTTCCATGCCCGGGCCGAAGACAGCCATCATCATTTGCTTGAACGCACCCAGGAAAGCTCTATGATGCCTGCCTAGCACGTCTTCCGCAGCATCCCGAATCGCTTGCATGCATTCCTCCTTCTCCTGCAGAGTCGTAGCGTCACTTTCTCCTGGCAGTAGCACTCTGGGCATCTCATTCTTGAGGTATGGGACGCCACTCCTGTTCTTTTTAAATGACATCAAGCATTTTTGTTGGAACTGATCCGTAGCATCCTTCAGCTGTTGCAACTGTTCTGGGGAGAGATCCTTGATGGCGACGTCCATGATGTCACCGATGTTAGGCATCTTGGTTTTCGGCTATTTGTCCCACCAGGCATGCCAAAAAGTGTGTTGACGTAAAATCTGCACCCTGCGCCAAGCACACAGCAAGCCGAACAAGCTAGCTTCACACGCGAAAAGATTCCAAGACGTGCCCCAACCCTCCCCCGGGCATCTCCCCGAAAATTAACAAAAGACAAAGTAGTTAAATTCCAAAGCTTGGAACTTGCCGGGTAGTACCAGACAGTTCCATATTTACGGCTATAAAGCCAAGTGAGATGACATATAGCTATAAGAATCTATCTGCCAACAAACTGGAAACCATTCGAGAGCTTTAAAGTGTGAAAGAAAATAGCCGAATAGATGACATAAGCATGACGACAGATCGATCTCTATTTGGATAAAATTGCACGTGCACAAAACCATGACCGATCCTCACGCATAAATGACATTAAACAATAAATGAAGTAAAGCATGATCATAAACATGTAATAAACAAGTATGTATAGGTCCAAAGCACTAGTCTACCGCATGTCTAGATACTTTGAAACCCGTCAAGCATGACACCAAACAAATCTATCCACCGCATGATACGACTTGTTTGAAATCACACCACCATCCACAAATAGATCTATCCACCGCATGATACGATCTAAATATGGAAGGATAAAAGCATACAATATTTAAAGCATGACTTATAAACACGTTCTACTCGTGAAAGCATAACCGAATACGGTTGAACAGCCGAATCGGGGTCCATGAAGAAGGAACAAACATTACCAAAGAAGATAAATCTATCAGATTGAATTGAGATCTAATCCACCGGATGACTAGCTCCAAAGACAACCCAAAAACCTGCATCTACCGCATGATACCCGGTTCTTTCAAGATTTATACAAGATTTGGCAAGCTCGAACCTGCAACACGTAACAACCTAGATCGATTCGGTTTCGGCTATTAGGGAACATGTGATCCACGTGCTGTTTAAGCTATGGGTACGAACTCGAATCGCATAAGGATCATCAAAGGAGACAAAGCCGATTCAAACCAATCTAGATTGGGCAAAGAAGTGTTACATGAATTTAAACATAAAGTAAAAAGTCAAAGAAACACGGGATAACTTAATGAATCTATTGGATCTTGCCAAAACCCAATAGAGCCGATAACTAGCTTCGAGCCAGATCTTAGCCTACCGCATGGCTCATGATCCAACAAGAAACCCTCTTGAACCAAGCTTGAATCTACCGCATGACACTAAGCATGGTAACAAGACTACTTGCATCAAATCTAAATCCACCGCATGATACTAGACATGATACAAGGTTGCCGGTACTCACGGAGGTCGACGGATCGATGAACCCTCTCGAAGAACTCGACGACACGACAAAGGACTCTAGGGTTTGGCGTAAAGCCTGTTTGTATTGAGAATGTTTCGAATGTTCATTACATACATTCGGGGTACATATTTATACCCTGTCAGGCATGACCTCGAATGGATTTGATACCTAATTTATCTCTAAGTGCAATTGCTTATCCATCCATTCACCTCTTCCGCTCGGGCCACGTCATCACGCAAATCCCATAAAATCAGTGCAACAGTTTCCTTGCCGAACGGAAGCGAATTGCCGACCGCGGACTCTTCTGCCGAATTGATCTGAAGAAAACTTCCTTCTGCTGGACGGATTCTTCACCAAGTTGGACCCACAGGTCAGACTCCTTACCTTACCAAATTTCGGTGTTAACATAATTCACATGACGAGCGCACGTACGCGTGCATTGTAACCGATCACTCCTTTAATATTAAGATACGCCGTGGTCCACGAGACTTTTTTCGATGACTGCGTCGTTAGCTAGCTGATCGAGCGCCTTGAGCGTGAGGATGCATGCAAACAAAGCATGTCACTCCACCGAACGTACCTGTACGTCGCACGTTATTTTACACCTGCCGCCTGCCGTGCGGTGCCGGCCGGCCGGCTGGCGTCTAGTACTCGATCGGCAAATAAAACAAGATAGAGATTAGGACAAGGTGGATGCGTACCAAAAATATAGACTTAGCGTCAGCTAGCGTTATATTGCCCGGTCAATGTATATTAACTACTGACATCCCTCAATCCAAGTTGGGGCCGGCCTGCAGGTAACAGCGATTGCATTGTATTTATTGTCATTCCTAATATTATTGTTATCGTGTGTCACTCTCCTTGAATCTTTCCACCATATGTGTGTAGTCCTCCAAGGGCTATAGAGGTTATGTAAGACGATATATAATGTGGGAGAGAATGATATGTATATATATATAGTGTAGGTTACAAATTAAGTTTCTACAAAGCATTTTTTTAAAGGAAACAGCGGAGGCAAGGAGCCCACTTCCTGAACTTTTTCATGCATTCCACAAAAACGAACTCATCTGTGTGTGTTACACAAGGACTCACGGGCGCTCGGTGAAGAGAACGGAGGGAGGGAAAGGGGCTACAACATTTGGGTCACATTACATCAAGAACATAGCAGCATCAGGACTTAATCAGTTCGGTGTCGAGCTTACGCAGGGTGCGATAAGTCCAGAGCTTGACGTGTTCGCTGATCGATCGGTTCACAGTGTGGTGTCGAACACCATCTTGTTGCGGGATTTCCAGATTGCCCAAAACACGACCATCGCCACGGTGTGCGCGATCGTCGGTGAGGCGGCGGCGACGAAGCACCCCACCAAAGAAAATTAATAGAAAGGTTGGAAAAATAAGACAGTTTCATGAACGCGCACCTTGTTCCCACCAAATTTGCAACACCGCCGGTGGCGATCGACCACTGTTGCGAGACCTCGACAAAGGCCGGCCGATATTGCTGAACGTACTCCTTGAATCTATAGAAGGTGTGCGAAAGGTACCGTGTGTCGGCATGTAATAACTTGCCTCCAAAATCGTAGCAAAGTATCTAATTTGCATATGTATAAATACCATGCGAGTAGAGTGCCGCAGACATTCCCACGACACGAGCAGGTAGAAGCAACTCCCAACCAGAGCTAGCAGGCTAGCAGCTAGCCACCATGGAAGCAGTGGCCGCGGCACGAGACCTCCTCCAAAACCCCACCGCCCTCCCCGTCCTCCTCCTTTTCGCCGGCTTCACTGTCCTCTACGCGCTGCGCCTCCGCGGCCGCGGCAGCGGTGGCCTCCGCCTCCCACCGAGCCCCTACGCGCTGCCCTTTCTCGGCCACCTCCACCTCCTCGCCCCCCTCCCCGCACCCGTGCGCTGCACCGCCGGCGGCGGCGCGCCACGGCCCGCTCATCTACCTCCGCCTGGGCTCCGTCCCCGCCATCGCCGCCTGCTCCCCGGACGCAGCCCGCGAGGTTCTCAAGAACCACGAGGCCGCGTTCCTCGACCGCCCCATGCCGGCGGCGGTGAGCCGCCTCACGTACGGCGGCCAGGACTTCTCCTTCTCGCCGTACGGGCCCTACTGGCGCTTCATGAAGCGCGCGTGCGTGCACGAGCTCCTCGCGGGGCGCACCCTCGACCGGCTCCGCCACGTCCGCCGCGAGGAGGTGGCCCGCCTCGTGGCGTCGCTGTCACGGAGCGCCGCCGACGGCGCGCGCGTCGACGTGGGCGCGCCGCTCATGGGCCTCACCGGTGACATCGTGTCCCGCATGGTGATGAGCCGGCGGTGGACTGGGCATGAGGATGGTGACACGGAGGAGATGCGGACTGTGGTCGCTGAGACCGCCGAGCTCACCGGCACGTTTAACCTGCAGGACTACATCGGCGTGTTCAAGAACAGGGACGTGCAGGGCCTCGGGAAGCGTGTCGTGCCCTGCACCACAAGTTCGACGCCATGATGGAGCGGATACTGACGGCGAGGGACGCCGAGAGGCGGCGCCGGCGGGAAGAGGCCGGCGAGGTGGACGCCAAGGACGTGCTGGACATGCTATTCGACATGCACGAGGACGAGGCCGCCGAGATGCGCCTCACCAGGGAGAATATCAAGGCGTTCATGCTGGTACGTCCATGGCTTTCATTTCCTTAAACCGAGCAGAAAACAGGCAGATCATGTAATGTATAGCTATGCATTAGTACTTCTTCCGCATGCAGGACATCTTCGCGGCCGGCACGGACACGACGGCGATCACGCTGGAGTGGGCGCTGTCGGAGCTGATCAACAACCCATCCGTCCTCCGCCGCGCGCAGGCGGAGCTCGACGCCGTCGTCGGCGCGTCCCGCCTCGCCGACGAGTCAGACGTCCCCAACCTCCCCTACCTGCAGGCGATCGCCAAGGAGACGCTCCGCCTCCACCCGACGGGGCCCCTGGTGGTGCGCCGCTCCTCCATGGAGCCCTGCAAGGTGTCCGGTTACGACGTGCCCGCCGGCGCGACGGTGTTCGTGAACGTGTGGGCGATCGGGCGCGAACCGGCGAGCTGGGGGCCCGACCCGCTGGCGTTCCGGCCGGAGCGGTTCCTGGAGGGGGAGAACGCCGGGCTGGACGTGCGCGGGCAGCACTTCCACTTGCTGCCGTTCGGGTCCGGTCGGCGGATCTGCCCCGGCGCGTCGCTGGCGTTGCTCGTCGTGCACGCGGCGCTGGCCGCCATGGTGCAGTGCTTCGAGTGGGAACCCGTGGAGGGATCGCCCGTGGACATGGAGGAGGGGCCCGGGCTCACGCTGCCGAGGAAGCACCCGCTCCTCTGCACCGTGAGGGCCAGGCTCGACCCGATGCCGGGTCTCGCCGCCGATGAGGATCACGCGGCGGGGGCTGCGGGTGGGATGTAACGTGCGGTGGACCAGTGGTGGTTGCTGATATTTCGTCGTGCTGGGCCTGGGATTGGGGGGTTTGAGCCTTCGCTTCCGGATCGTACACATGTTCCCGACGTCTTTTTAAATGAAACTTTCAACTTTACGATTCGTGTGCACTCAATGGCAGGGCTAGGTTTTTTTTATGGGGTATGCCAAACCAAAATATTCATATGCAAATCGGTAAAATCCATTTGACAATTTGGTAAAGTTTCGGTAAAATGACTCAACAATTTGATACACAACTATGTCTTACTGAATAAGCCAAACTGTGATTTTATAAAGATTATTTCCTCATCACTTCACTTCTCAATTTATCAACAAATTAATTTTAGGATTTTTTTTACACAATTGTGTCTTGAGGTGGGCTTAGGGTATCCCTTGCCGTACCGGTGCCAGCGATGGTTGAGGCTAGCGAGGACTTTTGTTTTTCGGGTGAAAGGGAGCTTTATTAACTAGGCAAGAATAGAAGTACAATGGGAAACTACTTGTGCCATAACACACGCAGGTGCCTGGCTCCGATTCAATAATTACATGAAAGGATATTTAAGGCCGATAACTTATGTGACCACACGAATTTTACGGTTGTAGGTCGATAACCTAATCTGTGGAATATGTGGATGTGTTCTTGCAGTTTTTCTTGTGATAAATACTCGTTATTTACATGCATGTTTGGTCGTATTCAAGTCATTCACTAACAAGTCTTCTCGACTATGCTTCCTTGAATGTTTTCACATATGCATTTTGGTGGACGAGCAGAACAATGTTGTTGGCCATGAACTACAATGGTAAGATTCTATTCTTCTCTGCAAATTTATTTAATTTAATGCCCTTAGTAAAGTTGTTTGAACCAATTTTTGGTGGAACACCCAACTTGTTTTGTTATGTGTATGCCATGTTAGGCCATCTTGATAATCTGCTCCGCAGGGCATTCAGTGTGTTCCTTTTCAACTCAAAATATGAGTTGCTACTTCAGTTTTTTTATTATTCTGCACTTCTATGATGCGTTAATTTTTTTCTATTTTATTGCACTATTATTTTATCAAGGAGTAAGATGGATCAATCCATCATAACCCATGAATAGATATTGTTTGGAAGAAAATAAAACTTTCTGTGTTGGCTTGTACCAGAAAGGATGCAACACCCACATGCTCAATAATCCAGTGTTCCTAGCTTTAATGATGATATGATATTGTTCTGCATCAACGCTGGCCGCTGGGATTCCTATCCTGTCCTTCCTCCTAAGATAAGTGATGGCTGGGTAACTTTGGATCATGGTCATAGATGACCACTTGTGTGGCTTGTAAGCATGTTGTTTAGTGGTGCAGCGGTGATTTCCCATGTCAAAAGGGACAGTAGCAGCCAAGTGAAGTTGCACTGAATTATGCCCACACCTGATCATTCACTGCAATGTGTTTAAAATTCAGAATTTTCAGATAACTGAAATAGCTAAAAAAAGAAACATGGCTTTATCCAAATTAAAGCAGACTATGTGAATTTGATTATTGTTTTTTCCATATGAATATGCAGTAACTTCAGTACAGAAAATGCCTGTAGCAACTCAAGCTTGTTGAATGTGGCTGATGAAACTAAAAACTGCATGACTCAAAACTGAAAACTATTTGACTGAAAACCTGATGCTATATATCTGAAAAAGGCTACCACACTATCAGAAATTTTGGTGTGAATAATCATCTTCTATATATTTAATGATTCTTGAACTACTCAAAAATCAACGTGGCATTGATCTTAGTAGGGAAAAAATCAAGTAAGGCAAGGCAACATTACTTTTTTACTTGGAGTTAGCCGAATACATGGTGTCAATGTACAGGTCCCCTCATCCTCATTCTCTCTTGTGAATGCAAGCTATCAGATATTTAGATAGAATGACTAAAACATGTGTCTGTACATCCTATTAAGCTATTGGTTGTTGAAGTATGCCCTGCTTTCTCTGATCCCAGTAAACTCAAAATGGTCCAAACAGTTGCATGATTCACTTAATACCCTGAGCCAACATATGCACAGCAAAACCTCACACATCCAACATTAGGAATAAACAGCAAGCCTTTGAAAACAAAACTAAACACTGACCTGACTTCTAGAAATTCCAGAAAAGTTATTACAAGAAATAGCATGAATGGTCTTATTTTACAGCATGCTCTACACAAAATTTTTTAACTTAAATGAGTGTCTCTGTTTCTCTAAGACCTCAGAAAATCTAGATTCACTTTAACCTGCAGATGGTGTGTTGTGCTGACTAGCAGTATTTTCAGTGTTCTTTTTTATAATATGCTATATTCTCTTCTTTAAGAATGTTCAGTGCCTGTTATGTCACACTGACTATCACTCTCCTATCTCATGTATAGTTACTATGGTGCTATAATTGTATCAAACTGAATTTGAGAACTCAAGTTACTTTGGTGCTTCTCTAATCAAGTTGTGATGGAAGGGCTTTGCGGGCTACTTCGTGTTCGCTGTCCTACTCTGCGTCAATGGTGCAGCCATACGTCGAGGGGGTGGTGCTCGTGTATGGTTGCCATGTTGGTGCCGATGGAAAGCCGAGCGAGTGCTTGATATCTTTGACTGCTAATTCCTATTTTTTTGCAACCTTGTTTATGGTGGTTTTGTAGGAAAACGGGTAGGCTACGCTAGTTACTCTATAACATTTATACCTGAAGTGGAAGTCTCACTTCCCTTCTTCTTCTTTTCTTCCAAGTACTTCTTGCAATTCCTAGACCAATGTCCCTTCTCATGACAGTGGAAGCATTCATCCTCAGAAGTAGGGCCAGGTTTGGCCTTAGGTCCTGGCTTCGGCTTAGAGCTCGAGGACGCACCGTTGGAACCCTTTTCCTTGCCTTTACCTTTGGGATTAGGAGGTGTCCAACGCTTCCTCTTTTTGTTCCCCTTCTGAATCATCATCACATGATTGGGATTTTTCTTAATGCTCTCCTCTGCCGTCTTTAGCATCCCATGCAACTCACTCAATGTTTTATCCAAGCCATTCATCTGAAAGTTCAAGATAAAAGGCTCATAGCTCGCTGGGAGCGACTGGAGAATAACATCAGTAGCCAAGTCAGGGTGAAGTTCAGAACAAAGTCTGTCCAAAGTCTCAATGTAACCAATTATTTTGATCACATGAGGACTAACCGGGCTACCTTCTGCCAGCTTGCACGCAAACAAGGACTTTGAGATATTGTACCTCTCAATCCTAGCTTGGTTCAGAAACATCCCACGCAGCCCCTCGATCATAGTGTAAGCATCCACATGCTCATACTGCTTCTGCAGATCAGAGGACATGGTGGCGAGCATTAGACAGCTGACGTCAAGTGAGTCATTGCAGTGCTTCTCATAAGCTCTGCGTTCAACAGCATTTGCATTGTCAGGGAGATCATCAGGATATGCCTGCTCAAGAACATACTCCTTTTTCTCTTGTCTGAGAACAATTCTTAGGTTGCGGTACCAATCAATAAAGTTTGTTCCATTCAACTTTTCTTTCTCAAGAACAGATCGCAAATTGAAAACGGAATTGTTACTGGCAGATATGATCTACAACATTAAAGTAAAGCAAGATTTCAGCACTAAATTTATGTAAAGACTTTCATTAACTGATTTTAACAAAGGACAACCTACTATATGAAAAATCATCTTCCCTCTAATGACATATAGTAGTTCAAGATCCATAGTCACTACAATCCTAGTGAGCTTTAGCATCATGGCTAGAAAAGTAGTGACACAGGTAAGCAACAATTTTTACTAATCATATCTCTATATGACTCTTGTTTGTCGGGTGGCATCCAATGCCCCGGCCCCAACACTATGCCTTAAAGCCCAAAACCGTTTTGATAGCTTTGCTGAGTTAACCAATACTATACTTGTGAATGTCCGACATCCACCCTATACAAAAATGATAGCTGAGGGTACTCTACTTTGGTAAACCTACCACACAACGATCAAATTTTATAGTTGTAGCTATTGGTAAAAGGCATCAAAATCTCAACTTTTTTGAGGGGAGCTATACTATCATGACCAAAACATCCACCATATGTAAAGCATGAAAGAATAGTATGACAGGAAAATAAACATCACAGGCATATAATCATATTATTTGTGAATAGTATGGCCTCATGCATCACAATTGGCTCCATCGCCATGGCTCCAATGTGACCTCCATTGCCATCCCTCCTGTCTTGTGGTGATCATCATCGCCATCATGCTCAAAGCCTCCATGGATAGATACTAAGCTACTACATCTAATAGCTAGTGAAAAGATTACATGAGGATTCAAACATCACAAGTCGACACACAAGTCGTTATACAATAATGGTGCAACCTCAACCCGGTTGTGTTAACTTGCGACACGCAGGCCGCACAAATTATCACATACATCATCACATGATATTGAGGCCATACCATTCACATCACACCCTGCAAAAACAAGTTAGGCGTACGACGTGTTCTAACAAAGGCGCGCTTAGGAAGCCGCTATAGAAGGAAGCAACGGCCTCACAGAATTACACAGATCGCATCAATGGAATCCCTTTGAAAATCTCATCGGAGTGATTGCATCACCCCAAATCTGAGCCATTCATAATGCCTCAATTTTCACTTGATCGTGCAACCTTTGCACATGAGAAGATCGCATCTACACATGACCTCGATCTGTTGGTTCAATCTACTGAATATGCACACAGTTAGTCCCTTGTGGTGATTCCAGCCGGTAGGGACATGTCGTATGCACAACAGAGAAGGAACATGAACTAATCTTTTTGGTCACATGCCGCAATCAACTCGCTCCAGTTTTAACCCCTTATGACCAATTGATATAATCAAACCGTGCAAAAAGTAATAGATCCAATCTACTACAACAACATATCACCTATATGTTAAAGATCCAGACCAAAAACTACACAAGATGGCTCTGGTACCACCGTAGGAAAACGGGTAGGCTACGCTAGCTACTCTACTGCGTACACCCAAGATACTTGCGAGTAGCAGATCATAGATCGCTACCACTAGACGCGCAGCGCAGCGGAAGGAGTCGCGCGTCGGTGTAGAGGAAGTAGTCGATCACGTCCCACGAACCGAGCTCCTCGTCCTTGATCACAACAGCCGATCAGCGCAGCAGTAGTAGCAACGCCTCTACAGAGTCGACACATACGGGGATGGAACGCCGGACGTCGGTGTGCTAGCACCGCACGTTCGGCTAGGGCGGCGGCAAGAGGAGGGCGGCGGCAAAGGGGAGGCGCGACTGACTGGTTCGGGGCGCCCCCCCTTTGCCCCTGCTACGTATATGTAGGGCGTACTAATGGGCTTCTATCTCATTGGCCCATTAGTAACCCTAATCCCTCTTGGATCAATATCCTCTTGGGCCTTTAAACCGTATTGTGATAATGGGCTCTTGGGCATATCACCAACAGGTTTCTGGTGCATTCGCTACCAATGGGCTCCAGGAGTGGGCACCGACAACAATCGAGATCTTAGCCATCTTATATGCTGTGAGTATATGAATTTGACATCAGGCTTAGATTTAGAAATCTCCCTGGTAGAGTGACCACATTTGTTGATTGTACCTACCAGTGAATTGTTGTATCCTATCTCAACTATCAATTTCATGGCATGACAAACTTTTATTCTGTGATGATAGAACCCAACGTGTTCTCTGTATTCAAGGGAGAGTCAAAATAGTACTCGAGAGTTCATATGTATCAGATTTTGGAACGATTGGACAATGTATACTCGTATTGTGCCTTTTTGGTTGGAGATATGTGTTTATCTTTTCTATTTCCTATGTTGTGTATGTACTTCCCCTATGTAAGTTTTTTTATAAGGGAAAGCTAAAGCTCACACGTGTGATTTGAGGTTGTTGCTTACACGAATTTTGTGGCCATCAGATTTGGTTCCGACGGTGGTCTGATCCTGCCGCTGCTTCTTTGTTTCTGTATATAACGTGTGGGTCCCTTGTCGACAACAACACTATTTGATTTGTTTACTTGCGCCGTTACTTCTCTCTCATTCTCGTCTTCTTTTCAGTCTGTTTGATTTTCTACTTCGAGCTCTGAGCTGCGGACATGCGAGGAGGCGGAGCTAGGGTTCCGGCCAACCTGGTGAGATTCCCCCACCCTCGATCTGTTTTGGTCCTGTAATTTTGTTGTTCGGTTGCCTTTCTATCCCCATCATTCACTTCTATTGTTGGATTTTTTCCCTTTTTGGATGTATCGCTGGCACGATTTCGCCATGAGCGAGGTCCACGAGCTCGAAGCCATCGCCGGAATGGAACTACCCTGCGCCCCCTGAGCAATTTTCCGTGTGTACCCTCGTGCTTTGCAGCGCAACCCATCTGAAGGTCCGCACGCGCCGCCGCGACCCCCTCCTCTTCCTGTGTCCTACTGTGTGGATCTGCAGCCACTAGCTTAGCATTTGCACTTGCGCAATAAGGCCTCAATCATGGTGAATTTGATTTGTAGTTTTCGATTCGCGTTCTAGTGTTTGTGGTCTGTTTTGGTAAGAATTTTTACATCCCCTAGCGTGTTTATGACATCCTGTCAGGTGTCAAAGGTCTAATGGGCCGGGAGGCCCGTTAGGGTTAGGTTTAGGGATAAGATTGAGTCCTTGGTTAGGGGTCAAGTAATCATCTCTATTTAAAGAGAGGAGATGTATCAATCTAATCAAGCAAGAGATTAGAAGAAAAACCCTTCTCTCTTGTCGACCGTGGGCGAAGCCCCGCGGCCGACGTTCCCTGCGCCCCTCCAACCCTAGCCGCCGCCACAACCCTAGGCGTGAACAGTACCCGTGGGTACTGTAGCACCAGGGGAGTAGCACGCAGCCCTAATTCCCCCACAAATCAGCCCCCAAATCCTTCGATCACCTTCCCCTTGCGTCGCAATTCATAACAATCCGGTATCAGAGACCATGGCTGGACTCTACGACGTCGGCGCACATCCCTGGGTTGCGTCGGCCCTGTTCTCCGCAGCGCCAACGGGCCCTCCTCCGCTCCCCACGTTCTCTCACCCGAGGAGGTGACACAGATGCTTCTCGACCACGGTGCTGCCATCCGCGGGATTCACGAGGAGTTGGCGCTGTTGCGCAAGCTCCTGACAGGCAGGCTGCCGCCGCCGCGTGCGTCCCTCCTTGCCTCGTCCGCGACAGTAGTCCGATGTCGTCTACAGGACCATTCGCAGTGGAGACGGCGGAGAAGATGCTTACCCGACAGGTGTCTGCGGCAGTGCGGTTGCTGGCTGCAGCATGTGGCCTTCTGGTGCGCCGGCGGGTGGGTCGGCTACTTGATCTGCAGCTGATTCAACCCCGCACCCGTCGCAGTTCCTTCAGGCTGTTTGTCGCCGCGCAAAGGCGGCAACCATGGCAGCGCAACATCAGGCGGCGTTGCGGCTGCAGGCGGCGGCGCGCGGCTTCCTAGCGCGACAGCGGCTACAAAAGGCACACAAGCAGATGCGAGATCGGGAGGCAGCCTTGGCGGCAGTCGCCTTCGCCTTCGATGCAGAGGGATGTGACCTCGACTCACTCGATGGATACCAACAATTGTGCCGATCCGCTGCTATGTCCAAGGGTGTGCATGGTGTCTTTCCCGCAGACAGCGTACTCCAACTCTGTGGGGACGGTGGTAGGGGAGGTGTGTTCCTCCTTGTCACCAGCGGGGACGCACTGCCTAGCGCCTCAACTTTCCGTCTCCGACCATCGCGAGGACGTCTACATTGGTCTTCGTCGCGACTGCTTCCAGGTGGTTGTGCTCCTACGCTCCTCTCGTTCAGATGGTCTCCATGGGATCCAGGTGGTCGTACACATGCAACTTCGTCGTGCGGATGGTGCCTACCGTTAGAGAGTCACACAAAGAAAAAGTCTGAGTCTATTTCAGATTAAGAATAATCAAATAAGCCGAGATATAAAAGGCTTATTTTTAGGTCATAGGTTTGTGTGGAGTCTGAGTCATTGTCAAGGTGCCCATGCTGCAGCTCGAGGACGAGCTGCTCGGAAAAGGGTGGTCAGTTGTCAAGGGTCTAATGGGCCGGGAGGCCCGTGAGGGTTAGGTTTAGGGATAAGATTGAGTCTTTGCTTAGGGGTTAATCCTCTCTATTTAAAGAGAGGAGATGTATCAATCTAATCAAGCAAGAGATTAGAAGGAAATCCCTTCTCTCTTGCCGGCCGTGGGCGAAGCCCCGCGACCGGCGTTCCTTACGCCCCTCCAACCCTAGCCGCCGCTACAACCATAGGTGTGGACAATACCTACGGATACTGTAGCACCATGGGTATTGTAGCACGCAGCCCTAATTCCCCCACAAATCAATCTCTAAATCCTCCAATCACCTTCCCCTCGCATCGCAATTCATAACACTTCCACTAGGTTGGATTTACGTGTTTATTTTGAGATTTTAATCTTTTTTGTTTATCCTTTTTTATTTTGGATGCTATTAAGGGGATTCGAGTATTTGTTTCACTACGTCCAATCCTATGTTTGTCGATATTCTAGACTGCTGAAAGGTTGATGAGATATACCTTTTCATTTGATTCATTGCGCCTTAGTTTGAATACTGCCTTGTTGTCATTTCACAGCTGCACCTTCATTCCTCACTTAGATTTTGTGCCGAACTCCCGATTAGCTTCATCACTGCCATTTCATTTTGCTTTTAGTCCTTATCGAATTGTCGATTTTAGATTTTTGGTAGTCCCCTGTTTTTAAGTTCTGATTGCTAATCTGCTGTGGGCATATTTTGCAACAATCAATTAATTACTTATGGTTTTCTTGATTGCTTTTTTATGGGTAACTCTAGCTTCAGTGATTTTCTAAATTCCATTCCAGCGTCACCTTCCAATGATTTATACTAAGACTTGAGCGAGTTATCGGTTTTATGTCTCGCCGTGCATATTGATCCGAATATTTGAAGTTCTAGTTAATTTGTAATTGCCGCCGCCGGTGATCCGTCACGATCTGTTTCAATCCGAACCGTTAGCTGCACATGTTTTGCTTGCATTTAGGGCGTCTCCAACAATCTAGCTTAGAGCTAGTGAAACTAATTTTTTAATCATGAAACATTGCAAAAGACAAGAGACTAACTAGGAGAGAAGAGATAAGCTCGCTCAATTCCCAATACACTGTTCTCTCACTGCACAATATTCAAAGTTAGTTATTGCACTCTTTTCTCGTTTAAATTCATCAGCTTAGAGCCAGTGCTAGCTCATACGATTGGAGACGCCCTTACATAAGTTTATCTGTTTCACTGAAACTGTTTTAGATAGGAGGCTCGGAAGTTGATGCTGTGCTATTGGAGTTCCAGCTATTTCAAGCTGTTTGTGTCCGTCTCGTGTTGTGTGTGTGGGGGGGGGGGGGGGTGTGGGGCGGGGGGTGTGCTCAATATGATTCATGTTCTGTGCATAATAAGAGGGTTACATGGCTGATGACAGGCTCATTTCTAGTTAGCATGGCATCTTGATTCCTAGTTAGGCTATATAGTGTCTATCGTATTGTCTCGACATGATTTTCATCTCTCCAGCTTTGTGAGGACTTGCTTATTAATGAGTTATTATTTTCATGATTGCTATATACAAAGCATACTGTTTTATTCTTCTTCTTTTGTGACTATTCAGCACTAATACATCTGGTGTCATGAGCAGTTGGGGGGGGGGGGGGCTCGTGGGCCGGATAGATGAGCCCATTAGGGTTAGGGTTAAATTAGAGGTAAGGTTAGATCCTTTCTGAGGGGTTAAGTTAGCCTCTCTATATAAGGAGGGGACTTGTACCAGTTGAGGCAAGCAACGAGCCTAGTTCCGTGTCCATGGGGAGCGCCGACGGGATCAAGGAGGCGCTCGAGAAGCTCACCACGGCTATGGAGAAGATGCGGGCGGCACAGTAGGCATCGCTCGACAAATGGGCCTCCCTTGCGCTGTGGCAGACCAACTGGCGGCCATCCCGTCCAAGGTGGTGGCCCTGCAGTCCGCCTGGACCGCCACCGTGACGCCTGGGAACGGCGAGCAGTGGCGGCAGTGTGCCTGCAGGCTGCTGCCCGCGGTCTCCTGGCGCGACGGTGGGTGTTGGAGATACACTGGCAGTTGCGAGATCTGGAACGCATCAACGCCTGGATGCTTGGTTGAGGCGGTGACAAGAAGCGGCGGCACGTGGCCTCCTCGAGCGCCGACGAGTACGTGCCCTGCGCCTGGGCCTGCAGGAGCGGACGGTGGCGCAACAGTCGGCGGCGGTGCGCTTGCAGGCGGCGGCGCGCGGCCTCTGAGCGCGAACCCTGCGTCGGGGCCTGGGTGGCGCGGACGTCGTGGGTCCTCCTGGCGGGGGTGCAGATCCTGCCATCGCGCAGTTGGGGGAGGTGGCGGTGCGGATTGGAATTCCGCCGGCCATTTCTTCCCGCGGACGGCGCCGTCTCCATCGCACGCTTCCGCCCGGTCGTCTGTTGTCGGCCATGCAGGCGCTGCTGCTCCGCGCCGCCGGCCGTTGCGCGGCGTCTCCAAGGGCAATCATGGTGTCGAGTGTCGACAACATCCACGTCGCGGCTCCGCAGCCTGGAGCCAGGTCGCGCACGGCGCCGGCCGACACGGGGCCGTCAGCAAGGTTGGGCTGCCGTGGGGGGCGTCGACGTTGGCCTTCGCGTCGATCCGTTCCCCGTCAACGCGGCCGGGGACGTCGCATCTCGCGGGGGCGGCCACCGGCGTAGGGGACGTCGAGCTTTGCGGCTGCGCTCGGGTGCGTCGGCCTTCTTTTCCTCTAGCCGTAGGGGCAGATCAGAGGGACAAGGGACCTGAACTGGTGGGCTGGTTTTGCTTTGTTTCAACCCATATGAAGCCCAAGATAGTGCTGTTTTTGTGGGATCCAGGGGACCACTAAGCTGGACGTGCTCCTACTGCTTGAACGGCAATCACAGATAGGCGAGCCCATTAGGATGGAGTCTGTCATTTATAGGAATAAGACAGCCGAGATGTAAGGCTTTCTTTAGGTACTGAGTTCGTGTTAAGTCGTGTCGTCTCCAAGCTGCAGCGGGAGGACGAGCTGCTCAAAAAGGTGGGAGTTAGGGGCCTCGTGGGTCAGATAGGCGAGCCAAATCCTTTCTTAGGGTTAAGTTAGCCTCTCTATAAAAAGAGGGGACTTATACCAGTTGAGGCAAGCAATGAGAATATTAATCTATTAGGGTTAGCCCTTTTATCCCTGTCTATGTGGTCCGGCTGCCGCCATAGGTGAGGTCGGGCTGGTAGGGTTCAGGGTCATCCAAAATTGGTAAATAACATCGGGTACCAAGAAACTCCTCCCATATGCAAATTTTTGTATAACTTTACATTATATGGCATTTTTAGAGTGCCCTCTTTTGGCTGTGTCAAGAGCAATTTGGTTTGCTGGTTGTTAGGCTTTAAAATAAGGATTATTTTATTATAGTTAAAGTTTTAGTTAAGGGGACACATTTTTCTTTTCGGTCATGCATACATCTCATTGTTTTGTTATTCACGACGGCACCTTCATCTCTCTGTTAGACTTTTGCACTGGGTTAGCCTAATCCCTATATTATTGACTAGTCCACCCAGATTATATTTCGCTCTAGTCGTCACCTTTGTCATCTTGTCAGGTTTCGTGTCATGCTTAGACTATCCACAACAGCCACACCTATAGGCACCTTCAAATCCACCATATGAGGGAGGAGAGAGAGAGAGAGAAGAATCTCATCCCCAAAGAGCAACGCCCATAGCAGTCCACACCCATCCCCTCCTCCATCCTATCGTTGGCTCGCGGGACAGGGCCGCGACAGCCACGCCGGCGCGCTCCTGCTCCGCTCGCCAGCCCTGCTCCGGTGGCCTAGGGAGGCGGAGAAGGAACGAAGGGAGGCATAGAAGTGGGCGGCGGCCGAGGCGAGCACGGAGAAGGCGGCGGCGGGGCGAGCACGACGAGGGCGGCGACCGGGGCGAGCACGACGAGGGCGGCGACCGGGGCGAGGGCGGCGGGAGACATCGAGCGCGGCGGTCTCCCATGGCGGTCGGCACATCTCCCCTACCTCACCGGCAGCTCTCCCCACGGGTGGATCGAGCGGCGACGCGACGTTGACCCACAAGAGGTCGTCCTCCGTTCGTCGATCCGCCATCCGGGTGAGGAAGGCGAGGCGGAGGTGGTGGCGGGAGGCACGAGAAGCGAGGAGACGACCGGGACCTCACCGGCCGGCGCCGGATCCGCCACCGCAGAAGGAGAGGAGGAGCGGGATGGGGGAGACGGCCGGGACCTCAGGGGCGATGGGCGCGAGAGTGGATCGAGAGGAGGGAGGTTGGGATGGGGGAGAGGAGATAGATACCTGGGGATGGGGGAGAGGAGAGCTGGATACTCTAAATGTGGATTTGGGTGAGTAACCTGCTTGAGGTGCTACAGTTGCCAAAGTCCCCTTATTTTGAAGGTGAGGGAGGGGATGGGGGACCTGCTGTGGATGGTCTTAGGGCTCATGGATACTTTTGGGGGGGGGGCTCACGGAGACCTTGGATTATAGGTTTACCATTGTTCTGTTGTGTATGTGCCCTCTATTTTTATTTTATCATCTATTCCTTTTTTCTGCAAATTGTTATGTACTAGTCTAATTACTTAGTCATGATGGATAATCATTGGGTTTTGATTTTTTATATAAGTGTAAGGGTTGTTTACTTCTTTTGGATGGATTGTACAAATTTCTGTTATATGCAAAGTAGCTACTGGTTTCCAAGTTCATTTTTCAGGCTTTCATTTCTAGGTCGATTGCATCTTGGAGGGATGTAACTAAACTATTTGTGTCCTCATTTTGCATAACAACAACCAATCCATTCTCTTAAGATGTGCCAATGTTGTTTTCTATGGTTTATTGAAACGACGGTGATTTAGTGATAATTTTGTCTTTGTTGGGGTTTTAGAATTTGTACGTTGTTTGCCAACACATTCATCATGTATTGTGCAGACACAACTAATGATATATGTGGTTTGTTCTCTCGTGGGTGGTTATTCTTTTTTCCGACTCACCCTGGTTCGTGTGCGTTTTTGTATGTGATTTTTTGTAAGCCTTGCTCGTCCCCTGATGCATTGTTCCAATGCTTAGTTGTCCCCTGACTTGTTGTTGTCATTTTAGCATAAGATTTTCATTTGTCATGTTTGGCAGGTGTGACACAACACATTGCCTGGGGCTTATGCTCAGACTTTGCTCGTGTGGGCGTTTACTTTTAGAAATCAGCAGCCTGTTCGTTTGGCTAGTGGCTGATGGCTGGTGCTGGTTTGTTCTGAGAGAAAACTACTGTTGGCTGATTGTTGGTGGCTGGTTTGTTCTGAGATAAAAGCACTGCTAGCTGGTGGCTGATAAGCCAAACAAACAGGGCGCAGAGCAGTTGTTTTCTTAGGAATTTCAATATGTTATGGCTGATATTGGGAAAAATATGTCACATGTTCATGCAAATGTAAGTTGACTTTTTGTTCTGAACCAAACTGAACTTCTATATGATTCCTGCTCATATTTTATTTGTTGTTGAGTTTAATAATTTACAAAAGGCAATATAAGATTGAGGGATTCTCTAGTTTACTTGAGCAAGCTTAATAAAACTTTTAAGCAAGCTTGATGCCTTATTGGTTCGTTTTCTCGAGAATTGTTTGGTTTATACTTGTCTGTTTGATGGCCAAATTAACTCTAAGCTACAGTTTTTTTTTCAATTTGCCTTGTTTTGACTCTGACACTGCACAGATAACTAACACTACTACTTTGATGTGGCATTGATTAAAATTGGATTGTGCTCTCCTATTTTTGTATGTTCACAAACTTGCATCTTATACTTTTTGGCTTACTTTAATGAAAGAGATTATTCCCTATTTGACAAACTTACTCATTCCTTTTTTGGCTCTGGAAAAATTTTCTTTTCTCATTTGACACTCACTTCAAGTTTTTTTGAAACGTAAACCCGGCAGACTGCCGCATTTATATTAATTTAAAGAGTAGGAGAAACAAAGGCATAAGCCCCGAAAAGAGGAAAATATATACAGGGGCTTACTGTATAATTAATCTGCCAAAAATGTTATCACTTGAAGATGGTGGGCACCTACCAACGTCCAGCATCTTGCCTCCTCCTTGATCTTTCTGGTCAGCTGGCCTCTCTGTAGGAAGGATCTTCGGAAAATCCTCTCGTTGCGCTCCTTCCACGGCTCCCAACAAACCAAAATTACCAGGGAGCGCCACCCCTTCAGGGGTGTTCCCGGCATATTTCCAATCGTTGTCCACCAGTCCGCTAGCGAATTGAAGTTGGACCGGTCTGTTTTGGGTGGCACGTGTGGTGCGACCCAGTTGACGATGTTCTTCCAGACGGTAGCTGTAGTGTAGTGGCCGTGTTTTGTGTGGATCCAAACTATGGAGTCCGGGACATCGGGGTTTAGTTGTATACCCCGCAGGCGCTCCCAAAGGGTGGTAAACTCACGTAGTTGTGCTGCCGATCGAATTCGTAGAACATCAATGTCGTTGATCCAAGCATCGTTCAGGAGTGCGTTTGCCACCGACCGAGATCTCCTCCTCGAAATGGAGTAGATGGACGGCGCCAACCCCTTTGGTGAATCGCCCATCAGCCAGCTGGAGCCCCAGAAACCCGCCGTTTCGTCGTTTCCAATTGTGATTTTGGTGGACTTCTCGAAGAGTCGACGATCTTCATTTGTGCATGGGATGCGCATGCCAACCCACGGCTTTTCCAGGGCCTTCCATTCATGCCACAACCAGCGTAGTCGTAGAGCACACGCGAATTTCTTGAGGTCAAGAATCCCCAGGCCCCCTAGGCATGTCGGCCGACAGACCTTCGACCAGGCAACCTTGCAGCCCCCCCCCGCAATTTGGTTGGTGCCCGTCCAGAGAAACCTCTTACGTCGTTTGTCTATCTCCTCAATAACTTCTGCAGGGGCGTTCAGCGCAGATAGGAAGTAAACCGGCTGAGAGGAGAGGACTGACTGCACAAGTGTTTTTCTCCCTGCTGTGGAGAAGAATTTCCCCATCCAGTTAGCCAATCTTGAGTTGGCCTTGTCCAAAAGGGGTTGGAAGTCCATCCTCTTCAGTCGTCCGAGGGATAATGGCAAACCCAAGTATTTTATCGGGAATGATGTTCGCAAAGCTGGGAAAGGTGAAAGGTTTGTTTTCCAAGTCGAGTCCAGCACAGCGAATCGGGGAGACCGAGCTCTTCCGCACATTGGTAGCTAAGCCCGTTACACGCCCGAAGTTGTGGAGCAGCTCCTTGAGGTTGGAGACGTCCGTCATTGTCGGTTTAAGGAAGATAACAACATCATCAGCATAGAGGGACAAACGTAGGCGAGTGTATTTCCCCCGGAGCTTGGAGAGGGCCCTGTTATTAGTTGCAAGTTGCAGAAGGTCTTGAAGGGGGTTGATCGCAAGGGCGAACAGGAGGGGGGACGGGGGGTCGCCTTGTCTTAGCCCTCGTCCGTGTTGTATGTCCTCCCCGGGCACTCCATTAAGGACGACTTTGGAAGACGCTGTAAAAAGCAAGGCTGAAACCCAGCTTCTCCATCTCGGTGGGAAACCCCGGCGGCGTAGCAGGTCCAATAAGTAGTCCCAACGAACCGAGTTGAAGGCTTTCGAGATGTCTAGCTTGAAGAGTAGCGTTGGGGTTCGCGAGGTGTGGAAGCGTCTGGCAAGGTTGCGGACGTACATGAAGTTGTCATGAATGGCCCTGCCCTTGATGAAAGCGCTCTGAGCATTGGAAACGAGCCGGTTCATGAGGGTTGCAGTCGAAGGGCCATCAATTTTGCAATTATCTTTGCCACGGCATGAATGAGACTGATGGGACGGAAATCGCTGACTGTGTCGCCTCCCTCCTTCTTGGGACTAGCACAATATTCGCCATGTAAAGGATGTCGAAAAAATTGTGCCTTTGGCTGTGGAAGGAATGGATAAGGCTCATTAGCTCTCCTTTGATCGTTCCCCAACATTTCACGAAGAAGTTAATGGTGAACCCGTCCGGGTCTGGGGCTTTTGTCCTTTTGCATGTCCCTAAGAGCTCCCTTGACCTCCTCCTCAGTGAAGTCTGCGTCGAGAGCGGACAGGTCGATGGGAGGCCGCTGGAGGGTGTTCCAGTTGAAATCGAGGTCACGAGCGGGAGGCAGCCCTAGGACAGTCTCAAAGTGCGTCTGAGCGATAGCGGCCTTGTCATCGTGGGTGGTTGCCCAACCATTGTCAGCTTTAAGCTTCGTGGTGAAATTCTTGCGACGTCTCGAGTTAGCCTTAAGGTGGAAGAACCTGGTGTTGGCATCCCCGAGCTTTAGATGAGTGATGCGAGAGCATTGTCGCTTACGGAGGCGTTCGAGAACCGCGAGTCCCAAGATGTGGTTTTTGAGTTTATCCCTGAGGATGAATTCGTCGTCGGTTAGTGTTCCAGATTCCTGCGCGATGTCTAGCTGCAAGATGACCGATTGGGCCATGTGGAAGTGCAGTCTAGCTTCAGAGAAAATGTTCTTGCTCCACGTTCTCAGAGCCTTTGCCGTGGTTGCCAACCGAAAATTGAGCCGATGAACCGGGTTGGTGTGCGTGTTCGGTGTTTCCCAGGCCTGTTGGACGACATGTAAGAAGCCAGGCATAGACGTCCAGAAGTTATCGAAACGAAACGACCGCGGTCTCTGTGGGCTCCCTTGATTGGATAAGAGGAGCGGGCAGTGATCGGACAGCGAGGTGGACAAAGCCTGAAGGATGTGGGTCGGGAAAGCTAAGTCACAAGCTTCATTGCATAACACCCGGTCAAGTCGCACCATGGTCGGGTTCCTTCTCTCGTTGCTCCAGGTGAATTTCCTGTGCTGCAAGTGGACCTCCTTAAGGTTGCAGGCGTTTAGAGTGGAGAGGAAGTTGCGCATGCGGCGCAAGTTCAAGTTAGTGTTACTCTTGTCCTGCGCTTTGTAGATGAGGTTAAAATCGCCTTGGATAAGCCACTTGGTATTGGGCGGCGGTTTGATGCTGCGAATTTCTGCTAGGAAACCGTCTTTGTCGGCTGCCTTTGATGGGCCGTACACGGTGGTTAAGAGGAAGGACACACTGGATTCTTTGAGTGTCATCATGGCCGAGATGGAAAAGGAGCGCACTTGAATATGCTGAGCATCGAGGAAATCAGTATTCCACATTAGCAGGACGCCACCGCGCTTGCCTGACGGTCCCCTTGCCGGCAGGAACTCTAACTTGGGCAGTCTGCGGCTGCCGAGGTAGAGGACTAAGTTTGCATCGATGAGTTGCAGTTTTGTCTCCTGTAAGCATACGATGTGGCAGGAGGAGGATGCGAGAGTTTCGTGAACGGTTGAGCGTCTAGCTTCCGCATTAAGTCCGTACACATTCCAACACAAAGATGTCCAAGTCGTGATTAGCCATTGGGTAGAACAAACAGGACGCAGATGTAAGTAGCTTGGAAGGCAGTCTGAAATAAACTGGCACTCGGCGTCAGGCGTCGGATCACAACACAACAGTAAGGGGAGTTCAACGGGGGCAATGGAGCGCCGCTGAAAACCCTACGCAGAGGGCCGCACCCGCCCACGGTAAAGATCAAAGTTCTTGAGCGATACATAAATGAAATAGGGGAGCGATGAGACTGGGAGTCGGTGCAGCTAAACGGCGGCATCAGCCACGCCAGTCACGTCCTGTCCACCCATCCTGATTAGGGCCGCCGTCGCACTGCATATGTCGTCGTCGTCCAAGCGAAACAGGGCTGTCAGTGCAGCAATGATGAACTGCGGCATTAGGCCCTTGAAGGAGGCGATGAAGTCCTGGATAGCTTGCTTGGCGAGCGAGAGGTCGTCCTTGATGTAGCCGAGGCGGCGGCAAAGGACGATGTTGGCCCGCTGTTCCACCATCAGGTGCTTGAGTCTGCTGGCTGCCTGCCTCTTGCTCTGCCGGAGGCCGGCCGTCGTTGCCACCGACTTCTTGACGCGACGCCCGCGCTTGGGCGAGGTTGATGGTGCATGTTGTAGTAGACTTTGTTCAGGGGAGGCAAAGAGATCAGCGACGCTGAACTACAGGGTGCCATCAACAATAGCGGAGGTTGCTGGTGCATGTTGTAGTAGACTTTGTTCAGGGGAGGCAAAGAGATCAGCGACGCTGAACTGCAGGGTGCCATCAACAGTAGCGGAGCCAAGGGGACAGGCCTGTGCATGAGGCTCTGGTGTAGCTACCATCTGTAGATCATGCTGGACCAACTCAAGCTGTTGCAGGGGTGCCTCCTCATTCAGCTGGACCAGACCCTCGAAGAGGTTGGATAGTGCCGCGTCTACCTCCTGAATGGATGGAGAGGAAACGGGCGACAGATCGCTCTTTAGTCTGTTGAAGACATTGCTGACCGGGATTGGAGTATTGAAAGTGCATCTTGGCCCCTAATTATTTTGGTGATAATGACAAGCACGATTTGTGGTATTTAATGCTTTGACAAGATGTGTGCAGGTCTTAAATGAATAAAATTCTTATGGTTGATCAAAGGAAGGCCCCCAATTTCAAGTCGATGCTTTCTACTTGAATCGAGGCTTAATTTACTTTTTCTTTTGAATTTGAGTATAGGAAACACCGTAATATAAAGGGGGATGCAATTCGATAGCCAAGAGATGCTAAAAGTGCTCTAGAAGGTAATCCAAGTGAGTGAGAAGAGTTGAGAGTTGACACGTGCACATATGCTTTTCTTTCCTCAAAATCTCAGGCTGGGCCGGTTGTACCGACCCCATGTCGGTACTACCAACCAACACCCATCGGTAGTACCGGCGCAGGGCCGGTATACCGATATGCGTTCTCTGGCATAATTTAGCCAGGGGGCCGGTACTACCCAACCGCCGAAGAAATTGCCGCAAAAGAAGCTCAAGAGAGAGAGCTGACGGCAGCTCAAGTCGGCGACCTCGTCGGCAGGGCCCCAAGCCGTACTCCATCCAACGTGGACAGCTCCGACGACTCCTCATCGGATTCCGACTCAAGTGATGAGGATGCCAAGGACGATGATCTTGCGGCAAAGAAGGCGGCCAAGAAGAGAAGAAAGGCTAAGAAGAAGAAGAAGGCCAAGAAGATGGCAAAGAAGCTCCTCAAGAAGATGATCAAGAAGGAGCAAGCCAAGTACTCTCACTCCGGCTTCTACAAAGTGCCCCATCACTACGGGCAAATTCCGGGCAACAACTCTAACGATAAGTTATATTCCGTGCATTTGGGAAAGCCCCCTCATTTCGATGGGAAGGACTATTCCAAATGGGCTTATGATATGCAAATGCATCTTTACGGGCTTCACCCTTCTCTTTGGAAGATTGTGGTTGTAGGTGTAACCATTCCCGCCGAAGGAGAAGCCCTCACCATCGAGCATGAGCAAGATCTTCACCGCAACGTACAAGCCACGAGAGTCATCACGGGATCCTTGTGTGCACAAGAATTCAACAAGGTTCGGAACATCCAATTGCCAAGGTAATTTGGGACACACTCAAGGAAGCACATGAGGGAACCGAGCATGTGAGACAAGGCAAGATGGATCTAATCAATGGAGAACTTGAGCTTTTCTTCATGAAGGATGGAGAGACCGTTCAAGAAATGTATGATAGACTCATGGTGCTTGTCTCGGACATTAGAGCTCTTGGGAGCAAAGATTGGGATGACTCAAAGGTCACAAAGAAGTTGCTAAGAGCTTTTGCCCCCAAGGACAAGAACTTGACGGCAATGATAAGAAGAGATCCAAGATACCCAACAATGACACCTACTCAACTTCTTGGAGAAATTTTGCATCAAGAACTAGTTGATCAAGATGTGGAGAAGTCCTTAACCTTGAAGATGGGAAAGAGTCTAGCTCTCAAAGCTAGCTCAAGTGAAGTTGTTGAAGAGAACCCCAAGCCCTCCAAGAGCAAAAAGGAAGACACTAGCGATGAAGAAAGCACGGATGAAGAAACCGCCTTTGCTATAAGGAAGTACAAGAAATTCTTGAAGTCAAGAAATTCAAGAAAAGGTGGTGATGATAGAAGGAAGAAGTCACAAAGAAAGTGTTATGAGTGTGGAGAGTATGGACATTTCATCGCCGAGTGCCCCAAGAACAAGAACAAGAATGAGGAAGAAAAGAGGTTCAAGGAGAGAAGCAAAGAGTACAAGAACAAGTATCAAGGGCGTGCGCACGTGGGTCAACAATGGGACTCAAGTGATGAAGATGAAGAACCAAGGAAGCAAGGGATGGCAACAATTGCCATGGCACAAGGTTCATCCTCAACACGCCTCTTCAACAACCTCTCCGAAGATGAAGACCACTCTCATTTTTGCCTCATGGCAAGGGGGAGCAAGGTACAAGAGTCGACCATCTCATCCTCTCTAACATCCTCTTCATCCACCTCTAGTAGCGACATAGAAAACCTAGATGAGGAAAAGGAACCAGAGAACAACATGATAAAGAAATTTGGTAAAAATGGCCACAAAGAAATTAAAAGGCTATTGGACAAACTAGAGAAAAAGAAAGAGATCCTTCATGAGCAAGAAGACTTGCTTATCCTTGAAAAGGAAAGAAACCTAGCTTTAGAAATATCTTGCCGAAGAGAAGGCTAAGGTGGAAAAGTTGACCATGGACTTGTCCTTGATCGGAGATTCCAATAAGAAGATGTCAAAGGATCTCACCTTGGCAAATGAATCTTTAGCTTCCCTAAAAACTACTCATAGTGAGCTTCAATCAAGCTTCTCATGCTTGACGGAGAAATACAAATCTCTTGAAGCTAACTTTAGTAGTCTTTGGGAAAGCACCAAAGCAACTCCATCGGCAAACTTGGACTCTAGTGCCTCCACTAGCAAAACTTGTTCTTCTTGCGCTAATATGGATATGAATGCTCTCAAGACTAACCTTGCAAGACTTGAAGAGAAAATTAAGAGCAAGGACAAGGAAATTGCCCGATTGAACATGTTGTTTACACAAGGCAACATTAGTGCCAAGTCAATACCCAAGGTGGTGGACAAGCAAGGACTCGGACACCGCAAGAACAACAAGGCAAATGGTAGGGTGACGGTGAAAGGGCATGAGATTCCCTTGTGGAACAAGGGAGGCTACCTCAACACAATTATGGATATCGCCCATGGAGTCACCACATCTACCACAACCAAGGAAGCTCCAAGGATGGTGCAAACCACAAAGGGAATTGGTGGGAGCTACACCCCGCCTAAGGCATCGAAGAATGTGGTTGAGCACAAAACAACACCCAACTACACTTGTGATTACATTGTAACCTTGGACCATAATGGTAAAATGGTTGTCAAGTATGTTGGGGCCTATGCTATAAAGGCCATGAGAAAGAGTGTGTGGGTTCCAAAAGTTTTTGCATCTAACCTCCAAGGACCCAAATCCTTTTGGGTACCTAAACCAAGAGCTTAAACTTGTTTTGTAGGCCTACTCCTCCGGTGGAAGTGCATGGTTGATTGATAGTGGTGCCACTAATCACATGACCGGAGATGAAGGCTTGTTTGCATCCCTTGACCGTTATGATAATCCTACGGAAACTATCATCTATGGAGATAATGGTCAAGGGGATGTCATTGGCTTAGGTAAAATTGCTATCTCAACAACAAATTCAATTGAAGATGTTTATCATGTGCAAGGGTTGGGATACAACTTGTTGTCGGTTTCACAACTTTGTGAGAAAGGCTACAATTGTCTCTTTACTCATGAGGTTGTGACCGTCTCTAGAAGGGAGGATTCCTCTATTGTCTTTGCGGGTCACTTACGGGGAAAACTTTACTATGTGGATTTCACAAAAGTAAAGGTGGATCCTAAGGCTTGCTTAGTGGCAAAATCCGACTTGGGTTGGCTATGGCATCGCCGACTAGCCCATGTTGGCATGAGGAACTTGGCCAAACTTCAAAAAGACGAGCACATCCTAGGACTAACAAATGTTGTTTTTGAGAAAGATAGGTTATGTAGCGCATGTCAAGCCGGGAAGCAAGTTGGAGCTCACCATCCCGCCAAGAACATTCTATCCTCATCAAGACCATTGAAGTTGCTACACATGGATTTATTTGGACCAATTGCCTATATAAGCATCGGTGGTAATAAATATGGTTTAGTAATTGTTGATGACTTTTCCCGTTTCACTTGGGTATTCTTTTTGCAAGATAAAAGTGAGGCAAAGGGAATTGTGAAGAAGTTCATTAGAAGAGTTCAAAATGAGTTCGAGCTCAAGGTCAAGAACATAAGAAGTGACAACGGCTCGGAGTTTAGGAACACACAAGTTGAAGAGTTCCTAGATGAAGAAGGCATCAAGCATGAACTCTCCGCTCCATATACACCTCAACAAAATGGCATTGTTGAGAGGAAGAACCGCACGTTGATAGAAGCGGCAAGGACAATGCTTGATGAGTACAAGACCCCGGACTCATTTTGGGCGGAAGCCATCAACACCGCATGCCACGCCGCCAACCGCCTCTACCTCCACCAGTACTTGAACAAGACTCCCTACGAAATCTTCACCGGTAAGAAACCTAGTGTGCATTACTTTAGGGTCTTTGGGTGTAAGTGTTTCATACTTAACAAGAAACCCAAAGCCTCAAAGTTTGCATCCAAGGTTGATGAAGGTTTTCTACTTGGTTATGGAACTAACGAGCATGCCTATCGTGTTTTCAACAAAACCACCGGTTGTGTTGAGACCACGGTAGACGTGAAATTTGATGAATCCAACGGCTCTCAACGAGAGCAAGTTAGTGAAAACCTTGTAGATGATGAAGAGCCCCCAAGCATATCCATCTTTAGAATGGGGACCGGTGAAGTGATGCCTCGGGAAGTTCAAGCACAAGCTCCGGTTGACACAAGCACTCATGATCCATCATCATCAACAAGAGTGGAGCCACCTAGTTCTCTAGTCCAACAAGATGAGAGTCAAGTTCATGGTGACGATCATGGACGGGGCTTCGATCAAGGGGGAGAACTAAGTGATGAAGCTCAAGAAGATACACCACAAGATGAAGATGATGATGATGGACCTATTCAACGTCAATCTCAAGAGCCACATCCAAGAGTACATCAAATGGTTCAACGGGATCATCCCGTCGACAACATTCTTGGAAGTATTCAAAGAGGGGTAACAACTCGATCTAGATTGTCAAATTTTTGTGCATTTTACTCGTTTGTTTCCTCTTTGGAACCTCTTAGTGTGGAACAAGCTCTTGAGGATCCGGATTGGATTATTGCCATGGAGGAAGAGTTGAACAACTTCAAGAGAAATGAAGTTTGGGAGTTGGTACCAAGACCCAAGCAAAATGTGATCGGCACCAAATGGGTTTTTAGGAACAAGCAAGATGAATTTGGTGTTGTCACAAAGAACAAGGCAAGGCTTGTTGGCAAGGGTTACACTCAAGTTGAAGGCTTAGATTTTGGCGAGACTTACGCACCGGTTGCAAGGCTCGAGTCAATTCGTATTCTTTTAGCCTATGCTACTCATCACGATTTCAAGCTTCATCAAATGGATGTGAAGAGTGCTTTCTTGAATGGACCTCTCCAAGAAGATGTGTATGTGGATCAACCACCGGGCTTTGAAGACTCAAGGTTTCCAAATCATGTGTACAAGCTCCATAAGGCGCTCTACGGGCTTAAGCAAGCTCCTAGAGCATGGTATGAATGCCTTAAGGATTTCCTTCTCAAGAACGGCTTTGAGATAGGCAAAGCCGATTCTACTCTCTTCATTCAAAGAAATGGAAAAGATATTTTCGTTTGTCAAATTTATGTCGATGATATCATTTTTGGGTCTACTAATGATAAATTTTGTGAAGAATTTAGTAGGATCATGACCAAGAGATTTGAGATGTCTATGATGGGAGAATTGAAGTTCTTTCTTGGGTTTCAAATCAAGCAAATGAAGGAAGGGACTTTCTTATGTCAAACCAAGTATGTGAAGGATATGCTCAAGAGGTTTGACATGGCCGATTCCAAGCCCATCAAAACACCCATGGCATTAAATGGACATCTTGATCTCAATGAAGAAGGGAAGTCGGTCGACCAAAAGGTATTCCGTTCCATGATTGGCTCCCTCCTTTACCTTTGTGCATCTAGGCCCGATATAATGCTTAGTGTGTGCATGTGTGCAAGATTTCAAGCCAATCCTAAGGAGTGCCATCTAATGGCTGTTAAGAGGATCTTTAGATATTTAGTTCATACTCCTAACCTAGGCTTGTGGTATCCCAAAGGTTCCACTTTTGATCTACTTGGCTACTCCGATTCGGATTATGCCGGTTGCAAAGTAGATCGAAAGAGCACTACCGGGACTTGCCAATTTCTTGGTAGGTCTTTGGTGTCGTGGAGCTCAAAGAAGAAAAATTCGGTTGCTTTATCCACGGCCGAAGCTGAATATGTGGCGGACGGTGCTTGTTGTGCACAACTCTTGTGGATGAAGCAAACGTTGAGTGATTATGGTTGCAAGTTTAGTAAGATTCCACTCTTGTGTGACAACGAGAGTGCTATCAAACTAGCGAACAATCTCGTCCAACACTCTAGAACAAAGCACATAGACATTAGACATCACTTCTTACGGGATCATGAGGCTAAGGGTGACATTGCTTTACGGCATGTTTGCACCGAAAAGCAACTTGCCGACATTTTCACTAAGCCTCTAGACGAGCAAAGGTTTTGTGCTTTGAGGAGTGAGCTAAACATCTTAGATTCTCGTAACTTGGCTTGATCTTTTGCACATAAACTTGCTTGTTGCCTAGATAGGAAGCAAAACATTTTTTTAACTTCTTTGTGTGTGTTTTACAAAACATTGGATTTTTACATAGTGGGTGGTGACTATAGCTTTGGGTGATTGCTTGTGACTAGTCACCAACTCCTATGAGTTCTCTACATGTCCATATTCCTCTCTACCAAAAATTCTCTAACTAGACTCTAAAATCCTTCCAAAATCTGCTTAATCCACCGGTACAACCGACACAAGGTCGGTAGTACCGATATGAGTTCTCTGTTTGAATTTCCAGCGATCCCCGGTACAACCGACCCCGTGTCGGTACTACCGGACCCCCCCGGTAGAACCGACCCAGGGGCGGTATACCGATAAGACCTTTCTGTCTCAATTTTAGGGGACCCCCGGTAGTACCGACACCACGTCGGTACTACCGATAAAACCCGCTGGCTATATAAGCCCCGCACCCAGGGGCTAGGGTTCTCAGTTCTTTCCAACCGTTGCACCCGCCCCTCTTGCTCCTCCTCTCCAATCCGCAAGGGGATCTCAAAACCCAACCGTAGAAAGTGTTCCTAGCCCACATCCTTAGATTCTCCACCCTCCGGAACATCCGATCCTCGCCGGAAGTTCGTCGATTCGCGCGGGAAGCTTCTCAAGGTATTCATTCAAAATCTCCGTGGATCGATCTCTCAATGTAGTTGTTTCTAGAGGCAATGCTTTAGGGAATCATCATCTTTACCCCCGTAGAACTCGTGTTCTTGATTTGGTAGCTTTTGGTTGGCTAAAACCCCGGATTCAAGCATTTTTCACCAAAGCCCGACCCCCATCGGTAGTACCGACACCATGTCGGTAGTACCGATGGGGGCCGGTTAAACCTGTTCCCCATCTTAGGTTGAGCCATTCCTTCTCATATTCAAAACTCCAATCTTATGCATTATTGCTAATCCTCCAGATGGGTCGCGCTGGCAAGCAAGTTGTGCGTGAAGGCTCCGATGAAGACGAAGTTCCTCTCGCTCAAAGGAAGAGGAAAGGGGGAGCTAGCTCTCAAGCTCCTCGTGGTCGTGGACGTACCAACCCTCCTGCTGCCCCTCGCCAGTCCACGGGACAAGGTCATCGTGCCCGTACCAAGCAAGCACACCAACCCGATGACCATTATGATGACTATGAGGACATCTCCTTGGAAACCCTCTCCTCATTCATCCTTCGGCCATCAAGACCTCCTCGTCCAGCTACTCAAATGGGGATTGTGAGGATGGTAGACTACACAAGAGGTTCCCACAATGTCTACAAGGAGAGGTACTCCGACCCCGCTCTTTGGCAAAAGGAGTTTGATGCGGACATTCGTTTTTGGCTCAAGTTTAATGCCGATTGGTATGAGTCAGTCATTCTCAGCAAGGATCACATGACTATTGATATGAAATCAATCAATTGGGATCTCCTTAGGTCACTTGAGATTTCGGCCGTCAATGATGCTATTGATATATTCCATGCCAAAGGGATGACCAATGTGATGTCTATCAACTATGATTGGAATGAGGAAGTGGTCGCCCAATTCTATGCCAATCTCTACATCCGCCGTGAGACCCGGACCTTCCATTGGCTTCTTCAAGGCAAGCCCCTCTCCGTATCTTATGAGCGTTTTGCTCAGATTCTTGGCTTCAGTGAGGAGGATCTTGCTCGTCCAAAGTTGCATGGTGGAGAATTCCCTCTTGACAGTGAGATGGCATTCATGTATGACTCGGCATATGGCAAGGTGGAATTTGGTACCACTCATGGCATGAAGCCAGTCTATCGGATGCTAAATCAACTCTTTCGCTACACTCTCACTCCCAAGATAGGTGACAACACCAATATCTCAAATGTGGCAAAAGAGATCCTAGTGAGGATGGCACCGGACAAGGAAGACTTTAGTATATTCAACTTCATTTGGGAAGAAATCATTGTGTTCTCCGTGTCCGCTAACAAGAGCTGCCAATATGCCCCTTGGATCTTTAAGATGATTTGTGAGGTGGCGGGAGTTGATATCCTCCCCGACAAGACCCATTCTTGGTACAAGCCCAACAAAGGCAACATCGAGAGGCTCCTCAAGTTGGGCAAGCATGCCCCTCCTCGTCCTTCTACCGCAGGTGGCTCCTCCTCCGGTGGCCCTGTCGGTGTTTTAGACCGGCAACCTACTACGGGGAGTACCCGAAGTAGATGATTGTGACTCGCCGAGACCGGTAACTCGATGGAAGAGACACGTGGCACACAATTTAGACAGGTTCGGGCCGCGAGGTGCGTAATACCCTACGTCCTGTATGCTGCGTAGCTCTGGATTAATAGGGCACGATTACAAGATGGTGCAATGGTGCGCCGTGAGTTGTATGAGAGGAGATTGGATGCTAGAGATCGGTCCCTGCCTCGCCTTATATAGTCCGGAGGCGGGGTTACAAGTCGAGTAGGGAGAGAGTACTAGTCGAGTACGTCTAGGAGTCCTCTATACGGTGCGGAACATGTACGGCTCCCTAACCGAGTACTACTCCCCGTGTAGTCCTTGCGCTCCACGCCTTCGGGTGCGTGTAGCGCAAGCCGGTAGTCCCGGGGGCCCACCGAGTAGTCGGTCCTGGTACCCACCGAGGTAGTGGGCCCAGGGAGGTCCATACGACAAGCCCCCGAGTACTTTGTAGTCGAGAAGGATAGCTTCAAGTAGTCTTGACGGCCTTAACGAGTAGTCCTCAAGCGTCCCTGAGCGCTACAAGTCAAAAGTCCTCAAGAGTAGCCGAAGCATCCCGAGGGCGGAATGTACTCCGGTCGATGTTTGAGCAATCTTGAAGTCTTCTCGAGTAGTCCCAAGCGTCCTCGAAAACTGCCTTCGAAGGTCTTCAAAAACTGCCTGTCTTGTCTTGAAGCCGAAGCTGGTATGGAGGTGCGATTTGCAAAACCGCACTCCACATGGAGTAGCCCCCGAGCTCTGAGCCGAGGGCTCTAGCTGAGGGTCCATCTAAAATCTTGGCAAGAAAATCCCGAAAAATCCGGAGAGAAAAACCGAAGGACACGTGGCACGGAGCCCCCGAGCCTTGAGTCGAGTACTTCCTCTCGAATTGAAGGGTCTTCTTGGAGAATGTGTCCTGAGATGCTCTTGAAACTAGCCGCTTCCCAAGTAGTCGAGTAGAAGTAGCCGAGTCCCCGAGGTGAGGCGCGTCGACTAGTAGAATACGAAGAGTCACGCGCAGCCACTGAGTCAGCCGCGCGTGGACTTATCCAGCCGCCCGTTGCGGAGCCGATTTGGCTTATAAATAGAAGCCAAAACCCTTAGGGTTTTTCACCCATTCGAGCTGCAGCCATTCCGTTTGCATCTTGAAGCGAATCCACTCCCAGCGCCTGCTGCCGCCGTAGTAGATCCAAGCGCGCCGCCACCCGAAGCCTTTAGGGTAGCCCCCGAGCGGATGCGAGTGAAGACGCCTTGCACTTGGAGGATGAAGCCGTCGCCGTCCAAGACGTCCAAGGCCGCCGGGAAGAAGAGGGGCCGCGAAGAGGCCGCCGCGGCTGCCACCGGAGCGGCGCCGCCCATGTCTCCACCGCGGGCTGATCCGAGCCGCGAGTGGAAGAAATCCAAAGTGAAGACGGAGGATCTGCTGACCCTCCTGAACAGTGGGTTCATCAGGGAGAAGGAAGTCGACATGTGGAGATCCGCCGCTGGAGATCCATATCCAATGGAGAAGGCCGAAGATGAGATCCCGATGTTCTCGCGGTTCGTGGAGCGCGGTCTTGCGCTCCCAGCCAGCGACTTCTTCAAGGGGCTGCTCGGGTACTACGGGATCGAGTACCTGAACCTGAACCCCAACGGCATCTTCCACACGTCGGTCTTCGTCCACTTCTGCGAAGCCTTCCTCGGAATCAAGCCGCACTGGGTGCTTTTCCGGAAGTTCTTCCGCGTCAAGCCGCAACCAAGTGCTACCAATCCCAGGGTAGTCGGAGGAGCCGGCATCCAGCTGAGGGAGGACGCCGCGGAGCAGTACTTGGCGTACAAACTTGTCGACTCCAACACGGACTGGAAGACCAGGTGGTTCTACATCACGAACCACCACCCCGGCTCCGCCGAAGCCGAGCGGACGGCAGCCCAGGCACCGTGAGTGGTGGAACACGGAGCCCACCATGCAAGAAGGAATCCAGCTCCCCGAGCTGCTAGCACGCATCAAAGTGCTCAGGGAGGCGGGACTGAGGGCCGAGCACGTGGCCTTCAGTTTCATGAAGCGCAGGATCCAGCCGTTGATGGCTCGGGAGACACTGGGCTTCGAGTACACCGGCGACGACGACGCGTCGCGGATGCCGGGAGGCGAGCTGGATGACAACGACATTGTCGAGAGGTTGTCGCGGATCTTTAAGGACATGCCGCCATACACGGCGTGCCCAGTCGAGGAGTACTCCGCCGCGCGCCCGCCCAAGGAGGTGAGTAGTCGTACTCCCTTGGTCGAGTAGTGTTTGCTTGTAGTAGAGTTGCTAACGCCCCGTGTCTTGTGCAGGATGATGTGAAGAGGTTCATCTCGAGCCGCAGCCGCCACCGAGCGGGATCGAGATCCCGGTGGAGGGGAAGGTGAAGGAGCGCCGCGAAGTCGGTGAAGGCGACGACACCGTCATCGTGGAAGATACCTCCGATAACGACGACGAAGACGAAGAGACGCTGCAGGACCGCTTCCAGCTGCGGTCAAGGTTTAGCCGCCCGGGCTTGCCTCACGTTCCACTGGTACAAGACCCTCCGGCTAGCCTAGAGGCTAGTCTTGCTGCGCCGCCACGGAAGCCGCGCAACCCCGCCAGGAAGCGGGTGACGAAGAAGCTGAAGGTCTCGGAGACCACGCCTCAGGAGGTAAGTTGTCTTGAGCAGAGTAGTCGAGTACCCGTTGTTCGAGTATGTTGCTGACGAGTAGTCTTCCTTTGTATGCAGGAGGTGCCGCCAGCGGAGCCCGTCGAAGAGGGCGACGAGGGCGTGTGGGATACGGTGGGGAACCGGCTGGAAGTCGTAGTCCAGCCCCCACTGTTGAAGAACTCCTGGCGCAACTGGAGCGCCAGCCCCCTGCTCCAGAAGAGAGCACAGGACCCGTGGCCGCCGCCGTTGGAGAGGTGGTGGCCTCGGGGAGCGCGAGAGACGTCCCGCCGCCGCCGCCGCCGTGGAGGAAGCGGTGGCCGCGGGGGCGGAGGAGGAGGCGCCCGCCGAGGGTGGACTGTGTAACACCCGAGAATTCCATCACAATAAAATATTGTTAGCAACATGGCTTAGTTTTATTTTTCTAAGGATTTAATAAATTTGAATAAATAAATTTGCCTTTAATTAAATTAAACAACAATTAATAATTAGAATCAAACAAGTGTTTGTGCATCATGTTGAAATGCATGAGTTTTGATTGTGGTGTGGTTTTAAAAGTCTTAAAAATTTTTGAGAGAAAGTCCTTAAAAAAATAATTGTGAAAAAGTTTGTAAAATTGGTGTAAAAGTTTGAATTAAAAAAAAATGAAAAGAGGTTGAAAGTTTGAATTTAAAAATGCTTGAAAACTTGTTTAAAAGGTTTTCTAAAAAGTCTTAAAATAGTTGGTGAATTTGTGTTAAAATTTGATTTGAAAATATTTGAATTTGAAATTGGTTGAAAAGGATTTGAAAAGAAAAAAAAGAAAAAAAAAGAAAAAAACAAAACCTAACCTACAACCCAGCCAGCACCCGCGGCCCATCCTCTTTCGGCCCACAGCCGGCCCACCCCGCAGCCTCCCTCCCTCTCCCTCTCTCACCCGCTGACGTGTGGGGCCCACACGTCAGGGGCTTCCCCTACCTCCCGGCCCGCGCCCCCCCCCCCTTCCCGCGCCGCGCCGCCGGCACCCGCACCCGGCGCCGCCTCCCCTCGCCTTCCCGCGCCGCTCCACCTCCCCACCGGGCGCGCCGCTCCACCTCCCCGCGCACTCACCCACCGCCGCCCGCCCCTCTTCCCCTCCCCGTAACGGACGCCGCCCGCACCGAGCGCCATTAATGGCGCCGGCCGCCCACCGACCTCGCCGCCACCGCCTCGGCCGCCCTCTCCACTTCCCCCTCCGCCCTATAAAGTGCGAGCCCGAGCTTCACCTCCACCCCGCACCGCTCCCCGGAGCTCCTCCACTCCGCAACGGCGCCGCCACCGGAGCACCGCCCGCCCGCCGGAACCGCCGCCTCGATCCGCTTCACCGGTGCCTTTCCCTCCCTTCCGAGCTCCCGGGTGCATCCCCTTTGTCCTCCTCTTCAATTTCGCGCCGATCCCGTCGATTTTGGCGGCCGGGAGCTCAAGATCGAGTTCTCCCGGTGAGGTGCGCCGCCTAGCACCATCGCGCGCCGCCGCCCGGCGGCCTCCGCCGTCGCCCACGGCCCATCCGATCCGAATCTACGGCCCGGATTAAAAACAACCGTAACCCTTGGATAAGGTCCACGGTGGACCGGTGGACCGGTCCACCGGCCGGTCCACGGCCTTGCGTCGGCGCTGCGTCACCGCCACGTCATGCCGACGTCACGCCCGCGTCGGCACATCCAACCACAAGCCGCCACGTGTCGCCGCCACGGTTCACCCGCCACTGCCCGGGCACTTTTGCAAAAAGGACTCGCGGTTTTTAATATTACAAATATATCCTTCCACCTATGAAAAAGCCTTTCAATCGAGTCCATTCTTTTATGTTTAGGCCCCGCAGTCCTTAGTTTCTATGTTCTAATCTTTTACATATTAGACCTTCTAGTTTCACACATATTTATGTTTAGGTCCCCGAAATCTTGCGAAAAAACCCCTAAAACTTTCGGATAATCACAATTTAGCCCCTGAACCTTGTTTCAGCCATATCTTTTTCATCTTAGCTCCGTTTTACGCGTTCTTGGTGTCCACGCGATCGTCTCTCCGAGCCCGTCATTTCTAAAAGCTTGTTTTAGCCTTTTGGTAATGTTTGATGTATTGTTTTATTTATTGTATGTTTTCTTGCATGATCGTAGCCAACACGCCGTTCGAGGAAGATCAAGTGCAGAGCTTTGCAGATAAGGAAAGTAGCTTATCGTTGGAGAAAGGCAAGTGACCCTAACCACCCTTCTACCTATGCTTTAATCAAGAACACTATAAGTTAATCGGAACATGGAGAACCACCCGGAAAACGGTGCAACCACAATCCATATGGCTCGGCTTAGCCAATTAATTAGGTGTGCGATTGATCCGATGGCCCTTTTCCGAAAGGAGCGAGAGGGGGATCCGGGTTGCGGGGGTATAGCCCGGTCCTTTTGGGGTAGCGACCTTTGCTAAGGTGCTTGACCACTAGGGAGGGTTATGGTCCGCCCCGATCCGTAACTATGCGGGTCGTTAGTCTTTTGCATATCTTTGTAAAGGCTTCGTAGCGTCCCTATGCAATCACACCTCGGAAGTGTGGTATTGTGCACGATCAGGCACATGCGTGGTTGGGTTCAAAGTTCTTTGGAACTTTTACGCGAACCGTGGGAAAAGTGTGCAACCTCTGCAGAGTGTAAAACCGATCGATCGGCCGTGCTCACGGTCAAGAGCGGCCCGGACCCTCACATGATTAATTGAACTTAAAGATGGATTAATATTGCTTTCCGGTTATTTACGTGGCCTTGCCGAGTACCAACCATAAGTGTACTCATCCTTGCTTACGCCGTTCGCGAGAAGAACCCCGGAGTGGAGTACTTCACCGACTACGAGGAGTTCGAGGATGCGATCAACCAGTCGAAGCTTGTGGAAGATGAAGATGGAGTCGCGTCTTCATAGTTATCGTTGTTCGTGTAAAGACCTTCGTGTCTACCATCGTGAGTGTAATAAAAGTTAATAAACCTTTTCTGTACCTTTTTGAGCAGTGTCTTGTGATATTACACTCATGAGTCTATCATATGTGTGAAAATTGTGATCCTGGCACACATATGAGATGCATTCGGTTTTCTACGGAAAATCGGGTGTGACAGAGTGGTATCAGAGCATTGCGCCGATCGTAGGACGCAGCCTCGGATAGAAATGGTCGATATTAAGGACTCTCTTTCTAGGAAGCTCTTCTAACATTCAAAATATCTTATTTACGCTTTAAAAAAATATTTTATTCTTTATTCTCTAAACAAAATCAAATCTTTTGTTTTCTTCTACACCGAGTCTGATTCTTGTTCTTCCACCTTGAACTACCACACGTGCTTTATAAGATAGTTTCATAAGTTGCCTACCCCTTCTACCGGTTTCGTTTCGATAGAGCCGTTCTTGTGAGGACGTGCGATGTTAATGCTTGTTGATTGAAAACATGCATGATTTGGATCTTTGACATGATTGAAATGTTTTTGTGGAGTGATGGCCACAAATACATCAATAAATTAATTAAAGTTAAAATTTGAATCTTAGCCCCTTCTCTCTGATTCATCTTTATCAATTCAACTTCCTATCGGAAAACTTCTCCCTCTAACAATCAGATGATAAACACCGGGTCGGGAGCTAGACAGATATTCCGTTCATCGTCAATCAGTTGAATCAAGTTCCCTCCTTCACAAGAATTAGCAATGGATCCCGCGATGCAGCAGTTCTTTACGGAACAGATGCAGTTAATTCAGAACCTCACCGCCACTGTCCAGAATCTACAAGCACAGCAGAACCAGCCACCACCACAAGGACCTCCACCACCTCCACCACCGAGTGAACAAGCATAGAGAATTCATGAGCCACAACCCGCCCACTTACTCTCATTCTGTAGATCCCCTCGATGCCGATGATTGGCTCAAGACCATCAACAAGATGCCGAACATCACCCAATGCAATGATCGTGAGAAGGTTTTGTATGCCTCGGGATGTTTGGAAGGTGCGGCCACCGATTGGTGGGATGCTTACACCGTCGCGCATGCTTTGCCGCTAACACCATTACCCGGCGGGAGTTCCGGGGAGAGTTTTCGTACACATCACATCCCAGTCTGGTGTGAAGAAGTCGAAGAAGAAGGAATTTCTAGCTCTAAAGCAAGGCAACATGACAGTTAGTGAGTATCCGGATCGGTTTACTCATTTGTCCCGCTATGCACCGGATGAAGTCAACACGGATGCCAAGAGACAAGAACGCTTTCTTGATGGTTTGATAGGGCCACTTAACTATCAGTTGCAGAGCCACACATTTCTTAACTTTCGGATGTTGCTCAATAAGGCTATAGGCTTGGAGAATAAACGCAAGGAACTTCGTGAACGGAAGCGCAAGTTTCAATCTCGGGGACGATCTAGCGGTAACACCCGCCCTCGTTACAACTCACCGCAAGACTCTCGGTTTCGTTCTAGCACACCGGGCGAGAGGCCATGGACGAGTCGGCAATATCGTTCGTTTGATGAACCCGAAGAATCCAACCCGATGACACCACGGGCTCCAAATCCTCATCGGAATCGCTCGGGTGCACCGATAAGGAACACTACTCCGGTTCACCCCGGTGGATGCTTCAACTGCGGAGAATTAGGACACTACGCCGCATTTGCCCTCAACGCAATATGCGGACACCCCGGAGAGATAACGAGAGGTCAACGAGCAATATGCATGGTAGGGTGAACCATGTGACGAGTCGAAGAAGCTCAAGGAGACAAAGATGTTGTGCTTGGTACGTTTCTTATCAACTCGTACCGCAACGGCTTTATTTGATTCCGGGGCATCACATTCATTTATTACCGAACGATTCGTGACAAAGCATGATGTACCCAAGAGTTCCATGAAGACACATTTGCTAATCGGTTCCCCAAACGGTGAAATGAAATCCACCTATGTATGCCCACGGAGTCAATCTTAAGATCGGAGAGATAGATTTTGGAAGCGTAGACTTAGTGATTCTAACATCCAGTGGAATAGATGTGATCCTTGGTATGGATTGGTTAAGCAAGCATGATGGAATCATTTTGTGTGCCAAGAAGTCGGTGCTCTTAACTACCCCGCAAGGAGATAGGATTGAGTTTGCCGCTGCAAGCCCGAAGAAGAAGGAGAAGTGAACAAGCTCTGTGATAGTAAACCGTCATCTTTCAAGACATCTTGTATCCGCTCTTGTTTCCCGATCCCTCCGAATCTCGGGACGAGATTCTTTTTAAGGGGGTAGGATTTGTAACACCCGAAAATTCCATCACAATAAAATATTGTTAGCAACATGGCTTAGTTTTATTTTTCTAAGGATTTAATAAATTTGAATAAATAAATTTGCCTTTAATTAAATTAAACAACAATTAATAATTAGAATCAAACAAGTGTTTGTGCATCATGTTGAAATGCATGAGTTTTGATTGTGGTGTGGTTTTAAAAGTCTTAAAAATTTTTGAGAGAAAGTCCTTAAATTGTGAAAAAGTTTGTAAAATTGGTGTAAAAATTTGAATTAAAAAAAAATGAAAAGAGGTTGAAAGTTTGAATTTAAAAATGTTTGAAAACTTGTTTAAAAGGTTTTTCTAAAAGTCTTAAAATAGTTGGTGAATTTGTGTTAAAATTTGATTTGAAAATATTTGAATTTGAAATTGGTTGAAAAGGATTTGAAAAGAAAAAAAAAAAAAAAAAGAAAACCTAACCTACAACCCGGCCCGGCCCGCGGCCCATCCTCTTTCGGCCCACGGCCCGCCCACTCCGCCGCCTCCCTCCCTCTCCCTCTCTCACCCGCCGACGTGTGGGGCCCACACGTCGGGGGCTTCCCCTACCTCCAGCCCCGCGCCCCCCCCCCTTTCCCCGCGCCGGCCGCCGCACCCGCACCCCGGCGCCGCCTCCTCGCCTTCCCGCGCCGCTCCACCTCCCCACCGGCGCGCGCGCTCCACCTCCCCGCGCACTCACCCACCGCCGCCGCGCCCCTCTTCCCCTCCCCCGTAACGGACGCCGCCCGCACCGAGCGCCATTAATGGCGCCGCCGCCCACCGACCTCGCCGCCACCGCCTCGGCCGCCCTCTCCACTTCCCCCCTCCGCCCTATAAAGTGCGAGCCCGAGCTTCACCTCCACCCCCGCACCGCTCCCCCGAGCTCCTCCACTCCGCAACGCCGCCGCCACCGGAGCACCGCCCGCCCGCCGTAACCGCCGCCTCGATCCGCTTCACCGGTGCCTTTCCCTCCCTTCCGAGCTCCCCGGTGCATCCCCTTTGTCCTCCTCTTCAATTTCGCGCCGATCCCGTCGATTTTGGCGGCCGGGGAGCTCAAGATCGAGTTCTCCGGTGAGGTGCGCCGCCTAGCACCATCGCGCGCGCGCCGCCCGGCGGCCTCGCCCGTCGCCCACGCCCATCCGATCCGAATCTACGGCCCCGGATTAAAAACAACCGTAACCCTTGGAGTGGTCCACCGTGGACCGGTGGACCAGGTCCACCAGGCCGGTCCACAGCCTTGCGTCAGCGCCTGCGTCACCGCCACGTCATGCTGACGTCACTGCTCGCGTCAGCACATCCAACCACAAGCCGCCACGTGTCGCCGCCACAGTTCACCCGCCAGCTGCCCAGGCACTTTTGCAAAAAGGACCCTGCGGTTTTTAATATTACAAATATATCCTTCCACCTATGAAAAAGCCTTTCAATCAGGTCCATTCTTTTATGTTTAGGCCCCTGCAGTCCTTAGTTTCTATGTTCTAATCTTTTACATATTAGACCTTCTAGTTTCACACATATTTATGTTTAGGTCCCTGAAATCTTGCAAAAAAAACCCCTAAAACTTTCGAGATAATCACAATTTAGCCCCCGAACCTTGTTTCGGCCATAACTTTTTCATCTTAGCTCCGTTTTACGCGTTCTTGGTGTCCACACGATCGTCTCTCCGAGCCCGTCATTTCTAAAAGCTTGTTTTAGCCTTTTGGTAATGTTTGATGTATTGTTTTATTTATTGTATGTTTTCTTGCATGATCGTAGCCAACACGCCGTTCGAGGAAGATCAAGTGCAGAGCTTTGCAGATAAGGAAAGTAGCTTATCGTTGGAGAAAGGCAAGTGACCCTAACCACCCTTCTACCTATGCTTTAATCAAGAACACTATAAGTTAATCGGAACATGGAGAACCACCCGGGAAAACGGTGCAACCACGGTCCATATGGCTCCGGCTTAGCCAATTAATTAGGTGTGCGATTGATCCGATGGCCCTTTTCCGAAAGGAGCGAGAGGGGGATCCGGGTTGCGGGGGTATAGCCCGGTCCTTTTGGGGTAGCGACCTTTGCTAAGGTGCCGACCACTAGGGAGGGTTATGGTCCGCCCGATCCGTAACTATGCGGGTCGTTAGTCTTTTGCATATCTTTGTAAAGGCTTCGTAGCGTCCCTATGCAATCACACCTCGGAAGTGTGGTATTGTGCCCGATCGGCACATGCGTGGTTGGGTTCAAAGTTCTTTGGAACTTTTACGCGAACCGTGGGAAAAGTGTGCAACCTCTCGCAGTGTAAAGGCGATCGATCGGCCGTGCTCACGGTCAAGAGCGGCCGGACCCTCACATGATTAATTGAACTTAAAGATGGATTAATATTGCTTTCGGTTATTTCGTGGCCTTGCTGAGTACCAACCATAAGTGTACTCATCCTTGCTTACGTCGTTCGAGAGAAGAACCCCGGAGTGGAGTACTTCACCGACTACGAGGAGTTCGAGGATGCGATCAACCGATCGAAGCTTTGTGGAAGATGAAGATGGAGTCGCGTCTTCATAGTTATCGTTGTTCGTGTAAAGACCTTCGTGTCTACCATCGTGAGTGTAATAAAAGTTAATAAACCTTTTCGTACCTTTTTGAGCGAGTGTCTTGTGATATTACACTCATGAGTCTATCATATGTGTGAAAATTGTGATCCCGGCACACATATGAGATGCATTCGGTTTTCTACGGAAAATCGGGTGTGACAGACCGGTTGATATTGCCGGCATCCTCGGTGCTCCGGCCGTGACCATTGTCCTGGTCGAACTTGTAAGTACCATATCCTCACGAGTAGTACTTGCTGCAGTAGTCGATCTTGTCTGACGACCCTCCGTGAATATTTCTGCAGAAAATCCACGGATCTGACCTGGGATGGGGACGAGCCCTCATCAGCGGTGGCGGAAGAAGTTGCGCCGCCCGCCGAAGAGACCACTCCCGCTGCCCAAGCCGTGACCGAGCTACTGGCTACCGAAGCGCCGCTGCCAGAGGCCAGTGTAGTCGAAGGTGAGTACCCTTCGTGAAGCTGCGGAGCTCCAGGAGGAGTAGTCGTAGGCACTGATGCACATGTCGTTTTTCTGACAGGCGCTGAAGGTGGTGACATCCCTGCCGGGGTGCCAATGCAGAGGTTGACACCAGAGGCCCCGGAGGCTACAGAAGGAGCCCCCGAGCCTATGGCGGAGGTCGTCGAGAAGACCGCCGGGGGAGAGGCGGTCACCACGTCGCCAGAGATTGCTCTGGAGGTGGCTATCCGCTCCCCTGAGATCCAAGACGCAGAGCCCATCCGTTCTGCGCCGATGACGGAGGCCACCTCGAGTAGCCGCGGCGGGATAAAGCTTCTTGCGGATGAGCTCGTCGAGCCGGCAACGGTAGCCAAGCACCTGGAGGCGATCCGTCGAGCCGAGCAATGGATGAAGGTAAGTAGCCGTAGCCTTTCGAGTAGTCAATCCTTTTGCCGTTGAGTACTTGTCATGACTTGAGTTGTCTTTTGCAGGACGTCGCGGAGCGGTCCCGCGACAAGTCGAACCTGCTGCAGGGTTATGGTGACACTGTGCTCCGAGCCGAGGCCCTAGATGAGCAGCTCATGAAGTCGCGGAAGCACGCGGTTGCCATGCAATCAAAGCTCGACGCCGCCTTCGCCAAGCACCACAACGACGTCCAGGAGTTGCAGGCGAGGGGCGACGACTTGGTGCGGAAGAACAAGGGCCTCCGCAACAAGAATAAAGGTATATCCTTCGACTTGTCGAGTACTTGTTGGAAGTCGAGAAGCATCTGACCCGCTGTTGCATTGCTGTGTTGCAGAGCTTGAGGGCCAGGTGGAGCAGCTGAAAGCCTCTGAGACGAGCATGAAGAACCTCTTCTACCGGGAGCAAGAAGCCCGCCAGGTACTCGAGCTCGACTACAAGGAACTCGCCTTCGAGTGCGAGAAGCATATGGAGCAGATTGCTTCTGACAGGGATCTCGTCAACTGCTACAAATCTTTGCAGAAATTGAACGAAGACTGCGAGGCATTGCGGGCCCAGTTGAAGGAGTTGGAGGAGGCCGCTCTGCCGATCGCAAGGCTCCTGGTGCCGCACCCGGGCGGCCCCAAGATCGCTCCTCTGGTGGATCGCCTTCGTGAAGCTCCAAGCCGGCTGGCCGCCTACGTCAAGCATATGGCCAGGTCGATCCCAAGACAAGTCTTGGCCTTCATGAAGTCGTACTTCCCGAAGGCTCCAGTGGAGGTGGTCGCCGGCGGGGTAGCCGCCAACTGCTCCGATGAGCAGTATGCGAGCCGCCGGAGCGAGATGGCTCCCATCGCGGAGCAGGTAGCCGAGAAGCTGAACCTCCAGTAGCCCTGTAATAAGTAGCTAGTAGCCATAGTTGTACAGGAAAACAATTGTAATGAATTGTTCAAATATCAATGAAAGAAAGTTTTCCAGCAATGAGTACTCGTAGTCGCGATCTCAGAGTGCGGAGCGCCCATCGTGGAGTGGGTGCGAGTAGTAGTACTTGACTTTAGTAGTCCCGTTGTAGGGAGTAGGCAGTAAATAAGTTGATGAACGATCAATCTTTTATTACCGAAGAAGTACACCTGGGTGGCCAGGGCCGTAGTTACAAAGTAGTCGCCTGGACCCGGAGGCCGCTTACAGCTAAGTAGCGCTGGAGCGGGTAGCCGCTTACGACGGGTGATCCGTAGGTAGCCGTGTAGGCTAGATCGTAGATCCGTAAGTAGCCGCGCGAGCCGGATCTTGGGGTGTGGTCTCTTGGTAGACCGCTGCTAGAGTCCTTGACGCTCGTCGCGGCCCGGGGTCCGTAGGTAGCCGCGCGGGGGCCGGATCTCGGAGAGGGGAAGTCCGGAGGCGGGGCCGGGACCGGAGGGTCGCTTACGGCGGGGGGTGTTGATGTAGTCGATTAGACTTGAACCCCAGAGTAGTCGTGTAGACTAGGTGTAGAATCGACAGAGTTGGTCGACGTTCCACGAGTTGTTGACGTCTTCGCCTTCAAGTGTTTGGAGGCGGTAGGAGCCCGACCCGGTCACCTTGGTCACGGTGAAGGGGCCTTCCCAGGGGGAGATGAGCTTGTGAAGTCCTTCCATGTTCTGGATACGGCGGAGGACAAGATCTCCAATGTTGAAGGAGCGTTCCTTGACGTTGCGATCATGGTAGCGTCGGATACCCTCCAGGTACCTTGCTGATTGGACGAGGGCAGCGCAGCGAGCTTCTTCGAGGCTGTCGATGTCAACTCGTCTGCGTCGTCTTCGAGACGCCTTCGTCGTAGTGCTCCACCGCCGGAGAGTTCCATATGACGTCGGCGGGGAGGATGGCTTCGGAGCCGTAGACCGGGAAGTAGGGGGATTGCCCCGTTGGCTTGGATGGTTGAGTCCGCGGCCCCCGCAGTGCGTTGGGTAGTTCCTTGATCCACTTGCCCCCTTTGGAGTTAGCGGCGTCGTGTAGCCGCTTCTTGAGGGCGTCGAGCACCATCCCATTGGCGCGCTCGACTTGTCCGTTGGCCCGTGGATGGGCGGCCGAGACGTATCGGACGTCAATTCCGCCGTTCTCGCGGTACTCCCGGGCGGTGGTTGTTGAAGTTGGACCCCGTGTCCGTGATGATGCGGTGGGGTAGCCCATAGCGGTGTACGAGTTCATCCGGGGAAGTCGAGTACTCTGTCGGCCTTGGGGCATGTGACCGGCTTGACCTCGATCCACTTGGTGAACTTGTCGATAGCCACCGGTACCTGTTGAATCCTCCCGGCGCGGTTGGCGGTGGCCCAATCATGTCGAGCCCCCGGCGGGCAAAGGGCCAGGTTGGCGGTATGGTGACTAGCTTGTAGGCTGGGACGTGTTGCTGCTTGGCGAAGTACTGACATCCTTGACACCTTCTGACGAGTTCTTCGGCATCGCCCAGGGCTGTGGGCCAGTAGAATGCTCGCCGGAAGGCCTTGCTGACCAGCGTGCGTGAAGACGTGTGGTTGCCGCAGACGCCCTTGTGGATCTCCTCCAGGATGTCCTTGCCTTCTTCACGAGGGACGCACTTCATGAGTACTCCAGAAGATGCGCCCCGCTTGTAAAGCTTGTCCCCAACGAGGACATAAGACTTGGCGCGGCGGACGAGTTGTTCGGCTGCGTTCTTGTCGGAGGGGATCTTCTGCTCGCTGAGGTAGTCGATGAAGGGTTGCCTCCAGTCCACGTCGATCATCATTACCTCCTGCTCAGCTGGTGGATGGGCTGGGACAATGGTCGGTGGCGCCGGCTCCGGGATGGATGGCGCGTGAAGCTCATGGACGAAGACGCCCGCTGGTACTTGAGCGCGAGTGGATCCAAGCTTCGAGAGGACGTCCGCTGCAACGTTGTTGTCGCGGACGATGTGATGGAACTCGAGACCATAGAATTTGTTCTCGAGCTTGCGGACTTCTAGGCGATAGGCGTCCATGTTCTCCTTGTTGCGGTCCCGGGACTTGTTGACTTGGTTGATGACCACTTGCGGAGTCGCCGTAGACTAGTAGCCGCTTGATGCCCGGTGAAGGCGCGAGGCGGAGCCCGTGTAGGAGAGCTTCGTACTCGGCTTCGTTGTTTGAGACCTTCCGGAAGATCCGCGGGACGTACTTGAGTTGTTCGCCCGTTGGAGAGATCGGGGAGTACCCCTCGCCCTCGCGCCCTCGAGGTTGAGTGAGCCATCAAAGTACATCACCCAATGCTCTGGTCGCACGGTGGGAGTAGGCAACTGGTTCTCCCGCCACTCTACCATGAAATCGACTAGCGCCTGCGACTTGATGGCTGTGCGTGGCTTGAAGTTGATGGTGAGGGCGCCGAGCTCGACAGCCCACTTGGAGATTCTTCCGGTGGCGTCTTGGTTCCTCAGGATGTCGCCGAGCGGGTAGTCGGTGACGACGGAGACCGAGTACTCCTGGAAGTAGTGTCGTAGCTTCCGCGAGGTGATGAGTAGAGCGTACGGGGAGCTTCGCACGGGCCGATAGCGAGCCTTGGACTCGATAGAACCTCGGCCGACGAAGTAGGCCGGGCGCCCCCGGACCGGGTAGGCGTGGTCGTCTTCCCCGCCGCTCGACAACGATGGCGATGCGACCACGTGAGTAGTCGCGGCTAGGTAGAGCGATGGCCGCTCGCCCTTGTGAGGAGCCGTGAGGATTGGTGGCTTTGACGGGAAGTCCTTGAGCCGGGCAAGGGCTTGATCCGCCTCTCGGAGTCCACACGAACTTCTCGTGATGCTTGAGTAGTTTGAAGAAGGGGAGGCCCCGTTCTCCTAGCCTCGAGATGAATCGTTCAATGCCGCCATGCACCCCGTCGGCTTCGGACGTCTTTGATGCTCGTGGGAGCTTTCATGCTGGTGATGGCGGAGATCTTCTCGGGGTTGGCTTCAATGCCGCGCTGGCTGATGATGAAGCCGAGTAGTTTGCCCGAAGGGACGCCGAAGACGCACTTGTTCGGGTTGAGCTTCCAGCGGTACTCGCGTAGCGATGCGAAGGTCTCTTCAAGGTCGTCGATGAGGGTACTGGAGTTCCTGGTTTTGACAACCACGTCATCCACGTAAGCCTCGACGTTCTTGTTGAGTTGCCGCTTGAAGCAGGCCTGGATGGCCCGTTGATAGGTAGCGCCGGCGTTCTTCAACCCGAATGACATGGTCGTGTAGCAGTACGCGCCAAACGGGGTGATGAACGCGGTCTTTTCCTGGTCTTCCTCCTTGATTGCGATCTGGTGGTACCGGAGTAGCAGTCGAGGAAGCAAAACGGTGTCGCAGCCCGCCGTGGAGTCGATGACTTGATCAATCCGCGGCAACCCAAAGGGGTCCTTGGGGCAGTGCTTGTTGAGGTCGGTGTAGTCGACGCACATCCTCCACTCGTTCGAGTTCTTCTTGCGGACGAGGACGGGGTTGGCGAGCCACTCGGGATGGAAGACTTCTCCGATGAAGCCGGTGCGAGTAGCTTGGCGAGCTCCTTCTTGATGGCGTCCCGTCCGTCGTCGGCAAAACGTCGGAGGTGTTGTCGTTTGGGGGTGGCCTTTGGATCGACGTTGAGGCCGTGCTCAATCGGCTCCCCCGGGCACTCTGGCATGTCCGTCGGCTTCCACGCGAAGATGTCGCGGTTAGCCCTAAGAAAGGCGATGAGAGCGTCTTCCTATTTGGGGTCGAGGCCGGCCCCGATGGTGGTGGTCTTGCTTTGGGGTCGCTTTGTTCCAAGGTCGACCGTCTTGACGAGTACCTCCTCAGGTGGCTGAGGCTTGTTGGCGCTGTCAGACTTCTCTGGGATGTCGAGTTCACTTGTAGCAAGCTTCTTCGACACGGCGTAGACCTCCATCATCGCGTTGGGTACTTGGTTTGTGGAAGCGATCGCCACGGCTTCTGTGTCGTAGTCGTGGGAGATCTTCAAGTCCCCTTGGAGGGAGAGTACACCGGCTGGACTTGGCATCTTGAGTACCAAGTAGGTGTAGTGGGGCACCGCCATGAACTTGGCGATGGCCGGTCTGCTGAGGATGGAGTGGTAAGAGGTCTCGAAATCCGCGACCTCGAATTTGATGTACTCGGTGCGGTAGTTGTCCCGAGACGCCCCGAAGGTAACTGGCAGTACCACTGAGCCCAGTGGGATAGCCGCGTTGCTTGGGACGATGCCGTAGAAGGGCGTACTGCTCCTGGTGAGCATGGGGGTGACGTCGAGCTTCATTTTCTTCAAGGTTTTGGTGAAGAGGACGTTGAGCCCGCTTCCACCGTCGATGAACACCTTGTTGAGCTTGGAGCCCGCCGCCGTTGGCTTCAGGACGAGGGGGAACCGTCCTGGTTCGGAGAAGCTGGTCCATTGGTCCGCGCGGGAGAAGGTGATGGGTACCTCCGACCACCTGAGAGGGGTCGGGACCGCTGGCTCAATGGACATCACTTCACGACGGGTAGCCTTCTGCTCCCGCCTGCTGGGCAGTCCGCCGAAGAGGACATTGACAGTCTTCTCGGGTTCTTGGAAGTCGTTGTCGTCGTCGTCCTTCTTCTTGCCCTTTTGGTCGTGAGGGTGCGGTGGCTCCGGAGTATCCTTGAGTGCATGCCTGAGCTGGTAGCACTGCTCGGTAGTGTGGTTGCCGTTTGGATGCCACGGGCACTTCTCCTTCAGCAGGTCTTTGAAACCGCCAGAGTTCTTCTTCGAGTTCCCTTTCGCAGGGCGCTGGATAGCCGCGACGGTGTTGTCTGGCTTGCGCTTGCGGTTGGGGCCCGAGTAGTAGTAGTAGTTGTTGTTGTTGTTGTTGCGGCCGCCTTGGTTTGCATTGCCGCTGCTGCCGCCGCCCTGGTTTTGCTTGGACTTGCCGCGGATGGCGTCGTATTTGGCGTTGGCCTTGTCCTCTTCATCCGCCCAGGACGTGATCATGTCCTTGAGGTGGGGGATAGACCTGGGGCAGCGATGACCGAAGTCCTCGAAGGTGCGGCGATGGTAGAGGCCGTCCTGGAAGAGGTCGATGACCTCTTTGTCGGTGACGTCGACGACGGTAGCGCGCTTGTCGAAAAAGCGGCGCATGTATTTGCGGAGGGTCTCGCCCTGTTCCTGCTTGATCATGGCCAGGTCCATGCGAGTACCCGAACGGCCCATGGCGCCCGTGAAGTTGCTCGTGAACTGCTCCTTGAGCTGGTCCCACTTGTCGATCGAGTGCTTGTCGAGCGACTCGAGCCATGTGAGTGGTGCTTGGTCCAGACAGAAGGGGAAGTAGAGGCATTTGGTGTCGCTGTTGCCGCCAGCGTTCTCGATGGAGAGGGCGTAGCATCGGAGCCACTGGATAGGATCCTGCTTCGCGTCGTACTTGGTGATCCCCAAAGGCTTGAACTTGTCGGGGAGGAGTAAGTTGCGAAGTCGAGGTGAGAAGGCGGGGAAGCCGTCGCCCTCAGCGGCAGTGGTCGACTTCTTCCGCCGCAGCTCCTCAATCTTCTGGCGAGCGTCGTACCCGCCGTGCGGGCGCCGGAGGCGTGGCGTTCGCGTGGCCTCGGCCGCCGCGGCCGCCGCCGCCTCCGGCTCTCATGTTGGCCCCATGGTTGGAGCTGCCGCCGTCGGCGCCGCCGCCGTCGGGGGTCGTTGCCGCCGCCACCGGCCGGAGCGCGGTGGGGAACAACTTCTCGGTTGCCTTGGTCTTGCTTGTGAAGGTCCGCCGGCGTTGGAGCGGCGGCGGTTTGGCTCGGCTGGAAGGTCAGCTCGAGTACGGTTGGGACCAGCATTGGCGCTGCGACTAGTAGCTTCGTTGTCGCGGGGTTTGGCCGGAGGAGGTTGGTTGACTCTGTTGTCGACCCGCATGAAGTAGGCTTCTTCAGCGAGCTTGGCGATGACCTCTCCAGCGCGTATGCCCTGAGCCTGGCGTGCGATCGTTGTGATCGACATGAGGCACTGCTCAGGGGTGGTGTGTACTCTGCTCTCGACCGCCTCGAGAGCTTCCGCAAGGTTGCGGATGGGGAGGTTGTCTCTGAGCCGCCGGCGTCGTTCGCTGCGCTTCATGTTACGTTCGCGTCGAGCGTCCCTGTTGGCGGCGGTCTCGTCGGCAGGTGCGTTGGCAGACAGCTCGTCTGCGGAGATGTCCTCCAGGTACCTGTCCTCAGCCGTGCCTGAAGGTCCTGGGGTGTCGCCGGCAGCCATGAAGACTTGGCGATCGGGGGTGCCCAGGCTGGACTCAGAGGGTGCTACCTCAGTTGGTGTGTTTGAGTCAGCCCGGGCTAGTGGCGTTCCCTCCTGGAACGGTAGCGAGTCGATGTAGGCGACGTAGCGTGAGTCTCCCTTTACCAGGTCAGCGGGCTTGCGGTCTGGCCAGTAGACGTATCTCCCGGCCGGCGTTGATTTTATAACCAGCCCCGAGGCTGGCCCTGACAAGGGAAGCTCAGTGGAGTCGTCTTCGGACTCGGGCTCCTCAGGGTCCGACCCGAAGTCGAACTCGTAGTCGGGTTCGAGTAGAACTCGGAGAGAGGGCTGGAGTCCGAAGCGCGATCGGGGACGGCGTCGGAGTCCGAGTTGTACTCGGGTACGGGCTCCTTGCCGGCCCGGCGCGAAGTGGGAGCGCTCGTGCGGGCCCGGCTGAGGATGCGTGGGCCACGCGTGGAGTGCCCGCGTGGTGAGGGGGCCGCCTGCGATGGATGAGCAGCCGGCTCGCATGCGATGGCCCATGGCGACGTCGGGTTCGAGTTGGAGACGGACTCGAGCTCGAAGTCAGCGTGGTGGTTGAAGAGCGAAATTTCGCCGAACTTGCCGGCGAGTTCGCCTGTGACAACTTCAGGAAGCGTCACGAGGCCCGTCCTCGGGTTGGGCTGCATGGTTAGGCGGCGCTGGAGGGAGCCCGCGCCATCAGTAGTGCAGACCCAAGCGCCGAAGACGAAGGTGTCGCCACGGTTGAAGGCGACAGTTGGCTTGAAGTGGACGGAAGCCGTCGAGTTCGCCATGTGATCTCGAGCGAGAGCCCCTACCTGGCGCGCCAGCTGTCGGTGTTTTAGACCGGCAACCTACTACGGGGAGTACCCGAAGTAGATGATTGTGACTCGCCGAGACCGGTAACTCAATGGAAGAGACACGTGGCACACAATTTAGACAGGTTCGGGCAGGTGCGTAATACCCTACGTCCTGTATGATGCGTAGCTCTGGATTAATAGGGCACGATTACAAGATGGTGCAATGGTGCGCCGTGAGTTGTATGAGAGGAGATTGGATGCTAGAGATCGGTCCCTGCCTCGCCTTATATAGTCCGGGAGGCAGGGTTACAAGTCGGAGTAGGGAGAAAGTACTAGTCGAGTACGTCTAGGAGTCCTCTATACAGTGCGGAACATGTACAGCTCCCTAACCGAGTACTACTCCTGTGTAGTCCTTGCGCTCCACGCCTTCAGGTGCCGTGTAGCGCAAGCCGGGTAGTCCCAGGGGCCCACCGAGTAGTCGGTCCTGGTACCCACCGAGGTAGTGGGCCCAGGGAGGTCCATACGACAGGCCCATCTTCTTTTGAGCCACCCTCCTCCTCTCGTGGGCCATCCGCATCTCGAGGCACCGTTCCCCCCGGCAAGAAAAAGAGCATCTTCAACTTCCTCTCTCAAGGTCTTTTTGCTTGCTTCAACGTGGGACGACACAATGCACAAGAAATTCGTGCCCATAGGCAGCATGTTGATGAGCAGCTCCTCAAGCTTGAGACGCATCAAAAGTCCTTGCTCGCTCAACACAACATTGAGCACTCTCCCGTCCGCGAGCCCATGGACTTTCCTCCTCCACCAAACTTCTACAACCCGTGGGAGATCTACGGCGACGCCTCCATGATGTATGGAGCTCCTCCGGCCAACATCGACGACGAGGACTTTGGTGGTGGTGACGACGACGACGACGACGACTCTCCTCCGGCTGCCCACTCTCCACATGACTACGATGATTGAAGGGCCTCCTCTTTTTGGCGCTTGATGCCAAAGGGGGAGTGAGCTCACAATTTACTCATGTGTGGTGTGGGCTTGCATCTTCATTTATCTATCTATCTATCCTTGTATTTGTGGACATGTAAGGACTATGTGTGGTTTCATGTGGTGTAATGCTTGTTGAAGAACTTAAGAACTTAGAACTCGTTTAAATTTGTAAGACTTAAGTTGTGCTTGTGATGTGAAGAACCTTGGTTATCTATTCGTGATGATTGTTATTTCTCACTTTTATTGTTTTGTATACCATGACATATGCATCACGGGTTATATATCACACTCATGCACTTGTGTATGTAATTTGAGAGTGAAAAATCTTCTAAATGTGTGATGGGCATTTGAGGCCTTCATAAAAGTTGAAGCACACATTTAGGGGGAGTTTCATTTTCAAATTCGTCAAATACACACATCTTTTTTTATAAACAAATTGTGGTTGTCATCAATCACCAAAAAGGGGGAGATTGAAAGTGCATCTTGGCCCCTAATTATTTTGGTGATAATGACAAGCATGATTTGTGGTATTTAATGCTTTGACAAGATGTGTGCAGGTCTTAAATGAATAAAATTCTTATGGTTGATCAAAGGAAGGCCCCCAATTTCAAGTCGATGCTTTCTACTCGAATCGAGGCTTAATTTACTTTTTCTTTTGAATTTGAGTATAGGAAACACCGTACTATAAAGGGGGATGCAATTCGATAGCCAAGAGATGCTAAAAGTGCTCTAGAAGGTAATCCAAGTGAGTGAGAAGAGTTGAGAGTTGACACGTGCACATATGCTTTTCTTTCCTCAAAATCTCAGGCTGGGCCGGTTGTACCGACCCCATGTCGGTACTACCGACCAACACCCATCGGTAGTACCGGCGCAGGGCCGGTATACCGATATGCGTTCTCTGGCATAATTTAGCCAGGGGGCCGGTACTACCGACCCTGTGTTGGTACTACCGGTGTCTGTACTGTTTTTCTTCAGAAAAAGCACCCCCTCGGTAGTACCGACACCATGTCGGTAGTACCGGGGTTATACGACTTTGCACAGTAACGACTAGTTTTCAGCCCCTAGTATTTAACCCCTCTTCTCCCTCCTCACTCATTGCTAACCAACCACGAGACAAACACTTCCTTGAGCATTCACTCCACCTCCCTCTCCTCCTCTAGAGCTAATCCTTGGTTCCCTTGAGCTAGGGCTTGAGAAGAGAGGTGATTTCTAGTGAAGTGTGACCAAGCTTTGAGAGCCCCATCGTTCTTCCCCTTCTCAAGAGCACTTGAAGCATCTCCGGGTTGTTGTTTTGCATTTGTTACTCTTGAATCTTGCTTCTAGACGGTTAGGCGTCGCCCGCGAGTGCCCTCTTGGTGTGTTGCACCCGGGATCGTTTGTATTGCCCTCTCCTTCGTGGAGAAATCTTAGTGAGCACCAATCTTCCTTTGTGGGGGTTGGAAGAGAAAAAGAGGCTCTTGGTGATAGCCCTCCCTTTGTGGGATCCTCAACGGAGACGTAGCATCCTTTGTGGGTGTGAACTTCGGATTAAATCCTGTGTCTCTATTGCTTTCTTGCATTTCTTCGTTTCTAACTAACCCTAGAACTTGTTTTAGCCCGATCTATCATTTGGTTGCTATCCAACTCGTTTCTGTGGTTGCAGCTGGTTCTTAGCATCTAAACTTAAACTTTGATTCAAGTAGAATTGCTAGAAACCGCACAGAATTCAAATTTCGTTTTAGGTTATTTCTACCTGTCGGTAGTACCGACCTGGTACTGGTAGTACCGACCCCCTCGGTAGAACCGGCACCACGTCGGTAGTACCGACAGGGGTTTTTAATCCGCTGCTTTTTTGTTTCAGAAATTTGAAGTGATCCTATTCACCCCTCCTCTAGGCATCACAAGGTCCTTTCAAGTATGCGCGCGTGCAGGTTGTACCTTGGGAGCAGGAGGGTCAGGGGAGCTGATGTGGTCATCCCCCTGCTCCTCCAGGAGAAGAGCAAAGTTGTTGAAGAGTTGCAACGGCGAGTGTGGCGCGGCCTGCTGTTTGCGTGTCTGGAGGTTGAAGATCCTGCTGGAGGCCTCCTCCATAGTCGCGACCTTGAGCTGGAACAATAAGAGGAGATCCTGCTGACGTCGGCAGCCGTCGGCGGCGAGGTGTGCTGTCCACCAACAGCGCAGCGCCGCGGCGAACGCGAGCGTGAGCGACCGCCGCTCTCCCAACACCGCGGGGAGCGTGAGCGAGAGCGCCGTGCCCGGCGCGGGGTGTTGTCGGTAGGAGAGGACGCCCGTCCGTGTCCGCCCTTGTCGCGGCCCCGCGCCGCGCCCCGCGTGGAGAGCGGGAGCGGGCGCGACGGCCTTCGTCCCGGCGGTGTCACTGGGGCTCGTCGGTTCCGTGGTTGCCGCGGTGCTGGCGGGGCCAGTAGGCGTCATCATTGTCGTCGTGTTCGTCGTGACGCTTGTAGAACGTAACGTGGAAGTCCGGGTGGTCGTTGTCGTAGCGGTGGCGGTCAGCCTCGTCATGAGCTCGCTGATCAGCTTCAGCGCAGTCTCTTCGCTCGAGGTCGCGGCGGTCCTCCTCGACACGTTCGTCCCTGCGTTTCGGCACCCGCGGAGGGGGCGGCACCAGGAATAGGGGGAAAGCGGGCGTAGGAGCAGGCTCACCGTCAGGAACACCCCAGAACCAGGGAAGCCGACGCTTCTCTGGCTCGCCGATGGCGATGTCAGGATCATGTGGGTCGGAGGCGACGTTGGTGTAGTTGTGGATCTCTCACAGGTGCACACAGACGCGGTGGCGGATGCCGCGCTGCCAGCGTGCCGTAGGAGTCTCGGAGACCTACCATGAGAAGGAGGAGCCATCCATGGAGCCAGTGGTAAAGGTAAGCCACATCACCTTTGGGGTCCTGCTCGGGTTGCCGGTCCAAGCCTAGAGCTCAATGCTACGAGTGTCCGACGGATGGAGGAGGTTGGTGTCGATACATTGCAGCGCACAGGTGCGCCCCACCAGTCGTTCGACGATGTCCGGCAGCCAGGTGTGGCGCGGTACTCCATCCAGAATGATGCGCACCCGATAGAAGAGGGTGGCGGTGAGAGTGTGGGTCAGACTCCTCCACAGGTGAACGCAGACGTCGGCGCCGCGGTACTAGAACTTTCCACGGGCATTCACCTCCTCACAGTGGCGCCGGTGCTGGAAGCGGATGAGGAAGGCCTCCGGGCGGTGGCGAGTGACGCTCACGTCACATGGCTGAAACCCGAACTGTTGGACGATGGCGTCCTCCAAGTTCCGAGCCGTCGTACTGGGCGGGATACGCATGGCCTAGGTGACCAGTGCGCAGCCCTCCCAGTCACGCACTCGCATTCCACCTCAAAGGAGGTGGGGATGTGGAGGTGATCCTCAGCCGGTCGGAGCGCAGGGTCCCCCACCTGGGTCCCCTTGGTCGAGGCCGGGCGCGACATCTCGGCTTGGCGCGGCGGCCATTAGCGGGGAGGGGCACGGTGAGGCCGCCATGTGTCGGGGGGGAGGGGGAGGACCACTCGTGTCTAGGGGTGGGCGTTCGGGTTACCCGATTAGTTCGGGTCGGGTAATTCGGGTTTTGAGAAATTCGGGTAACGAGAATCATTACCCGATATCAGCTCCAGAAAAACACTACCCGCAAATTCAGGTACCCGCAAAAATCGGGTTCGGGTTCGGGTTACCCAATTTACCCGAAATCTATAATCAAAGTATACAGTCAAACACACATAATTTTGCATAGATATTAGTTTGTGTTGAGTTTCAATTACAAGTTGAGAAGAATAATATATTATAGTTACTCATTCAAATTAAGAGAATTATATTCTAATAAAGTGACAATTTCAAGTATTCAACTAACAACATGTGAATAAATACAAAAACAAAGGCAAATTTCGGGTAGTTCGGGTAGTTTGGGTACCTGAGTATATTACCCGAATTACCCAAACTAATTTCGGGTAATGACAATCACTATCCGAACTTGGGATCGGGTACCTCGGGTTCGGGTAATTCGGGTTCGGGTTCGGGTAATTCGGGTACGGGTAATGGGTATCGGGTATTTTGCCCAGACCTACTCCTGTCGGGGTGCGAAGCAGGACGGAACTGCTGTGGCTGAGGACGACTCGGGCGGCAGCGACTTTGTTTGTAGCTGGAGCAGAGCAGAGAAGACAGCGGATGGAGTCTCTGCAGTCGCTGGTGCGGTGGTCCCGGGCAAGGCACCAGAAGCACCTCCCCTGGGTCTTCCAGAGGAAGGCATCTCTTGACAGTGCACTTGCATTGAATCCGGCAGTGGACGGTGGAGGGCGCCGTGAATGCTGTCGTCCGGCCGCTGCAGGTTGAGTTGAATGTGAATCTCCCGCAGGATTTGGCGCTCCAGCTTCAGTCCGATCCTTCCGTCTCCATTTGCGCTCGCGGACACGGGTCCAGCCCAGCTCGCAGGCTCGGGGGAGCGCTGCGGCGACTAGCGCAGGTGCACAGGAGTCGAAGCCGTGGTGCGGCGCAGAGGCCCATCCCGTCGGGCATTGAAGCGGTGGGAGGGGCGGACGACGTGGTAGGTGCTCCCCGGAGGCACAATAATGGTGGATCTGAGCTGGCGACTTGGGGGATGACGGGGCGTTGACGCGGCGGGCGGGGTCGAAGCTGGGGGCAGGCGGCGCACAACATCGGCGTAGGTGGGAGGATTCCACGCGGAGTCCGGCGTGGCGGGCACAAAGAAGACTTCGAGTGGGTCCGCCGGCCGGGAACCGGGCGGCGGCGGTGGGGGGGGGATTCGGGCAGATTTAGATCCAGGGCGCTGGTGGAGGGGAAGGGGGGTAGTGGCTTAAGATTCATTCACAAATTGAGATGTGGCTCAGCTGCACGTGAGATAGAGGAGATCAGGCGGAGGCGCCGAGGCAGCGGTCGTCATCACGTGCGGCACTGTGGCGGAAGGTGTGGGAGCTGCTCAAGCTGGTGTCCGACGGGGAGGAGGCGCCGGCCAGGGTACTGGTCGCCCGCACGACCGACTACATCGCGCGGCTCCGGGCTGATTCGGGTTTGACGACGGTGGCACGGCGCTGGAGCTGGAGCTTGGAGGCGGTGCGACATGTATTGGTGCAAGATCAATTTTGCGCGAGAGTCAGGCGTGGGGAATATCGATCTGCCATGGGAATCGCCAGGATTGCGAGGTCTACGCACTGGCCAAACATCATGAGCCGTCGGGGCCAAATAGCAAGGTTCCTATCTCGAACGGTCTTCCGATCTCCTCAAGGTTCAAGATTGGTAGGTCGATGATGTCCGGGGTGCATAGCTCCCCGATCTTGCGTTCTTGCGGTGGTTGGTCACCCATCGGTGGAAGTCGATTCTCCCGAGGACTTTGAGGTGGTGAATTCTTCGGAGATTCCTTCGATCCTTTGTCTTCCGACTCCGAATCTACAAAATCCAGCTTTTTAGCTTGATGTGCTTCGCGTCTCCTTAGCCTGTAAAGTTTTTCTGGATCATCCACAAAATTATCGAGTTTGTTGGAGAGGTAGCCGTCCATCTCCTGTTAGGGTTAGCAATAAACAAAGTATGCAAAAACTAGAAAGTAAAAATAAATCTATGGAAACTAGGGTTAGACAAACTAGATTAGATTTATTTTGAGGATGATCAAAGTTTAGTAGATGCAAAAAGAAAAACTAAAAGAAAACTGAAAATCACAGAAAGGCAATAAAAAATCAAATTTTGATCACTTGTTCCCCAGCAACGGCGCCAGAAAAAGGGGCTTGTTGACGGTTAATAGTTGTATCAAATTTCGTTTAGACTTGCCAGCGGACAAGTCTCCTGTCGTAGTCAAGGGAGCCTTCTTCCCTCGAGTGGTGAACCCAAGGTATCGAATCCGTGGAACAAATGTGTGACGCAAAAGTTGATCTAGTAAAGCCAAGTAACTCCAATCTTCGGTAAAAGAGAAACCCTAATGCATCTAGGTAAAAGACACGAAACTAATCTAATCTACTAAAGACCGGAGGTAACAAAGTAAGATTGGGTAGATAAACCGATCTAGAGAGATCGGGTTAAGCCTTTTGTTGAAGTTCAAAGCAAGAGAAGAAGTAGCAAATCGAATCTTATTAGAAGCCTCTTTAAACCGTGGTTTCCCGTCCAAATCCGAAAACATCCGCCTTTCGGAACCCCCGTTCTGTCACAACGTATCCCTACTCATGCGGGGAGTCTAGGGCGAGTTGAAAGACAAGTCGAGATTCTTTCGGAAGATCCAGCATGTACCTCTAGCCACCGCGGCTACAAGAACACCCTATGTAATCTATCTCGAGAATAGAATTGGAATAAGCAAAGCCGATCGAAAAATGAAATCTTCGAGGAAACACTTGATCGCTAGGAATAGATTCAACTTGATAATTCAACCATGACCATGATACATACACAAGATCACCAACGGGATCCTTCCTTGATCTTGCTTCTAGCTCCGGGAACTCCGACGTGGTCTGCCGTGCAAGGTTCCCACGTCGGCTAGGGAGACCCTTGTCAACTAGCTCGACCCTCTCCTCTCCGAGATGGTGTCCCTCTCTTCTCTGCTCCTCGACGGCCAATGACGAATTGGATCCTCCGTGGCTCTCGAACCCGGGGCTATAAATAGCCCGAATGGCGGCTAGGGCAAAGGAGAGGGCGAATGGGTACTAGACAGGGCTGGGCCGGCCTAGGCCCATCCAGGCCCAGCCCCCAGCCTCCTTTGCTCTACGTCGGTTCCCGTGTCTTCTAGATGTTTCCCCCTTCTGCATTGTTGATGGTTAATAGTTGTATCAAATTTCGTTTAGACTTTCAAGCGGACAAGTCTCCCGTCATAGTCAAGGGACCCTTCTTCCCTCGAGTGGTGAACCCAAGGTATCGAATCAGTGGAACAAATGTGTGACACAAAAGTTGATCTAGTAAAGCCAAGTAACTCCAATCTTCGATAAAAGAGAAACCCTATTGCATCTAGATAAAAGACACGAAACTAATCTAATCTACTAAAGACCGGAGATAACAAAGTAAGATTGGGTAGATAAACCGATCTAGAGAGATCGGGGTAAGCCTTTTGTTGAAGTTCCAAGCAAGAGAAGATGTAGCAATCGAATCTTATTAGAAGCCTCTTTAAACCGTGGTTTCCCATCCAAATCCGAAAACATCCGCCTTTCGGAACCCCCGTTCTGTCACAACGTATCCCTACTCATGCGGGGAGTCTAGGGCGAGTCAAAAGACAAGTTGAGATTCTTTCGGAAGATCCGGTGTGTACCTCTAGCCACCGCGGCTACAAGAACACCCTATGTGATCTATCGTGTGAATAGATCTAGAATAAGCAAACCGATCGATAAACAAAATCTTCGAGGAAACACTTGATCGCTAAGAATAGATTCAACTTGATAATTCAACTATGACAATGATACATACACAAGATCACCACCGGGATCCTTCCTTGATTTTGCTTCTAGCTCCAGGAACTCCGACGTGGTCTTCCATGCAAGGTTCCCACGTCGGCTAGGGAAGCCCTAGTCAACTAGCTCGACCCTCTCCTCTCCGAGATGGTGTCCCTCTCTTCTCTGCTCCTCGGCGGTCGATGACGAATTGGATCATCCGTGGCTCTCAGCCAGGGGGCTATCAATAGCCTGAATGGCGGCTAGGGCAAAAAAGGGGGCAAACGGGCCCTGGACAGGGCTGGGCCTACCGGCCTGGGCCCATCCAGGCCCAGCCCGAGGCCTCCTTTGCTCTACGTCGGTTCCCTTGCTTCCTGGATGTTTCCCCCTTCTGCATGTAGGTCCATGTCGTCAGTTTCTCTCCGAATTGGGCATAACTCCTTGTCTTGCAAGATTCAGTACTTTTCTGGTTAGGTCCTCGGAGTTTGTCGTCTTCTCGGATCAAGTCCCTGACTTCTTGGAGTTAAGTTTGCTTCATTGCATGACTTGTACGGGCCTTCAAGGTCTTGTCATAAGGTGCTTGATGAACTTATCTCGAAAGTCTTGCTTTCAACGCTAAAACCCTGCATAAACACTAAACTCCAAAACCGACATGCACACGTGAACTTGTTATACCACGGGGGTTAGTACCAATGGATAAGGTATAAAACTTATGCCAACACCGAAGGTAAACTCATGGCTAGGTTGACGGATTTTCACCATCAACATCTCCCCCATGCTTAAACCTTGCTCATCCTCGAGTAAGCCTTTGATGGATATCATCATTGCCAAACAATGCTTAAAATTTGCACTTGATCATACATGAGAAAACATAATGCTCTCAAAATTTGTTAAAGTTCCATAATGTACTAGCCTTCATCTCTACGGAGGGTAGATTCTTATTAAGCTTATCCCACAAGTATTAACATGCTCACAAAGTTTAAATAGATCTCAGAATTTTTGAAATAAAGAACGAGATAAAGAAAAGCTAAACCAAGTTCACAAATTTAAATCATCTTGTATATTGCTCATGAACTCTCAACTCGCTTGTCTCTCAAGCCTATATATTCTACTCATTTCGCTCTCATAACATATATGTGTGGTAGGCTTTATATGGAGATTTTTGGGAAAGTTTAGTCCTAACAAGATTTTATAAATGAGGTGTTGTCAAAACAAGACAAGCTTCTCATGGTCTTACCGAGACTCGTCAAAAAGGTCATTGGAAAATAATGTTAAATCAAGGAGGGGAAAGAGAAAAATACACACACTTGAGATGAGTGGACATGTGCAAAGGGCAAAGGGTGATCCCGAGGCACAAAGGAAGCCCTTGTTATCGGATTGCACATGGTCGGAAAATGAGAATGGATCTTTTAATCCTGAAGCCTTGAATTTGCTAATGCACTTTAGAGAACCGGGGAGTTTACTTTACGCATACTCATATTTTTTCTCTTTCTCATATTTCTCCTTCTTTTCTTTCTTTGTCTTTCTTTTTCTCATTCATTCATTTTTTCTTGTCATTCATTCGGTCACGAGACTTTCACATCGGAGTTTTGATTTTTTAATTTACACCCTTTTGAAATTTTTTTAATTGCTCCCCTTTGAACTCTAAAATTGCATCGTACCTACCTCCCCCCATGCTTAGACGTTGCTCGTCCTCGAGCAAAGAGGCGATAAATAAGGTAGGTACCGGAAATACTTTTCCTTGGAGAGATACTTGAATTCTTCAACGTTGGCACCATCTTGCGATCTTCCTTGAATTGATGATGCATTCTCAATGATAGGTTGTGGTCAAGGAGGTAAACACAAAAGATGATATTTGGTTTTAAGGGTGGATATCCGGTGAGGTTTGTGAGATCTCCAATATGGGGATACACAATGCACGAAGAAGAGGCTAGCAAAAAGATAGATACGCAAAAACGGAATGACCAGCTTCTTAGTCTCGGGCCAGAGAAATCATGGCCGGCAATAACTCACTCAAAAATAAATCTTGTACACTAAGGTTTATGCACTCAAATATATATTAGGCTCTAGATAGGTTGAGCAACACACAAGAGATATTTATGACAAGGTTAGCGATATTTTTGAGCATAAAAACCATCTTCAATATATTCATAACTTGAGAGCACATAAAACACTATGGGTCTTTATTTTAATCATAACCTCCGCTAAAGATTAAGCTAGCATTTAAATAATTTCAGATTCGTATTTTAAGAGAGCACTAGCTTTAACATGCATAAATCAATTACAAAGATAAACAAAGCGGCAATTATAATCATATATCATCATGGCACAAATTTTTGTAACTTTTCCAATGATATAATCAAGGTGGTGTCTTTATTAATGATGAAATCAAGCTGAAATACAAACTGAAAATAAACAAACACACTTGCTGAAATTTAAATAAAAACAGAAAATATTACACAAACACACATAAACAAAAGCTGAAAATTACAAAGAAAGAGAAAAGAAAAGAAAACTAAAGTTCCTTAATCTTCCTAGTCCTCCGCCGGTGGTTGGTGTTGATGATCTTGATAGTAATACCCTTGCTCGTAGTACGGTTGGACATTCCCTCCGACGAATTGATTCGGCTCCACTAGGTGAAGGCGTCCAAGCTCATAGGCAATATTTGCATTGCCCTCACCAAGTTGAGCCGTGTTGGCTTGGATGGCTGCGACGTTTTGGGCGTTTCTCACAACATACCCTCCAATTATGGCCATGCTTTGTTGCGGTTGGGGATATTGTGCGTAGGGCGCCGCGAAGTTTGCGTTGGGCACCACATAATTTGGTGGGGGTACCGGTGCACCCCCCATGCTTGCTCTTGTGGCCCTCTGTAATAACTTGGCGGAGGAGGGATCCCGCCGAATGGTGGCACATTGGGTTGTGCACCACTCGCTTGTGCGGAGGATGTTCCCTCCTCTACGATTCTTCCTCTTTTGTTTTTCCTTGCCGGGACAAGGAGTCCCTCTTCTAACCAATCTTCCCTCCCTTCGATGAAAAGCCTAAGCCTTGCATCCGGAAGGGGTAGGTTCACCATGGCCAAATGAAAACCTCCTCTCTCATCTCCACTAATGTATTTGCCTCGTCGCAAATATTCAATGCCGAGAGAGGTACCACGCAAAAGATGGTCGGGGTTTCTTGTGATCCCCGGCCGTAGGGAGAACGCCAACATAGAGAGGTAGCACCTCGAACCAATATGTCCCGCCCCCGATGTTGCCTCGCAACACCAACGGTTGATCATAAGGTATGAGGGGTCTATTGGCTGCTTGGCAATTAAAGCCGAGTAGAGCCAATTCAACTCCGTGTCGGTCACCTTCGTCTCCCTCATCCTCCCCAATACCCTCTTGCACATCCAAGAGTGAAATATCCGGATAATGGGGTTGCGGATGCAATTGCATTGTTGGTGGGCTTCTCCGGAGATTAAATTCCAAAATCCATCTAACATGCCGGGTGGCACGTCAACTTTCTCCGGAGCTCCCTTATGGAATCCAAGTAGCTCCCTAACATGCTCGTAGGGAACCACTTGTTGGACTCCCTCCAAACGGAATGATAAGCTTTGCACCCCATCATCAAGGATAGGTGCAATGGTCATCAAGATTTCCAAGGCGAACTCCTTGTGGGTGTCCGCCGATACTCCGTTGGAGAATTGCACCCATCCAAGGTGCCCCAACATGTAGTATATGTCGGTGCCGAAACCCAAGGTGAAGAGTGCTTGGTCGTCGAACTCGACGTTGGGCACAAGCCTCTTCTCAAGATGAGAGAGCCTCTCCTCCTCCGACGACGAAAAAATGATGAAGCCGTACGAGGAATATATCGAAGTGTAAGGAGGTGGTGTGGTCGAACGGGTCGATTGTCGTGGTGGCGCGGGCTCCTCCTCCGTGTGCCCTTGAGGTTCGGTAAACCTCATGGACGTGCTCCTTGCAGCCCTCATACCACCAAGGAGGAGAGCATCGTTCCTCCTTGGTGGTGCCGTATCCGTCTCCATGCTCCGGGGAGACTCGGAAACCGAGTGCCTCCTCGAAGACGTCGTCGACGACGGCTTGGATGACGATAAACCCTTCTTCTTGGAGAAGAGACTTGTGGTTTTCTTCCACATGGTTGCTGCACTCTTTTCTCCACTAAAACTCCGGGTTGCAACCGGTAACTAGGCACTTAAGAACTTTACTTCGGGATGTGGACTTTGAGTGGATTAAGGTGGTGGATTTTTTTTGAGCTATCAAGCTTGGGAAGGTTGGCTATGTCTACGGAGGTTTTGGGCACACAAACTTGAACACACAAACTAAGGAAGGAGAGGGAAGCTTGCCTGCAGAAAACGGGAGCCGGGGGGCTCCTTAAGTAGGGAAGGCCGGCCGGCCTGGGCCGACCGGCCTGGGTAGCCTGGTGCTCCTCCCCGCCTCGGCTTTCTTCTAGCACGATCATTTCACCTCTATAACTTTCCTGCCCGTGTGCTCCACGAGTTGCACCGCCCAAACGCTCTCGTCCACTCCTTTTCTTGCATTATTGGTCCTTCCATTTGATGCTGCATGCTTTAAGTCATGTCCATGCTCCCTTGCCCCACTTGCTTCACATGCCACCATGAAATTCCTGCAAAGTTGATACTTGCTGCCCACCATGCTTGTCCTTTGCATGTGGTCTTGATGAAAGTTGATGAAAGGGTATCCAATGGTGCATGCATGATTAATTCAAAACTAGATTGCCTCCCTTTATGTGTGTTTAAGGTTAAGCACTCCTCTAATTCGAAATTAAAAATATTTTTCAGAGCCATGCAAGAGCTCAAGCATAAATATAGAGAAGTTTTTAAACCATTAAAAACAAATGTAAATCGAAAATATTTTCTGACTACGTTGATATCGGTCTCACCGGTATAGTTTGCCTTCATCGGTTGAGAGCAAACTTTTCCCGGCTTGATCATGGGGGCATAGGTTTAGGCTCTAATTTTGGCTAAATAAAAAAGATTTTGAATAAAACAAAATTAGATGAGGCTTAGAAAAATTCTAATCCTAGAGAAACCAAGGATATAGATTTTTAAACCAACCAAAAGTTTTGATTTCTAGGTTCACGCGAGTCTTACCACGTGCTGAATTTTTATTAACACATAGATATAAGTCGTGGCTCTACTCGTGTGGTTTTATCATGAAAAATAAGTCAACCACAGCACCATAATAGGGGTGAAAGGTTGAGTTAGGTTCTGAAATTATTTGGTTGTGGTTTCTCGAAAAGAAAAGAACAAACAAGCACATAGGAGGGTTCATGCAAAGGGTTTATGATAAAGCAAAACGTTCAATCAAGAATTATGTCTCTAATATTGTTCAACCACTTCTAAGTCTGATGTGTTTGCGTAATAAAATTCAAAACTAACTTATTATTAAAAAAAGAGACTCGAAAAACCTGGAATCGGGTTGTCCTCCCGGTAGCTTATTATTGACTCGACGAAACTGGTTGCCTCCCGCCTAGCGCTTCGTTTATAGTCCATAGCTAGACTTCTTCACTTGATTACTTCGGATCAACGGTCTTTGCGGGCGTTGCAATCTTGGGTACCCACTTCCGCACCATCTTGGGCACGGGCTTGTCTTCCGGCTTAGTCAATTTTTTTTGGTCTTCACAGGCTGGCTTTGTCTTTTGGTCTTGACGGATGCAACAACTTCCTTCATGTAGTGGCTCAGCATCTCGAACTCCGGTCCTTCGATTGTGATCTTCATGGTCTCCTTAGTGTGATCCTCCTCTCCCGAATGAGTTTGAGTAGCTTTCGCCGTCTTGGGACCTTGGAGTTGTCTCGGATATTCTTCTTTGTTACCCATCAGGCGCCCGACAAGTTGTCCCACTTGCGTCTCTAGCATCTTCATCACGATGAACACTTCAATCCTCGCATGTGGATCTTGCCTTGGCAGCCTTTAGGTGTTGAGATTCTTTCTCTTTCTCCATCTTCTCCATCCTCCTCTTAAGTAAACCGATTTGCCACTCAAGGAATCCGGCTCGTATGTATTCATTGAAACGCTCCAAAGCTCCCGCAATCGTCATGCAGATAGTTGAGACCTCGATCTTGAACGGCCTTCCGGCGACTTGAAGGTTTATGATAGGTAGATCAACGATGTCAGTTTAGGTTGATCTTCCTTTGGACTTGGAGGTGGTGATTCCCTTGGAGATTCCGGCGGTCCTTCAACTTCGGCTTTTGAATATAGGGTTTCCAACCCTTTAGCTTGTGTTGCACGTCTCCTTTGCCTGTAAAGTTTTCCTGGATCATCCACAAAAAAGGTTTGGGTTTCTTGGAGAGGTAGTCGACCATCTCCGGTTAGGGTTAACAATAAACAAAGTATGCAAAAACTAGAAAGTAAAAACAAATCTATAAAAACTAGGGTTAGACAAACTAGATTAGATGTATTTTGAGGATGATCAAAGTTTAGTAGATGCAAAAAGAAAAACAAAAAGAAAACTGAAAATTACAAAAAGGCAATAAAAAATCAAATCTTGATCACTTGTTCCCCGGCAACGGCGCCAGAAAAAGGTGCTTGTTGACGGTTAATAGTTGTATCGAATTTCGTTTAGACTTGCAAGCAGACAAGTCTCCCGTCGTAGTCAAGGGACCCTTCTTCCCTCGAGTGGTGAACCCAAGGTATCGAATCCGTGGAACAAATGTGTGACGCAAAAGTTGATCTAGTAAAGCCAAGTAACTCCAATCTTCGATAAAAGAGAAACCCTAATGCATCTAGATAAAAGACACGAAACTAATCTAATCTACTAAAGACCGTAGATAACAAAGTAAGATTGGGTAGATAAAGCGATCTAGAGAGATCGGGGTAAGCCTTTTGTTGAAGTTCCAAGCAAGAGAAGAAGTAGCAAATCGAATCTTATTAGAAGCCTTTTTAAACTGTGGTTTCCCGTTCAAATCCGAAAACATCCGCCTTTCGGAACCCCCGTTCTGTCACAACGTATCCCTACTCATGCGGGGAGTCTAGGGCGAGTCAAAAGACAGGTCGAGATTCATTCGGAAGATCCGACGTGTACCTCTAGCCACCGCGGCTACAAGAACACCCTATGTGATCTATCGCGCGAATAGATCTAGAATAAGCAAACCGATCGAAAAACGAAATCTTCGAGGAAACACTTGATCGCTAAGAATAGATTCAACTTGATAATTCAACTATGACAATGATACATACACAAGATCACCACCGGGATCCTTCCTTGATCTTACTTCTAGCTCCGGGAACTCCGACGTGGTCTTCCATGCAAGGTTCCCACGTCGGCTAGGGAAGCCCTAGTCAACTAGCTCGACCCTCTCCTCTCCGAGATGGTGTCCCTCTCTTCTCTGCTCCTCGTCAGCCGATGACGAATTCGATCATCCGTGGCTCTCGGCCAGGGGGCTATAAATAGCCTGAATGGCGGCTAGGGAAAAGGAGGGGGCAAACGGGCCCTGGACAGGGCTGGGCCGACCGGCCTGGGCCGGCCGGCCTGGGCCCATCCGGGCCCGGCCCCGAGGCCTACTTTGCTCTACGTCGGTTCCCTTGCTTCCTGGATGTTTCCCCCTTCTGCATTTAGGTCCATGTCGTCAGTTTCTCTCTGAACTGGGCATAACTCCTTGTCTTGCAAGATTCAGCACTTTTCTGGTTTGGTCCTCGGAGTTTGTCATCTTCTCGGATCAAGTCCCTGACTTCTTGGAGTTAAGTTTGCTTCATTGCATGACTTGTACGGGGCATCAAGGTCTTGTCATAAGGTGCTTGATGAACTTATCCCGAAAGTCTTGCTTTCAACGCTAAAACCCTGCATAAACACTAAACTCCAAAACCGACATGCACACGTGGGTTAGTACCAATGGATAAGGTATAAAACTTATGCCAACACCGAAGGTAAACTCATGGCTAGGTTGACGGATTTTCACTGTCAACATCTCCCCCATGCTTAAACCTTGCTCGTCCTCGAGTAAGCCTTCGATGGATATCATCGTTGCCCATCAAAGTTTAAACCTCGCACTTGATCATACATGAGAAAACATAATGCTCTCGAAATTTTAATTCGTTAAAGTTCCATAATGTACTAGCCTTCATCTCTATGGAGGGTAGATCCTTAATTAAGCTTATCCCACGAGTATTACCATGCTCCCAAAGTTTAAATAGATCTCAGAATTTTTTGAAATAGAGAATGAGATAAAGAAAAGCTAAACCAAGTTCACAAATTTAAATCATCTTGCATATTGCTCAAGAACTCTCATCTTGCTTGTCTCTCAAACCTATATATTCTACTCCTTTCCCTCTCATTGCATATTTGTGTGGTAGGCTTTATATGGAGCTTTTTGGGAAAGTTTAGTCCTACCAAGATTTTATAATTGTGGTGTTGTCAAAACAAGACAAGCTTCTCATGGTCTTACCGAGACTCGTCAAAAAGGTCATTGGAACATGATGTTAAATCAAGGAGGGGAAAGAGAAAAATACACACACTTTAGATGGGTGGACATGTGCAAATGGCAAAGAGTGATCCTGAGGCACAAAGGAAGTCCTCGTTATCGGATTGCACATGGTTGGAAAATGAGTATGAATCTTTTAATTTTGAAGCCTTGAATTTCCTAATGCAGTTTAGAGAACCGGGGAGTTCACTTTATTTTTATTTTTACGCATACTCATATTTTTTCTTTTTCTCATATTTCTCCTTTCTTTCTTTCTTTTCCTCATTTTTTCTGTCATACATTCGGTAACGTGACTTTCACATCGGAGTTTTGATTTTTTATTTGCTCCCCTTTGAACTCTAAAATTGCATCGTACCTACCTCCTCCCCCATGCTTAGACGTTGCTCGTCCTCGAGCAAAGAGGCGATAAACAAGGTAGGTACCGGAAATATTTTTCCTTGGAGAGATAATTGAATTCTTCAATGTTGGCACCGTCTTGCGATCTTCCTTGAATTGATGATCCATTCTCAACGATAGGTTGTGGTCAAGGAGGTAATCACAAAAGATGATATTTGGTTTTAAGGGTGGATATCCGGCGAGGTTTGTGAGATCACCAATGTGGGGATGCACAATGCGCGGATAAAAAGCTAGCAAAAAGATAGATACGCAAAAACGGAATGACCAGCTTCTTAGTCTCGGGCCAGAGAAATCATGGCCTGCAATAACTCACTCAAAAATAAATCTTGTACACTAAGGTTTATGCACTCAAATATATATTAGGCTTTGGATAGGTTGAGCAACACACAAGTGATATTTATGACAATGTTAGCGATATTTTTGAGCATAAAAACCATCTTCAATCTATTCATAACTTGAGAGCACATAAAACACTATGGGTCTTTATTTTAATCATAACCTCCGCTAAAGATTAAGCTAGCATTTAAATAAATTCAGATTCGTATTTTAAGAGAGCACTAGCTTTAACATGCATAAATCAATTACAAAGATAAACAAAGTGGCAATTATAATCATATATCATCATGACACAAATTTTTGTAACTTTTCCAATGATATAAACAGGGTGGTATCTTTATTAATGATGAAATCAAGCTGAAATACACACTGAAAATAAACAAACACACTTGCTGAAATTTAAATAAAAACAGAAAATATTACGCAAACACACACAAACAAAACCTGAAAATTACAGAGAAAGGGAAAAGAAAAGAAAACTAAAGTTCCTTAATCTTCCTAGTCCTCCGCCGGTGGTTGGTGTTGATAATCTTGATAGTAGTACCCTTGCTCGTAGTAAGGTTGGACATCCCCTCCAACGAATTGATCCGGCTCCATGCCACACCCTGAAATTTCCAATTTCAGGATGTGAATAGAAATAATAATTAAATAATGACTTTCTGATAATTTTAAAATTTTTTCCTACATTTATTTTATTTACAGGGAATATAGTATAGGAAAAATCCTTTGTTTGATTTTCTAAATTAAATAAAAAGTTATGTGTGTTGCATTCATGCCGGTGCATCTTGGTGGATTGCAAAAGGTTTCAAAAATGCGTTTAGGAGCTGTCCAAAACCTTCCGTGAATTTTCCGGAATTTTCTGGAATTTATTCTCATTTTCTCCGAGCATTTTCTATTTACTAGAAGGCTCTAAAATCTTTTTCATGAGCACCAAATGCTTTGTTTGGATTGTTCATGACCTAATCTATCTCTAGGAGTTTTCCTGGAATTTTTGTGATTTTTCGGGTATTTTTTGTGGCTTTATAGATTTATCTAGATAATTCTGGATTTATCTTTGCACAGGAAAAATATTTCAAAAAAACACTTCCTATCTAACTGGGCCGAGCCCGGAGGCCCGACCTAGCTCGCCTCGGCCCGCCCGCGCCGGCCCGGCGGGGCCCGGCCGGCCTTCGGCCGGAGGCCGAGGCGGCCACGGCCGGCGGCGCCGCCGCCCGAGGCGGCGCCGGCCGCTCCGCGCCCCCATAAAAGGGACCCACGAGCCCCCGCGTGCGCGTGCCCTACTTCCTGCTCCTGCGCCGCCGCCGCCGCGCCGCCTCGCGTCAGAAGCCGGAGCGCCGCCCTGCACTGAAACCGCGAGCTCCGGCGAGCGGTTGACTTCGATTCCGGCCGATTCCGTTGTCCTCCGCACCGGTGAGCACCACCATCGCGATCCCCTCGATCTCCTCTCTCCGTTTTGCATCTTCATCCTAGCCCCTAGCTGCCCGAGCCCCGGAGATTGGAACGCCCACAGCCCCCGTACGCCCCGACCCCTTCGTTCGTTCTCGACTAAAGGAGGAAGAAGACCACCTTGTCTTACGGTTAGACCCGGCTTTTGGTGTAATCTTTAGATCAATTTTTGTGTCTTGACCAATCTATAAGTACCCCCCTAGAAAGATCCCACTTTCACACATAAAGCCCACCTAAGCCTTTTTATAGATCTAACCCTATCATTCGTCCTTTTTGCTAGCACTATTTAATGTGTCTTGCATATCTTGTCTGCTAGCCCTTGTTATCTACGGTTAATCGCGACTAGGTCCCTGCAATCTTGTTTTGCTCACCAAATCTTCGTTTTAGCTCCGATTTAATCCATTCAAGTTGCGTTAGGTCCATAATAATGTAAAGCACGTGTTAGTGGTGTGTTTTCACCATGTTTTGTTTCTAAAAATAAAATTAATTTTAATTTTGATTAATGCCTAGTTATACATGTCTTTTATAAATAAAAGCAATATAGATCTATATATCGTTTTTCATAATCAAATTTAATTTGATTAATGATTACTTTACATACTTTTAAGAATAAAATCTAATTAGATCTTTTACTCGATTTTCCATAAGTCAAATATTAATTTGCTTAATGATTAATTAACTTTTATAATTAAAAGTTGATTAGGTTTTTACTCCGGCTTTATAAATAAATGTTAATCTTGATTAATACCAATTTAATACTGTTTTTCTTATAATAATATGATGGACTCGAATTACAAAGTTTCGTTTAGATTGTTCATATAGTTTAGTTTTTCTAAATTAAATGTTTAATCGGTTTAATCAATATACGGATCTTTATTAATAAAACTTGACTAGTTCTTTACACCGGTTTCTTAAATAAAGTTTAATATTGCATTAATGTCAACATAGGGTATTTTATTTCTGAAATATCCTTTAAAATTGTTTTGTTAAATAAAATGAACCTAGATCATAGCGTTGCTCTCTCATATATGCAAAACGTTCGTTAGACGTTCTTTTCTCAGCTCAATCTAAGTGTGATCTTTCCGGTTCTTGCTCAATCTTCCACAACCATCTCTTTAAAGCAAACCAAGCCTTTCTTCCTCTAAGCACGGTTTGTGTGCTTTAGTAATCCATCTAATCGAGCCTATCCTTTAGCACGTTCTTTTAAAGCTTTCTTTTGATTGGTGTTTTGTTCTTAGTATGTGTGTTTGTTTGCTTTGTGTATGTTTGTGCCCGATGATTGATGCGAGTAGAACGAACGTGGTTCGAGAAGTTGGGAAGAGCTTGAAGTTGAAGATATTCTGAGCAACGACATTACTTTGGTTAAAGGCAAGTGTGTCCTTGATCTTTTGTCCTAAGAACTATATTTAATCACTCATTGCATATGCTTGCATTAATATGATGGGACCCATGTTTAAGGTTTGACTAGTGTTATTTATCCTGTGCCTTGATCAGACGGGTTTATCTTTATGTTGGGTAGTTATGCTTAGTTGCTATACCTGGGTTATGGTGGTTTTAATGAACAACAATGATGAACTTGTTTTACCTTTATGTTATATCTTTGGATGTTAATACAAGACCATATGCTTAATCGGAACATGGAGCGACCACCCAGGACAACAGTGCAACCACAAGGACTATATGGCTCTGGTCTTGGCCGAGTAATTAGGGAAGTCTTTGTGTGGTTATTACTCGCATAGTAGGTTGGGGACGGAGGAATGCTTTTATGGCTCTTCTATTCCGGAGCGGTGATGGAACGGAAGACTCTATGGCTTACCGTCCGTAATAGAAGTGTGGTACGAAAGATAGCCTCTATGACATACTACTATGGACTAATACGCACGGGAGGACTCTTTGTAAAGGCCTCGTAGCGTCCCTATGCGGCCACACCTCGGTAGTGTGGTATTGTGCCTACTTTTGCACAGTGTGGTTGGGTGCAAAACTCTTCGGAGTTTTTACGCGACTTGTGGGTAAAGATGTACAACCTCTGCAGAGTGTAAAACTAATCGATTAGCCGTGCTCACGGTCAAGAGCGGCCTGGACCCTCACATGATAATTAAACTTGAAGATGGACTTAAATCGTGTTCTCTGGTTATGTTTGCCATGTGCTCATGGTGTATTTCTTACCTTATGCTTAATGTGGGTTGGTATAAACTTATACTTTATTAGTAATCAGGTGCTAATAAAACTTGACCAACTAAAATTGCTTAAATGCTTATATCCCAGTCCATTACAAAGCCTTTGCATTCATTCTTTTCTCCACACTTGCTGAGTACGACAAGTGCTCACCCTTGCTATAAACATTGTTGCTCAGAAAGAGGAAGCTGCTATGAAGATGTTGCTGGTGCTAGGCGTACGCAACCCCCAGTCGATTGCCTGTGATGTTTGGAGCCTTCGTTTCCAGGATAAAGCGTAAATCTCTGATAATCTCCGTTTTTCTTTCGTGATACTATTTCTGTATTCACTTATATGTCACTATATGCATGAAACTTGATCCTGGCATGCATATAGGCTTGCACTTGGTTTTCTTCGGAAAGTCGGGTGGGACACTCCACTAGGTGAAGGCGTCCAAGCTCGTAGGCAATATTTGCATTGGCCTCACCAAGTTGAGCCGCGTTGGCTTGGATGGCTGCGACGTTTTGTGCATTTCTTGCAACATACCCTCCAATTATGGACACGCTTTGTTGCGGTTGGGGATATTGTGCGTAGGGCTCCGCGAAGTTTACGTTGGGCACCACATAATTTGGTGGGGGTACCGGTGCACCACCCCCCCATGCTTGCTCTTGTGGCCCTCCGTAGTAACTTGGCGGAGGAGGGATTCCACCGAAAGGTGGCACAACATTAGGTTGTGCACTACCCGCTTGAGCGGAGGTGGATCCTTCCTCTACGATTCTTGCTCTTTTATTTTTTCTTGCCGGGACAAGGAGTCCCTCTTCCAACCAATCTTCCCTCCCTTGGATGAAAAGACTAAGCCTTGCATCCGGAAGGGGTAGGTTCACCATGGCCAAACGAAAACCTCCTCTCTCATCTCCACTAATATATTTGCCTTGTCGCAAATACTCAATGCCGAGAGAGGTACCACGCAAAAGATGTTCGAGGTTTCTTGTGATCCCCGGCCGTAGGGAGATGGCCAACATAGAGAGGTAGCATCCCGAACCAATATCTCCCGCTCCCGATGTTGCCTCGCAACACCAACGATTGATCATAAGGTATGAGGGGTCTATTGGCTGCCTGGCAATTAAAGCCGAGTAGAGCCAATTCAACTCCATGTCGGTCACCTTCGTCTCCCTCATCCTCCCCAATACCCTCTTGCACATCCAAGAGTGGAATACTCGGATAATGGGGTTGTGGATGCAATTGCATTGTTGGTGGGCTTCTCCGGAGATCAAATTCCAAAATCCATCTAACATGTCGGGTGGCACGTCAACTTTCTCCGGAGCTCCCTTATGGAACCCAAGTAGCTCCCTAACATGCTCGTAGGGAACCACTTGTTAGACTCCCTCCAAACGGAATGATAAATTTTGCACCCCATCATCAAGGATAGGTGCAATGGTCATCAAGATTTCCAAGGCGAACTCCTTGTGGGTGTCCGCTGATACTCCGTTGGAGAATTGCACCCATCCAAGGTGCCCAACATGTAGTATATGTTGTTGCCGAAACCCAAGTAGCTGAGTGCTTGGTCGTCGAAGTCGATGTTGGGCACAAGTCTCTTCTCAAGACGAGAGAGCCTCTCCTCCTTCTCCTCCAACAATATGATGAAGCCATATGAGGAATATATCAAAGTGTATGGAGGTGGTGCGGTCGAACTAGTTGATCGTCGTGGTGGAACGGGCGGCTGCTCCGTGTGCCCTTGAGGTTCGGTAAACCTCATGGATGTGCTCCTTGTTGCTCTCATGTCACCGAGGAGGAGAGTGTCGTTCCTCCTTGGTGGTGCCGTATCCGTCTCCATGCTCCGAGGAGACTCGGAAACCAAGTGCCTCCTCGAAGACGTCGTCGACGACGGCTTGGATGACGATGAACCCTTCTTCTTGGAGAAGAGACTTGTGGTTTTCTTCCACATGGCTGTTGCACTCTTCTCTCCACTAAAACTCCGGGTTGCAACCGGTAACTAGGCACTTAAAAACTTACTTCGGGATGTGGACTTTGAGTGGATTAAGGTTGTGGATTTTTTTGAGCTATCAAGCTTGGGAAGGTTGGCTATGTCTACGGAGGTTCTGGGCACACAAACTTGAACACACAAACTGAGGAAGGAGAGGGAAGCTTGCCTGCAGAAAACAGGAGCCTGGGGGCTCCTTAAGTAGGGGAGGCCGGCCGGCCTGGTGCTCCTCCCCACCTCGGCTTTCTTCCAGCACGATCATTTCCCCTTCTTGACTTCCTTACCCGCGTGCTCCACGAGTTGCACCGCCCATACGCTCTCGTCCACTCCTTTTCTTACATTATTGGTCCTTCACTTGATGCTTCATGCCTTGAGTCATGTCCATGCTCCCTAGCTCAACTTGCTTCACATGCCACCATGAAATTCCTGCAAAGTTTATGCTTGCTGCCCACCATGCTTGTCCTTTGCATGTGGTCTTGATGAAAGTTGAAGAAAGAGTATCCAATGGTGCATGCATGATTAATTCAAACTAGATTGCCTCCCTTTAAGTATGTTTAAGGTTAAGCACTCCTCTAATTTCGAAATTTAAAAATATTTTTAGAGCTATGGAAGAGCTCAAGCATAAATTTAGAGAAGTTTTTAAACCATTAAAAACAAATGTAAGTCGAAAATATTTTCCGACTACGTTGATATCGGTCTCACCGGTATAGTTTGCCTTCATTGGTTGAGAGCAAACTTTTCCCGGCTTGATCATGGGGGCATAGGTTTAGGTTCTAATTTTGCCTAAATGAGAGAGATTTTGAATAAAACAAAATTAGATGAGGCTTAGAAAAATTCTAATCCTAGAGAAACCGAGGATATGGATTTTTAAACCAACCAAAAGTTTTAATTTCTAGGTTCACGCGAGTCCTACCACGTGCTGGAATTTAAATAACACCTAGGTATAAGTCGTGGCTCTACTCGTGTGTTTTTAGCATGAAAAATAAGTCAACCACAACACCATAATAGGGGTGAAAGGTTGAGTTAGGTTCTGAAATTATTTGGTTGTGGTTTCTCGAAAAGAAACAAACAAACACATAGGAGGGTTCATGCAAAAGGTTTATGATAAAGCAAAATATTCAACCAAGAATTATGTCTCTAATATTGTTCAACCACTTCTAAGTCTAATGTCTTTGCGTAATAAAACTAAAAACTAAATTATTAAAAAGACTCGAAAAACCTGGAATCGGGTTGTGCTCCCGGTAGCTTATTCTTGACTCGACGAAACGGGTTGCCTCCCGCTTAGCGCTTCGTTTATAGTCCATAGCTAGACTTCTTCACTTGATTACTTCGGATCAACGCTCTTGCGGGCGTTGCAATCTTGGGTACCCACTTCCGCACCATCTTGGGCATGGGCTTATCTTCTGGCTTAGTCATTTTTTTGTCTTCACAGGCGGCTTTTCTTCTTTTGTCTTGACGGATGCAACACCTTCTTTGATTTTCTATACGTTCATCTTTTTCGGCTCTTTCTTCTTCTTTAGCCCCTCCTTCTTCTTTGGTTCTTCCTTCACTCCAATCATGTTGCATGCCTCGATTCGTGGTCGGAACTTGAAGGAACTCCTTTCTCCGTTGATATCGAACATGATCTCCCCCTTGCCAACATCAATAGTAGCTCCCACGGTCTTGAGGAAAGGCCTCCCAAGGATGAGCGGCGGCTTCTCCCTCTCTCCCATCTCAAGCACCACGAAGTCGACGGGGATGAAGTGGTGTCCGACCTTCACTAGTACATCTTCGGCAATGCCCAAGGGATAGCGAATGGAGTTATCTCCCAACTCCAAACATATACCCGTAGGCTCCATTAGTAGGCGTAGCTTCTCGAACACATCCCTTGGCATGACGCTCACACTTGCTCCAAGGTCGCATAACGCCTTCTCGAAGTTGAAAGAACCAACGGAACATGGAATAGTAGGGCGTCCGGGGTCCTTTTGCTTCTCTAGCCCATGAGTGTTGCTATCTCATATTTATTTGCAAGTATGTCTTTAAAGTAAAGAGAATATGTATGTACTTGTAGGGCATCTAGTAATGGCATGTTGATGCTAAGTCTACGCGCAACTTCCACAAACTTCTCAAAGTGGTTGTCAAGTTTACCTCGGAAGTAGCGTGGCTTGAGTTGCGGTATCCTTGTGTCTTCCTCCGGCATCTCAAATTCGGGCTCTTCGGTGACGATCCTCGTAACCTTCTCTTTAGCAACTCCTTCCACCTCGGTGGATGGTTTAAGCTTCCTTGCTCCCGCGGAACATTCCGGATCTTCGGTCTCCTTTCCCGAACGTGTTTGAATGGCCTTCGCCGATTCAGGACTTTTAGGTTGTCCCGGAAGCTTCCCTTCATCATTAGCGAGGCGCCCCGCGAGTTGTCCCACTTGCATCTCGAGCATCTTCATCATGTTGAGCACTTGATGATTGGAACTCCCGACCTCCGTCACTTTTCTATCGATGTTCTCCAACACCTTGTCTATGGTCTTGAACTTGGTGACGGTGTCCTTGTTGATCTTAGCTTGCCCGTAGCGGAAGTTCGGCAATTCTCCCTTCCTCATGTAGTCGAGCGTTTTGTCTTCCTCCGGACAATCTTTGCGGACATGGCCATACTCTCCACATTCTTCGCATGTGGATCTTGCTTCAGCGGCCTTCAAGTCTTGAGCCTCTTTCTTTTTCTATCTCCATCTTCTCCAACCTCCTCATGAGCGAGTCGATCTTGCCTTCAAGTATGTTCTCCTTCTCCACTTGCAAGACTCCTTTGACGTTCCCTGTGGGTTGAACCGGATGTAGGCGCCTGGATGACGCACATGTGTCATTATCCGCGACCTTCTTGAATAGAGTGAAAGCTTCCGTCGGTGTAAGTTTGATGATGGATCCTCCCGCCGATGCATCGATGATCGTCCTTGACGCCATGGTGAGTCCTTGTTAGAACTTTTGCACGAGGTCTTGCTTCGGGAACTTGTGATGTGGAACCGCCCAGGTGTACTTGTTGAAGCGCTCGAATGCCTCTGAGATAGTTTCCGTAGGATATTGAACAAAGGTGGCAATCTTATTACGCAAGCTTTGAGTTTTACCCGGTGAGTAGTATTCCTTCATGAAAGCCTTCATCAACGTGTTCCAATTTTGCACCGTCTCCGCCGGTTGAGAGTGGAACCATTGCAAAGCCTTCCCGAGTAGTGAGAACGGAAAAAGCCTTGCCCTCATTTGATCTTGAGTCACCCCATCCATGTTGAAAGTTTGACATAGTTGAATGAATGCTTGGAGGTGAAGGTTCGGATCCTCTTTACCGGTGAAGGGTGAATGTTGCACCATGCGGATTGTTGAGGTCTTGATCTCGAACGGTCTTCCGATCTCCTCAAGGTTCAAGATTGGTAGGTCGATGATGTCTGGGTGCATAGCTCCCCGATCTTGCGTTCTTGCGGTGGTTGGTCACCCATCGGTGGAAGTCGATTCTCCCGAGGACTTTGAGGTGGTGAATTCTTCGGAGATTCCTTCGATCCTTTCTCTTCGACTCCAAATCTACAAAATCCAGCTTTTTAGCTTGATGTGCTTCGCGTCTCCTTAGCTCGTAAAGTTTTTACGGATCATCCACAAAATTATCGGGTTTGTTGGAGAGGTAGCCGTCCATCTCCTGTTAGGGTTAGCAATAAACAAAGTATGCAAAAACTTGAAAGTAAAAATAAATCTATGGAAACTAGGGTTAGACAAACTAGATTAGATTTATTTTGAGGATGATCAAAGTTTAGTAGATGCAAAAAGAAAAACTAAAAGAAAACTGAAAATCACAAAAAGGCAATAAAAATCAAATCTTGATCACTTGTTCCCCGGCAACGGCGCTAGAAAAAGGGGCTTGTTGACGGTTAATAGCTGTATCAAATTTCGCTTAGACTTGCAAGCGCACAAGTCTCCCGTCGTAGTCAAGGTACCCTTCTTCCCTCGAGTGGTGAACCCAAGGTATCGAATCCGTGGAACAAATGTGTGACGCAAAAGTTGATCTAGTAAAGCCAAGTAACTCCAATCTTTGGTAAAAGAGAAACCCTAATGCATCTAGGTAAAAGACAAGAAACTAACCTAATCTACTAAAGACCGGAGGTAATAAAGTAAGATTGGGTAGATAAACCGATCTATAGAGATCGGGTTAAGCCTTTTGTTGAAGTTCCAAGCAAGAGAAGAAGTAGCAAATCGAATCTTATTAGAAGCCTCTTTAAACCGTGGTTTCCCGTCCAAATCCGAAAACATCCGCCTTTCGGAACCCCCGTTATGTCACAACGTATCCCTACTCATGCGGGGAGTCTAGGGCGAGTCAAAAGACAAGTCAAGATTCTTTCGGAAGATCTAGCGTGTACCTCTAGCCACCGCGGCTACAAGAACACCCTATGTAATCTATCTCGAGAATAGAATTGGAATAACCAAAGCCGATCGAAAAACGAAATCTTCGAGGAAACACTTGATCGCTAGGAATAGATTAAACTTGATAATTCAACCATGACAATGATACATACACAAGATCACCACCGGGATCCTTCCTTGATCTTGCTTCTAGCTCCGGGAACTCCGACGTGGTCTTCCGTGCAAGGTTCCCACGTCGGCTAGGGAGACCCTAGTCAACTAGCTCGACCCTCTCCTCTCCGAGATGGTGTCCCTCTCTTCTCTTCTCCTCGGAGGCCAATGAAGAATTGGATCCTCCGTGGCTCTCGACCCCGGGGCTATAAATAGCCCGAATGGCGGCTAGGGCAAAGGAGAGGGCGAATGGGCACTGGACAGGGCTGGGCCGGCCGGCCTGGGCCCATCCAGGCCCAGCCCGCGGCCTCCTTTGCTCTACGTCGGTTCCTGTGTCTTCTAGATGTTTCCCCCTTCTGCATGTAGGTCCATGTCGTCAGTTTCTCTCCGAATTGGGAATGACTCCTTGTCTTGCAAGATTTAGCACTTTTCTGGTTTGGTCCTCGGAGTTTGTCATCTTCTCTGATCAAGTCCCTGACTTCTTGGAGTTAAGTTTGCTTCATTGCATGACTTGTACGGGGCTTCAAGGTCTTGTCATAAGGTGCTTGATGAACTTATCCCGAAAGTCTTGCTTTCAATGCTAAAACCCTACATAAACACTAAACTCCAAAACCGACATGCACACGTGAACTTGTTATACCACGGGGGTTAGTACCAATGGATAAGGTACAAAACGTATGCCAACACCGAAGGTAAACTCATGGCTAGGTTGACGGATTTTCACCGTCAACACGTCACAAGATCAAAGAAGAATTACGTCACATAGCAAGACTATCATGGAACATTTGAATATGGTCCATCGTGATCGGGTTGTCATGCAGGGATAGGTTCTGAAGGGTCGTGCAGTCTTTCAGTATGTTTTCCGGAAGCTGAAATGCAAATCTGGGGCTGGGTGACGGGCTTTTGTTAATTTTGCAATGTAGCAACAAATATCAAGTGCATATACCTGACAGATTTTGTTGCCATTCAGTGATAAGGATTTTAGCCAAACAAGGTTGCAGACCGACGAGGGCACATCTTCAATCGAATTTCCTGGATATTTTTCTTCAGGATTAGTTCCAGAGGTAGAAGGTGCTAAAGGAAATAAAAAGCATGCTGTATTTTGCATCTGTTTTCAGCAGCATCAATGGCTACATGCCCAAGTCTTATTTGGTTTAATCCACAAAAGGCCCATAAAAGTGTACCGGCTTTCCCTTCACAAATGGATTGTAGGTGCTAGGACAGGAGATAGGAAAGTCAAATGTTCTGCAGCCCTCATGTTCTGTCGTGGTGCATGCTGCATTTGTGTTCCAAACAGAGCAAGGGCCAGCTTTTCTCCAAACATAAAAGAGAAGAGCATCCTAGGAGGATATGATTGTGACATCCCAAACTTTTCTTTTGTAGATTGGCAAATGGTAATAAGGTAAAAATATCGATACAGGATTATTCGTGCAGTAGGATTTATGGGTGCTTCTACACATAAAAGCAAAGGAGTAGCTGGGAGGCTGAAATAAGATTATGGAAGATTTGCAGAAAGTGATTCATACCATTCGCCTGCAATTCTTCCAAGGAATTGCAACCTCCAATTGATTCCGGAAGTTCTTTTAGTTTGTTATCAGATACATTGAGTATTAACATCTGCATCAAACAAAAAATGATAGTCACCCTAGTGATCACATTGCACAATGACCTTTGTAAATTAAAGATTCAGAAACCTTTGAACTACAGTTATCATCATGGAAACTTCTCCAAGAAGCAAGCCATACGCCTCAAAATGATGCATGATTATTGTTTCAGACTAACCTGGCACATCATTGTTTCCCGTGAAATATCCCCTATGAAGCCATTCATTATCTTCATCTTCATCCATTGACACGATAACTTCTACTCAGATTTTAAATCATGTATTTAAAATTGTATGTCAATACCAAGGCTATTTTCATCACGTATTATTCAACAATCCAACTGAGTTGAGCTAGTGCTCACCAATTGTGTCTGCCTTGTTCTTCATCCGCCTCTCACGTCGCTTCCTGTTGTTCTCATCCTTCTTCTCCCTTGACATCGCTGCATAACATTCTCGATCTCTCATTTGTCTACGAGCTTTAAAGTTCACTTGTTCTTGCGGCTCATCACGTGGGACTGTCTCATCTGGCACGCAGGGGTTACAAGGCAGCGAGACCTCACCAGTTTGATATGTGTTCATGAGGTCCCCAAAAGGGTTCCGAATCCAGCTAGGTTCTGACTGGTGCGCCATCAAGAGCGTGGAATGTGGTCTGCAAAAAATGAAATCACTATAAATTTGATATGCGAAAAATGAAATCACCGAAAACTCAAGAATCAAGATGAAATTCTTTCAGCCCGCAGGTGAGCTCTTTTACCAACCACAATTGTAGGGAGCAAGAAATCCAAAAGGTGAGCGATGAGACGGAAGCTGTTAAAGCGATATAGTTTTGTACTATAGAATCACACTTCCAACCAATGTTATCAAAATCTTTGACAGGAGAAGGAGGTTGTGTTATCATTGCATTAATATAGGAGAAGGAGGTCCAAATAGAGCAAATCCCATCCTAGGTAGAATCTTAACAACAATAATGATCCAAGACAAAATTAGTACAATTTTAATTACAATTTAGATGTGGCTACAATATTATTCCTTTGGGAGGTTGATGCAGTTTGAGCGAAGCTTCACAATACTTTTTTAAATTTATAAGAATAAACAAATGATTTGTCAAAATACAGTTGAATAGTTTGCAAACAAAGATAGAAGACACTCTGCTGCCAAAACTTTTTACCAGCTCAAAACAAAACTTCCACATTGTTATAATCAATTTGCTTTTCAGAAGTATTTGAAAGAAAAATTATTTAGAACTATAAGAATTGAAATTGGAGTTAGCATCATAGTCCAGAAAGAAAGAAATCAAACACTCACTACATCAACATGATATCATCCCATTGCTCTAGTTCTCATCTCCCTGACGAGCTCTCTGCCCCGGCAACCTCACCACATGCAGGAAGGCAGCCAAGGAACGGACAAAATACCAGCCAAGGAAAAAAAGGAGGTTATACCAATACTTAAAACATGACTATAATGCACACAGAAATATGCATTGTTGGACCAATATGCATTTAACCATTTGTGCAGGCATCATATCAGAGAGCCCAACTATAACTCTAAAAGGGTGCCATTATGAGTGAATAAATAATAACATAACCACTAAGGGATCACCTACATTGAGATCCTAATGGCCCAATGACTTCATGTGCCTGTGAGATTATAGTTCTACCTGAATGAGATCACATGTATTGAAGTTCTACTACTGTAACAAGCAAAACATGCATCAAGCACTAACAGACCAAGTTACACAAAGATTCTGAATGTATCCTACTTAAGGCGAGGTGCACTAATCAAAATCGTTGCTCCTGCAGTTGTGAATAGGGACTGAGAAAAAATCAGACTACTGCTGGGTTACTCTGAATTGATTACAGAAATGACACAGTGTGATTAACCCGCGCTGATTGTAGGCAAAATTTACACCTTTTACACAGCAGCAGCAGCAACAAGATACTTTTAAAGTTTGCCTACCTTTAACAAAGTCAGCGTGAGGTCCAACTGAAAATAGACACACTAAATCACTCTCTCCCATCAGTGATGCCAAAAAAACATTGTTATCCTGTTACCATGCAAGGTACTAATTTGGCATAGGGAGGGTTCAGAATAGAAGGTTACAGAACTGAAAATAAATATCCAGAGTACCATAACTAGTGCAAGGGGGAGTTTAACCATGCATGTCACAATAGCCATATTACAACTGTTAGTGATTTCACATGACTTGTTAAGGGAAGCATTTCTGGGTAGTTTTCCAGGGCTTTATTCAATTTTCACTACACAATTATTCCAGTGAATAATTGTGTAGTTACAAATACCACAAACTTTGACTCGCCTGGACATTGAAATTAAGCAAATTCACTCATTGACATTGCAGCCAATCAATAATTCTGATGAGGGGGGATATGGAATTAACAAGCATGCACGTTTGGTTATTTGAAATGCCATATGTCTCCGTTTCAGAGCATGTGGTTCAGAGAAATTCCATCATTGCAACCTGTAGCAAACCGGGTAATAAATAGATCAAAGCATTGGGCCAAGATGCATCCGATCCAAATCTTAGAAATACAAAAGATCAGTAAATATTCACAACACTATTCGTGAGATGTAGATACAAGACTTTGAGGGCAATAGGCAAATACAAGACTTCTCCAGGACGTGCGAAAACTGGGAAAAGAATGAAAGGGGGAAAAGAAAAGGAGAGACCTTGATGATGTCGTGTTCCTGTAGGTCTTGGGCGTGTGGTTCTTGTACATCTAGGGATCGTGTAGGACACCCAGACCTAGCAATCAAGGAAGGGAAGCATCAACATAAATCGAGGAGTAGAAGAGATAGGGAATAGGCAGCATGGTGACAGCGTCCACGCACGGCGGCGGTGTCAACCCGGAGAGGCACGACAATGCGGTTCAGCGGCAGCATAGACTGGGAGAAGACGGGCGACCGGCGTCAATGGGCGATGGCGGCGACCGACGTCCGTGGGCGATGGCGGCGACCGACGTCCATGGTGCGTCCAATGGGAGAGGGTTTCCTGTATCGGTTTTTTTAGCAGAGAGTGAGCCGAGTGAGGAACACGGGGAGGGGGTGGAGGCGCGGTGCGGAGGGGAAGGCACCGTGCGGAGGGGGTGAAGGCACACAACGGAAGTTTCTTCTCCACTTCCCTCTTTTTAGCAGTACAGATTTTGTTTAGGCAATGACTTCTTTCCAGACGGCCGTCTTTTCGTTGATTGGGACGGCCGATTGCATCCACCGTCCGCGCACCATCCAACGCCTAGCATCCGGCGACTGTCTAGTCCCATTGTGGCCCACTTGTCATTGCAATGCAGAGAGAAATATCTCACTGGCTCACCGCTCAGTCGCTCACATTTCTCGCCGTGCTTCTCTCTCTCCACCGGCGATTTTCCCCACAGAACTCGCAAATCACAAATCACTGGAATCCACCAATCCCTCTGTGAAGGAAGCGCATATTCAAGACGCAGAAGTGATCGAGCGCATGTGCGAGTGAGTTGTTCATCGAATACCCATTAATTTCTCGTCCTTTTTTCCCTCGGCTCTGGTGATTTTTCTTCGCACTTCTGTTTTGCGCATGGGATTTTTTTCGACGGATAGATGATCATGAGGCTCGGAAATGCACGGAGGTGTAGGTTCATCGAGTCTGCCACCCTTTTTTTCTTCCCCCATTCGTTCATCGGGACCTCGATCCCACGCTGATTTTGTTTTGCACAAGGGGGTCGGCGGATTGGAGAACGTGAGGCGAGGGACGTTAGTCGCTTGTTTGAATCCATTATGCGTTTTTTAATTGTTGCCCCCATTAGGGCATCTACGCATCACACCGGAACCCCGCCTGCCTCGGATCCTTACCGATTTTTTCCTTGTTCATTCTCTCGCATGTTTTTTCGGTGCAACCACTTGGGACATAAGGTGTGTTCAATTTCTAGTTCAAGAGGAACCCTACATGGCATAAGGTGAGATATGCGACCTCCCACACACTTTTAATCGATTCCGAAACTGGTGTAGATGGATAATTGTGTATTGCCTTTCCGTTTATCCACTACTAGCTAGTTTACTTCTAAAAAATTGATCAATTGCTTTTAAAAGTCGGTTAGTTTGCTGGATACAATTACGAGTTTGCTTTTTTGTTGTCATAGGCTGTTTGTTGTCAATGCTTTGAAAAATGGTCACCTCCATTTTTGTTTGTTGTGATTTACGGAAAATAACGGTGGGCTCCTGTATTAGTGTCGGCACCGAAAAATAGTGTGATATCCGGCTAGATTTTTGGTGTTCCGCTAGACATATATGTCAATCGCTTAGGTGATTGTAGCTATTTTTTTCTCGCTAGACATTGTTTCTTACTTAATCTGTTTATGTGGTTAGTAAATTTTCCTGTTAGACATATATGTGAATCACTTTCCCGAATTTCTTGTGAATGTCGAAAAACAGTGGTATCCTGTATGGGTGTTAGTACTCAAAATAGTGTGATATCCAATTAATCTGCTAGATATTTGTTTTCCTGCTAGACATATACGTTAATCGCTTAGGCGATCGTAGTTTCATGGTTTACTAATGGTTGTTCAGGTATATCGAGTGCTAGAACTCTTCAATATGTTCACTCAATCTAGTAAGATCTTTTTGATTAGGTATTAGCTGCACTTAGTCACCAATGCTCTGTATTGTTCAGCTTTATATATTTTGTGCTGATACGTGCTATCCTTGAGATGTTATGCTTCTTGTTTAACCTTTTAAGATGCTATCCCCTGAAGCAAGTATACAACTAAGATTCCTTTGATTTGCGGGGCTATCACTTTGAAGTCCACAATACTAGGCGATACAAGCCGATAGGAAGGATCGACAACTCCAAATTAAGGTACCATGCTTTGAGCTAGCCTTTCATGTGAACTGTCAGAACCTTTTTCATGTGGAGAAATGCTATGATGAGCTTTTTATATTCTTGTTGAAAGCATTTGATCACAAGTCCAAATTATTTTGACAGCACTATGTGTGTTACTTCTCAATAATCGAGGTCCGAGATTGGTTATACAAATTAGATTGTTGAGATGGATTGTTTTTTCTTCCCGCTGGATATTTTCATTTTGTTATGTGCTGATTAGTGATTAATCTAATTTGTGTTGTACTGATGGGCCAAAATAGACATGCCTCTGTTACTAAAGATTATTTAAACTTGATGAGTGCTGCTCCTTTTCAGTGAGGCATAAAAATGGCATCTATACGGCCAGCCATGTGCATGTCAATTCTGTTTTAAACACTCATTGATTAAACAATTTTTTAGCATGTCATGCAGTTTTTATCCGTGTTAATTTAGGCACACTAACCCTCTGTATTTTTTTAAGCGACTCATTTTATTACGTGTTTCTCATTCACCACGTGCATCTAATTTATTGATATCAATTTCATTTGTTTGTGCGGCAAGTCCCCCGAGACCATTGACGTGGAGTAAGATTGGAGGAAGGTGTTTTTAATTGTTGTTCGAAAGGAATCCCTACACGAAATAAAGGGAGACCCCCCACCTCGTATTCCTATTTCTGAAAATGGTGTTGATTCCATAATTGTTTATTGCTTTTTCATGTTCATTCTCTAGTTTGCTTTTTTAAAAAATTTTATTACTTTTTGCATCTCAGTTAATTTCATTTATTTTCTTATTGATCACAATTTTTCTGACGTTTGATTTCCATTGTCATGATTTTGTGAATGTTGAATAAGAGGGGTGGGCCTCTTGTATGGTTGTCATTACTGAAAATCATCCACTATAACAAGTTAGAGTAATCTCAGTGATACACTGATCTGTATGTTCCCCTGTATTCTTGAAGTGCTTTAGGTGAATGTTCTTCACGCTTGGAGGTACTTCCTGTGCTATTTATTTTGTGGTTTTCAATGATGTGGTCTACTTAAAGAGGTGGTTGTGTAATAAATCAAATTTTCATTCACAGTTTATCTAATTCACATCGAAAGCATATGATGTTCTCTGGTTGCGCTTGGAGGCATATTTGTTAATAATTGTTGAAGCAATTTTGGTCCTAGAATGAAGCATTTTAGGCTACAGAATAGAGAAATTTAACATCCCAGGTTAAGCAAGTTTGTAGTATATTTTTATGAAATAAGAATTTATGCACTTTATCATTTCTGTTTTGGACAAAATTAGCATCATTGGCTGTAGTATGATCTATAAATTAAGAATTTTCTCCCTTGTTGTGGATCTCAATTTTTTACCTCGGTTTATGGTGGCAGGCTGGGGAGCAGGAGCTTCAAATATACAGCCTGTTCGTTTGGCTATTGGCTGGTTGCTGGTGACTGGTTTATTTCGAGAGAAAAGTACTATTGGCTGATGGCTGATAAGTCAAACGAACAGGGCGATAGATAAGTAGGTGCAGTGGAGTAACAAAACACAATACAAAGGTCAGTTTTTTTATATATCAGTTATGCAATAACAATACCCAGGCTTGCAATGACGAATATGGTTTCACATGCTCCTACACGATGAGCACTGGGACGGGCATACAATATATATTTTTCACGAGTTGGCATTCCTAACACCTGGAAGTTGCTGACATAAATGGCTTGCTCACTCTTAAGAATGACACAGATCGGAAGGGGAAATTAAGCTTGGCATAGATATGTGCACTGCACTCACATTTTAAGCAACTTAAACAACTGTTTATTGCGTAATAACTCTATCAAATCTGATACTTTATTCTATGAAAAAAACAACTCACGGATAATATAGCCGCATGCACACGCACGCATGCCATCACCCTCCGCCTTGTTGCCTTCCAAGGTCTTGATCGCCGACTTCCCCCAATCCAACAGTTTCTAAGATTGGTGAGTGCAATAAGATGTATTTGCACTTTCAATATCCAGGAAGCCAAAATCAAATTCTAGGGGTAACTTTTCAAGCTAACAAATCCACCCAATCAAGATGTATTTGCACTTTCAATATCCGGAAGTCAAAATCAAATTCTAGGGGTAACTTTTCATGCTAACAAATCCACCCAATCAAGATCCCGCACACAAGGATAAGTTATTTTTGTGAAGAAACGAAGTAGACATCAAAATGCAGTTTTCACAAAAAAAAAGCAACTATGTAACACACAGAATGCAACATGACTTTGTATATATGCATATCAATATTTATATTTAAGTAATATTAATGTTATAATGATGCCATCTAACTATGCATTTTTTCAGGTTCATTTTGCCACTTCACCAACAGATAGGCCCCATGAAGTACAGGATATTGGAGCCAGACAACCTTTGTAAAGCAGGAAGCATATCATGAAATAAGTTTCTACATACTTTGTATAGTCTTGAAGCTCGTACGGATCAAGTGTCAGGAAACATCATCTCTTTTCTGTCCAGGCAAATGGTCACGTTTCTTTTTTTCAGCATGTGTTCATGGATCTGTGTATCCCCTCACCCAAAACACATTCTGCAAAAAACATCATGGATCTGTGTACTTACCTGGTATGCCTGCTGTTTTGCTTTTTTTCCCCCAAACAGGCCCCTGATTTGCCGTTTCTTATCAGTTAGTTCTGTTCCCACCGGTGTGGGGATCCAATATGCTTTGCCATTTCCTGTCGCTGTTTTTTGTTGCGGGAAGGGTTGGAACTTGGAAGCGGCCCCGTGGGGAAGTTTGGTGGGCCTCGCGAAATGCGTGCGCCGACCTGGGAATGGATTAAGATCCAAATCCAATTTAGGTCTCATTAGTTTCCACGGGATCAATTCCGATCGGAATGGAATCATAGATAAATACAACAAGAAAATAATCATAGTTATTATAAGAGATCCGGATTTATTCCGAGTCAAAAATTAATTTGCTCATGATAGGTACACCAAAAGACTCAGAATCAATCCACTAGTCAAGAGGTGTGAAACCAATCCGGCTCTACGGTCTCTTGTTTTATCTATATCTGGAATAAATCCGAGTCAATATCATAATGTTCTTCAGGGCTTGTTCGCTTCCGTGGGATTCAATTCGGCCGGAATAATAAATGTATGAAGAACATTATGATATGGACTCGGATTTATTCCGGATCAAAAATTAATTTACCAATGATGATAGGTAGAATAAGAGACCGTAGAGCCGGATTGGTTCCACACCTCTTGACTAGTGGATTGATTCCGAACCTTTTGGTGTACCTATCGTGAGCAAATTAATTTTCGACCCGGAATAAATCCGGATCTCTTATAGTAACTATGATGATTTTCTTGTTGTATTTATCCATTACGATCGGGATTGATCCCGTGGAAACGAATGAGGCCTCATACATTTATTATTCCGCCCGGATTGAATCCCACGGAAGCGAACTAGCCCTAAGAAAATCCAACAAAAGTCCAACTACGAACACACCTCATCCAATCCAATCCTACCAATTAGTCTGACATCCAAATTCATCCAATCGAATCCTACAAGCAGGCAAAGAAAGAGGACAGAGCTTCGTCTTCCGCTTGCTGACCCCCAAGCAGGTAAAGGAGGATGGAGCTCCCGGCGGGTGAGTAGCAAGCTCCTCCGGCAGTCTGGCCGGGGACCAAGATGGCAGGGTCAACCTGCCCTAGGCGGCCACGATGCCGGAGCTCACTGTAGTGTGGGGGGCGGTCGGGCGCAAGGAGCCCATGGCCGGCAGAGCACACACATGGTGCGGCGGGCGGAGCTCTATGGGGGCGCGCTGGCCGGTGAGGATGTGGGCGGTCGGACGCAACGAGCCCGCGGCCGGCGGAGCACGACCGCACGAGGGGAGGGCGGCATGGCGCGTGGAGCTCGTGGGGGGCGCGCTCGCCGGCGAGGATGGGGGCTTCCAGAGTACGGAAGTAGCTAGCTTATCTTTTTTTTTGGTTATTTGGATCTATGCCAATATAAATTTCCGGAGTCGGAGAAACGCCATTACTATTCACGTATTTTGAACCATGCCATTGCAATTCTTAACTCCCCTCAAATATGCCACGAAATACGTATGAAGACGACTCGGGCCCAGCTGCGGGTGTATATGAAGATGTATAACGCATTGTATTTGCGCTATCCTCTCAATGACATGCGGGCCCAATCTGTCAGCATTTTCTTCTTCCTCCCATCTTCTATTGCTAGCAGTCATTGACGAGAGGCCGAGCTCGGACGCGGCGCGCAAGCGGGACGTCGTGGCGTTGGTGGTGCCGCCTGCCTCGACGCGGAGGGAGTCGAGGAGGCTGATGACGTGGAGCGCCTGGAACCCGTGACCCCGGCGGGAAAGCACCAGCGGGCACCCGAGACCGCACGCCGCCGGCGCCGTCGACACCCGCGGCCTCATCCCCTCCTCCCGCGGCACTGCCGCCGCCCCCGCACGGCCGCCCCCAATGACCGCCGCAGCTGGCTCTCTGCGGCAGCTGCTGCTTTCACCCTCCAACCTCTCGTAAAAATCGTCGGGACGCATAGGTGTACGCCCAATCCGTTGCAACGGCCATGCCAAAACCTCAACACAAAGACCGGCAAACAAAAATGCGAGCACGAACATTGAACCGGCAAAGGGGCCATACGCCCTTTCCATTGCGAGTGGCTGGTCAAGATCTGTATCTGGCAATGGCGGCCTCAGCACAGCCAGCAGATCAGCACAAAATGCTTGCTTTAATCATGGGGACCAAGACCGGTCTCTGCGCTGACTGATTTTCCTATCAAGGAGAAAAGGCTGCATGATTGATGCGAGATTTCAGATGGAGTTTGTGGGGTTTGTAGTTATGAGGATTCATCATTGCCGCCTGCTACTGGTAGCCTCGTGCGGATCTGGGCTCCCTCACCCCCGGCGGCCCCCTCCGAGGTCCGAACCGAATCGACCGATCGAAGGAGGGAGCTCATCAGCAGACAACGGGTGAGGGGTTAGAGGTGGATGAGAGGAGGAAGAAGATGTTGACAAGTGTGACCCGCATGTCATTGACAAGAAAGTTCAAATGCAATGAGATGTACGTCTTCGCATACGCCTACAACTGGGCCTAAGTCATCTTCATACGTATCTCGTGGCATATTTGAGGGAAGTCGAGAATTGTAATGACATAGTTCAAAATACACGAATAATAATGGCGTTTCTCCAACTCTAAAAAATTATAATGGCCTGATCCAAATAACCTTTTTTTCCTTTCGTCAAATCCAGGAAGAATTGGATTATCCTATTTCTTTTATCCTATGAAATCCATCCATAATCCTACTAAATCCAAGTCCAATGATATCCTACTACTAAAATCCAATTGGATATGGATTATTGTTAATCCATTACTAGGTATAGTCCGCAGCGTCCGGGTCAATTTCCCACGCGCTGGACTGTCCAATCGTGTCCGGACTAATAATTGGCTAAAATGGAAAGCATGGGACCACGTGACGCGCACAACGGAAAGGTCGTCCGATAGGAATAAATTATGGCCGATTGTATTTTAGCAGCGTCCCTTTGTTTAACTACTAGCTACGATTAATTGAAACGTAGCTACTCGCCATCACTTCTGCTTGACACTATATTTGTTGACGCTTTTCTGGTCAACACACACGAGTGCTATATCGCGCACCAATCGAAAACTCGAACTCCCCGAGCCTCTGTCGTAAGGGTACCAGTGTGTGCAGGAATGCGGTGAAGACCAATGAACGCCGTCTCGGGAGGGACCCCGTTAGAGGTGGTGCACCTAGGGTTGCTTTGAGGTCGGCAAGGTCACTCAGAACGTTCTTGATCGCCATCGAGACAAACAAGGAAAGCAAAAGGTTGGAAAGGTTAGGATTTGGAGATAAAAGTTGAAGAAAGTATTTGATCGATTGGGTGATAGCCTCAACCGGTCGTGACCCTTTATATTTATAGGGTGGGGAGGACTTGCCCCGCAAGGAAACTCTTTACAAGTCAAAATTCACCAGAATTCCTCAATTCTACTCGGACTCGGGGTCCACCGGTCAGACCGATCAGGCTCACCGGTCATACCGATGTGGCCGTTAGCCAGATCGGCTACAAGACCCTATCGGTCAAACCCCCCTAGGACACCGGTTTAACCGGTGGCGTCAGCTGATCAGCTTTGTGCCAATTTTGGGTCCGAACATATGCCCCCTGTTTTTAGTAAAGCTTGTTGTCTAAAAAATATTTCTAAGGTTGATGTGACATATTTCACCGACCATTTTTTTCTAAGGGCGATTTACAATTTAAATCGCCCATATCCTACCAAGCATCTTGCCAAACACTTGGATAAAATTTCTTCAAGTACCTCCCGTTGAGAGCTTTTGAAAGTTGCTCCCTCGCAAAGCTTTCACCATATACGAATTTTCAGAGCAAACTTTGATAATTTTGTACTGACCTTCCCAACTTGGAGACCACTTGCCGAACTTGTTACTCTTAGTCCCTATAGGTAAAATCATCTTCCAAACTAAATCACCTACCTGAGGCTGCGTTTGGATGTTGGCATTGAGCCATGGAATTAGGAATTGGAATCTGCAGCCACAAATGTCAGCGTTTGGATGTCAATGAAATTGGGTGATGGAATTAAAGACCAAAACCGTGCAGCATTGGTTTGACCTGGGCACTGCTTCTCCCAATTCAGAGCCCGCACCCTTCGTATTGTGTGGCATTCACCCTCACCTCTCTCATCCGCCACTGCTCAAAGAAAATTCCTCCCCGTTGCCTAGCGGAAGGACGATCGGCAGCGACGACCCACCGCACGGATGGAAGGCCGACGACGGCCACCCCTCGAGCTCCCTCCGTCGATGCGCCTTGAGGTCCCTCCGCCGCCCCTCGAGCTCACCCCGCCGATGCGCCTTGAGATCTCTCCGCCGCTCCTCGAGCACCCTTCGTCAGCGGAGCAGGAGGAGAAGCCGAAGGCGCGAACGAGACCCACGTTGGCCCTCCAGCTCCGTCTGCTGGCCGCGCCGGAGCGGGAGAAGAAGGCCGAGCTGCCCCTCCAGCTCCGTCTGCTGGCCGCGCTGGAGCGGGAGAAGAAGGTCGTGCCGCCCCTCCAGCTCCCTCCTCTGCCTCTCTCTGCGGCGAGTCCGTGCCCCTGTGCTGGCGAGTCGTGCGGCTTTTCCCCTTTCTCCCTCTGTGGCGAGCTCCGGCCCTCCGCCGGCGAGCCGTCGATGGCTGATTCTATGCCTGACCGGGTGACCAGGGTGGAAGAACTACTGTAGCAAATAACAATTCTGTGCTTGTTTCATCCAAACGTAAAACATAATTGTTTTCTTTCTTAAAATTCCAAACTCCAATACAATAGCATACAAACAATAGAATCAAATTACATCTCATTTCAATACTATGGATGATTTGGTATTCAACTCAATACAATTCCATGCCCTCCAATGTCGACATCCAAACGGAGCCTGAAAAGATTTGGCCTTTACCTTTTTGTTGTATGCTCTAGCAACTCGCTTTTTGTCTTTCTCAATCTCCTCCAAAGCCTCCATACGCTTGTCGGTCACTTCGTCAATTTTGTCCATCATCAAAGCACTATATATTTAAACATCAAGATTATTTTACTTTGCAAGTTTATATGCCTCTAGATTCATCTCAACAGGCAAAATGACCTCTTGACCATACACAAGCTCAAAATGAGTAACTTTAGTAGCACCATATCTAGAAATACGATGAGCCCATAAAGCTTCAAATAATACCTCATGCCATCTTCTAGGATTGCCCTCTATCTTCTTGATGAGCTTCACCAAAACTTTGTTGCTAGACTCGGCTTGACCATTAGCTCTTTGGATATAAACGAAATTCCTTAGTCTGTATCAAAGTCTGCGAAATGACAAATCTATGTATAATATGCATGGTGATAAACTCAATCACTTCTCTATGTGTCATATTCTTCTAAGTAATAGCCTCGGTCCAATTGTGAAGTAATCGACAGCCACAATCACAAAACAATACCCCTTTGACGAAGGAGGGTGAATCCTACAAATAAAATCCAATTCCCATCCTCGAAAAGGCCAAGGCTTGATAATCGAATGCATCAATGCAGCAAGCACCAACTGAACATCTTCATGCTTTTGACACTCTTCACAACCTTTGTAATACCGAAAACAATCAACTATCATGGTAGGCCAATAAAAGCAAGGTCGCCTGAGGAGCCACTTCATCTTGGGAGTCGATTGATGAGTACCACAAATACCTTAATGAACCTCTGCCATAGCCAACCTAGCTTGATCAGGTACCAAGCATTTAAAAGCAAGTCATCTGCGGTCCGATGATACAATTCACCATTATCAAGAACAAACTTAAGAGCCCATCATCAGACTTTTCTACGAACTGAACTGCTAGGATTACCGCAAGCAAGAGTTTGGAGCCGAGTACCATGAACAGGAGCCCGAGGACCCGTACCGCGAGCAGGATCTTCCGGAAGGCTTTGAGGACGGCAAGTCCAAATCCACCCTTTCATGCATATTTTATCCTATGTTTTTGAGTCACAACCTATTGACCTGTTTTATAAATTGCGTTGTTTTACTCCTGAAACATAGTTGGATAGCCACCCCTTGATTGTTATCACTATTCCTTAATTACCTATAATTATCTCTAAATATGATGTGCTCTATTTGGATGATAACTAATGATAGAAATGCTTAGGACCATGTTACTCTATCATTACAACTCTGACAAATGATTTATGAGACAATAAAGGTGTGGGTGTTCTGAAAGATAACATTGGATTTCGGAAAATAAAGGAAAGGATTACCTAGATGAGATGGATGGTGTTTCTTGTGTGTAATGCCTTATCTGGGGAACTCGTACCTTTGTGGTTGAGCATGGTTGGGAGATATCCATCTTGTCATGTGTAAGGATCGAGTTGATGTGTCATCTTGCCTAACCCATTTTATCGTGTAACCACTCAACCATTGTGTGTGGCAACGACTTAGCATAAATCCCACTAGCTAGTTAGTTAGCCAAAAAGGAGAGCTGGTGAGCAATGGGAGATCATGGAGTAGGAGTAAGATCTTTGTGACTTACATCCCGGTTGAGATTCTTGGTGATATATCAACCCCTTAGTTTGCTTCCGTGTTGGCTACCCTAATTTAGCTATGGTGGGTAATGACTTTGTTAGATCTGCAGCAACATTAAGGTGTCTGTTTGTGGTACCCTACTTGTGGGTAAAGTGTACAACCTCTGCAGAGTGAAAAAACCTATCCGAATAGCAATGTCCATGGTATTGGACGAGTTACGGTTTGGGCACATAGCTAGTTTTTTTTGGGATGATGATGTTATGGTGTGACTTGATTTTGGAAGTGTCCGACAGTTGTGCCGTGAGCTACTGCGGACGGGGAGTCTGATAGCATTAAAACTTGGATCCTTGTGTGGATCAACCCCCACCTATTGATTCGGTTACTAAAGAAATGTTTTATGAAAGTCCTTTGAAAATGAACCATTGCATGTGTAAAATCTAGCTTTATTGCAAATGAACCTTAGCCTTATCCTTGATATATATGTGGTGCATATTCCCCCTCTGTGGGTGTAGTTGGACTTGTTGAGTACTTTTGTACTCACCCTTGTTACTTCTGTTGCTTCAGAGGAAGGCCCGGACTTCATTGCTGAGGACGTCGAGTAGGTGGGCGCTTTCACACCCAACATTTCCTATGGTGTTGGCCCTTGTAGAATGCTTCCACTGGCGTGTAGATGCTCTGATGATCTAGATCCTGATCTGGACCCGGTCTGGATTGTGCTTTGGAGCATCACTGTTGTTATCTTGCTTATCGTAATAGTGTTTCTTCAATGTGCTCCTTTGAAGGAGTTATAATGGTCATGAATCATCTGTTGAATAAATGTGTATCAACCTCCTGGGGCTGATAATTGTATCACATTAAGTCTTTACTTCTGTGGGGATGCTTCAGTGAGACTCCATGGTAGCCAGATGGAGAGGAAAGGAAACCTGTTGTCTCTCCCATCGTGGGGGGTCTGTCTGCCTGAGTGTAGTGCTATCTCTTATCTCTTCTGGTGTCGGGGTGGAAATAAGCGAGTGAAGGGGTGTTCGCGAGTTAGGTGATCCCTTTCCTGGGGTGGTTTTGCCTGTCATAGGCTAGGCACATTCACTTTGGAGAGGAACTTCTTGTGATCACGTACTAAGGTCACGAAACTTTTCGGGGCCTCGTCTGGTCACCTGCGTCCTTGCCTGGAGATTTCTTCCTCAAGCTCGAGGAGGATGCTTCATCGGCATCGTCTTTAGCGCGTCGATTTTTGTATCCATATCTAAATATATTTTTATGTCCAACTTCTGGAGTTAGTCTTACTATGCTCATATTCACCTCTGGTGAATTTCTCATGATCTTAGAGTTGTTGGAAATAATTATTCTTGATTTATGCTTAAGTTTTAAGTGTAGGTTTATAACTTGAAATCTAAACAAGTGCATGAGCTAATTCTTGGTGTATACTCTTAGCATAGGAAACATGTGTTAGAGGTTTTGGCTTCAGAAGTATGATGGTTTTTCCTATAAAAATTAATTATGGTTGCTAGGCAAAAGTTTGTCATTTTTACCATGTTTAATTTACAGCTCAAATGCTTATAGACTTTTGTTCAGTGACTTTAAATAGGGCTAAGGAGCTTAGGATCACACCCTTGTTGTTTTTGTGAAATTAATTCAATTTATTTGTATAGATGTTTACACAATCACCATCAAATTAAGTGTTTAATTTTTCCAATGTCATCACTTGTTTTAATAGGAAAAATATGCTTAATATATTATTATCTAGGTGAATGTGCCCAACCATACACTCCATGTTTTTTATGTGTTGCATAGCATTTTATTTAATTAAGTTCACCAAATTCATTGTTGCATTCTTTAGTATAGATCTTTCCGACGATAACTACACGCTCGTGCCAGAAGGAGGAGACGAGGGAGCTGATGGTGATCTGCAGTACATGACCATAGCACAAGACTTGGACCAAAGTCCAAAAGGGCAGAAGGCCAACCTTGTAGACGAAGGCAAGCCCCAGATCATTAACCTATGTTTTATCTAAATTTATGCAACTATCTTTGCTTATCTATGTGCATTTACGTTCAAGAGTTGAATTGAAACCCTTGTTACATGCTCCACCTATACTCCTTTACTGGTATGATAGGTTGATAGTTGCTATTCTATAAGGAAACGGTACAAGTCGAGTTTTGTTCGTCACTCGTGAGAATAGGTCCTTTTGTTGGAATCATAAGGTTGAATTGTTCAAGTGGTAAGAGCATGAGATTTGGGCTCCGGTCCAGTGGCTTTTGTGGGTTAAGTGCTTGAATGTACTAAGCACTTGTCGGGAATGAAACTGGTAAGCCTAGTACGTGATGAGCGGTACGAGATTTCACTATCACTAATCTTGGGTTGCGGCCCCAGGCTTGAAACCTGTGGTACATGTGTGAGGCTACTTAACCAACTAGCCATGATATCCCTATGATGGAATATTGTTAATATTGATGTTTGATTAATCGTGTTGCACTACTTATGCTTGTAATAGATGGCTCACTTAGTAAAGATTAATTCACTAGAACTTGAACTAAAACACCGAAAGTAAGAATCAATGATCTTAGTAGCTTTTTGGAAAAATAAACCCACTAGCCAAAAGCCTTGCATGTCTAGAGGTATAATTTTTGGGGCGGTTAAGTCTTGCTGAGTATTAGTATACTCAGCCTTGCTATATAAAAGTTGTTTGCAGGTGATAATGTTTGGCCTGGAAAGATTCCACTTGGCTAGGAGCTGAAATGGGTGGATGATGATGAGTGATTGCATCATGGATGACCTCATATGATGGTTATCGTATCGCTGAGTAAATTTTCGCTGTTTTCGAACTTTGATTTTTTTTATCATGTCATGAACCATGATTTCTAATAATTAAACCCTTATGGGTATATTTGGATTTCAATTGTGTAATGTACTCTGGACTCGCCTTCGTGTCAGTTTTAAGTTTTATCCTTTGTTGCTATGTAAGTGATTTCATCAAGTTTGACCTGACAACAACGACGAGCTAATCCTGTGTTAGTGGTTTAGTGCTTAATGACCAAAGTGGATTGGTTTAGACACTAATATGAGATTATCTTGGGTGGGGTTGTCACTGTGTTTTTGTTGGTGTTAGAGAAATGTACCCGTAAAGGAAATGAGAGTAGGCATGCCCTAAAATTTCTAAGTTATAATAAGTTTAGTCATTATAGGTGTTTTATTTAGACTCTTAATTGAGCTAATCACCTATTTTACTCCTTGTCAATTGACAAAATATTTACTTTAACACGATGTCTTTTTCCTAGAATAAGTTTACCTTTTTCCTTGATTATAATTTCTTTTATACTGTGTTTTTAAGAAACACTTTGTGTTTTAAAGAAATAGTCATTTAGTTTATTTCTTCAAGAAATATGAGTTTTTTGTGTGGCTGTAACATTTTTCTTCTTTTATAGGGCTTCACAAAATTAAAATTCAATTTCTATCTAGCTTAAATTTTCTTGTTTACCAGATTAGTGAGAAGCTGAGTGAGACAAGTGTCGGTGTTTTAGACCGGCAAACCTATCAACGGGATACCCGAGGTAGTAGATTGTGCGGTGAGGATCGTGATTGGGAGATCGAGAACTCGAAGGTATGCACAAGGACACGGGACACAAGATTTATACAGGTTCGGGTCGCCAAGGTGGCGAGCCCTACGTCCTGTTTGGGGTATCAAGTATGGCGCCCTACGCTTGGTGTTGGTTGAGATCAGGTCAGGTCAGGTCAGGTGCCTGGCTAGGTACCCGGCCCTCCTTTATATAGTCCAGGGGGCGGGTTCCTAGTCGGTTACAAGGCAGGAGTCCTAGTAGGATTACACGGAACGAGTCCTAGTAGGATTACAGGGGAATTCTAGTAGGAGTCCGTCTTCATCCTTCCTTGCATGGGTACCCGGGGAGTATGCCCGACAAGCCCCCGAGCACATTGTAGTTGAGTGTAGTAGTTCGAGTAGTCTTGAAGACTCTTCGAGTAGTTCTTGAGCGTCCTCGAGTACTGCTTGGAGAAGTCTTCAATAGTACTTGAATTGCCGCGAGGCTGGAAGGTGGTCCAGCTCATCAGTCTTGAAGTCGAGATTATATGGAAGTGCGGTTGCAAAATCGCACTCCATATGGAGTAGCCCCCAAGCCTTAGGTTGAGTTGCAGACTCTAGCTGAGGGTCAATCTTGATTCTGAATCTCCCGTCTTGAAAAATTTTGAATGATGAGTGTAGCATAGCAGCCCCCGAGCCTTGAAATGATTAGGTAATCAATCCAAGGGTCTTCAGTGTTCGCGAAAGCCATCATCCAAGTACTCTTGCAGCGTGTAACCCCTGAGATAAGAGAGCCGTATGAGCCACATCGAGTAGTTATTGGTGCAGAGCCCCCAAGCTTGAGAGCGAGCGAAGCATGCTGAAGTTATCCTCGAGTAGTATGTTGAGTGCAGCCCCCGAGCTGGAGAGATTCCGAGTAGTAATTTGGCATCGAGACAGGAGCTTGAGAAGTAGCCGTGCCGTCAGAGCGGACTTTAGGTGCGACCAAAGTCGACTTTAGATGCCGGCAGTGCGGACTTTAGAATGCGACTTAAAAACCGAAGTCGACTTCGTGCCGTGCGGAGCGGACTTTGAGATGTGACTTAAAAACTTGAAGTCGACTTTAGGATGCCGCGTGGAGCGGACTTTGAGTTGCAACTGAAGAAGTCCACTTTAGATTGCCACGTAAAGCGAACTTTAGATGCGACTGCAGTAGTCGACTTTGTGCCACCCGGGGTGGACTTAAGATGCAAAAAATGAAAAGTACTTTCCAGAAAGCCAAAGCGAATGAAAAATCAGAGAAAACGAGTAGTTTTGCCGCCGGAGCGGGCTTAAGATTGCGACCAAAATAGGCTTGTGCCACCGGAGTGGGCTTGGATACGACCGTTAGCGTCGACTTGTGCCACCGGAGTGGGCTTGGATGCGACCGTTAGCGTCGACTTGTGCCACCGGAGTGGGTTTGGGTGCGACCGTTAGCGTCGACTTGTGCCTCCGGAGTGGGCTTGAGTACCTGAGCCATGGATTTTAGACCCAAGGTACGATTGCCGCCAGAGTGGGCTTGAAGGTGCGACCAAAGTCGACTTGCGTATCTGGGCCATGGATTTCAGACCCAAGGTACGGGCACGAGTAATTAGGGTACTTGGACCCATGGTAGAGAGCGTGAAGACCACGTGTAGCTAGGTTCCATCGTCGCCAGGACCCGAGGGCCACTTACAGCTAGGTTCCATCGAAGCTTACACACGTAGTATGCCAGCGAAGCAGGTGAAGATGCGACCGGAGTCGACTTTAAGTTGCCGCACGGAGCAGACTTTAGAATGCGACTTTAGAAGTCGACTTTAGATTGCCGCGCGTAGCGGACTTTAGAAGCTGCCTCCTAGCGATAGCCTCCGAGTTGATGAAGTAGACTCGTGGTGACTTGATTGATATACCCCAAGAGTAGTCAGCAGAGTGTAGCTCCCGTGAAAACTCGTCGAGTAGCGTACACTAATGAGTAGTCGGCAAGTAGTCCTACATGATGAGGAGAACAAGCCAAGAAAAGAAAACAGTAATCATTTAAATAAATGACTTAGCTGTTGCTGCCTGGGCAGACTGTTGATGAAGCCATGGCAGTCGCGATGGACCCGCGACGGTTGTTGCTGAAGTTGACTAGTTAGAGTTGATTCCGACTAGTTGTTGGGGGCGTGACTGCCGTTCTCGACTAGTTTGGAAAACTAGTCGAGATGAGTGGTCGACACGATGCGACCGAAAGAAGACGTCGTGGCAGCGCGCGGCGTACTCGAAGTAGAGCCAGTGTTGCCGCAAGACAAGTAGTCACGACGCACAGCGTGGCTGAAGTAGAGCCAGCGTGGCCGCAAGACGAAGTCACGGCGCACGGAGTAGTCGACGATGAGCCGTGTGACGGGCCGCGCGACGTGCCGAGGCACCCGGACACGTGACATAGGGGAAGTAGTCGACGACGAGCGGCGCAGCAAGCCACGCGACGAGCCGCGCGACGTGCCAAGGCACCCGGTCGCGAGGCGTAGGCGAAGTAGTCGACGACAAGCGATGAGCCACGCGACGTGCCGAGGCACCCAGATGTGCGGCGTACGCAAAGTAGTCGACGACGAGCCTGCGCGAGGGGAGTAGTCGACGACGAGCCCGCACGAGGGGAGTAGTCGACGACGAGCGGCGCGACGAGCCGCGTGACGAGCCGCGCGACGTGCCGAGGCACCGAACACACGGCAGAGGCGAAGTAGTCGACGATGAGCCTGCACGAGGCGGAGTTGTCGATGACGAGCGGCGCGACGAGCCGCGTGACGAGCCGCGCGACGTGCCGAGGCACCCGGACACGCGGCGGAGTCGAAGTAGTTGACGACGAGCCTGCGCGAGGCGAAGTAGTCGACGATGAGCCTTCGCGAGGCGGAGTAGTCGACGATGAGCCTGCGCGAGGCGGAGTAGTCGACGACAAGCGGCGCAACGAGCCACGCGACGAGCCGCGCGACGTGCCGAGGCACCCGGTCGCGCAGCGTAGGCGAAGTAGTCGACGACAAGCGATGAGCCGCGCGACGTGCCGAGGCACCCAGACGCCCGGCATAGGCGAAGTAGTCGACGACGAGCCGCACGACAATCCGCGTGACGAGCCGCGCGACGTGCTGAGGCACCCGGATGCGTGGCGGAGGCGAAGTATTCGACGACGAGCCTGCGCGAGGCGGATTAGTCGACGACGAGCGGCGCAACGAGCCACGAGACGAGCCGCGCTACGTGCCGAGGCACCCGGACGCGCGGTGGAGGCGAAGTAGTCGACGACGAGCCTACGCGAGGCGGAGTAGTCGATGACGAGTGGCGCAACGAGCCACGCGACGAGCCGCGCGACGTGCCGAGGCACCCGGTCGCGCGCGTAAGCGAAGTAGTCGATGAAAAGCGATGAGCCGCGCGACGTGCCGAGGCACCCGGACGCGCGCGCGCGGCGAAGTAGTCGTCGATGATCCGCGTGACGAGCCGCGCGACGTGCCGAGGCACCCGGACGCGCGGCGGAGGCGAAGTAGTCGACAACGAGCCTGCGCGAGGCGGAGTAGTCGACGACGAGCCACGCAACGAGCCACGAGATGAGCCGCGCGACGTGCCGAGGCACTCGGACGCGTGGCGGAGGCGAAATAGTCGACGACGAGCCTACGCGAGGTGGAGTAGTCGACGACGAGCGGCGCAACGAGCCACGCGATGAGCCTCGCGACGTGCCGAGGCACCCGGTCGCGCGGCGTAGGCGAAGTAGTCGACGAAAAGCGATGTGCCGTGCGACGTGCCGAGGCACCCAGACGCGCGGCGTAGGCGAAGTAGTCGACGACGAGCCGCGCGACGATCCGCGTGACATGCCGAGGCACCCGGACGTGCGGCGGAAGCGAAGTAGTCGACGACGAGCCTGCGCGAGGCGGAGTAGTCGACGACGAGCGGCACAACGAGCCACACGATGAGCCGCGCGACGTGCCGAGGCACCCGGTCGCACGGCGTAGGCGAAGTAGTCGACGATGAGCCTGCGCGAGGCGGAGTACTCGACGATGAGTGGCGCGACGAGCCGCGCGACGTGCCGAGGCACCCGGACGCGCGGCGGAGGCGAAGTAGTCGACGACGAGCCTGCGCGAGGCGGAGTAGTCGACGACGAGCAGCGCGACGAGCCGCGAGATGAGCCGAAGCAACCGGAAGTGCGACGTAGGAAAATTGATTTCGCTTTGACAAGAGCAAGGCGGCCTGCTTCAATGGATCTCGGCGAGTAGATTGATCTTGTTGACAAGGGTCCTTCAAATTCGCCCGGTGGTGATGATCACCCCTACCTGGCGCGCCAGCTGTCAGTGTTTTAGACCGGCAAACCTACCAAGGGGGTACCTGAGGTAGTAGATTGTGCGGTGAGGATCGTGATCGGGAGACCGAGAACTCGAAGGTATGCACAAGGACACGGGACACAAGATTTATACAGGTTCGGGTCGCCAAGGTGGCGAGCCCTACATCCTATTTGGGGTATCAAGTATGGCGCCCTGCGCTTGGTGTTGGTTGAGATCAGGTCAGGTCAGGTGCCCGGCTAGGTACCCGGTCCTCCTTTATAAAGTTCAGGGGTGGGTTCCTAGTCGGTTACAAGGCAGGAGTCCTAGTAGGATTACACGGAACGAGTCCTAGTAGGATTACAAGGGAATTCTAGTAGTAGTCCGTCTTCATCCTTCCTTGCATGGGTACCCGGGGAGTATGCCCGACAACAAGAAATTAAAAATGTAAGATATGCAAGGAAAATCTAAGTGGGATCACTGGCCAACCACCTGTTGGCAGTTAAAAAGCATGCCAAGTTTCGATCCGCAAGCGCACGGGTCGGTTGTAGCTCTGCACAGATCAGAAGCGAATTACCTAAGGTTTCTCATATAATCTAACCGATCTAAACCTAGCATGAAGCATTGATTGCATATAAAGGAAAACACGAGTATGTATGGAAGATCACAATCGGTTGTCTCGAGGTGACAAAACCAAAGGTAACCCAAGCCTACCATCTTCAATTTGCAACTCTGGTCAAGATGAAAACCAACCTAATCTCATACTATGATAAAGAGTCATCTCTAGGAACTTTCCCATAGACAATCTTGCAAGGTGAGTGTTGACGCCTAAGGTTCCCTAAAGGTTTACCTCAAACTCCCACCAAGCACTCTTACTTGTAGCTCCTCCTCTTGGTGGTCATGCAATGACTCCAGTGGTACTCACCATCGATCCTACTGAACATTACACATTCGTTCGGCCTTTTCCCTCCTGCATGCTATCACCACATGAGGGTAATCAACCACCGAATGACTACTCGTAAGTCCGTGCACCACTACGATGTGTCCGCAAGACATAGACTAACCACCACTATTAGATTTATTCCTACTAAAGGCATATGCTAGCTAGACATATGAATAAGCATACTCATAGTATATCAAAGTAAGGATAAGGTATGATTCATATTACCAACGGAAGTTGAATGTATAAGTGCATTGATGAATTCAAGGCACGACTCCGGAACCCCGCCATGGCTTCACCACGTAGGGCCAACCATGGCGGCTAGGGCATGGCCTAAGCCATCTCCTAGGCAACTCGAGGACTTGCGGCGACCGTCGGCTCCCTTCGGTGTGTCTCCTCTTCACGTCGACCTCTGGTGGATGGATGGATTGATCCCCCTCCCTTGGCTGCCTAGGGGGTTGTATTTATGCCCTTGGGGAGCCTTGGTGTGACAACCCCACCCGAGATAATTCCGTACTATCACCTAAACCATTCCATTTGGTCATTAAGCGATAATAAAGAATCATCCCGTTGAGTGTTGCCAGGTCAACGCCCGGTAAATCACTTGACAACATAGAGAGGATCGAACATATGCATTAAAACTCCCACGAAGGAGAGTCCAGAGTGCCTTACAAATTAATATCAAATCCCCGTAGGGTCCATTATTACAACATAGTTCTTTGACACGAAAGTAAATATTTCAGAGTTTATTGAAAACAGCAGAAGATAACTAAACGATACGATCACATCATTGGAGGCCTGTCCATAATGCAATCACTCTTCGTTATCCACCCATTCCAGCTCCCAGCCGGGTGGAAGTTCTCCGGGCCACACATCACATGCATTACCTGGAAACAACATTTATAAAGAAAGGTTGAGTATACTAATACTCAACAAGACTTACCCGTCTAAAAGAAAGACTTTACCTCTAATCATGCAAGGCTTTTGGCTAGTGGGTTTGTTTGCCAAAAAGCTACTAAGTAGTGAATCCTTACTTTCACATTTTAGCTCATGTTCTAGTAGAAGTAATCATTACTAGATAAGCAACTATTGCAATCAAAGTGGTACAAACAATTAATCAAGGTAATAATCTTCACAAAGTTCCATCATAAAGGGATATTATGGCCAGTAGATTAAGTAGTCCCAGATAACAGTGAGAGGCCGACAATCGATTGATTCAAAACCTTGCAAGGTGGACCTAAACACACAGGAGGTGTCCTCACTAAGAGTTCACCAACCAGGTGGTTCCCGTCATTCCTGGGATTGGGATCAGATGCTACAGTCTCAAGTATGAGGTTTACTGGGCTACGCCACCAAGGTCACCGAGCCTCACGCAAGTACTCAGGTGGCGAGCCCGGGGCCGCAACCCTAAGAGTAGTAGCGAAAAGTTCCCACACCGTCTCATTTAGGTACTAGGCTTATCGTACCCATTTCCGACAAGTGCTTAGTACCTTCAAACACTTAACCAACGAAGCCATTGGACCGAAGCCCAAATCCCATGCTCTTACCACATGAGCAACCCATTTATACATATGGTGATTCCATCAAGGATATCCTATTCTCGCGAGTGACGAACATCACTCGACTTGTACCGGATCCTTAAAGCATAGCAACTAGCGATCAAACATGCTAGTAAAAGATCATTGGTACTTAAGGATCATGCAACTAGGGTTTCAAATCAATTCCTGAACGTAAATGCACATAAGATAGCAATGATAAGTTCGGAAACTTGAAAGTAAACACATGGGTTAATGATTAAACCGGGGCTTGCCTTCGTCAGCACAAGCAGACCCACACACTTCCGGGCTTTGGTCCGGGTCTTGCTCTATGGTCACGTAGTGCACGTCTCCTCCCGCTCCCTTGTCCTCGTCAGCCGGCACGAGTGTGCAGCTACCGTCGGAAACTTCTACACGGGGATGCAAATGCAAGACTTAATTGGCAATTTGAGTTAATTCATCACAAAACCACTTTTGGCAACCATGGGGTGCATGGTTGACCACATTCACCTAGATAAAGATACATTCAGCATACTCTTCCTATAAAGGAGCATTGTGTGATGCTTTATTATCTAGACTTTTAACAGTGGCTGTGTCCATATATATACAGATGAATTAATTTGATTTACGTAAAATAAACAGTAGCAACAGCCACAAGAAGTACATGGTTGGCCATATTCACCTTAACAAAAGCATTTAAACATTTACTCATTTAAAAGTAAACGCAAAAAGACTATACAACACTCTCATGATGGTGATTGTGTACATGTATAAAGGAGTTAATTACTTTAAATACAAACAGCAAGGAAAAGTTACTTTTATGCCACAAATTACTTTCCTAACTCATCTATATAACTTATGCACAAAAGAATTTGTTTTTCCTATTTTTCCCTTACTAGATTAATCTAGTTTTCAACCTTGAATCAACCAATTACACCTCAAAACTTGCCCAATAGTTCCCACTGGTCCTAATGACCAGGAAACACTCCTTTGGACAGCAAGCAACTAGTTTGCACCACTGATATTATATGCACACATTTAAAGGCATTTCTAGCTAGCATTTAAAGGATTAATACATATAAAAATAAATATTACAGAAATGAAGCCAAGCCTTCTCCTACACATGCTTTGGTCCAAAACAAGCCTAAGAAACCAATAAACACACTTATAGCTATTATGGATCTTGATATACACATTTATGAATAAAAACAAGCATAAATTAGGAAATAATATTTCTAACAGAGATAAAATCAGGGTAAATTCACCAGAGGTGCATTATATCATAACAAGACAATATCCAGAAGTAGGCTCAAAACTAATTATATTTTAAGCTATAAAAATCATCTAGGCAGATTTGACAATAACACAAGATAAATCATATAAAAAGATTCCTTCAGTAACTTTGTGCAAATTTTGGCACAGGACCTACACATGCTAGTATCCACAACATATCCAAAATCCAGCTAAAGATCATGTATGGATTTGGCCACACAACGGATCTAGGAAAAAGGGTTTTCTATTTTTCATGCAAAAATTAGAGCCCAAAAGTATAAACATCCTTTGCAGAAATTGTAGTTCTAATCACTAAGAGCACAACAAAATTGGGTTTGCAATTTTTGGATTTTTCTATGGTTTTATATTGAATTTACAAGTTGCAGCTAAAAACACTCAAAGGGGTAAGAATCATTTTGCGCACAGACCCTTGAAAAAAAATTAAAGATCACAGTTATGCCCTTGGTTCACAGTTACACCCCTGGAGAGAAAAGCTCCCAAGCAATTGGGTCCCTGGCTCTAGCCGGCGGCGGTCCTCACCGGAATCCGGCAAGAACGGCGGTGGTCCTCACCGGAATCCGGTAAGACCGGCGGCGGAGCGGGTCAGGGAGGTGGGGAATATCGACTAGGGGCTCACTACGGACACATTGGCGGTCGGAGTTGCGGCGGAGGCAGTACCGACGACCGAGTTCGACGGCGGCGTCCGGCGATGGCCGCGAGTACTCTTGCTCCGGCGAGCTGGCACGTCAGCCAGGGCAAGAAGTGGCGTGGGGTGCTCCACAACCCGGTGGGCAGCGGTTTGAAACTCCGGTTGGGCGGGAGACCACGCCGGTGTAGGGACTCGGCGGCGCAGTGCGGTGGCAGCCGCTGGAGCGCGTGCTCCGGTGAGGAGAGGGATGGTGCAGACAAACTTGTGTCGGTGTTAGCTCTAGGGTGATCTAAGGAAGAGTTTCATTGCTATGGATAGTCGTGGAAATGGCCGTCGCACCAGGTTCACCGAGGTGATGACCATGGCGGACGGTGGTGGCTCGGTCACGCGCGAAGAGAGCGGCGACGGCCTTTTATACACGCGGGTGAGATGGAGAGGCGGTTCCCAAGTCCACTACGACGGCAAGGTCACGGTATGGCGCGGGGTACGGCGGCGACGTGGGGCGGGTACGACCGAGACGCCAGTGGCCGGCAATGGCAAGGTCGGCTGAAACGAACCGAATTTCCGCAAACGGAAACCCGACTCTCTGCACCTCCGTGATAGTCCCAGGAAGAGGCTAGCACGTGCAATTCCTGTCTCAAGTGGTACAAATCCATACAACACGGGAATAAAAAAAGAATTACATAATATTATTACAACATCAGAGTACAACTCTTCGGCACAAGCCGGGTACAAGTCCGACAGGACTGAATCAAGAAAGGTAAAACACCTACGCAGTGGATCTATCGAAGCGAAGCGTCTCCAGCTCCACAAGCAAACTCGAGCATAGGACCAGCTCTAGTCTTCACACCTTCGTTGTTGAAGTTGTAGTCGTAGACGGTTACCAAGTCTGAAACGTCAGCATCTACCCGATAAGCGGGTAGGTCATGTCAGCTTCCCAACAAAGAGAAAAAGCGGTGGTTGAATCTAATATGCATGGATAAAACCTATATTGGGCTGTAGAAAGTTATGCATGCAGCCACGCGAAAGCAACAATCAAGGTATGCAGAATAAGCAGCGAGGTCCACACCTCTGAGGTCCACACCTCCGGGGTCCACACCCCTCAACAAGGAAGTACATACCAAAGCACTGAATCACACCCACGATCCAGCTCCCAACTCTCATCTGCGATGTGGGGCCCACGTGCTCCTATCCCCACATCTCAACGGCCAAAGACGGGACACACTCGGGGGAGAGAGAGAAGCACATGAGAAGTGTAGCTACTCATGTGAGAGATCAGAAGACTGTCCATAACCAGTGGACACGGACTATAGCTATAGGTTTAAACACTCTGCAGAGGTTGTACAACTGTACCCACCCGAATAGAGCCCGGATGGTAGCGAACCACCCGAAACCCTACCATGTGGCTGGAGTCCAAGTAAGTGGATAGTACCCTCCTGCGTCTCCGAGTCTGGCATAGCCCCTGCTGTAGAGCTCGTACTGCCAGCGAGGGGTCCCTCGAAGCTGTGGAACCCTTCCCCGGCCTCGCCGGGGCGAAGTCTTCTAAGGAGGAACGCCGTCTCCCATCACGATCACACCGATCCACCTACAGGCAGGGTGCTATCCACTACGAGTATCACCCCGCACCCCCGCCCATAACAAGGCGGGCGGTTTGTATGGTAAAAGTCCACTGAAGCAAGGTCAACTGACGATCGGTCCTTAAGGGCCGAGAGCGAGCACTCACCATTTCCATTCTGTCTGACACACCACTCCGGCGAGAGGCCAGATCGCATCTCCCCGAGGTAGGCGTTCACAAGTAACCAAACGGCTCGCTCCCGCCGGTAACACATCTAGGAAGAACACACCCAGAACTCACGCTAGCACACACCGAGATCTCCCACATCTTAGTCCAAGCCCAGAATACCATCCATAATCAAGCAACAAAAGTATGGATAGTAAGTATATGGGACTAGCTAGGGGTCTGTAGCTAGTCCCGAGGTAGGTAAAGCAAGGAAACAGGATATATCAAATATCAAGGCGTGGCTAAACAAATGGCTATGCAATCCATCAAGTCAAGTAACATAAATATAGCACTAGCAACTAATAGCATGCATGAATTCTACATGGTTGGGAGTGACATGACACCTGCGCAGTAGTCGACGTAGAGAATTAGAGGTTGAGCGTCCTCTCGGGAAAAGTCGGAGTAGACGCGTCTCCTTAGTCGTCGCAGCTAGGGTCTTCAACAAGAACACAAGCCTACACGAGATGCGACGCGGAAATAAATAACGAGCATTCATCTAATGCAAAAACATCAATAAGAATCAATTTAGAAGATCCAAATAAACTCCATATTAAATACATGCAGCACTGGTTTGATTAATTGAAATTAGAGCAATTGGTTTTAAAACAAAAGTAGTTTAAGCAACTAGTTTTTATATACTAGATATCAAGATAAGAGCAAGAGTTAGTTTAAGGATCTCACAACTAAGATCTTAGGGAAACAAGCTCGCAAGCGGAAAGCAGTGAGGATGAGATCAAGCACTTGCTAGGTTTTAGCTCCGTCACACCCGGTTTTAAAGGCAAAACCGAATGCATTGATCACGTGTGCGCCAGGATCAAGTTACACACACGCTTAGACATTATGAATACCAAATACAGTGCCACACGAATAAAGAATTATTACAAACCATAGTCTTAAACGAATCTTAAATAAACGAGTTCTCGCAGCTGACAAAATGCCTCCACAGGCAGCTGACTGAAGACTACGCACCCCTAGAACTCCTGGAAATCTCCTGGAATATCTTCAAAGTTCTCCCAGTCTGAGAAGCAATTCCGGGTATTGTAGATGCAAGAGAATAAACAAGCGTGAGCACATATCGTACTCAGCAAGAGAGAACAACATAACATGCAAGGCCATATGGTGGATGGCTAAGGTTCAAGCACTTTAGCATTTTAGTTGGTCAAGTTTTATTGGCAACCTGATTACTAAAGGTGTAAGTTCATACCAACCCAATTAATAAGATATAAGCATCATAAATAAAGAATAAAACAGCAATTAAACATTAAAGTTCCATAATTTAATCATGTGAGTGTCCAGGCCGCTCTTGACCGTGAGCACGGCTAATCGATTAGTTTAACACTCGCGGAGGTTGTACATCTTTACCCACAAGCGGCCGTAAAAGCTCGAAGAACTTTGGACCCAACCATGCGGTGTTTGCAAGGCACCATATCACACTTCCGAGGTGTGATTGCATAGGGACGCTACATGGCCTTTACAAAGGTTCCCTAGCAAGTTATGACCCACAAGGTCCGGATCGCTTAGCAAGGTATAAAGTCCCCTAGCGGTCGACACCCCACCATAAAAGAATAACTCACCCAACCCCCCGCTAGAGCGAGTCCATACCCCACGAGCACCGCCGATCCCTTGTCCTTATCAGGTAAGACCATCCCAAGCTAAAGTTCCTAATTATTCAGCCAAGACCATTGCCCATTAGTTCTTGTGGTTGTACTGTTTTCCTGGGTGGTTCTCCATGTTCCGATTATCGTATTAAAGTGGTCTTGTAAAGTAAAAGATCATAAACGGAACATAGAATAACAAAAGGTATCCAAGTTGATTAATACCAATTCCCAGTTGAGCATGCTAAGCAATAGCTACCACAAGATTAATTTGATAAACCCGGTATCAAGGTAAAGGTAGTAAAAATCTAGGCATGATCCTTAATAGGTTCCCATCAAATTAATGCAAGCGGAAAAAGTAAAAACAGTGAATTTAAATGCATGTTATGTAGGACAAGCGGGCATGCATCAAGGAATACTTGCCTTCAACAAAGCCTTGCTGCTCAAACTCTTGCACGACTTGATCTTCAAATCCCTCGAACGAATCGCTCTCTACGGTCCACAATCATCACATACAAGCATACAATAGGAATAAATAAGAAACAGTCACCAAACAGATCAAACAGATCTAAACAGTAGCATAAAACTAATCTACGCTTCGAAACGAACGTGTGGACATAAAGAACGCTAAAATCGGAGCTAAAATGACTAAGTTATGGCCTAGGGAAGGTGTAGGGACCAATCAGTAAAGATTTGAAAAGGTTTTGGGCTAAAATAAAGAAAAAAGGACTAAACTGTAACTAAACTTCTAGGGTGGAAGGGTATTTTTGTGAATATCAGAAAACTCAGGGGCTTTTCTGCAAAACTGCCAGGGCTGGCGGCGGGGTTGACCAGTTGACCCGGGTGACTTGATCTAGATCCGTTGGATCTAGATCCAGCGGCTGCGGTGGCTTGCGGGCTTAAGAGAGGCGGCGGATGGATCTAGATCGCTGGATCTAGATCCGGCGGCACAAGACACACGCGAGCGGCGGGCGGCGGGGGCGGCCGGCCGACGGCGGCGAGCGGCGGCGGGCGGCGGAGGGACTCGCCGGCGAGACCCCAATCCAGGGCTCGGGGCACGGTTCGACGCGCGGGAGGCATCTACGCGACGCGCGCAAGACGGCGGATCGATATAGGGCGGCGGCCTTGGCGGAGACGCGGCGGCGCGGGCGGTCGACGCGGCGGCGCGGGACACGGACTCCGGCGAGGTTCCTAGGGCGCCAGGGTGCACGGGGACGACGACGAGCGACACCAACGTGCTGCTCACCTCCTGGCGCAACTCTGGAGCGATTCCTCGGCGGCGGAAAGACGACGACGGCGGAAATCGACGGCGGCGGCGACGAGCTCGAGTTAGGGTTTGCGGCGGCTCGCGGCTAGGCAAGAGGGCGGCGCGATTTGCTTGGATGGGAGGTCCAGGGGGCGGCCGGGGCTTTAAATAGCCCGGTCGAGCACCTTGGCATGCGGGCCACGCGGGGACGTCGTGCTCCAGCCGGACTCGGGTGGCGCGGCGGTGGAGTCCGAAGAGGGGACGACGCGCGGAGGGGATGACGGGCGGGACACACGGGTCGGGCGACCCGGGCGGAGGCGGGGAGCGGCCGGCGCGGCCTAGGCGGGCGGGCCGGGGCCGGCGGCCGCCGGGCCGCGTGCTAGGCGGGCTTGCGCAAGCGCGGCGGCACGGTCGGCCGGGGCCGCGGCGCCCGGGTTGGCTGCCGCGCTCGCCGGGCCGGCAAGGGGCGACGGGCTGAATTAGAAAGGGAAAGGGTAGGGTAGAGGGTTTAAGGTTTGGGAATTTAGAGGTTTGGGTATAGGTATTAGAAAGGAATTCAAATCAAATAGAATTCAAACTTCTGAATTTGAATTCCAACAACCAAAAGAAATGCTCCAGCATGTATGCAACAATTAACTCCTATATTTCATTAACTTTATTTTAGAAAAGTTTTAAATGCCTAAAAATAAATAAAACAACCTTATTTTCCTTAAACAAATGAATGGTTTCTAGCAAATTTTTATAAAGCCAAATTTTTAGTAAAATTAGGGTGTTACAAGCTCATAGGGGATTGAAGCGTTAGCGCAACGGAAGATGATAGCAAGGCGAGATTGGAGATAAACTAGGAGAGACATTATCATGCCAAGATATGCAGCAACAACTCTAAGGATATGAAAGGATCAACTTGTGACCGATATCGGCTGGCGAAGAGGTAAGGTGTGCTTAAGAGCGCTACGAGGCAAGTACTGGTGATGCGGAAACGTCCATGGCAAGGCAGCTAGGTTGCGGCTCGAGGTTGCCGAGCGTGAAGCAGAGGCCTCTACTCACGACACGGCCGTCCATCACGTGCGACATCCTGGTTTCAAGCACATGGCACGGTACACGCTTCACAGCACAAAGCCAAGCAGAGCAAGAACGGATATGCGCGAAGCGGCACAAAGGGAAGGCAGTGGTGTAGGAAAGATAAGTGATGCGAACATGGGGTAGGATTCCTGTCCGCGGCACGCCAATGGCTAGTTGCGGGGCTCCGGCGTCCCAGACCCACATTAGCACAGTGGCGGGCAGCGACCATGAATTCTACACCAAGAACACGGGGAAAAGGCTCAGTTCAAGGGTAAGAGTAGAGAAGGACAGGATAGCGGTGAGCGTCTCAGAATTATGAAACCAACGCAAGTGGTTTCATAATTTTCGGAGCTTCGGATAATTAGTTATGAACTTTCAAAGATAAAAGGTTTTATAAATTAATTTCCAAAATCATTTATAAAACAAAAAAGGATTTTTAATTTGAAAATAGGGGTGGCGTCAGCATGACGTCAGCGGTTAGCGGGTTGGTGGGCCGAAAGTGGTTGTAGCCCAAAAGGGGCCGGCCTAGAGTGGCCCAAGATTGTTAAAGTTTAGAAAACCACCCTTAATTCCTACTCAGCTCGGCCTGGTTAACCTTCAGTCCAAAGGCCTTCACGGGCCAACAACCCGACAAGACTCATTAGCCGAAGTCTAGCTTTCCTCCCCATACTCTCCTGAGGCCCGCTTGTCAGGGAACTGAAGGATATTCTGTGGCTTGTGTGGGCTAGTGCGCGCGTGGCCCGGTGTGCGGTTCCGCTCAGGGTCAGGAGAAAGAGAGGTTGCACCCCAGGTGTTCGGTAGAATGCCCAAAAGGCGCGGCGACGCAGTGAGGGCTGGCCGGCGGCAACGCAAGTGCGACTTGATTACAAGAGACCTGCGGCTCGAAGGCCGGACATGGTTCGGTGCAAGAAAAGGAAGAAACGTGTGCTGCACCCTTCTGTGCAAAACATCGATCAGGTGGTGGGCATGCCACAGTGGGGCTACAGAACATGCATCCAAGGTCACTAATGTTCACAGGGAGCAGGCGCATCACGAAGGCTGGCGACACAGGCATGCATCGGAGGGTTAGAAGGAGTTGGCTTGGTCGGATGGCTCTCCAACGGGCTCGTTGACACTCATTTCATTCTGTCGAACACGTTGTGGGCGAGGTGGACGGATGTCATGTTGGGGAAGAAAAAGGGGCAGCAGCTTGTCCTCGCTGCAAGCCCGCAGTTCTCTTGGTGTAGACGTTCCCGCCGATGACGTCGTGGATCGGTAGTCACGACGTCCTCGGTGTGGGCGGCTTCCGGCTTCCTTCGATCCTCCCCCTCGACGCCGATGGTTTCATATAGGAAAACGGGGTGTTAGTTTGGGTAGGAAAGGATTGGGCAGCAGCAAGAGAAAGGAAAGGAAAAACGAGGTTATGTTGTGTGCAACTCTCACCCTTCAGGCAAAACATCGAGCATGTTGCGGGCGAGGTGGACGCCATGGGTCTGGCAAGGTGTTCGGCGTCCCTGTTGCTCGGCTCTGCACTAGGCTTCCTTGGCACCTCCTCTCAGCGGCGGTCTCCACAGCCACGGGGTCCCAAGGGTGGCGTCGTGCCTGACGGTGAGGTCCCGGCTCGGCGCGCTCCAAAGCTCTTGTGCGGCGTGGAACTCCAGAACGGTGACATCGACTTGCAGGTGTCGACGTGGCGCTCCTGGACGCATCGGCGGTGTGCTTGTCCTTGCTGCTATGTAGGCGTCGCGTCGGTGTTCACGGCGCTCCGTGGCTCTAGCTCCTCCGCGGCGACGTCGTCGACGTGGCGTGGGTGACCTCGCCTCCCGCTCGGTGTGTCGCGGTCCATGACAGCTTCAGCAGCATAGCGGAGGGGAGCAGGGTCGCGACTTGGTTTGGCGGTGCGCAGGTCGATTCCCGACTTCGGCCCTCCCTTCACTTGAGCGGGCCCACGGCCATGACGACCATGGCGGAGCGGCGCAGGGCAGAAGAGTAGAGCAGGCCCGCGGCTTAGGGATTTGGTGCAGCAGCAGTTTCTCCGACAGCGGATCCCCTGCGGCTTCCTCTCCTAATCACCTCTCTTCTTCCCCTCACCTTCAGAGCGCACCAGCGATGTGGATTTTGGGAGAGACCCCCATGGGCAGTGGTGCAAGGGAGGAGGTGCCTCCGGATGGGTTTTATACTCGTGGCTAGGGTTTGGGCCTCTGGACGGACGGCCGGGAGCGGTTTGGGATGGCGTGGCGTGCATCCACGGGCGCCAGGGCAGTAGGGGGCAGCGCCATGGTGAGGCCTTTGTGCGGCTTGCCTGCTGCCACTAGTGCCCGCGACGTCAACGGGAGGAAGAGGAAAGGGGAATAGTTTCCCCTGGCTGACACACAGGCCCATTGTGTCCTAGGGAGAAATGAGGGGCAGCACAACGGGCTAGGCTGGGCCGCTTGGTGGGCCGAACCGCTGGCTGAATCGCTGGGCCGGTTCGCCATAGAAAGAAAGAGAGGGGGCAGGTCTGGCGGGCTGGTTGGGCCGGCCGGTTAGCTGGGGCGTGGAGTAGAGCAGGCCGGCGACCCGAAGGTTAGATGGGTTAGGAGTTAGCTGGGTCAGTAAAACAAGTTTCCATTTATTCAAAAAGGGGTTTATTTATCTCTAAGTTTGAATTTGAATCCTTTCAAATTCAAACCTCACACAAGTTGAAACTTCCAAATGAAGATCCAAGAAGACCCGACTCATAATTAAACCATAGTTTGAAAATAATTTATATATGGTTTTATTTTATACAGGATTTATGGTGAGAGGCTAGCAAATTGGTTCAAAATTTGGTAGCACACATGTTCAAACAAAAAGTTTTAAATTTTTGCGAAAATTCACACCTGGTAAATCATTCAAATTTCTGGTATGTTACATCAGCGCTCGGCCACGGAGCGCGCGGTGCCTGGCGCAAGGGGAGTGGGGGAGGAAGGCGGTGCGGCGCAAGGGGGTGGGTCCACGGTGCGCGGACCGGTGGACCGAGGCCGGCCTCGGCGTGCGGGCCCGGCGGGGCCGCGGCGCGACCGACGTGCGAACGCCGGCGTGGGTGCCGCTCTGGAGCGCCAGGGTCAAAACCAGTTCAGCCTGCCTGCTTTGACCGGGATTTTTCTCCAAAATTTGAACTGTAGTGCATAAAAGTTTGAATAGGAAAGTTGTAGATCTAGCACCCCTCTACGACTTTTACAAAGGGCGTATGGCCTTTTTCTCAACTGATTGTGCACAAATTGCATGCCAAGATGGCAGATTTCTGTGCGCCGATGAACAGTAACTTTAGGCATTGACCAAACTTTTTCATGCATTTCCACTCCAAATCTCAAATGCCACTCAACATGAAAGTTGTGTTCCTCGATAAAATACACAACTTTTACATTGGAAGAATTTGAAGTGCTTAGGTGAAATTTGGAGAACGTGGCAAAAGTTCCGAGTGTTCAAAGGGTGTGGCTAGGGTTTTGACCAAACCTTGACCACTAGTTGACCAAGGGGTGTCATTAGTGATTGTCGGATGTTTTCGAGGTGATGGCCCAGGTTGACCGCCGTTTGACCAAAGTCAACACAGTTGACCGGCTCATTAGAGTTAATAACCCGACCGAAAACCTGGGCCGTCACAGCCTACCCCCCTTAAATAGAATCTCGTCCCGAGATTTGACAACAAGATTAGAGCAGCACCTTCTAATGAGTCAAAGATTACAAGGGTTGAAAATATACTCACTTACACTTCTCGGCAGCGAGAATTCAGATGGGGCAAAAGATACATGGTGCTCTCCTCACTGCCTCAACGCAGTTTATGAGGAAGCGGGCGATGGATGTGTACATAGAAAGCTAAAAGAAGACAAACTCCGCCGACAATGCAGAGGTACATTGCTACAAGCGTCCAGCGGAGGGGCTCAAACGTCTCCACAAACTGAGCCATGGTCGGCGATACAGGATGGGGTTCTTCTCTCGGTCTTCTTCCGAGCTTCTTATGGAGGTTGTTGACGAAGACGGCGAAACAGCTTGCTCGGCGAGTGGGCAGAGCAACGGCAGAGATGGGCTAGTGGCGGGTTGGCCAAAAACTAGCCGAGGGGGAAAAGAAGAGCGGCGACACTGTCGAGCTCGAAATTTGGCGAGACTTGGCAATAGCAACACCGCGGGGGGTTTCCCTTTTTATACCCCAACGGAAACGCAACGGTCATCCCAACCGACTGAGGTAGGGACTAGCGGAGTGATCCGGCAATGGCCACACGGGGCTCGATAATGATCGGCCCATGAGGTCTTGGCGACGTGATCGTGACCGCAGGGAAAGAGATGGCAGGGCGACGCTACGGCGTCGTACCATCGTGGCATTGAAAAGAATGGGGTCCGATGGTCGGAAGAATTGACCGTGACGATGAGGTTGTAACGAGGAGAAGTTAGAAAAAGATTTTATCAATCCCTCGCTTGCTTGTTCTCTTGATTCCTAGGATTTGGAGGATATGTTCAACGGATCATGGATTGATAAGTGATGAAGGGCTCTCCTGCCTTGACTTCTCGAAGACCTTGATTGCTCCCGAAAACTTTGCTCATACCTCATTAACTTAGCCAGTTGATTTGATTAGATGCTAAGAGAGCTTTGAGATTAGGCGGAAGGAGACCAAGTTGAGAAGTGATTGCCACAAGAGATTTATATGAAAAAAAGGAAGGCTAGTAAACAAATATGTTTACTAAGATTTCTGAATTTATTTTTGAAAAGCAACAAAGGTGTAAGGATTGATCAAAGGTTCCACCACCAGAAGTCCAAGGGCAGTTGCCCATAGCAACAATAAAGGATGGCAAGGTCATAAGGAGCGGTCACACGGAGTTGTTTATGGATAGCAATGAGAATGACTTAAAGAGATGGGTAGATACCACAAGTTCAGAAGATATTTGCTCACATGAACAATTTTAAATTGAATGAGCTATGCACCAATGAGACCTATGATTGAATGTCGATGAAGAGGGGATACTTTGTGCAACAATGGGGTGATGCACATTTTAATGCTCATGTTGTGGTGCATAGAGTGTGATGCACATGCAGATGAGCACATGATGCTTGTGCATATGAGCATATGACGCACTTGCCATGATGCATAGTGAGAAATGCACATGTTCATGGGATATGATGCTCGTGATGCTTGTTAGCATGACTTGTTTACCCATGCAGTGAGCTGGCAACAAGGGGATAACATAGAGTGGAGAACATGGATTTGTGGTGAGTTGCATGCTCCCAACCAAGATACCTAGCGCGCCCCTAGTGGTAATCACATGGCTGCAGCACACATGATGCACTAGGTTCCGTCGCGGTACCTTTGGTCATGGAACAACAATCTCATCAGCCATAAGGAGGATAGAGGAGGAAGGTTGAAAGCTTTAGTGTGCATGCATGTTAGTCCATCCAAGGTTCCCAAATGCACATGCTATGTGCATTTCCCATGCCCATGAATTATTAATTTAAGGGTGCAACCCATGCGTGACATGACGATGCTCAAAGCACACCAACAAAATTTAACTCTTTCTAATCACGTTTTATGTGTTCATAAGGTTGTGAGCAAGATCAAGATGAAGACGTTCAAGCTTGCAAGGTCAAACACGATTGAGATAAGGATGTCGCTAGCAAGGGTAGATAGGGCATCAAGAAGCATAAACATTACCATCAAAAGCCCACGGTGGGTTGTTCACAAACAACAAATGATGGCAAGTCATAGAGAGAGGTGTTCTCGGGTAGGAACAATACACATGAAGTTAGGCTGACCTTGCTTTACTTGAAAAATTGGCTTCTTGTCATGATGATTCTTATGTGCCTTGGAGCCTTGCCTTTGTGGACGGGGCTTGTTCCGCCTAGGGTTCGGGCATGTATTGGTGTAATGCCCGGGTTGTCTACAATTGTAGCAAATGCGGGGCAGAAGTTCTTTAGGCTTGTAGGCTTGTTGGCATGTCTTCTTGCCGCTGTTGTCACTTTGTTTACCCTTGCGAGGACAAAATTCCCTTAAGGTAATTCCCCACTCACTCAAGTCCATTTCGGGGAATGCTCGCTTGTGGCTCTGACTTTTCCCTTCTTCCTTTGTAAGGTCCATTGGTAGCTTCGATGGTGCTAGTAGAGAATCAGAGGTGTTGAGTTGACTCTTCTTCATATGATCCGCCAACAAATTGCATAAGTGGTCCTGCTCAACCACGGATGTAAATAACGCCTGGGAGAGACCGTCAGTTAAACTAGTTTGAGATAACCCTTAATAACGATCCTGGAGGATATTGTCCACAATATGACTTAACACTAAATTTTATTCTTCCAACATCTCGATTGCACCAGCAATGGTGTCTATATCACCATGAGTAGGTGCTCGGGGTGAGCAAGATGCATAGGGTTGAGATTTCTCTGGATCTTTTCCGATGGAGATCATGGTCTGAGCGACCAAATTTGGTCCATCTGGATTGGCACCAAAGGGAGGTTGCTGTTGTAGCCTCTGGGCTAGCTGTTGTTGCGTCTGGAGGATTTGGCACAACACCCTCGTTTGAGCCGCCATGAATACCTCTACAATCGTCGCTACCACTACTCGACGCACCAAAACCATCTGGGGAGCGGCATGTCAGTCCTACCATCTGAAGGATTTGAGCTTCTATTAATACACATTCATAAGCTTGTTCTCACAAGCAGAACATGTACGACGAAAAACTCAATTGGAACAAAAGTTCGACTCGGGACAATACAATATTCTAGAATTAAGAATTTCATGCGCTCAGCTCGAGACTACGAGGATTCATGACTCAAAATTTCAAACCAATTCAAAAGGTTTGGAGCAATTTGATATCCAACTTGGAATCAAAAGCTAAGGTTATCACGTGTGGAAGAATTTTGGTACGGGGGTCTTATTCTGGCGGTGGGGAACAAAAATTCCCAACTCAAACACCAGAGTCCTAAAATTTTCCCAAATTTCACCAGCAACTCAGTGGCATAATTATGCACACTTTTGGTATTCAAAGGTAGATCTAGATTGGATTGGAACATGCTCGAAAAATTGCATTTTCAGAGGGAGTTTACCCTGAAAAACAGCAGAACAGAGACTCACTAAACTGAGCATAACTCTCTGTAGAAAATTTCTAAAATCCTGAGAAATTCACAGTAGATGCTCAACTTGATTAGCAACAACTTTCCTAAAGGATGTCTAGTCAGATTTCTTACAGATTGGGCTATAAAAAATGGGAAACGACAACAACAGAATCTGCAAGGAATTTCCCTAGATCAAAAGAGAGGAAACCTTATCTAAGATCAAGCAATCACCCTAGAAAAAGTATTCAAGCAAGCAAGGACCAAATTTTAGGTTCAACAAGATTTTAATCATGAATTCACACGTTTTAAACGACCTCACACACATGGATACAAAAGACGTAGTTAGTGCCGGTGGCAAGCTTATAAACGGCTCTCCTTATAATAACTAGTCGGAGCTACTCGATTCGCACCTAACGACTTACGAAACGTGGTTAGTGTACCTGCAGAAAATGAACCTTCCGTGCCAGCATGTCACGAAAGCGTCCACATACATTACCGTTCACTATAGAAACGGTATCCATGCGTAAAGCCGCTGCATGAACAGCGTCCAACCTCGGACACCCTCCGTTTGAATGGAGTGTATCCTTGCCTCGCATGATCGACATGCGGAATGCACACGTATGATAAACGTGGCGACACCACAACTCATAGCTAGATGCGAAGATGGGATCCGTGGAATGGATTACTCCATCAACCCTCGCAATTCCCGTGATGCGGAACAACACACGTATGAAACACGTGGCTCATCTAGTTTGGTTGTGCAAGAAAGTAAGTCCGACATAAATTAAAGTGCTGGAAGTTAGCAAAATAAACCATAGATTCTTATGCCACCTCAAAGAACCCAAAATTCCCTCTAGGGCCTCTCGATCTAGACCATTCCTTAATGATCCAACGGATTTTCAAAATCCAATCAATCTTGGCAAGTTTTGGTGTAATTCATGTGATTAGTATTAATCTAATCACTCCGGTGCATACGGATGCTCTGGATCATCCACAAAATTATCGGGTTTGTTGGAGAGGTAGCCGTCCATCTCCTGTTAGGGTTAGCAATAAACAAAGTATGCAAAAACTAGAAAGTAAAAACAAATCTATAGAAACTAGGGTTAGACAAACTAGATTAGATGTATTTTGAGGATGATCAAAGTTTAGTAGATTACAAAAAGGCAATAAAAAAACAAATTTTGATCACTTGTTCCCCGGCAACGGCGCCAGAAAAAGGGGCTTGTTGACAGTTAATAGTTATATCAAAGTTTGTTTGTGACTTGCAAGCGGACAAGTCTCCCGTCGTAGTCAAGGGACCCTTCTTCCCTCGAGTGGTGAACCCAAGGTATCGAATCCGTGGAACAAATGTGTGACGCAAAACTTAATCTAATAAAGCCAAGTAACTTCAATCTTCGGTAAAAGAAACCCTAATGCATCTAGGTAAAAGACACGAAACTAATCTAATCTACTAAAGACCGGAGAAAACAAAGTAAGATTGGGTAGATAAACCGATCTAGAGAGATCGGGGTAAGCCTTTTGTTGAAGTTCCAAGCAAAAGAAGAAGTAGCAAATCGAATCTTATAAGAAGCTTCTTTAAATCGTGGTTTCCCGTCCAAATCCGAAAACATCCGCCTTTCGGAACCCCCGTTCTGTCACAACGTATCCCTACTCATGCGGGGAGCTTAGGGCGAGTCAAAAGACAAGTCAAGATTCTTTCGGAAGATCTGGCGTGTACCTCTAGCCACCGCGGCTACAAGAACACCCTATGTAATCTATCTCGAGAATAGAATTGTAATAAGCAAAGCCGGTCGAAAAACAAAATCTTCGAGGAAACACTTGATCGCTAGGAAAAGATTCAACTTGATAATTCAACTATAACAATGATACATACACAAGATCACCACCGGGATCCTTCCTTGATCTTGCTTCTAGCTCCGGGAACTCCGACGTGGTCTTCCGTGCAACGTTCCCACGTCGGCTAGGGAAACCCTAGTCAACTAGTTCGACCCTCTCCTCTCCGAGATGGTGTCCCTCTCTTCTCTGCTCCTCGGCGCCCGATGACGAATTGTATGATCCGTGGCTCTCGGTCACGGGGCTATAAATAGCCTGATTGGCGGCTAGGGCAAAGGGGAGCCTCACTGGGCCCTGGACAGGGCTGGGCCGACCGGCCTGGGCCGGCCGGCCTGGGCCCATCCAGGCCTAGTCCGAGGCCTCCTTTGCTCTACGTCGGTTCCCTTGCTTCAGATGTTTCCCCCTTCTGCATGTAGATCCATGTCGTCAGTTTCTCTCCGAATTGGGCATAACTCCTTGTCTTGCAAGATTTAGCACTTTTTTGGTCAGGTCCTCAGAGTTTGTCGTCTTCTCGGATCAAGTCCCTGGCTTCTTGAAGTTAAGTTTTCTTCATTGCATGACTTATACGGGGCTTCAAGGTCTTTTCATAAGGTGCTTGATGAACTCATCCCGAAAGTCTTGCTTTCAACGCTAAAACCCTGCATAAACATTAAACTCCAAAACCGACATGCACACGTGAACTTGTTATACCACGGGGGTTAGTACCAATGGATAAGGTATAAAACTCATGCCAACACCGAAGGTAAACTCATGGCTAGGTTGACGGATTTTCACCGTCAACATCTCCCCCATGCTTAAACCTTGCTCGTCCTCGAGTAAGCCTTCGATGGATATCATCATTGCCAAACAATGTTTAAACCTTGCACTTGATCATACACGAGAAAACATAATGCTCTCAAAATTTTAATTCATTAAAGTTCCATAATGTACTAGCCTTCATCTCTACGGAGGGTAGATTCTTATTAAGCTTATCCCACAAGTATTAACATGCTCACAAAGTTTAAATAGATCTCAGAATTTTTTAAATAAAGAACGAGATAAGGAAAAGCTAAACCAAGTTCACAAATTTAAATCATCTTGCATATTGCTCATGAACTCTCATCTCGCTTGTCTCTCAAGCCTATATATTCTACTCCTTTCCCTCTCATAACATATATGCTTGGTAGGCTTTATATGGAGCTTTGGGAAAGTTTAGTCCTAACAAGATTTTATAAATGAGGTGTTGTCAAAACAAGACAAGCTTCTCATGGTCTTATCGAGACTCGTCAAAAAGGTCATTGGAAAATAATGTTAAATCAAGGAGGGGAAAGAGAAAAATACACACACTTTAGATGAGTGGACATGTGCAAATGGCAAAGAGTGATCCCGAGGCACAAAGGAAGTCCTCGTTATCGGATTGCACATGGTTGGAAAATGAGAATGGATCTTTTAAACTTGAAGCCCTGAATGCCCTTTTAGAGAAATGGGGAGTTCACTTTACGCATACTCATTTTTTTTCTCTTTCTCATATTTCTCTTTCTTTTCTTTCTTTCTTTCTTTCTTTCTTTCTTTCTTTCTTTCTTTCTTTCATTCATTTCATTTTTTTGTCATTCATTCATTTTTTCTTATGAGACTTTCACCTTGGAAGTCACGAACATCGCCTTTAAATTTTCTTTCAATTTTTTTAATTGCTCCCCTATGAACTCTAAAACTGCACCGTACCTACCTCCTCCCCCATGCTTAGACGTTGCTCGTCCTCGAGCAAAGAGGAGATAAATAAGGTAGGTACCGTAGATATTTTTCCTTTGGAGAGATACTTGAAATCTTCAATGTTGGCACCGTCCTGCGATCTTCCTTGAATTGATGATCCATTCTCAACAATAGGTTGTGGTCAAGGAGGTAATCACAAAAGATGATATTTGGTTTAAAGGTGGATATCCGGCGAGGTTTGTGAGATCTCCAATGCGGGGATACACAATGCACGGATAAAAGGCTAGCAAAAAGATAGATACGCAAAAACGGAATGACCAGCTTCTTAGCCTCGGGCCAGAGAAATCATGGCCTGCAATAACTCACTCAAAAATAAATCTTGTACACTAAGGTTTATGCACTCAAATATATATTAGGCTTTGGATAGGTTGAGCAACACACAAGTGATATTTGTGACAAGGTTAGCGATATTTTTGAGCATAAAAGACATCTTTAATCTATTCATAACTTGAGAGCACATAAAACACTATGGGTCTTTATTTTAATCATAACCTCCGCTAAAGATTAAGCTAGCATTTAAATAAATTCAGATTCGTATTTTAAGAGAGCACTAGCTTTAACATGCATAAATCAATTACAAAGATAAATAAAGTGGCAATTATAATCATATATCATCATGGCACAAATTTTAGTACTTTTTCCAATGATATAATCAAGGTGGTGTCTTTATTAATGACGATATCAAGTTGAAATACAAACTGAAAATAAAAAAACACGCTTGCTGAAATTTAAATAAAAACAGAAAATATTACGCAAACACACACAAACAAAAGCTGAAAATTACAGAGAAAAAGAAAAGAAAAGAAAACTAAAGTTCCTAGATCTTCTAGTCCTCCGCTGGTGGTTGGTGTTGATGATCTTGATAGTAATACCCTTTCTCATAATATGATTGGACATTCCCTCTGACGAATTGATTCGGCTCCGCTAGGTGAAGGCGTCCGAGCTCATAGGCAATATTTGCGTTGCCTTCACCAAGTTGAGCCGCGTTGGCTTGGATGGCTGCGACGTTTTGGGCGTTTCTTGCAACATACCCTCCAATTATGGCCATGCTTTGTTGTGGTTGGGGATATTGTGCGTAGGGCTCCGCGAAGTTAGCGTTGGGCACCACATAATTTGGTAAGGGTACCGGTGCACCACCCCCCATGCTTGCTCTTGTGGCCCTCCGTAATAACTTGGCGGAGGAGGGATCCCGCCGAATGGTTGCACATTGGGTTGTGCTCCACTCGCTTGTGCGGAGGATGTTCCCTCCTCTACGATTCTTCCTCTTTTGTTCTTCCTTGCAGGGACAAGGAGTCCCTCTTCCAACCAATCTTCCCTCCCTTCGGTGAAAAGCCTAAGCCTCTCATCGGGAAGGGGTAGGTTCACTATGGCCAAACGATAACCTCCTCTCTCATCTCCACTAATGTATTTGCCTTGCCGCAAATACTCAATGTCGAGAGAGGTACCACGCAAAAGATGGTAGGGGTTCCTTGCGATCCCCGGCCGTAAGGAGAAGGCCAACATGGAGAGGTAACACCCCGAACTGATATGTCCCGCCCCCGATGTTGCTTCACAACACCAACTTTTGATCATAAGGTAAGAGGGGTCTATTGGCTGCCTGGCAATTAAGGCCGAGTAGAGCCAATTCAACTCCGTGTCGGTCACCTTCGTCTCCTTCATCCTCCCCAATACCCTCTTGCACATCCAAGAGTAAAATATCCGGATAATGGGGTTGCGGATGCAATTGCGTTGTTGATGGGCTTCTCTGGAGATCATATTCCAAAATCCCGCTAACATGCCGGGTGGCACGTCAACTTTCTCCGGAGCTCCCTTATGGAATCCAAGTAGCTCCCTAACATGCTCGTAGGGAACCACTTGTTGGACTCCCTCCAAACGGAATGACAAGCTTTGCACCCCATCATCAAGGATAGGTGCAATGGTCATCAAAATTTCCAAGGCAAACCCCTTGTGGGTGTCCGCCGATACTCCGTTGGAGAATTGCACCCATCCAAGGTGCCCCAACATGTAGTATATGTCGGTGCCAAAACCCAAGGTGTAGAGTGCTTGGTCGTCGAACTCAACGTTGGGCACAAGCCTCTTCTCAAGATGAGAGAGCCTTTCCTCCTCCTCCGATGACAAGATGATGAAGCCGTACGAAGAATATATCGGAGTGTAAGGAGGTGGCGCGGTCGAACGGGTCGATCGTCGTGGTGGCGCGGGCTGCTCCTCCGTGTGCCCTTGAGGTTCGGTAAACCTCATGGACGTGCTCCTTGCAGCCCTCATACCACCAAGGAGGAGAGCATCGTTCCTCCTCGGTGGTGCTGTATCTGTCTCCATGCTCCGGGAGACTCGGAAACCGAGTGCCTCCTCGAAGACGTCGTTGATGACGGCCTGGACGACGACGAACCCTTCTTCTTGGAGAAGAGACTTGTGGTTTTCTTCCACATGGTTGCTTTGCACTCTTCTCTTCTACTAAAACTCCGGGTTGCAACCGGTAACTAGGCACTAAAACTCTTACTTCGGATGTGGACTTTGAGTGGATTAAGGATGTGGATTTTTTTGAGCTATCAAGCTTGGGAAGGTTGGCTATGTCTATGGAGGTTTTGGGCACACAAACTTGAACACACAAACAAAGGAAGGAGAGGGAAGCTTGCCTGCAGAAAACGGGTGCCGGGGGGCTCCTTAAATAGGGTAGGCCGGCCGGCCTGGGCCGACCGGCCTGGGGGCCTCGGTGCACCTCCCCGCCTCGTCTTTCTTCCAACACGATCATTTCGCCTCTGCAACTTTCCTGCCCGCGTGCTCCACGAGTTGCACCACCCAAACGCTCTCGTCCACTCCTTTTCTTGCATTATTGGTCCTTCCACTTGATGCTTCATGCTTTGGGTCATGTCCATGCTCCCTAGCTCTACTTGCTTCACATGCCACCATGAAATTCCTGCAAAGTTGATGCTTGCTGCCCACCATGCTTGTCCTTTGCATGCGGATTTGGTGAAAGTTGATGAAAGGGAATCCAATGGTGCATGCATGATTAATTCAAACTAGATTTCCTCCATTTAGGTATGTTTAAGGTTAAGCACTCCTCTAATTCGAAATTTAAAATATTTTTCAGAGCCATGCAAGAGCTCAAACATAATTTTAGAAAAGTTTTTAAACCATTAAAAACAAATGTAAGTCGAAAACATTTTCCGACTACGTTGATATCGGTCTCACCGGTATAGTTTGCCTTCATCGGTTGAGAGCAAACTTTTCCCGGCTTGATCATGGGGGCATAGGTTTAGGTTCTAATTTTGGCTAAATAAGAGAGATTTTGAATAAAACAAAATTAGATGAGGCTTAGAAAAATTCTAATCCTAGAGAAATCAAGGATATAGATTTTTAAACCAACCAAAAGTTTTGATTTCTAGGTTCACGCGAGTTATACCACGTGCTGAATTTTATTAACACCTAGATATATGTAAAACCCCGGATTTTCGTAGAAAATCCGAATCCCTGTACCCTCGCGATAGTCCCTGGATCAGTGGCTATCACGTACAGAACGTCTCACAGATAAATACACAAAGTCATACATCGCATCACATAAAGATAATAGTACACGAATTTATTACAAGTCCATTATGGAGTACAGCATTACAAGCCTCTTGGCTGAATCAGAGTGAAAATTCTAAGCAACGGTAGCTATCTTCTCAGAAGGGTCTCCATCTTTTATTCTTCCCGCCACAGGCAAACTTGAGCGAAGCGATGTATCCCTCAGTCGTACCATCCGTCGGCGTTGCAGTCGAACTCGGACTCGTACCCTGCACACCCAAAGTCTATCCCCAAGGAGTGGGATAGGTCCACGTCACAAAGCGTATGCGGCTTTAAGTGACCTAACATCTAAAGGGAAAGAAAAGTAGACAAGGAAGCGGCTTTGGTTTCTAGCGAGCGACGACGGAGAGTACAAACAAGGTATCTCCATCAATATCCCCAAATCCCAAGTCTCTCAACTCGGCTCGGAATCGCCCGGTCACCCGGAGACCCGTCTCCACCACCTACTCCAATCTAGGGTCGATGCGAGAACTTCCTCTCCTTGCACCTCAATGATTGCAACCGGATCGACGAGGTAGATGGAGCCTCTCTCCTCTAGCCGACTGCAACCACGGCTCACCACACACTCTCTAAAAGGGGGGAGGTAGAAATCCCAAAACATGAGGAACTAACATGTCGTCTAGGCAGTGTCCATGACCGAGGACGCGACTATAGCTATAGATCGAACAACTGCGCGAGAGCGTGTACACCCGTACCCACCCCGAATGGTACCCGCCGGTGTACAGCCGACCGAGCCCATCCTACCGGCGAACTCTCGGTAGTTACGGTCCCATCCTCGCATTCGGCCCTCAAAACCGCCCCCTCGGAAGGGACGGCACGGAGCCGTGAAATGCTCCCGTGTGGCCACACGGGAGTCGCTTCGATAGGGTGGTCTCACCTCCACCGCTCCCCCACGATACCCCGCTATCCATCCTAGCGAGGTATGGTTCCGCACTTGCCGAGCTCAACACGGCCCTATCCCCACTCTCGGTGGGGTGGTGTGTACGATGTCCTATAGACAAGTTGATCCACTCGGTTTCAGACCGGGGCGAGCTCATATCCTCCAAGCGCAAGTAAAACCCCAACACCTAGGCTCCGAAAACCGTAATAGTAGGGGTACACTGAGGAGTGCACCCCTGTCCCCGATCCCAGATCGGTTGTCTCGAGCTCACCCCCGCCAAAGTACCCAAAACGCCTTCTCCTGCCGGTTTTTACCCCACACACGCCAAGAACCACTATTCCCATCCCAACACATGCATCGCGAAGCTCGGCGTATATACACGCTCACATAAACATATATATACAATAGTAGTAGGATAATCAAGGACAGGGTAAACAAAGAGGCAGTGCAAGATTCATCAACATGCATATATAAAGTAAAGCACTAGCAATACTACTTAGCAATGCCTAATAGGTATTTCAGAATCAGTCGGGCGTGAACCTGGGGTCGGGTAGTCCTCCGCGGTGAAGTCGTCGGCGTAGTCATACTCCGGGATCAGCTCCCCTGCTCCAAATTGCTCCTAATAGCGCGAAAGGAAAAATAAATAGCGGTCCTATTGCAATTTAAATCCAAATAAGAGCATTTAAGAGCCAAAAGAGAGCAAACACCAACCCAACCCGGAGTTTAAGATTTAGAAATTTTCTGGAAAAGGTTTTATAATTTTTGGAGTTAAAATGGATTTTCTAGGATTTTTCAGAGGAAATAATCATTTTCTGGAATTAAAATAATTCAACTCCCCCCGCTAAACAAGGCCAGCCGCACGGGATCCCCGCATCGCGGGTGCGGCCGGGATCCCTGCGGTCCGCGCGGTGGGCGGCCCGCTGCGGCCGGCCGCATGGGATCCAAGGGCGGGCCGGGTGCGGGCGGGTTCCAAGTGGGCGGGCGTGTGGGCTGGGAGATGAGTGGCGGGCCGCAACGGATCCGAGCGGATCGGTTGCGGTCACTCCCGCGTGTAGTCCCCTGTGTACAAAGGTCTCCTGCGGTTTCGAGGACAGCTCAAGGTGTTCGATGGAATGCGCCTGAGGGTGACGGCGGCGAGACACGGCCTTGCCGGCGGCGCGATCCCACAGCGCCTGGCGTCTGGACTCCTCACGGTAGCCCCGTGGGCTCCCCTAGGGTTGCTTGCTCGAAGGGTCGTGCACAAAAGGGCGACGGCGTTCGCGGCGTGGTCGGCGCCGGCGCGGGCGCGGCGGAGACGGCGCGGCGGTGGTGGCGGCGCGGGTACCTCTCTGCGGCCGGAGGGGCGTGTGACGTGCACGTGAAGGCGAGCGTTGGGGTGCGCGTGCGCGGAGGGGGTGATCGGCACGGGCTTGGCCGGCACGGGGTGGACACGGACGGCGCGGTGGCGCTCGGCCGGCGCCATGGGTGGCGGCGGACCCGACGGCCGCAGCCCGGACTCGTACGCGCGTGGGAACGGCGGATGGTGGTGAAACGCGCTCTCGCCGGTCAAGAGGGCGGCGCTCCCTCCTCTCGCGTCCGCGTGCGCGTGGCAACCGCCACCACGGCGAGGCCTTGGCGGCGCGGGCGGCGAGGTGGGCGAGCCGGAGGTCGGCGCAAGAGAATGGCCAAAGGCCGGCCTCGCCTCCGGGGTTACGGTGCGCGCGTGCCTTGGGGGTGCACGCTCGCGCGAGGGCGTCGCGGCCCGCACGGACGCGCGCGCGAACGCGAACGTGACGCGAACGCGGCGCGAACGCGCCGGCACGGCGCGGCGGCGACCAAGACGGGGCGGCTTCCTACGGCTAGAGGGGCTAGGCTAGGCGGACGGCGCGCGTGTTGGTGAAGGCGGCGGCACCACGCAAGAAAACGCGTCCTAACCCGGCTCGATGGCCGGCATCACCGGCGGCGGCGCGGCGGCGGAGCGGCGGGCGTTCTGCCTCGGCTCGATGGCCGTGGCGTCCACAAGTAGGGGGAAACGGGTATCCTCACCTCGGTGGCCACTGGCCGAAGTGGAGCGCGGTGGTGAAGTGAGGCGGTGCGGCTTGCCGGCGAGGAAGAAGACGAGGGCGGTGGCGCGACGTCGAGGAGGAAGGGGAAGTAGTGGAAGTAGGCGTTCACGGCGGGTCCGGCTCCTCCCACGGGCGGTTCCGGTCTTCGCGGCGTACGGCTCTCCCGCGGGCGACTCCTCTCCCCCCTCCTTCTCCTCCTCCACCTTCTCCCCCGGCGGACGGTGTGGGCGGTCAGGGGCGGTTCCCCTGGTGCGGCTAGGATTTGGGGCTCCCTCCCGGGCTCGGCGGCAGCTTAAATAGGGCGGCGCGCCTTGGGACACCCGGACGGCTGGGATGCGCCGGGGCGCGCGGCATGCTTGCGGCGGCGAGGCCTCGCGGCCGGCGCTCCCCCCCCCCCCCCCCTTTGCCTTTGGGCGTCGGCCAAAGGCGAAAGGTAGTGGATGACGCGCTCGCGTCACCGCGGGGCCCGGGCGACGCGGGGCGCGGGGCCCGTTGGTCGGCGACCGGGCGTGTGCGGTAGGTGGCGGCGGTGCGGGGTGCTGGCCGGGGGGGGGTGGCGGATGGGGCGACAGCGGCCGTGGGCCGATTGGTTGGTTGGCGGCCTGTTTAGCATAGTGATGTCTCCCTTTTTCCTTTAAGCTATTCACTTGGTTCAAATTTGAATTCAATTTCAAATTTGAATCCACTCAAACAAAACCCAAATAAAATCCAAAGGAAGATCCGACTTCTCACCCTAGCAGGTTATAAGTCCTAAAATTACTGTTGGTGCCAAAATTAAATCTAGGAATTGGGGAAAGAAACAAGAAGACACTCTTATTTGTTTCATGGGCACTCAATTTCAATTCAAGTTTTTGAAATTCCACAATTTCAATTCATACCAAATTCTAAGGATGTTACAGAACTCCCCCCTCACAAGAATCTCGTCCCCGAGATTAAGAAGTTACCTCCGTATCGAAGAGATGAGGGTATTTCTCCCTCAACGCGGACTCCTTCTCCCACGTGGCTTCGCGCTCGGAGTGATTACTCCATAGCACCTTGCAGAAGCGCGTGGTGGTGTTCCTGGTCGACTTCTCCGCCCAGTCCAGGATCCGAACCGGGTACTCCAAGTACTCCAGGGTTTCCTGGACGTCGAGTGCCTGAGCGGGCACTCTCTTTTCGACGACCACACACTTCCGAAGCTGGGATACATGGAACACCGGATGCACTCCGGTAAGTTCCGGAGGTAGCTCGAGTTGGTACGCTACCCTCCCGACCCTTTTCATAATAGGGTAGGGGCCAACGTACCTAGGGGACAGCTTCCCCCTGATGTGGAACCTCTTCGTACCTCGGAGGGGTGACACCTTCAAGTAGACGTGATCCCCCACTTCAAACGAGACATCTTTCCGTTTCGGGTCGGCGTAGCTCTTCTGTCTGCTCTGAGCTATCTTCAGGTTCTCCCTGACCTTGGCGACATTTTCCTCGGCCTCAACAATGGCGGCGGGACCGAAAAAGATTCGTTCCCCCACCTCGGACCACATCAACGGTGTCCGACACTTTCTGCCGTACAGGGCCTCGAAAGGAGCCATCTTCAAGCTGGCCTGGTAGCCATTGTTGTACGAGAACTCGGCATAGGATAGACTCTTTTCCCAATCGGACCCGTAGGTCAACACACAAGCTCTCAGTAGGTACTCTAGGACTTGATTCACTCTCTCTGTCTAACCGTCAGTCTGGGGGTGGAATGTTGTGCTGCAGTTCAGCTTGGTGCCCATGGAAGCATGCAAACTCTTCCAGAACTGGGCAGTGAACTGAGGTCCTCTGTCCGACACAATGCTCCTCGGAGCTCCATGAAGCTTTAAAATGTTGTCCACATACAGTTCTGCAAGTCGGCTCACGCTGTAGTTCGTCTTCACGGGCAAGAAGTGTGCTACCTTGGTCAATCGATCAACAATCACCCAAATGGAGTCATTTCCTTTCTGCGTGCGCGGCAAACCCACAATGAAGTCCATACTGATGTCATCCCAATCCCACATGGGTATCTCGAGCGGTTGTAGCAGTCCGGCAGGCCTCTGGTATTCGGCCTTCACTCGCTGACACGTGTCGCACCGAGCGACGTACTCTGCAATATCTTCCCTCATCTTTTCCCACCAGAATCGTATCTTCAAGTCCTTGTACATCTTGGTACAGCCAGGGTGGATCGAGTATCGAGAGTCGTGAGCCTCCTTAAGGATCGAGTCCCGAATTTCCTTGTTCTGAGGTACGCAGATACGGTCCTTCAGCCACAGTGTGCCCTGGTCATCGAGGCGAAAGTCAGTTGCTTTACCACTCTCCATCAGGCGTTTTACCTCCAGAATCTTCGGGCACTCCTTCTGAGCTTGACGGATGTGGTCTTCGAGTGTGTATTTCACTCTCAACTCATTCGACTGCCCCTCTTCTACTATCTCCAGATTAAGCTTTTCCAGCTCTTCATGCAAGGCCAGCTGTTCTTCTCGTACCATCAGGTTGTTGCAGTAGTGCTTGCGGCTCAGAGCGTCGGCTACGACGTTTGCCTTACCGGGATGGTAGTGAATGTTCAGGTCGTAGTCCTTGATCAGCTCTAGCCACCTCCTTTGCCTTAGGTTCAATTCGGACTGGGTGAAGATATACTTCAGACTCTTGTGATCAGTATAAATGTCGCACTTGTTTCCCATCAGATAGTGCCTCCATATCTTCAAGGCGTGAATGACAACTGCTAGCTCGAGGTCGTGTGTAGGGTAGTTCTCCTCATGCTTCCTAAGCTGTCACGAGGCATAGGCTACCACCTTGCCTCCCTGCATCAACATGCAGCCGAGTCCCTGCCTTGATGCGTCACAGTACACCACGAAGTCCTTGCTTGCATCGGGCAGGGTCAGGACCGGCGTAGTGGTGAGACGAGTCTTGAGCTCCTGGAAGCTGGCTTCACACTTGTCCGACCACACATACGGCGTGTTGCTCTTCAAGAGTTCTGTCATGGGCTTGGCGATCTTCGAGAAGTTCTCGATGAACCGGCGGTAGTATCCGGCCAAACCGAGAAAAGCTGCGGATCTCTGTCACGGACTTTGGTGAGCGCCACTTGGACAACGCCTCAATTTTGCTCGGGTCTACGGCAACTCCTTTGGCTGACAACACATGACCCAGAAACGCGACTTCCTCCATCCAGAACTCGCACTTGCTGAACTTGGCGTACAACTGATGCTGCCTGAGCTTCCCCAACACGATCCTCAGGTGCTCCCCGTGCTCCTCTGCTGTTTGGGAGTAGACCAGTATATCATCGATGAAGATGACGACACACTTGTCCAACTCATCCATGAAGACCTTGTTCATCATGTTCATGAAGTATGCCAGGGCATTGGTCAGGCCAAACGACATGACTGTGTACTCGTACTGCCCATACCAGGTTACGAACGCCGTCTTATGGATGTCCTCTGGGTGAATCTTCATCTGGTGATAACCTGACCGGAGGTCAATCTTGTTGAAGTACTTGGCTTGCCTTAGCTGGTCCATCAGGTCATCGATCCTGGGTAGTGGGTACTTATTCTTGATGGTTACCGTGTTTAGGGCGCGGTAGTCGACGCACAGACGTTGAGTCCCATCCTTCTTCGGGACGAACAGTGCCGGTGAACCCCATGGTGAAGCACTTGGTCGGATGAACCCTTTCTCGAGTAGTGAGTCTACCTCCGCCTTTAACAGTTTTAGCTCGACCTCTGCCATACGGTACGGACTCTGGGCTATCAGCGCCGTTCCCGGCACCAAGTTAATCACAAACTCCACATCACGATCAGGAGGCAACCCGGGCAGTTCCTCTGGGAACACATCCTCATACTCACAGACTACCGGCACATTGAGGACCATGTGTGGTTCGAGGACCGGTGGATGGTCGCTTCCTTGTGTGATGAGTGATTGACAACGGTGTGTGGACCGATTCTTGGCTAAGTATTGCGAGGTGCGGGTTGCGGCTTGACTCGTGTTGGTGCGGGTGAAGAACAAGCGCGAAAGGTCGTTGCCGGTGAGGCCTCCGGTGTGGAGAAGACAAGTAGGCTTCGTTCGAGGGACCCGGTGGCCGGCGGGGGGTCAAGTGCGGGCCGCATGGTGGCATGAACGGCAAGATGAAGTCGTGGACGGTTTCTTGGTTGAGCCTCAAAACCAAGGTCGAGCCGGGACTACGTGGGAGCCAAGTCATGAGTGGAGATTGGCGGAGGCTACACCGAGTTCGCGGGGTTTCCGGTGGTTCACCGAGAAAACCACCGGGTTCCTTGGTTGATCCACAAAGCCAAGACCGGAGAACCGAAGACGGAGGTGCGGCGGCACCGAGCCGGTCCCCGGCCGGTGGGTCCGGCCGGTCCCGGGGTGGGTCGGCCGGTCGGCCGGTGAGGAGCACCGGTCCGACCGGTGTGCGGCGACGCGGTCCGGAATCTTCGAAGCGGAGGACACGCGTCGGGATCGCATGGCTTGCGTCGGGGCTACGCGGGGTGCGGTCGCCGGCATCCGTCCGATGGTGAAGACATCAAGAATTCCAAATCCGCCCTTGAGGGGCTTGTATCCCTAGTTAGTAGAGAGGGGCATTTTAGACATTCGGTTGCCGCCTATATAACCCAAGAGGTGAGAGGTTGGCAGCCAACTCTTGGAACCCTAGCTCATTAGTTTTCCTATTTTCCACCTATTTTCCTTAGGTTTTCCTTAGGACTAGCAAGAGAGCTTCACGGAGAGATCTTGTAGAGAGGGATGGATGATCGGGCGGCTTGCTAGACCTTGTACGAACCTTTGTTTCATGTATAGATGATTCGGCGTGGTTCCTCAAGGTTTGGATGTGTTTTCCCCGGTTGTTCTTGGTGGTGATTTTCGGAGCCCTCTCTCGGTGATTTCTTTGGGGTGTTTTCGGGGATTTTCTCTCGGTGATTTGATGGGGGAAATTTGTGGGAACCCTTCGTGGTTCTTTGGGCTGTGATTCCCCTCTCAAATCCGTGAGGAAAGGTGCTCGATTTTGGGGGTTTCTTGAGTTCTTGGGTTGGAAGTGCTTCCGGCGGGATTTCTTCGATTCCTCCTTTTTGGACGAGATTTGGTGGGATTAAACTTGACTATGGACTCCTCATGAGGTGTTCCTGATATCCCCAAAGTCTTGTTCAAGTCCGTGGAGCGATTCGGGAGATCGAGATTTGGATTTGGGGGAGTTGACCCGCGGGTCTTTGTTCGTCCCGAGCCGCCCGAGCCACACGGTCGGCCGGTGCTCTTGGCCGGTCGGCCGGTGCAAGCCCTTGTGGGACTTTGCTCGGGTGAACGTCTTGGTGAGTTCGTTGTTGTCCCGTGGTGCTTGCTTGTTTCGAGTTTGGGTCCGTTTGGTGGTCGGTTGGCACTGTTTGGTGTCTTGGGGGCTTTCGGTTGCCATCGGTACGACCGGTGCATCTCACCGGTCGGCCGGTGTAGAGCCACTTAGTGGAAGTTGCTCGGGTTCACCGGCGGGGACCGGTCGACCGGTGGTGCTCACCGGTCGGCCGGTGTAGGTCCGTAGGCTCGGGGTTTGTTGTTCCGCTGCGTTCTCGAGTCGGAAGGCTGTGTGTGTTGGTTCCTAGGTCCAGTGGCACTTCAGTGGCTACGTAGGCTTGGCCAACTTGGGTAGTGAGTCGGAGACATGTGTTGGTAGCCGCGTTCGTCTTGTTGGAGTCTCGATCTCCTTCGAGAAGAATTTTTATCGGCTCCCATTCACTCCCCCCCCCCCCTCTGCGGTTCGCCGTATCGGTCCTTCAAGTGGTATCAGAGCCGGTTCGGGTCTTTGTTGACTCTAACCAGTCTAAGATCCAAGGATGGCGTACCAGGAACGGGGTTCGGGTCCTCCACACTTCGATGGCAAGAACTACCAGATGTGGAGCAAGCGAATGGGTGCTTTTCTCCGCGGAAAGGGTCGGATCCTTTGGGATGTCACGGTGGACACGAGGCTATGTCCGGCCGGTTGATTTTCTCGCTCCGGGATCGAGGGACGGCTTCGACGCCAACAATAAGGCGGTCGACTACTTGTTTCGTGCTTTGTGTCGGCCGAGTTCGATCGGGTGCACACCGAGCACTTGGCTTGTAGGATTTGGGCGGTGTTGAAGGAGGCTCATGTTGGGAACGCCCGAGGTTCGAGGCACGGTTGTATGCGACCTACGGAGAGAGTACGAGAACTTCACTCATCTCCCCGGTGAGTCCATCGATGCCTTGTTTCGAGAGGTTCACGGTGGTGGTGAACAACATGAGGGCCAATGTGGACGTGCTCCCGTACGATGATCATGATAGAGCGGTCAAGCTCTTACACTCTTTGGATCGTACGATATGGAGCGGAAAGTTCGAGGCCATAGTCGAGTCGGAGCGGTATGATACTCTGACGGTGAATGAGTCCGTTCTCGAAGCTCAAGTCGGGCGAGGTGGATAGGGGCATGAGCGCCAAGCTCGAGGGACCGGCCGATTCCCATAGTCTTGCCCTCGTTGGTGGTTCTAAAGGAAAGACTAACTCTAACCCATCCACCGGGATGTTCTCGTTTTCCTCTTTGATGTCTATGCCGGATGAGGAGTTTGATGACCTTGGAGAGGACGAGCCGGCGGTGACGAGGCGGTTCGAGAGGCTGCACGAGAACCGCGTGAACATGAGGAGGAACACGAGGACTTGCTTCCGATGCGGCAAGCGGGACACTTCGTCGCCGACCGCCGCCGGAGAAGGCCGAGAACAAGGACGGCTACAAGCACAAGCCGAGGAAGAACGACGACAAGTACCGTTCGAGGCGCGACCACAAGAGCAAGCACAAGAACAAGTACAAGGACGAGCGACGATCGAGGAAGAAGGAGGGCCGAGGCAAGGCCCGAGCGATGGTTGGAGCGAGCGACGTCGACTCCGGTTCGCGTACTCCACTTCGAGCTCGAGCGGCGGCGACGACGAGGGAGATCGCCGCAAGAACAAGAGGTCGTCCAAGAACACGAGCGGGCTGAGGCTGCCGCGAGAGACGGCCTCGCACCATGGCGTTGAGCTCCGGCGGCAAGAAGAGCACACGGAGCGACTCGGACTGCGAGTCCGACGACGAGGTGCGTGATGAGCTTCCCTTCTTGCGCCGGAGAATGAGAGGCTTGGCTCTTTGCTTGATAATCGTGATGACATGCTTAGAGAGGCCAAGAAAATGAGGAAAGAGCTTAGGGCTTCACTCGAGGATGCTAGGACTAGAGTGGTCGAGCTAGAGACACGAGGTGCTTGATAGCAAGCTTGAGATTGATTCGCTTAAGGCTAGCCTGTTGTTTCGATGAGAATGATTGTCTTGATTGCTCCATATTCCTTGCTGATCTTGCTTTGTTTAAGGAGAAGCATGCCTCCAAGTGTGAGGAACTAGATGTGCTTAGGGTTGAAGTTCTTTGAGCTTAAGTCTAGACCTGCTTTGCTAGGTGCTTGCACTTCTTGCCCTGTTTTGCATGCTAAGATTGATGAGATGCATGCTTACACTAGTTCGCTCGAGGCTAAATTGAAGGAACCCATGCCTACATCTTGCTCTACCTGTGAAATGCATGCATTGAAAAATTTGGAGCGTTGTTTCTTGGTCGGTTCTTCGAGTGAGTTGTGGAAGTGGCATAGGAAGTTGGGTCACTTGAGCTTTGACTTTTTGTCTCGCTTGAGTAAACTCAATTTGGTCCGAGGATTGCCACGGTTGAGGCTTGAGAAAGAGTTGGTTTGTGCTCCGTGTAGGCATGCCAAGATGGTGGCCTCTTCTCACCCGCCTCTCACCGATGTGATGACTGAGCATCCATGCGAGCTGCTCCATATGGACCTTGTTGGCCCAGCTCGTGTGCGATCTGCGGGTGGGAAGTGGTATGTCCTTGTTGTGGTGGACGACTATTCTCGGTATGCGTGGGTGTTCTTTCTCGAAGATAAGGGGGAGACGTTTGGTTTTGTTCGAGATCTAGTCTTGAGGTTGAGGAACGAGAGGCACGGAGATGCCATACGAGCTATCCGTAGTGATAATGGCTCGGAATTCAGGAACTCTCGTTTTGAAACCTTTTGTCATGACTTGGGTCTTGAGCACCAGTTTTCGAGTCCGTATACGCCTCCCCAGAATGGTGTTGTGGAAAGGAAGAACGGGACCTTGTGCGAGATGGCTCGGACGATGCTTGATGAGCATAGGACTCAGGAGGTATTGGGGCGAGGCGGTGAATACCGCATGCTATGTGTCGAACAGGATATACCTCGAGTGCACAAGAAGAAGACATGCTATGAGTTGATGCATGGTCGCACACCCAAGGTGAGTCACTTCCATGTCTTTGGTTGCAAGTGTTTCATTCGAAGAAAGGCGGGGAAGTTGGATAAGTTTGAGGCTAGGTACGTCGATGGCATTTTCTTTGGTTATGCATCTCATTCTAGAGCATATCGTGTGCTCAATCTTGAAACTAACCAAATCGTGGAGACTTGCGAGGTAACCTTCGACGAGACGAGCCACGTAGTCGGCTTGTCTTTGAGTGTGCGGGTGATGATGAGCTTGGCGAGGAGATCTTTCGGGAGGAGGAGCATGGACATGGTGACGATGAGGATGGTGGTGCGGTGCCCCCGGCGAACATGTACCCACTACTTCGACTACGATGATGGATGGACCCTCTGCTACACCTACGACGACAAATCAAGAACGAGGAGAAGGCGATGTTTAGGGGGAGGTAGCTTCGAGGCGAGAACCTCCCCGGCGAGTTCAACCGGATCACCCGGCTTCGAGGATCATCGGCGACATGAATGAACGCACTACACGGTCGAGGGTTCGAAACAATTCCCATTTCGCTCATGCTGCATTTGTTGCTTCTTTCGAGCCCAAAGACATTGGACACGCACTATCTGATCACAATTGGGTTAACTCGATGCATGAGGAGTTGGAGAACTTTGAGAGGAATCAAGTGTGGGGAGTTGGTTGACCCTCCCCCCGGGGTGTAAGCCGATTGGTACCAAGTGGGTGTGGAAAAACAAAGAGGGAGAGAAGGGTGAGGTTGTGAGGAACAAGTCGAGACTTGTTGCCCAAGGGTTCGGTCGGAAGGAGGGGATTGACTACGAGGAGACCTTTGCTCCCGTAGCCCGTTTGGAGGCGATTAGGATCCTTCTAGCCTTTTACGTGGCTAAAGGGTTCAAGTTGCACCAAATGGATGTGAAGAGTGCTTTTCCGAATGGTGTCTTTGGAGGAAGAAGTGTATGTGAGGCGACCTCCGGGGTTTGAGAGTGAGAGGTACCCCCACCGGGTGTACAAGTTGAGGAAGGCGGCGTATGGGTTGGAAGCGGGCGCCTAGAGCTTGGTATGGCGAGGTTGAGGGGGTTCTTGTTTGAGAGAGGTTTTGAGATGGGGAAGGTCGATCGGACCTTGTTTTTCTTTGAGGCGAGGCGGGGAGATATCCCGATTGTGCGGGTATACGTGGATGACATTGTCTTTGGTGGCTCGTCTAACTCTCTTGTTGCGAGGTTTGCGGATGATATGAGCGGGGAGTTCGAGATGAGCATGATGGGTGAGTTGCGGTTCTTTCTCGGGCTACAAATCAAGCAATCAAAGGAAGGAACATTTGTGCACCGGGCTAAGTACACCAAGGACATTGTGAGGAAGTTCAAGATGGAGGACTCCAAGGCTATGACGACGCCGATGAGTACGACTACGGCTCTTGATGCGGACGAGGAAGGTGAACATGTGGACCGGAAGGAGTACCGGAGCATGATCGGGTCACTCCTCTACTTGACGGCGACGAGGCCGGACATACGGTTCTCGGTGTGTGCGTGCGCTCGTTTTCAAGCGTCTCCGAGGACTTCGCATCGGCAAGCGGTGAAGCGAATTTTCGGGTACTTGCGTCACACTCCCGACTTCGGTCTTTGGTACTCCGCGTCCTCTTCGTTGGTGCTTCATGGTTTTTCGGACGCGGATTTTGCGGGTGTCGGTTGGATAGGAAGTCCACTTACGGGACTTGCCGATTTTTGGGTTCTTCGTTGGTGTCTTGGTCTTCCCGTAAGCGGTCGAGTGTTGCTCAATCCACGACCGAGGCCGAGTATGTTGCCGCTTGCTAGTTGTTGCTCTCGGCTCCTTTGGATCACCTACACCATGAGTGACTTTGGTGAGGAGTATACCCATGTCCCACTTCAATGTGATAGCACTAGTGCCATAAGTGTTGCAAAGAACCCGGTGCTCCATTCCAAAACCAAGCACATAGAAGTGAGGTATCATTTTCGAGAGACAACGTTGAGAAAGGAAAGATAGCTTTGATCCATGTACCCACACATGACCAACTAGCCGATATTTTCACCAAACCCCTAGATCAAGCAACTTTCACTTGTTTGCGGGGGGAACTTGGTGTGTGTTTGATTTCTTGAGTTGGGTGTGTGGGAGCTTTCTTTTGCCGGTGGTGTCGAGCCCGTTTTGCCTCCCCTTGAGGAGCCGGTTTGTAGCATTTGTATAGCTTTCCTTTGTGCATTTCTTGCATTTTGCATGGCATATGTAACATGATGTATAGGCATCCTTGTATCTTAGATTGCATGCATTTTGTATCATATGCATTGGTTAGGAAAAGCTTCTCTCATATACATTGTTCACCATGGAATGAGATAGATGTCTTTGTGAGCTTGTTTGGTATGCTACGGTAAGTTTTGGCTTAGCTCTTGATGATCTTGATGAATAATCCATGGTTGATAGCTATGCTTTTGAAAAATGTCACATGTATGCTCTCTCATGTGTAAATGCCTTTACATGCTCTTGACATGTTTTTGTGGCTTTGCTATGCTTAATTTGTGGTTGGATAGCTAGTTTATTGATCATATGGGGCCAAAGGCTCAATTGCCATCATGAATGTTTAGCCCTCTTGATTTATCTTGTGGAGGAGCATAAGTTCCTTTTTGTCGCAAAGACATTTCATGTACCATTTACAAATCTGAAAATGAAATGAAAAATGCTTGGAAAATATGCTCCCATGTCATATGTGCTGAATTTAATTTGCTTTGGGTGCTAAACCGTTGCATGATGCCTACCAATGAGAAGTCTCATACATAGAAGTAGGCACATGGCTCGGTGGCTTTGACATGACATGAGGTGCTTGTGGGTGTTTGTGATGGTCTTATGATTAGAATGGCTGTCCTAGCATGAAGTTTGTGTGGCTTTGCCATTTTGATATGCTTTGATCATGTTTAGGACTTTGCTCATGAGAGGCAAGTTTTTCGCAAAATTGCCAAAATCCATCTTAGCTTCGTCCAATGGTTGTGAAACTTGGTGATCATGTAGTTGAGATCGATACGAAGCCGTAGAGTACCTAACTTGCTCATTTGGACATGTGTAGCATTCTTTGTTGAATTTTGTATATTTGAGAAGCTTTAGGTTGAAAGTTTTGCATTTTTGGCTTGATTCATGCATTGCCAACAAGGGGGAGAAGTTTGAGCTTGAAATGGCTTACTGGGTGCATTTAGAAGGTTTTCGGTGGTTTCGAGCCATTTACGGGCTCTGTTGTACACCGGTCGGCCGGTGAGGAGCACCGGTCGACCGGTGTGAGTGCTGGTCCTGTACACATGTTAGGCACCGGTCTGACCGGTGGTGATGACCGGTCGACCGGTGTGAGTGAAAGTCTTTGCGGTACCTCTGTTTCATGTGGTTTCGTGCATGCATTCGTCCAGGGGGAGTTGCTTTGGTTCAGTGGGAGTTTGCATGTGTGCAGGGGGAGTTCTTTGAGAGTTTTCGAGCTGTGTTTCGGTGGTTTGTGCTCTGTGCTTGAGCTTTGCCTTGTCTCGGATGTGTCGAGCCGTTGCCCTTGCCTAAGGGGTCCGAGACTTGTCTTCTTCAAGTGATCTTGCTCTTTGCCTTTGTTTGGCTTTCGATCGCTTGTTGGAGTTTCTTTTTGTTCGTTTCTTTTCTTTTTCTTTTCTCTCTTGTTACTTTCATGTGGGTGTTGTCAATGCACTCATCAAGGGGGAGATTGAGGACCATGTGTGGTTCGAGGACCGGTGGATGGTCGCTTCCTTGTGTGATGAGTGATTGACAACGGTGTGTGGACTGATTCTTGGCTAAGTATTGCGAGGTGCGGGTTGCGGCTTGACTCGTGTTGGTGCGAGGTGAAGAACAAGCGCGAAAGGTCGTTGCCGGTGAGGCCTCCGGTGTGGAGAAGACAAGTAGGCTTCGTTCGAGGGACCGGTGGCCGGCGGGGGTCAAGTGCGGGCCGCATGGTGGCATGAACAGCAAGATGAAGTCGTGGACGGTTTCTTGGTTGAGCCTCAAAACCAAGGTCGAGCCGGGACTACGTGGGAGCCAAGTCATGAGTGGAGATTGGCGGAGGCTACACCGAGTTCGCGGGGTTTCCGGTGGTTCACCGAAAACCACCTGGGTTCCTTGGTTGATCCGCAAAGCCAAGACCGGAGAACCGAAGACGGAGGTGCGGCGGCACGAGCCGGTCGACCGGTGGGTCGACCGGTCGACCGGTGGGGACCGGTCGGCCGGTGAGGAGCACCGGTCGACCGGTGTGCGACGACGCGGTCCGGAATCTTCGAAGCGGAGGACACGCGTCGGGATCGCATGGCTTGCGTCGGGGCTACGCGCGGGTGCGGTCGCCGGGCATCCGTCCGATGGTGAAGACATCAAGAATTCCAAATCCGCCCTTGAGGGGCTTGTATCCCTAGTTAGTAGAGAGGGGCATTTTAGACATTCGGTTGCCGCCTATATAACCCAAGAGGTGAGAGGTTGGCAGCCAACTCTTGGAACCCTAGCTCATTAGTTTTCCTATTTTCCACCTATTTTCCTTAGGTTTTCCTTAGGACTAGCAAGAGAGCTTCACGGAGAGATCTTGTAGAGAGGGATGGATGATCGGGCGGCTTGCTAGACCTTGTACGAACCTTTGTTTCATGTATAGATGATTCGGCGTGGTTCCTCAAGGTTTGGATGTGTTTTCCCGGTTGTTCTTGGTGGTGATTTTCGGAGCCCTCTCTCGGTGATTTCTTTGGGGTGTTTTCGGGGATTTTCTCTCGGTGATTTGATGGGGGAAATTTGTGGGAACCCTTCGTGGTTCTTTGGGCTGTGATTCCCCTCTCAAATCCGTGAGGAAAGGTGCTCGATTTTGGGGGTTTCTTGAGTTCTTGGGTTGGAAGTGCTTCCGGCGGGATTTCTTCGATTCCTCCTTTTTGGACGAGATTTGGTGGGATTAAACTTGGCTATGGACTCCTCATGAGGTGTTCCTGATATCCCCAAAGTCTTGTTCAAGTCCGTGGAGCGATTCGGGAGATCGAGATTTGGATTTGGGGGAGTTGACCGCGGGTCTTTGTTCGTCCCGAGTCGCCCGAGCCACACGGTCGGCCGGTGCTCTTGACCGGTCCGGCCGGTGCAAGCCCTTGTGGGACTTTGCTCGGGTGAACGTCTTGGTGAGTTCGTTGTTGTCCCGTGGTGCTGCTTGTTTCGAGTTTGGGTCCGTTTGGTGGTCGGTTGGCTTTGTTTGGTGTCTTGGGGGCTTTCGGCCGCCCATCGGTCCGACCGGTGCATCTCACCGGTCGGCCGGTGTAGAGCCACTTAGTGGAAGTTGCTCGGGTTCACCGGCGGGGACCGGTCGGCCGGTGGTGCTCACCGGTCGGCCGGTGTAGGTCCGTAGGCTCGGGGTTTGTTGTTCCGCCGCGTTCTCGAGTCGGAAGGCCGTGTGTGTTGGTTCCTAGGTCCGGTGGCACTTCGGTGGCTACGTGGGCTTGGCCAACTTGGGTAGTGAGTCGGAGACGTGTGTTGGTAGCCGCGTTCGTCTTGTTGGAGTTTCGATCTCCTTCGAGAAGAATTTTTATCGGCTCCCATTCACTCCCCCCCCTCCTACGGTTCGCCGTATCGGTCCTTCACACATCCGATATGGCCTTCGTGTGAAGGTTGTACACTGTCGGTATGTCTCGAGACTTCATCGGCTCGAAGGTAACTCTCGTCCCGTCAGGGTGCACTAGAGTCACAAGTCTCGGCGAAGTGGAGATGACACCCTTGTGGGCAGTGATCCAATCCATTCCCAGTATCACGTCGATACCATGGGATGGCAGCACGGTCAGATCCCCATAGAACGTGTGGTCTTGGATGACCACTTCCACTCCTTTGCACAGCAGGGTGCATCGGATATCCCCGAGCGGAGAGCTCGTGATAATGGGTATCGATCGGGTGGTTGTAGGGAGGGAAAGTTTATTCACGAACCGAGAGGTAATATATGACCCGGTCGCACCGGTGTCGAAGAGAACCAGAGCAGAAGTACCACAAACTAAAAACTTACCGATCACGACGTCGGGGGCGTCGGCAGCCTCCTCCTCAGTAAGGTGGTTCAGCCTCCCACGGCGGCGGCCCGGCGGTGGCGCGGCTCGAGGAGGTCGGCCTCTGGAGCGGGCGCCCTCGCGGGGGTGGCGGCGGCCTTCTTGTCGGGGCGGTCGTAGGACTTGTGGCACGGCTTGCCACACGCGAAGCGGTGACGGTGAAGCCTCCCGCGGCGGGCCTCGTGGTGCTCGGTGGAGCACGAGTGTAGCCTCCAGTCTGCTGGGGGTAGCCGGGGTTCCTCCCTCCGGGGAACGGGCTACGTCCACCTCCTCCGAAGCCACGCCCAGGCTGGTTGTGCCCCGGGTGGTAGCTCCCCCTCAGCATGTTGCTCTGTCCGCTCTTCGGCTTCTGGAAGGGTCGGTCAGGCTGGTCACGATCCCCCATCTTCTTCTTGCCCCTCATGCGTTCCTCGTGGCCCCTCCTCTCATCCTCGACCGCGATGGCGCGGTTGACCAGATGGCGAAGGGACTTGTGCTCACTTGCCTTCAGCGCCTGGCGAAGGCCGTGGTGAAGGCCTCGCGGGGAACCGAATCGCTTCTTCCGGTCGGTGTTGGTGTCGTCGGGGGTGTACCGCATCATCTTCATGAAGTGACGCTCGCACTCCTCGACCCTCATCGCACCCCGAGTCATGGTGCGGAACTCCCGCGCCTTCGGACCGGCCGGCTCATCGGGGGAGGTATTGCTCGCGGAACGCCTCGTAGAACTCCAGCCAGGTGATGAAAGTCGGGTTCGGGCGGGTGGAAGTGTAGTTGTCTCACCATGCCTTGGCAGGACCCTCCAGCTGGTGCGCGGCGATAGCGACGCACTCCTCGTCAGAGCAGACGGTGAGGTCGAGCTTGGTCTTGATCACCCTCAGCCAGTCATCGGCCTCGAGCGGGTCATCCGAGTAGCTGAAGGTGGGGGCCTTCAGGCGGATGAACCTCTCGATCTTCCTCGTGAGGTCCTCGTCCTGCGGAGCGATACGGTTCCCACCGTTGCCACGGTGCTCCATGGCTTCAGCCATCCTCTGCATCAGCTGAGTCTGGAGCGCCATCACCTCCACCAAGTTAGGTGGGGGTGGTGGTGGCTGGTCCGGCTCAGGGCCGGCCTCGCTCGGCCGCTCCTTGCTCAACCTCGGCCTCAGGGTTCTCGGGCGGTGGTGGCGGTGCTCCGTCACCTCGGGCCCTAGCTCCCAAAGCTCCTCCACGCAGGGGTGGGCGTCCACGGCCACGTCCGCGTCCACGCCCCTGCTGGGCTTCTTCCTCAGCAGCTGCCTCCTCGAGGCGAGCTATCAGCCAGTTCGATCGGCGGATCGACATCCTTCTGTAACCATAAGAAAAGAGGGAAGTTTACATACGTCACTCACCAACACACACTTGAGTCTAGAGCAAACATGAAAATAATTCTAATTATAACCTACATTCAAGGAGAAAAAGCATTAAGACGTGAATAACACCATTAAGATCCAAGCACACATCAAACATGAGTAATACACTTGCTCCCCTGAGGCTGACTCAGACCTTGGGGGTAGCAGCAACAAGTCAACGATCTAATACATCGGTACAATCTCAAAAGGGGTAGTGTCTACATGGTGTGGCATGACTCTCTTCATGCACCGGAACATGCTCGCGGCTGCATGGAACAACTCATGGAAACTACTAGCACATTGCACTACTCTAGGTCATGCCCCTCGCTCAGCCCCCTACTCAGTGCGCGCCCTCTGGTACGAGACGGGGTAGCAGTCCTCAGTGGGGTAGTCCGGCGGGAAGATCCGGGACACCAAGGTGTGAGCCTCTCGAACCTCCTCGGTCTCGACGGGGGTCGGCAGACGGGCCATCGAGCACAGGTGAAGCTTGAGGCGTGACTGGTGCAGCTTGAAGGTCTCAGTGCGGATCTCACACTGAGACTCGGGGGGTAGCTCTCCGTTGAGCTCGAAGAGCTCCTCCACGCGAAGCGAGTCGGCGTCCTCCCAAGTCCTCCTCAGTCTCTCGGCCTTGTCTCTCACGTAGACGGCCGTGCGGGTGAGCCACGCGATGTTGGCGATGTTGTCCGCCCGGCTCTTCTCCAGTTTCTCCACCTTGAGCCGCTCACATCCGAGCAGGTGAGTGCGTACCATGAGCAGGTCATCCTTGCACTCGAGCTTGTCTTCAGCCTGTTCTGACTCGCTGTCAGCCTGCAGAGGTCCTCCTTGGTGTGCAGCATCTCCTCCCGGGTATCCACCCTCTCCCTCTCGGACTGCAGCAGGACAGTGGTCGCGCGGTCGAGGCTCAGCTCGAGCTGGCGAACACGATGGCGTAGGGCGCTGTTCTCTCTCTCCAGCTCGGCACAACGGGGCTGGTACTGGAGGGCGTCAATGGTGGCGTCCCTGACCTGGCCGTAGAGGGTATGTGACTCGTCCTCCAGTTGGCGTGCGTACTTGTCGAGGTCAACCAAGTAGCTGGCGGTCTCCACCAAGGTCTCGTCGGACTCGCGGAAGGGAGCAGCGTCGACGTCGTCCTGGATCCCCTCGTACGAAGGAACTCCGTCCACGAGCGGTGTGAGGCGCCAGTAGTCTCGGGGTAGCAGCCGAAGAGTCCCGGACTCGAAGGAGGTGCGGTACTACGTGAGAAGGCAGCCCAGTGCCTGGCGGCAGGCGACGTCCAACGCGGTCGCGACGGTGAGTGCAGCACTGTAGCAGACCTCTCCCTTGAACCCCGGGAGACTCGGGTGAGGGAGCACAGCGACCGTGCAGAGCACCATCCGCCCAGTCACGGCGGGTACGTACTCGGCGCGGTACGTGACGTAGGTCGGAGGGACTCCAAGCCTGAGAAGGGCCCTCTCCATCCAGTGGCAGATCGCCCCGCACGTCTCGGGGGTGATCTCAGCGACCTGGTGCTCCATCTCCTGTGAAACGCAAGAAATTTCTGTCAGCGCAGGTGAGTAAGAAGTTTTCAAAAAGGGAACGAGTTTTATAACATAGCTCAAGGTTATAACTATAAAGGTAGAGCGTTTAGAGTCCTATCTCTATCGACCTTTCCTAGGGATATGTGCTACGGTCAAGCATGGCTCTGGTACCACCTATAAAACCTCGGATTTTCATAGAAAATCCGAATCCCTGTACCCTCGCGATAGTCTCTGGATCAGTGGCTATCGCGTACAGAACGTCTCACAGATAAATACACAAAGTCATACATCGCATCACATAAAGATAATAGTACACGAATTTATTACAAGTCCATTATGGAGTACAGCATTACAAGCCTCTTGGCTGAATCAGAGTGAAAATTCTAAGCAACGCTAGCTATCTTCTCAGAAGGGTCTCCATCTTTTATTCTTCCCGCCACAGGCAAACTTGAGCGAAGCGACGTATCCCTCAGTCGTACCATCCGTCGGCGTTGCAGTCGAACTCGGACTCGTACCCTGCACACCCAAAGTCTATCCCCAAGGAGTGGGATAGGTCCACGTCACCAACTGTATGCAGCTTTAAGTGGCCTAACATCTAAAGGGAAAGAAAAGTAGACAAGGAAGCGGCTTTGGTTTCCTGAGCAGCAGCAGCAGAGTACAAACAAGGTATCTCCATCAATATCCCCAAATCCCAAGTCTCTCAACTCAGCTCGGAATCGCCTGGTCACCCAGGAGACCCGTCTCCACCACCTACTCCAATCTAGGGTCGATGCGAGAACTTCCTCTCCTTGCACCTCAATGATTGCAACCAGATCGACAAGGTAGATGGAGCCTCTCTCCTCTAGCCGACTGCAACCACGGCTCACCACACACTCTCTAAAAGGGGGGAGGTAGAAATCCCAAAACATGAGGAACTAACATGTCGTCTAGGCAGTGTCCATGACCAAGGACGCGGCTATAGCTATAGATCGAACAACTCTGCAGAGCGTGTACACCTGTACCCATCCCGGAATGGTACTCGACCGGTGTACGGCCAACCGAGCCCATCCTACCGGCGAACTCTCGGTAGTTATGGTCCCATCCTGCATCCGGCCCTCAAAACTGCCCCCCCCCCTCGGAAGGGACGACACCGGAACTGTGAAATGCTCCCGTGTGGCCACACGGCAGTCGCTCTGTGAGGGTGGTCTCACCTCCACCGCTCCCCCACTGATACCCCGCTATCCATCCTAAGCAAGTATGGTTCCGCACTTGCCGAGCTCAACACGGCCCTATCCCCACTCTCGGCGAGGTGGTGTGCACGATGTCCTATAGACAAGTTGATCCACTCGGTTTCAGACCGGGGCAAGCTCATATCCTCCAAGCGCAAGTAAAACCCCAACACCTAGGCTCCGAAAACCGTAATAGTAGGGGTACACTGAGGAGTGCACCCCCCCACCCGATCCCAGATCGGTTGTCTCGAGCTCACCCCCGCCAAAGTACCCAAAACGCCTTCTCCTGCCAGTTTTTACCCCACACACGCCAAGAACCACTATTCCCATCCCAACACATGCATCGCGAAGCTCGGCGTATATACACGCTCACATAAACATATATATACAGTAGTAGTAGGGTAATCAAGGACAGGGTAAACAAAGAGGCAGTGCAAGATTCATCAACATGCATATATAAAGTAAAGCACTAGCAATACTACCTAGCAATGCCTCATAGGTATTTCAGAATCAGTCGGGCGTGAACCTGGGGTCGGGTAGTCCTCCGCGGTGAAGTCGTCGGCGTAGTCGTACTCCAGGATCAGCTCCCCGGCTCCAGCTGCTCCTAATAGCGCGAAAGGAAAAATAAATAGCGGTCCTATTGCAATTTAAATCCAAATAAGAGCATTTAAGAGCCAAAAGAGAGCAAACACCAACCCAACCCGGAGTTTAAGATTTTAGAAATTTTCTGGAAAAGGTTTTATAATTTTTGGAGTTAAAAAGGATTTTCTAGGATTTTTCAGAGGAAATAATCATTTTCTGGAATTAAAATAATTCAACTCCCCCCCCCCGCTAAACAGGGCCAGCCGCACGGGATCCCCGGATCGCGAGTGCGGCCGGGATCCCTGCGGTCCGCGCGGTGGCTGGCCCGCTACTGGCCAGCCACATGGGATCCAAGGGCGGCTGGTGCGGCTGGGTTCCAAGTGGGCAGGTGTGTGGCTGGGAGATGAGTGGCGGGCCGCACCGGATCCGAGCGGATCGGTTGCGGTCACTCCCGCGTGTAGTCCCCTGTGTACAAAGGTCTCCTACGGTTTCGAGGACAGCTCAAGGTGTTCGATGGAATGCGCCTGAGGGTGACGGCGGCGGGACACGGCCTTGCCGGCGGCGCGATCCCACAACGCCTGGCGTCTGGACTCCTCACGGTAGCCCCGCGGCTCCCCTAGGGTTGCTTGCTCGAAGGGTCGCGCACAAAAGGGCGACGACGTTCGCGGCATGGTCGGCGCGGCGCCGGCGCGGCGGCGACGGCGCGGCGGTGGTGCCGGCGCGGGTACCTCTCTCCCGGCTAGAGGGGCGTGTGACGTGCATGTGAAGGCGAGCGGCGGGGTGCGCGTGAGCGGAGGGGTGATCGGCACGGGCTTGGCCGGCACGGGGTGGACACGGACGGCGCGGTGGCGCTCGGGCGGCGCCATGGGTGGCGGCGGAACCGACGGCCGCGGTGGGGCTCGTACGCGCGTGGGAACGGCGGATGGTGGTGAAACGCGCTCTCGCCGGTCAAGAGGGCGGCGCTCCCTACTACGCGTCCGCGTGCGCAAGGCAACCCGCCACGGCGAGGCCATGGCGGTGCGGGCGGCGAGGTGGGCGAGCCGGAGGTCCGGCACAAGAGAAGGGCCAAAGGCCCCGGCCTTGCCTCCGGGGTTACGGTGCGCGCGTCTTTGGGGTGCACGCTCGCGCGAGGGCGTCGCGGCCCGCACGGACACACGCGTGAATGCGAACCGACGCGAACGCGCCCGGCGCGCGCGGCGGCGACCAATACGGGGCGGCTTCCTACGGCTAGAGGGGCTAGGCTAGGCGGACGGCGTGCGCGCGTTGGTGAAGGCGGCGGCACGCCAAGAAACGCGTCCCGGCCGGCTCGATGGCCGGCATCACCAGCGGCGGCGCGGCGGCGCGGAGCGGCGGGCATTCCGCCTCGGCTCGATGGCCGTGGCGTCCACAAGTAGGGGGAAACGGGTATCCTCACCTCGGTGGCCACTGGCCGAAGTGGAGCGCGGCGGTGAAGTGAGGCGCTGCGGCTTGCCGGCGAGGAAGAAGACGAGGGCGGCGGCGCGACGTCGAGGAGGAAGGGGAAGTAGTGGAAGTAGGCGTTCACGGCGGGTCCGGCTCCTCCCACGGGCGGCTCCGGTCTTCGCGTACGGCTCTCCCGCGGGCGACTCCTGTCCCCCCTCCTTCTCCTCCTCCACCTTCTCCCCCGGCGGACGGTGTGCGCGGTCAGGGGCGGTTCCCCTAGTGCGGCTAGGGTTTGGGGCTCCCTCCCGGGCTCGGCGGCGGCTTAAATAGGGCGGCGCGGCTTGGTACACGCGGACGCCCTGGATGCGCCGGGCGTGCGGCACGCCGCGGCGGCGAGCCTCGCGGCCGGCGCCCCCCCCCCCCCCCGCCTTTGCCTTTGGGCGTCGGCCAAAGGCGAAAGGTAGGGGATGACGCGCCTCGCGTCACCGCGGGGCCCCGGGCGGCCGCGGGGCGCGGGGGCCGCCGGTCGGTGACCGGGCGTGTGCGGTAGGTGGCAGCGACGCGGGGTGGCTGGCTGGGCTGGCAGATGGGCCGAAAGCAGCTGTGGGCCGATTGGTTGGTTGGCGGCCTGTTTAGCATAGTGATGCCTCCCTTTTTCCTTTAGGCCTCGATTATAAGTCCTAAAATTACTGTTGGTGCCAAAATTAAGTCTAGGAATTGGGGAAAGAAACAAGAAGACACTCTTATTTGTTTCATGGGCACTCAATTTCAATTCAAGTTTTTGAAATTCCACAATTTGAATTCATACCAAATTCTAAGGATGTTACAATATAAGTCGTGGCTCTACTCGTGTGGTTTTAGCATGAAAAATAAGTCAACCTCAGCACCATAATGTGGGTGAAAGGTTGAGTTAGGTTCTGAAATTATTTGGTTGAGGTTTCCCGAAAAGAAAACAACAAACAAGCACATAGGAGGGTTCATGCAAAGGGTTTATGATAAAGCAAAACATTCAATCAAGAATTATGTCTCTAATATTGTTAAACCACTTCTAAGTCTAATGTCTTTGCGTAATAAAACTCAAAACTAAATTATTAAAAAGACTCGAAAAACCTGGAATCGGGTTGTCCTCCCGGTAGCTTATTCTTGACTCGACGAAACGGGTTGCCTCCCGCCTAGCGCTTCGTTTATAGTCTATAGCTAGACTTCTTCACTTGATTACTCCGGATCAATGCTCTTTGCGGGCGTTGCAATCTTGGGTACCCACTTCCGCACCATCTTGGGTACGGGCTTGTCTTCCGGCTTAGTCATTTTTTTGGTCTTCACAGGCGGCTTTTCTTCCTTTGTCTTGACGGATGCAACACCTTCTTTGATTTTCTTTACGTTCATTTTTTCAGCTCCTTCTTCTTTTTCAGCCCCTCCTTTTGCTTTGGTTCTCCCTTTACTCCAATCATGTTGCATGCCTCGATTCTTGGACGGAACTTGAAGGAACTCCTTTCTCCGTTGATATCGAACATGATCTCCCCCTTGCCAACATCGATAGTAGCTCCCACGGTCTTGAGGAAAGGCCTCCCAAGGATGAGCGGCGGCTTCTCCCTCTCTCCCATCTCGAGCACAACGAAGTCGACGGGGATGAAGTGGTGTCCGACCTTCACGGGTACATCTTCAGCAATGCCCAAGGGATAGCGAATGGAGTTGTCTCCCAACTCCAAACATATACCCGTAGGCTCCATTGGTAGGCGTAGCTTCTCGAACACATCACTTGGCATGATGCTTACACTAGCTCCAAGGTCGCATAACGCCTTCTCGAAGTTGAAAGAACCAATCGAACATGGAATAGTAGGGCACCCGGGGTCCTTTTGCTTCTCTAGCCCATTAGCAATAGCGGCACTACACTCCTCGGACATCTTGACATGATCTACCCCGAGTGTTGCTATCTTATATTTATTATGCAAGTATGTCTTTAAAGTAACGAGAATAAGTAGGTACTTGTAGGGCATCTAGTAATGGCATGTTGATGCTAAGTCTACGCACAACTTCCACAAACTTCTCAAAGTGGTTGTCAAGTTTACCTCGGAAGTAGCGTGGCTTGAGTTGCGGTATCCTCATGTCTTCCTCCGGCATCTCAAATTCGGGTTCCTCGGTGACGATCCCCGTAACTTTCTCTTTAGCAACTCCTTCCACCTCGGTGGATGGTTTAAGCTTCCTTGCTCCCGCGGAACGTTCCGGATCTTCGGTCTCCTTCCCCGAACGTGTTTGAATGGCCTTCGCCGATTCGGGACTTTTGGGTTGTCCCGGAAGCTTCCCTTCATCATTAGTGAGGCGCCCCGCAAGTTGTCCAACTTGCGTCTCGAGCATCTTCATCATGTTGAGCACTTGATGATTGGAACTTCCGACCTCCGTCACCTTGCTATCGATGTTCTCCAACACCTTGTCTATGGTCTTGAACTTGGTGACGGTGTCCTTGTTGATCTTAGCTTGCTCATCCATGAACTCCTTCAATTGTATACGAAGCGGAACCGCGTTAGGAATAGATGAGCTTGCATTAAATTGAGGCCTACCTTGCCCGTAGCGGAAGTTCGGCAATTCTCCCTTCCTCATGTAGTTGAGCACTTTAGCTTCCTCCGGACAATCTTTGCGGACATGGCCATACTCTCCACATTCTTCGCATGCGGACCTTGCTTCGGCGGCCTTCAAGTCTTGAGCCTCTTTCTTTTCCATCTCCGTCTTCTCCAACCTCCTCATGAGCGAGTCGATCTTGCCTTCAAGTATGTTCTCCTTCTCCACTTGCAAGACTCCTTTGACGTTCCCCGTGAGTTGAACCGGATGTAGGCGCCCGGATGACGCCCATGTGTCGTTATCTGCGACCTTCTTGAATAGCGTGAAAGCTTCCGTCGGTGTAAGCTCGATGATAGATCCTCCCACCGATGCATCGATGATCGTCCTTGACGCCATGGTGAGTCCTTGATAGAACTTTTGCATGAGGTCTTCCTTCGGGAACTTGTGATGCGGAACCGCCCGGGTGTACTCGTTGAAGCGCTCGAATGCCTCCGAGATAGTTTCCGTAGGATATTGAACAAAGGTGGCAAGCTTTGAGTTTTACCCGGTGAGTAGCATTCCTTCATGAAAGCCTTCATCAATGTGTTCCAATTTTGCACCGTCTCCACCGGTTGAGAGTGGAACCATTGCAAAGCCTTCCCGAGTAGTGAGAACGGAAAAAGCCTTGCCCTCATTTGGTCTTGAGTCACCCCATCCATGTTGAAAGTCTGACATAGTTGAATGAATGCTTGGAGGTGAAGATTCGGATCCTCTTTACTGGTGAAGGGTGAATGTTGCACCACGCGGATTGTTGAGGTCTTGATCTCGAACGGTCTTCCGATCTCCTCAAGGTTCAAGATTGGTAGGTCGATGATGTCTGGGGTGCATAGCTCCCCAATCTTGCGTTCTTGCGGTGGTTGGTCACCCATCGGTGGAGGTCGATTCTCCCGAGGACATTGAGGTGGTGAATTCTTCGGAGATTCCTGCGATCCTTTGTCTTCCGACTCCGAATCTACAAAATCCAGCTTTTTAGCTTGATGTGCTTCGCGTCTCCTTAGCCTGTAAAGTTTTTCTGGATCATCCAAAAAATTATCGGGTTTGTTGGAGAGGTAGCCGTCCATCTCCTGTTAGGGTTAGCAATAAACTAAGTATGCAAAAACTAGAAAGTAAAAACAAATCTATAGAAACTAGGGTTAGACAAACTAGATTAGATGTATTTTGAGGATGATCAAAGTTTAGTAGATGCAAAAAGAAAAACAAAAAGAAAACTGAAAATTACAAAAAGGCAATAAAAAATCAAATCTTGATCACTTGTTCCCCGGCAACGGCGCCAGAAAAAGGGGCTTGTTGACGGTTAATAGTTATATCAAGGTTCGTTTGTGACTTGCAAGCGGACAAGTCTCCCGTCGTAGTTAAGGGACCCTTCTTCCCTCGAGTGGTGAACCCAAGGTATCGAATTGTGACGCCCCAGGTTTTTAATTACCGTCATTAACGCTAATGACCGGATCAGCTGGGTCAAACCAGTCAAACCTCGGTCAAACCTAGGTCAACCTGGGTCATCACCCGAAAACCTCGCCAATGAACCCCTTGACCGAGCCTACACACACCCGTAGTCGACCCTTGGTCAAAGACACGGTCAAAACCGGCTTAAATGTTGACGTCAGCGAATGTCGTCCGGAACTTTTGCCGCGTTCCCCAAAATTCATCTAAACACTTCAAAATCTACCTTTATGAAAGTTGTAAATCTTGTTGAGGCACACAACTTTCATGTAGATTGGCATTTCAAATTTTGGGTGGAAATTGGTGAAAAACTTGATCGATTGACGGTACCCCCTGTTTTCCAGAACAAGCTGACATTCAATATTGGCACGACGTTCCTGCAAAATCCGTTGAGAAAAACACTAGACGGCCTTTACGAAAGTTGTAGAGGGTAGTTAGATCTACAACTTTCCTATTCATCACTCGGTGCACTTCGGTTCAAATTTTTGATGAAAAACCCGAGTCAAACGGGCGTTGACTCGCTAATATTGGCCGAGTCGGCGCCCCGAGGCGCTCGGGAGCGCGGCGCCGGCGTGCGCGCGCGTGCGGCGCGTGGCCGCCACCCTCGGCGTCCGGGCTGCGTGGTCCCGAGGGCTCGCGTTCCAAGGCGCGTTGGAGTCCGTCCTCGCCGCGTGTCGCGCCCACACTCGTCGCCGGTCGCTCGCCTTGAATCCCCCGGTCCGTCCGCGTCTTCTCCCTGGGCACGCGCTCCTACCGAGGCCGGCACGGTACCGGCGTAGTAATGGCCGGGGAGTCGACATGGCGGAGGCCTGGGGCCGCGCCCTCCCTCCCCTGTCGCCTACTTAAACAGCCGCGCCGCCCCACGCCGGGTCGCGCCGCGCCGGCCCCCTCGCACGGCGGGGCGCCACCGCGCCGCCATGGCCGGCCACGGTGAACTCCCCCTCCCGGCCCACCGGACGGCCATTCGTGCGCGCACTCGCCACCACAATCCTCCACCGCGGCCTCCCGAACCCCGGACCGCCCAGCAAGGCCCGGCGTCCTCGCCGCGGCGACGGCCGCGGCGGGCGGCCGCGGCCAACAACGCCGGTGACCGATGCACGCCCCGCCGCGGCCACCTCTGCTCCCAAATCCCCACCAAACCGGCCCCCTAGCCACCCCAGCACCCTTCCCCCGCCCTTCCCTGGCCAAGCCCGGCGGCGGCTCGCCGGAATTTGGCCTCCCCGCGCCGGCCGGTCCGCCCAGGGACCACATTGCGAATCTGGAGTTCTTTTCGAGGGCCTACCTGCAATTGGTAACTCAAATAGTAAAACTGTTTTGGCTGCTTCTTGTAAATTGCGTAGAAAATCACAGAAAAATGTAAAACCTATTTTTTTGGATCCGTTGTGAATTATCCTACAACTTTTGTTATTCTTGCCTGAGCTAATTCCTGTTAGTTTTTGCATGAAAAATACAAATGTGAGAAACCTAGATCTGCAATATCGCAAAATATATAAATCCTCTGTAGCTAATTTTTGGATATGTTGTGTGTTAGGTCATGAATATCTCCTATGCTAAAAATTGCACAAAGTTATGATGTAATCTTTTTATAAAAATGTTTTTCCATTTCTGCCAGATCTCCCCAAATGATTTTTCCTCTTAAATATATTTATGTTCTTGAGACCAACTTGTGCACACTGTCTTGTAATGCCAAAATACACATCCTGTGAATTAATCATGAATTTTGGATTAACAGAAATTATTATTCTTGATTTATGCATGTTTTCCTTTGTAAATTAATAAACCTAGTTCAGTAGAGGTTCCATGTGAACATGCTGGTTCTTTAGGCTTGTTTAGGTCCAGAGAGCATCCCCAAGAAAGTTTGGATCATTTGGATGCTTATTTATTTCTATATGAATTTAAATGGAATCACTAGCTAGCCTTTGTTATTTTCAAGAATATTTAATTTCCTAGCATCCAACACTTACATGTGGGTCCAATGGACCAGGATAGGTGCTAGTAGGCTTAAGAAACACTCATGTAATTTTTGGTAAATTAATGGATTGATAAATGGCTTAAATGCCCTTTTAATATTAAAGGGAAATTAAATAAAGAAAAAGCCTTGATTAAATCTTTTTCCTTTTTGAAAGTATTATTTAATATAAATAAAAGAAATTTAATTACCAGCACTGATAAGGAATTAATTCATAAATATAAATATTAATTACACCATGTTGGTAAAGATAAAAGGAAATGAAGCTTTCACATGAAATGATAAGCTTATTAAAAACCTTTATTCAAATGTGGAATAAAAAGAGTAACCCATGTGCATCCCCTAACCTTCCTAAAAGAGAAATCTTAGATGAATGCTTGTTAAGGTGAATATGACCAACTAGAGTTGGATAAGACAACAAACTATCACATCACCTAAAGTGCATTGCATTCCGTGTAGATCTTCGGGCGGAGATTACTCCCCTGGTCCGGAAACCGAGGAAGGCGGAGCGGAAGGTTCTGCCGCGTACGTGGACGTACTCGACACCGAGGGTGCCCCAGCTAACATAGCTGACGAAGGCAAGCTCCGGTGCATCTAACCCAGTTTTTAAAGTTCTTTATTCAATTATCTATGAATGATTGTGCATTTACGTACAGGAGTTGAATGAAACCCTAGATGCATGATCCCTAGGTACCTTTGGTCCCTACTAGTATGCTAGGTCGATAGCTGCTAAGCTATAGGACCGTTACAAGTCGAGTGATGACCTCACTCGCGAGAATAGGTTCCTAGATAGGAATCATACTATATCCTTAAATGGATTGCTCACGTGGTAAGAGCATGGGATCTGGGCTCCGGTCCAGTGGTTATGTGGGTTAAGTCTTTGAACGTACTAAGCACATGCGGTTATGGGGCCGGTAAGCCTAGTACCATAATGAGGCGGCGAGGGATCCTACTATTACTACTCTTGGGATTCGCTCGACGGCTAGCTACCGGTGGTGTATGGTGACTCCGGGTATCTCGCGGGGTATGCGGATAGCTCGCACCAAAGGCCGTAAGATTCGATCCCAACCCGAGGATTTATGGGGACGGCACGGGGAGTTGTCCTCGCGGGGGCGGCCCGACCGTGTGTTTGGGTCTACCTTGCAAGGTTTAAATCAATCGATTGTCGGCCTCTCACCGTTACCCGAGACTACTTACTCCACTAGTCATGTGATCCCTAATGATGGAAGATGATGAAGAAGATGTTTGATTAATTGTATTGTACAACTTTGTTTGTACTAGTTGGCTAATGTAGTAAAGATTAAACTACTAGAACTTGTGCTAAAATCTTGAAAGTAAGGACCTACTCTTTGCTACTTTTTAGCAAAAGCAACCCAGTAGCCAAAAAGCCTTTCATGGTCTAGATTTGGTGAAGTAGATATCACCGACGGGTAAGTCTTGCTGAGTATTAGTATACTCAGCCTTGCTATAACGTGTTGATCCAGGTAATGCCTTCAGTGATGTGTGGCCGGTGAGATCCCGCCGGGCGGGAGGCGGAGTGGGTGGAGGACGACTGCGAAGCATCATGGACGGCCTCCCGTGGTGACTTTCTTGCCGCTAGTTAATTTCCGCTGTCTTTTCGAAAACTCTGAACTATTTCTTCGTGACAAAACTATGGTTTGTAATAATTAAACCCCTCGGGGTATGAATTTGGATATTAATGTTATTGTATCTCTGGACTCGCCTTCGAGTGAGTTTTAATGCATATATTCGATCCTTGTGCTCTCAAGTGATTTACCGGGCGTTAACCCGGCAACTTACGACAGGAGGGTACTTTATTATTGCTTAATGACCAAAGTGGATCGGTCTTAGGCGATAGTACGGTATTTTCCTGGGCGGGTTGTCACAGTTGGCATCAGAGCTTATATGCACCAGAGATTAATTAATAAACCTTAATCACTGATTTTTGAATAAAATATGCCAAGGTTTTCTGGTTTTCCAAAATACGTTGGTCCGCTAAGGATAAACTAGACCGAGAGGCCCTAGAGGGAATTTTGGGTTCTTTCAGGTGGCTTAATTAACTTATGGTTTATTTTGCTAACTTCCAGCACATTACTTTATGTCAGACTTATATTCTCGCACAACCATACTAGTTCATCACGTTTTGCTATACGTGGTGGTACCATAGGAAAGTCCTGTGAGGGACTAGTGGGACCTATTTCAATGGGTGCCACGTCGCGTTTGAGTCTCGTCACGTTTTGCCATACGTGATGGTACCACGGGAAAGTCCGTGAGGGATGAGTGAGGCCTATTCCAATGGGCACTCACGTCGCGTCAGAGTCTTAAATAGGGCGCTGTCCATGCAGCGGCTTAACGCATGGATACCGTTTCTATAGTGAACGGTAATGAATGTGGACGCTTTCGTGACGTCTTTGGCACGAAAGGTTCGCTTTCGCGGTACATAACGAGCGCTTCGTTAGTTGTTAAGCGAGTACCGTATAGCTCTCGACTAGATATTATAGGGAGAGACGAATAAAAGCCTTGCCACTGACACTAACTTCGATTTTTTGCGTGATTGCCATGTGAGGTCGAATAGGACGTCTTGCATGCATATTAAAAATCGAACAACTAAAATGGACCCAAAAATCGAATTTCCATATGCTCTCTAAGGAAGTTTATGCTAGTGTGTTATTTTTATAAACTAGAGTACCTTCCATACCTAGCCGTCATGCTGCTGAAATTTTACAAAAATTTGTTCACCATGTGCTATGTTAATTAAACCAAATTGTTAAAAATAATTGCTCCTCAACTAGTTATCTTGTAATAGCAAATCTCAATCCTAGTTTCGTTGGGTTGGTTCACACTTCCCTAGGCACATCCAAGTTAAGGGCCATTCATCTTGTTTCCTTGGTCGACGCTCAACCCTAACAATTAAATGGGTGTAAAGAATTTATTTTGAACCAGGAAAACTTGGGAAAGATTTGAGGGTTCTGGATTTTTGGTTATGAACTTTTGTTCACAACTGCCAGAACTTCATGTCATTATGTATGTGAGCTCGCTTCGAGTTCTAGCATGCAATTGTGACCTTGTGCACGTGACTACCCCGTATTACCCAACATGAGAAAAGTGAACTTTTGCCATTCTACCGGACCGTGTAAATGCCTTGATCTTAGAATTCAATCTTCAATGGTGATTCTCCTATCATCATGTTATTTCCGTCGACTTGTATTTTCCTTTCAACCCCTTGTCCTCAGACATGATTGGAGCACTAGGATATTCTTCGTATTGATATCCCTATCGTGGTTACTTCAACTTGCAATCATGAGCTTATTCCCCGTGGTCTTGCTCACAACCTTTTGAAACATAAATAAATAATTATGTCCCTCGTTGAGCATGCATTTGCATAGCATGTGCATTTGGGAACCTTGGGGAAACTAACGTGCATACGCATGAGGTGTTTTCAATGTCTTCCACCCTATCCCTGGTGTTTGGTGACGTTGTTATCCCATAACTAAAGGTGCCACGACGGAACCTAGGGTATCGTGTGTGCTGCAGCCACACGACTGCCACTAGGAGCGCGCTAGGTATCTTGGTTGTGAGAATCGCGACTCGCCACACATACTCCTTCTCAACTTGTGATTGTCCTCCTAATCGCTATCTCATTTCGTGGGTAACCGAGTCCTGCTACCATGCATCATAGGCACCTACTACATGAGCATAGGCATCGTGTCTTCATAAACATGTGCATCACATCACTTTTTGAAAAGCATTGCATCGTAGTGGCACGGCCATGCCACATAAGATTGCAAACTAAATAACGCGTGAGCAAGATCGTTCGGAAGATCCTATACTAATTTACCTCTCCATACTTTCTGCTTGCATTCCCAAATAAACTTCGTGCAGAAGCTTTCTATTACTTGTCGTCTTTGAATACTCTTACGGACTAAGCTTGAACCGATGGTGGTTATGCTCCTACCCCATAATCCCATTGTGTTGCTCCTCAGAGTAATTCCAGGAAATCCGAGAGGACCACTTCTCCATTCCTCTACCTTGTACTTGGAATTTTGAATCTCAGGACGAGATTCTTCTTAAGGGGGTAGACTGTGACGCCCCAGGTTTTTAATTATCGTCATTAACGCTAATGACCGGATCAGCCGGGTCAAACCAGTCAAACCTCGGTCAAACCTAGGTCAACCTGGGTCATCACCCGAAAACCTCGCCAATGAACCCCTTGACCGAGCCTACACACACCCGTAGTTGACCCTTGGTCAAAGACACGGTCAAAACTGGCTTAACCGTTGACGTCAGCGAATGTCGTCCGGAACTTTTGCCGCGTTCCCCAAAATTCACCTAAACACTTCAAAATCTACCTTTATGAAAGTTGTCCATCTTGTTGAGGGACACAACTTTCATGTAGATTGGCATTTCAAATTTTGGGTGGAAATTGGTGAAAAACTTGATCGATTGACAGTACCCCCTGTTTTCCAGAACAGGCCGACATTCAATATTGGCACGACGTTCCTGCAAAATCCGTTGAGAAAAACACTAGACGGCCTTTACGGAAGTTGTAGAGGGTAGTTAGATCTACAACTTTCCTATTCATCGCTCGGTGCACTTCAGTTCAAATTTTTGATGAAAAACCCAGTCAAACAGGCGTTGACTGGCTAATGTTGGCCGAGTCGGCGCCCGGGCGCTCTGGAGCGCCGGCGCCCGGCGTGCGCGCGCGTGCGGCGCGTGGCCGCCACCCTCGGCGTCCGGGCTGCGTGGTCCCGAGGGCTCGCGTTCCAAGGCGCGTTGGAGTCGTCCTCGCCGCGTGTCGCGCCCACACTCGTCGCCGGTCGCTCGCCTTGAATCCACCCGGTCCGTCCGCGTCCTCTCCCCGGGCACGCGCTCCCTACGAGGCCGGCACGGTACCGGCGTAGTAATGGTCGGGGGAAGTCGACATGGCGGAGGCACCGGGGCCGCGCCCTCCCTCCCCTCCGTCGCCTACTTAAACGGCCGCGCCGCCCCACGCCGGTCGCGCCGCGCCCGGCCCCGCACGGCGGCGCCACCGCGCCGCCATGGCCGGCCACGGTGAACTCCCCCTCCCGGCCACCGGACGGCCATTCGTGCGCGCACTCGCCACCACAATCCTCCACCGCGACCTCCCGAACCCCGGACGCCCGGCAAGACCGGCGTCCTCGCCGCGGCGACGGCCGCGGCGGGCGGCCGCGGCCAACAACGCGGTGGCCGATGCACGCCCCGCCGCAGGCCACCTCCGCTCCCAAATCCCCACCAAACCGGCCCGTAGCCACCCCAGCACCCTTCCCCCGCCCTTCCCTGGCCAAGCCCGGCGGCGGCTCGCCGGAATTTGGCCTCCCCGCGCCGGTCGGTCCGCCCAGGGACCACATTACGAATCTGGAGTTCTTTTCGAGGGCCTCCCTGCAATTGGTAACTCAAATAGTAAAACTGTTTTGGCTGCTTCTTGTAAATTGCGTAGAAAGTCACAGAAAAATCAGAAAAATGTAAAACCAATTTTGTTGGATCCGTTGTGAATTATCCTACAACTTTTGTTATTCTGGCCTGAGCTAATTCCTGTTAGTTTTTGCATGAAAAATACAAATGTGAGAAACCTAGATCTGCAATATCGCAAAATATATAAATCCTCTGTAGCTAATTTTTGGATATGTTGTGTGTTAGGTCATGAATAGCTCCTATGCTAAAAATTGCACAAAGTTATGATGTAAATCTTTTTATAAAAATGTTTTTCCATTTCTGCTAGATCTGACCAAATGATTTTTCCTCTTAAATATATTTATGTTCTTGAGACCAACTTCTGCACACTGTCTTGCAATGCCAAAATACACATCCTGTGAATTAATCATGAATTTGGGATTAACAGAAATAATTATTCTTGATTTATGCATGTTTTCCTTTGTAAATTAATAAACCTAGTTCAGTAGAGGTTCCATGTGAACATGCTGGTTCTTTAGGCTTGTTTAGGTCCAGAGAGCATCCCCAAGAAAGTTTGGATCATTTTGATACTTATTTATTTCTATATACATTTGAATGGAATCACTAGCTAGCCTTTGTTATTTTCAAGAATATTTAATTTCCTAGCATCCAACACTTACATGTGGGTCCAATGGACCAGGATAGGTGCTAGTAGGCTTAAGAAACACTCATGTAATTTTTGGTAAATTAATGGATTGATAAATGGCTTAAATGCCCTTTTAATATTAAAGGGAAATTAAATAAAGAAAAAGCCTTGATTAAATCTTTTTCCTTTTTGAAAGTATTATTTAATATAAATAAAAGAAATTTAATTACCAACACGATAAGGAATTAATTCATAAATATAAATATTAATTACACCATGTTGGTAAAGATAAAAGGAAATGAAGCTTTCACATGAAATGATAAGCTTATTAAAAACCTTTATTCAAATGTGGAATAAAAAGAGTAACCCATGTGCATCCCCTAACCTTCCTAAAAGAGAAATCTTAGATGAATGCTTGTTAAGGTGAATATGACCAACTAGAGTTGGATAAGACAACAAACTATCACATCACCTAAAGTGCATTGCATTCCGTGTAGATCTTCCGGGCGGAGATTACTCCCTGGTCCCGGAAACCGAGGAAGGCGGAGCGGAAGGTTCTCTGCAGTACGTGGACGTACTCGACACCGAGGGTGCCCAAGCTAACATAGCTGACGAAGGCAAGCTCCGGTGCATCTAACCCGAGTTTTAAAGTTCTTTATTCAATTATCTATGAATGATTATGCATTTACGTACGGGAGTTGAATGAAACCCTAGATGCATGATCCCTAGGTACCTTTGGTCCCTAGTAGTATGCTAGGTCGATAGCTGCTAAGCTATAGGACCGTTACAAGTCGAGTGATGACCTCACTCGCGAGAATAGGTTCCTAGATAGGAATCATACTATATCCTTAAATGGATTGCTCACGTGGTAAGAGCATGGGATCTGGGCTCCGGTCCAGTGGTTATGTGGGTTAAGTTTTTGAACGTACTAAGCACATGCCGGTTATGGGGCCGGTAAGCCTAGTACCATAATGAGGCGGCGAGGGATCCTACTATTACTACTCTTGGGATTCGCTCTCACGGCTAGCTACGGTGGTGTATGGTGACTCCGGGTATCTCGCGGGGTATGCGGATAGCCTTGCACCAAAGACCGTAAGATTCGATCCCAACCCGAGGATTTATGGGGACGGCCTGGGGAGTTGTCCTCGCGGGGGCAGCCGACCGTGTGTTTGGGTCTACCTTGCAAGGTTTAAATCAATCGATTGTCGGCCTCTCACCGTTACCCGAGACTACTTATTCCACTAGTCATGTGATCCCTAATGATGGAAGATGATGAAGAAGATGTTTGATTAATTGTATTGTACAACTTTGTTTGTACTAGTTGGCTAATGTAGTAAAGATTAAACTACTAGATCTTGTGCTAAAATCTTGAAAGTAAGGACCTACTCTTTGTTACTTTTTAGCAAAAGCAACCCAGTAGCCAAAAAGCCTTTCATGGTCTAGATTTGGTGAAGTAGATATCACCGACGGGTAAGTCTTGCTGAGTATTAGTATACTCGGCCTTGCTATAATGTGTTGATCCGGGTAATGCCTTCGGTGATGTGTGGCCGGTGAGATCCCGCCGGTCGGGAGGCTGGGTGGGTGGAGGACGACTACTGAAGCATCATGGACGGCCTCCCGTGGTGACTTTGCTGCCGCTAGTTAATTTCCGTTGTCTTTTCGAAAACTCTGAACTATTTCTTCGTGACAAAACTATGGTTTGTAATAATTAAACCCCTCGGGGTATGAATTTGGATATTAATGTTATTGTATCTCTGGACTCGCCTTCGAGTGAGTTTTAATGCATATATTCGATCCTTGTGCTCTCAAGTGATTTACCGGGCGTTAACCCGGCAACTTACGACAGGAGGGTACTTTATTATTGCTTAATGACCAAAGTGGATCGGTCTTAGGCGATAGTACGGTATTTTCCTGGGCGGGTTGTCACACGAATCCGTGGAACAAATGTGTGACGCAAAACTTAATCTAATAAAGCCAAGTAACTTCAATCTTCGGTAAAAGAAACACTAATGCATCTAGGTAAAAGACACGAAACTAATCTAATCTACTAAAGACCGGAGAAAACAAAGTAAGATTGGGTAGATAAACCGATCTAGAGAGATCGGGGTAAGCCTTTTGTTGAAGTTCCAAGCAAAAGAAGAAGTAGCAAATCGAATCTTATAAGAAGCTTCTTTAAATCGTGGTTTCCCGTCCAAATCCGAAAACATCCGCCTTTCGGAACCCCCATTCTGTCACAACGTATCCCTACTCATGCGGGGATCTTAGGGCGAGTCAAAAGACAAGTCGAGATTCTTTTGGAAGATCCGGCGTGTACCTCTAGCCACCGCGGCTACAAGAACACCCTATGTAATCTATCTCGAGAATAGAATTGGAATAAGCAAAGTCGGTCGAAAAACGAAATCTTTGAGGAAACACTTGATCGCTAGGAAAAGATTCAACTTGATAATTCAACTATAACAATGATACATACACAAGATCACCACCGGGATCCTTCCTTGATCTTGCTTCTAGCTCCGGGAACTCCGACGTGGTCTTCCTTGCAAGGTTCCCACGTCGGCTAGGGAAACCCTAGTCAACTAGCTCGACCCTCTCCTCTCCGAGATGGTGTCCCTCTCTTCTCTGCTCCTCGGCGGCCAATGACGAATTGTATGATCCGTGGCTCTCGGTCACGGGGCTATAAATAGCCTGATTGGCGGCTAGGGCAAAGGGGAGCCTCACTGGGCCCACGGACGGGGCCTGGGCCGACCGGCTCGGGCCGGCCGGCCTGGGCCCATCCAGGCCCAGTCCGAGGCCTCCTTTGCTCTACGTCGGTTCCCTTGCTTCCTGGATGTTTCCCTCTTCTGCATGTAGGTCCATGTCGTCAGTTTCTCTCCGAATTGGGCATAACTCCTTGTCTTGCAAGATTCAACACTTTTCTGGTCAGGTCCTCGGAGTTTGTCGTCTTCTCGGATCAAGTACCTGGCTTCTTGGAGTTAAGTTTGCTTCATTGCATGACTTATACGGGGCTTCAAGGTCTTGTCATAAGGTGCTTGATGAACTCATCCCAAAAGTCTTGCTTTCAACGCTAAAACCCTGCATAAACATTAAACTCCAAAACCGACATGCACACGTGAACTTGTTATACCACGGGGGTTAGTACCAATGGATAAGGTATAAAACTCATGCCAACACCGAAGGTAAACTCATGGCTAGGTTGACGGATTTTCACCGTCAACATGCAGCTACCATCGGGAACTTCTACATGGGGATGCAAATGCAAGACTTAATTGGCAATTTGAGTTAATTCATCACAAAACCACTTTTGGCAACCATGGGGGTGCATGGTTGACCACATTCACCTAGATAAAGATACATCCAGCATACTCTTTCTATAAAGGAGCATTGTGTGATGCTTTATTATCTAGACTTTTAACAGTGGCTGTGTACATATATATAAACATACAAATGAATTAATTTAATTTACGTAAAATAAACAGTAGCAACAGCCACAAGAAGTACATGGTTGGCCATATTCACCTTAACCAAAGCATTTAAACATTTGCTCATTTAAAAGTAAACACAAAAAGACTATACAACACTCTCATGATGGTGATTGTGTACATGTATAAAGAAGTTAATTACTTTAAATACAAACAGCAAGGAAAAGTTACTTTTATGCCACAAATTACTTTCCTAACTCATTTATATAACTTATGCACAAAAGAATTTGTTTTTCCTATTTTTCCCTTACTAGTTAATCTAGTTTTCAACCTTGATTCAACCAATTACAGCTCAAAACTTGCCCAACAGTTCCCACTGGTCCTAATGACCAGAAACACTCCTTTGGACAGCAAGCAACTAGTTTGCACCACTGAAATTATATGCACACAATTAAAGGCATTTCTAGCTAGCATTTAAAGGATTAATACATATAAAAATAAATATAACAGAAATAAAGCCAAACTTTCTCCTACACGTGCTTTGGTCCAAAACAAGCCTAAGAAACCAACAAACACACTTATAGCTATTATGGATCTTGATATACACATTTATGAATAAAACAAGCATAAATTAGGAAATAATATTTCTAACAGAGATAAAATCAGGGTAAATTCACCAGAGGTGCATTATATCATAACAAGACAATATCCAGAAGTAGGCTCAAAACTAATTATATTTTAAGCTATAAAAATCATCTAGGCAGATTTGACAATAACACAAGATAAATCATATAAAAAGATTCCTTGAGTAACTTTGTGCAAATTTTGGCACAGGACCTACACATGCTAGTATCCACAACATATCCAAAATCCAGCTAAAGATCATGTATGGATTTGGCCACACAACGGATCTAGGAAAAAGGGTTTTCTATTTTTCATGCAAAAATTAGAGCCCAAAAGTATAAACATCCTTTGAAAAAATTGTAGTTCTAGTCACTAAGAGCACAAAAAATTAGGTTTGCAATTTTTGGATTTTTCTACAATGTTATATTGAATTTACAAGTTGCAGATAAAAACACTCAAAGGGGTAAGAATCATTTTGCGCACAGACCCTTGAAAAAAAATTAAAGATCACAGTTATGCCCTTGGTTCACAGTTACACCCCTGGAGAGAAAAGCTCCCAAGCAATTGGGTCCCTGGCTCTAGCCGGCGGCGGTCCTCACCGGAATCCGGCAAGACCGGCGGCAGAGCGGGTCGGGGAGGTGGGGAATATCGACTAGGGGCTCACTACGGACACATTGGCGGTCGGAGTTGCGGCGGAGGCAGTACTGGCGAGCGAGTTCGACGGCGGCGTCCGGCGATGGCCGCGGGTACTCTTGCTCCGGTGAGCTGGCGCGTCGGCCAAGGCAAGAAGTGGCGTGGGGTGCTCCACAACCCAGTGGGCACCGGTTTGAAACTCCGGTTGGGCGGGAGACCACGCCGGCGTAGGGACTCCGCGGCCCAATGCGGTGGCAGCCGCTGGAGCGCGTGCTCCGGCGAGGAGAGGGGTGGTGCAGACAAACTTGTGTTGGTGTTAGCTCCAGGGTGATCTAAGTAAGAGTTTCACTGCTATGGATAGTCGTGGAAACGGCCGGCACACCATGTTCATCGAGGTGACGACCATGGCGGATGGTGGCGGCTCGGTCACGCGCGAAGAGAGCGGCGACGACCTTTTATACACACGGGTAAGATGGAGAGGCGGTTCGCAAGTCCACTATGATGGCAAGGTCACGGTATGGCGCGGGGTACGACAGCTACGTGGGGCGGGTACCACCGAGATGCCAGTGGCCGGCGGCGGCAAGGTTGGCGCGCTCGGCCACGGGGCGCGCGGCGCGTGGCGCAAGGGGGAGTGGGGGAGGAAGGCGGTGCGGCGCAAGGGGGTGGGTCCACGGCGCGCGGACCGGCGGACCGAGGCCGGCCTCGGCGTGCGGGCCTAGCGGGGTCGCGCCGCGACCGACGCGCGAACGCCGGCGTGGGTGCCGCTCTGGAGCGCCAGGGTCAAAACCGGTTCAGCCTGCCTACTTTGACCGGGATTTTTCTCCAAAAATTTTAACTGTAGTGCATAGAAGTTTGAATAGGAAAGTTGTAGATTTAGCATCCCTCTACGAATTTTACAAAGGGCGTATGGCCTTTTTCTCAACTGATTGTGCACAAATTGCATGCCAAGATGGCAGATTTCTGGGCGCCCATGAACAGTAACTTTAGGCGTTGACCAAGCTTTTTCACGCATTTCCACTCCAAATCTCAAATGCCACTCAATATGAAAGTTGTGTTCCTCGACAAAATACACAACTTTTACATTGGAAGAATTTGAAGTGTTTAGGTGAAATTTGGAGAACGTGGCAAAAGTTCTGGGCGACATTAGAGGGTCAAAGGGTGTTCAAAGGGTGTGACTAGGGTTTTGACCAAACCTTGACCACAGTTGACCAAGGGGTGTCATTAGTGATTGTCGGATGTTTTCGAGGTGATGGCCCAGGTTGACCGCCGTTTGACCAAAGTCAACACAGTTGACCGGCTCATTAGAGTTAATAACCCGGCCGAAAACCTGGGGCGTCACACCTGGGGCGTCACACCTTGCCTTGCACAAGATCTTGGGAGGGAAGCAAACTTGGTTTTCATAAAATCAGCCTCACCCAGATTTTTCATGTTTCGCGTCCCTTCCTTGCTGACATCATATCTCCCATGTCTAGACTCCAAATAATGCAAATTTGGTGTCTAAATTGTGTGAAACAAAATTATATCCAACTTTGGTATTCAATGATTTCCTTGGAAATGAAGATAATCCCAAAAATGACCTCTAGCGATAATCTGATTTCGGATTTCTCTATGCAGCAAGTATTTGTGGGGCCATATCTCCTAGCTCCTTGATCCGAATTGGGCTTTCCATATGTTCAAATCGAAGCTCTCAACAAGGCTCACAACTTTGGTATTTAACATTTTTCTATTAGAGGCCGTTTAAGTCTCGAAATCTGTACCGAAAGATCTTGTTGTTCTGGGCGCGAATATCTCTCTGGTTGAGTTGATCTCATGGGTAAATCTCCAAATTTCAAGGCGACCATGGCTCTGGTCTCATCTTCCACGTGGCTTATCTCGACATTTTGAATTTTTGCTCCTTTGCATATGAGCTTTAGACGTCATTATCTCTGCGATCAAGATAAGGGGTCTTGCCGTATGAACTTCCGGTCTTTTGTCTTGGTCCTCGGGAATATTTCATAATTGCACCTTGGTCCTTGCCACCTTCAGAAGTAAATTTGTACACGATTGAAGCTTCTTGATTCTCTTGCATAAGTTCCTCCGAACTTAGTGCAACTTCTTCATTTAAGTGCATGATTTCCTAAAAAACATTACACTTCCTAATGCACATGCAAATGTGAACTTGTTACATCATTAGTATGCCTAGTGGTGAGTTAGTTCCAAATCAGAGCTCAAACCAAAATGTAACAAGTGATCTAGGTGTACTAAAATCTACTGCCAACACCACCTATAATCGGAGATAAGACATGTAACTAGCCATTTTTGCTTAGCTTTAACTCATTTTTCTATATTGTTTTGTTGTGTCACTAGTACAATTATTCTGATTTTATTAACGTAGGTAGTTACTTTGTTTCATAGTAATCATTTACCTGATTGCCTGATACCTTAGATTTGCCATCCTTAGCTGCGATTTGGATATGTTATTTTAAAGTTATTGTTGTGTTTTTCATTTTCTAACTATCTTTGAAGTAGCAGACCCGCCATACACTTTTATGTTTTACGTTCTAAGAAACTTTATTTCTTTGATAATGTGGGGCAAAGTGATGTTTGTGCTTTTGCTTTTATAGTAGTGTTTAGAATTCTGCTTCTGCACAAGTAGAATGAGTTATGAGTAGGTTTTAAATAACCGGCTATAGCTGCCGCTATAGTCGGATTTAGCCTTTGACAGGGCAAAATGCTAGGATGTGGTCCATTTAGCTCTAAGCATAAAAAACTGCTAATAGCCTGATTTAGCCCACTAATTCAGCTAAATTGGTATCATTTAGCCCGCTAAATCAAGAAAGAACTTGTTTGTTTGTCGGCCCGTCATTCATATTAGACTTATGATGGTTACATTTTCTAAACTTTGGCGTTTGTATAATATTTATGAAAGTATGAAGGTGAAATTCTATATGTATGTTTCACTCTATGATGAATTGATGTACTAAACATTTCAAACTCTGAACTTGTATTGCAAACTCCTAAATGGCTTAGCTAAGGCTTTAGCCAACTCTTTTTCTTAGCCTTTGAAAAGTTAACCGCTAATGGCCTTAGCCTACTATTCTAAACCTTGTGTTGCTAAATTTCATGCACTAGTAATATTTTCCTTTTGGATTTATCTGTTGCATTACATTTGTTGATTTTGGAATAGTTGGGAGACATATTATTTTGAATCCCCAACATTAGCCTTTGTTTCCTAACCTCTTTGTAGTGTTTCTCTTTTCCTTATGTTGTAGATCGTTTTCCAGGTTTGATCTATTTCATTCTTGCTGAATTTCGACCTTTTCCCCATTAGCTGCATTTTTTCAATTCAAATAAAAGTACATACAAAAAACTATTTTTCTTTTCAGAAGTGAGGATTTTCTTCTATCTCCTTTTTTAATTTTCCAAACCTGATGGAAATGTTTATCATGCAAGCAGGAGTTCTATTTTTTCTATATAGAAGTTAAAAGGTATGTGTCAAATCGATAACGTCTTAATCTTTTCAATGGGCCCAAATTTCCACTAGTTATGCATTTAGATGTTTTAGAATGCAAAAATGTGGTGTGAGCTTTTCATTACATAGGTGCTTGCATTGTCATTGTCTAAGGCTAATGAATCATATTTTTCTCGTTCGGACACTCAACACTAAGTCTAATGTTGTACTTTTTTAAGTAGGAAAATGTTCATTTTTGACCATTCAATTCTCGGCTTAGTTTGATTTTGGCAATCGAACTTCAAAATCGGGTATCTTTGACCATCCAACTCTTTGACCATCCAATTACTTTTTTTTGCTCATAGCTCGATTTAGGTGATTCTTGTGGTCACACGTACACAACAATGAGCTTTATCTTTTAAAATGTTCTTTATACTATTTTATCACTATTTGTTATATTATTCTTATGTTGTTGTGTAAAAACAACAATATAAGAAAAGTAACACAAATAATTACAAAATAATATGAACACATTTTAAAAGATAAAGCTCATTGTTATGAGTATGGGCGCGAGGATCACTTAAATCGGAGAGATGAGAAAAAATAGTAATCAGTTTAGTATCTAAGGACTAAACTGTATATAAAATGTTTAAAAATAATCATTGAACCTTCAAATGATTACTATTTTTTCCTCGTATCTCCGATTTAAGTGATTCTTATGGTCATGCATTCTTACGGTCATGCATTCATTATTTTGTAATTGTTTGTTTTACTTTTTTATATTATTGTTTTTGCACAACAACATAAGAATAATATAAAAATGCTGATAAAGTAGTATAAAAACATTCTAAAATATAAATCTCACCATTACGAACATGTGACCACAAGAATTACCTAAATCGGAGCTACGAGCAAAAAGTAATGATCATTTCAAATTCTAATGACTAAATTGTAAATAAAAAAAGTTAAAACCACTCATCAAAACCGCCTGAGACCAAATGTGATTGATTTAAGAGTTGGACAGTCAAATATATCCGGTTTTGAAGTTCGATGACTAAAACCAAACTGAGACATTGGACGGTTAAAATTAAATCTTTTCCTTTAAATATATTGGGCAACTTCCTGAAAGGGAGAGCACTTGGCTGCCTCAGTTTTTTGTCGAACTTGTGTTTTTGTTAAATACCAGGCTAAGCAATCGTGCATAGCTTTTTGGTGCTAAATAGTTCAACTTTTGATTTAACTCTGCTCTTACTTTTCAAATTGATCTTTTTTTTCCACGTAGGTGGACCTTCTTCTTGTCTTCACCTCTCTGCCACAAAGTGATCTGCGATAATTTTCTATTCGAAAGTTTGATGCAGTAGAATTGGTTCGAAGATAGCAAGTCAGTGAACTTTTGGCTTTTTTATCCACACACAAGCCTCCACTATGCATAAATAGTTTTTAGCAAATATTTATGTTGGCCACATTATCTGTTTTCAACATTTTTTCCTGCATATAGTATGCTATATTAATTAGATATTGTGTTCATTATTTTTTGGTAGGCTAAAAACTTGTTCACCCTACCTGTGTGATCATTTGAGGTTTTCTTTAGGCCCATTCAAGTTTTTTCTGAGAAAAAACTCGAGCCAAATAAAATGTCCAAAAGTTGGAAAATGCAAAAAAAAGTGCACCTGGAACTAACGTTCTTGTTTTTAATTCTTATTAACGGGTCTATCCGAATCGGTTTTTGGAAAGTGATTGAGATAAAAGTAATTCTCAATCAGCTTCTCTTTCACGTGCTGCTGGATCGCATCTATGGCAAAAAAAAGTGATTGCTCAAGCATTTGAGAGGAGACACACCCATACAATAATACATTTCAAAGAAAATGAAGAATTATGCACTTCAAAAAGAAAATGAAAAATTAAATAACTCATCTCCAAACAAATGAATAATGGCCGAATCCAAATAATGGAATATAACCCAAATAAAAAACCCTCCTCTTCAACCGCCGCACGGCTCCACCGCCCTTTTCTCTAAAATCAAAAATCGAAAACCCTCTCTTCCTCGCCGCCGCCTCCCAGCCTCGCTCCCCGCCACGACCGCCGCCTCCTCCCACCCCCCACCCCCCGCCGCGACCGCCGCCTCCTCCCACCCTCGCTCCCCGCCACGACCGCCGCCTCCTCCCCGTCCCGCCACAATCGCCTCCTCCTCCTGGCTCCGCTCCCCGCCACGACCGCCGCCTCCTCCCGAGCCCGCTCCCCGCCACGACCGCCGCTGCTCTTGTCCCCCGTTCCCCTCCACGAACGCCGCCACACCTCCCGTTTGTTTCCTGCATAGCCTTCCTACTTATATGGTAGGATTGCCGCAAGAGCGTCGACTTCGGCTCCAACCCACGTGGAGCTCATGCTCTACCACGTCGGCGACCAACGTATCATGGAAATGGGCGTACTCGAAGGCTGGTTTCCGCAGAGCCTGCTGCCGGAGCCAACTCAAGCGGGCATTTCCGCTGATGCCTCTTTGCATGGGGGAACGCTTGGCATTGGTTTCTACTTCGCCCTTTCAGAAGGCGGTGAAATTTTGGATCTGGGCTATTTGTCTCCGTTGCTTCCAATGCAAACTATGGATGAACCCTTGGTGGAAGTTGAGGGGGATGATAGCCCCACAGAAGAGGAAGATGATGGGGTGGAGAAGAGCTCACAGGAGGATGAAGAGGTGGAGGGTGATGATAGCCCAACTGAAGACGAAGAGGAGGCGGAGGAGGAAGAGGATGGGGTGGAGAAGAGCTCAGAAGAGGAGTTGGTGGTTGATGATAGCCCGACTGAAGACGAAGAGGAGGCGGGGGAGGAAGAGGAGGGGATGGATGAGAGTGAGGAAGAAAAGACACAGGAAGATCACAAGAGCTACTTATCAATGCAAGCTCGGATCAACATTGACTCGTCGCATGCCATTCTTGTTCTTTTTGGTGAGTATAAAAACCCTATTCTTAGCTGATGAAGGTTGCTAACAAACTCGTAATTAACTTTTAATCTGTTATAAGTAATCCCTATGTCTTTTTTAGCTGGCTGTCGACATATGTAGATACAAAGTCTAGCTGCTGCCTCTGACAGAAAGTAGTCAATTTTTTTTACTAGTGCGCAGCAGTATAGCAGTATATATATGCATAGGTGATAGGTCAGTTATTTTGCTTAGGCAATAAGAGTAATGCCGCTGTCCTGAAAGGCTTGCAGTAGTCAATTTAACTTTGTACAGCTGTGACACAACTGATAGATATAGCAGATCAGTTTGCAAACCGAGTAAGGTATATATATATATAATATGTGTATGTATGTAATATGAATGTGAAGCCATTAGATTCAGAAATCAGAACCTGGGTTCGAAACCCCAGTCCTAGCTATTCACCTGTGCCCATTTTATAGCTGATGCACTTCTAACATAATCTATGTTTTTAGATGAGGGTTTCTGGAAGTTAACTAAGGGCTATTCCATAAAGTGTCTGCGAAGTGGCGAGGAGCAACAAATGCTTGAACTTATTAACAAGGGGAAGAATCAACAGGTTTTTTTTCTTTCTAAATCACTCTTATCATTTAAGTGGTGGTGATGTGAAGGGGTTTGATTGGTGGCTGACGTGTGTTGTAGGGTGCTGTTGTGGGAGTTAGTAGGTAATTGGGTAGTAGGCCTAGGTTGTATCATTCTTCTCTGCGCAGCATTGTCAAGGATAATCTTGTCAAGACAGGCATACAAACCGATCTTAATCTGATATTAAAATCAGCTATAATGAATGGCTGGATTCAAATAATAGGCAGCAGCATGTAAAAAAAGGTCTAGAAAGCTGTGATTCCCATCTATCATCAATGGTTTTCAATATAGGCATCTAGTATTTCACATTGTTGAAATTTTCTTTGATTCTTTTTTGCAAGGTCCATCTGCTCATAGTAAATCTATGTCATAGCGGACTTTTCATCAGAATCAAACTAAGAGCATCTCTTAGACATTAGCAAAAACGATAAATCAAATTTAGTGATTTAGCTATTCTCTAAAATGAATCTCACTTAAAAGAACTAGACTACTGTTGGGGGATTCGGAATCAAGCCTTTCGTATACCAAAAATAAAAGAATGTCTTTAGCTGCCCAAGTCTCTATGCGAAAGGCCCAGCAGCGAAACCCCAGGAGCCATTAATTCCTTTTCCAACTTTCAGAATTCGTCTTTCGACCAGTACCCTTCGTCGCCAGCGGAGTTGCAAAATAAGCTCAGAACAATCCAAGGCGTTGGGGTCTTGGCCAGGCTAATTGATTTTTTCCACGACGAAACCCCAGGAGCGAATCTTATTCGCCCAAGCAATCTTGACCTGGAATTCGCTCGGGGGGTTTCGTCGTCCCTAACCCCTAAGGACTTCAAGTTTGAATGTGGATTCCTTGTTTCAGGTGACGAAAGGTGCCAGGCGAAAGGGGAATCTCCAAAAGAATGAAAGTTTCCTCCCGACAAGCGCACGTGATGAGAGCAAGAAAGTCGTCGCGATTTGCGGCGTGACATCATGAAGCGCCGATTACGTGGAGACCCGATTGGAGACTTCCCGGAAATAGACTAGCACATTCTGTTTTGATCTGTTTTACACAAGGGTGTTATCGGAATGTAAAAAGTCTGTTCGCCTCCCTATAAAAGGAGACGGACGGCACTTGTAAAGGGGATCGACTTTTGAGAAATCAACTGTTGAGTAAAGAGCTTTTGGCTGTCCTTTGTTTTGTGTTTTGGGTTTTGGTTCTTGAGCTTTAGTTTTCCCTCATTGTTTGTGTGTGGTAGCTTCGGCTGTCCCCACAACAATTGGAGCCCACCATTTGTGTTTGGCTCGAGTATCAAACCCAGAATGTCTACAAGGAAGAAGAGAACTACTGCCAACTCTACCAAAGAGGCGTCGTCATCCATGGACAAAGAGCCGAACCTCTCTACTCTGCTCACTCAGGGAGAAGCGCTCTCAGAACCTAATCCAGCGCACGAGGCGGAGCTGGCCAAACTGCGCAAAGAGGCTGAAGAATTGGCCAGAACCAAGAAGAGGCTCCTGGCAATACAGCACGAAGCTGAGATCCAAAAACAAAAAGCCGAAATCGCTAGCTTAAAGGAAGAACTGCGCGCTCTAAAAGCAAAGCAATCCTTAAGCTTCAACCAATCCTCACATGAATACACTGTTCCCAGCCAGCCTAACTTCAACGAGCGCACCGAGTTTTTCACCCAGCCTCCTCCGCACACCACCTTCAGTCGCAACCCTTTCGTGAGCCCTTTTGAGTCAGGCCCTTCGCACCAGGATGTTCATATCATTCGCACGAGACCTTGGGACCCCAAATCCCCCCTTGTCTCAGGAGATACAGATCACTCCATGGCCACAAACGTATAGGCCAGTCCCCTTACCCAGATTCTCGGGCCAATCTGACCCAAGGCAATTCCTGATGAGCTACGAAGCCGCCATCCTTTCGGCCGGCGGTGACGACTCTGTACTGGTGAAATCTTTCATCATCGCTGCTGACGACGCGGCAGCACAATGGTATTCTCTGCTAAGCCCAGGCGTAATTCACGGATGGGATGATCTAAAGCAGCGGATCCTCTCAAACTTCCAAGGCTTCCAACGTCCAGAACTCACAGAGAGTGACCTCTTCTCGTGTAAGCAGAAGGACAAGGAGCCTCTCCAAAACTATTTCAGGAGATTCCTGCATCTCAGAGCCCAAGCACCAGATGTCTTGGACGCCGTTGCCATTAACGCTGCAATTGTGGGTTTGAGAGCCGGCCAATTTCGCTCGCATCTCAGGCGCGAAAGGCCCAAAACCATCCAACGCCTATACGAAGAATTCGAGAAGTATTGTCGCTCAGACAATGACTTCAGGATGTGCATGGAAGAGCAATCCCAGCAAAAAAAAGTATGCGAAAGCTAATCAACCCAGCGAGAGGGAATGGCCCAATCCCAGAAATGCCTCACACGCTAATCCTCGGGGTGTTTTCGGTCTGGACGGCGAAAACACCCAAGAAAACCCTAATCCGCAGGCTGACTCGCTGAGCCTGGTCCCTAGCCCGCCTAGTCCCCCTCATTCCAATCAGGGGGAGGCCGCAGGGGCGGAAGAGGCGGAGGCAGGGGTAGGGGTCGAGGCAGAGGCCAAGGCCACAACGAGAAAAGAAAATGGTACTGCATTTTCCACAAGGAAAACGGTGACCATAGCTCAAATTACTGCCCAGACAAGAAAAGATTCGAGGCTATCCTCGAAGAGGAGAGGAAGGAAAAGGAGAGAGAGAGTGACGTAAACCACTCTGCTCCGGCCTGGCAAAACCCTAGCTTTGGTAGAAACTCTTTCGCAAACCCTTTCCAGCCACCCCAATTCCAGCCACCCCAATTCCAGCCACCACATTCCAGTTATCCCCAGCCTCCGCCCTGGAAATCGCAAACTTTCCAAGCTCAAAACATTGAGCGCAGGCCCGTTGAGCAACATCCCATTCCCCCTCCACCTCCTCCCTACAAAGGTCCCTCAGCTCCGCCACTGCCAGCTAAGCTCGAGGGCCAGAGCGATCCCTTGCCATCCGTTAGAACCATAATGCCTATCTCAGGGGGCTCCACGTTGGAGTTCGAAACCAAGAAAGAACGGAAGCACTACTTTCGCAAGGTGCGAAACATCTGTGTCGAGGGGAGGGTTGAGAAAACAAGATGGTCACATATCCCAATCACCTTCTCAGAAGAGGACGTGAGATTGCAAGGTTTCCCTCACAACGACGCTCTAGTGATAGAAGCAAACATAGCAAGTTGGACTTTGGGGAAACTCTTGGTGGACAATGGCTCTTCAGCTGACATTATCTTTGTCGATGCCTTCGACAAGATGGGGCTCAACAGAGATCTGCTACAACCACCAGACACACCTCTGTATGGCTTCCGAGGGCATGTCATTCATGCATTGGGCAAGGTGGTCCTCCCTGTATCTTTCGGCACAGTCCAAAACGCCAGAACCAAGTATCTATCCTTCGACGTTGTGGAGATGTACTATCCCTACAATGGCATCTTGGGCAGAGGGTTCCTCGACAAGTTTGAGGCAGTTATTCACCAGGCGTATCTGTGCATCAAAATCCCGGCGACGCTAGGGGTCATCACAATCTGGGGTCATCAAAACGATGGCCGCAACCTAGAAAGAGGCCGCACCCCAGGTCAGCGAAACGTGCATGCCCTCGACGAAGCAGTCGAGTGCGATGAGGTGGAAAAGCAGCCGAAGGCAGACAGAGAAAAAATCAACATCCAGCCAGACTGTGAAACCAAACTAGTCCTATTAGATGCGATGGTCCTTGATCAGACCGTCGTCATCGGCTCCGACCTCTCGGCTGATGAGGAAGCAAGCTTAGTCCAATTCCTCCAGAACAAAGATGTGTTCGCTTGGTCCGCCAAGGATCTCACAGGCGTCGATCGAAGCTTCATCGAGCATAAGTTGAACATTGACCCTTCGGTCAAGCCGCGAAAGTAGAAGTTGAGAAAGATGTCCGATGACAAGGTGGTAGCTGTCAAGTCAGAAGTTCAAAGGCTGCTTGACGCCACTGTCATCCGCGAAGTCATGTACCCCAAATGGCTGGCCAACACGGTGCCGGTCAAGAAAAAGAACGGCAAGAGGCGAATGTGCATAGATTTCACCGATCTCAACAAGGCCACACCAAAAGACAACTATCCATTGCCACGAATGGACCAGGTGGTGGACTCTACGGCTAACGCTGCGATCATGTCTCTGTTGGACTGCTTCTTTGGGTATCACCAGTGCTGGATGGCGAAGGAGGATGAGGAAAAAACCAGCTTCATTACACCCTTCGGAACCTTCTGCTTCGTCTGCATGCCAGAAGGATTGAAAAACGCCGGCTCAACATTCACCAGAATGAATGGGACCGTGTTCAAGCCGCAGATCGGCAAGAACATCCAGGCCTATGTCGACGACCTCATCGTCAAGAGCTCCAGTTGGGCCAATCATGTGAGTGATTTGGCCGAAACCTTCACCAACATGCGGCGGGCCGGTCTGAAACTAAACCCAGAGAAGTGCGTCTTCGGGGTCACTAAAGGAAAAGTTCTGGGATGCCTCATCTCCGCCAAGAGAATCGAAGCCAACCCCGACAAGATAAGAGCAATCAGAGAAATGGAGGAGCCCAAGACGAAGAAGGACATTCAGAAACTGAACGGTCGGGTGGCAGCCTTGAACAGGTTCATTTCAAGATCCGCTGAACGAAGCCTCCCATTCTTCAAGGCACTGAAGGGCAAGGGCGTGATCGAGTGGGGCCCTGAGCAAAGCAAGGCTTTCGCCGAGTTCAAGGATTATATCGAGAAAATGGCAATACTATCCCCACCCTCGCCTTCGGAGCCTCAAGGATTATATCGAGAAAATGGCAATACTATCCCCACCCTCGCCTTCGGAGCCACTCCTCCTTTACGTAGCCGCCTCAAAAGTTGCGGTCAGCGCTGCTTTGGTCCGATAGGTAGAAACTGAAAAAGGCAAGCTTCAATGCCCAGTATACTTCGTCTCCGAAGCCCTGTCGGGCTCAAAGCTGCTCTACTCAGAGCTGAAGAAAATTGCCTATGCAGTGATCATGGCCACGCGAAAACTCAGGCATTATTTCGAGGCACATAAAGTTACTGTGCTCACAGACCAACCCCTAAATGATGTATTCATCAACAAGGAGGCTTCGTCTAGAATCGCCAAGTGGGCAACTGAGTTATCTGAGTACATAATAGGTTTTGGCAAGAGGTCGGCAATCAAGTCCCAAAGTCTTGATTGGCGGACTTCATCGTAGATTGGACCTCACCAAGTAATGTTGCCGCTGACGAAGAGCTGGTGCCAGTCATGGAGATCAGATGCGACGGAGCCTGGGGGCGCAAAGGTGCCGGCATCGCAGCCGTCATCACCTCTCCGACGGGTATCAAACAAAGATACGTCTCAAGGCTAGATAACAAGGACCCATCGGACAGGTGCACCAACAATACCATAGAGTACGAAGCTTTACTGCTGGGCCTTCACAAAGTGAGAGCATTGGGGGCCAGCAACTTCTTAGTCAAGTGCGACGCCAAGGTCATCAAAGACCATGTGGAGAAGGAAAGCGAGGCCAGGGAGCCGGAACTAATCAAGTACCTAGCGGAGGTGCGCAAAATGGAAAGGCACTTCCGGGGATTCACTGTCGAGCATTTGCCTAGAAAGAACAACGGCGAAGCCGACGAGCTCGTAAAGAAATCTGCAAGGGGGAGGCGATGCCTCCAGACGTATTTTTTGAAATCCTGACTGCCCCGTCCACAAGACCAGACAAGCAGCCGCTCAGCACAGTCAACGCAATTGCTAGTTTGGACTGGAGAGCTCCCATAATCGCCTTCCTCCGCGGGCACTACGAGCCGTCAAAAGCCACGAACTCAAAAGAATGCAGGCGCGGGCCAAAGGTTACATCCTCAAGGACGACGTCCTGTTCAAGCTGGGAGTATGTGCACCATTGCTCAAATGCATCTCTCAGGATCAAGGCATTGAACTCATGAGGGAAATCCATGGAGGAATGTGCGGTTCGCACATAGCAGCGAGAGCTCTGGCGGGAAAAGCTTTCAGGCAGGGTTTCTACTGGCCAATGTCCATAAAGGATGCGGAGCACATCGTCAAAACTTGTAAAGCCTGCCAGTTCGCGGCAAAGCATCAGCAAAGGCCCGACGCGCATCGCAGCTTATCACACCTACCTGGCCGCTGCAACGCTGGGGAATGGACATTGTTGGGCCGCTTCCCACCGCCCAAGGCAACTTCAAGTTCGCAGTGGTCGCAGTTGAATACTTCACCAAGTGGATTGAGGCGAGACCCCTCGCTACCATCACCTCAACCACCATCAGAAAGTTTTTCTGGCAGCAAATCATATGTAGATTCGGAGTGCCCAAAGAGCTCACCGTTGATAATGGGAAGCAATTCGACTGCCAGGATTTCAGGGAGTACTGCCGATCAATTGGAACGAAGCTTTGATTCGCGTCTGTGTACCACCCTCAGTCCAACGGCGCGGTAGAAAGAGCCAACGGGCAGATTTTCTTAGCCATAAAGAAATGCCTTTTCGAGCAAAAGAAAGGAAAATGGGCGGATGAGCTTTCGAGAGTCATTTGGTCGCATAACACCACCGAATCGAGAACCACTAAATTCACCCCATTCAGGCTGTTGTATGGGGCCGAAGCAATGTGCCCTGAAGAACTTACCAACGAAAGCGCCAGAGTTTTGGCCGGAAGCTCTCGCGAGAGCGAAGAAGCCGACAAAGACCTTGTGGAAATTGGCAGGCTCGACGCAGTCCAAAACCTGTTGAAGTATCAAGAAGAAACCAGAAGGTGGAGGAATAAGAAGGTATCCCTCAAAGACATCAAGGTGGGAGATTTTGTCCTAAAAAGAAAGAAGAATGCCGATACCGTAGGCAAGTTCCAGTTCGCATGGGAAGGGCCTTACGTGGTCTCCAGCTTTGTTCGAGATGGGGCCTTTCGTCTCAAAGATGAGGCAGGCGAGGAGTTGCCACATTCGTGGAATGTGGACAACTTGTGTAAGTTTTTCCCGTAGTTCGTTTCAGTAGGAGCCCTTCGCACGGAACTATAAGTGCGGAGGACTCACCTTAGCTTTACATTTTCTAGTCTTTACTTTCGCGCATTTTAAATTTAGTAACAAGGCGGGTACTCTTTTCCTCACATAGGGAGGACTCCACTCTGGAGCGTGAGGTTTTTAACGAGGCAGTCTTGATGTAAAATTTATTTCCAAGTGAATGGAATACTTCCTCCCTAAAGTTTTGTCATGTTTCTTTCACATAATTTAAAGTGCTATCCTAAGATAGCCTATCCCAAAAGAGGATGAATTGAAGTGCTATTTTAGAATAGCCCTCTCCGAAAGCGAGAGCATTAAAGTGCTACCCATGGGTAGCCCACCCACAAGTGGTGCAATCGAAACGATTCACAAGAATCAATCCTTTAAAGAGTTGTTTTCCTCGCAGCCCGTCCATGAAGGACGTACAAAAGCGATTCAACCTCGAATCGAAAAACTCCCAAACGGGGACACCACAGTCACTAAATTTGGCAGAGACGTCGTCGCAAGCAACGCTTAACGCATCATAAGTGAATCTATTCAAAGCCGGAAATGAGTGTGCGTCGTCAAAAAACAGCTTAAAAGCTGTAAAATTTGACTAGTGTAGACAGCCTCTAGTCCTGCAACGCGTTCCACGCCCGGGCGTCGCATCGCAGGCTAGCTTCGTTTCTAACGAAAGACTGCAAGGGAAAAACGAACGAATTCAGCACGCAGCGTCGCTCAAGGTCTAATAGGTCAACAAAATCGAAACCATACTAATTCGACAGTCTTAAGCAAAATGAATAAACTGAAGTTCTCCCCGCTTCCGAAGGGGCGGAAGATGTTTTCTTCCGAAAACAACAAGTCGAAAATGGCGAAAATTTCAGTTCGAAACATTCAAAAGTCTTAGTGCGGTAAAGAATTTTGGGCGACACATTCAGCGCCATGTTCTCGCATCCAGTTTGTCAAACATGACACACACAAATTTACATTACAATTGTCAAAAGTTTTAGTGGCCAACATGCCAATTCAGTTTCAGCCTAGCACTACTCGGCTGGATTAGAAGCAGAGTCCCGAGGCAATCATTCGTGACGAAGGGGAGCCAGAGCTTCGCCAGTGATGGGGTCCACCAAGCCACCTTCGTCCCTAGGTCCTTCACGAGCAGGGGCTCCAGGGATTCCTTGATCAACGGCGTCGTCGCTTGCTTTCAGCGGCCAATCTCTAAGGGGTCCATAAGGCCCTAGAGTTGCGTCGGGACCATGCGTCGCGCGATGCTCGCGAAGCTCCAAAGCCTGTTTCGCCTGCCCAAAATAGAACTATGAGAAGGAAGAAAGCATTAAGCATCAACGCAAATTATCGCTCAACAAAAATAATCGATCTCAAAGTAAACCGAAGGGGCTCACCTTCGCCAACCAGTCCACGGCTTTCTTCCGAGCGTGTACCCATCCACTCTTAGCCCAAAAGTTGCGAAGAATGATCTTGTTAATTAGCTCTACCGTTTTTCTTGGGGCTGGCACCTCATCAAGGGAAGGGAATGCGAAGCCTCGACTACCGAAAGCCTTGAAATGGTCGCAACCCTGTCGCTCGAGAAGATGAAGCAACATTTCCGAACAAGTTGCTGCCCCATAATCCCCAATTTTACTCATGGTGTCGGGCAGGAGTTTCAGCTCACTATACAACCACTCCACGAAGCTTGAAATATTGTCAGTAATTTTGAAGCCCTGGGCTTCGGCTCCAAAACTTTTCAAAGCTCGACGATACTCTGTCGCCAGATATGCTCCCCATTGATGGCAATATGCTTCGTTCTTTTCCAGAGTATCCTCGAGCTCGCCCTTTACTTTCTTCAATTCAGCAATAAGGTTGGCATTAGCCTCCAAAAGAATGTTCTGCGCGTCATACTGCGTAACCATGCCTTTCAATTCTTTACGGCATTCCTCATAGCATTTCAAACTCAACTCTTCTTCAAAGCATTCAGGGCTTCCTGTTGCTTGGCGTGCTGGTACGCGTGCAGACGAGACTCTCATTTCAACTTCTCATTTTCCTCTTTCAGACGTCGGTTCTCGTCTTCTAGAAACTTTTGCTTGTCAAGTGAGGTCCTGGCCTCCGCAGCCGCCCTCTCGAAGCCTTTCTGGCAAGCGACAATGCACCTCGAAAGATAAGCGCGCACAATTTTCATCAAATCATCAGCGCTTAAGTCTTCCAAGGTGTGTTCAAAATCTGCAAGAAGTCAACAATCACGTTATTCGCCCATATCCCTTCGCGCAGTCAACATGATGAAGGCACCAAGTCGAAACACCAAAACGAAGCGGTAAGCTCAGTTTCATACCAGGCTCTCCCAGCACAGATGCGAGACTTGTCTGTGAGACGGAGGGGTCTGCTTCAACTTGAGGAGTTTACTTCTCCCGATCCTTAACGCTCAAGGTGACCAGAGTCTTGGCCGCTAAAATTAGCACGAAAACAAAAGGCATAAGCAAATGGAATGCACGGTCTATAGGAAAGACACGAAAAGCCACCTCTGAGTAAAAACATCATATCGGCGTCTTCAAGCTGAAGGACATTGGGTGTCGTCGCCGGCTCCGGTGCGACGCTATCAGCAGCTTTTGCAGCTGCCGAGTCAAGATCATCTGACACCAGAGGCGGCGAACGAGACGCGTGTGCCGCGGATTCTCCAGCTTCCGGAGCATCCAGGTCAATTGGATCCTGGGCCTTCTCACCCGAACCTTCGCCCAGATTCACAGCAACAATCACCGAATCGCTTTGCGGCTGCGGAAGGGAAGCATCCAAACTCTTCGCCACTAGAGCAGCATCATCGTCAATATAGCAAAGATCTTCAGATTCATCTACGACATCCACAAGGCCGGCCACACACTCCTTCGGGGCTGCGTCGGCCATGGCAATTTCTTTCTGAATCAACTCCGACACGCGCTTACCCCTGGCCTCACGCGCCTCTAACTCCTCAGCATCAGCTAGGCCCGCCGGCGACGGCTCTTCCGTCAATTTCTGCGCCGGCCCCTTCGGAGGATAGTTAGTGCAGGGCTGGATCTGAGGCGTCGGCATGATATCAACGTCTTCATCAGTCTCCACGACTGGATCAGTCCGCGCCCTTTTTCCGGAGGTCTCGTCCTCGTCGGGCCCCTTCTCCTTGATCGTAACCCGCTTCGCCTTCTCTGTTACTTCCAGAGGCCTCTTCTTCAAAGCCGGCCTGTTATCTGCATCACCAGCGAGGGCGGGGTCATGGATTTTCTTCTTTTCTCTCTCGGCCGCGGCCACCTTCGCCGCCTCAGCCTTACGGCGAGCCAAGGTCTCATTAACTTTCAACAGCTTCGTAGATCTTTCTGCAAGCGGAGGCAGGGTAGCTTTAGCAGCATCCGCTTTTCGCTTGGCCAAGATGTCTTGGGCTTTGTGCTCTTCATAGTAGGTTCTGTTGTAACAACAATCTTACTTAACATACTCTTCTGAGAAGTTTCCACAGCCTCAGATCCAGTGTTACCCGGTGGTTGCATTTTCTTGCTAGCCGTTGGGGGCACCGGGCGAGGCGAATAGGTGACACCCATCTCGTCAAAAACTCGGTTAACCCGGCCTTGGTGCTTCAAAATCCTTTGAGCACACTCCCACTCCTTGTGGGTGAAATTCCCGATCATCTGTTCCTCTCAACTTCAGCGATGATCTCTTCGTCGGTTTTATCATCAGGTCGCTTGACATTAAATATGGGGCTTTGCACATCTTGGTCTAGCCGGGCAGCCATTGCACCTTAAACTCCCATGACCCCCATCGGGGCTGGCACGGCCAGATATCGGCGGCCACAAACTCCTCGAGAGCGTCTCGCGTAGTGATCACATGAGTTGCCTGATAAAACGCACTTGTGCTGGCTGATGAGCGGCTAGCCTTCGTCAGCTCCGGCGACAGCTCGACCTCCAAATCGACCATACGACTCGCCAAGTCATACGTTGTCACTTCTTCCTATTTCGAGTTTCGTCCCACCACTGCGATAGGGGCATAAAACCAGTAGGAGGTCCACCGGTTAGCCCACTTGTTTTTGTATACTGGGGCTAATTCCACTGGAGCTTGATTCTTGCTTGGACGACGGGTCTGAAAGGTACAACAGCCATATTGAGCCTCTTTTTCTTCGTCATCGACACATAAGCTTCCTCGCCCAGTGAATCTCAAAGTGGCGAACGAAGGTCTCAACATCATTGTCTCCAGCAAAGGTCCGGCATGCCCACAGAAATTTCAATACTTGCGGAATAGAATTGGGCGTCAGCTGATGGATCTGAACGCTGTAAACCGCCAAGATGTCCGCAAACCTCTTGGACACCGGCAGCCGAAGCCCCGTGGTAAAGAAATCCCGAAAGACCACGCTCTCATTTTTCTGGGGTTTCGGCGTGGTTTCCTTCCCAGGTAATCGGCGGATGTCCGCAGCTCGCAGCCCCCCAACCGCAGCACATCCAGATCCGCCTGAGTCATCAAAGATCGACCAATGTAACAGGTCCAGGCTTTCGCCCTAGCCAGATTCTCCTCGGACCCTTCCGCAGCAACTTCCATAGCTGCATCAGCTTCTCCTATCTCGCCCTCCTCCACGTCGATAACCGCACATTTTCCAGCATCTGTGTCGCTCAGCATTGTACATAACTCCCACCACCCGAACTGCTATTTTCATCGCTACTAGAGGTAGACGAAGTACTACCACTCTCGCGAGAGCTAGCAGACCAATCCAAACCAGAAATCTTACCAGACTCCGAGCTAGACGATGAGGTGGAAGATGTTGCGATGGCCTCCGTAGCTTCCGGCGCCGCTTGCTTCCCGCGATTCGACGATAACCCTTCGTCCTCCATGACTATATTAGGGTGCCTGACGCAAGCTGCTTAATTCTATTAGAAAGGCGAACTCAAGCGCGTAACACCGGAAACTGAAAAACAAAAATATGTATTCAAGCCAAAAGGAAAACTAACCTCTCGAATCGACTGGGGCTTCCACTGAAGCGATTCGCAAGAGGCAAAGGCAGAAGCAACAGGCGGAAAAAATCACAAGAGAGAAGCGAGGATGGAAATGGCAGGGGGCGTGCAGCGGTGTCGGCCCCCGTCTATTTATAGGCGGTAAACCACAACGGTCAAAAATTTTGAACCCAACGGTAAAAAGCAACGCCTCGAGGGCATTTGAGGTATTTCCAGCGAGGTCCCCGGGAACCGCCGCCTGGGAAGACGTTTTCTTCCGCCTCGATTCTCGATCCCCGGGTTTCGCTGCTGGGCCTTTCGCATAGAGACTTGGGCAGCTAAAGACATTCTTTTATTTTTGGTATACGAAAGGCTTGATTCCGAATCCCCCAACAGAACCCTAGGAGCCATTAATTCCTTTTCCAACTTTCAGAATTCGTCTTTCGACCAGTACCCTTCGTCGCCAGCGGAGTTGCAAAATAAGCTCAGAACAATCCAAGGCGTTGGGGTCTTGGCCAGGCTAATTGATTTTTTCCACGACGAAACCCCAGGAGCGAATCTTATTCGCCCAAGCAATCTTGACCTGGAATTCGCTCGGGGGGTTTCGTCGTCCCTAACCCCTAACGACTTCAAGTTTGAATGTGGATTCCTTGTTTCAGGTGACGAAAGGTGCCAGGCGAAAGGGGAATCTCCAAAAGAATGAAAGTTTCCTCCCGACAGGCGCACGTGATGAGAGCAAGAAAGGCGCCGCGATTTGCGGCGTGACATCATGAAGCGCCGATTACGTGGAGACCCGATTGGAGACTTCCCGGAAATAGCCTAGCACATTCTGTTTTGATCCGTTTTACACAAGGGTGTTATCGAAATGTAAAAAGTCCGTTCGCCTCCCTATAAAAGGAGACGGACGGCACTTGTAAAGGGGATCGACTTTTGAGAAATCAACTGTTGAGTAAAGAGCTTTTGTCTGTCCTTTGTTTTGTGTTTTGGGTTTTGGTTCTTGAGCTTTAGTTTTCCCTCATTGTTTGTGTGCGGTAGCTTCGGCTGTCCCCACAACAACTACTCCAACAGACTATCTAAATTGAGACGTATGAGGTAAACTATTCAAAAGTAGAAAGCTAATGAGGTGAGATGCTGAGCTAGTAAATTTAGAGGGCCATTTACAGCGTGCGTGGGAGATGTTTTTGCTTTAATAATAGCCAAATTTATATTTAGAAAATGATTTGGCTAATCTCTTGGAGATGCCCGTGTAGAGAAGATTAGACCAAAACCCACTACTTCCAGCACAGTTTGTGCTACTGCCTCACCCTCTTTGGTCTTCGCAAATCTGTATAAATAGAATAAATAACAAAGAACCCCCCCCCCCCCCCCATATTATCTGCTGCCAGCGCTGGCCCAACAGTTTCTCTGATTACACTCTCAGTTACTACATTCAGCTTGGTCTCTTTCAAGCACACTGCTGTTGCTTGATGATCTTGCACCATTTCTCTAACAACTTGCCATCTAGCCATTGCATTTACCCCACCAGCATTCCAGTTTAGAACAATGCAGTTGTTTTCATTCATCGTTAAACATGATGACAACATTTTGGGGGTCCTGTAGGTCTATTCGACGAGGACCAGATGAACTCAACAACAGGTTTGGCTAATTGACTTGACTGTAGAATTAACAACAAATACATTAATCTGGCCAATTATAGACCTCACTACTCTGATTTGGTGGACACATGGGAACTGTTGCACTCAACACTTGCACAGCGGCCATAGGCCGTTGTTCATGATCCGGCATTGGCCTCCAGAAGCTCAGGAATGGCTGTGATAACATTCAGTGGCAGTGGGTTCCGGAATAAGTAGATGCATGCTGGACCTGCTCTTCATTAGTATTTGTCCTCTTGTCCATGTACTCTGTCATCTGACATTATTGTACATCTAGTTTTTTTCTGGTCATCTTTGAATTCATCAATACACTTTAATTTAGATTCCACCTCTGCCTGAAGATATTTAACTCCCACATCATGTAAAATGGAAGCTTCAGGCCCAGACAATACTTCCCAGTCAAATTAACCATAGCGCCGTCGTACAAAAAACGACAGATTGCACACAGACCTCTTCTCTTAGCCTCTCCTTTGTAGTACCAATTCATGGTTCCCCGGTTCTTATGCTTTGTTACCCATATTTTTCCCTGGTCAGTTTCAGGTTGAGCTTGTGCTAATATCTTTCGTTACTTTTCATCATTTTGTTGAGCCCGCTCTCCAAGTTCAGAAATTTTTTCTTGCACATCAATTGGAACATTGGAGCAGAGTTCTGCATTTCTACCAGTACCAGCTAGATGATGCTTATGACTAGTTATTCCACCTGACCTTACTTTATATCACAGTACTCACACTGGACTGTTTTTAACTCAATTTCTAAGATAATGGCGCGTATTTGTGTTATTGCCTTGGTGATTTATTTTGGAAATATAAGGAAGTGCTTTCTAAGATATCCACTAATATACAGAGTGTACAGAAAGAACAATGTGTATAAGCTATGCAGAAGTACATAATCATCAATTCTGTCTGTGTTATATATTTTGATCCAAACAGTTGGAAGTTGAATGCATTATAATTTTGTATACAGTTATACACCTGTCTGCCGTTTTCTTTAATGAACTTTCCATTTTGGAGTTTACTATTCACACAAGGGGTAGTACTAGTTAGCAGACTATCATGTCCTAATGAGAACTTTTCTAGTATAAAGCAGATAATCATTCCAGGCACATCATTATGTACTTTTGAGTGTTTTGGGTGTGTTGTATTCTTAACTTTATTTTCTAATGCAATGATATGTGGCTCTTATGTGTATTCGAGAAAAAAGTTAACAACTAATTTTATTGCAGGTAACATCAAATTGGTTGAAAGGCTGCACATCCAATTTGGACTTTGAAAGACCTCTGGTATTAAATACATTCATAATTATTTCTCTGATACATGAAATGAAATAGTTTTCTACATGATATTAAATAGTTGACATTGGTCTTGTCATAGTTTCACTCAAATGATCTTGAGGACACAATAAAGAAAGAGATGAGCCTTATGATAAACCACTTCACACTCACTAAAAAAATCGGTAAGATTTTATCATATCTATATATAGATAGATTGCTCAATTAAAATAATTTGCAATCACTCTAGTGTTTAACTAATGAACTTGTTATAGGCAAGGGTGCGACTAGCGAAGTGTACCAATGCTTCCTTAAGAAGCTTCCCATGCTTCAATATGCAGTCAAAATTATAAAGGCGAAAAGCACATATGACCTCGATGCATATGAACAAAGGGAACCGAGGTATCTAGTTTTATCTTTCTTCTCCTAATTTAATTTTTTCAAGCATAACATTTTCAATGTTTTTTATTTAGGGAAATCAAAATCATGTCTTGCTTTGATGATTCGAGTGCCCTTAAATTCTATCAGGTATATGAAATTGTTTCTGAATTTTTATTTAGTTGTGCTTAATTTTAATTGTTTTTCTATTTTCACCCATATCTCTAATTTCTGCCTTTTTCCCCTTGTTTGTGTTTATCTTGTGCTTGTTTCCCTTTGGGGTTTCGTCTCTAGTCTACCCCAACTTGCTTGGGACAAAAGGCTTTTGTTGTTGTTGTTGTATTTAAGTTTTTGTTGTGATAATTTGTTTTAGGCATGGCATGGTACCAAAGGTTATTTGGATGTAGAGGCTTTTGATAAAGAGGAAAGCTCAGATGAGGATTCAGCTGATGAAGATGATGACTCAGAATTTGATGTGTGTATACTTATGGAGATTGCTTCCAGGTGTACATCTATACCTTCTCATCATGTCATTTTATTAGGTTCTGTAGTCTCTGTGCTATAGATGTTGGTCCCTAGCCAGGGGCGGAGGGAGGGGGGACTGAGGGGGGCTTGGCACCCCCAACAAGCTGCTAGTCTCACACTAGATACTTAATATTCATTAGTCCATGCCTGCTAATCTCCCATTATTTACTTATTAGTATTCATTAGTTCATGTATTAAAGCTGTCTTTTCAAATTAGAGTTCAAAAAGTGCTTGCAATCTGCTTAGAAATTAAGTGTTTTTTGCAAATCAGTTAACTAAAATGCTAAATGTGGCTATGATTACAAGATCGGTAAATGGTAAATCTATGGCTCGCCCCCCCTATGGTTGATTTCTGGCTCCGCCCCTGTCCCTAGCTGTCCTGCACAGGTGAATATAGCTCACCAGGACACACTCACTATGGCTAGAGGAAGAAGAGCACACACACAAGAAAAGTGTTGCTGCAGCTGCACGTTGGTGCTGCTGCTGTGCTCTTGAGAACAGCCTACACACACACAACAGGAGCACCAGCGTTGTGTGTGTGTGTGTGAACTGAAACCAGTGGAGGTGTGCTGCTGACATGCACTCTAACTCTACTGTCCTAGTAGCAGGATAAGCCTCCTAGTAGCAGTATAAGCCTGCCATATTTACTAGCTAAGGGACACAATGGCCTAATAAAATTCTGTGTCCTAACTAGAGTCTAGTGTTCCCCTGCAGCTTGACTGCTGTTCAACTTTCAAAGTTGGACTGCAGTTCCACGTTGTCAGACAAGCTGCAGCCTTGACTGAGGCTTTGTCTGCAGTTGCAGAAGCAGCAAATTATTCAACAGTAGATGTTTTTTTGGAAAGCTAGTTACTGGCGTGCGGCATCATGTGTCATGCTTACATTTTTTTTTTGATGTTGTGGATTTCTGAAACACACAATAGTAATAAATAATAGCCGATAGAGCAAATATAAGACAACTAGCAGGCGCCCCCGTGCTTTGCACGGGGCAGTATTCTAGGAGCATAGCATATTATATGATCATACAAATAGGAAAATTCGGAACTATTATGTTGCGGACCTCTAGCCATTGTAATCTGCTGTTAATAGCAAGCTGCAAATAGTGGAAGCGAAAGGTTACCTGAATTAGTGACAGCAATTTTGAACCTGGATATAGACTCATGCTTACATGGTTCATGGTTTGTGTACATGAGCTCAGCTTTGTAGTTTATACCATGAAGCGTGTGCCTAAAAAAATTGAGCACAATAGCTGATATAACAGTAACCCCAGCACCAGGTACAGACACATCTTTCAGCTTATCTTTGTCCTGCCAGTATGCTAGAAGAGCTATAAAATATATAATTAAATAAAAAGAGGGTTAAAATTAAATGGCAGATACTTGTTCAGCCTCATCATTGGGTCCTGCCAGTTACAAATAGTGGTCAGTGGCAAATGATGCAGAAGCAACCATTAGGAAATTGACGTTATGACAATGAAGGTGGTTGTCATGCTGTAGCAAATTGGCTGAAGGCAATAAAAATCTGAAAGGCCTCAACATTCCACCACGTTTTTTTCCCCAAAATGTTATGTAGTTTTTCCCATGTAATATCCATTTAATTCTAATATAGAAAGGGTTAATGTATATGGCCTGGGCCATCTATATACGTATCAATTTGTTTGGATGGTTTCCCAAGAGTTAGCTATAAGACATGTACCAAAAAACTTTTTTGGGTTCTGAAGGTTTTACTAAAACATGATTAGATCTCTCAGGGGAAATATGAAGGGTTTTTTTTAATTGATGACAACCACCATTCTTTACGTCTATTGTTCATATACATACAGATTCTAATTATCATTGACAATGGTCACTGACATGTAATTAATTTGTGGGACATGTTCATTTCATAGCAATTTAAACTTCAGCTTTGTTGCCAAACATGTCCTGAGCCAAAAAAATAGGAAAACCAAGGGATTTGCAGGACTGGGAGCACCACCTAATGCCTAAATAGTTTTGGCACTGATGGTGTCTCTTACTATGTCCTGGGTGTCCAAGGTGATTTAATTTAGGACTTTTAAACAATAGCAAAAGCTGTCAGTTCTATGCACCAGAAGGGTGTTATTCATAGGGACGTCAAGCCACCAAACATATTTATTGGACCTAATGAAGAAATAAAGCTTGGAGACTTCGGTGATAGCTGTTGGATGAACAATTATATGGGTGGGCGAATGGGAAATAGAGGCACTTCTCTATACATGGCACCTGAACTGAGTCATGGAAAGGTCTCTAGTAAGGTATGCATTTTTGTCAACTTATTTTGATTACATTTAAGTCTGAACTTAGTGAGATAGAACCTCAGATGAGAATCCTATTATCTCAAGCCCAATTTCAATTTTTGTTTATCTTTCTCATTCCTGAACATCCGGCTTTGGAAAGATCAGGGCCTGTTGTAATGCATGGTATTTTTCTAAGTAGTAGCTATTGTTGTGTAATTGCTTGTCTCCTGCAGAAATCTCATTAGCAAAGTCAATGGGGTTGATAGGGTGTTTATTGATTGCTTATAGATAGATGCAGATAGATACAACTCGCTCGCCCTCCCTAGGAGGCTCTGAGCCTAGAGTCCTATCTAAATTCTGCTTAATCCTCTCAAACTCCTCAGTCCTAGATATATAGGACTCTTAACAAACTTCCTAGCTAAGAGCCGGCCAACAACCTGGCGGCTAACAACCCCAAAACAAAACCAATCTAAACTAACTAGCATTCTTATCCTGGGCTTTCCCCCTGCGCCTAAATTGCTTTCCAAAGAAAGTGTCCATAACACTTCCACCTGTAAATGACGGAATATTAATTGATTATACCATATGTGAGTACACGAGTACATATATAGGCGCATGGGTGGCATGCAAGCCAACCGCAATTAGCGCGATTACATCCACAAGTCAAGGGCCTAATTACATCTTGCTAACACTCCCCCGCAGTCTAATCGGGAGCATCGCTAACGGTCGGGGCGGGACCGAAACTCCCGGAACAAAGAAGTAGGGAGGCCCTTAGTGAAGACGTCGGCGTCTTGTGATGTCGTAGGGACATGGAGAACTCGAACGTGACCGAGGGCAACCTTCTCTCGAACAAAATGGAGATCGATCTCAACGTGCTTCGTCCGCCGGTCCGCCGCACGGGATTGCTTTGGAGAGATATACGACCGATGTTGTCACAATAGACCACGGTGGCACGGCGAGGAGGATGCTGGAGCTCAAGGAGCAACTGTCGTAACCAAGTAGCTTCAGCAACGCCGTTGGCCACAGCACGGTACTCGGCCTCGGCGCTGGACCGTGAGACCGTGTGTTGGCGTTTGGAGGACCATGACACCAGGTTATCTCCGAGGAACACGGCATAACCAGAAGTCGACCGTCGAGTGTCAGGACATCCAGCCCAGTCGGCATCCGTGTAAACAACTAGCTCCGAAGGAGGGGAACGACGCATGGTCAAACCAAAATCTGTTGTTCCTTGCAGGTATCGCAGGATGCGCTTGAGAGCAACAAGATGAGGCTCCCTAGGATCATGCATATAGAGGCAAATCTGCTGAACTGCGAAGGCAATGTCCGGACGGGTGAAGGTCAGGTACTGAAGGGCTCCTGCCAAGCTGCGATACAGAGTGGCGTCAGCAACGGGAGGTCCATCTGCAGACAGTTTGGAGTGAAGATCAACAGGCGTGCTGCAAGGCTTGCACGCACTCATCCCGGCTCGCTCCAAAATATCCTGAGTGTACTGCCGTTGGGAGAGAAACAGGCCATGTGCAGAGCATGTAACAGAAATCCACAAGAAATGATGAAGCTGACCCATGTCTGTCATAGCAAATTCATGCTGAAGAGCCCCAATAACATGGCGAAGAAACTCAGCTGAAGAAGCAGTGAGGACAATATCATCCACATAGAGCAGCAAATAAGCAGTGTCTGACCCTCGACGACAAACAAACAGTGAACTGTCGGACTTGGTTTCAACAAAACCAATGGAGGAGAGATATGAAGCGAACCTGTGGTGCCATGCACGAGGAGCTTGCTTCAGTCCATATAGTGATTTGTTGAGCCGACAAACGAAGTCCGGGCGAGAGGAATCCACAAAACCAGAGGGCTGTGTACAATACACTGTCTCAGTGAGGGTGCCATGTAAGAATGCATTCTTCACATCGAGCTGATGGATGGGCCAATCCTGAGAGAGAGCCATAGAGAGAATGACCCGCACTGTCGCCGGCTTGACAACCGGACTGAAAGTCTCATCATAGTCTATGCCAGGGCGTTGAGTGAACCCACGGAGTACCCAACGAGCCTGGTATCGATCAAGAGACCCATCTGCATGCAGTTTGTGCCGAAAAATCCACTTGCCAGTAACCAAGTTGACGCCATGAGGTCGGGGTACTAGACTCCAGGTGTCATTGGCGATCAATGCATCATACTCAGCTTGCATAGCTGAGCGCCAGTGTGGATCGGACAAGGCAGCTCGAACAGAGCGTGGCAACGACGACATTGGCACAGCATGGAGGTTGAGGCGATCCACAGGTTGTGCAATGTCGGACTTGCCGCGTGTACGCATGTGGTGCTCGTTGATGACGGGGGCGACGGAGACCGGACGGGTGGCGACTGTGCGCCCAGTGGCCGCGGTTGCTCCGGCAACTACCGCGCGGGGGTGCACGGGGGGGCGACAGCACCGGCCGGTGGCACAGTCGACGAGGGGGCACTGCTGACTACAGCGCCGGTGGTGGTCGTGGGCGCCCCTGGCCCAGCAAGCGGCTGCAGCAAACGCGAACTATGGGACGGCTGTGGTGGTCGTGCCCTAGAGCTCGGTGGCCCTGTGCTTGACGGCCCGACTTGCTGTCGAGACAAAGGCCCAACGCCTGGCTGTGGTGATCGCGGGCTAGCGCTCGCCTCAACAGCTCCATCAGCGGCGGGAGGAGGACCTGCATGAACAAACGGTGCTCCAAGAATGGGAGCGGTGATATCACTATCATCAAGAAGAAAGTCCAAGGCTGAGGATGCCATGGGAGAGGTAGACATGTCGGCGAAAGGAAAAAAAGATTCATCAAAAACGACATGTCTGGAGGTGAGAATGCGATTCGACTCTAGCTCGAGACACCGATAGCCTTTGTGTTCTGAGGAGTAGCCGAGGAAAACGCATAAGGATGAACGAGGGGCAAGTTTGTGGGCTGCTATAGACGACATATTTGGGTAACAGGCACAACCGAAAACTTTGAGGTGTTCATAGGAAGGTTGAGCAGCATGGAGATGAAAGTATGGGGTGGAGAATGCGAGGGTTTTAGTCGGGAGCCAGTTGACGAGGTATGTGGCGGTGTGGAGTGCCTCAACCCAGTAGACCGGAGGAAGACTCGCCTGAAACAAGAGTGAACGTAAGATATTATTTAAAGTGCGAATGGAACGTTCAGCCTTGCCATTTTGCTGCGAAGTGTAAGGGCACGACATGCGAAGGGCAACACCGTGGGAGAGAAAGAACGTGCGGGCTGGGGAATTATCAAATTCACGGCCATTGTCGCACTGGACGCTCTTGATGGTGGTGCCAAACTGCGTATGAATATAGGCAAAAAAATTTAGAAGAGTGGAAAATGTATCGGATTTCAGGCGAAGTGGAAAAGTCCAAATGTAGTGGGAGCAATCATCTAAAATGACAAGATAATATTTGTAGCCCGACACACTAACAATGGGAGATGTCCAAAGGTCACAGTGTATTAAATCAAAATTATTTCGAGCTCGAGAAGTGGAAGAACTGAACGGGAGTCTAGTGTGACGACCGAGCTGACAAGCATGGCATAAATGATGACTATCATCTTTATTACATGAAATGACACTGGAGCTAATGAGTTTGGACAAAGCTTCACGCCCAAGATGTCCAAGACGGCGATGCCATAGCGAGGTGGGTGCAGCGAGGAATGCGGAGGTGCTGGTGGCTGGTGGGAAGAACGGGTAGAGGTCGCCAGAGCTATTGCACCTGGCGATCACGTTCTTGGTTTCCAAATCCTTCACAGAGAGACCAAACAGATCAAATTCGATGGAACAATTATTGCTGGTAGTAAAACGACGAATGGAAATCAAATTCTTAATAATGTGAGGAGAAACTAGGACATTTTTAAGAACTAGATTGCGGTGTGGAAAAGAAAAAATATGTGATCCGGTGGCAGTGACAGGAAGTAAAGCACCATTGCCCACAATGATGGATGAAGGTGTGGAGGATGTGGGCGAGGAGACAGTAGAGATTTTACCAGCGTCTGCAGTCATGTGCAAGCCAGCCCCAGAGTCGGCGTACCACTCCGATGGGGCTGGGGGGTGAAGTGTCATGGTGCTGAAGTTCTGCATCAGGGAGTCTTGATTCCATGCGCCGCCGTGTGTGGGGTTCCAGGGGGTGGATGGCTGCTGGTATGGCATGCCCTGGAACGCCGGTGTCGAGGGTGCGCCGCCCCCGTAGGCGTACGGGTAGCTGGGGCCACCACCGAAGGGTGCGCCGTAGAAGCCGCTGCCCGGTCCACCACCAAAGGGTGCACCGTCCCCGGTGGGAACAAGCCGAGCGGCAGCCCCGCGGCGGTGGGCGGCCATACGGCCACATCTGGAGAGTGCCGCCCAGGGGTGTGCGAATGATGGGTGCACACCGCCCGACCGAGCCGTTGTAGCCCCCGAAGATCCATGGCCGCACTCACCGGGCGGACCGGCCCCGGCCGGCCCCCCCCCTTGCCGCGTCGGCGACCGTTGCGGCGACCGCGTCGGTTGGCCATCGGGTGTGACCGGCGGGGGCGAACGCCGGTGCGCGGCGGAACCGGCGCCGTGGCCGGCCCCCGACCCCCCGCCGCCCACCGCGGCGTGGCGATGAGGGCCGCAGGCGGGGACGGTGGGCGGGCGTCGATGTCGATCTCCTCAAGCAGCAGGTGTGTGCGGGCCTCGGCGAAGGTCGGGAACGGGCGGTGCATCTTCAATATGGACACCATGTGGTGGAACTTACCGCTGAGCCCACGAAGGAGGGTGAGCACCATCTGCTTGTCACCGATCGGATCGCCGAACTCGGCAAGGGATGCAGCCATGGTTTCCAACTTGCGGCAGTAGTCGGTGATCGTCATGGAGTCTTGGCGGAGGTTGCGGAACTGCGTCTCCAGGAGAAGGGCCCGTGATTCCTTCTGGCCGAGGAACTCATCCTCAAGGTAGCACCACGCCTCACGCGCGGGGCGTTGCCGGATCATGAGCGACTGCTGCAAGTCGCCGGAGACGGTGCCGTAGATCCATGTAAGCACGACGCAGTCTGCCTGGAGCCATGCAGGGCGCTCAGGAAGCACCTCATCCGTGAGGACATGGTGGGTCAGCGCGTACTTGCCGAGGACGGTGAGGAACAGCCCACGCCACTTGGTGTAGATGTTCGTGGCCTTGTCGAGGATGACAGGGATGAGGGCCTTCACGTTGACAACAGTGGTGGCCTGAGCCCAGATGGCCTCGTGAGCAGCTTCGAATTTGTCGAGAGCCTCGTTGCGGAGACGGGCGTCCTCGTCCTTGCGTGCCTGCTCGGCACGGGCAGCCTCCTCGGCGAGGCGACGGTCCTCGGCGGCCTTGGGCTGCCGCGCGGCGGCTTCGTCATCATCCGCCATGGCGGGCACACGTGGGCTGGACCGGTGGACGAGGTAGGCGGGATCACGATCGGCGACCAGGAGCGGGCGATCGGGACTGGAGAGAGGGTGGGATCAGCGACCGCGCATGCGTGCGAGAAGCGGGCGCGGGCGGGCGATCACGGCGCGGCGATCGGCTCAGCAGCGCTCCGGGCGAGTGGATCGGCAGCGGGAGCGGCGAGCGTGGACCGGCAGCACGCAAGTTGCGGAAGCGGATCGTAACCAATCACTGATAACATGTAAATGACGGAATATTAATTGATTATACCACATGTGAGTACACGAGTACATATATAGGCGCATGGGTGGCATGCAAGCCAACCGCAATTAGCGCGATTACATCCACAAGTCAAGGGCCTAATTACATCTTGCTAACACCACCCTTCTACCAAAAAATCTCGTCCTCGAGCTTGAAATCTGCATAAGCTTCTTTGAACGGAGCCAGTTGCTCCCAGGTGGCATCAGCAGCGTCACGGCCCACCCATCGAACCAGCAGCTCCCAGGAATCCTTGGTCAGTCTTGCACGCACCACTTTGGCCGACACAGGTACTGCCCGCCCATGTACCACAGGAGGAAGGGGAGCCACCAAGGAAGGAGCATCACCTTCAAACTTCTTCAGATAGGCCACATGAAAGACATCATGGATGCGGGCTTTGGCTGGAAGTTGCAGGCGATAGGCAAGCGGCCCCACCCTTTCTGTCAACTTGAAAGGAAAAAGTCTACTTCACCCCCAACCTATGAGGGTTGGAACACATCACCCCCAACCTATGAAAATGGATTTTTTACCCCCTGGACTTTCTAAAACAGGACAAATCACCCCCTGAAGCAGTTTTGAAAAATCATAGTAAATCACGGAAAAATCAAAAAATAAAAAATCAAATAAAAAATCAAATTGTGTTGGACTTCAAATAATATGGAATGCTTTAGTACATATTTTTTGTTATAACTTTAAATTTATGCTTTTTTTCATAACTGTAAAAAATGTACTAAATATACCATATTATATGTTCATTGTGTAGATGTACTCATTTAGAATCCAACATAATTGGATTTTCCATTTTATGATTTTTCTGTGATGTACTACGATTTTTCAAAACTGCTTTAGGGGGTGATTTTGTCCTGTTTTAGAAAGTTGAGGGGGTAAAAAATCCATTTTCATAGATTGGGGGTGATGGGTCAATAAAACCGAGGAGCAAGCTTGGCCGCTGCTTTGTCCTTGATGGCTACTGTTGATCGCTGATGAAGGCGGAGCCACACCCAATCGCCCACCTGAAACTCAACATCACGGTGTCCCCTGTCATAGGAAGCCTTCATGAAGTCTTGTGCTTGCAGCAGACTTTCGCGGACCTCAGGCAAGAATTCATCACGGTGTTGTAGCTGCTTGTCCAGGGCGACGACGCGAGCCGAACCTGGCTGATAAGGCAACAGTGATGGAGGGTCCCGGCCAAATACCACATTGAACGACGTAGTCTGCAGGGCTGTTGGTAGGATGTGTTGAAGCAGAATTCTGCCCATGGCAGCCAACACAACCAGCTGCGAGGGCGATCCCCGGCGAGGCACCGAAGGTACACTCCCAGCACCCTGTTTGTCACTTCGGACTGGCCATCAGTCTGTGGTCGGAAAGCGGAGCTGAAACGCAGCTTGACTCCAGAAAGTGCAAAGAGCTCCGTCCACAACTAACTCGTGAACACGGGGTTGCGATCACTAAGGATGGAGCAAGGAAGGCCGTGGAGCTTGACGATGTTGTCGAAGAAGGCTTGTGCCACCTTCAAAGTTGTGTACGGGTGGCTTAACGCAATGAAATGCGCCATCTTGGAGAAACGATCAACCACCGTCGACACCACTGATTTGCTGCCAACCTTTGGAAAGCCCTCAACAAAATCCATGGCAATGTCGCTCCAAACGGTCGAGGGAACGTTGAGGGGCTTCATCAATCCGGCAGGGTGCAGGTGCTCTATTTTGTTGCGCTGGCACACCAGACAGCCCTTGACGAACTCTTGAACGAGCTTGGTGGCGTGGGGGTTGTAGAAGGACGCGCGCAGCCTGTGCAATGTCTTCTGGGCGCCTTCGTGGCCGACGCCGTGCGCCGTGTCAAGCACCCGCGGCCAGAGCGTCGAAGATGCTGGAATGAATATGCGACCCTTGTGCATGACAAAGCCATCCATCACGGCCCAGGAGGCTCCGGCCATGCCGTCCTCAATTCGTGGCGCTTGGCGATGATCTCTGGCAGCATCTCGGCCTCACGCCGGAACTCGTCGAGCAGCTCAAACTCCAGACGGGAGATGGCATGGACCCGTGCTTGCACCTCCTGCTCATCACGGCGGGACAGCGCATCTGTCGCCACGTACTGCCGTCCTGGCTTATACTCCACCTAAAATGCATAGCCAAATAACTTGCTCACCCATGTGTGTTGTGGAATCGTGGACATACTCCACCTGAAACGCATAGCCAAATAATTTGCTCACCCATGTGTGTTGCGGAATCGTGGACAGCCGCTGGTCAAGGAGGTGTTTGAGGCTGCAATGATCTGTCTGGACGACAAACTCCCTTGGCCAAAGGTAGGGGCGCCAGTGTCTGACTGCGTGGACCAGCCCAATCAACTCGCGCTCGTATGCTGCCAGTTTGGAGTGCTGTGGTGCCACCTGCTTGCTGAAAAATGCAATAGGGCCCAGTCCTTGATGAAGAACGGCACCAAAACTAGTCCCTGATGCATCACAACCGACAATGAACGGCGCGTCAAAGTTCAGGAGCTGGAGGACCGGCCTGGTGGTGAGGGCGTTCTTGAGTGCGTCAAATGCTGTTGTGGCCTCTGGTGTCCACTAGAATGCTTCCGCTTCAGCAACACCGTCAACGGCACGACGATGGTGCTGTAATTCTGCATGAACTGACGGTAGTAGCCGGTGAGCCCTAGGAATCCGCGAAGCGCCTTGACTGAGCGGGGTAGTGGCCATGCCTGAACTGCTGCTATCTTCTTGCCGTCCATGGACACAGCTCCCTTCGAGATGATGTGGCCTAGGTAATGCATCCGACGTTCCCCGAACGCACACTTGGAGCGCTTGAGGACGAGGCCATTTTTGCGTAGAGCTGAGAACACGACGCGGACTTGCTAGAAGGTGTTCCGTCCACGTTCAGCTGTATATCAAGATGTTCTTGAAGAAGATGAGGACACAATGTCGGAGAAACAGCTGCAAGACGGCGTGCATGAGCGCCTGGAACGTAGAGGGCATGTTAGCGAGGCCGAACGACATCACCAAGAACTTGAAGTGGCCGTGATGGGTGCGGAACGCCGTCTTGTGAATGTCGTCTGGATGCATCCGCACTTGATGGTACCCACTGCGCAAATCAAGCTTGGTGAAGATTGTGTCCTTGAGTTCATCCGGTAAATCCTCCACCGGAATGGGGAATTTATCCCGAATTGTCTTCATGTTGAGTGCGAGATAGTCCATGCACAAACGCCATGAGTCATCCCGCTTGTGTTCGAGCAGAATGGGTGAAGAGAACGCATAGGTGCTCGTCCTGATGATTCCCAGCTCAATCATTGTGGCGCACTGAGCCTCGATTTCGTCCTTCAGGAGTTGTGGGTAGCGATAGGGCCGAACGGCCGCTTGCAGGGAGTCTGGCAACAGATGAATCCTGTGGTCACAGACGCGCTGTGGTGGCAGACCAAAAGGCTCGACGAAGATATCAGTGAACTCTGCCAAGGAAGCGCTAGCGGGTTGGCGAGCTCGACCGCCGAGAGGCGGAGCTGAGTCTTCGCGTGGACGCCGTTCCACTGGACCTTGTGATCGTCCCTCCAGGTGGGCAAAATCCCACAAGATTGGCGTGAGAGTGCGCAACCAGGCACACCCTAGCACCAGTTCATATCTGCCCAGGTGGATGATGTACAGGTCGAGGACGAATGGTTCGGTGCCAATCTGGATCGTGACGTCCTTGCACACCCCAAGTGCTGGTATGCGCTCGCCATTAGCCACGCCCACTGTGAGGCTAGGGCGTTCCTCCATGCGTAGGCCCAGGCGGGAGGTCGTCGCTGCGTCGACGAAGAAGTGTGTCGAACCTGAGTCGATCAGGGCGTTCATGCGCGTCGTACCCAGGCGTGTGTCCAGCTGGAGCGTGGAGGGGGATGTGATGCCGGTGAGAGCACAAACCGAGATGGTCATGTCTTCTGCCGTGGTGGTGTCGTCGCCCGCCTCTGCTGCCTCAATCTCCATGAAGTAGATGGCTTTCATGGAACACTGCTTGATGTGTTCACGGGAGAATTTCTCTGGGCAGTTGTAGCACAGGCCGTCAAGGTGGCGTTGGGCCATCTCCGGCGAGAGGCGGGTGAAACGGGCGCCTGGGTTGGGTGGTGTCACGGGCGCTGGGGGTTGTTGAAGAAGCGCTCGACGGAAATGGAGTTGTCGGGGATTTGGCCGCCGGAGCACTGGGTGTTGCGGAACGTGGCGGGGCGCGAGCGTGGCGAGGCGCCGAACACTGTGCGTCTTCTCCCAACTGCAGGCGGCGCTCAAAAGCCCGGGCTAGTCCCATGGCGTCTTCCAGTGTCGCCGACTTCTGGAGGTCGACGTCGATGCCCATCTAGGTGGGCAAGCCGGTGGAGAAGATTGCAATTTGCTGGCGCTCGTTGACGTCGTCGCAGCGGGCCAGCAGCGTCAAGAACTGCTCCTGGTACTCTGGCGATGGAGGAGGAGCAGCGCAGGTGCATCAGCTCGCCGAGGGGATTGCTCCGGGTTGGTGGCCCAAAGCGTCTGTTGACACCATCGACGAACTCCGCCTAAGAAGGCTTGCCGTGATTCTTCTCAAGGCGGAAGTACCCCTGACTTGCCGCTCCTTCGAGGTAAAAGGCGGCCGTCCAGACTTGTTGAGCGGGCGGCGTCCCCTGCGAGCGGAAGAATTGCTCGCATTTGTGGAGCCAATTCAATGTGTCTTTGGTGCCATCATACTTGGAAACCGCAGCTTGTGCACCGGCGCCGCCGGCGGCCCGTTGGACGAACCACTGCCGGAGGAAAACGCCTTGTCTAAGCGGCCCTGTTTCTCCAAGAGCTGCGTCCGGACGTTGTCAATTTTGGTGTTGAGGCGGCCCTGCTCCAGGCGGAACGAGCCGGCGTCGAGGTCGACCTTGGCGATGTGTTCGTCGAGCTTGGTTGCGAGCGCAGTCAACGTCTTGTTGACGTCGGTGACAGAGGCCATGAGGCGGTCAATATCGGATTGGAATTTCTCCTTGGAGACGAGGTCGTTCATGGCGTCCTTGAGGAGGTCCTCCGTGACGAATTTGTCCGCCATGGCAGCAGCAGCGATGGGTTTGGCGTTGGCGGTGGGGGCTGGGATGTGGCGGCTAATTTCTGGGCACGCGGCGGCAGGGGATTTGGCAGCGGAAGTGCTTCTGGTCGCGCGTGAGCAGGGGATATGGCGGTGACGGACTTGCAGGGGCTGCAGGCGCAAGGAAGCAGGGGATTTGCAGGCGCAGGAACAAAGGATCCTGATACCAAAGATGATATGAACTGGGTGTTTATTGATTGCTTATTAGATAGAAGCAGATAGATACAACTCGCTCGCCCTCCCTAGGAGGCTCTGAGCCTATAGTCCTATCTAACTTCTGCTTAATCCTCTCAAACTCCTCGGTCCTAAATATATAGGACTCTAACAAACTTCCTAGCTAAGAGCCGGCCAACAACCTGGCGGCTAATAACAACTCCAAAACAAAACCAATCTAAACTAACTACCATTCTTATCCTGAGCTTTCCCCATGTGCCTAAATTACTTTCCAAAGAAAGTGTCCATAACAAGAGTTGCTAGAACTCTAAGTGCTGCTGCTCAGCCGTATAAGGCAGCAGTGCACTGAAGTACGCAGGGCAAGCATGGCTTGGTATAGTCATGTACATAGTAGTAGTAGCAGCAGCTGTAGCTAGTATTTCTACTCATTGTAGTATGTATTTAGAGTTGACTATGAGCTCTACAAAAGAAATGGAGCAGCTGCAAGCAAAGCAGTTCAGCAGAAAAGCACTTGTGCACCAGGGGTGGCGTGTGTGTGTGCTGGGCACACTCTCCTCCTTCTACCTCTAGCTGGGCCATTAGGGGGGAGTTGAGAACTCACCAGGAGGTTGATGGACAATTTTTTAATTTTAACCTTTTTTTTTAAATTATTTTTAAAAAATAACACATCAAAAACATTATTTGCAGATTTAACCCTTTTGGCCGCGCCGGCCCACGTGGCGCGGCGGGCCCACCTTCCCCCCCCCTGCCCCCCCCCCCCCCGCCGCCGCGGCCCCCCCCCCCCCCGGCACGGTGGGCCGATGTGTAAGATGGTCGGCGCGGCGGGCCCGCCGCGCCGCTGCATGTGGCGCGGCAAAATGGGCGTCGCACCCCCCCCCCCCCCCCCGGGCGGGGGCCGCCCCCGCCCCCCCCCCCCCCCCCGCGGCCGCGCCCCCAAAAGGGTTAGATCCGCAAATAATGTTTTTGAGGTGTTATTTTTAAAAATAATTTTGAAAAAAGGTTAAAATTAAAAAATTATCCGAGGTTGATTGGTGCTGCTGGGCAGTGCCAATTGCCAACCACTATTTCATTCAAATTTGTGTGCCTGTTGTAATGCATGGTCTATTACACCAGTTAGACTTATGTTTTCTGTTATTTATGTTGTATATTCTTCTAGTCAATAGATTCTTAGTGCTATTTTTTTGTTTAAATTTCAAAAATTAAGAAAGCCATATATCTTGATGAAGCCTCTAATAAAACGTTGCCTATGTTTTGTGATTTTTTGTAATTTTATTGGTGGCTCAAAAAAATGAAAATTAAAATTAAAATCTTTAGATGCAATCATATAATAATGTATTCTAAATGTAAATTTTTGCTTGTTCTTATTCAGGTGGACATATACAGTTTGGGCGTTGTATTTCTAGAGATCTTTCACCCCTTTCAAACAGAATCTGAAAGATTTAATACTTTGATGAAGCTCAAGGAAAACAAGTATCTGACCACTTGGGTTGGTGATATTCTTCTTCTCAAGATGCTCACTGCTCTTAATCCAATCGAGCGTGCATCGATAAGTGATGTACTGGTAATTCTCAATCTGTATTTATTTTCAGCATAATTAATTTCGATTTATTGCCAACGGATTAAATTTGAATAACCGGTATTAACTAAAGGAAACACAAAACAGTAACCATTAATATGTAATTCTATTGCAGGTAGACAGTGCAAAAATGAACTAGAAATCTAACATATATTTAATAATTGCGAAGTTTCTTCTTAGATCTTTATATGTTTATATATTTTTATTTCAAGACTACCTCTCTAACAGGTTTCCAGGACAGTGAGGCAGGGGACTTCAATGTTTCTTTTGCTCTCACCACGCCACCCTATTGAGGTTGTGGTTGAACTAGTTCCAAGTCTTGAACTACATATTATGACTAGCGTTGAATTTCCTATTATGTGTTTGTATATTACCTGAAAACTTTTAGCTATCTGAAAGGCTTTCAACTGTTATGCATAACTTCTACCGTGTCTAAGAACTTGACATGACCTGTAGGCTTGGCACTTGGTAATATGTGTGACTCATGATCTTTATGGTAAACTGTGCACTTGAATGTGTGGTCTTTTTTAGATATTTTTGTGGTGATTATAGATGATAATACATGTGTTTGGATGCTATGAGGTAATTTAAGTTTGAATTAGCTGTATGAGAAACTGAATTAATCTCACATGACCTAAACCCGGGTAACGAACACACGCATACACCACACCTTAGCTTAGGGCCTATTCTAGGGACGTTTCACAAAGGGGGGAAAAGGTGACACATGATGTACATTCAGGATGTAGTTTGCACACTTTTATTTTGACATATGAATATGCATAGCAACATATCATGTGGAAACCGACCTCTCCGTGAAAACTATGGAAACTTCAATCTGAGCCACATGATGCTGATCCAACGTAGCGCTTAGAGAAGGTGGGAGGAGTGATTTGCAAAAGCACCTTTGCAAATCATCCCTCCCACCTCCCATGAATTTTGCAAATCACCCCTCCCACCTCTCATGAGTTCTCCCTTGGATCAAGATCGTGTGGTTTGGATTGAAGTTTCCTTAATTTGCACGGAGATGTTGGTTTCCACTAGATACATTCCCATGCACCATTTGGTTAAAAGCCAAAAGTTTTATCCACTATTGTGTGCTTCATTGGTTCTGCTTCTGCCGCTTAAATTTCACCGGATTTGCTTGCGCTTGGGGTATTATATCAGTATTTTCAAAATTTGAAGTTCATTTTCTTCCCCGACTCCCGGAGGGACAGTGCTGTCCATATTCCTGGTGATCAATCAATAATGATGTTCAAATCACTGTTGATACTCTGTTTGAAGTTACTCGCTTCAGGCCAGAGCTACGAGGCTAGAACTCACTGATAGAACTGCCCAACTTCCCAAATTTTCTGTCAAAGTTCCCAGCAGCAATGGTGTCTATAAAAAATGATGTGATGAACTGCCCAACTTCGGTGGTTTCAGGACTTCAGGTCTTTCACCATGCGCTTAAATTGTACTCCTAAGCGCTACAAACACCTGTAAAGGTGAGCAACCCCCCACCCATGACAGAGCAGCCTCATCTCGTGGGACCTCTTCCCAAACAAGAAACGCCGCACCGCGGGGGCTCTCTATACCGAGCTCCGCCAAGCAAGGGGGCCGTGCCGCGGAGGGTCTCTATACCGATCGCCGCAAGTCAACCACCCGGTCGCCGCCGCAACTCCATGTCCTCTCCATTTCCCCTCCATTGCCGGCCGGGGTGGCGAGCTCCAGGCGCAGCAGAGGAACTTCGGCGCGGGCTCGCGGTGGCTCCATGGCCGGTCAGGCGGGTGATCTTTGTTAGGAACGTTGCCAGAGTAACGTCATCTTCCTCGACGCAAGTTGGCCAAGCCCACGTAGCCACTGAAGTGCTACTGGACCTAGGAACCAACTCCCAACCTCACAGACCCGAGAACGTAGCGGAACACAACACTCGAGCCTCACTGACCTACACCGGTCGGGTGGCCACCGGTCCCCCTCGCTAGTGAAACCCACGGCGACTTCCAGAACGTAAAACATCTCTACACCGGTCGGGCCCAAGCGGTGAGATACACCGGTGAGATCGGTCCAAGCCAGAAAGCCCCAAAACACCAAATAAACCTACCGAGCTCCAAACGGCCCCAAACTCGAAACAGCAGCCACACGGGACAACAGCGAACTCACTCAAACGTTCACTCGAGCAAACACAATAGGGGTCTGCACCGGTCAGACCAGTGAGAGGCACCGGTCAGACCGGTGTGACCTGAGCTTGTCGGGATGAACAACACCCGCGGGTCAGCTCCCCTAAATCCAAACTCCGATCTCCCGAATCGCTCCACATACTTGTGCAATACTTTGGGGATATTAGGAACACCTCATGGGGAGTCCATAGCCAAGATTTTGTCCACCAAAACTTGCCAAATCAAGAGGAATCGAAGAAATCCCGCCAAGAACTCCTCTAACCCTGGAACACCGAAAACCCCAAAATCGAGCCCCTTAACTCACGGATTTGGGAGGGGATTCAAGGGCCAAAGAATAACGAAGGGTTCACACATATTTCCCCCATCAAATCCCCAAGAGCAAGGTTCTGAAAACACACTGAGAAAACCACCAAGAAAGGGCTCCGAAAATCACCACCAAGAACAACTGGGAACAACACACAAAGGCCTTGAGGGACCACGCTGAATCATCTATACATACCAAGGAGATTCATACAAGGTCTAGTTTGCCGCCCGATCATCCAACCCTCTCACAAGATCTCACCATGAAGCTCTCAAGCTAGTCCTATGGAAATCCTAAGAAAATAGGAAAGGAAAATAGGAAAGCAAATGAACTAGGGTTCAAAGAGATGGCTGCCATCCTCTCACCTCTTGGGATATATAGGAGGCAACCGAAAGTCTAAAATACCCTTACTAGCTCATTAGGGATACATGCCCCTCGAGGGTGAAATTGGAAGTCTTTGTCATCACTCCATCGGACGGATGCCCGGGGACCGCAACCTGCTTAGCCTCGACGCAAGCCTTGCGATCCCGACGCGTGTCCTCCGCTTCGAAGTCTCCAGACTGCGTCGTCGCACACCGGTCAGACCGGTCAGACCCACTGGTCAGACCGGTCTTGAGCTACTGCATCTCCATCTTCGGTTCTTCGGTCTTGGCTTTGTGGATCAACCAAGGAACCCAGTGGTTTTCTGGTGAACCACCGGAAACCTCGCGAACTCGGTGAAGCCTCCGCCAATCGCCACTCATGACTCGGCTCCCACGTAGTCCCGGCTCGACCTTGGTTTTGAGGCTCAACCAAGAAACCGTCCATGACTTCATCTTGCTGTTCATGCAACCATGGGGCCCGCACTTGACTCCGCTGGCCACTGGGTCCCTCGAACAAAGCCTACTTGTCTTCTCCACACCTGGAGGCCTCACTGGTGACGACCTTTCGCGCTTGTTCTTCACCTGCACCAACACCAGTCAAGCCGCAACCTGCACCTGCAATACTTAGCCAAGAATCAGTCCACACAACGTTATCAATCACTCATCACACCAGGAAGCGACCATCCACCGGTCCTCGAACCACACAGGGTCCTCATGAACATTGAAGTTTTCCACACTTTGCAACATATTCGAACTCATATGCATTTGAAAATTTAACAAAACCTTGTGTTCACCTTAAGCTTACGAAATGTAAACTTCCATCACTAATGGTTGTGTAAAACAAATATTATTTGTATGTTGTACTTACAAAGAACAAAATAAGGCATATAAACATCACTCGACAAAATGAATGTACGCTAAACAATGAAATTAATGAATAGATGGTGATTTTAGAAAAAGTAGAAAAAAGTATCAAATTTTGACTAATAACGAAGAAGAAATACTTGCTACAACAATTTATTGCAGATTAAAAGGAGAAATGGGAACTGTTCTTCATTTGAATAGAACTGGGCCCCACTGTCATTAGCGACGCTGGGCTGATAACCCGCGTCGGATTTGCTGCTCTCCCAAAATTTTACACAGATAATTCGAGCATCATACAAAATGTTTGGATGGAGGTGTTAGTGTTAGTTTGTAGCAAACTAACACTTTGGAGCCAAACACATGTGTTAATTTGGAGGTGTTAAAAACTACCACTAACAGTAACACTAACATCTACCATCCAAACATGGCCATTGGAGACGATGTTTGCTTACTCCGCGTATCATTTAATTCTACATTGTAATCACTACTTCTGCAGCTCTGCTCTCATCCATTGACTGGCAACAGTTTCCCGGCCGTCTTGACCGTCTTGGGAACCTTCCCGGCCATTCCTGTGCTCTTGATCTTATCCCTTCCTTGTTTTTTTATAAAAAGGCACCGACGCTATCGGTCCTTCTCACTTCAAGTTGCTTCCTTCTTCTCTAGATCTAGATCTAGCTATATGGTTCCTTCTTCTGATACAATAAAGCGAGTCACTTGCTTCCTTCTTCTCTAGATTTAGATCTAGCTATGGCGCAAAGAATAGATCTTGTAGGGCGCAAGCTTTTGCTTTTGTCTCTTCTTCCTCCTCCTCAATCTCTCAGTTGCTAGAAGAATTCTTGTGATAGGGGGTGATTGGGTTGCTCATCCCTCGAACACAGCTGCCAGAAGAATCCTTGTGGCATACCCCTTGCTCGCAGCCGTGTCCGGGGAAGGTAGCCCAGAACCTCCTGGTATCAGGATGTACAAGCCGACGGAAAGCTTGCTGCAGCTTTTCCATCACACTTGGGCTTCATTTTGCTTTCCCCTTCTCCTGTATCTTTTAAGGGATTTTTTAAGGGATATGTTCCACCCTCTCTGTATCTTTCTCTTGTGTTCACTTGGAAGATGAGGAAGCAGCCAAAATGTGGATGAAGCATATCTCATTATTTTTCCTTGTAAGATGAGCATAATTAAGGAAAGCTTTGTCTTGCAAACCAAAATTAGGGTTGGAAGACAGAAGCTCTCTTTAATTAGTCATGCCAGGAATCAAGTCTCTAAGCCGTCGGCAGAAGTGGAGCTTGTTCGATGACCACGTGCAGCAAGATCGACGACCTACGAGCAAGATCGATGTGTGTGTGATTTTGCATATCTCGTCATGAAGATATGGCCACATTGTAACCTTGTTCTGATGTATCAATGATGACTGTAATCTGTGTGTGTGATTTTGCATCTCAAGAGACATGCTTTTGTGAAATTATGCCAGATTGTTGGAGATGAACTCTTTTTTACTTGGCATATCTTTTTAGAAGTTGGCAAAGCACAAGATTTGCCAAGTAAAATTTGGCAAACTCTTGGAGATGCTTTAATCCGTGTCTCTTTTGATGTAATCTGTTCGTGATTTCGCATATCTTCTTGCCCATAACAAAAGCGACGTTGGTTCGTTAGTTCTCGTCTCTTGCCCGTAACAAAGGCGACGCTGGTTCATTAGTCCTCGTCTCTTGCCCGTAACAAAGGTGACGCTGGTTCGTTAGTCCTCGTCTCTTGCCCGTTAGTGAACTGAAGCAGAATATAAATAGAGTATATATAGTATCTTTGGCGGAATATATTACAAGCAGGATTCAAATTCCACCACATCCCATATATTATAAAAAGATTGAAATTCCACCAATACATCGCATCCTTTATATTACAAAATGGATTCCATTTCCACCAATAGACACATCCTCCGGCATTACAAAAAGGATTCAGCAGAAATCAGGCTTGCTTTTTCTTCCTTGATTTCTGTATATGGATTTTTTCACTATGGTCACTTCGCAAGTACGGTGTTTTGTTAGTTTCGAAGAGTTAGGGCTTGTATGAAGTGTCAAAGGATGGAATTTCATCAAACTGGTTGTATTCCTCCTCCTCAACAACATTTTCAATCCCACAATCCTTTTTTTCAGGCATAACCACAGACCAGTTCTTCTTTGCAAGGTCAGGTACATAGAACACTTGCTCAGCATCGTTAGCGAAGACAAATGGTTCGTTTTTGTAACCAAAGACCCGGAGATCAACACTAACATAACCATATTTGTCCTTGCTCACAGCTCTCTTCCCATTGGTGACCCATCTACACCGAAACAAGGCTACCTTCAATCCTACATAATCAAGCTCCCATGTCTCCTCTATTTGACCGTAAAATGTGTCTGTTTCCGTGTCATCATCATCGTCATGACTGTCGTCAACGACGTCCCGTACACGCACACCACTATTTTGATAGACACTCTTTTTATCCTGGGTCATGGTGTAGAACGTGTATCCATTGATATCCATTCCTTCGTATCTTGTAATAGTGAACAATGGCCCCGCTGCTAGATTATTTATCTCGTCGGTAATTACAGCATTATTGCTGCATGTCTCGACACAATCTCGGAGCCACCTGCTGAAACCTTGCATGTGCATCTTTGCAAGCCAAGCCCTATCACGGTTAGGGTTGTCTTCACGTAGTTGTCGTTTGTGCTCATTGGCAAACGGTGTAATTAGGTGCAGCTGTTGTATCACGGTGAAATGAGTCTTTTCGAAGGCATCTGCATCCGGAGTGACTGACCTTTTCCCCATGGTCCCAACACCTGAAAGCCTACCTTCATGCCGTGAGCGAGGCACACCAATGGGGTTTTGTGGGTCCATATAACCCATGACCCACTTCACTGCTTCGATGGTCTCGTAGCCACGGACAATAGCTCCCTCCGGAAATAACCGGTTATGTACCAATGATTTCAGGAATCCATAGAACCTCTCATATGGAAACATCTGATGAAGGTAAGATGGGCCAAGGAACCAGATTTCCCTCGCGAGGTGTGCTGTTAGATGCAGCATGAGATCAAAGAATGACGGTGGGAAGGTAGCTTCAAGCAGGCATAGGGTCTCGAAATGCCTCCTCTCCAAGTCCAATAGTTTTTCCTCATCAATCACCTTCTGTTCTATTGCATTGAAGAATAAACACAAGCTCGTGACCGCATCGTGAACCAGTTCTGTCTTGATACCTCTAAGTGCAACAGGAAGAAGAGCTGTCATCAACAAATGGCAATCATGAGATTTCATCAAGTTGAAATTCATTTTAATGTCCTTCACTGACACTAGCCTCTTGAAGTTTGATGAGTAGCCTGAAGGTACTTTCAAATCATGCAAAAACTGATAGAATTCTTTTCTCTCTGCCTTTGACAAGGTGGTTGCAGCAACGGGAAGGTTCGTCCCCGTCTCTGTTTCCTCTGCATAGAGCTCCGGCCTAATGCCCAACTCTTTAAGATCCTTCCTTGCATTTTTATGATCTTTTCTTTTGGACTTCTGTTGTAGCAATGTTCCACAAGTAGCTTCACACACATTCTTCTTGACGTGCATGTTGTCAATCGAATGACGCACATCCAATATCGGCCAATACTCTAGCTCCCAAAGAATTGATTTCTTGTTCCACATTCCTTCTTCTTCACCATCTCGTTTCTTTCTTTTTCCAAGGGGTTTTTCAGTCAGTTTGGGTAACTCCTGATAGTTTTGATGTCCTTGACTTTCAAGTGGACCAGATCTCCAGTCACATGCAATGCCACCTCTCGATTCTCCTTTTCCCCATTAAACTGACAATCCATGGCCCGGTATGGATGTTTCTTGCTGAGGAAACGACGGTGCCCCATAAATACGTATTTCTTTAAATGTCTTAGCCATATTGCGCAAGTATTTTCCAAGCAGTGTGGGCAAGCAGCACCTTTCCTTTTACTCTGGCCAAAGAGGTTACGCTGAGCCAGGTTGTCGTTGATGGTGGTAAAACAACATGCCATGCATTATGAACTCCTCACGCTTGTACTCATCCCAAACCTCCGGCACACCAGGCTTCCACAATATCTTCGAGTCATCAACTAGTGGCCTCAAGTAGACATCAATACGATCGCCAGGTTGCTTTGGCCTAAAAACCAATATTGTCAGCATCATATATTTCTGTTTCTTGCATAGCCAGGGTGGAAGGTTGTACAACGACAGCACGACAGGCCAGGTGATGTGTTGAGCTCTGGTTACCGAATGGGTTCACGTCATCTGTGCTCATAGCAAACTGTATGCTCCTTGCATCGTCAAACCATGGGAAGTGGGTATTAATGTTACCCCATTGCGCTGCATCTGCGGGGTGTCTAAACTTGCCATCTTTCTTATAATTAAGCTCATTTCGGCCTTCGTCATGCCAATGCAAGAGTTGGGCATCCTTTCATGTTGCGAACCATCTTTTCAATCGAGGAATGATGCAAAAATACCATGCCACTCTCACAGGAGCCCCTCTGTTAGCCTTCTTCTTCTTGCCTTTGATCTCGCCGGGTTCGTTCTCGTCATCAGCATTATTATCATCTCCACCATCCTTTTTCCTCTTGTACCGATCATAGCCACACTTGGGGCACTTGTCAAGGTCTGCATAATCTCCACGGAACAATACACAACTGTTCTTGCATGCATGGATTTTTTCAACCTCTATTCCCGGAGGACGATTATCTTCTTCGCCTCATAGACGTACTCGCTATTTGGTTTCCTTCAGGTAGCATGTCTCTAAGCACATCCAATAGATGTTTGAAACTTTTGTTGCTCCAACCATGATCTACCTTAAGCTGCAGAAGTTTTAGATCACTAGAAAGGCGAGAGTGCTTCTGGCAATCAGGATAGAGTGGTTTCTTTGAATCTTCAATGAACTGCTTCAGCCTCGCTAATTCTGAAGGTGTGTACACTCGTTGAAACTCAACATCCCACAACATTTGATCAACATTGTGCACACGTTGCAACACCTCACCATCATCGAAGCCCCTAACTTCTTGATCAGTGATATCCTCAGGCCTCAACACATTTGGTGGGAATAATGGTTCATTTCCCTCAAAAAGTCCACTGTCATCAAGGTCTTCATCATGGTTAGCATGGTGTCTGTAACGCCCGCGTTTTTAGCCCCAAATAAATCACCTAATAAATCATGCGTATTTTCAAAACTGACCCGCCGAGCTCAATTACCATTCAAACCCTAGCCACTGTTCTCCTCTCTCTCTCTCCCCGACGCGCGTGCCGCGAATCCCGCCGGCACCGCACCCAGGCCAGCACCCATGCGCGCCTTCCCAACGCCGCGGTCGGCCACCGGCCGGAATCCCCGCGCACGCCGCGGTCCCGACGACCGGTCCGCCTCGCCATCACCGCCGTCCCGGAAAACGCGCCGACGCCCGAAAACCGGGAAAATCCCGCAAAACCTTTCCCCTAATTTCCCTAAAAATTTTCCAAGATTTTCTAAAAACCCTTCCCCTATTTTCTTTTCTTTTCTTTCCTTATTTTCCTTCCCTTTCCTTTCTTTTCTTCCTTTTCTTTTCTTTCCTCCCTTTTTCCTTTTCTTCTTTCTTTTTCCTCCTTTCTTCTTCTCTCTCCCTCCCCTCCCTTCTCCTTCCCCCCGCGCGGCCAGAGCCCCGCGCCCGACCGGCGCCCTGACGAGGGTTGACCTCGGGCCCGCGGCCTACCGCGCCGCAGCCGCCGCGCGCGGCCCCGCGCGGGGGCCGGCGCGCACGCCACCGCGCCGCTCTCCCCCTCCACCGCCTCCCGCGGCCGGCCGCGCCGCGCCCGGCGCCGTTGACCGCCCGGGGCGGCGGCCGCGCCCCCGCCCCGCCACACGGCCCGCGTGGCCACGCCCGACCACGCCGCCCACCCCGACACGCCGCCGCTCGCCGCCGAGGCCATCAACGCACCGACCGAGCCGTCGCGTCCGCCACCGCCGCCACCGCACACGACGACCAGCTCGCCGCCCCTCCGCCGACGGGTCCTGTCCACCACAACGCGACTCCTCCCTGCACGAATTGACCTGCAGCAGTTTGAACCGTCGCGTCGCCAGACGCCGCGCGGACCGGCCGGACTTCGAGAAGAAGCTCGAGCCGCCGGCGACCCCCCCCCCCCCCCCCCAAAACCAAAATCTTCCCCCCCCAAACCGCCATGCGCCACCTATAAATAGGCCCCGGGCCTCCCCACGGTACCTCGCCTCACCACCGAACTCGCACAAGACCTCCCTTGCTCCACCGCTGCCCCGAATAGCGCCGCCGCCACTAGCCGCCGCCGCCTAAACCCCGCCGCGGAGCCACCTCCTCAAGCCACCCCCAACCAAGGTGAGCCCCGGAGTGGTTAGCCCTCGTCCCCCTCTTCCTTTCCCCCCGATCCCGGCCGCCGTCGACCCCCAGGGCGCCGGCAATCGCCGGAGCCGGCCGGCGGGCCGCCCCGATCCCCCCCACTCTGTTATGAGCCGAAGGGAGGGAGGGGATGGCGGTTTTGCCAAGAGGCCCCTGCCCTTCCCCTTTTTCTCCTCACCTAACTCTCTTCTCTAATCCCTCTCCCTCTCTTTTCAAATTAAACCCTAGATCTTAAGGGATCCCACCAAACTAACCCCTGCCCTTCACAATAAGGTCCCTGGGATATTATAGTTAGACCCTACTAGGTTTAAATGTTATATTTAGGTCCTCCCCTTTCAAACCAAATTACTAATAGGTCCTTAATCTCTATAATCTCTCTTTAACCCAATATTCCATAATTAACCCTATTCCCGGTTAATTCCAAATTTACACCATGCCTCCCCAGTTAGGTCCCCACCAAACCCTACACCAACCCCCCTTCCCCAGGACTTATATATACCCCCTCCCCCGCTCACTTCCCCCTCCTCGAGCTCGGCCGGAAACATGTGTGCTAATATTGCTTGCTTGCTTGTGTGTGCGCCATAGCCGACGGAGTAGACGGAGGAAGGTACCCCGAGCCGGAGATCGAAGCCGACTACTGCGAGCAGGAGCCCGAAGCCCCGAACGTCGAGCCGGCACTCCCCGAAGACTACGAAGACGGCAAGTTCAACCTCCCCCTTTGATGCATGCTTCTGTCCTAGTTTTATAAATATAACCTATACCCGTTTTACAAATTGCATATTGTTTTACTGCAAAAACATGGTAGGATAGCCACCCTTGATTGCTATGATTGAACCATGTTTTGGCCTAAATGAGTGCTTTAAAAATGCGTGAGTGCTTTCAAAATGTGTGAGTGCTTTAAAAACGGAAACGGGATATGTTTGGAAAATGAGTAAAGAACTGGGCAGACGGGATGGACGTGTGTGTCAGGAGTATGGGTGAGCTCGTACCTGTGTGGTTGAGCGTGTTGGGAGTTGTCCATCTTGTCGGTTAAGGACCGGGTTGCGTGACATATCACCTGACCCAAATCATCGTACAACCACTCGACCGTTGTATGTGGCAACGGCTTAGCATAAACCCCACTATTTAATCTACTTGCCATCTGGTGTGCGGGTGAGCAACGGGAGACCAAGGAGTAGGGGTACGCTCTGTGTGAGGTACGCCCTGGTTATGTGGGATAACCCCTTGGTTGCTCCCGTGGTGGCTCATAGTGTTAGCTAAGGTGGGTAATGGCTTTGATAGGATCCGTACCGGCACTGAGGTGTCCGTGTAACGGTACCCTACTTGTGGGTAAAGATGTACAACCTCTCGCAGTGTCAAACCTATTCGAATAGCCGTGTCCACGGTATTGGACGAGTCACGGTGTGGTCACAAAAACTAGTGTTTGGGATGGGATGTTTTCTGGCGTGAGTTGTTTTCCGGTGATGTGTGTGTGGCCGTGTGCCTGGGCTACGACGGGCGGGAAGTCCGGTAGTTCCACAGTGATTTACCTAAAACATTTGAGTTACTTGGGTTATGAAAATGATTTGCGAAAACCTTTTTGAAATAAACCCCTGCATGAGTAAGTTTGCGAAAATGAACCATAACCAGATCCTTGTTATTCCTTATGCATGATTCTGCTTATAAGCCCCTTCGTGGGTGGGGTTGAATTGCTGAGTACGTATGTGCTCACCCTTGTTTTACTAACTATTTTACAGAGGAGGATCCCGATTACATTCCCGAAGACGTTGAGTAGGTCGTGCCCTACACCCAACCGTGCCTGTGTACCCAGGGCCCTACCGAAAGCTTCCATGGTGTGGTACTCTGAGGAGGCTATGGAAGCCTTTGCTATTGTAGTGTGGTCGCTAGCGTTTGTGTTGTTCCTGGTAGCGTTGGCACTGCCGTGCCCTTTGTGTCGCCGTGATGTAAAAGATCGATTCCACCCGTTGTAATAAATGTGTTACCACCTCCCCGGGACGGTATTTGTGTCACATTTAGTCACCTCTGATGAGGGGACGCTTCAGGTGGTATCAGAGCCGTAGGTCGGCCGTAGGACATGACCCCTAGGATACGAGACCTCCTCTGGCCTTCTCTAACCTTTCCTTTGCTAAGCTCACCTTTTCCCAAATCCTTACCTTGATTCTTGCCTGTTTCCAGATGGCTAACCCCGAATGGAACGGAGGAATCCGCCCCGTCCGGCCCCGGCCTCCCTAACCTTGTTGCTACTCGGCCTAGAGCGCGTCCGAGTAAGGGATCCGCCGAGTTCGTCTACCGGGAGTACAAACGCTACGGCACCCTTCGGTGTAAGCTGCTGATCTTTGTGGGAAGAAGCACGCTTTACCCCGACATAGAACCATGGTTCGTCTCCGCCACTGGTTTTCGTTTCGCCGACACCTACCCCAAGGCTGCTCGGAAGGCCCTGCGACAGCTACGAGTTGTTTATAGACAACACCTCCGAAGAACTCCAATGGGATTCTTTCCACCCTCCGGAGGAAGAGGACGCTCGTGGATTGATCGCATGAGAGGTCTAGAACGAGAGGAAGAAGACTTAGAAGAGGCAGTTTCCCACCTATCCATATACCTCAGAGGCCTAGACCACCTTTATCAGGAGCAAGCCCAGCAACTGAAGCAGCAGATCGACAGAGCGGAAAGAGCATAACAGAGGATAGAACTAGAAAGGGTAAAGACCACCATAGCAGAAGTTGAACTGCACAACATGAGGCAAGACTACCTCAGGGAAAAGGAACGATCGGAGATGTTCCACAAACAGCTATGGGATGAACTAAAGGAGCGAAGAAGCAGAGATGAAGGAGCCAGAGCAGAAGAAGATGAACCCGAAGAAACCCACTGGGACAAAGGGACCCAGACTGAAGATGAGATACTGGAGCAAGATCTTCCACTAAAGAAGCGTCGTATCCAGCTAGAGGAAGAGTCGCCATGAGGATAAGACTAGGGTGTTAGACTAGAAGTTGAGTCCTAGTAATAATAAGTGTACCCCGGAGAATGTACCCCAACCTTCCTACTAAATAAAGTTATCCATCTCTTGTACCCCACCACAACCTGTTCAACTCTACCTTTGTTTTCAGATGGCGGAAGATGGATGGACCCAAGGCGTGTGCCAGGAGGAGCCTGGTTTTGCTCGCCTGCTCATCAACTCCCTGGAGCGCCTCGGTATCACTGAGCGCCCTAGGTACTACAGCAGAGAGTACGAGCAACTCGGCACTCTTCGCTGTAGAGTGGTCCTCTCCGTCGCTAGAAGCAACCGCCACACCAACATCGAGCCGTGGCGCGTGACCGCCACAGGGTTTCGACACCGGGACACCTATCCTTTGGCCCTCAGAAAAGCCCTCCGCTACCTGTGCCGGATCTACGAGGAACACCTCGTCCCCACACCGATGAGATACTTCCCTCCCGCCATCAGAACCCCAGTTTGGCAAGCCCGCATGAGGAACCTGGAACGACGTCTCCACCAAGAAGACCTGCTGTACCACGTAGTCGCCTACCTTGTCTCCCTGGACAAGCTCTTTGATGACCAGGCCAGGCACTTGAGGGAACAAATCAGTCGGGCCGAACAAGCTGAAGTCACAGTGAGGATGCACCAAGTCCGAGTGGCTCAAGCTGAAGCAAGGACTGCAGCAGCCATAAGCAGTGAAGCCGTTGCCCAGGAAAGCCTCAGGAGGATCCAGGACCAACGCATGCAAGAATGGACCCACGGCGGAACACCCGTTCCAGCCATTGGAGAAGCTCAAGTCCTGCTGGGAACACCCCTTGTAGGATGGGGAGGAACTATCGAAGTCCCCCAGCACCACCAGCAGTCACCGAACCCCCAACAGCGACCGCTGAAGCCGCAGCACAGCCTCAGGAAAACGGTAACCCCGAAGGCGGGAATGATGATGAGCTGCTCATTCCGCTGGAAGAACACTCGACCCCAGAAGACAGCTCCCCTCGCGAGTAGTGTGCCCCAAGACCCAGGGAATGAAGCCGTACTGGTCCAAGTCGCGCCCTTAGTCCTTAGTCGTGTAGTGTGTCCGCGTAGTCGGGATGTATCCTCCTCGCTGGTTGTAATAAAAACTTATTTGTGCTTGCTTGTTTGCTATGTGCTTGTTGGGTGCTTACCGGCAGGAGTAGACCCTGTCTTTTCAAAAAGAAATCCGATACAACCCACTTAAACATCACATAAAACTAGACCTCTCAGAAAACCCGTTTCTTTACATATGGTTTCCAGGCGCCCTGTTAGGACCCACCGATCGGACGCTGAGGGATCGCAAGCCGATCGGAGGGAGCGTCTCCACGACCAGGAGGTTAACCAAAATGAAGATGGAGGAGAGAACGTGGTCCTGCCACCGCCACCCCCTCCCCGTTGACTTGGCACAAGTCTTAGCCAACCGACCGTCCCCGATGGAGGCCATCTTCAACGCCGTCAACCGGCCAAGACCCCGATTTATGAGCATGAATGAGAAGCTGATCGAGTTCCTCAGGACTAAGCTGCCCACCTTTAGCGGGTCGGTGAATCCTTTGGACGCTGACGATTGGCTGAGAGCTATCCTGAGGGAACTGGAGCCCCTCCACTGCGAGGACCACGACAAGGTTCTCTCCGGCAGCTCACCACTCACCGGACGGCCCCTAGCCTCCGGTGGGAAAATTACCGCGCCGCGCCCAAGGATCCCTCCGCCATCACATGGGATGAATTCGTGGAGGAGTTCCGTCGCTACCACATCCCGAGGCCACACCGAAGCGGAAGGCGGACGAGTTCCGCGAACTCCGCCAAGGCAACATGTCCGTGGAGGAATACACGTACCGCTCATAGAGCCGGCACGCTATGCCCCCGAGGAGGTGGATAAAGACTCCAAAAAGCAAGAGATGTTCAAGAAGGGGCTGACTCCGGAACTGAGGACACTGCTGACTCCTCACATTTACCCGGACTTTAACACCCTTATGAACATGGCAATACTCACGGAGAGAGCAAGGGCCGAGGAAAAGAAGGAAAACAAGCGCAAGTTCATGGAACACAAGGCCAAGCAGCAAGAGCGGTCCCAGAGGCCGAGAAACTTTGGACACCCCATGTCCAGGTTCCAAGCTCCTATGCAGTACAGAACCCAATCCCAAGCCACGAGCTCGCAAGCCCCCCGGAGCCCGCTTCAAGCCCTCCTACAACCGAGTGCCATGAAGCCCCCACAGAACAACATCGAGCCAGATCACCGCCAACAACAAGAATGACTCCCGAGTGTGTTTCAACTCGTCGAGAAACCGGGCACTTCATCGCCAACTGCCCCTACGCTAAAAAGCCAACCACCACCACCTACTCCAACTCGGTGAACGGGCCAAGGCCGCTTGTGTCAGGAGCCAACCGCATGCCGGTGCGCAGCAACAATAACTTCGGCAACAACAACAGCAACCAGCAGATGAGGCAGCCCCAGCAGTCATATGGACGCGCCCGGGTCAATCACATCAATGCGCAGGAGGCACAGGAAGCACAAGGCGTAGTACTCGGTGAGTTCCTGGTCAGCTCAGTTTTGGCTACCATACTGTTCGATTCGGGAGCATCGCACTCATTCATATCCTCAAGCTTTGTGGAAAAGCATAGCATACCCACAAGACTACTAAAAGCACCCCTAATAACTCGAACGCCCGTGAGGTGACATTAAGTGTCAACTCGGGATGCCCCCGGTAAGGATTATTTTAAGTGGGGTAGAGTTCCTAGCAGACTCGGTAGTACCGAAATCCAAGGGGATAGATGTGATCCTTGGTATGGACTGGTTAAGCCAACACCATGGCCTCATAAGTTGCACCGATAAAGTAGTGCACTTGACCAACCCGGACGGGATACAAGTGACTCGCCACACCCGGGGACACAAAGCCGATATAATGGTTTTCAACATAGAAGCCAAGTCCATAGAAGATGTCCCAGTAGTACGAGAATACCCAGATGTGTTCCCCGAAGAACTCCCTGGAATGCCACCAGACAGGGATATAGAGTTCGTAATCGACCTTATCCTTAGAACCTCTCCCATAGCCAAGAGACCCTATAGGATGGCAGCCCCTGAGTTGGCGGAATTGAAGAAGCAGTTAGCAGAACTCCAGCGAAGTGGGTTCATCAGACCAAGCTCATCACCATGGGGAGCCCCAGTGCTTTTCGTGGAGAAGAAGGATAAGAGCATGAGGATGTGTGTGGACTATCGCTCGCTGAACGAGGTCACTATTAAGAACAAGTACCCTCTTCCCAGAATAGATGACCTGTTTGACCAACTGAAGGGAGCCAAGTATTTCTCGAAGGTGGATCTAAGATCAGGGTACCACCAGCTCAAGATTAAGGAAAGTGACATCCCCAAGACCGCCTTTGTCACTCGCTACGGGCAGTATGAGTTCACGGTGATGTCCTTTGGACTAACCAATGCACCAGCATACTTCATGAACCTCATGAATAAGGTGTTCATGGAAGAGCTGGACAAGTTTGTCGTGGTCTTCATTGACGACATACTTGTTTACTCTAAGAGCATGGAGGAGCATGAACAACATCTTCGAGTAGTGCTGGGAAAATTGAGGGCACACAAGCTATACGCCAAGTTCAGCAAGTGTGAATTTTGGCTAGAGAAAATATCCTTCCTTGGGCACATATTGACTGCAGAAGGAGTAGCTGTAGACCCCGGGAAAGTTGAGACAGTCTCCAACTGGCAGCAACCAACCAACGTGAGCGAGATCAGGAGTTTCCTAGGTTTAGCAGGGTACTACCGGAGATTTATCGAGGGATTCTCCAAGATCGCCCGGCCCATGACAGAGCTGCTCAAGAAAGAAAAGAAGTTTATCTGGACCGAGGCCTGCGAAAGAAGTTTCCAAGAGTTGAAGAAGAAGTTGACCACAGCCCCAGTGCTGACCCTGCCAGACATTCAACGGGACTTTGTCGTGTATTGCAACGCCTCCCGACAAGGGTTGGGATGTGTTCTCATGCAAGATGGGAAGGTAGTGGCATATGCCTCCCGTTAGCTCAAACCCCATGAGCAGAACTATCCCACCCATGATCTGGAGTTTGCAGCCGTAGTGCATGCCCTGAAGATCTGGAGACACTATCTGATCGGGAACAAGTGTGAAATCTACACAGACCACAAGAGTCTAAAGTACATCTTCACCCAGCCCGACCTGAACCTAAGGCAGAGAAGATGGCTAGAGCTAGTCAAGGACTATAACCTGGAGATTCACTATCACCCGGGGAAGGCCAATGTAGTAGCAGATGCCCTAAGCCGGAAAACCTACGAGAAGACAGCACCCAAGAGTGCCCAGTTGCAAGAGGAGATGGCACGGCTCAACGTACACATCGTCCCCCAAGGCTATGTCCGCCAGCTGAGTGTTCAGCCTACCCTAGAGGAAAAGATCCGGAAGGCCCAAGAGACCGATGAAAATCTGATGAAGATCCGCAAGCATACCGGAGAGAACAAGGCTCCTAACTTCAGGGTAGATGACCAAGGCACCCTGTGGTACAAAAACAGGATATGCGTGCCTGAAGGTGGAGATTTTCGGCAGACCATCATGGATGAGGCACACAACTCAGCATACTCCATTCACCCGGGATCCACCAAGATGTACATGGACTTAAAGCAGAAGTATTGGTGGAATGGGATGAAAGCAGACATTGCGCGGTTCGTCGCCCACCGTGACACTTGTCAGAGGATCAAAGCTGAACATCAGAAGCCAGCAGGACTGTTGCAACCTTTACCAATCCCGGTATGGAAGTGGGACGAGATAGGTATGGACTTCATAGTAGGGTTGCCAAGGACTCAGAAGGGACATGACTCCATATGGGTGATCGTGGACCGACTCACTAAAGTCGCTCACTTTCTACCCGTACGGACCACTTATGGTGGAGAGAAGTTGGCGAAACTCTATATAGAAAATATAGTGAAGCTGCATGGAGTGCCTAGCGTAATAGTCTCGGATAGAGGGACCCGCTCACCTCGAGGTTCCGGGAAAAGCCCGCACAAAGCCATGGGCACCAAGCTAGACTTCGGCTCGCCGTACCACCCACGGACGGACGGACGGACCGAAAGGGTGAATCCAATTTTGGAAGATATGTTGAGAGCATGCGTCCTCACCTACGGCAAAGATTGGGAGCAGCAGCCTCGCCATATGCAGAATTTTCCTACAACAACGGCTACCAAGCAAGTCCGGGAATGTCGCCATTCGAAGCACTATACAGAGAAAATGTAGGACACCCCCGATGTGGTCGGAAGTAGGAGAGCGTGCCCCGGTTGGGCCCGCACTTATAAAGGAAGCCGAGGAGCGAGTAGCCGATATCCGAGAAAAGTTGAGAGCCGCCCGGTCCCCGACGGAAGAGCTACGCGGACAAGAAAAGGCCCGAAGCGAGCTTCAATCCAGAGACTTCGTCTACCTCAAGGTTTCACCCATCCGGGGGACTCGGAGATTTCAAGTACACGGAAGTTGGCCCCTCGGTACATCGGACCATATAAAGTAATAAAGAGAGTCGGAGCAGTAGCATATCGGCTGGAGCTACCCGAAGAAATGTCAGATATACACCCAGTGTTCCACATCTCCCAGCTACGCCGATGCTTGAAGGTTCTGGAAGAGAAGCGAGTACCGGTGGAGACCATTGATCTACAGCCAGACCTTAGGTACCAGGAGGTGCCCGTCAAGATCTTAGACACTGTGGTCAAGCGGACAAGGACGTCAGAAGTACGGGTGTGCAGAGTCCAATGGAGCAGACACGGGGTGGAAGAAGCTACGTGGGAACGAGAGGACGCACTGAAGAAGGAGTTTCCCCACCTATTCGAACTCTAGCCGAATCTCGAGGACGAGATTCATTTTAAGTGGGGTAGGTTTGTAACGCCCGCGTTTTTAGCCCCAAATAAATCACCTAATAAATCATGCGTATTTTCAAAACTGACCCGCCGAGCTCAATTACCATTCAAACCCTAGCCACTGTTCTCCTCTCTCTCTCCCCGACGCGCGTGCCGCGAATCCCGCCGGCACCGCACCCGAAGCCCGCACCCATGCGCGCCTTCCCAACGCCGCGGTCGGCCACCGGCCGGGAATCCCGCGCACGCCACGGTCCCGACGACCGGTCCGCCTTGCCATCACCGCCGTCCCGGAAAACGCGCCGACGCCCGAAAACCGGGAAAATCCCACAAAACCTTTCCACTAATTTCCCTAAAAATTTTCCAAGATTTTCTAAAAATCCTTCCCCTATTTTCTTTTCTTTTCTTTCCTTATTTTCCTTCCCTTTCCTTTCTTTTCTTCCTTTTCTTTTCTTTCCTCCCTTTTCCCTTTTCTTCTTTCTTTTTCCTCCTTTCTTCTTCTCTCTCCCTCCCCTCCCTTCTCCTTCCTCCCGCGCGCGGCCGCAGCCCCCGCGCCCGACCGCGCCCCGACGAGGGTTGACCCCGGCCCGCGGCCCACCGCGCGCGGCCGCCGGCGCGCCGCGGCCCGCGCGGGCCGGCAGCATGCCACCGCGCCGCTCTCCCCTCCACCGCCTCCCCGCAGCCGGCCGCGCGCCGCGCCCCCGGCGCCGTTGACCGGCCGTGCCGGCCGCGCGCCCTCGCCCCGCCACACGGGCCCGCGTGGCCACGCCCGACCACGCCGCCCACCCCGAAGACGCCCGCCTCGCCGCCGAGGCCATCAACGCACCGGCCGAGCCGTCGCGTCCGCCAGCCGCCGCCACCGCACACGACGACCGCGCCCGCCGCCCCTCCGCCGACGGGTCCCGTCCACCACAACGCGACTCCTCCCCGCACGAATTGACCCGCAAAGAGCTTGAACCGTCGCGTCGCCGGACTCCGCGCGGACCGGCCGGACTTCGAGAAGAAGCTCGAGCCGCCGGCGACCCCCCCCCCCCCCCCCCCCGCCGGAAAAATCTTCCCCCCCCGAACCGCCATGCGCCACCTATAAATAGGCCCCGGCCTCCCCACCGTACCTCGCCTCACCACCGAACTCGCACAAGACCTCCCTTGCTCCACCGCCGCCCAGAATAGTGCCGCCGCCACTAGCCGCCGCCGCCTAAACCCCGCCGCGGAGCCACCTCCTCAAGCCGCCCCCAACCAAGGTGAGCCCCGGAGTGGTTAGCCCTCGTCCCCCTCTTCCTTTCCCCCCGATCCCGGCCGCCATCAACCCCCAGGGCGCCGGCAATCGCCGGAGCCGGCCGGCGGGCCGCCCCGATCCCCCCCCACTCGTTATGAGCCGAAGGGAGGGAGGGGATGGCGGTTTTGCCAAGAGGCCCCCGCCCTTCCCCTTTTTCTCCTCACCTAACTCTCTTCTCTAATCCCTCTCCCTCTCTTTTCAAATTAAACCCTAGATCTTAAGGGATCCCACCAAACTAACCCCTGCCCTTCACAATAAGGTCCCTGGGATATTATAGTTAGACCCTACTAGGTTTAAATGTTATATTTAGGTCCTCCCCTTTCAAACCAAATTACTAATAGGTCCTTAATCTCTATAATCTCTCTTAACCCAATATTCCATGATTAACCCTATTCCCTAGCTAATTCCAAATTTACACCATGCCTCCCCGTTAGGTCCCCACCAAACCCTACACCAACCCCCTTCCCCAGGACTTATATATACCCCCTCCCCCGCTCACTTCCCCCTCCTCGAGCTCGGTCGAAAACATGTGTGCTAATATTGCTTGCTTGCTTGTGTGTGCGCCATAGCCGACGGAGTAGACGGAGGAAGGTACTCCGAGCCGGAGATCGAAGCCGACTACTGCGAGCAGGAGCCCGAAGCCCCGAACGTCGAGCCGGCACTCCCCGAAGACTACGAAGACTGCAAGTTCAACCTCCCCCTTTGATGCATGCTTCTCGCCCCGCTTTATAAATATAACCTATACCCGTTTTACAAATTGCATATTGTTTTACTGCAAAAACATGGTAGGATAGCCACCCTTGATTGCTATGATTGAACCATGTTTTGGCCTAAATGAGTGCTTTAAAAATGCGTGAGTGCTTTCAAAATGTGTGAGTGCTTTAAAAACGGAAATGGGATATGTTTGGAAAATGAGTAAAGAACTGCGTACGGGATGGACGTGTGTGTCGGAGTATGGGTGAGCTCGTCCCCGTGTGGTTGAGCGTGTTGGGAGTTGTCCATCTTGTCGGTTAAGGACCGGGTTGCGTGACATCTCACCTGACCCAAATCATCGTACAACCACTCGACCGTTGTATGTGGCAACGGCTTAGCATAAACCCCACTAGTTAATCTACTTGCCATCTGGTGTGCGGGTGAGCAGCGGGAGACCGAGGAGTAGGGGTACGCTCTGTGTGAGGTACGCCCTGGTTATGTGGGATAACCCCTTGGTTGCTCCCGTGGTGGCTCATAGTGTTAGCTAAGGTGGGTAATGGCTTTGATAGGATCCGTACCGGCACTGAGGTGTCCGTGTAACGGTACCCTACTTGTGGGTAAAGATGTACAACCTCTGCAGAGTGTCAAACCTATTCGAATAGCCGTGTCCACGGTATTGGACGAGTCACGGTGTGGTCACAAAAACTAGTGTTTGGGATGGGATGTTTTCTGGCGTGAGTTGTTTTCCGGTGATGTGTGTGTGGCTGTGTGCCTGGGCTACGACGGGCGGGAAGTCCGGTAGTTCCACAGTGATTTACCTAAAACATTTGAGTTACTTGGGTTATGAAAATGATTTGCGAAAACCTTTTTGAAATAAACCCCTGCATGAGTAAGTTTGCGAAAATGAACCATAACCAGATCCTTGTTATTCCTTATGCATGACTCTGCTTATAAGCCCCTTCGTGGGTGGGGTTGAATTGCTGAGTACGTATGTGCTCACCCTTGTTTTACTAACTATTTTATAGAGGAGGATCCCGATTACATTCCCGAAGACGTTGAGTAGGTCGTGCCCTACACCCAACCGTGCCTGTGTACCCAGGGCCCTACCGAAAGCTTCCATGGTGTGGTACTCTGAGGAGGCTATGGAAGCCTTTGCTATTGTAGTGTGGTCGCTAGCGTTTGTGTTGTTCCTGGTAGCGTTGGCACTACCGTGCCCTTTGTGTCGCCGTGATGTAAAAGACTGATTCCACCTGTTGTAATAAATGTGTTACCAGCCTCCTGGGACGGGTATTTGTGTCACATTTAGTCACCTCTGATGAGGGGACGCTTCAGTGTCGCACTTCACCTTCATTTAGGCAGCCTGCTTCGAGTCCATTAAGGCCTTCCTCACCATGTTTATTCCAACACGTGTAATGTTTTGTGAAACCACGTGTGACCAAATGATGAAAAATGATTTCCCGTTGTGCGATTTTTTTGGTTTGAGACAATCAATACAGGGGCAAAGCATTGCCTGAACACCACGGTTTCTCATATCCGCCTCTGCTTGATTTAGAAAACCATTGACCCCGCTTAAGAAATTCTCCCAATCTTCTTTGGGCTGTCTGTACATCCAAGCCTGAGCAGCAGACGCCATCTGCATTCCATACACCAAATGAGCATAATTCATTACACAAAAAGAAGTTGAAGAATTTCAATAAAATGGGTCAATTAATTTCCACCTTGACGAGGACTTTCTACGAGGCGAGCGCGGTCGAGGAGGAGGATCGAAGGCGCGGAGGACGGCGCGGTCGACGTCCACTCTGGTCCCTTTCGCTGTCGTGCAATCCTCAGAGCGCGCGCAGCTGGCGGCGGCAAACGGGACAGGCCGGCGGGGACATCTGAGCACACAGATCGAGCGAGTGTTGTTGTCAGAACAGGAGTGGCCTAGCTTCTGCAGAGAGAGAGAGCGAATGGTGACGAAAGGATAAGACACAGACACAGAGACGAGATAACAACATGCGTCTCCGATGTGAGAAAAAAGGCGACCCTGAGTGCCAATAATCAAAGGAGACGCATGCGATCAGTACGAACTTATCGGTAACTGACTTTATAGCCCATTACCAATACGGCAACGATCAGTAACGGATTTAAGCAGCCCGTTACTGATAGGGCATTGATCGGTAATGGACTTTACAAGCCCATTACCGATAGGTTTGACATTTGTAACGGGCTCTTTTAACATCCGTTACAAAGAATTTATGTAACGGGCGTTTAAGAAGCCCGTTACCAGAAGTCCACAATGGTAACAGGCGTTGTGGAGGCCAACCCCGGGTCGTCCTGGTGCGCTTATAGGTAACGCCCGTTACAAATGCTGCGTGACCTATTTGAGGTTTTCACGTAGTGCATGTTAGCATGAGCTGGACCAATCTTGACTCTTTCAAAGTTGTTGCTCTCATGATTGAAGTAGACAAACACTATTCCTTCCCCCGTCATGTGCGCAGTCCCTGGAGTACCTCCAAATGTAGCTTGGTAAGGCTGTGGATATTTCACTTCTGGAATTTCTTCAATCACGAAGTGATCACGAGGTAAGTCCCATCCTGCAAGCTTCCCATATGAATCCCTCATAGCAGGATATTTATGTTTAGTCTGCACTGGAAGCACCTGATCTTGGACAACAGATTGCACTGGTGTCGTGACAGCAGGATCTTTCTCTTTCCCATCACCACTTTGATTCTGAATCGGTTGGGTGTCTGATGAAGAACTAGCAGCAGCTTGTGGAGATGGTGAAGCTTTCACCATTGGATCATCAATCGACCGTATAGCTGATTGGTCTTGCTGGAACATCGGAGGAGTTTGTTAAGGTTGGTAATATGCAGGTCCCAAATATCCTCCTGCTGCTCCCTGCTTGAGTGCATCAATTATGGCATTCTGAATTGTGTTCGTGGATACCTTGGATTGATCAATCATTATTTGATGCATAGCCTTGGTCATCATGTCTTGAAGCCCTTCAGGATCGGCTGAGAATGTGACTTGCTTCGGTGTTGGCAAAGGATTCTTCTTAAAAACACCACTTTTAGTCTAACCATATGATGTCAGACAAAGCTCTTCATAATGCTTCATGTGGGCCTCGAACTCAGTTTTGTCTGAATCTTTCAGTCCTTGGTGATTGGTTGAACATTCTCTGGATCGACTTCAAAATGACCATTCTTCGTAGATTTAGTCATTGTTGACTTTTTTGTGTCCCACTGGGTGTGCCAAAAGTGTCTTGACGCGAAAATAGGACGTTACCTCCGCGTGTGACATACGTGACTCCCTGGTCTGTAGCAAGGTGTGCCAGCCAATCTGACCTGTTGATTGACAATGGAAAATATTAGGGATCGGCTAGAGAACCGATGGCCTTTCAGCGACACATGTATCAGCCAATTGGCTGATACAAATAAAGCGGGATCAGTCGGCTCGAAGGTGATCGAAGCGCAGGTGCGATCAGCTGGATCGGCCGATCATGACGTTAGCGCTCAAGTAGGTCGAAATCGGCTGCGATGTTAGAAGCCGATAGGATCTAGATCGAGTGGATGATAATGATAATAGCTAAAACCACAAGAATTGGTACGAAGACTTGTAGGTCTAGCTAATATCGGTAAGGGGTGAATAAAGAACTAGACGAAACCTCAGTAATGCGCCCGGAGGTTAAAGCCTAGTGTTATTCGGTAAAACAGTACTCACAAGCTTGCCGGAGATCAGTTGATGCAGCCCGACGAACTCGAAGCACAGTGTTGTAGAAAAGAGAAAACGCAATGGCGAAGTCACCGAAAAGTAGATGCTGCAAAGGTAGATGCTGTAAAGTAGATGCAGTAAAAGTAAAGGGTTTGCCTGGAGGCGGTTTGTTTGATATTTGTGTGTACACCTTTTCCCGACCACGCAGGGTCGCTATTTATGTCTTGGGGACAAACCCGACTCCTAGCCTATCACGACACTATTTACTTGTATCTAAAGACCAAAACTACTAGAAATAGAAAATGACTCTCGCAGGAGTCTAAGACCTTCTAAAAACTGACTCTCGACCCGTTGTCAATCGTGGATTGACTTGCCTCCACCGTACTTTCCATCTGGCGTATTTCTTTGAATACCGCCTTCTTCATGCCCATCAGCCGATCCTTTGGTTTGCCATTGGCCGATTGCTCTGACCCGTTGGCCCACTGAACCCTTCTGACCATCGGCGGATCTCGTTGACTACTCTGTTCTTCCTTCAATCAGCCGATTACGCTCTGCTTTTCATCGGCTGCCTCTCTTTACCCTTTTTGACCTGTTTTTCCAGAAAATGGTGTCAACACCACCGACCTAAGATGAGGAGCCAGCGCGGGGAAGGCGGTGATGGCTATGTCGTCCGCGCCATCTCCAGCTTTAGCGCCGCCTATGCTCTGCGTAGGGGCGACGATCTAGGACTGGGGTTGACGATCTGGGTTCCGGGCACCCTCCTCTGGATGGTCGTAGTCCACTTCGTACCGAGCACGACGCCTATTCTCAACGTCGTGGCGATCACGCTCCTCTTGTTCCATGATACAGTGGACGACGCTAGGGGGGTTGTGCTCGCGGTCGTACTCCGCACGACATCACAACTCGTGTTCCTCGCGCTCGCGGTGGCACTGGTCGATGTAGCCGCGTGGCATTGCCGGCACGCCTATTCTTATCAAGGTTGGCGCGGAGGTAGCCATCCTTGGCACCGTTCGCCCGAGGTTGCTCGGGGTTGTTTTGATCGACCTCCTCCTGGATGGTGGGGAGGTTGCTGCGTACAGGTCGATTGGATCGACTGCATGAATGGCGACTTGACAAAGATGCGGCGGACTTGGCTGCCGCGCTCTTCTCCTCCACCAGGGTCGTGACGACCCGAAGGTAGGCCATGGCTGCTTCTGTGTCGGGTGTAGGCTCGGCTTGCTGAAGGCGCGCCATGGCCGCACCCAGGTTGGCCTGGGGCCTATTGAATGTCGGTAGCCCCGCTTCTTCGAACTCGAGACGAAGGTCTCGAGCGTAGGGAGGGACCGCGCGGCGTTGCTCTTCCGCACATTGCTGGGCGCAGTTGGCGTTTGCCTGGATCCGCCGCGCCTCCTCGGAATCTGTCACGCCGTGACGTGGTGGTTCATTCTCGAAAACCACCAAGACCCAGCGAGAGATGGAACCCGAGTCGTTGGAGGAGACGTGGACCCGGACCTTCTGGAACTCGCCGCCATCTAGAGGCGCGGAAGTTTGCGTGGTGTGGGGGAGCCGCTCTCGGTCGATCTTCTTCCCCAGACGACAACCGCGGAGGGTATGTCGTGCACCCTTATGGTAGGTGCACAGTACGTCGAGTGGGTTGCGGCATGCGCGGAACTCAGGCTTGATGTTGTCAGAGGGCCGCTGCTGCCTAGATTGGATCTGAGGGGACTTGACCGCCTGGTGAGCGTAGACGTCGCTGGGTGGTCGCAGACCGAAGGAGAAGGCCCCAGGGGGCGGCATCGCACGCGTTGAGCACTGGGCTCTTTCGCAGATTTGGAGGGTGTCCTCCATCATGCTGATGACGCGCTCCATTCCCTGAAGGAGCCAAAGCAGCTCCACGGGGTACCCATGTCTCTCAACGAAACTTATAACTTTCGGTAAAATCTACAACTTTGTAGTTCCAACTTTTTTTATTTGAAGTCATCTTGAGGCTTAAAAAATATACTGTCCAAAAAATATTTTTGTAAAATAAAAATAATAAATTAAAAAAAAAATAAAATTCCTAGAAGCTGGAGGGGTGGAACCCCTAGGGATGAAAATATGGAAATGGAATCCGAATTATTCGATATTCGTATCCGTTAAAACATAAATATGAATATCTGTAATAAAGTGGATACATCCGAATTCGTTTTCGTCGCTTTTTTCTTTATCTGATTCCATGCGTATTCGGCAATATCCGATACTAATAATAATAGTGTATAATTAAAAACAAAATATATTCATTATGACATTAAATTTAATTTTAAAATATTGCATCTATGAAACAATTAAAAGTTATATTTAACTTTAATTACTAATATCATTATTTTTAATAATATAAATACATAATATAAAGTTTAATGTTGATTACTCTAGTTTATTCATGTATTTATGAAAATATGTTTCATGTATTTTTTATTATTTATTAAATAAATGTGCATAAATATTCGAAATGTATTTATTAATAGTTTTATTTAGTATATGATTAATTATTACCATAAATATGGATGAGTGTGATATTCTTAATGAGCTATATATGTGATGTACTAATATTTTAGTCTTCACATGATTTCGTAACTGTAAATTTCCAATAATAAATGTTGTCTCTCGAATCGAGTGGATATCCGAATGTGTATCCGAATTCGAGAAATCTGTTTTGTATTCGTATTCGAGAACATCCGAATCATATTCAAATGAAAATGGATAAAAGGTATTATCGAATCCAATTTCATGGGTAATCCGATCCGTTTTCGTTCTTAGAACCCCAACTGCCTCGGACGGAGGGAGGGTTTGTGGGCTTTTTCTACACTGACGGCGCGGCCCAGACTTCTTCGACAAGACGTTCGGCAGAGCTTGCTTTACCACCCGTTCGACAGCCGGGGGGTGGGTGGGTATCGTCGCCTTGTCGGTCGCCCCAATCGCCCACACTCGCCTCCCTGCGCGCCGCACCCGCATCCCTTGCTTGCTTCCCTGCGCCGCCGCCATAGCTAGGGTTGCGCACCGTCTCCCTCGCCCCGGCCCGATTTGGCCCGCCCCCGCCAATTCCTCCGATTTTCCTCTCACCTTCCGCCCTTCCTCCGTCTTTACCCCTTCAGTAGTACTATGGGGAGAAAACGTCCGGCTTCGCCTTCTCGATCCGGCTCCCCGCCTCGGTGATGAGTTCTCCAAGGTTGCCCCGGGTAAGTCCTCCCCGAACCGTGCAATCAAATCGTAGAAAGATGCATCGATTAGATCGAATCCGTTAATCCTTGCAAAATTAGTGTTATGTCCGTTTTATTGGGGTATAAAGATGCAATTTTTTCCCTAGAATCTTACCGGTAGCTTAAAAAAAGGAATTTTAGGCGTTCGCTTTTTATCGACGTTTACTTTGTCCCGCTTGCTTGACGCAGATCTATAGCCGGGTTTTTCTCACTCTTCTATCCGTATATATAAACAAATACTAAAGTTCCCGCATTTGCTATGGCAGAACCTATTCAAACCCCGCTGGTCCGACCTTCCAATGGATATACTCCTTCTCATCCCCGCAACTCCTCCAACTTCCCCAATCACTTGCATTTGCATCGCCTTGCAAAACATGGAGGGCTCGCGCCATAACCGCCGGTGTTCCTCGTTCTCGCACACCATGGATCTTGTCTTGGGCCCATCTTAACAAAAGGCTAGCGCAGGGGGGCTGCTCCTCGCTGTAACTTGCAACATGTACCATCTTCTCGATGGTAACAAGGCCTACGGTGTTAGTTTCCCACGTAGCCGCTTTATCGCCCGCCGTGGAGCCTCTCATGGATGGCTTGTATTGGTAAACGAACTCTCCAATCTTGTGTTGTACAACCCCTTCACCACGAGCATTATCCCTCTGCCACCAATCACGGATTTCTCATGTGTGGAGGCAGTCTACCGTAGCGGAGGGAGCTTGAAAGGTTACCATTTTGAAGGGTGTGAAAGAGTCTATGCTTCAAATGAACTAGGAGAATGGTTTTACCGTAAGGCGTTGTTGTCTTGCACCATCCAAAGGTGGTGATTACATCGTGATGATCATTCATCGTGATGCCGATTGGCTTTCTTTTGTTAAGGCGGGACAGAGAAATTGGCAAGTGGCTTCAACTTTAGCAAGCAAGGAAGACAGATATGCAGATCGTGCATACCATGACGATAGGTTCTACACGATTACATTCCATGGAATGGTGGAGAAATGGTTTATCGATGGATTCAATGGACCAACAAGGGAGGTGGTGGTTGCCGCAAGGCGCCATGTAGGATCGATCCTTACTAGGCATTTGGTGCCTACACAAGTGGGGTGATCTCCTACGGTTTGTGCAATCCGGTCGGATGGATACCCGGATGGCATCGCATTCCAAATCCGTAAGGTAGATCTGGATGGATACAAGAAGTTTTCATACGAGGATTTGATGGATCATGCTTTGCTCCTTGGATTGAATCACTCGGCATGCTTGCACACCAAGGATTTTCCTGGGCTTCGGGCCAAATGTATCTATTTCTCTGTTCCCTGGATGGTGAAAACTTTCGAAACAATTCGTGGAGGCTCCACTTGGGGAGGTGTGAGGATTTATGACTTCAAATGTAAAAAGTTTCAGTGTGCTCTTCCCATTTGTTATGGCAAGGGACTTATCAATTTTGATCCTACTGAGGTCTGGATCACCCCTAATCTGTAATAACTAGGATGATAGCGCGCACTCCGCTGTGCTTGTTGTAAGTGGTTTTTTGTTCTTTTCATATTTGTTGTGCTGGTTTAGGTAAGTGGTTTCTTGTTCTTTTCATGTTTAATTTGATGATTATTTGGTAGTAAATATTACGTAAGTTGTACAAATCTAAAGTGGGTTGTGGTGTTTGCTTGTTGTGTGCAAAAGGAGACCATGATTAGAGGGCTTGTTGCATGTGAAGAGTGTATGAACGAGACCGAGGAAACAAAAGAGCGCCTAGCTAAATGAGCAAGCTCATGAGCAATAACATTACACTCCCTTTTCACTTGAGCCACGCGCCAATTAACCAACAATTGGGCGCGCTCTCTAGCCTCAGCTATGATGAAACTAATCTCCGACCTGTCCACGTTACTTCTCAGGGCCTGGGCAACTCTTGCACAGTCAGTCTCAATGATCACTGATCCTCGTGCCCATTGCGTTGCCAGGCGCAGGCCTTCGGCACAAGCTTTTGCTTCAACTTCAGTTGCACTTGTGCACCGAGTGTGCACCAAGCTGTGAAAATTACTACACCCCTGTGGTCTCTCGCAATCACTCCAATGCCTGCATCTCCCGTGGAGTCAACAAAGGAGCCATCAACATTAACTTTAAACCAGCCAGCAGGGGGAGGTTCCCTCCCATCGTGGGACAACAGCCACTTCTTTGTTGTCGGATTTGTTACAGTGCTCCTTCCCTTGGCTTGAAACTTTCACATCTGGAGCTTTCACCTGAGCCAAATTCTCACGCAGTCGTCGCAAGAAGAAGACTGAGTCAGAGATGTGGGAGGGGCCTGATTCGTGCACAATATTATTGTGAACTGTCCAAATTCTCCACAACAGCAGTTTCGTCAAATCACGCTGCTCCGGTTTGCATCTGTCCAGCAGTAATGGGAGCCAATCCGGACCTGTATAAGTAAAATACTCCTCACCAGGGAGGGGCCAATGCACCCTCATAGCCTGTCTTAGATTATATGCTTGTGGGCACTCAGCTGTCACATGGAAGCTTGTTTCTGCAGTCAGGCCACAAAGTTTGCAGGTGTCTTGGTGCTCTATGTTCCTTTGGAATTTACTCTTGCGTGTTGGTAGGGCATTCCTAGCCAATTTCCAAGTGAAAACATTTACCTTTGGTGGCACATTTCCCTTCCAAACATTACTCCATAGTCAGTGGCGGACAGAATTTAACTTAAGGCCTAGGGCCACTCCATGGGCCAGTTCGTGAATAAATGTTGAACTACTTTGCGACAGTGATCTACAAGGTGGAGAATTCCGACCCACGCCTAGGGCCATGGCCCGGGTGGCCCTAGACCTCTATCCGCCATTGTCCATAGTTTTCTATCACCATCATGAGCAGAGCTAGCACCGACAGCACTATCAAGGTCACGCGGTTTTAACCCTAGGTTGTAAGCACTCCGAACTGTGAAGAAACCTGATTTTTCGAGTGACCAAGCGAGGAAATCCTCACAAGGTCTTGAAGGCAGCTTGATCTTTTCAATGGCTTCGACATCAGCTTGATTAAAAAACTGAGCAAGCCTGTCATGGTCCCAATCGCGGTTGTGAATGTCAAGCAGGTCAGAAACTCAATTCAATCTGCATCTTCCCTTTCTTGATGTGACTCTGAAAGAGTGATCTCTAGGGATCCATGGGTCTCGCCATATACGCACCTGTGAACCACACCCAATTCTCCAAATGATTCCTTTTTTCAGTAGCTCTAGTCCATGAACTAAAGATTGCCAGGTATAAGAGGAATTTGCAGAGAAAGCCGTATCAACAAGGCAACCTCGAGGGTAGTACTTAGCTTTCAGCAATCTAGCGCATAGGCTATCTGGGAACTGAATCAATCTCCAGGCTTGTCTGGCGAGTAAGGCTTGGTTAAAAAGTCTCAAATCTTTGAATCCCAAACCACCACCACACTTCTTGAGAGTGAGTTGCTTCCATGCCACCCAAGCCGTCTTTCGTTTCCCATTTTCCACTCCCCACCAGAATTCCCTCATCAACCTTGTTAACTCATCACAAACCCCCAAAGGAAGTTTAAAAACACTCATGATATAGGTGGGGAGAGCTTGTCCTACCGCCTTGATCAGAGTTTCCTTTGCTACAGTAGACATGTTCTTTTCTGTATAGTCATTTAGACGTTTGCTCAGCACTCTCTTAGTGGTTGAAAACGTTCCCCTTTCAAACTCCCTGTTGGTGTCGGCAGGCCCAAATATTTGGCCTCAAAAGAACTTAGCTGCACACCCAAAATTTGTTTGACAGATTCCTGATCTTCCTCTCTACCACTCTCATTGAACATGATAGAGCACTTCCCTGGGTTTATTAGCTGCCCAGTGCAATGGGCATACGTATCCAGAATATCCTTGACCACAGATGCTTGTTCACTTGTAGCCTTGAAAAATAGCAATGTATCGTCTGCGAAGAGCAAGTGCGAGATTCCTGGTGCACCTCGACAGATATGAAGCTCCTGCAGCGCTTGTACTTCCACCTTTCTACTTATCAACTTGGATAACCCATCAGTAACGAAGAGGAAAAGATATGGAGAAAGTGGATCACCTTGGCGAAGACCTCGAGACGGGGAAAAGGGTGTCATCATAACACCATTGAAGCGAATTGAGTAGCAAACTGAGATTACACAAGACATAACCCAGTTTACCCATGTACTCTGAAAGCCTAGCTTCATAAGAACTTTGTTCAAAAAATCCCAGTCAACTTGATCATAAGCCTTGGATAGGTCCAGCTTATATGAACAAAAATCGCCTCTAGCATCTGAATTTCCATTGATGGCATGTATGCATTCGAAGGCTATTATTGCATTGTCTGTGATCATTCTCCCAGGGATGAAGGCACTTTGACTCGTCGAAATTATATCCTGCAACATAGGTCTTATTCTATTGACGATGCATTTAAAGACCACCTTATAAATCACATTGCACAAGCTGATGGGTCTAAAGTCCTTCACAGATTCTGGGTGGTTTATCTTGGGGATGAGCACCACACATGTATCATTAACCCCCTCTGGCATGTGACCTGTTTCAAGGAAAAGGTTAACTGCAGTGATCACATCCTCTTTGAGTGTTAGCCAATTGCGCTGGAAGAAGCGGCCTGGCAGACGATCCGGCCCCGGAGCTTTTAGTGTCCCAATCTGGAACATAGCATCTGAAATTTCTTCCGCAGAAAAAGGCTTACACAACTCAAAATTCATATCATTAGTAATCTTTGGTTCAAATAAATCCACTACTTCATCAGGAACAATAGAATTATCCTTTAGGAATAGGGATTCAATAGCTAGCAGCCATACCTCTCATTTCAGTTTCATCAGTACACCAGCTGCCATCTTCCTTTAACAATCTTTTAATTCTATTCTTTTTAGCTCTCCACATGGCTTTGCGGTGGAAGTATTTTGTGTTGTGATCACCTTCTCTCAGCCAAGTGATACGGGATCTTTGGAGCCACATCATTTCCTCTCGGTACAAAATTTCCTCCAACTCTCGCTTCACCTCTAATATATGATCTCTGTTCTGAACCGGGTCATTCCATTCCAGCCTTTCTATTCCCTTTCGCAGCTCCACAATGCGCTTTGTAACATTACCAAAATTTTCACTGCTCCATTTTTGTAACTCATTCGCTACTGTCTCCAAAGCTTTGAGGGGGCGCCAAGATCACTCCCCGGATTTTTACGTAGCCACGCTCTCTCTATCACCAAGTGCAGGTCGGTTTCTCTCTCCCACATGATCTCATATCTGAACTGTCTCTTCTGTAATGGCACACCTGAGGAACGATCCAGGTGCAGTAGGAGGGCTTTGTGGTCTGAACTTGTAGACAGAAGATGTGAAACAGATGCATTTGGGAACAAAAAGGACCAATCAGTATTGGCAACACCTCTATCTAGCCTTACCCGTACATTCCGTTGGCCACCATGTTATTATTGTATGTCCATGGCAGCCCCACGAAACCAAGATCGTGCAGATCATAATGACTTAGCACTTCCCTAAAGTCCATCATCTGCTGTTCGGCCCTGGGAGTTTCGGAGAAGTGTTCATATTGCCACATCACCTCATTGAAATCACCTATAACCATCCAAGGACCTGACCATACTCCACACAGGTCCCGTAACAAGTCCCACATATCACCTCTGTTTTCAACCCGAGGTTCTCCATAGATAAAAGTTGCTCGCCATGGAGTCACACTAGGATCTTCCTGAATGACAACATCAAAGTAGCGCTCGCCCTGAGATAACAGGGTAACATTTATTGATTCATCCCAAAACAAAGCTAAACCTCCACTAAGGCCTACACTATCAATAGAGAGACAATTACGAAGACCAATACTCCATCTCAAGCTGCTGACTCTACTACCGTACACTTTAGATTCCGAAATAAAAACAAGTTTGGGGTTGTGCGACTTCACATAGCCGCGTAATTCGCGAACTGTCCGGAGTTCCCCGGCCCCGGCAGCTTCCAAGCCAAAGCATTCATTGCTCCCGACGGGCCTCGTCATGAGCGCCCGTCGATTCATATCCTCAGAAGCCGCCATCCTGCCACGCTTAGCAGGAGAAGCATCAGTCTGGTCCGTCGAGGGGCCTGCCCTTACCCCCATCAGATCATCAAGCTTCAGGCCCGACCTTTCTAATTCTTTGATGGAGTCCGCAATACCCGATATCAGGTTTTTCTTGGTTCTCTTTTCAATGTCTTTCATAGCACCGCCAGGACCTCTCATACGAGTACACTTCACAAGGCTTTGGCGCACTCTCTCCCCCTTAGTGTGCAAGGTCTAATCATTAATACTCAAGGACTCCTTAGACCCCCTAGCCTCCTTTATCTCCTGAATCGTCTTACCCAACATGCTCTCGGAGTCATCAAGACTCCACAAAGGAGTCTAACCCAGACACCTTCTCTAGATGGGAGAGGGTCGGTTATCCACCGGCTGCCTGCGGATTTACCGCCATATTTGCCACACCGGTAGCCAAATCTACAGAGACCTCCTTAGGAAGCTCTCCATGGCTCTGGTCGTCCTTCTCCTCCATGCCTAGCCCCCCTGCACCTCTCATGGGATCGCGATCCTTGCCCTCATTGGTACCCCTAAAGACTCTCCTTGAGGGAGCATTGGAAGAGTTTGCCTCAGAGAGGACTCTCCTCCTTTGGTCACCACTGAAATTCAAACCACGTTTTGCATTTGGCTCAGTCGGTATGATCATACGTCTACCGACATCTTTCTTTTGTGGAGAGCAACGTAAAACCTGGCCAAAGTGAACAGTCCCCTCCTCATCATCCCCATCAGGACATTCTTGTTGTGCATGACCAATACGGCCACAGGTAAAGCAAAAGAAAGGCACGTTCTCATATCTGACAATGAAATCCATGGTGCCATGGCCCTTAACCCTCTACTGCACCGAGGGAACAAGAGCTTTCTCCAGTGGAAAATCAATCCTAACCCGCTTGTAGTTATTGTGAACATCTCCAACCTCCACAACTTTCCCAATCTTTCCACCTAGCACTCGAGCGAAACCATGTCATCATTGTCGCTGGAATATCGTAGATGCGAACCCATAACATGATGGACTCGATCTGGATTTCTGAGGTCCTCTGCACTCCATCATACGATACGAAGATCATAGCATCACCACCTCTGAATTTCCATGGTCCTCCATTGACCACCCTTCTCCATAGCTTCTCTGAATCAAACTCAACAATGTAATGATTATCTCCCAGACTACGGAAGGGAACAGCTTCCTTCTTACCCCACGATTTGCTCAGTTCATTAAAGACTGTCCAGGCAGAGAAATCTTGCCCAGAATAAAATCGAGCAAGAGCAAACCCGATTTTCAGTGCTTGGACTGCTTCTGCATCCTGCTCGAAGTCATACTCTTCCTCCCTTGTAGATTGATCTACAAGAATCATCCTCCTATCCTCATTCCCCATCTCTTGTTGCACAAACTTCCCCTTGGCTTCCATGGACGCCTTCTTCCTCAGTGAACCTTCTTGTCCTTGGACGCCATGGCCAAAGTCAGATGGAAGCCTCTCATCCTGATGTCGACCGGCCGCAACTGCAGCATCCTGAGACGGCGAAATCCCTACTCCCTCCATGGTGACAAGCTGTCGGACTAGGGCAGCAAAGCGACGTTCCTGGTTCGGATGGGAAATTTCCTCACCGGAAACCCCTGATCACCCCCACCAGAAAGCGAAGCAGCACAAACCCTAAAACCCAACAAAACAATGCACAGCCGAGGAGGACGTAGAGGGCGAAAGGTCCTCAAACCTGACTTGAGGATCTTTTATGTTGCTACTTGACGTCCACATTGAATCAACGTAGAGAGCCCTTGTCGTATGGACCTCCCTGGGCCCACTACCTCGGTGGGTACCAGGACCGACTACTCGGTGGGCCCCTGGGACTACCCGGCTTGCGCTACACGGCATCTGAAGGCGTGGAGCGCAAGGACTACGGAGGAGAAGTACTCGGTTAGGAAGCTGTACATGTCTTGCACTGTATGGAGGACTCCTAGACGTACCCGACTAGTACTCTCTCCCTACTCCGACTTGTAACCCTGCCTCCCGGACTATATAAGGCGAGGCAGGGACCGTTCTCTAGCATCTCATACAACTCACGGCGCACTATTACACCATCTTGTAATCGTGCCCAATCAATCCAGAGCTACGCAGCATACAGGACGTAGGGTATTACACACCTCGCGGCCCGAACCTGTCTAAATTGTGTGCCACGTGTCTCTTCCTTCGAGTTACCGATCTCGGCGAGGCCACATTCATCTACTTCGGGTACTCCCCTTAGTAGGTTGCCGGTCTAAAACACCAACAGCTGGCGCGCCAGGTAGGGGATCTCGCTCGAGATCACATGGCGAACTCGACGGCTCCCGTCTACTTCAAGCCAACCGTCACCTTCAACCGTGGCGACACCTTCATGTTCGGCGCCTGGGTCTGCACTGCTGACGGCGCGGGCTCCTTCCAGCGCCGCCTAACCATGCCGCCCAACCCGAAGACCGGCTTCGTGACGCTTCCCGAAGTTGTCACAGGCGAACTCGCCGGCAAGTTCGGCGAAATTTCGCTCTTCAACCACCACACTGACTTCGAGCTCGAGTCCGCTTCCAACTCGAACTCGACGTCTCCATGGGCCATCGCATGCGAGCCGGGCCGCTCGCCCATCGCAGCGGTCCCCTCACCTCGTGAGCGCTCCGCGCGTGGCCCCCGCATCCTCATCCGGCCCGCACGGGGGCTCCCTCTTCGCGCCGGGCCGGCAAGGAGCCCGTACCCGAGTACAACTCGGACTCCGACACCGCCCCCGGCCACGCTTCGGACTCCAACCCTCTCTCCGAGTTCTACTCGAACCCCGATTACGAGTTCGACTTCGGGTCGGACCCTGAGGAGCCCGAGTCCGAGGACAACTCCACTGAGCTTCCCTTGTCAGGGCCGGCCTCTGGGCTGGTTATAACATCCACACCGGCCGGAAGATTCGTCTACTGGCCAGACCGCAAGCCTGCTGACCTGATAAGTGGAGACTCACGCTACGTCGCCTACATCGACTCGCTACCATTCCAGGAGGGAACACCCCTAGCCCGGGCTGACTCAAGCACACCAACTGAGGTGGCGCCTTCTGAGTCCAGCCTTGGCACCCCCGATCGCCAAGTCTTTATGGCTGCTGGCGACGCTCCAGGGCCTTCAGGGACGACCCAAGACAGATACCTGGAAGACATCTCCTCCGACAAGTTCTCTGCTGATGCTCCACAAAACGAGAACCCTGCAGACAGAGACGCTCGACGTGAGCGTAACCGGAAGCGCAGCGAACGTCGCCGACGCCTCCGCGACAACTTCCCCGTCCGCAATCTTGTGGAAGCTCTCGAGGCGGTCGAGAGCAGAGTACACACTACCCCTGAGCAATGCTTCATGTCGATCACAGCGATCACACGCCAGGCTCAGGGCATACACGCTGGAGAGGTCATCGCCAAGCTCGCTGAAGACGCCTACTTCATGCGGGTCGACAACAGAGTCAACCAACCTCCTCCAGCCAGGCACCGCGACAACGAAGCCACAAGTCGCAGCGCCAACAACGGTCCCAACCGTACTCGAGCTGAGCTCCCAGCCGAGCCGAACCGTCATCGCTCCAACGCCGGCGGACCTCCACAGCGTGACAACAGCAACCGCGAGGTCGTCCCCCACCGCGCTCCGGCCGGCGGCGGCGGCCACGACCCCGACGGCGGTGGCGGGCGACGGCGGAAGCTCCAACCACGGAGCCAACAGAGGGGGCGGTGGCGGCGGCGGCCGCGGCGGCGCTCGCGGCGGCCGAGGCCACGCGAACAGCCACGCCTCTGGCGCCTCACAGGGCGGCTACGACGCCCGCCAGAAGATTGAGGAGCTGCGGCGGAAGAAGTCGACCACCGCAGGCGACGGCGACGGCTTCCCCGCCTTCTCACCTCGACTTCGCAACTTGCTCCTCCCCGACAAGTTCAAGCCTTTGGGGATCACCAAGTACGATGCGAAGCAAGACCCCATCCAGTGGCTCAGGTGCTACGCCCTCTCCATCGAGAACGCCGGCGGCAACAACGACACCAAGTGCCTCTACTTCCCCTTCGCCTAGACCAAGCTCCACTCACATGGCTCGAGTCGCCGGACAAGCACTCGATCGACAACCGGGACCAGTGAAGGAGCAGCTCACCAGCAACTTCGCGGGCGCCATGGGCCGATTGGGTACTCGCATGGACCTGGCCATGGTCAAGCAGGAACAAGGCGAGACCCTCCGCAAGTACATGCGCCGCTTCTTCGACAAGCGCGCTACCGTCGTCGATGTCACCGACAAGGAGGTCATCGACCTCTTCCAAGACGGTCTCTACCACCGCCGCACCTTCGAAGACTTTGGTCGTCACCGCCCCAGGTCCATCCCCCACCTCAAGGACATGATCACGTCCTGGGCGGATGAAGAAGACAAGGCCAACGCTAAGTACGACGCCATCCGTGGCAAGAGCAAGCAGAACCAGGGCGGCGGCAGCGGCAACAACGCGAACCAAGGCGGTCGCAACAACAACAACTACTACTACTCGGGTCCCAACCGCAAGCGCAAGCCAGACAACACTGTCGCGGCTATCCAGTGCCCTGCGAAGGAGAACTCGAAGAAGAACTCCGGCGGCTTCAAGGACCTGCTGAAGGAGAGGTGCCCGTGGCATCCAAACGGCAACCACACCACCGAGCAGTGCTACCAACTCAGGCACGCGCTCAAGGATACGCCGGAGCCACCGCACCCTCACGACAAAAAGGGCAAGAAGAAGGACGGCGACAACAACGACTTCCAGGAGCCTGACAAGACCGTCAACGTCCTCTTTGGCGGACTGCCCAGCAGGCGGGAGCAGAAGGCTACCCGTCGTGAAGTCATGTCCATTGAGCCAGCGGTCCCGACCCCTCTCAGGTGGTCGGAGGTACCCATCACCTTCTCCCGCGCGGATCAGTGGACCAGCTTCTCCGAACCAGGATGTTTCCCCCTCGTCCTGAAGCCAGTGGTTGCGGGCTCCAAGCTCAACAAGGTCCTCATCGACGGTGGAAGCGGGCTCAACGTCCTTTTTACCAAGACCTTGAAGAAGATGAAGCTCGACATCACCCACATTCTCACCAAGAGCAACACGCTCTTCTACGGCATCGTCCCCGGCAACGCGGCTATCCCACTGGGCTCAGTGGTTTTGCCAGTTACCTTCGGGGAATCTCGGGACAACTACCGTACCAAGTACATCAAGTTTGAGGTCGCGGACTTCGAAACTTCCTACCATGCCATCCTCGGCAGACCGGCCATCGCCAAGTTCATGGCGGTGCCCCACTACAGCTACTTGGTACTCAAGATGCCAAGCCTAGCGGGTGTACTCTCCCTCCAAGGGGACTTGAAGATCTCCCACGACTGCGACACGAAAGCCGTGGAGATCGCTTCTACAAATCAAGTACCCAACGCGATGATGGAGGTCTACGCCGCGTCGAAGAAGCTTGCTACAAGTGAACTCGACATCCCAGAGAAGTCTGACAGGGCCAACATGCCTCAGCCACCTGAGGAGGTTCTCGTCAAGACGATCGACCTTGGAACAGGCGATTCCAGCAAGACCACCACCATCGGGGCCGGCCTCGACCCCAAATAGGAAGACGCACTCATCAGCTTCCTTCGGGCTAACCGCGACATCTTCGCGTGGAAGCCAGCGGACATGCCAGGAGTGCCTAGGGAGCTGATCGAGCACTGCCTCAACGTCAATCCTAAGGCCACCCCAAGCGATAACTCCTCCGACGCTTTGCTGACGACAAATGGGACGCCATCAAGAAGGAACTCGCCAAACTACTCGCGGCTGGCTTCATCAGAGAAGTCTTCCATCCTGAGTGGCTCACCAACCCTGTCCTCGTCCGCAAGAAGAACTCGAACGAGTGGAGGATGTGCGTCGACTACACCGACCTCAACAAGCACTGCCCCAAGGACCCCTTCGGGTTGCCGCAGATTGATCAAGTCATCGACTCCACGGCGGCCGCGACCTCGCTCGCTTCCTCGATCGCTACTCCGGTACCACCGGATCGTGATCAAGGAAGAAGACCAGAGAAGACCGCGTTCATCACCCCGTTTGGCGCGTCATCGCTACACGACCATGTCCTTCGGGTTGAAGAACGCCGGCGCCACCTACCAACGAGCTATCCAGGCCTGCTTCAAGAGGCAACTCAACAAGAACGTCGAAGCCTACGTGGATGGCGTGGTCGTCAAGACCAGAGACTCCAGTACCCTCATCGACGACCTTGAAGAGACTTTCGCATCACTGCGCGAGTACTGCTGGAAGCTCAACCCGAAACAAGTGCGTCTTCGGCGTACCTTCGGGCAAACTACTCGGCTTCATCATCAGCCAACGCGGCATCGAAGCCAACCCTGAGAAGATCTCCGCCATCACCAGCATGAAAGTTCTCACGAGCATCAAAGACGTCCAGAAGTTGACCGGGTGCATGGCGGCACTGAACAGATTTATCTCGAGGCTCGGAGAACGGGGGCTCCCCTTCTTCAAACTACTCAGGCATCAAGAGAAGTTCGTGTGGACTCCAGAGGCGGATCAAGCCCTTGCCCAGCTCAAAGACTTCCTACCGAAGCCGCCGATCCTCATGGCTCCTCACAAGGGCGAGCAGCTACTGCTCTACCTCGCTGCGACTACTCACGTGGTCGGCATCGCCATCGTCATCGAGCGGCAGGAAGACAGCCACGCCTACCCGGGCCCGCCCCCCGCCTACTTCGTCGGCGAGGTTCTATCGAGTCCAAGGCACGCACGCCCGTGCGAAGCTCCCCGTACGCAGCACTCATTACCTCGCGGAAGCTACGACACCACGCGCGGCGGCACTCGATCTCCGTCGGCCACCGACTACCCGCTCGGCGACATCCTGCGGAACCAAGATGCTACTGGAAGAATCTCCAAGTGGGCAGTCGAGCTCGGCGCCCTCACCATCGACTTCAAGCCACGCACAGCCATCAAGTCGCAGGCGCTAGTCGACTTCATGGCGGAGTGGCGGGAGAACCAGCTACCTACTCCAACCGTGCGACCAGAGCATTGGGTGATGTACTTCGACGGCTCACTCAACCTCGAGGGCGCAGGTGCAGGGGTACTGCTGATCTCCCCAACGGGCGAACAACTCAAGTACGTCCTGCATCTTCTGGAAGGTCTCAAACAACGAAGCCGAGTACGAAGCTCTCCTACATGGGCTCCGCCTCGCGGCTTCACCGGGCATCAAGCGGCTACTAGTCTACGGCGACTCGCGGTGGTCATCAACCAAGTCAACAAGTCCTGGGACCGCAACAAGGAGAACATGGACGCCTACTGCCTAGAAGTCCGCAAGCTCGAGAACAAGTTCTATGGTCTCGAGTTCCACCACATCGTCCGCGACAACAACGTTGCAGCGGACGTCCTCTCGAAGCTTGGATCTACCCGCGCTCAAGTACCAGCGGGTGTCTTCGTTCACGAGCTTCACACGCCATCCATCCCGGAGCCGGCGCCAGCGACCACTGCCCCAGTGCACCCACCAGCTGGACAGGAGGTCATGATGATCGACGTGGACTGGAGGCAACCCTTCATCGACTACCTCAGCGAGCAGAAGATTCCCTCCGACAAGAACTCGGCTGAGCAGCTCGTCCGTCGCGCTAAGTCCTACGTCCTCGTCGGAGACAAGCTTTACAAGCGGGGCGCATCTTCTGGAGTACTCATGAAGTGCGTCCCTCGGCAAGAAGGCAAGGACATCTTGGAGGAGATCCACAAGGGCGTATGCGGCAACCATGCGTCCTCACGCACGCTGGTCAGCAAGGCCTTTCGGCGAGCTTTCTACTGGCCCACTGCCCTGGGCGACGCTGAAGAACTCGTCAGAAGGTGCCAAGGATGCCAGTACTTCGCCAAGCAGCAACACGTCCCAGCCTACAAGCTAGTCACCATACCGCCAACCTGGCCCTTTGCCTGCTGGGGGCTCGACATGATTGGGCCACTGCCAACTCGTCCCAGCCTACAAGCTAGTCACCATGCCGGGTCTCCGCCAGGTGGTTTCAACAGAGTATTGGTGGCCATCGACAAGTTCACCAAGTGGATCGAGGTCAAGCCGGTCACATGCCCCAAGGCTGACAGAGTACTCGACTTCCTGGATGAACTCATGCATCGCTACGGACTACCCCACCGCATCATCACAGACCTGGGCTCCAACTTCAACAACAACCACCAGTTCTGGGAGTACTGCGAGAACAGCGGGATCGACGTCCGATACGTCTCAGTTGCCCATCCTAGGGCCAACGGACAAGTCGAGCGCGCCAATGGGATGGTGCTCGACGCTCTCAAGAAGCGGCTACACGACGCTGCTAACTCCAAAGGGGGCAAGTGGATCAAGGAACTACCCAACACACTTTGGGGGCTACGGACTCAGCCATCCAAGCCAACGGGGCAATCTCCTTACTTCCTGGTCTATGGCTCCGAAGCAATCCTCCCTGCTGACGTCATATGGAACTCGCCAGCAGTGGAGCACTACGACGAAGGCGTCTCGAAGACAACGGACGAGTTGACATCGACGCCCCCGAAGAAGCTCGGCCGCGCCGCCCTCGTCCGGCCGGCAAGGTACCTAGAGGGTATCCGACGCTACCACGATCGCAACGTCAAGGAACGCTCCTTCAACGTTGGTGATCTTGTCCTCCGTCGTATCCAGAACACGGAAGGACTACACAAGCTCGCCCTTCCCCCCGGGAAGGTCCCTTCACCGTGGCAAAGGTGACCGGCCGGCTCCTACCGCCTCCCGGACACTTGAAGGCGAAGACATCAACAACTCGTGGAACGTCGACCAGCTCTATCGATTCTACGCCTAGTCTACACGACTACTCCGGGGTTCAAGTCTACACGACAACAACAACACCCCTCTGCCGTAAGCGGCCTCCGGGTCCTGGCTCCAGTCTCCGGACTACTCCTCTCCAGGATCCAGTCCGCGCGGCTACCTACGGATCCTGGGCTGCGACGAGCGTCAAGGACTAGCAGCGGTCTACTGAGAAACAATGTACTCCAAGATCCAGCCTACACGGCTACTTACGGATCTACTGCTGTAAGCGGCTACTCGCCCTAGCATCACTTAGCTGTAAGCGGCCTCCGGGTCCAGGCGACTACTCTGTAACTACGGCCCTGGCCATCCAGGTGTACTTCTTCAGTAATAAAGTTTGATCCGTCATCAACTTCTTTATTGTCTACTTCCCTCAACGGGACCACTGCCGAGTACGACTACTCGCATCTACTCCACGATGGGGGCTCCGCACTCTGAGATCGCGACTACGAGTACTCATCGCTGGAAATTTTCTTTCATTAATACTTAAGCAATTCATTACAATTGTTTTTGTACAATTTGGCTACTAGCTAACTATTACAGGGCTACTGGAGATTGAGCTTATCAGCTACTTGCTCCGCGATGGGAGCCATCTGCTCCAGCAGCTCCGCGTACTGCTCATCGGTGCAGTTGGCGGCTACCCCGCCAGCGACTACTTCCACCGGCGCCTTCGGGAAGTAGGACTTCATGAAGGCCAAGACCTGCTTCGGTATCGACCTCGCCATGTGCTTCACATAAGCCGCCAGCCGGCTGGGGGCTTCCCTGAGGCGATCCACCAGTGGAGCGATCTTGGGGCCGCCCGGGTGCGGCACCAAGAGCCTTGCGATCGGCAGCGCGGCTTCTTCAAGATCCTTCAGCTGGGCCCGCAGCGCCTCACAGTCTTCATTCAACTTCTGCAACGATTTGTAGCAGTTGACGAGATCGCGGTCAGAAGCAATTCGAAGCTCCATGTGCTTCTCTCACTCGAAGGCAAGTTCTTTGTAGTCGAGCTCGAGTACCTGGCGGGCCTCTTGCTCCCGGTAGAAGAGGTTCTTCATACTCGTCTCCGAGGACTTCAACTGCTCCACTTGGCCCTCAAGCTCTGCAAATACAACAAAGTGCAGCGGGTCAGACTAACTCTCGACCTCCAACAACTACCCAACAAGTCCAACGACGTACCTTTGTTCTTGTTGCGGAGGCTCTTGTTCTTCCGCACCAAGTCATCGCCCTTTCCTGCAACTCTTGGATGTCATTGTGATACTTGGCAAAAGCGGCGTCGAGCTTGGACTGCATGGCGGCCGCGTGCTTCCGCGACTTCACAAGTCGATCTTCCAAAGTGCCTCAGCCCCGAGCACCGCGTCACCAAAGCCCCCGCAAAGATGTTGGACTTCTCGCGGACCTCTCCACGACGTCCCGCACAGTAACACAAGTCAAGCGAGTACTCAACAATAGAGGATTGACTACTCGAAGTTAAGACTACTTACCTTCATCCACCGCCGCCCGGCGGACCGCCTCCGTGTGCCTCGGCCACCGTTGCCGGTCCACCGCATCGTCCGCGAGCAGCTCCACTCCGCCACGACTACTCGCGGCGGCCTCCGTCATCGCCGCGAGAGCGGATGGGCTCGTGTCCCGGATCTCCGGGAGCGGAGATAGCCACCTCCAGAGCAACCTCTGGTGGCACGGTGGCCTCCTCTCCTCCGGCCGCCGCGGCGGCTTCCTCGGCGACCTCTTCCATCGGCTCGGGGCTCCCTCGGCGCCTCCGCGCTTGTGGTGTCGACTTCTCCATGGGCACCCCCGCAGGGATGTCGTTCCCTTCCGCCTCGACGCCTGACAAGAAGGCGTCAAGTTCATCAGCAACTACGACTACTCTTTGGGGAAGACTAAACCCACAGCAGAACACTTACCCTCGACCACGCTGGCCTCGGGCAACGCAGCCTTCGGCCGGCGGCGCCGCGGACTCCACCCGGGGGGGCAGAGCCGACTCCTCGACGGCGGCGCGACTTCTTCCTCCGCCACCGTCGTGGAGGGCTCATCTCCCTCCCAGACAAGTCCGTTGATTTCCCCGCAGGAAGTACACAAAGCTAGTTGTCATTCAAGCTCGACTACTACACCAAGTACTACTCGGGAAGGCTCGCACTTACAGGCCGGGACCGACTATCGTCACGGCCGGGGCACCGAGGATGCTGGCAATATCTACCAGTCCACCCTCGACGGGCGCCTCCTCCCCGCGCCTCCCGCAGCCGCCGCCTCCTCTGTAGCAACGACAGCTGGTGTAGCGCCCTCCTGCGCTCCTGCAGCCACCACCTCTTCGACGGCGGGGGCTGCGGGTCCTGTGCTCTCTTGACGAGCAGGGGGCTGGCGCTCCAACTGTGCTATGAGCTCCTCGACAGTGGGGGCTGGACTACGACTTCCAGCGGGCTCCCCCACTGTGTCCCACTCGCCTTCGTCGCCCGCTTCGACGGGCTCCGTTGGCGGCACCTCCTGCATACAAGGAAGACTACTCATCAGCAAGTGTACTCGCATGATGGGTACTCGACTACACTAGTCAAGACATCTTACCTCTTGAGGTGTGGTCTCTGAGACCCTAAGCTTCTTCGCCACCCGCTTGCGGGCGGGGTTGCGCGGCTTCCGTGGCGCGCGCGGCCCGCACTAGCCTCCGTGCTAGCCTAGCGGGTCTTGCACAAGAGGTACATGAGGCAAGCCTGGACGGCTAAACCTCGACCGCAGCTGGAAGCAGTCCTGCAATGTCTCCTCCTCGTCGTCATCGTCGTCGTCGTCAGAGGTGTCCTCCACGATGACGGTGTCATCGCCTTCGCCGACTTCTCGCCGCTCCTTGGCTTTGGCTTTCCCTTCCTTCGGGATCTCGATTCCCCCGAGGGGGGTGGCCGCAGCTCGAGACGAACATTTTCAAGTCATCCCCGCAAGGCACAAGACATCGCCGCGACTACTCACAAGCAAGGACTACCTCGACTAGGGGGTACGACTACTTACCTCCTTTGGCGGGCGCGCGGCGGAGTACTCCCCGGACGGGGCACGCCGTGTACGGCGCATTTCCTTGAAGATCCGCGTCGCCCCTCTCGATGATGTCGTCGTCGTCCATCTCGCCTCTCGGGCATCCGCGATGTGTCGTCGTCGCCGGTGTACTCGAAGCCCAAGGTGTCGCGGGCCATCGCGGCCGCACCCTCCGCTTCATGAAACCGAAGGCCACGTGCTCGGCCCTCAGTCCAGCTTCTCTGAGCACCTTGATGCATGCCAGTAGCTCGGGGAACTGGATCCCCTCCTGCATTGTGGGCTCCGTGTTCCACCAGTCGCGGTGCCTGGGCTGCCTCCCAGTCGGCTTCGGCAGGCCGGGGTGGTGGTTCGTGATGTAGAACCACCTCGCCTTCCAATTAGAGTTGGAGTCAATGAGCTTGTACGCCAGGTACTGCTCAACGGCGTCTTCTCTCATCTGGATGCCGGCCCCTCCGACTACTCGTGGATTGCTGGCGCTCGGCTGCGGCTTCACCCGGAAAAATTTCCGGAAGAGGATCTAATGCGGCTTGATCCCAAGGAATGCTTCACAAAAATGGACGAAGACCGCGGTATGGAAAATGCGTTAGGGTTCAGATTGAGGTACTCAACTCCGTAGTACCCGAGGAGGCCCTTGAAGAAATCACTAGCCGGAAGCGCGAGTCCGCGCTCCACAAAACGCGCAAACATCGGGATCTCATCTTCGGCTTTCTCCATTGGATACGGATCTCCGGCGGCGGCCCTCCACATATTCACCTCTTTATCTCGGATAAATCCGCTGTTCAGAAGGGCCAACAGATTCCTCGGTCTTCACCATTGACTTTTTCCACTCGCGGCTTGGATCTGCCCGCGGTGGAGACATCGGCGGTGCTGCTCCAGTGGCAGCCGCGGCGGCCTCTTCGCGGCCCCTCTTCTTCCCGGCGACCTTTGCAGACTTGGACGGTGAAGGCTTCATTCTCCAAGTACAGGGCGTCTTCACGCGCATCCGCTCGGGGGCTACTTTGGAAGCTCTGGGTGGCGGCGCACTTGGATCTACTGCGGTGGCGGCGTGCGCTGGAAGTGGATCTACCTCAGATCGATTTGAAATGGCTGCAGCAGTGATGGGTGAAAAACCCTAAGGGTTTTGACTTCTATTTATAAGTCAAACCGGCCCTCCAACGGCCAGATGGATAAGTCCGCACCCGGCTGACTCAGCGGCCGCGCGTGGCTCTTCGCATTCTACTAGTCGACGCGCCTCACCTCGGGGGCTCGGCTACTTCTACTCGACTACCTGGGAAGCGACTAGACTCAGGAGCATCTCAGGACACATTCTTCAAGATGACCCTTCAATTCGAGAGGAAGTACTCGACTCAAGGCTCGGGGCTCCGTGCCACGTGTCCTTCGGTTTTTTCTATCCGGATTTTTCGGGATTTTCTTGCCAAGATTTCGTATGGACCCTCGACCAGTAGCCCGCGGCTCAACCTAAGGCTCGGGGGCTACTCCATATGGAGTGCGATCTTGCAATCGCACCTCCATATCAGCTTCGGCTTCAAGACAAGACAGGCATTTTTTGAAGACCTTCGAAGGCAGCACTCGAGGACGCTTGGGACTACTCGAGAAGACTTCAAGATTGCTCAAACATCAGCTGGAGTACATTCCAACCTTGGGATTCTTGAACTACTCTTGAGGACTTTTGACTTGTAGTACTCGGGGACGCTTGAGGACTACTCGTTAAGGCCGTCAAGACTACTTGAAGCTATCCTTCTCGACTACAAAGTACTCGGGGGCTTGTCGTATGGACCTCCCTGGGCCCACTACCTCGGTGGGTACCAGGACCGACTACTCGGTGGGCCCCCGGGGACTACCGCTTGCGCTACACGCATCCGAAGGCGTGGAGCGCAAGGACTACGGAGGAGAAGTACTCGGTTAGGAAGCTGTACATGTCTTGCACCGTATGGAGGACTCCTAGACGTACCCGACTAGTACTCTCTCCCCTACTTCGACTTGTAACCCCGCCTCCCGACTATATAAGGCGAGGCAGTGGACTCGTTCTCTAGCATCTCATACAACTCACGCGCACTATTACACCATCTTGTAATCGTGCCCAATCAATCCGTAGCTACGCAAAGATACAGACGTAGGGTATTACGCACCTCGCGGCCCGAACCTGTCTAAATTGTGTGCCACGTGTCTCTTCCTTCGAGTTACCGATCTCGGCGAGGCCACATTCATCTACTTCGGGTACTCCCCTTAGTAGGTTGCCGGCCTAAAACACCGACAGCCCTTGACCTGTACGAGATCGTAACCGTCCCCTACGCAGAAAGAAGCACTGCACCCTCGGTCAGTGGAAAAACTATAGCTCCCGTGGTATAAACGCGTAGCGAACGTGGGAAGGAGGATCGCTCCCAACCCTTGCCCTGCGCAGAGCGCCGGCCGACCGTCCTCGACGACGATGAGAAAACTAGATCTCAAACTGTGACGGCGCCGCTGCCACCCAATCGCCCAACCACGCGCTCCGTCATTTCCGGGAGTATAGGCTAGCGAGGACTAGGTTAAGATTTCGGGGTTCAACTGCGTTTCCATGTATGGCAGACCTAGAAAGCAAGGAAGTTGAGGGCCCCGCTGAAGGACCGATTAGGCGACCAGAGAGGGAGGGAGTGAAAGAGAGCTAATAAAAATTTCTTCTCGAATGGGATGACTTCCCAAACAAGATGAACTCAGTCGGACACCCAAAATCACACGCTCCACACTTCTAGCTTCCGTTTGCCAAAACCACGTAGCCGATGAAGTGCTACTAGTCCTAGGAACAAACACTACCAGCAGCCTCAACTCCTACACGCACACGACAGCGGAAACGACTCGGGAGCAAGTGCCGTTCGAAGGGGGCGGTTAGACCGGGTATGGGGGCTGTTAGACCGCCTCCACCAGGCAACCGAGAAATCCTCTGAAATACCTCTTCCGAGCACCAAAACGCACCACGGTTTCACCAACAGAAATCTCTGGTCAAGGCCAAGCTAGCTACTAGGAAATCTTGGCGAAAACCAAAACTTCACCTAGGGGCCTAGGGGTGGTTAGACCAGCTACCATGGGCAGTCAAACCTCCTGTACCCAACAACGAACACCGAGCAAGAATTCCTAGCAAACAGCGCCAAAACAAACCAAGATTTCACCTGAACGCTCCTTTGATCAAGGCAAACAAACTACAGAGGAAAATCCGACAAAATCAAAACCTTCACCCGGATGACCCAGGGTGGTTAGACCGCCCCCTCAGGTGGTTAGACCGCCCTACCCGCAAAATCCGGCGGCGGGGTCAACCCTCAACTTCCCATCGCCTGATCTCCCGATTCACCCCACGGATTGCGGCGAAACTTCGGGGATAGCTGGGTTACCTCCTGGGCAAACTCTCCCTCAAAAGAATCGAACCGAAACGCCCACAATCAAAGGGAATCATAGATTTAGACCTCTAGGTCAAGAACTCGAGCAACTCAAAAAACTACCAAATTGAGGTCGATTCAAGGGAGTTCTTGGGGCAAAATCACCAGCCAAAGAGGCACAAGGTCCTCATACGTGACACCCAACAAGAATCTCCAAGAAAACGCGCTCAAAACTCCGCCAAGAAAATCACAAGCAAGAACACTGAAAATCACCAAAAGGGAAAACGGGAGAGACAACACAAGGCTTTGAGAACCATGCCGAATCATCTATACATACCATGAAGGTTCATACAAGGTCTAGCTTGCCACCCGATCATCCATCCCTCTCTCTAGATCTCACATGAAGCACTCAAGCTAGTCCTAGAAAACTAGAGGAAAATGGAAACGAAGATGGGAAAAACAAATGAGCTATCTTGGAGCGCCTCGATGGCCATGGCGATGCCATTGCTGAACTCACCCATCCCCAGTCTGTGCTAAACAGGCTTTTCGATTAGATTGTACTAGGGATGCTTGATCTTCGGCAATAAATAAAGAATTTTAATTTCCATGCTTGTGTTATGATGATCCTCTCCTGCTTATAGATGCGAACTTTACTGTTCTCAAACGAATTCAGGAACTTTACTTGAGCCGAATACGCGAAAACGACTGCCCCTTGGCTCAAAATCCACAGAAAATCCTCGGTTCGGGAACCATAAACACTGTTCAATGAAAACCCTACCTTTTGGTATTCCAATAACGTACGGCAACCAGTCATCACTCCCAATGCGCTCTCTCAGTCAATAAAATAGCTCTCTGGGATGCCTTGCAAATCCACTCGCATACTCCTCCATCACTTCACATCTTCTCCCCCCGCTCCAGAAGAGAAAACCCCAAAGCCATGGCGGACAAAGGAAAGCAACCCGTCAAGGAAGACAACACTCCATCAAAGAAGCGTACCATTCGAGAGTGAGTTTTCTTTCAAATCTGTTTCTTGCTCTTACTTGCAATCACATGGTTCACCCCTTACTATTCTCTCCAGCCTTGACTTGCTCCCTGAAGAAATCTTCGGGACCGAAGAAGTACCTGAGTACATCCTTTCTGATTCCTCTGAGGAAGAAGAGAACGCCACACCGAACGAGGGCCAACCACCAGCTGCGCTGCCGCATTCGGCATCTGGAGCACAACTTGCGGGACATCACCGCTCGCTGCAACGCCGAACATGAATGCCGCATGAGGTTGGAGGCGTTAGTAGGGGGGTAAAACTTCCGTCTTTATTTGACTCCATGCTTAGGCTCAGATCTTTGTTTTCTAACAACTGTTCTTCTCCCTTAGATGTCTCCGATAGGTACAGTAACCTGAAGGCTGCCTGGGACAACCTAATGGAGGCTGCAAGTCATGGCCACCCCCGAAGCTTCCAGGTTGCCGTCACGGTGGTCCTGGAATAGTTGAAGAGGGAGGAGCTGAAGAAGCAGAATAAGAAAAATGAATGAAGCATACTTTCGCTTCTTCCTCCAGGCCTTCTGCTTCCCACCCCCTTGTAATCTTGAGTAGCTGAATTGTCAAATAAAAGCCTGCAAGAAACATCTGTAATGTGTAATTTTTTTGTTCTAAAGGCGGCTTCTTCCCTGAACGTTGGCTGTTTCTGTCCATCAGATGTTTGTAATCCTGGCGCTTGTGATCAACAATCAATTTCAACACTAGGATAATATTTCTTCAAGTATCTTCCATATATTGCAGCAAAAAATTCCTCCCCTAGTAAAGTTTTTAATATGTAAGCATTACCAGGCACACATCTGACTACCCGAAAAGGTCCTTCCCAATTCGGGGACCATTTGCCGAACGCACTATACTTAGTTCCAATCGGCAGTAACGCTTTCCAAACTAAATCTCCTTCTGCAAATTGCTTGACCTTCACTTTCTTATTGTAATATTTAGCAACTCGTAGCTTGTTCTTTTCAATGTTCTTCAGGGCTCTAAGACGAACCATATGCAAATCTTCTAGCTCGTCCATCATTAAGCCACTATAATCCTTGGAGCTTAAATCCTTTTGCAAAACCACTCTCCTAGAATCTGATTGTATTTCCTAGAGCAAAACAGCATGATGCCCATAAACCAACTCATAAGGAGAAGTTTTTTAGCTCCATGAGGAGCCATAACGGTAAGCCCATAAAGCCTCATTGAGCACCGAATGCCACCTCTTTGGCTTCTGACCAATTTTCTTTTGTATAAGCTTGATCATGATCTTGTTAGAAGCCTCTGCCTGACCATTAGCTTGGGCATAATAGGGAGAAGAATTAAACAATCTGATTCCCATGCTTTCGGCAAACTCCCTGAACTCCAAAGATACAAACTGAGCTCCTTGATCAGTTGTAATTGTTTGAGGAATTCCAAACCTGTAGATGATGTGTTCTTTAACAAACTCAATCATGTTTTCTGATGTTACTTTCTTCAGTGGAATTGCCTCAACCCATTTGGTAAAGTAACCTGTCGCTAAAAGCATGAATTTATGCCCCTTGCTAGGTGGAGGATTTATCTGGCCAATCAAATCTATACCCCATCCTCTGAATGGCCATGGCTTGATAATTGGATTCGGTGCTGACGCTGGAACCCTTTGAATATTTCCAAACCTCTGACAATCTTGACAACCCTTGTAATACTCAATGCAATCTTCCAGCATCGTCGGCCAAAAACATCCAGCTTGCCTAATAACCCATTTCATACAATAGGTCGATTGATGCGCTCCACATAGCCCATCATGCACTTCACTCATCATTTTCTTTGCTTCTTCTGGACCCAGGCATTGCAGCAACACTCCATCTAATGATTTATAAAATAAACGTCCATCCAGAAGAACAAATTTTATAGCTTTATACCTGAGCTTCCTAGAAACCTTTTGGGATGGATTCTCCAGATAATCAACAATCTCTTTTCTCCAATCGTCCTCAGCTAGATCGCTCCCGAAAGCACATACCTCCATGGCAAACGCTTCTTGATTTTCCCTATAACCTGAAGCACTCTGAGCCAATCTGTTTGCCTCTTCATTGTGTTCTCTAGGAATATGCTGTAGAATTACTAACTGAAAACTCTTCAAGATTTCCCTGCATTCTTCGTAGTAATTCCTCAGGATATCGCTCCTACATTCGTATTGGCCGTTCAATTGTTTTATAACCAGCTCTGAATCTCCATAAATTTCAACTGAAATAGCCCCGACTTCTTTCAAATATTGAAGTCCTCTAAGTAGTGCCTCGTACTCAGATTGATTGTTTGTGACAGTAGGCTGAATAGGGATAGCAAACTCGAACATCTCACCTTTAAGTGAAATCAACAAAATCCCAACTCCACCACCTTTGCCACATGATGATCCATCAAAGAAAAATGCCCACGGGGTAATCTCGAGCAAATCAATTGACGGATCACGATGCTCAGTAATGAAGTCGGTTAATCTGACCTTTAATGGCTTTTGCCGATTCGAACTTCAGCTCAAACTCAGATAAGGCCAAAATCCACTTGCCAATCCTTCCATTCAAAATTGTCATAGATAACATATGTTTTATTACATCAAACTTTGAATATACAACGCATTTGACATTCAACAAGTAGTGTGTTGAATGCCGAAACTTTGTACACAAGTAGTACACACACAAGCACAGCTTCTCCGCAGCCGAATACCTGGTCTCAGGATCAAGTAATTTTCGGCTAAGGTACGCTACCACCCGCGCCTTTCCTTCAAACTCTTGTATAAGGGCCGATCCAATGGTTTGGGTATCGGCCGCCACGTACAACTTGAAAGGCTTGTTCAACTGTGGAGGCACCAGCACTGGTGCTTCCTTCATGTATCGCTTGATTTCATCAAAAGCCTTTTGTTGTTTGTCACCCCATATAAACTTCTGATCCTTCTTGTTCTTCAACAACGGAGAAAAGGGCAAAACCTTTTGCAACAAATTTGAAATGAACCTTCTCACAAAATTGATCTTGCAAAGCAGTGATTGCAACTCCTTGAGATTGGTTGGAGGAACAACTTCATTGATAGCTTTCATGCTTTTCTTGCCAACTTCAATCCCTCCTTCATGTACCAGAAATCCCAAGAATTCTCCAGCTGATACTCCAAAGGCACACTTGTTTGGATTCATCTTCAACCCATGCTTTCGGGTGCACTCCAGAGTTCTCTTTACATCCTTCAGGTGCGAGTCATGATTCAAAGATTTGATCACGACATCATCAATTTAAATTTCAACAATTTTGCCGATCAACTCGTGAAAGATATAATTCATGGCTCGTTGATAAGTTGCACTGGCATTTTCAACCCAAATGTCATGACTATCCACTCAAACAGGCCTATATGACTAGGACATCTGAAGGCTGTCTTCGATATGTCTTCTATTGCCATAAATATTTGGTTGTACCCTGCATTACCATCCATAAAACTGATAACCTTATGTCCAAGCAGAAAGCATCAACCAATAAATCGGCTACGGGCATTGGGTATCCATCCATGGGAGTAGCTCCGTTCAAATCTCTCGAAATCTATGCAAACCCTCATCTTCCCATTTTTCTTGTAGACAGGGAGGATGTTAGAGATCCACTCCGCATACCTGCATGGCCGAATGAAGTTTGCATCAAGCAATCTTTCAATTTCTTTCTTCACGTCGGCCAATACTTCATCCTTGTAGATTTTTCGGGGAGGTTGCTTATAAGGTCTAAAACCAGGCTTGATTGGCAACCGATACTCAACAATAGAACGATCCAAACCAGGCATCTCCGAATAATCCCAAGCGAAGCAATCTTTATATTCTTTTAACAACTTGATTAACTTGTCTCTGAAACTAGACTCCAAGTTAGCACTGATAAATGTCGGCCTTGGCTTGTCACCATTTCCAATGTCAATTTCTTCTAATTTGTCACCCGACATGAATCCACGCCCTAACTTTCCATCAGTTCAATCAACTAGATTATCCATTTAAAAATTACTATAAGAGCTGACTGCTTGAATCGGCTGTTGATCACTGCTGACTGGCTCAACAGGACCTTCACCCCAGTCCTTTCCTGAGAAGCAGTCAATGCCTTGATACTCCAAGAAAGCTGGTTCGACGTTTGCCACGCTCACTGAATCATCTGCTTGGACCACTTCAATGTCATTATCTACCCACTGAACAAGCTGTTGATGCATGGTAGATGGGATGCAGCAATTGCATGGATCCAGTCCCACCCAAGCAGCAAGCTATAGGCTCCTTTGCCTTCAATGACAAAGAAGGTCATGAGCAATGTTTTGGACCCAACCATCAGGTCCAAGTGCACGCAGCCCTTGGTATCTGAAGGATTTCCAGCGAAATCATTCAGAATTATGCTTGTCGGCGTCAAGTCTCCGGGGCCCATGCCAAGCTTCCTGAATGTGGTGTATGGCATCACGTTGACCGCAGCTCCACCATCAACAAACATCTTGGTCAATGGCTTGCCATTGACGTATCCCTTCAAATACAACGACCTCATGTGTCGATTCCTGGCCGGTTTGTCAAAGGTGGCCTGCTTAGCCAATACCAGTTGCACCATTAATCCCCCAAGCTGCTCATCCTCATTGATATCTGGAGATGTTTCCTCCTGCACAACTTGGTTAGCGGGAGCCATGAACTCATTCGGCAGAAAGTATACCATGCATGCTGGAGTCGAACGACCCGATCCTTCAGGCTTGTCTTTTGGGCGCCACACTTGCTTTTTCTGGATTCCCGCCTGCTTCAATTTTCGGTTCCTCAAGCATTGAACCCTTCTCTTTTGGCTTTTCCTCAAGCCAGGCGGGCACCACTGTCCTTCTTGCCAGATGTACTCGCACTCCTCTTCTTCTTGATCAACCCATCTTTGGTTGGCTTGCCTTTTCCTTGGGTGATCAATGACCTCAATTATTTTGAGACACCGACTGTCATTAGAATGCATCCTTCCAATTCTTTCATGGACGGATTGGCGATTGACAGTTTCCTGCCTGTATTCAGAATATTTATCACTGCATTCAGGGCAATTCTTCAATGTGGGGATCTTCAAGCCTTCGTTCTAGCAGTGCCTAAAGAATGTGCATCCCCAGTGTGCACGCTCCTGTTCCCGCGCGTGCTCTTCTAGTTCTCTCCTTCGTCCCTCTTCTTCAAACCTGCGCCTCTTCTCTTCATATTTTTGCTTCTGGTAGCGTTCCCTTTCCTTCTGATGCTGCCATTTGTTAAGGAGAATGCGTGTGGTAACCCTGGGCTTGGTCCTAGAGGACTCCCCAACTTCAATCTGGCTTTTCAAGACACGAGGAGCTTCTTTGTGGACTTGCTCCACTGTCACTTGTCGTGTAGGATCCACTGATCCATCCTGTTTTGCTCTAGCCGAAGTCAGGACCTTCACCTTCCCCTTCTCCTCAGCGCTACTGCATTGACGAAAAAACCAACCATGTTTTGAGGGAAAGGGTGGCCATCCAGTTTCATCTTGTTATCAAATTTCAAATGCCCTTCCTGGATAGCCCTTTGGATCCTCATCCTGAAGACCCTGCAATCATTGATGGAGTGAGAGTTTCTATCATGAAAACCACAGTAACGTTTCTCTTTAACTCCATCGGGCCGAAGCATAGAATGCCCCTCAGGCAACTTGATTCAGCCTTCTTTTATCAAGAACTCAAAGAGCTTGTTAGCCTTGGTGACATCAAAGTCATACGTGCCCTTGGTTTGTTTTATCCACCGCTGGTTCACAGTTAAAGGCTCCTTGCCCCACATAATCTCAGCAGCGGCCACTTCCGCGTCATCATCAAATTCCTCCACTTGATCAGCCTTTTCGAGGAACTGGTTGTAGATATCAGCTATGTCATGGTGCTTGGCAAATCTGGAATCCTTCTTGAACCCGTAAGCTTGATTACTCATCAATGACAGCTTCTGGGACAACTGACCAAGGTTGTCAAATTCCATGCCAAACAGCTTCTCCCGAATAGCCGACAACATCCCTGCAACAACCATGTCAGCCAGTTGATCATCCGGCAGAGTCAAGGAGAAGCACATGCCATTGACCTCCCTGAATCTTCTAAGGAATTCCAGAGGCATTTCATTGTGCCTCTGTTTCAAGGTAGCCAGATCAATCAACTTCTCAGTGCTACCACTAAAGTAATGGGCATGGAACTTTTGCTCAGATCCTTCCATGTGCCGATTGACTGAGGAGGCAAAGAAGTAAACCATTGAAATGCTGAGCCTGTTAATGACAGAGGGAAATATCTAACCCTGAATGCCTCATCAGCTGAAGCTTCTCCAAGCTGCATTAGATATCAGGCAATATGCTCTACAGTGCTTGTATCGTCCTGCCCAGAGAACTTTGTGAACTCTGTAGGAGGCTTCACCCTTGGCGGCAAGATCACCCTGTAGTACCACTATGGGAAAGGAGGTGTATAGGCTGGTCCTTGCATTTTAGGCTTAAGGCCGAATTTATTTTGCATCACATCGGCCATTTTCTGTACCAGGATATCATCATCTTGCATTCCCGCAGTTGGACCATACCCAATATTTGGGAAAGCATCAATAGCGCCGTAATCCATAACTTCTGAATATCCCCCACCATACATATTTTTCTCGTTGTACTCGTTATTGGCCGGGGCTATCTTGTAAGTAGAATTAGGCGGCATCCCAGACGAGCCGAACGCCAGGTCCCCATATGTAGGCCTATTGGGCATCGCCTAATACGGGTTTGGCTGTTGAACTGGTTGACCTCCATTGTTTTGTAGGGGTGGCTGAACTGGCGGACTACCAATGCTTTGTGGAGGTGGTTGGACTGGCTGACTCCCAATGCTTTGTGGAGGTGGCTGGATTGGTTGGCCTTGCAGTGGTGGTTGAGTACCCGCTGGCTGAGCAGAACTGGTTTCTCCAACCTCTGTAGAAGATGTGTGAGGAGATACTCGACTAAGCATCCTCTCCATGCCTGGGCCAAATATGCCGATCATCATCTGCTTGAACATGTTCAAGAAAGCCGTATGATGCCTACCCATCACAGTTTCTATAGTCTCCCGAAAAGCATTCAGAGCCTCTTGTTTCTCTTGAAAAGCTGTGGAATCAGGTTCCCCTGTCAACAGAACCCTGGGAATTTCAGATTTAAGATATGGGACGCCACTTCTGTTCTTGCTGAATGACATCAAGCACTTCTGCTGGAATTGGTCAATAGCATCCTTCAGCTGCGCTTGTTGTTCTGGAGACAGGTCTTCAATGGTGACGTCCATGATGTCGCCAATTTCAGGCATCTTGATTCAACTAGAGGGTCCCACCAGGCGTGCCAAAAAGTGTGTTGACACAAAATTGGCACCTCACGCCAAGCACACAGCAAGCCGAAAGGAGCTGGCTTAACACGCGCGATGAATCTTCAAAGTGTGCCAGTCAATTTTTCCTGAAATTGACAAAGGAAACAAAATAGTCAAATAACAAACTTGGAACTTGTCGGGTGGTACCAGACAGTTCCATATTTACGGCTAGAAAGCCAATCAAAGTGATATATAGCTACAATAAGCTATCTATCAACAATTTAAATAGTATTCGGGAGCTGTTATACATGAAAACAAGAAATAGCCGAATGGATGACATAAGCATGACGATAGATCAGTCTTTGTTTAAATAAAGTTGCACGTGCATGATCATGACCGATTTTTGATGATAAACAACAAATAAAAATAAATGAAGTAAAGCATACTTATAAATATGAGACAAACAAGCATGCATAGGCCAAAAGCACTAGTCTACCGCATGTCTAGGTACTTTCAAACCCGTCGAGCGTAACACCAAACACGTTAATCCACCGCATGATACAACTTGTTTGAAATCACACCACCAACCACAAAGAGATTAATCCACCGCATGATACAATCTAAATATGGAAGGCTAAAAGCACACATTATTTAAAACAAGACTTATAAGCACGTTTTACTCATGGAAGCACAACCGAATACAACTGTACAGCCGAATCGGGATCCGTGGAGAAGGAACAAACATTGCCAAGGATGATAAACCTATTAGATTGAATCGAAATCTAATCCACCGGATGATTAGCTCTGAAACAACCCAAAAACCTGCATCTACCGCATGATACCCGGTTCTGTCAAGATTTACACAAGATTAACAAGCTTGAACCCGCAACACGTGACAACTTAGATTGATTCGGTTTCGGCTATTAGAGAAAACGTGATCCACGTGTCGTATTGAGCCAAGGATATGAACATGTTGCATAAGGATCACCGAACAAGATAAAGCCGATTCAAACCAATCTAAATTGGGCAAAAGAGTGTTACATGAATTTAAACATAAAGTAAAAACTCAAGGCAACACAAGGTAACTTAATGAATCTATTAGATCTTGCCAAATCTAATAGAGCCGATAACTAGCTCCAAGCTAGAACTTAGCCTACCGCATGGCTCATAATTTTGTGGTTGGGGAAATTGTGCATAGGGCTCCGCAAAGGTTACGTTGGGCACCACATAATTTTGTGGGGGCATGGCTGCACCACTCCCCCATACTTGCATTGGTGGCCCTCCGTAGTAACTTGGCGGTGTAGGAATTCCTCCATACGGTGGCATATAGTTTTGTTGTGCACCTTCCTCTTCTGCCGAGGAGGATTCTTCTTCTATAATTCTTCCTTGCCGGCACAAGGAGTCCTTCCTCCAACCAATCTTCCTTCCCTTGAATAAAGAGTCTTAGTCTTGCATCCGGAAGGGGTAAGTTCACTTTGGCCACATTAAAGCCTCCTCTCTCATCTCCACTTATATATTTTCCTTGCTTCAAGTATTTAATTCTGAGAGAGGTCCCGGGTAGAAGATGTTTGGGATTTCTTGGAATTCCTGGTCTTAAGGAGATGGCCAACATGGAGAGGTAGCACCCCAAACCAATATCTCCCGATCCCGATGTTGCTTCACAACACCATCGGTTGATCATGAGGTAGGAGGGGTCTATGGGCTGCCTGGTAATTAAAGTCGAGAAAAGCCAATTCAACTCTGTGTCGGTCACCTTTGTTTCCCTCATTCTCCCCAAAATCCTTTTACTCATCCATGAGTGAAACACTTGGATGATAGGGTTCCGGATGGAATTCCTTTGTTAGTGGGCTTCCCATGAGGTCAAGTTCCAAAATCCATCCAACATGCCTTCCGGCACGTCTACTTTCTCCGGAGCTCCCTTTTGGAACCCAAGTAGCTCCCTAATATTTTCATAGGGAACCACTTGCTGAATTCCCTCGAACCGGAATGATAAACTCGACACCCCCTCATCAAGGATAGGTGCCATGGTCATTAGAATTTCCAAGGCAAATTCCTTGTGGGTATTTGCCGACACCCCGTTGGAGAATTGCACCCATCCAAGGTGCCCCAACATATAATAAATGTCCGTGCCAAAACCCAATGAGTTGAGAGCTCGATCGTCGAAATCGACGTTCGCCACAAGCCTCTTCTTAAGGCGAGACAGTTTCTTCTCCTCCTCCTCCGACATGATGATGAAGCCATATGCGGAGTACCGCGGAGTGTATGGAGGTGGAGCGGATGATCGGGTCGATCGACGAGGTGGGACGGGCGGATCCTCCATACGCCCTTGAGGTTCGGTAAACCTCATGGATGAGCTCCTTGTGGCCCTCATGCCACTGAGGAGGAGAGTGTCGTTCCTCCTCGGTGGTGTCGTGTCCTCCTCCATGCTCCGAGGAGACTCGGAAACCGAGTGCCTCCTCGAAGATGTTGTCAAAGATGGCTTGGACGATGACGACCCCTTCTTCTTGGTGAAGACACTTGTGGTTTTCTTCCACATGATTGCAACACTCCTCTCTCTAATATAATCCCGGGGTTTTAACCATAACAAAGCACTCAAGAATTATTTCGGAGTATGGACTTTGAGTGGATTAAGAGTATGATTTGTTGGTAAAACCAAACTTGGGAAGGATGGCTAAGTCTAAGGTGATTCTGTATTACGAAGTCGAGCACACGAACAAAGAGCTGGATGGGAGACTTACCTGCCGAAGGGGAGCACTAGGGTGCTTTTGAAGGGGGTAGGCCGACCAGCCTGGTCCGACCGACCTAGGGGCCTCTCTGCTCCTCCTGGCTCGGTTCTTCTCCAGTGCACTCATGCTTGCTTTGTTGCTTTGTGCCGCTTGCTTCACGGGGTTGCACCTTCCAAACGTTCTCGTCCACTCTTTTGCTTGCATTATTGCTCCTTCCACTTGATGATTTTGCTTTGAGTCACTTCCATACTCCCTTGCCTCACATGCCTCCATGATATTCCTTCAAGACAAAGCCTTGGCTGCCCCCCATGCTTGTCCTTTGCATGTTGTTTGATGAAAGATGTTGGAGGGGCATCCCGTGATGCATCATGGTGCATGCAAGGTTAGGTTAACTAGATTGCCTCCCTCTAAGCATGTTTTAAAGCTAAGCACTCCTCTAATTTCGAAAATTAAAAAAAACTCAAAGCTTGCAATGAGTTCAAATATAAATTTAGAGGAGTTTTTAAAGCATTAAAAACAAATGTAAGTCGAAAAATATTTCCGAATACTTTTATTTTGGTCTTACCGGTATCGTTTGCTTCCACTAGTTGAGAGCAAGCATTTCCCGACTTGATCATGGGGGCATATGTTTAGGTTCTAATTTTGGTTAGATGAGAGAGATTTTGAATGAAATAAAATTAAATGAGGCTTAGAAAAAAATCTAACTCTAGAGAAACCAAGGATATGGATTTTAAATCAACCAAAAGTCATGCTTTCTAGGTTCACGCGAGTCCTACCATGCGCTGAAATTTAAATAACATCTAGGTACAAGGTGTGGCTCTACTCGTGTGTTTTTAGCATGTAAAGCAAGTCAACCATAACATCATAAAGAGGATGAAAGGTTGAGATAGGTTCAGATTTTTTTTTGGTTTCTCGAAAAGAAGCAAATAACACATAGGATGGCTCATGTAAAGGGTTTATGATCCAAATAAAATATCCAACCAAGAATTATGTCTCTAACATTATTCAACCATTCTAAGTCTAATTTCTTTCGTAGAAAAATTTCATAACTAAATTACTTGAAACACTCGGAAAATCTTGAATCGGGTTGTCCTCCCAGTAGCTTATTCTTGACTCGACAAAACGGGTTGCTTCCCGCCTAGCGCTTCGTTTATAGTCCATGGCTAGACTTCTTCACTTGATTACTTCGGATCAACACTATTTGCGGGTGTTGCAATCTTAGGTACCCACTTCTGAACCATCTTGGGCACGGGCTTATTCTTCGGCTTAGTCATATTTTTGGTCTTTACAGGCTGGCTTTGTCCTTTGGTCTTGACAGATGCAACAACTTCCTTCATGTAGTGGCTCGACATCTCAAACTCCGGTCCTTCGGTCGTGATCTTCATGGTCTCCTTAGTGTGATCCTCCATATCTCCTGAATGAGTTTGAGTAGCCTTCGCCATCTCGGGACCTTGGGGTGGGAATTCTCCTTTGTTACCCATCGGGTGCCTGACAAGTTGTCCCACTTGTGTCTCTAGCATCTTCATCACGATGAACACTTCACGTATAGAGCTTCCGACCTCCGTCACCTTTCCATCTAAATCCTCCAATATTTTCTCCATAGCCTTGAACTTAATGACGACGTCCTTGTTGATCTTAGCTTGCCCGTCCATGAAGTCCATCAATTGTATACAAAGGGGAACCAAATCTTGAATCAACGAACTTGCACTAAATCGGGGTTTACCTTGGACATGGCCGTACCCCTCACACTCCTTGAATGTGGATTTTTCCTTGGCAGCCTTTAGGTCTTGAGCTTCTCTCTCTATCTCCATCTTCTCCATCCTCCTCATAAGGAAATCGATATGCCACTCAAGGAATTCGGATGTATTCATTGAAATGCTCCAAAGCTTCTTCGATCGTCTCCATGAGAAATTGAACAAACATATCAATCTTGTTGCGCAAACTCTGAGTCTTGGTCGGCGAATAAAATTCATTCATAAAGTTCCTCATCAACGCTTCCCAATCTTGTTTTGACTCCACCGGTAAAGTGTGGAGCCAACACAAAGCTTTTCCAAGTAGTGAGAACGGAAAAAGCTTTGCCCTCATCTGCTCTTGAGTCACCCCATCCTCATCGAAAATTTGACATAGTTGAACAAATGCTTGGAGGTGAAGGTTCGGATCCTCTTTACCGGTGAGAGGTGAGTGTTGCACCATGCAGATAGTTGATACCTTGATCTTGAACGGCCTTCCGGCGTCTTGAAGGTTTATGATAGGTAGATCAACGACGTCCGGGGTGCATAGCTCAATCTTGCGCTCCGGTTGTGGTTGTTCTCCCATGGGTGGTGGTTGATGTTGATCTTCCTTTGGACATGGAGGTGGTGATTCCCTTGGAGATTTCGGCGGTCCTTCGACTTTGGCTTTTGGATCTAGGGTTTCCAACCTTTTAGCTTGTCTTGCACGTCTCCTTTGTCTGTAAAGTTTTCCTAGATCATCCACAAAAATATTTGGGTTTCTTGGAGAGGTAGCCAACCATCTCCGGTTAGGGTTAGCAAAAACAAAAAATCTAACAAAAGAAAATTCAGGGTTAAACAAAAACTAGATTAGATTGATTTTTTTCTTTTTTGAGGATGATCAAAATTAAGAGATGCAAAAGAAAATCAAAAGAAAAACTGAAAAATATTCACAAGAAGAGCGATACTAGATCGGATCTTAATTGCTTGTTCCCCAGCAACAGCGCCAGAAAAAGGGGCTCATTGACAGTGTATATTCGTATCAAACTCCATATGGATTTGCAAGCGGACAAATTCCCCGTCGTAGTCAAGGGACCCATCTTCCCTTAAGTGTGAGAACCCAAGGTATCGAATCCGTGGAACAATGTGCAACACAAGGATTCAATCTAGTAAAGCAAGGAAAGCTATCTTTTGAAGAACCAAGTTGCATCTAATTAATCTAAAAGATCACCAAGAGAACACATCTAATTTAATCTACTAAAGAGGTAGCAAGAGAGAGCAAAAAGATAACCGATATAGAGAGTCTAGATCATGCATATGTTGTAGCTCCAAAAAACATAGATGAAGATAGAAAAGCGAATCTCATTAAAAGCATCTTAAACTGTGGCCTTCGGTTCGATTCCGAAGAGGCCCGCCTTTTGGAGCCATAGTTCTGTCACAACGCACCCCTATTCGCGCGGGTTAGCCTAGGGCGAGTTCGATAAGAACAAGTTGAAAACAGTTGGTTGGTCCGGTATGCACCTCTAGCCACAGCGGCTACAAGAGCACCCTATGCAATCTATCTTAAATATAGATTGGGGAAGAAGCAAAACCATGGGTGAACAAAATCAGCGAGAAGGCACTTGATTGCTAGAAATTGGATTCACTATAAAACTTCACCATGAATGATTACATGAACAAGATCACCACCGGGATCCTACCTCGATCTTGATCCTTGCTCCGGAGCTCCGACGTGGTCTTCCATGCAAGGTTCCCACATCGGCTAGGGAGACCCTAGACAACTAGCACGACCCTCCTCTACGAGATGGTGTCCCTCAAGCTTCTCTGCTCCTCGGCGGCGGATGACGAATGAATTCTTGTGTGGCTCTCGGTCAGGGGGCTATACATAGCCTGAGAGGTGGCTAGGTCAAGGGGGCCCGACTGGGCCTCGAAGTGGGCTGAGCCGACCGGCCTGGGCCCACTTCGGCCCAGCCCGCGGCCCCCTTTGCCCGGTGTTGCTTCCCGAGTCTTCTAAAGTCTTCCCCCTTCTGCATGTGGGCCCTTGTCGTCAGTTTCTCTTCGGATTATATGAAGCTCCTTGTCCTGCAAAATTCGATACTTTTCTGACTGGGTCCTCGGAGTTTTTCATCTTCTCGGGTTTGGTCCTTGGGCTTCTTGGAGTCATGTTTACGTCATTGCTTGACTTGTACAGGGCTTCAAGGTCTTGTCATGAGGTGCTTAATGAACTTATCCCGAGAGTCTTGCTTTCAACACTAAAATCCTACATAAACACTAAACTCCAAAACCGACATGCACAAACGAACTTGTTGTGCCAAGGGGGTTAGTACCAATGAATAGGATATAAAATTCATGCCAACACCGAAGGTAAATGCATGGCTAGGTTGACGAAATTTCACCGTCAACATAGCTTGAGGAAGAACTATCTCACCCATCATGCTCATCTCAAATTCCCTGCTCATGTCCTCTGCAAACCTTGCAACAAGAGAGTTAGACGAGCCACCAAAGACAATATCATCCATGTACACCTGCACAATCAGGATATCTTTGCCCTGCCTGAGGATAAACAAGGTCTGATCGACCTTCCCCATCTCAAACCCTCACTCAAACAGGAACCCCCTCAACCTACCATACCAGGCTCTAGGCACCTGCTTCAACCCATACAAGGCCTTCCTCAGCTTGTACACCCGGTGGGGGTACTTCTCACTCTCAAACCCCGGTGGCTGCCTCACATACACATCTTCCTCCAACACACCATTCAAGAAGGCACTCTTCACATCCATTTGATGCAACTTAAACCCTTTAGCCATGAAAAAGGCTAGAAGGATCCTAATTGCCTCCAAACGAGCTACGGGAGAAAAGGTCTCCTCGTAGTCGATCCCCTCTTTATGACTATACCGCTGAGCAACAAGCCTTGACTTGTTTCTCACCACTTCACCTTTCTCTCCCTCTTTGTTCTTCCACACCCATTTTGTCCCAATTGGCTTACACCCAGGGGGAGGGTCAACTAATTCCCAAACTTGATTCCTTTCAAAGTTCTCCAACTCCTCATGCATCGAATTAACCCAATCATGATTAGATAGTGCGTGTCCAATGTCCTTGGGCTCAAAGGTGGCAACAAAAGCAGCATGAGCGAAATGAGAGTTGTTTCGAACCCTCGACTGTGTAGTACGTTCATTCATGTCGCTGATGATCCTTGAAGCTGGGCGATCCACTTGTACTCGCTGGGAAGGTTCTCGCCTTGATGCTACCTCCCCCTCATCATCAGCTTCCCCTTGAACTTGAGTTGTCGTCGTAGGTGTGGGAGAGGGACCGTCTACCACCGTGGTCGAAGTAGTATGTACATGCTCAGCCGCGGGCACTACACCACCATCTTCATCATCTCCATGTTCATGCTCCTCCTCCTAAAAGATCTCCTCGCCAAGTTCATCATCACGTGCACACTCAAAGACAAGCTGACTACGTGGTTGTGTCTCGTCGAAGGTTACCTCGCAAGTCTCCACGATTTGGTTAGTTTCAAGATTGAGCACACGATATGCTCTAGAGTGAGATGCATAACCAAAGAAAATACCATCGACCAACCTAGCCTCAAACTTGTCCAACTTCTTCCCTTTCTTAAGGACAAAGCACTTGCAACCAAAGACATGGAAGTGACTTACCTTGGGTGTGCGACCGTGCTCAACTCATAACAGTTTTTCTTCTTGTGCACTCTGAGGTAGATCCTGTTCAAAACATAGCACGCGGTATTCACCGCCTCAGCTCAGAACCTTCTCAGACTCCTATGCTCATCGAGCATCGTACGAGCCATCTCACACAAGATTTTGTTTTTCCTTTCCACAACACCATTCTGGGGAGGCGTATACGGACTGGAAAACTGGTGTTCAAGACCCAAGTCATGGCAAAAGGTTTCAAAGGGAGAGTTTCTGAATTGTGAGTCATTGTCACTGCGGATCGCTCGTATGGCATCTCCGTGCCTCTCGTTTCTCAACCTCAAGACAAGATCTCGAACAAAACCAAACGTCTCCCCTTTCTCCTCAAGAAAGAACACCCAAGCATACCGAGAGTAGTCGTCCACCACAACAAGGATGTACCACTTCCCACCCGCAGATTGTACACGAGACGGGCCAACAAGGTCCATATGGAGCAGCTCGCATGGACGCTCAGTCATCACATTGGTGAGAGGTGGGTGAAAAGAGGCTACCATCTTAACATGCCTACACGGCGCACAAACCAACTCTTTCTCAAACCTCCATCGTGGCAATCCTCGGACCAAATTGAGTTTACCCAAGTCAAAGCTCAAGTGACCCAACTTCCTTTGCCACTTCCACAACTCACTCGAAGAACCAGCCAAGAAATAATGCTCAACACCAGAAGACTGAGAAAAATCAGCTCGAAACACCTGACCCTTGGGAACGACCATACAAACAAGTTCCCCTCGAGAATCCAAAACTCGAGAACCACTAGGCCGAAACAACACCTCAAAACTCTCATCCAATAGCTGGAACACAAAAGAAAATTGTATGTAAGCGATTGAACAAGAGCAACACACCTGAGAGTGATCTTGTCACTCACCTTAATCTCACCTTCTTACAGCACACGCCCTCGCCCATTGTCCCCAAAGGTGATGTACCTCTTTGTCACCACCGGGACGAGACTTGAGAACCACCCCTTGTCTCCGGTCATATGCCTCGAGCAACCGGAGTCAATCAACCAAATGTTCTTCAAGTCTCCCACCTGAAATTCAAAAGCGAGCACATGAGTGAACAAACGACTCAGCACTGGGGTTAGTACCAAAAGAGTAAAACTAGTGCTGGGCCATTTGCTCCAAAGTGGGGTTAGCACAATCCAAAACATCTATCCTATCAAAGCTACCACCACGACCACCACCATGGTAACCACTACGAGGGAACCAACCCTCTCTAGCTGGAGGAGGCCCGAAACCATGAAAGGAAGACCGTGGACCGTTCCTCCTCTCCATCTCAAATCTACGACTCCTCCCATCCCCATATTGAGCACGAGGGGGAGAACGTCTAGCAAACTTACCACCTGCGGGCTCACCATGCCAACCACCAGAAACATGACCTCCAGAACTGAAACCACTCGACTCACCACCTCGAAAACCAAACCACCCAGATTGTTTTGGGGGGGCAGTTTGACCACCTAGCCAGGCCGGTCAAACCGCCCCCTCTGGGTAGGGCCGGTCTGACCGCCCCTCTAGGCCGGTCTGACCGCTCTCTCCAGAAAACCACCTCGGCTGCGGGAACTCGCATCTCCCCATGCCAGAACACTTCTCACAACTGCCTTGCCCTTGGGCAGTGGCATACTGTAAGTGCAATCAAGCCCTATGAGGGTTTGGGTGATGTTGACCACACAATTAAAGAGCTGATGAGCCTTTGAAATTATTGTGCAGCATTAGGTTGTTTTACAGATGCAAAAAAAGAATGGAGACCCCTCAATTACATGAAGAAGAATACCTATACTCTTTGGTGAAGTTTATTTATTTTATCTTTTGAATTTGAGTATAGGACAATCCGTACTATCAAGAGGGATTCTAATGGTGAGTTAGTGTGGATTCAAGTGCTCATAGTCTATCTTTCTTAAACCCCTAACCCACTCTCAAAGGGAAGAGATCTGCTGCTGTTTGCCCCGGTTGTTTCCTTGTTCGGAGGTTCCGAGCTCTTTCTCGGAGGTTCCGACCGTACGGGCTACAATCAGCAGAGATTTCAGAGGTCGGAGGTTCCGAGATTTTTCTCAGAGGTTCCGAACTCTGAAATATAGTCGTTACTGTTCTGGATCTGGGGGTATTTATACCCCTTGGTCCCCCAACGGCTATTCTCTCCCTGCCCCCGAACAGAACACCGTTCTAACTCATTTCTCTCACCTAGCATTCACTCCTAACCTACTCTCTTCCAAATCCTTGCCTAGCATTGATTGAGAGTGGAATTTGAAGTGAGTTTGTGAAGCAAAATCCCTCTTTCACTTGACCTTGAGCACTTGGAAAAGTCCTAGCAAGCTTGGTGGATCTATTACTCTTGGAGCCTTGCTCCTAGACGGATAGAGGTTCTTGGAAGCTCTCCAACCTGATTTGTGGAAGCTCCAAGGTGTTTGTATTACCCTTTGTGATTCTAGTGGAAAGCCTCCACCTATTACCCAAAGTGATAGGTGTGAGAGAGGAGTTGACCTTTGTGGTCCCTAGCTTTTGTGGCTTCCTCAACAACGTGGACGTAAGCAAGCCATTGTGGCGAGCTGAACCACGGGATAAATCTTTGTCTCATGTGTGCTCTAGTTTACATTCTTGTTCATGCTTGTTCTTGACTAGATCTATTAGGGTTTGTCTCTGATCTATGTTGTGGTACCTTCCTAGCTTGTTCTTTGCTTAGAAATCCTTTTGCTAGGTCCTTAGTACCTCCTAGTTTTTGGTAGATCTGTTGTCCTTCAAGTAATTCACTGCTCAGTTCATATTTGCTCTGTTCTTACAGTATCCGGAAGTTCTGAGTTTATTCTCGGAGGCTGCCTCGTTCGGAGGTTCCGAGAATAATCTCGGAGGTTCCGGAGTCTGACAGTGTTTTTGCAGAAAAAGTTTAAATTTGTGTGCAGGCCTATTCACCCCCCCTCTAGGCCATATTGCCTCGATTCTTTCAATTGGTATCAGAGTAGGTTATCCTTGCGAACACTTAACCGTGTGAGGATATGGAAAGTGGAGATGACAAGCAAGAGGAGGAGGAATTTGAGGACTTGCCAAGTGATGTTGAAGGTGATGCCTCGGAGGTAGGGAACACCTTAGCCCAAGAGAAGTTTGACATGCTCAAGAAGGCTGTCAAAGAGAGCTCCAAGGACAATGGCAAGAAAAGCAAGAAAGAGGACAAGAAGAAAGAGAAAGAAGAAGAAAAGAAGAAAGAGGACAGCAAGCAAGAGAAGAATAAGAAAAAGAAGAAAGAAGAAAAGAAAAGAAGAAAGAGAACACCTTCACCACCTCCATCACCATCTTCATCATCCTCATTATCATCTTCATCTAGTGAGAATGGAGATGGGGATGACGAGTACTATGGCACAAGAATTCCCAAGAGAACACTCAAGCCCAAGCCAAAGCCCAAGGCTAAGTCCAAGGATGACTATAAAAGCGTATCCTTTAACTATGATTCTTTGGAGACTAAATCTAAAGATGATATCACTATACCCGTTGGCAAGTTGCCCCAATTTGATGGGACTAACTTTGCTAAATGGAAGCATATGATGAAAGCCTATCTAACCGGTTTGAGTTTGGAGTTGTGGAATATTGTGTGTGTAGGTTTTGATGACCCCAAAGATTTTGGAAACCTTACTCCACGTGATCGCCACAACATCAAAAGAAATGCTCAAGCTACAAGCATACTTCTTAGTGCTTTGAGTGCTCAAGAGTACAATCGGGTTAATGGGCTAGAGATTGCCAAAGAAATTTGGGACACCCTCCTCATTGCTCATGAGGGTGTTGACAGAGTGAAGAAGTCCAAGATCAACATTTTGATGGCCGAGCTTAATAGGTTCACTATATTTGATGGAGAAGGGCCACAAGAGATGTTTCATAGATTAATGGTCATAGTTGGAAAAATACGAGGTTTAGGTGGTGATGAGTTGGATGATCACTATGTTGTGAAGGTGATGTTGGAGGCCTTTGCTCCAAGGAATCCCACTCTAGTCACATTGATTAGAGAGAAGAAGAGATTTGAAGAGTTCTCTCCAAATGATGTTCTTGGGAGAATTCTTACTCATCAGCTAATGGACAAGGAAATCCAACATATAAAAAAAATTGGTGAACTAGAAGCTAAGTTGAACAACTTGAAGGTCAAAGAGGTTGCTCTCCATTCCAACAAGTCGAGCAAGCCTACTACTTCATCCAAGCATTCTACTTCATCCAAGCCCTCCAAGTCAAAATCCAAGAAAGTGGAAGTAGATAGCTCTACAAGTGACTCAAGTGAAGATGAAGATGAAGGCTCTCATGTTGAGATTGGGGACATGGCCTTGTTCATGAAGACATACAAGAGAGGATTAAAGAAGCAAGGGTACAAGTTTGCCAAGAGGAAGTTTCACAACAAGAAAAAGAGAACTTGCTACAATTGTGGAAGCACCGAGCACTTCATTGCGGAATGCCCTAATGAGAAAAGAGAAAATAGGAATGACAAGGGTAAGGGGAACTACAAGAAAGACCAAAAACCACATTACAAGAGAAGAAACTATGGTGGAGAGGCTCATATTGGTCATGAATGGAATTCCGGAGATGAAAGCTCCAGTGAAGAGGAAGGGAAGAAAGTTGCAACCGTGGCTATCAAGAAGCTTCCCTCTACCTCAAGGTTGTTCAACAACTTGACCGATGATGAAGAGAGCACATCCATTCATTGTTTCATGGCCAAGGGCGAGAAGGTAAAAACTAACTCAAAACCCTCTCCTCAACCTAGTGATGACTCGGAAATGGACTCTAGTGATGATTTTAGTGATGAGGAAGCAAACCAACTTGTTCGTGAGATGGATGAGCAATCTAGATATTTTATGGCTAGGCTAATATTAGAACTAGAGAAAAGCCAAGACACTATTATATCTGAAAGAAGTGAGCTTGAGGCTTTGCGTTTGGAAGTTAACCAAGCGGAGAGTGTCATAGCCACTCTCATGGAAGACCTAGCTGCCTCTCAAGCTCAATGTAATTCTCTCAAGTTGAGGAATGAAGAGCTTGAGGAGCAATATAGTCTCCTTTGGAGTAGCACCTCACATCCTTCGAAGGTAAAAGACGACTCTAGTGCTTCTACTAGCAAGGGTTGTGATAGATGTCATCATATTGATATTGAATCCTATGCTACTATTCTTGCTAACATGGAAGCTATGAAGAAAGAGATTGCTAGGTTGAACTCAATCATAGCTAGAGGATGCATGGGTGAAGAGAACAAAAGGGAAAGATTCACAAAGAGGAAAGTGTTGGAGAAAAGCAAGAATCCAGGCTTTGGATATGTTGAAGGTGGCAAGACCAATGAAAGAAAAATCATCAAGGAAAAAGAATGCCTTGAATTCAAGAGCACCGGGTTTCTGTTTGCCCAGACCCCGGAGGTTCCGTCCTCCAAGCCTGGAGGTTCCGGAGTCTGGAAGCCTCGAGCCACACAGACAGCCAAACTCAGAGGTTCCGAGAAAATTTTCGGAGGTTCCGGGGTCTGTAAAGACAGAACAGAGAAAAAGGGCAAGGCTCAGCACCAGCATGTTTCCAAGACATCTAACACTTGTATGCAGGTTCAGAATCATCCAATAATGCCTAAAAGAAATTTGAACCCCAACAAGAACAAGGCTCATGCATCTAGAGGCATACCTCCTAGCTATGTGTTGAGACGCAACAATGTTGGTAAAGTTGTTGCCACGTATGTTGGAAATGAGTCCAACATATATGTGAAAAGATCACTATGTGTTCCAAAGGTTTTGGTAGCTAACGTGGAAGGCCCCAAGTCAAATTGGGGACCTAAAAGAAGGAACTAAATTGTTTTGTAGGCATACTCCTCCGGTGGATCAAGTTGGGTGCTTGATAGCGGATGTACACATCATATGACCGGAGAAAAGAGTATGTTCTCATCCTATCTCTATTTGGAAGGACCAAAGGAAACTATTGCATATGGAGGGGATACAAAAGGAGAAGTCATCGGTGTAGGTGATATCCCTATTTCTCAAAACTATTCAATTACAAATGTTCTTCATGTTGATCCGTTGGGTTACAATCTATTATCGGTTTCACAACTTAGTGAGATTGGTTTTGATTGTCACTTCTCGGATAAGGGTGTGTCCATCATGAGAAGGGAGGATTCCTCTATTGTCCTTATATGTCGCTTGAGGGGGAGGCTTTACCTAGTTGATCTCAACAAAAGTAAAGTTTCTCCCAAGACTTGTCTAGTGGCAAAATCTAGCATGGGTTGGCTATGGCATCGCCGACTAGCTCATGTTGGCATGTGGAACTTGGCCAAACTTTTGAAACATGAACACATCCTTGGACTAACAAATGTGCATTTTGAGAAAGATAGGATTTGCAAAGCGTGCCAAGCCGGAAAGCAAGTAGGAGCACCTCACCCACCAAATAGCATCCTTACTACATCAAGCCTGTTGGAGCTCATTCACATGGATCTATTTAGACCGGTGGCCTACATAAGCATTTGAGGTAACAAATATGGCTTGGTTATTGTTGATGATTATTCTCGCTTCACGTGGGTGTTATTTGTGTTTGACAAGAGTGAAGTACAAGGGAAGGTGAAGACCTTCATAACAAGAGCACAAAGGGAGTTCGAGCTAGCAATCAAGAAAGTGAGAAGTGACAATGGCTCGGAGTTCCGAAACACCTATGTTGAAGAGTTTCTTGATGAAGAGGGCATCAAGCATGAATTTTCAGCACCTTATACCCCTCAACAAAATGGGGTGGTTGAGAAGAAGAATAGAACTCTCATTGAAATGGCAGGAACCATGTTGGACAAGTACAAGACTCAAGACATGTTTTGGGGCGAAGCTATCAACACGGCCTGCCATGCTATCAACCGCCTATATCTTCACAAGTTTCACAAGAAGACCTCCTATGAGCTCATCACCGGTAAAAAGCCCAAGGTGTCTTACTTTAGAGTGTTTGGGTGCAAATGTTTCATTCTAAACAAGAGGCCCCGAACTTCTAAGTTTGCACCAAAGGTTGACGAAGGATTTCTTCTTGGTTATGGTCCAAATGAGCATGCTTATCGAGTCTTCAATCTAACCACGAGGAGGATTGAAGTCACGGTAGATTTGACCTTTGATGAATCTAATGGCTCTCAAGTGGAGCAAGTTGACTTAAATATTGTAGGTAATGAGAAGCCATCTTGTGAAGCAATCAAGCAATTGGCCATAGGTGATGTTAGACTAGCTGAGGCACAAGAGGAAGATGAGAACCAAGTACAAGCTTCAACACCACTCGAAGGGCCAGAAGTCACTGGTTCAGGAACTGTACAGACTTCGGAGGTTCCGAGAAATTCCTCGGAGGTTCCGAGAACTGGCACTGAAACTCAACCTCTAAGAAATTCTCTAGAGGTTCCGGGGTCTGGAAGTCCAACACCACAAGACACCCTGAACCAGCAAATTGATCAGCAAGGGGATGTTCAAGCAAGCACATCTGAGCCCCAAGCTGATGAATATAATGTCACACCCGGATTTAAGGACAAACCCGAATGCAAGAATACATGTGCGCCAGGATCAAGTTACACACATGCATCGACGCAGTGAATACCAAAACACAGTGTAAAAGTGTAAAGAGAGTATTAAACAGTTATTACATGACCGAATGTCTCAACTAAACAATCGTTCGAGTAGCTAACAGCGGAAAAGAAACACACGCGAAGTCCTCCACGAGCAACCGGCCGGGAGAACGGACGCCTAGAACCCATCGAACTCATCATAGTAGTCTTCAAAACGCCCATCCGAGCGACGGCGGGTAGTGTAGATGCAATAAATAAACAACAAGCGTGAGCACATGTCGTACTCAGCAAGAGAAAAGTTCTATAACAACATGCAAGGCTTTATGGTGGAAGCTATTGGCTCATAAGCAAGTCAGCATTTTAGTTGGTCAAGTTTTATTAAGCAACTGTTACTAGCAAGTGTAAGTGTATACCAAACCCAGATAATAAAATGCAACAGATCCATAAAATGTAATGCACAAGTTTAAAAGTTCCATCTTCCATAGAATTAATCATGTGAGGGTCCGGGCCGCTCTTGACCGTGAGCACGGCTAACTAGTTAGTTTTACACTCTGCAGAGGTTGTACATCTTTACCCACAAGTCGCGTAAAAACCCAAAAGAGTTTTAGACCCAACCATGCGGTGTTTGCAAGGCACCATACCACACTTCCGAGGTGTGATTGCATAGGGACGCTACGAGGCCGTTACAAAGATCCCCAGATGAAGGCTGCCCGCTAGGTTACCTGGTCAGTGCAACGTATAAAGCTCCCGGACGAGTACCGTGTCTTAGCTAAGCCCACACATGCGCCCGAGCAGGTCCATACGCCACTACCCGCCAGCCCCCAACCCTTATCAGGTAAAGCATACCTAACATCTAGTTCACTAATTAATAAGCCAAGACAGAGCCATATGTCTTGTGGTAGTACTTGTTTTCCTGGGTGGTCGCTCCATGTTCCGATTAACAAGTATAAAGTGTTCTTGCATTACATGAAATGATAACATAAATAAAGCCATATTAACAAGTGTTCATTAAACCATCCAAAACCACGTAAAGCGCTAGCATGTGCTACCCAACATAAAGTAAACCCCGGTTGATCAAGGCATAGGATAACAAAGCTAGTCGAACCTTAGCAATAGGACCCATCAATTTAATGCATAGCAATAATAAACAACTGTGTAATTGAAATGCATGTTGTAATAGGAATTTAACGGGAATGCAGCAAGGACTTGCCTTCTACCAGCACCGGAAGCTGCTCGGGGTCTTGATACTCTTCAACGACGGCGAAGTCCCCGAATTGCTCGTACGCTACGCTCCACACATCACATACAAGCAAGCAATGGAAATAAATAATAAACAGTACACCAATCATCTCAAACAGTAACAAAAGCAACAGAAAACTATTCTACTCGTCGAGACGATCGCGTGGATATAAAGAACGCTAAAAACGGAGCTAAAACGACAAAGTTATGATTAAAACAAGTTTTAGGATTCATTTGTAAAGAATTTTAGGGCTTCGGGTTAAAATAGAAGAAAACAGGACTAAAACGCAAGGGTTTTACAAGGTGGGAGGACCGGGTTGCAATTCCAGGAAAACTCAGGGTTTTATTTGCAAAAACGCGCGGCACGGCGGAGGGATTGGATCGGATCCGTTGGATCGCGATCGAGCGGCTCAGATCTAAAGCGGCGCGGGACTAGGGTTGACCGGTACGCCGCCGGGTTGACTGGCGACGTGGCGCGATCTGGGACGTCGGGTGGCCATCAGGCGGCTGCGGTGCTGTGCAAGCGAGGGCGGCGGCGAGCGGCCGGCGGCGAGGCGAAGCGCGGCGGCGGCGGCGCGCGCGCGCCGCGATTAAGGGGCTAGGGTTCCCCAATCGACACGGGAAAAGCACCGAGACGTCCACGTGCGCGAGGCGAAACCACCGGTGGCCCTCACGGGCGGCGACGGCGAGGGACGGCGGCGCCGGCGAGCCGCGGCGGCGGAGCACAACCGACGACGACGAGCCGGCGATGCGGGGCACGGACGACCAAACGAACCGCACCGGCGGACGCCTTACCACGCGGCGGCACCAAAGAGCGATGCGGGGCGGTTGAACGACGGCGGCGACCGGGCTTGCGGCGGCGGCGCGGACCGAGGCGGCGGCGGCGGCTGCGCGGCTAGGGTTAGGGTTTGGCGGCGGCGGCACGAGCCGGGGTGGGGGCGGTGCGAGGCCGGCGGTGCATTAAATAGGGGCGCGGCACTCGGCCCCCGGCACGCGGGCCCGCGGCGGCGCGGCGCGGACGCCGAGCCGGACTCGGGTGCGGCCCCGAGTCGGAGACGGCGGCGGGAGGAGGGCGGCCGACGCGCGGGCCCCCGCGCGTTAGAGGCGGCGGGCGGCGGGGGAGGCGGTGCGCTGGTGGGCCGGCGGTGGGCCGCAAGGTGAGGGTGGGCCGGGCTGCTGCGGTTGCTGCGGTTGTTTTCTTTTTTTTTCCTTTTTCTTTTACATTTCCAAATCCTTTCTCCAAACCAATTTAAACTACAAACAACTTTGAATTCAAACCAAGATTTGAATCCAACAACCAAAAACAATGCACCAGCATGCATGCAACAGTAAACTCCTATATTTCATTAATTAATTAATAAAAATGATTAAATGCCTATAAAAGCACAACAACCTTATATTCCTTAAGCGAGATCGAAATGTTGCTAAGCAAATTTTAATTAAATTCAGGAGTTGGAATTTAGGGTGTTACATATAATGAAGACCAACCTCAACACCAACCTCTTGGACCATCACATCCTCGAGTACATCAAGTCATACAACGGGATCATCCCGTTGACAATATTCTTGGGAGCATAAGGAGAGGGGTAACAACACGATCTCGTCTTAAGAATTTTTGTGCATTTTACTCGTTTGTTTCCTCTCTTGAACCAACCAAGGTAAGGCAAGCTCTTGAGGATCCGGATTGGGTGATGGCTATGCAAGAGGCGTTGAACAACTTTGAAAGAAATCAAGTGTGGGAGTTGGTGGAGAGGCCAAATACCAACATCATTGGTACTAAATGGGTCTTTCGAAACAAGCAAGATGAGTTTGGTATTGTGACTAGGAACAAAGCAAGATTGGTTGCTCAAGGGTACACTCAAGTTGAAGGACTAGACTTTGGAGAAACATATGCACCGGTAGCAAGACTTGAAGCAATTCGATTTCTACTAGCTTTCGCTGCCCATCATGACTTCAAGCTTTATCAAATGGATGTCAAGAGTGCACTTCTCAATGGACCACTCTCCGAAGAAGTATATGTTAAGCAACCACCAGGTTTTGAAGATCCCAAGTGTCCTAATCATGTCTACAAACTCTATAAGGCGCTCTATGGGCTAAAGTAAGCACCAAGAGCATGGTATGAATGCCTTAAGGATTTCTTGCTCAAGCAAGGCTTTGAGATAGGCAAAGCCGATGCTACTCTCTTTACTAGAAAAGTTGATGGTCATATCTTTGTGTGCCAAATATATGTCGATGACATAATATTTGGTAGTACTAATGACACTTTTTGTGAAGAGTTTAATAGGGTGATGACAAAGATGTTTGAAATGTCCATGATGGGTGAGCTCAAGTTCTTTCTCGGATTTCAAATCAAACAAGCAAAAGAAGGGACGTTCATATGTGAAACCAAGTATACAAGGGGTATGCTAAAGAAGTTTGACATGGACAAGGCAAAGCCCATCAAGACTCCAATGCCTACTAATGCACACATGGACCTCAATGAAGAAGGGAAATCCGTGGACCAAAAGGTATATCGCTCCATGATCGGCTCTCTTCTTTACTTATGTGCATCTAGGCCGGATATTATGCTTAGTGTGTGCATGTGTGCTAGATTTCAAGCTAACCCGAAAGAGTGCCATCTCATGGCCGTAAAGAGAATCTTGAGATATCTAGTGCATACCCCTAACCTTGGCTTGTGGTATCCTAAGGGCTCCACTTTCGATCTACTTGGCTATTCGGATTCCGATTATGCCGGTTGCAAGGTAGATAGAAAGAGTACATCGGGGACATGTCAATTCCTTGGTAGGTCCCTAGTGTCTTGGAGTTCTAAAAAGCAAAACTCAGTAGCCCTTTCCACCGCCGAGGCCGAGTATGTTGCAGCCGGCGCATGTTGTGCTCAACTACTTTGGATGAAGCAAACCTTAAAAGATTACGGATGTCACTTTTCCCATATCCCACTTTTGTGTGACAATGAAAGTGCCATAAAGCTTGCAAACAACCCCGTAAGTCATTCTCGCACAAAACATATAGACATTCGTCATCACTTCTTGAGAGACCATGAAGCCAAAGAAGATATCGCTCTAAGTCATGTGAGCACCGACAAACAACTAGCCGATATCTTCACTAGACATCTCGATGAGTCAAGGTTTTGTAGTTTAAGGAATGAACTAAATATTCTTGATTTTCGTTGCGTGGTTTGATCTCTAGCATGCCATGATTGTTTGCTTCAAACTGTTGATATTCTCTGAAAATTTGTTTGAAAAAGTGTTTGTGAAAACCTTATCTTAAAAAGTATTTCAATATCTACTTTCATATCCCTAACTTGTCTTAAGTGGCTATAGTTGAATGTGTGACTGCTTGTTTTTGTAACCACTTGAGTCAAGGGTACCATGACCTAAGGATCTTGGTTGGTAAAAGGTTCAAAATCTCAAAAAGGAGTGAAAGTTAACTGTCTCTGGAATTCAAGTTTCAGAAGCTCCGAGGAAATCTTTGGAGGCTCCAAGCCTCGGAAGCTCTGAGAAAAACGTTGGAACTTCCAATCTTTACAGTATCAGCATTCTGTCTCGACCGAAGAGCAGTTAAAAGGAATCCAGCATCTTTCAGGGAATATTCTTTCACCTAGGGTTAACCCATCGATCCACTTTCACGGTGCGGTCAACTTCTCAGATTCACTTTCACCGCGCCCCTCTCTCTCTCCCTCTTTCTCCCGACGGCGACCGCATCGCTCTCCCTTCTCCACCACCGCGTCACCGCCGCCGCATTCCCTCGCCACCGGTGACCGCACTCCTCGTGTGTCACACGTGCGAGGCCGGGCACCTCTCGTCATCGGTGGGCCGCAGTTGAAGAGGAAGGAGGAAGAACCGCTCACGAAGTTGACCTAGATCCGCTCGGATCTAGTAAGGAGAAGAAGAAGGAAGCCTTGATCTGCGTCTTCACTCCTCTTTCTCATCGATCTCTGAGAAGCAGAAGAGGAACAACATTGCACCGTTGGATTTATTCCAGCAAGTTGCTCCTCTTCAGCGCCACCAGATCTCCGATCTTGAGGGGGCCTCTGGGCTACATCCCCTGGCGTAAACGCATCTCAAGACCGTCGACTTCATTCATCTTCATCCCATTCAAGGTAAACCGAGATAAAACCCTAACCCTAATTCCTAGATTCATCTAATCCTAGGGTTCTAAGTCTTGTGGTCGTGGATTGTTTTCCTATGCCATGCTCTGGATGTTGTGATGCCTGTGTAGATTAAGATTCAGTTGAAAGTTGAATCAAAGTTCAGAATGCAGTAATGTTCAAAGAGTCTCGGAGGTTTCGAGAAAATTCTCGGAGGTTCCGAACTCTGTAACCTACTGTAGGCTGACTTTGATTCAAAGTTCCACTGAGTTTTATTTCACTTGCAACACCTTATCTCATCTCCTTCTTAGTTAAATCTCATCGTGTTTGCTTCCTTTGGTTAAGATTCAGTTGAAGGTTGAATCAATAAACTGTCCTCTGTCAGTACCCAGACTTCGGAGGTTCCGAGAAAATCCTTGGAGGTTCCGAAGTCTGTACTAACAAGTGACAGTCTGTGATTCAAAATTCCACTAAAACTTAATCAATTGAATTTCATGTCTATCTGTGATCCTCAATCTTTATCTATCATGATCCACTCCTTATCTGCTACCTATGATTCTTTCTGACAGATGTCAGCCACCCCTGGTGACAAGACCTATGCCAAGAGGCAAAGGCAACCATTTGAAACACCTGCTGGAGAGAGAGCCTTCAAGCTTGCAGCAAGGGAGGCTGTGATTGGCTGTGGCAGCAGGGAGAAAGCAACCCCCAGAAGAGGAAAAGGGGGCAGCTTGTCAGGAGGTAGAGGATCAGGTTCTGCAGCTCATGTAGAGGATAATGGGGGTACAGAGGGGAAGACCATCCCCATTGAGCTTGAAGATGACATGCTGCTTGGGGAGATTGACTCCACATACTTTAAGTATCACAAGGTGCTGCTCAAAAGACACCCCCTACCAAGTATGATAATTCAGTTTACATTGAGCACACCAACTATGATGGGGCAGGATACTTAATCAAAAAGGCCAGAGAAGAAAACCCTTATGTTAACCCCAAGATGGCAGCTATAGATTATAGGTTTTGGTCAGTGTTTCACTTCAAGTTCTATGAGACAATCTTGAACACTAAGATGAAGTTGATCAAGATGAAATGGATTGATTTCACCCATCTGGAGGAGCAGAAGAACCAGTGAAGGAGGATGTGCTTGAGCTGGTGGACAAGTACAGGATGAGAGACATAATGAGCTTCAAGTATGACTGGAACATTGAAGTCTTGGCTCAGTTTCATGCTACTTTCTTCCATGAGGACATCAAAGAAACCATTCACTGGATGACTGAAGGAGTGCACTACAAGATAGACTTCATCACCTTTGCTAGGCTATTTGGATTCAATAAGGATGACAGGGAAGCTGATGTTATACACTTTAAGGCTCACATGAACCACAACAAGATTGCTGCTGCCTATGAGTATGATGAGCTAGCAGATGGCTCCACTACTACCTTGAAGTCTGTATATTATGTGCTCAACAACATGTTCAGAGAAACCATCTACCCTAAAGGGGGAAGTGACTCAACCAGCCTCAGAAAATTTGCACCAAATCTGATAGCTAAGCTGCTGCCAGGAGCCCAACCCTTTTCAGTCAGCAGATTCATTTGGTTCAACCTGGTGGAAGTGACTGAAAGTGGCAAGTGAAACCTGCCTTATGCTCCTTACATCATGTATATGATAGAGATGGTCTCAGGCATAAGCTTTAAGAAAGATGTAGAGCATGCTTCATACCAAGTCAAGCAGTGCCAGCACCAGAAGGAGCAACAGGTGGTTGAGGAGCACATCTTGAAGAGGGCCAGTTCTGAACAGCACAAGGATGAAGAAGGACCCTGTTGACGGTTAATAGTTGTATCAAAGTTCGTTTAGACTTGCAAGTGGACAAGTCTCCCGTCGTAGTCAAGGGACCCTTCTTCCCTCGAGTGGTGAACCCAAGGTATCGAATCCGTGGAACAATGTGCAACGCAAGGATTCAATCTAGTAAAGCAAGGTAAAGCTATCTATTGAAGAACAAGATGCATCTAATCTAAGATATGATCAAGAAAACGAATCTAATCTAATCTACTAAAGAGGTAGCAAGAGAAAGCAAGAGATAACCGATCTAGAGAGTCTAGATCATGCTTATGTTGTAGCTCCAAACAAGATAGATGAAGATAGAAAAGCGAATCTCATTAAAAGCATCTTTAAATCGTGGCCTTCCCATCCGACTCCGAAAACGCCCGCCTTTCGGAACCCCCGTTCTATCACAACGTATCCCTACTCATGCGGGTAGTCTAGGGCGAGTTCGATAAGAACAAGTTGAAATCACTTGGCCGGTCCGGTATGCACCTCTAGCCACCGCGGCTACAAGAGCACCCTATGTAATCTAGCTATAGACTAGATCATAGAAGAAGCAAAACCGAGAAGAAAACAAAATCATCGAGAAGGCACTTAATCGCTAGAAATCGGATTCACTTACAAACTTCACCAGGAATGATTACATGAACAAGATCACCACCGGGGTCCTACATCGATCTTGATCCTTGCTCCGGAGCTCCGACGTGGTCTTCCATGCAAGGTTCCCACGTCGGCTAGGGAGACCCTAGGCAACTAGCACGACCCTCATCTCCGAGATGGTGTCCCTCCAGCTTCTCTGCTCCTCGGCGGCGGATTACGACTTTGTTGATGCGTGGCTCTTGGTCAGGGGGCTATTAATAGCCTGAGAAGCAATTAGGTCAAAGGGGAGGCCGATTGGGCCCCGAAAAGGGCTGGGCCGGCCGTCCTGGGCCGACCGGCTCGGGCCCGTTTCGGCCCGGCTTGTCGCCTCCTTTGCCGGTGTTGCTTCTCGCGTCTTCTAGATGTTCTCCCCTTTTGCATGTGGGCCCTTGACATTGGTTTCTCTCCGAATTGGACTCAACTCCTTGTCTTGCAAGATTCAAAGCACTTTTCGGTTCGGTCCTCGGAGTTTATCATCTTCTCGGGCTTGGTCCTTGGGCTCTTGGAGTCATGTTCACTTCATTGCTTGACTTGTATCGGGCTTCAAGGTCTTGTCATGAGGTGCTTAATGAACTTATCCCGAAGTCTTGCTTTCAACGTTAAAACCCCGCGTAAACACTTAACTCCAAAACCGACATGCACAAGTGAACTTGTTATACCACGGGGGTTAGTACCAATGGATAAGATACAAAAGTCATGCCAACACCGAAGGTAAACTCATGGCTAGGTTGATGGATTTTCACCGTCAACATCTCCCCCATGCTTAAACCTTGCTCGTCCTCGAGTAAGCCTTCGATGGATATCATCGTTGCTCATCAATGTTTAAACCTTGCATTTGATCATACATGAAAAAAAACATAATGCTCTCAAAAGTTTAATTCGTTAAAGTTCCATAATGTACTAGCCTTCATCCCTACGGAGGGTAGACATTTAATTAAGCTTATCCCACAAGTATTAACATGCTCACAAAGTTTAAATAGATCTCAGAATTTTTGAAATAAAGAACGAAATAAAGAAAAGAGCTAAACCAAGTTCACAAATTTAAATCACCTTGCATGTTGCTCATGAACTCTCATCTCATCTTGTCTCTCAAGCCTATTTATCCTACTCCTTTCCCTCTCATAGCATTTATTTATGTGGTAGGCTTTATATGGAGCTTTTTGGGAAAGTTTAGTCCTACCAAGATTTTATAAATGAGATGTTGTCAAAACAAGACAAGCTTATCATGGTCTTACCGAGACTCGTCAAAAAGGTCATTGGAAAACAATGTTAAATCAAGGAGGGGAAAGAGAAAAATACACACACTTTAGATGAGTGGACATGTGCAAATGGCAAAGAGTGATCCCGAGGCACAAAGGAAGTCCTCGTTATCGGATTGCACATGGTTGGAAAATGAGAATGGATCTTTTAAACTTGAAGCCTTGAATTTCCTAATGCACTTTAGAGAACCGGGGAGTTCACTTTACGCATACTCATATATTTTTCTCTTTCTCGTATTTCTCCTTCTTTTCTTTCTTTCTTTCTTTTTTTTCATTAATTCATTTTTTCTTGTGAGACTTTCACCTTGGAAGTCACGTACATCGCCTTTGAATTTTCTTTCATTCATCATTTTTTAAAAATTGCTCCCTTTGAACTCTAAAAATTGTATTGTACCTACCTCCTCCCCCACGCTTAGACGTTGCTCGTCCTCGAGCAAAGAGGCGATAAATAAGGTAGGTACCGGAAATATTTTTCCTTGGAGAGATACTTGAAATCTTCAATCTTGGCACCATCTTGCGATCTTCCTTGAATTGATGATCCATTCTCAACAATAGGTTGTGGTCAAGGAGGTAATCACAAAAGATGATATTTGGTTTTAAGGGTGGATATCCGGTGAGGTTTGTGAGATCTCCGATGCGGGGATACACAATGCACGGATAAAAAGGCTAGCAAAAAGATAGATACGCAAAAACGGAATGACCAGCTTCTTAGTCTCGGGCCAGAGAAATCAAGGCCTGAAATAACTCACTTCAAAAATAAATCTTGTATACTAAGTTTTTGCACTCAAATATTTATATGGCTCTGGATAGGTAGAGCAACACGCAAGTGGTATTTATGACAAGGTTAGCTTTACATTTAAGAACAAAAATAAATCATCTTTAATCCATCTAAAACTTGAGAGCACATAAAACACTATGGGTCTTTATTTTTATCATAACCTCCGCTAAAGATTAAGCTAGCATTTAGATAATTTCAGATTTGTATTTTTAAGAGAGCACTAGGTTAAACATGCATAAATCAATTACAAAGATAAACAAAGCGGCAATTATAATCATATATCATCATGGCACAAACTTTGTAACTTTACTAATGGTAAAAACTTGGTGGTGACATTATTCATGATGAAAATAAAAACTAACACACACGCTGAAAATTAAAATAAAAACTAAAAATTAAAGTAAAGCTGGAAATACTACGCATACATAGGCGCAAACAAGCTGAAAATTAAAGAAAGGGGGGTAAAGGAAAGATAACTAAAGCTCCTCCTCTCCCTAATCTTCCGCCGGTGGTTGATATTGATAGTCTTGGTTGTTGTGCCCTTACTTGTAATAGGAATGCACCACTCCTCCTATGAATTGTCCGACGGTGCTAGGTGAAGGTGTCCAAGCACATAAGCGACGTTTGCATTTCCTTCACCCATTTGGTTTGCATTGGTTAGGATGGCTGCAATAATTTGCACGTTCCTTGCAGCGTATCCTCCAATGGTGGCCACATTTTGTTGTGGTTGAGGAAGGTGTGCATATGGCTCCGCAAAGGCTACGTTGGGCACCGCAAAAATGGTGGGGGTATGGCTGCACCACTCCCCCATGCTTGCATTGATACACCACCGTAGTAATTTGGCGGCGCCGAAATTTCTTCAAATGGTGGCACATAATTTTGTTGTGCACCTTCTTCTTGGGCCATAGAAGATCCTTCTCCTATAATCCTTCTCCTTTATTTTTTTTCTTCGCCGGCACAAGAAGTCCTTCCTCTAACCAATCTTCTTCCCCACAAGAAAAAGTCTTAACCTTACTTCCGAAAGGAGCAAATTCACCTAGGCCACTTTGAAGCCTCCTCTCTCATCTTCGCTTATATATTTCCTTTCTTCATATATTCCTAGGGAAGTCCCGGGTAAGAGATGATTCGGGTTCCTTGTAATACCTGGTTTTAAAGAGATAGCCAATATGGAGAGGCAACACCCCGAACCAATATCTCCCGAACTCGATGTTGCTTAACAACACCACCGGTTGATCATAGGTGAGTGGGGTCTATTGTCCACTTGGCAATCAAAGCCGACTAAAGCCAATTCAACTCCGTGTTGGTTATCTTTGTCTCTCTTATTCTCCCAAAAATCCACTTGCACAAAAGTCACACACTTGGATGATGGGGTTCCGGATAGTATTTCTTTGTTGATGGTCTCCTCCCGCGATCATACTCCAAAAACTTTCCCATGTGCCTCATGCACATCCACTTGTTCCGGAGCTCCCTTTTGAAAATAGGAGACACTCGCCCATGGGTCTACGATACTAGAACATGCTATCGTTTTGAACATGAAAACCAATCTAATCTATCGGGGGTTGTGACCACGGTTTCGCCCTTTCCCTCCTCTCGTACTCTCACTACGCGAAGGTATTCATGACTAGACCTATGATGGTCACGGTGTAAGATGATAGATAGATAATCCAACAAAGTATGATCACATCTCAAGATCGATTGCAACCCATGGATGAAAGGAGATTACCCCATCAAGGTGCTAGAAATAGCATCGTTGATCAAGCTTACCCTTCCGATGGTGTCTTCCTTCTTCTCCACTTGTGGGCTCCCTCCAAACGGAATGAGAGACTCAGCACTCCTTCATCAAGGATATGCGCCATGAGAATTTCCTAGGTGAATTCCTTGTGGGTGTTTGCCGACACTCCGTTAGAGAATTGCACCGGTGTCCCGTATGAAACCCAATATGTGGAGAGCTTGGTTGTCGATGTCGACGTTCGCTACAAGCCTCTACTTAAGGCGAGCGAGCTTCTTCTCCTCCTCCTCCGTCATGATGACATACCCCTCGGAATACCGCGGAGCGTATGGAGGTGGAGCGGATGATCGTGTCAAGTGGCAAGGTTGGACGAGCGGCTCCTCCATATGTTATTCAAGTTTGGTAAACCTAATAAACGAGTTTCGTGTGGCCCTCATGCCACCGAGGAGAAGAGTGTGGTTCCTCCTCGGTGGTGCCGTGTCCTCCTCCATACTCCGAGGATACTCGGAAACCGAGCGCCTCCTCAAAGATGTTGTCGATGATGGCTTAGACGACGATGATCCCTTCTTCTTCGGTGAAAAGGCTTGTAGTTTTCTTCCATGATTGCAGCACTCTCCCTCACAAATATATATCCGGGGTTTTCACCCGGTAACAAGGTACACAAATATTATTTTGGAGTCTGGACTTTGAGTGGATTAAGGGTGTGGATTTTTTGAGCTATCAAGCTTGGGAAGGTTGGCTATGTCTACGGAGGTTCTAGGCACACAAACTTGAACACACAAACTGAGGAAGGAGAGGGAAGCTTGCCTGCAGAAAACGGGAGCCGGGGGGCTCCTTAGTAGGGGAGGCCGGCCGGCCTGGGCCGACCGGCTTGGGTGGCCTGGTGCTCCTCCCCGCTTCGGCTTTCTTCGAGCACGATCATTTCGCCTCTACAACTTTCCTGCCCGCGTGCTCCACGAGTTGCACCGCCTAAACGGTCTCGTCCACTCATTGGTCCTTCCACTTGATGCTTCATGCCTTGAGTCATGTCCATGTTCCCTTGCTCCACTTGCTTCACATGCCACCATGAAATTCCTGCAAAGTTTATGCTTGCTGCCCACCATGCTTGTCCTTTGCATGTGGACTTGGTGGACTTGGTGCATGCATGATTAATTCAAACTAGATTGCCCCCCTTTAAGTGCGTTTAAGGTTAAGCACTCCTCTAATTTCGAAATTTAAAAACATTTTTCAGAGCCATGCAAGAGCTCAAGCATAAATTTAGAGAAGTTTTTAAACCATTAAAAACAAATGTAAGTCGAAATATTTTCCGACTACGTTGATATCGGTCTCACCGGTATAGTTTGCCTTCATTGGTTGAGAGCGAACTTTTCCCAGCTTGATCATGGGGGCATAGGTTTAGGTTCTAATTTTGATTAGATGAGAGAGATTTTGAATGAAATAAAATTAAGTGAGGCTTAGAAAAATTCTAATCTTTAGAGAAACCAAGGATATGGATTTTTAAACCAACCAAAAATCAAGTTTCTAGGTTCACGCGAGTCCTACCACGTGCTGAAATTTAAATAACATCTAGATACAAGTCGTGGCTCTACTCGTGTGTTTTTAGCATGAAAAACAAGTCAACCGCAACATCATAAAGAGGATGAAAGGTTGAGTTAGGTTCTTAAATATTTTTGGTTGTGGTTTCTCGAAAAAGAAGCAAACAATCACATAGGATGGTTCATGTAAAGGGTTTATGATCAAGCAAAATATTCAACCAAGAATTATGTCTCTAATATTGTTCAACCATGCTAAGTCTAATGTTTTGCGTAGTAAAATTCAAAACTGAATTATATTTAAAAAGACTTGAAAAACCTGGAATCGGGTTGTCCTTCCGGTAGCTTATTCTTGACTCGACGAAACGGGTTGCCTCCCGCCTAGCGCTTCGTTTATAGTCCATGGCTAGACTTCTTCACTTGATTACTCCGGATCAACGCTCTTTGCGGGCGTTGCAATCTTGGGTACCCACTTTGGCTTAGTCATTTTTTTTGGTCTTCACAGGCCGGCTTTGTCCTTTGGTCTTGACGGATGCAACAACTTCCTTGTGGCTCGACATCTCGAACTCTGGTCCTTCGGTCGTGATCTTCATGGTCTCTAGTGTGATCCTTCATATCTCCCGAATGAGTTTGAGTAGCCTTCGCCGTCTTGGGACCTTGGAGTTGTCTTGGATATTCTTCTTTGTTACCCATCGGGCGCCCGGCAAGTTGTCCCACTTGCGTCTCTAGCATCATCATCATGATGAACACTTCGCATGTGGATCTTGCCTTGGCAGCCTTTAGGTGTTGAGCTTCTTTCTCTATCCCCATCTTCTCCATCCTCCTCTTGATCTTGAACGGCCTTCCGGCGTCTTGACTTGGAGGTGGTGATTCCCTTGGAGATTTTGATGGTCCTTCGAGTTTGACTTTTGAATCTAGGGTTTCCAACCCTTTAGCTTGTGTTGCACGTCTCCTTTGCCTGTAAAGTTTTCCTGGATCATCCACAAAAAAGTTTGGGTTTCTTGGAGAGGTAGCCAACCATCTCTGGTTAGGGTTAGCAATAAAACAAAAATCTGAAAAGAGAAAAATTAGGGTTAATCAAAACTAGATTAGATTGATTTTTTTTCTTTTGAGGATGATCAAATTTAAGAGATGCAAAAGAAAATCAAAAGAAAAACTGAAAAATAAGCGATACTAGATCGGATCTTGATTGCTTGTTCCCCGGCAACGGCGCCAGAAAAGGGGCTTCTTGACGGTTAATAGTTGTATCAAAGTTCGTTTAGACTTGCAAGCGGACAAGTTTCCCGTCGTAGTCAAGGGACCCTTCTTCCCTCGAGTGGTGAACCCAAGGTATCGAATCCGTGGAACAATGTGCAACGCAAGGATTCAATCTAGTAAAGCAAGGTAAAGCTATCTATTGAAGAACAAGATGCATCTAATCTAAGATATGATCAAGAAAACGAATCTAATCTAATCTACTAAAGAGGTAGCAAGAGAAAGTAAGAGATAACCGATCTAGAGAGTCTAGATCATGCTTATGTTGTAGCTCCAAACAAGATAGATGAAGATATAAAAGCGAATCTCATTAAAAGCATCTTTAAATCGTGGCCTTCCCATCCGACTCCGAAAACGCCTGCCTTTCGGAACCCTCGTTCTGTCACAACGTATCCCTACTCATGCGGGTAGTCTAGGGCGAGTTTGATAAGAACAAGTTGAAATCACTTGGCCGGTCCGGTATGCACCTCTAGCCACCGCGGCTACAAGAGCACCCTATGTAATCTAGCTATAGACTAGATCATAGAAGAAGCAAAACCAATAAGAAAACAAAATCATCGAGAAGGCACTTAATCGCTAGAAATCGGATTCACTTACAAACTTCACAATGAATGATTACATGAACAAGATCACCACCGGGATCCTACCTCGATCTTGATCCTTGCTCCGTAGCTCCGACGTGGTCTTCCATGTAAGGTTCCCACGTCGGCTAGGGAGACCCTAGGCAACTAGCACGACCCTCATCTCCGAGATGGTGTCCCTCCAGCTTCTCTGCTCCTCGGCGGCGGATTACGACTTTGTTGATGCGTGGCTCTCAGTCAGGGGGATATTAATAGCCTGAGAAGCAATTAGGTCAAAGGGGAGGCCGATTGGGCCCCGAAAAGGGCTGGGCCGGCCAGCCTGGGCCGACCGGCCTGGGCCCGTTTCGGCCCAGTTTGCTGCCTCCTTCGCCCGGTGTTGCTTCTCGCGTCTTCTAGATGTTCTCCCCTTTTGCATGTGGGCCCTTGACGTCGGTTTCTCTCCGAATTGGACTCAACTCCTTGTCTTGCAAGATTCAGCACTTTTCTGGTTCGGTCCTCGGAGTTTATCATCTTTTCGGGCTTGGTCCTTGGGCTCTTGGAGTCATGTTCATTTCATTGCTTGACTTGTATCGGGCTTCAAGGTCTTGTCATGAGGTGCTTAATGAACTTATCTCGTAAGTCTTGCTTTCAACGTTAAAACCCTGCGTAAACACTTAACTCCAAAACCGACATGCACAAGTGAACTTGTTATACCACGGGGGTTAGTACCAATGGATAAGATACAAAAGTCATGCCAACACCGAAGGTAAACTCATGGCTAGGTTGACAGATTTTCACTGTCAACAGACCCAGCAAGGCACCCATGCCCACTGGACTGCATAAGCTAAGGGGCATGGTGAGGGACACCTGGAGGTTCTGCAACTGGACAACAACTCAGCTTTTTGAGCTTAGGGAAGACATGAACAGGTTGCTGAAGCATCAGGGGCTATCTTTCAATGCCATGCTCCATCCTCCACCCATTTTCCCTGATTTTCCAAAGTATACCACTAGTGAGGATGAAGGTGAGAAGGACCCTGTCAGTCCTATGGCTGAAGATGTGCCTGCTGCTCAATCTGAAGAAGAAGAAGAAGAAGAAGGAGATGTTGAGCCACTCAGTGCAAAGATGGCTAGACTCAGGAAGGAAGCTGCTGGTAAGAAGGCAATGGGCTCTTCATTTGCTGGCAGGGTAAGAAGGAAGGCCACTGCTGGAAGACCTGTCAGAAGGCCTATGGAAATATCTTCTGGATCTGGCTCTGACTTTGGATCTGACAGCACTGTCCCTAAGGCTGAGGAGGATGCCTCTGACTCTAGTGATGAAGAGTGATTCACTAGGTCATGTTCTAACTTCCTATCTTCTTTTCTTTCCTTTTTGTTGAACTGTTGACAAAGGGGAGAAGTTGTGAAGATTGAGATGATCTGAAGACCTGGAGCTTCTGGTGGGGCTGGTGTGGCTAACAAAACAAAATTCTTTTGTTCTTTTGGTGAGATGAGAGTGCTAAAAATTCTCTCATAAACTCCTAGTGGTCATATGTTGGTGAACAGCTGTAACACTTTAAAGCTTGCCTCTGTTGGCAAGCATGGTCTGGTCATGGTCAAACTGTGGGATGTGAAAACTTTAAAACACTTGTGTGATGGATGTAATAGGGCTAGATGTGTTGGATGCTTTAATCTTTATCTAGCTACTATTTTTGGTAATACTGTTGCATTGCCAGTGTATGTTTGTATGCTGGAGTATCTGTTGCAGACCTCGGAGGTTCTGAGAATTTTTCCGGAGGCTCCAACTCCTGGAGGTTCCGGAAACTTTCTCGAAGGTTCCGAACTCTGTTAAAAGATAACTCTCTGAGTGTTTTCACATGTCATATGCATCACGTATTATCTGTTACACTTCTTTTGCACCCCTCGATGGTTTGAGTATAATTATCTTATCACTTTACTCACAATGTATGAAAATTAAATGTCAGTTGAGACATATTACCCTATTCAAAGGTACATGCATACATTGAGGGGGAGACTTGTACTCAAATCATCAAAAGCTAAATCTTTTAAATTAATTTGTAAACTTTAATTGGGTTGTCAACATTTACCAAAAAGGGGGAGATTGTAAGTGCAATCAAGCCCTATGAGGGTTTTGGTGATGTTGACCACACAATTAAAGAGCTGATGAGCCTTTGAGATTATTGTGCAGCATTAGGTTGTTGTACAGATGCAAAAGAAAGAATGGAGACCCCTCAATTACATGAAGAAGGATACCTATACTCTTTGGTGAAGTTTATTTATTTTATCTTTTGAATTTGAGTATAGGACAACCCGTATGGTGAGTTAGGGTGGATTCAAGTGCTCATAGTCTATCTTTCTTAAACCCCTAACCCACTCTCAAAGGGAAGAGATCTGCTGCTGTTTGCCCCTGTTGTTTCCTTGTTCGGAGGTTCCGAGTTCTTTCTCGGAGGTTCCGACCGTACGGGCTACAGTCAGCAGAGATTTCAGAGGTCGGAGGTTCCGAACTCTGAAATATAACTGTTACTGTTCTGGATCTGGGGGTATTTATACCCCTTGGTCCCCTAATGGCTATTCTCTCCCTGCCCCCGAACAGAACACCGTTCTAACTCATTTTTCTCACCTAGCATTCACTCCTAACCTACTCTCTTCCAAATCCTTGCCTAGCATTGATTGAGAGTGGAATTTGAAGTGAGTTTGTGAAGCAAAATCCCTCTTTCACTTGACCTTGAGCACTTGGAAAAGTCTTAGCAAGCTTGGTGGATCTATTACTCTTGGAGCCTTGCTCCTAGACGGATAGAGGTTCTTGGAAGCACTCCAACCCGATTTGTGGAAGCTCCAAGGTGTTTGTATTACCCTTTGCGATTCTAGTGGAAAGCCTCCACCTATTACCCAAAGTGATAGGTGTGAGAGAGGAGTTGACCTTTGTGGTCCCTAGCCTTTGTGGCTTCCTCAACAATGTGGACGTAAGCAAGCCTTTGTGGCGAGCTAAACCACGGGATAAATCTTTGTCTCGTGTGTGCTCTAGTTTACTTTCTTGTTCATGCTTGTTCTTGACTAGATCTATTAGGGTTTGTCTCCGATCTATGTTGTGGTACCTTCCTAGCTTGTTCTTTGCTTAGAAATCCTTTTGCTAGGTCCTTAGTACCTCCTAGTTTTTGGTAGATCTGTTGTCCTTCAAGTAGTTCACTGCTTAGTTCATATTTGCTCTGTTCTTACAGTATCCGGAAGTTCTGAGTTTATTCTCGGAGGCTGCCTCGTTCGGAGGTTCCGAGAATAATCTCGGAGGTTCCGAAGTCTGACAATGTTTTTACAGAAAAAGTTTAAATTTGTGTGCAGGCCTATTCACCCCCTCTAGGCCATATTGCCTCAATCCTTTCACATACGAGGCTCAGGTACACCATGGGAAGGGCTGTACCTATCCTTGTTAGCCCACTCCTTAGCCATTCTCTCCTCACGCTTCCTCTTGAAGCAAAACTCTCCCTTGTGACCATCTCTTCCACAATAGTCACAATGAAATCACACGAGCTTAGGTTTAGGCTTGGGATGGGGCTGCTCACTTGGTTTCTCTTCACTCGGTTGCTCAACTGATTTTTCCTCACTTGGTTTCTCACTCTCTTTCCCAAAGAACACATTCCCCAAATCACTCTTGAATTTGATGGGTTTCTGGAAGTTGTCGGTTTGTGGAGGAAACACGGGTGGAGCTGGGGTTGTGTCTAGTCGGTTCCTAAGATGGTTCGGTTTAGGAACAAAGGCATTTTTGTGGTGGGTTTTTGGTGGCTCTGGGATATCTCCGATCTTCCCCTCATTTTCACCACTTCCCTCACCAATCTTGTTTGCCCCAAGTGCTTCCCCATCCTGGCACTTATATGTCTCGATCATTTTTCTCAACTGAGGCTCATGACCAGACAACCAACCCATCAACTTTATCAACTCATCAATCTCATCCTGCAAACAATCAACATAATGTGCAAGTTCCAGATTCTTCAAAGCATGCAATTCACAGGTAGAGCAAGAAGTGGGAATGTTCTTTCAGCTTAGCCTCAAGAGAAATAGTATAAGCATGCATATCATCAATTTTCTTATGCAAAACAGGGGCAAGACGTGCAAGCACCTAGCAAAGCAAGTCTAGACTTAAGCTCAGCCACTTCAACCCTAAGCACATCTAGTTCCTCACACTTGGAGGCATAATTTTCCTTAAACATAGCAAGATCAGCTAGGAAAATAGGACAATCAGCACATTCAACTTCATCAGAAACAACAGGTGAAGCTTTAAGCGCATCAATCTCAAGCTTGGCACCTAGGTTCTGTGTTTCTAACTCAGCCACTCTAGTCCTAGCATCCTCAAGCGAAGCCCTAAGTTCTTTCCTCATCTTCTTAGCCTCTCTAAGCATATCATCATGGTTATCAAGCAACAAGCCAAGCCGTTCATTCTCCTAATGCAAGAAAGGAAGTTTGTCACGTACCTTGTCATCGGAGTCGGAGCCCGAGTCGCTCTGCTTGCTCTTCTTGCTGCCGGAGCTAAGCACCATGGTGCAGAAACCATCTCTAGCGAAGCAGCTCAGCCCACTCAGGTTCTTGGATGGCTTCCTGCCTTTGTGTCGGTCACTTTCATCTTCACTTCTACTCGAGCTCGAGGTGGAGTATGCAGAACTGGAGTCGACGTCGCTCGCTCCAACCATTGCTCAGGCCTTGCCTCGGCCATCCTTCTTCCTCGACCGTCGCTCGTCCTTGTGCTTGCTCTAGTGCTTGTGTTTGTGGTCACGCCTTGATCGGTACTTGCCATCTGTCTTCGACTTGTGCTTGTAGTTATCCTTGTTCTCGACCTTCTTGGGGCAGTCGGCGACGAAGTGTCCCGACTTGCCGCACTGGAAGCATGTCCTCATGTTCCTCCTCGTGTTCACCTGGTTCTCGTGCATCCTCTCGAACTGCCTGATCAGCAGCGCCAGCTCATCCTCTCCAAGCACGTCGAACTCCTCATCTAGCAAAGACATCAAAGAGGACAAGGAGAACATCTTGGTGGATGGGTTAGCGTGAGATTTTCCTTTCGAGCCACTGATGAGGGCGAGACTCGAGAGTCAGTCGGGCTCTCAATCTTGGCTGTCATACCCCGATCCACCTTAGCCGACTTGAGCTTCGAGAACAGTTCGTTCACCGTCAAGGTGTCATGCTTTTCAGACTCTACAATGGCCTCGAACTTTCCGCCCCAAACCGTACGATCCAACGAATGTAAGAACTTGACGGCTCTATCATGATCATCATACGGGAGCACATCCACATTGGCCCTCATGTTGTTCACCACAACCGTGAACCCAGGCCCGTACCTAAGACTTAGAGGCCCTGGTGCGAAATGTAAAAGGTCACTCTATATTTTTTTACAAATATAAGAAATAAAAATGTATGTTAATTTTATAATAGTATAATGCATCATGCTCGAGTGATTTGTATCATGACTAGTGGAATAATAACAAACAATAGTGCAGGGATGAAAATTTATAAGTTGCAGCATAGTTGCACGCACATGACACCTGATGTCGTGATCAAGTAATATATTTAGCTGAATTTTGAGTTTAGTTAATTTGACTTTGCAGTTGAAAACTAGCTAAATCAGAGTGACTAAGTTAGAAAACAATAGCAGATTCCATGATGAAGTTTATGCCTGAGAGATAAAGGTGAGGAGAGAGAAGCAAGCACGCGTGGCTTGAGATTTTGTTCGGATATTAAAAAAATGCAAATCTAGATTGTAAAAAAAATCAACCACATCACTGCATGCATGCACTCAGCTAAACTAACTTTGCATGGGCGGCTTCTTAATTTGGGCGGCCCCGTGCGGTCGCTCCACTTGCGCCGCCCAATCTACGGCCCTGTGTGAACCGCTGAAACAAGGCAGCGATGGACTCACTGGGGAGATGAGTGAAATTCTCGTACTCTCTCCGGTAAGTTGCATACATTCGAGCCTGAACCCGAGCATTTCCTACATGAGCTTCCTTCAACACCGTCCAAATTCTACAAGCCAAGTTCTCCGTATGCACCCGATCGAATTTAGATTCACACAGAGCACAAGACAAGTAGTCGACCGCCTTATTGTTAGCGTTGAACATGTCCCTCGATCATGGAGCGAGGAAGTTTATCGGTTGAACATAGCATGTGTCCACCGTGACATCCCAAAGGATCTGACCCTTTCCGCGGAGGAACGCTGCCATCTGCTTACTCCACATCTGGTAGTTCTTCCCATCGAAGTGTGGAGGACCCGAACCCCGTTCCTGGTACGCCATTTTTGGATCTTATACTAGCTAGAGTCAATAAAGACCCGAACCAGCTCTGATACTAATTGAAGGACCGATTAGGTGACCAGAGAGGGGGGGAGTGAATGGGAGCCGATAAAAATTTATTCTTGAATGGGATGACTTCCCAAACAAGATGAACTTGGTCGGACACCCAAAATCACACGCTCCGCACTTCTACCTTCCATTTGCCAAAACCATGTGGCCACTGAAGTGCTAGTGGTCCAAGGAACAAATACTACCAGCAGCCTCAACTCCCACACGCACACGGCAGCGGAAACGACTCGGGAGCAGGCTGTCTGAAGGGGGCGGTTAGACCAGGTATGGGGGGCGGTTAGACTGCCTCCACTAGGCAACCGAGAAATCCCTCCGAAACACCTCTTCCGAGCACCAAAATGCACCACGATTTCACCAATAGAAATCTCTGGTCAAGGACAAGCTAGCTACTAGGAAATCTTGGTGAAAACCAAAACTTCACCCAGGGGCCTAAGGGCGGTTAGACCGGCTACCACGGGCGGTCTAACCTCCTGTACCCAACAATGAACACCGAGCAAGAACTCGTAGCAAACAGCGTCGAAACGAACCAAGATTTCACCTAAACGCTCCTCTGATCAAGGCAAACAAACTCATACAGGAAAATCTGACAAAATCAAAACCTTCACCTGGATGACCTAGGGCGGTTAGACCGCCCTACCCAGAAAATCTAGCTGTGGGTCAACCCTCAACTTCCCATCGCCCGATCTCCCGATTCATCCCACGGATTGCGGTGAAACTTCGGGGATAGCTGGGTTACCACTTGGGCAACCTCTCCCTCAAAGGAATTTCACTGAAATGCCCACAATCAAAGGGAATCGCGGATTTAGGCCCTCTAGGTATAGAACTTGAGCAACTCAAAAAACTACCAAATCGAGGTCGATTCAAGGGAGTTCTTGGGGCAAAATCACCAGCCAAAGAGGCACAAGGTCCTCATACGTGACACCCAACAAGAATCTCCAATACAACACCCTCAAAACTCCACCAAGAAAATCACAAGAAAGAGCACCGAAAATCACCAAAATGGAAAACAGGAGAGACAACACGAGGAACCACACCGAATCATCTATACATACCATGAAGGTTCATACAAGGTCTAGCTTGCCACCCGATCATCCATCCCTCTCTCTAGATCTCACATGAAGCACTCAAGATAGTCCTAGAAAACTAGAGGAAAATGGAAACGAGAATGGGAAAAACAAATAAGCTAGGGTTCCAAGAGTTGGCTGCCATCCATCCCCTCAATTGTTTATATGGAGGCACCCAAAAGACTAAACTACCCTTACTAAATAACTAGGGATACATGCACCTCAAGGGCGAATTTGGAAGTCTTCAGATTTTCTCCATCGAACGGATGCCCAGCGATCACAACCTTGCTTAGCCTGGACGTAAGCCTTGCAATCCCGACGCGTGTCCTCCGCTTCGAAGCTTCTTGGCGGCAGCGACCAGGGCGGTCAGACCGCCCCCTGGGCGGTTAGACCGGCCCAGGTGGTCTGACCACCCCTCCTGGGCGGTTGAACCAGCCTTGGTGGCCGCACCTCCTCGTCGAGTCTTTGACCTCGGTTTTGTGGCTCAACCGAGTAACCTAGTGGTTTTCTGGTGCACCACTACAAACCTCGTGAACTCGATGTAGCCTCCACCAATCGCCACTCATGACTCGGCTCCCACGTAGTCCCGACTTGACCTTGGTTTTGAGGCTCAACCAAAAAACCGTCCACGACTTCGTCCCGCTGTTCTTGCCACCATGTGGCCCGCACTTGACTCTGTCGGTCACCGGGTCCCTCGAACCAAGCCTACTTGTCTTCTCCATATTCGGAGACCTCACTGGCACCGACCTTTCGTGCTTGTTCTTCACCTACACCAAAGCTAGTCAAGTCACAACTTGCACCTACAATACTTAGCCAAGAGTCAGTCCACACAACGTTGTCAATCACTCATCACACCAGGAAGCGACCATCCACCGGTCCTTGAACTACACATGGTCCTCAGCCGCGGCGGTGGACGATCGACAATGATGGTGGTTTGGCACTGCCGATCGGGCGGGGTCAAACGACTAGTATGCCAAGGACCCGCGATATGGTGACCGCCAGCCAGAGGTGGAAGGTTGCGAGGAAGAAGAATGTTGAGGAACGAGGAGCTACATGAGCAAAGTGGGCTAGAAGTTTTAATCGATTTCTATCTTCTGAAGTTTTTTTTTCAATTTACTGTTCGCATCGTTGATCGTTAAATAGAGGTATAAATTAAAGTCAATTTACAAAACTCCATTCACGACCAGTGCTAATTCGCGAACCTAATGAGGCCTTTGACCACATGATTGAAGGATGACTACTATAGCATCACTGTAGTAAATTATAAATTAATTAGGCTCATTATTCGTCGTGTAAAGTTGGACTCGTATGTGAAAAAGTGATTAAAAATGTATCTAATGAGTGCAACTCACCTGCTTGCCAGCAAAAAAAATGTATGGCTGTATCTGTCAGGTTTGGACTTATGTCGGGCTAGAACGGAACATAGGAGGAATGAATGGTGCTCGCAGCCCACAGCCCAAGAACTTTCCAAAGCCGTCCATCCTCTGTTTCGCGGTCGTCTCTCTCTCTCTCTCTCTCTCCTTTGGTTCTTCTAAAAAAGTGATTAAAAAAGCGATCAAGAGTGTCTCAGTATTTTAAACCTTTTCCTAATCCTTAATTTTCAGTAAGATGAGAAAAAATCTCTCCAACAATTTCTAATACATTCTCCTAATCTTTTAAGATTAAAAAAACCACCTTAGTCAGTGTAACTTTACACACACTAGTTCGTGCATAATCTAAAGGTGGAAGGGCACAAAAGATTAATTTTTTTACACCTCTCGCCTGGATACAACTGTAGAATCTGTTCGTACACAGACACACACCTACACCACCCACACACACACCTCACACACACCGCCTGTATACAACCAGACCCACAACTATACACAGAAAGCTAGACACGTCCTTGGAGATATCACTAGAGTCTTCAAGGCTCCTGCAACAGGTACGTTGCAGTCCCTTCGTGGCACCATGCGCTGAGAGGTTCATTTGAAAGGAACCTACTGTTCCCGGGTGAGACACTGGCGTCGAAGCCAGTCTTCGATCGTGGGCAGGCAGGACGCACACCAGTGATCCTAGCCAACTAAGCTATGGCTCAGTTCTCCACAAAAGATTAAATAATAGATAAGAGTTCATGATGTAAATGTACAAAAGAGACACAATATATAAAAGTAGTTCGAATAATTTTAAAATAAAGTTATTGATGTAAAAGTGTCTTCTATACTTTACGAATTGATTATTAGGAACTCTTGGAGATGAACTTCTTTATTCCTTTCAATATTTTTTAAAAGTTGGAAAACTTCATATTTTTAGGAGGAAAAAATTAGGCACTCTTGGACATGCTGCAACACTTGATCCATCTGACCATTGGCAATTACTAAGTTTTGGTCCATGAATTATTGTTGTGACTTTTGTGAGTGCCATGGGAGGTGCATTAGCAGTGTAACCATCGGCTAGGCGGTTCGGAGAATTTTCATTTGTCATTCTTCACGCAGTGACGCAGACAACGTTACACTGAAGCGCTGTCAAATACTCCTCTGTTTATTCCTAAATATATAACATTTAGGATAAGTTAATTAACTAGTTTATGTTAAACGTCACATATTTAAAGACGGGGGTAGTATGCAACAAGGTGTTTTGGTGCTGAAACTTAGCAGCTTACATTCAAAACCATTTTTTTAAAAAAAATAAATTTGAGTTTGTTCAGTAAATTTTGGAAGTATCTTTCAAGATCTATTAAAAGTAATAAATGTTATCTAATCATGACATAATTAGACTTGTTAGATTCGCCTCGAAAATTAAAATAGAGGTTATGAAATAAGTTTTGTCATTAATCTACATTTAATACTCCTGATTAGTGTATGAAGATTAATGTGACGGGTAATTGGGCAAAATTTTGAGAACTAAACACACCTCATCTCCAAAGAGTTTGCCAATTTGGCACATCTTATGTTTTGCCAACTTCTAAAAAGAAATGTCAAATAAAAAAACTCATCTCCAATAGTTTGTCATAATTCACTTGTCAAACCCAGATCCAACTTACATCGGGAACTAAGAGAGAAACAAAATTATGTTTATACCCTTCCACCTCTTAAAAACTGTATCAAGAACCCTTCTCTATTTTTTATTTCTTTTTTCACCCTCTCACCTAGCTTGGCGCCCGGGAGAAACGCCGATGCCAACCCGGATCAATGCGCATATATTTCCGTATAGAGGTGAATTTTGTCGAGTTTATATTTTTGCTAAGTTGGTTTGCCAAACTATTAGAAACTAATTTTTCTTATTGAAAAAATGGATGCCACCGAATTTTGAGAGAGTTCTAAGGATGATCGGAGCTACTATTCAAAGTTCAAGTGGAACAAAACTGTTGCATTTCGCTCCAATCCAACTTACGAGGGAGTGTAAGAAAAAATTATGTGTAAGCGTGTACGAGTTATGTGTATTTCTAGAGTGACATCTTACTGGAAACAGCCCCGCGCCTCGCCCTGAGAGAGACACCCCTTCCCTTTCCACCTCTGGCATCTTGTCGGAGGTCGAAGGGACTGGGATCATCTCTCCTAATAATCTTGATTGAGATTAGGTTAAGGTTAGTGTTTATCCACACCTCGTTTCGTGGTGTGAAATATTTGTTTCCTCTTTCTCCTCTCCGACATGTTGATGAGATAGGGTAGTTTGCGTCTCTCCATGGCGGTTTTGATGGAGGGGGCGATAGCAACAACTTTCTTGGGGTGACGACATGGAGAATTAGGTTTTGGGATGGCGACATTGAGGCGGGGATGGTGCTAGCGTCATGGAATAATTTCATCCGGCCACTTCTCTATTTTGTCGTGATTAGATCCAACCACGGTGAACGACATGTGAGAATAAATCTGTCTTCCGAGATGATCGTTTTTGGATCGGATAGATTGAGATCAGTCTAGATTGGGATCAGTCTCTCTTCTCGATCGGTGGCAAAAAGAGGAAGAAGAAAGACACAAGAAGGAAGAACAAGATTGTGCTCGTTTCAGCCTACAAGGATGTTGGTCGCCGTTCTTTGGGCGTTGGTTCTCAACCTGCTTGCTGAGTGTATGCCTAGGCAGTCTTCTATTTGATTTGTTACACAGGTTTGTGATTGAGATTTTGAGCTACTTAGAGAGTGAGTAATTTGAAAGTGTGTTTTGTAATTTGATGATGTACTCAACTTTCATATAATAAAATTCTTCCTTTGACTTAAAAAGTGGCATGCAATGAAATTTAGAGTAAATCCCCTGTATGCCATTGGAAAATATAATGTATTCCCTATGTGCTATTGAAAATTAGATTCCCTCCATATCACTGGTTTCAAATTTTCATCCCTTCTGTGCCATTTTCGATAGCCCTTTCGTTACATGTACCATTTTGCTCTTGTGGGGCTCACGCGTCAAAAAATCCCCTCCCTAGTCGGCCATGCTACCACCTCCTCACGACACCACTGCATCCTCCCCGCGCTCCCCCTTCAAGCGGTGAAAGTGGAGGAGGTTGGCGAGCTCCGCGGCGACGACGGGAAGCTAGTCGGGGCGTGACGGTGATGAGCGGCGTGTGGTCGTGGCTGGGGGGCCTCCCGGTGGTGCCTCCCACTGCCCCCTTCCCTGCGCAGTTCTCTGTGGCCGGACGATCTTGCAGCGCAGGAAGGAGCTGGCCTCTTGGCGGCCCCCTTGCGCACGACAATGCATTGCACACTGCAACCGTCAAAGAACGCGGCCTCCATCTGCTCGTGCACCACTACGGGCTTCCCTCGCCACCGTGGGTGCTACCTTGGGGCATGTTTGGTTGCCTGTCACATGTCGCCACCACCATAACTGCTACGCCACCCTACAATCGCGCCACGAAACAGTAATCAGTGGGAGGGGAGCTGCCTTGCGGGAAGCAAAACGTCTGCCACAACCCTGTGGCTCGCCACAGCGTGGCGTGGCAGGGTGTGGCGGGGAAGCAAACATCCCCTTAACCTTTGCGAACTCGTAGAACAAGCCGCGCCGGTCGTGGGAGCCACGCCCATGGAGGGATCTCATGCCGAAGTCCTTTTAGTGGAAACCAACAAACATATTCAGGGCCACGGAGGACTCGAGCACGAACCGGCCAACCAGGCTTCCCCCGCTGTGTGGTGCCCGATTGCATTACGGGGCCGTCACGGCACGGAGCTCGTCAGCGAGCAATGCTGTTGACAGTGAAATTCCGTCAACCTAGCCATGAGTTTACCTTCGGTGTTGGCGTAAGTTTTATACATTATCCATTGGTACTACCCCCCTTGGTATAACAAGTTCATTCGTGCATGTCGGTTTTGGAGTTTAGTGTTTATGCAGGGTTTTGACGTTGAAAGCAAGACTTCCGGGATAAGTTCATCAAGCACTTTGTGACAAGACCTTGAAGCCCCGTACAAGTCATGCAATGAAGCAAAACTTGACTCCAAGAAGCCGAGGGACCAAACCCGAGAAGATGACAAACTCCGAGGACCTACCCAGAAAAGTGCCGAATCTTGCGGGATAAGGAGCTACGTCCAACTCGGAGAGAAACTGACGACAAGGGTCCACATGCAGAAGGGGGAAGGATTTAGAAGACTCGGGAACCGACGTAGGGCAAAGGAGGCAGGCAACTAGGCTGGGTGGGCCTAGGCCGGCCAGCCCAACCCAGTCCAGGGCCCGGTTACCTCCCCCTTTGACCTAGCCGCCATTCCGGCTATTTATAGCCCCGGGGTCGAGAGCCACGCATCGATCAATTCGTCATCGTCCACCGAGGAGCAGAGAAGAGAGGGACACCATCTTGGAGAGGAGAGGGTCGAGCTAGTTGACTAGGGTCTCCCTAGCCGACGTGGGAACCTTGCAAGGAAGACCACGTCGGAGTTCTCGGAGCTAGAAGCAAGATCAAGGTAGGATCCCGGTGGTGATCTTGTTCATATATAATTGTATTAGTTGATGTATCAAGTTGAATCCGATTCTTAGCAACTAAGTGTTTCTCCAAAGTCTTCGTTTTCAATCGGCTTTGATTATTTTAGATCTATTCTCGAGATAGATCATATAGGGTGTTCTTGTAGCCGCGGTGGCTAGAGGTGCACGCCTGATCTTCCGAAAGAACTCGACTTGTCCTCGGACTCTCCCTAGACTACCCGCATGAATAGGAGTACGTTGTGATAGAACGGGGGCTCTGAAAGACGGACGTTTTTGGAGTCAGAAGGGAAACCACGGTTTAAAGAGGCTTCTAATGAGATTTGATTTGCTACTTCTTCTTTTGCTTGGAACTTCAACAAAAGGCTTGACCCAATCTCTCTTGATCGGTTTATCTACCCCTCTATCTTTGTTACCTCCGGTCTTTAGTAGATTAGATTCGTTCTTGTGTTGATTCTTATGATTAGAAGCATTAGGGTTTTATCTCTCGAAGATTGAAGTTACTTGGCATTACTAGATCATCTCTTGCGTCACACATTTGTTCCACGGATTCGATACCTTAGGTCACCACTCGAGGGAAGAAGGGTCCCTTGACTACAACGGGAGACTTGTCCGCTTGCAAGTCTAAACGAACTTTGATACAACTATTAACCGTCAACAGATGCGCAGGCACGACGGGCCTTGGCTTCGTGTGCCTGGAGCTCCACCTCCAGCTTGGGCATCGTGATCTCGTAGGTGCGGACAGGCACGACTGCTCATCGTCGTGCGCCGTGAGGGTCGCGGTGCTTGTAGCCACGCTGACAGAGTCCTTGGTGTACCGTCGCTCCAGATCCGACAACTTGTGAGCTCCACCACAAGTAGGGCTGGATATCGAGCCTGGCTCGGCTCGTTAAGACTCGGCTCGTTATGGCTCGGTTCGTTAGAGCTCGGCTCGTTTTAGCTCGTTATCTTAGCGTGCTAGGAACCTAGCTCGGCTCGGCTCAAGATGAAAATTTTAAACCATGGTATTGAGGTGATGTTTTAATTTTCTATGACACGTAGAGGATAAGTTATAATAAGTATTTCTCAATAACAAACTTGTACAACTACCAAGTACCAAAAGCTGAACCAGATTTAGCCTCGGGTCTGTTCGTTTACTCTGCAACGGTCTCCTGAAACTGTTACAGTTGGAATAATACAACTCAATCATATACAATAAATCTGAAAATTCACTTTAAAAAAATCTACCAAACAGACATCGCTGAACTCGTGGAATCTAGAAGGTGTGTGTGTGTGTGAAAGTGATTAATGGGAAGTTTCTTAGAGGAACTCATCCCACAGGTCAACTGGATCTCGTCTCCTGGCTGCTGTGTCCCCCGTTATACTGTTTGTTGGGCTCTGGGCGGTGCAAGTCAAAGGCATTTGCTCTCGACATGTAACCATCACTTGTCTCCAAAATCGTAGCCAGCAGCATCTCACTTGCATATAAAAGCCATGCGAGTAGCGACGCCGCCGCAGAGCTCCGAGCCAGAGCTCACTCCTTGTTCAACTCCGAAGCAGAGCTAGCAGCTAGCCACCATGGGAGAAGTGGCCGCGGCACGAGACCTCCTCGTCACCCCCACCGCCCTCCTCCTCGCCACCGGCCTCATCACCGTCCTCTACGCATACGCGCTGCGCCTCCGCGGCCGAGGCGGCGGCGGTCTCCGCCTCCCGCCGAGCCCCTACGCACTGCCCTTCCTCGGCCACCTCCACCTCCTCGCCCCCCTTCCTCACCAGGCGCTGCAGCGCCTGGCGGCGCGCCATGGCCCGCTCATGTACCTCCGCCTCGGCTCCGTGCCCGCCGTCGCCGCCTGCTCCCCTGCGGCCGCCCGCGAGGTGCTCAAGACCCACGAGACCGCGTTCCTCGACCGCCCCAAGCCGGCGGCGGTGCACCGCCTGACGTACGGCGGCCAGGACTTCTCCTTCTCGGCGTACGGGCCCTACTGGCGCTTCTTGAAGCGCGCGTGCGTGCACGAGCTCCTCGCGGGACGCACCCTGGACCGCCTCCGCCACGTCCGCCGTGAGGAGGTGGCCCGCCTCGTGGCGTCGCTGTCCCGGAGCGCCGTCGACGGCTCCACCGTAGACGTGGACGCTGCGCTCATGGGCTTCACCGGGGACATCGTGTCCCGCATGGTGATGAGCCGGCGGTGGACCGGGGAGGAGGATGGCGACACGGAGGAGATGCGAACCGTGGTCGCCGAGACTGCCGAGCTCTTTGGCACGTTCAACCTACAGGACTACATCGGTGTGTTCAAGCACTGGGATGTGCAGGGCCTCGGGAGGCGCGTCAAAGACGTGCACCGCAAGTTCGACGTCATGATGGAGCGGATACTGACGGCGAGGGACGCCGAGAGGCGGCGGCGGCAGGAGAAGGCCGGGGAGGTGGGCGCCACCAAGGACGTGCTGGACATGCTCTTCGACATGCACGAGGACGAGGCCGCCGAGATGCGCCTCACCAGGGACAACATCAAGGCGTTCATGCTGGTAAGTCCATGGCTAGCTGTTATTCGTACTTGTCAGACTAGATCCAATCAAGCATCGGGGCAAGCGGAAAAACGAAGAAAAATATTTTCTTCCACGTGATGGGTGGAAAACTGGAAACAGTATATCCAACGCTACGCTAACCTCGAGAGAACTAGCAATTTTAGAAGCAAAAAGATTCTATTTGCATTAAAAATGGCGGCTACAATTTATCTATGATTTGGTAAATTTCAGCATTGTTTTACTCCATTTAAAATTTGTTTGGCTGTTTAATTAACTTTTTAATAAAGTACATTTGCCGCGATCAAGTTTTCCCTAACCCGACCAGAAAACAGCTAGATCATGTATGAGTTCTGCATGCAGGACATCTTCGCGGCCGGCACGGACACGACGACCATCACGCTGGAGTGGGCACTGTCGGAGCTGATCAACAACCCGTCCGTCATCCGCCGCGCGCAGGCGGAGCTCGACGCCGTCGTCGGCGCATCGCGGCTCGCCGACGAGTCGGACGTCCCCAACCTCCCCTACCTGCAGGCGATCGCCAAGGAGACGCTCCGCCTCCACCCCACCGGCCCGCTGGTGGTGCGACGCTCCATGGAGCCCTGCAAAGTCTCTGGCTACGACGTGCCCGCCGGCGCGACGGTGTTCGTGAACGTATGGGCGATCGGGCGCGACCCGGAGAGCTGGGGCCCCGACCCGCTGGCGTTCCGGCCGGAGAGGTTCCTGGAGGGGGAGAACGCCGGGCTCGACGTGCGCGGGCAGCACTTCCACCTGCTACCGTTCGGGTCCGGGCGGCGGATCTGCCCCGGTGCGTCCCTGGCGTTGCTCGTCGTGCAGGCGGCGCTAGCCGCCATGGTGCAGTGCTTCGAGTGGGAGCCCGTGGGGGGAACGCCCGTGGACATGGATGAGGGGCCCGGGCTCACGTTGCCGAGGAAGCACCCGCTGCTCTGCACCGTGAGGGCCAGGCTCGACCCGATACCGGGTCTCGCCGCCGATGAGGACGACGCGGCGGGGTCTGCGGCTGGGAAGTAAAAAAAAAAGAAAATCAAGTAACGTGCGGTGGTTGCTGTCGTATTGCTGGGATTGGATTTGGGCCGTCAGATTCTGCTTTCAACCGAAATTGATTTGTGTGCTTCTGTCGGCCTATAAGTTGGGCTTTTTATTTTTAATATTTTTTTCAGATTTTCAGTAATATATGACCGAATGAAATTTTTTCAAAACTATACTACTGTCGCGGCTCAAACGGTGATACCTTAAAAACCGATGTTTGAAGCGGCAGCAGGGTGATACAGTGCAACTACCGCTAAATGAAAGGCGGTAAGCTACAGTAATCCCCGTTAGGTTCTGTAGCGCTCCTGCCGCCGGTTCACACAGTCCATTGCTACTTTGTTTTGCTGTCATTTAAAACAAAATGTATACTGACTCCATTCTTTCTGTAAACTGGACGTTTTGAATTAGTATCCACGCTGTCCAAACATTTTGAGTGTGAGTTGATATATTTTAGTTTCAGTATCCGCCTCAAGAACAAGGAGGACAACATGTTTTTGCTTCAGAATTTCGGATAAAATTTTCACGGGCATACGGAAGCTCTATTTACATAGATTTTCTCTACAATCAGTTAAAGAATTTTAAGCATATTCATATCTGTTTGTTTGATTGAGTTTGCTAAGAAATTTTGGAATCAGACGATATGTATCACTCCTTATACAGTATTAACACACGATGTGCTATTTTATTTATCAATCTTGGGGTGTTTGAATCCATGAGCTATTTTTAGGCCACCCTTTTAGCCTAAATAGCTCAAACAACAACCAAACAGGTGGGCTATTTTAGGGCTGTTTGCAACTAGCTCACCGTGCGGATCTCCCGGCTGAACACGCGGGTGCCTGGGGGCTCCGGCGTCGGTGAGCAATCCTCGCGGCTGTCGTAGCACCCGCCCCGCCGTGGATGGTAGCCTACTACTGCCCGCGTCTCCGTGTTGCCCATTCGACAGGCGTTGATGACATTACGGGCATCACCGTCCTGGGGCTGTCTGCGTGTGTCGAGGATTCTCTCCCGGACCGGTGGGCCTGTCTGCGCGTGTCGAGGATTCTCTCCCGGACCGGTGTTCGGCCCTGGTTGGCGGGTTGTCCCGTCGCGCCGCCCGCGTGAACTGACGCCTCGGGGCCCTGCGCACCTTCGTCGTCCCGCGCGCTTCCCTGCTGGCGAATGCGGGACGCCGAGCTCTCGACCTGTTGCACGGCCGCCTGCTCGATGAGCGCCTGCGCCTTGCGGTGCAGGTTCTGCGCCTCGGGTGTTGAAGGAGCGGGCATGACTCGCAGTAGCGTCGCGGCTGCGATGAGCTTTTGGCTCGCTCGCGGGGGGCGTGTTCGGGTTGTTGACGTCGAAGTTGGCGTTGATGCGTTCACGGGCCTGCTTGCCCAGCTCGCGCGCGCGTTCGCCGCGCGCGGAAGCTTCTCCAGAGATGGAGGCGCGAAGCAGTCATACCGCGTATTACTCCTCCGCAAGCTTGGCTTTGAGCTCGCGCGCTTGGGCCAGCTGTGCGTTGATGTCGGCGCCCTTCGCCAGTGAGGTGGGGGCGCGCTCGGCCCCGGGCCCTATGACAATCCAGTTCCCGGGTTTTGGGGGGCTTCTCCGTCGCCAGCCCCCGCCGCGTTCGTGCCGTTCGCCTGGTCGTCGACGACCACAACGAAGCACTCACGCGCGGGGGTCGTAGCTCCCGACGCTAGAGTCGTCGGAGTAGCCAAACCAGTAGTCCGCAGCGTCGAGGAACCGCTGGAACATCACCGGGTCCAGCATACCGGAGAAGTCCCACTCCGCGTATCCATGCGAAGTGGCAGGAGGCAGCTCGCTGGCGGAGCTGTGGTAGGACTCGTCGTTGGTGGTGGTGATGAGGTTCCTGGCCGCCAGGAGTTGGTGGCCGGGAAGGTCCTTGTACGCTGCCACGTCGGTGCTGGCGGATGAGGCGTACGTCATCACAGCGTTGCGCATGACGTGGGGGAACCGCGGCTCGGAAACCACGCGCTCCCCTGTCGGTGGGGTTGCCGTCTCGTTGACGGGCGTTCCGCGTTGTGAGGCGACACGCGCGGTCCGGCGTTGTTCCATTCGCGCCTGTCGAGAGCGCTGGCCGGAGTGTCATCGGCGTCGTGGTGCTGAGGGGCCCGCGGTGTCCGCTTGGGCGGGCACCGGGCGTCGGCACCGGGCGTGACGGGGACCGGTCCTGGCCCGGTCGACCGCCACGGGTGGAGCTCGTCGCGGTTGGTGATGCACATGAGGTAGCCGTTCCCCATGGTCTGAAAGTTCAGACTCCCGAACCAGATTTCGAATCCAGCTGGGAGGGGGTCCGAGCTTCCCATGGAGTACCTCTGACCCCTGTACTCGGTGCGGATCACCATTGAGATGGCTGGTGGAAAGCTGATCTTCAACGCACGAATACCCCCCTACCTGGCGCGCCAACTGTCGGTGCGGAAAGTAGTCCCGACACTAAATAGTAAGAGTGCTGAGATCTATCTCTCGATGGCCGGCACTAAGCAACTAGTGACACTGGGTTTATCCTAGTTCCGGCCGGGGCCGTACGTCCAGCAGTGGTGTGCTCGGGGCACTATATTGCGTTGCACCGTAATACTTGCAGAGGGGGGCTACAAGCGAGGCGGGAGAGGAGGCCGGGCCTCCAGGTCCCAGAGGTTTTTGATTGAGGTGAGTGCCAATATTGCGGTGAAGGCAGTGAGCGTGCGAGTGAGTGCTATCTGTCTTTTCCCTGCGGCCAGGGGACTGCCCCTCCTTTTATAGGCCAAGGAGGAGACAATTTACAAGTGTGCCACGCTGTTCTAGCTACGTGTGATGGCATGGCGGACAGTGCGACGGAGTGGACGGCCGTCCTGGCGAATCTGGCTTCCGGCGGAGCGTCCCAGCATGCCCTGTGTCCGTCCAGGAGCGGCTTTGAGGGTGGTAGTGTTGAAATCTTCCAATGAGTCGTCGTCCATACGCTGACTCGAGGGTGCAGCTGACGGGAGGTCGTAGGGAGCATAACAGCCGGCGTGGAGGTGTCTTGTCGCCTCGTACCCCCACAGCGTCGGGGATGGTGCTGCAGTGCTCGGGATGGCGTTGCAGTGGTGGGGATGGGCGCACAGGACCGATGGCGATGGAGGTGACGGGCCCCGCCGGCCTGATGTCACGGCATAGTCCTGGGCAAGCGTAGAATAGGCGTCCGTCCCTCCTTCGAGGGTTCCGCTGTCCGCTTTCAAGGGCGCGGCGCGTCAGCCGTACGAGAGTGGGTGGCACAGTGTCACGGGACTGACACCGGCCTTGCCGCACAGTGTCGCACAGTGGCGGGGATGGCCTCACCGGGGGAGTTGGCGGAACAGTGTCGGGGCGTGATTCCCAGGCGTGTCAGAGGCGCGGCGTGGATTCGTCTTTGACCCGGGCGCATGCAAATGTCAGAGCATTAAATGCCCCTGTCGGGGGAGCAGGTATGGGGGCGGTGAGCCCGTGAGGTCCTCGAGCGAGGCGGAACCTCACTCGAGGGGGCGACCGGCCCTCGAGCGAGGTGGAACCTCACCCGAGGGGGTGACCAGCCCCCGAGCGAGGCGGAGGTTTGCCAGTGCAGTGTCGTGCCCCTCGAGCGAAGCAGAGTTCCGCCCATGGGTGGCTGGGCCGACTATCTGATGGGCCGCTGGGGCCACTAGGGCCGTGAGTTATCTTAGGCGTGTTTTAGGTTTGTTTGCGTTTTGTTTTTTGCGAAAGAAAGTGGGTTTCCCTGGTTGTTTAGGGGACCCTTATGGATGTCCCCGACACCTAGTTCGGTGATGCAAAGGGTGCTAGTGTCGGTGTTTTAGACCGGCAACCTACTAAGGGGAGTACCCGAAGTAGATAAATGTGGCCTCGCCGAGATCGGTAACTCGAAGGAAGAGACACGTGGCACACAATTTAGACAAGTTTGGGTCGCGAGGTGCGTAATACCCTACGTCCTGTATGCTGCGTAGCTCTGGATCGATTGGGTGTGATTACAAGATGGCGTAATCTGATGCGTATGAGAGAGGAGGGGTCCCTGCCTCGCCTTATATAGCCCGGGAGACAGGGTTACAAGTCGGTTTAGGGAGAGTACTAGTCGTGTACATCTAGGAGTCCTCTACACAGTACATGTATAGCTTCCTATCCGAGTACTTCTCCACCATGGTCCTTGTGCCTCACGCCAGCAGGTACCGTGCGGCACAAGTCAAGTAGTCCCAGGGGCCCACCGAGTAGTTGGTCCTGGTACCCACCGAGGTAGTGGGCCCAGGGAGGTCCATACGACAAGCCCTCGAGTACTTTGTAGTCGAGTAGGATAGCTTCGAGTAATCTTGATGGCCTTAACGAGTAGTCCTCAAGCGTCCCCGAGTACTACAAGCCAAAAGTCCTCAAGAATATTTGAAGCATCCCGAGGATGGAATGTACTCCAACTGATAACTGAGTAATCCTGAAGTCTTCTCGAGTAGTCCCAAGCGTCCTCGAGTGCTGCTCTTGAAGGTCTTCAACAATACCCGTGTTGTCTTGAAACCGAAGCTGATATGGAAGTGCGATTGCAAAATCGCACTCCAGATGGAGTAGCCCCCGAGCTTTAGGTTGAGTTGTAAACTCTGGCTGAGGGTCCATTTGAAGTTCTGGCAAGATTATCCCGAAAAATCCGGAGAAAAACCGAAGGACACGTGGCACGGAGCCCCCGAGCCTTGAGTCGAGTACTTCCTCTCGAATTGAAGGGTCATCTTGTATGCAGAAAGTGTCCTGAGTTGCTCTTGATTCTTGTCGCTACCCAGGGAATTGAATAGACGTAGCCGAGCCCCCGAGATGAGGCGCATCGACTAGTAGAAGTTGAAGGGTCAAGCGCCGCCGCTGAGTCAGCCATCTGGGGACTTAGACATGTGGCCGTTGGAGGAGCCGCCGTTGACTTATAAATAGAAGCCAAAACCCTTAGGGTTTTTCACCCCACTCACTTGCAGCCATTCCTAGCAAACCGTGCCTAGAAACCACCGCCAGTGCACACTGCCGCCTTAGAGGGAAGTGTAGATCCAAGCGCGCCGCCGCTGGAGACCACCGCCGTAGCCCGCGAGCGAATGCGAGTGAAGACCCGGTGCACTTGGAGGATGAAGCCTTCACCACCAAAGAGCCTGAAGACCGCTCGTGGGAAGAAAAGGTCCCGCGAGGAAGCCGCTGGATCCGCCGCAGGGACGTCGCCACCGGTGTCTCCACCGCGGCCAAATCCCAACCAAGAATGGAAGAAGTCCAAGGCAAAGACTGAAGATCTGCTGGCGCTCCTTAACAGTGGCTTTCTGCGGGAGAAGGAAGTCGATATGTGGCGTGGCGCTGCGGGAGATCTGTATCCCATGGAGAAGAACCCGGATGAGATCCCCATGTTCACGCGATTCGCGAAGCGAGGGTTGTCTCTCCCAGCGAGCGATTTCTTCAAGGGGCTGCTGCAGTACTATGGCATCGAGTACCTCAACCTCAACCCCAACGGTAACCTCCACACCTCCGTCTTCGTGCACTTCTGCGAAGCTTTCTTGGGGATCAAGCCCCAGCCAAGCGCCAACAACCCCCGTGTAGTTGGGGGAGCCAGGATCCAGATGCGCGAGGATGCTGCAGAGAAGTACCTCGCGTACAAGCTGATCGACTCCAATCAAGATTGGAAGTCAAAGTGGTTCTACATTACCAATCACTACCCGGAGCTGCCGAAGCCGAGCGGGAAGCAGCCGAAGCACTGGCCCTGGTGGAACTCGGAGCCAACGATGCAGGAGGGTATCCACCTACCTGAGCTGCTGGCGAAGATTAAGGCTTTGAGAGAAGTCGGGCTGAGGGCCGAACATGTGGCCTTCAACTTCATGAAGCGAAGGGTGCATCTGCTGATGGCCCGCAACACCTTGGGCTACCAGTACACCGGCGACGACGACTCGTCGCGGATGCCCGGAGGTGAAGTCGACGACGACGACATCGTTGATAGGCTGGGCACTCTTCAAAGATATGCCGGCGTACATGCCGTGCCCTGTGCCCGAGTACTCCGCCGCGCGTCCACCCAATAAGGTCAGTAGCCGTACTGAAGTCGGTACTGATTATGTAGTAGTAGTCGTACTCATCCAATATGCTTCTTGCAGGACGACATAGTGAAGTACGTCTCCGAGCCGGTGTCGCCTCCTCGACTTGTCGAGATCCCAGATGAAGGGAAGGGGAAGGCCAATGAGCCGCGAAGTCGGTGAAGAGGACGACACCGTAGTCGTGGAGGACACTTCGGAGGAAGACGATGAGGAGACGCTGCAGGAGCGCTTCCAGCTGTGGTCGAGATTCAGCCGCCCTGGATTGCCGCATGTCCCTCTCGTTCAGGATCCGCCAACTAGCCTGGAGGCTAGTTTGCCCGCGCCGCCAAGGAGGCCACGCAACGTGGCCCACAAGCGTGTGGCCAAGAAGTTGAAGGTCACAGAAACTACATATCAAAAGGTAAGCTTCCTTGAGTAGAGTAGTCGAGTACTTGTGTCTCGGTGTAGCGTGCTAACGATGAAACTCCATTTCTTGCAGGAGATTCCACCTTCCGACCCCGTAGAGCAGGGGGACAAAGGCGACTGGGATACGGTGGGGGAGCCAGCTGGTGGTAGTCGTAGCCCAGCCCCCACCGTGGAGGAGCTCTTGGCGCAGCTGACGCACCAGCCCCCAGTTGTTGAGGAAAGCACAGAACCGGCCGCTGCTGTCGCTGAAGAGGCAGCGACTACTGAGGCGCAAGAGGAAACGCCTGCTGAGGCTGGACTGGTCGACATTGCCGGCATCCTCGGCGCCCCAACCGTGACGGTGATCCGGTCGAGCTTGTAAGTGAAGATCCTTCCCGAGTAGTACACTTGGTTTGGTAGTTGTACTGGGTTGACCACCAGTTGTGTACTCTGCAGGAAATCGACGGACTTGACCTGGGATGGGGATGAACCCGCCGCAGCGGTGGCGGAAGAGAACCGCGCGCCCCCGCCGAGGAGTCCGCTCCCTCCCCACAGGCAGAATCCGAGGCGCCGGCCCTGGAGGCTACGTTGCCGGAGGCCAGCATTGTTGATGGTAAGTAGAATGCACTAGCACATGTGTACTCAAGGAGTAGTCGTAGCCGCCAAGGGTGACTAATCCAATTGTCTTCTGATGACAGGGGCCGAAGCCGAGGGAAGTGCTATCCCGTCGGCGGTGTTCATTGAAGACTTGGTGCCGGAGAGCCAAGGAGCCGCCGGAGCAGCCCCCGAGCCCACAGAGGTAGCTAGCGGTGAAGCCCCCGCGATGGCCATGGAGGAGCGCGACGACGTACTACCAAAATCAGCCATGGAGGTAGTCGTACGCTTGCCGGAGATTCAAGATGCGGAGCCAATCCGCTTGGCGCCAATGTCCGAGGCCGCCACGAGTAGTCGTGGTGGGATTGAGCTTCTGGCGGACGACCTTGTCGACCTGGCGGCCGTGGAGCGCCACTTGAAGGAGATGCAGCAAGCCGAGCAATGGATGAAGGTGAGTGATCAGCACCCTTGAGTAGTCAATCCTTTAGTGTTGAGTACCCAATTGACGTTTTTTGTCCGTCGCAGGATGCCGTGGAGAGATCCCGACAGAAATCCGACATGCTTCAGGGCTATGGAGACACGGTACTCCGGGCGGAGGCCTTAGAAGATCAACTCGTGAAGTCCTGGAAGCACGCCGCCATGTTGCAGTCGAAGCTTGATAGCGCCTTCGCCCAATATCACAACGAAATCCAAGATATGCAGGCGAAGAGAGACGAGCTAGTGCGGAAGAACAAATCTCTCCGCAACAAGAATAAAGGTACGCAGTTGTCGTGCTGAGTACCCATCAGTAGTACCTTGAAGGAGTCTGACCCGCTTTGCCTTGTTGGTTGCAGAGCTTGAGACCCGCGTCGACCAGCTGAAGGCTTCAGAGACCGACATGAAGAACCTCTTCTACTGGGAGAAGGAGGCCCGCGGGGTACTGGATATGATTATAAGAAGCTTGCTTACGAGTGCGACAAGCACATGGAGCTTCGCATTGCGTCGGATCGTGACCTCGTCAACTGCTACAAATCTTTGCAGAAGCTGAACGAGGACTGCGAGAAGCTGTGGGCTCCGCTGAAGGAACTCGAGGAGGCCGCGCTTCCGATCGCGAGGCTACTGGTGCCTCACCCCGGGGGACCGAAGATAGCTCCATTGGTGGACCGGCTGAGGGAAGCCCCCAGCCGCCTGGCGACCTACGCGAAGCACTTGGAGAAGTCGATCCCCAACTAGGTCCTGGCGTATATGAAGTCGTACTTCCCGAAAGCTCCTGTTGACGTAGTCGCCGGCGGACTAGCCGCCAACTGCACGGACGAGCAGTACGCGGAGCTGCTGGAGCAGATGGCGCCCATTGCTGAACAAGTCGCCGAGAAGCTCAACCTCCAGTAGTCCTGTAGGGTTAGCTCATAGCAGTAGTTGTAGATAAACAAAGTTGTAATGAACTTGTTTAAGTATGAATGAGAAAAACTTCCATAAATGAGTACTCGTTGTCGCGATGTGTATTTGCGAAGTCCCATCATGGAGTTGTCACGAGTAGTTGTACTCGCCAGTAGACCCGTTAAGGGAAAAAACAGTAAATCAGTCGATGAATAATCAAACTTTATTACTGAGAGAAGTACACCTGGATGGCCAGGGCCGTTGTACAAAAGTGGTCACCAGGACCCGGAGGCCGCCTACGGCTAAGTAGTGCTAGGGCGTACAGCCGCTTACAGCAGTAGATCCGTTAGTAGCCGTGTAGGCTGGATCTAGGAGTACATGGTCTCTCAGTAGACCGCTGCTGGAGTCCTTTGTTTGCTCCGAGCAGCCCAAGATCCGTTAGTAGTTGTTAGCGCTGGATCTTGGAGTAGAGTAGTCCGGAGACTGGCGCTTGGACCCGGAGGCCGCTGACGGCGAAGGGGTCTTGGAGTAGTCGTGTAGACTTGAGCCCCCAGGGTAGTCGATGGACTAGGCGTAGAATCGACAGAGCTGGTCGACGTTCCACGAGTTGTTGACGTCTTCGCCTTCAAGCGTCTGGAGGCGGTAGGAGCCCGGTCCGGTCACCTTTGCAACTGTGAAAGGACCTTCCCAGGGCGAGCTGAGCTTATGTAGTCCTTCCATGTTTGGATGCAGCGGAGGACAAGATCGCCAATGTTGAAGGAGCGTTCCTTGACGTTGCGATCATGGTAGCGTCAGATACCCTCGAGGTACCTTGCTGATTAGACGAGGGCGGCACAACGAGCTTCTTCGAGTCCGTCGATGTCAACTCGTCTGCTGTCTTCAGATATGCCTTCGTCGTACTGCTCCACTGCCGGTGAGTCCCACATGACATCAGCAGGGAGTATTGCTTCGGAGCCGTAGACCAGGAAGTATGGCGATTGTTCCGTCGGCTTGGAGGGTTGAGTACGTAGCCCCCAGAGCGCATTGGGTAGTTCCTTGATCCACTTGCCTCCTTTGGTGTTGGCAGCGTCGTGTAGCCGCTTCTTGAGGGCATCGAGCACCATCCCATTGGCGCGCTCGACTTGTCCGTTGGCCCGAGGATGGGCAACTGAGACATATCGGACGTCGATCCGCTGTTCTCGCAGTACTCCCAAAACTGGTGGTTGTTGAAGTTGGAGCCCAGGTCTGTGACGATGCGATGGGGTAGTCCGTAGCGATGTACGAGTTCATCCAGGAAGTCGAGTACTCTGTCAGCCTTGGGGCATGTAACCGGCTTGACCTTGATCCACTTGGTGAACTTGTCGATGGCCACTAGTACTCTATTGAATCCACCTGGCGCAGTTGGGAGTGGCCCAATCATGTCAAGCCCCCAGCAGGCGAAAGGCCAGGTTGGCGGTATGGTGACTAGTTTGTAGGCCAGGACGTGTTGTTGCTTGGCGAAGTATTCGCACCCTTGACACCTTCTGATGAGTTCTTCAGCGTCGGCCAGAGATGTGGGCCAATAGAAAGCTCGTCGGAAGGCCTTGCTGACCAGCGTGCGAGAGGACGCGTGGTTGCCGCAGACGCCTTTGTGGATCTCCTCCAAGATGCCCTTGCCTTCTTCTCGGGGAACACACTTCATGAGTACTCCAGAAGATGTGCCCTGCCTGTAGAGCTTGTCTCCAACTAGGACGTAGGACTTGGCGCGGCGGATGAGTTGCTCGGCCAAGTTCTTGTCCGAGGGAACCTTCTGCTCGCTGAGGTAGTCGATGAAAAGTTGCCTCCAGTCCACGTCGATCATCATGACCTCCTGGCCAGCCAGGGGATGTGCTGGATTAGTGGTCGGTGGCACCGGCTCTGGGATGGATGGTGCGTGAAGCTCGTGGACGAAGACACCCGCTGGTACTTGAGCGCGAGTAGAACCAAGCTTCGACAGGACGTCCGCTGCAACGTTGTTGTCGCGGACGACGTGGTGGAACTCGAGACCGTAGAACTTGTTCTCGAGCTTGCGGACTTCTAGGCAGTAGGCGTCCATGTTCTCCTTGTTGCGGTCCCAGGACTTGTTGACTTGGTTGATGACCACTGCGGATTCGCCGTAGACTAGTAGCCGCTTGATGCCCAGTGAAGCCGCGAGGCGGAGCCCGTGTAGCAGGGCTTCGTACTCGGCTTCGTTGTTTGAGACCTTCCAGAAGATCTGCAGGACGTACTTGAGTTGTTTGCCTGTTGGAGAGATCAAGAGTACCCCTGCACCTGCGCCTTCGAGCTTGAGCGAGCCGTCGAAGTGCATCACCCAGTGCTCTGGGCGCTCGGTTGGAGTAGGTAGTTGATTCTCCCGCCACTCCGCCATGAAGTCGACTAGTGCCTGCGACTTGATGGATGTGCGTGGCTTGAAGTCGATGTTGAGGGCGCCGAGTTCGACCGCCCACTTGGAGATCCTTCCAATTGCATCTTGGTTCCACAGGATGTCGCCGAGAGGGTAGTCAGTGACGACGGAGATCGAGTACTCCTAGAAGTAGTGTCGTAACTTCCGGGAGGTGATGAGCACCGCGTACAGAAGCTTTTGTACTGGCTGGTAGCGTGCCTTGGATTCTGACAGGACCTCGCTGACGAAGTAGACTGGGCGCTGGACTGGGTAGGCGTGGCCGTCTTCGTGCCGCTCAACGATGATGGCAGTACTGACCACGTGAGTAGTCGCAGCGAGGTAGAGTAGTAGCTACTCGCCTTTGCGAGGAGCCGTGAGGACTGGTGGCTTCGATAGGAAGTCCTTGAGCTGGGCAAGGGCTTGGTCTGCCTCTGGGGTCCACACGAACTTCTCTTGATGTTTGAGTAGTTTGAAGAAGGGGAGCCCCCATTCTCCAAGCTTCAAGATGAATCTGTTCAGGGCCGCCATGCACCCGGTCAGCTTCTGCACGGCTTTGATGCACGTGGGAGCTTTCATGCTGGTGATGGCAGAGATCTTCTCGGGATTGGCTTCGATGTCGCGGTGGCTGATGATGAAGCCTAGTAGTTTGCCCGACGGTACACCGAAGACGCACTTGTTCGGGTTGAGCTTCCAGCGGTACTCCCGCAGGGATGCGAAAGTCTCTTCAAGATCGACGATGAGCGTGTTGGAGTTTCTGGTCTTGACGACCACGTCATCCACATAGGCTTCAACGTTTTTGTTGAGTTGCCTCTTGAAGCAGGCCTGGATAGCTCGTTGGTAGGTGGCACCGGCATTCTTCAACCCAAAAGACATGGTCATGTAGCAGTACGTGCCAAACGGGGTGATGAACGCGGTCTTCTTCTGGTCTTCTTCCTTGATCGCGATCTGGTGGTACTCGGAGTAGCAGTCGAGGAAGCAGAGCAGGTCGCAGCCCGCCGTGGAGTCGATGACTTGGTCGATCCGCGGCAACCCGAAGGGGTCCTTGGGGCAGTGCTTGTTGAGGTCGGTGTAGTCGATGCACATCCTCCACTCGTTCGAGTTCTTCTTGTGGACGAGGACGGGGTTGGCGAGCCACTCAGGATGGAAGACTTCTCTGATGAAGCCAGCCGTGAGTAGTTTGGCGAGTTCCTTCTTGATGGCGTCCAGTCTGTCGTCGGCGAAGCGGCGAAGGTGTTGTCGCTTCGGGGTAGCTTTAGGGTCGACGTAGAGGGAATGCTCAATCAACTCCCTGGGCACCCCTGGCATGTCCGCTGGTTTCCACGCGAAGATGTCGCGGTTAGCCCGGAGGAAGTTGATGAGCGCGTCTTCCTATTTCGGGTCGAGGCCCGCCCCGATGGTGGTGGTCTTGCTGCTGTCGCCTGTCCCGAGGTCAATTGTTTTGACCAGAACCTCCTCAGCTGGCTGAGGCTTGTTGGCTTTGTCTGACCTCTCTGGGATGTCGAGTTCACTTGGGGCAAGCTTCTTCGACGCAGCGTGGATCTCCATCATAGCGTTGGGAACTTGATTCGTGGATGCGATTTCCACAGCTTCTGTGTCGCAGTCATGCGATATCTTCAAGTCCCCATGCAGTGAGAGTACACCCGCTGGACTTGGCATCTTGAGTACCAAGTAGGTGTAGTGGGGTACCGCCATGAACTTGGCGATGCCGGTCTACCGAGGATGGCATGGTAGGACGTCTCAAAGTCAGCGACTTCGAACTTGACATACTCAGTACGGTAGTTGTCCCGTGTTTCCCTGAAGGTAACTGGCAGAACCACTGAACCCAGTGGGATAGCCGCGTTCCCGGGGACGATGCCGTAGAAGGGAGAGGTGCTCTTGGTGAGCATGTGGGTGATGTCGAGGTTCATCTTCTTCAAGGTCTTGGTGAAAAGAACGTTGAGCTCGCTTCCATCGTCGATGAGGACCTTGTTGAGCCTGGAGCCCGCGACCACCGGCTTCAAGACGAGTGGGAACCGTCCTGGTTCAGAGAAGCTTGTCCATTGATCCGCGCGGGAGAAGGTAATGGGTACCTCCGACCACCTGAGAGGGGTCGGGACCGCTGGTTCAATGCTCATGACTTCTCGACGGGTAGCTTTCTGAGCCCGTCGGCTGGGTAGTCCGCCGAAGAGGACGTTGACCGTCTTGTCGGGTTCCTGGAAGTCGCCGTTGCCTTCGTTGATCTTCTTCTTGCCTTTCTTGTTGTGTGGGTGCCGTGGCTCTGGAGTATCCTTGAGTGCTCGCCGGAGTTGGTAGCACTGCTCAGTGGTGTGGTTGCCGTCCAGATGCCACGGGCACTTCTCTTTTAGCAAGTCTTTGAAGCCACCGGAAGTCTTCTTCGAGTTCTCCTTCGCAGGGCGCTGGATAGTCGCGATAGTGTTGTCTGGCTTGCGCTTGCGGTTGGGAACCGAGTAGTTGTTGTTGTTGCGACCGCCTTGGTTCCCGTTGTTGCTGCTGCCGCCTCCCGTGTTCTATTTGCTCTTGCCGCGGATGGCGTCGTACTTGGCGTTGGCCTTGTCTTCTTCATCAGCCCAGGAGGTGATCATGTCCTTGAGGTGGGTGATGGAGCTTGGGCGGCAACGGCCGAAGTCTTCGAAGGTGCGACGGTGGTAGAGACCGTCTTGGAAGAGGTCGATGACTTCTTTGTCAGAGACATCGACTACCGTGGCACGCTTGTCGAAGAAGCACCACATGTACTTGCGAAGGGTCTCGGCTTGTTCCTGCTTCACCATAGCCAGGTCCATGCGAGTACCCGAGCGACCCATGGCGCCCGCGAAGTTGCTGGTGAACTGCTCCTTCAGCTGGTCCCACTTGTCGATCGAGTACTTCTCAAGTGACTCGAGCCATGTAAGCGGGGTTTGGTCCAGACAGAAGGGGAAGTAGAGGCACTTGGTGTTGTTGTTGCCACCAGCGTTCTCGATGGAGAGGGCGTAGCATCTGAGCCACTGCACAGGATCTTGCTTCGCGTCGTACTTGGTGATTCCCAGAGGCTTGAATTTCTCTGGGAGGAGTAGGTTGCGAAGTCGCGCAGAGAAGGCAGGGAAGCCGTCGTTGTCGCTTGACGTGGAAGCCTTCTTGCGCCGTAGTTCTTCAATTTTCTAGTGGGCATCAAAGCTGCCACGTGAGGCGCCGGAGACGTGGCTATCCGCGTGGCCTCGGCCGCCCCCAGCTCTCCTGTTGGCCCCATGGTTGGAGCTCCCGCCGTCGCTGCCTCCGCCTCCAGGGTCGCGGTGAGGGACGATCTCCCAGTCACCACCAGTGCTGTTGCCACCCTGAGAGGGTCCACCAGCCATTGCCCGAGTACGGTTGGGGTTGGTAGGTAGTTCCGCTCGAGTACGGTTGCGGCCGATGTCCGCACTGCGACTTGTTGCTTCATTGTCATGGTTCCTGACGGGAGGTGGTTGAGCGACTGTGGTGTTGACTCGCATGAAGTAGGCGTCTTCCGCGAGCTTGGCGATGACTTGTCCCGCACGCATGCCCTGAGCCTGACGTGCTATCATAGTGATAGACATGAGGCATTGCTCTAGGGTAGTGTGTACCCAGCTCTCGACTTGGTCGAGTGCTTCAGCGAGGTTGCGGATGGGGAGGAACTCGCGGAGACGTCGGCGCCGTTCGTTCCGCTTTCTGTTGCATTCTCGTCTGGCGTCTCTGTTGGCGGGGGTCTCGTCGGCGGGGGCGTTGGCGGACAACTCGTCCGCTGAGATGTCCTCGAGGTACTGGTCAGGGACCGTCCCTGAGGGCCCTAGCGTCTCGTTGGTAGTCATGAAAACTTGCCGGTTGGGAGAGCCAAGGCTGGAGTCGCTGGTTGCCACCTCTGTAGGAGTGTGCTCCCCAGCTGGAGCAAGCGGTATTCTCTCCTGGAAGGGAAGTGAGTCGAGGTAGGCGACGCAGCGTGAGTTCCCTCCTGTCAGGTCTGCGGGCTTGCGGTCTGCCAGTAGACAAACCTTCCGACGGGTGTAGATGTTATAACCAGGTCGGAGGCTGGTCCTGACAGGGGTTGCTCTGTGATGTTATTCTCGGACTCTGGCTCATCGTGGTCCGACCCGAAGTCGAACTCGTAAGAGGAATCCGAGGAGAAGCCGGAGAGAGGATTGGAGTCCGAGTTGTAGCCGGGGGCAGTGTCGGAGTCCGAATTGTACTCGGGTACGATCTCCTTGCCGGCCCGGCGCGTGGTGGGAGCCTTCGAGTGGGCCCCGCTGACATGGCGGGGGCCACGTGCGAAGCGCTCACGGGGTAGGTGGGCCGCACGCGATGGCTGGGTAGCCGGCTCGCATGTGATAGCCCACGGGGACGTCAAGTTTGAGTTGGAATCGGATCCGAGCTCGAAGTCGGCGTGCTTGTTGTAGAGCGAAATTTCGCCGAATTTTCCGGCGAGATTGCCCGTGACTACTTCGGGGAGCGTCACGAGCCCAGTCTCCGGGTTAGGCAGCATGGTGAGGCGGCATTGGAAAGATCCGGTGCTGTCAGTAGTGCAGACCCAGGAGCCGAAGACGAAAGTGTCGCTGCGTTTGAAGGCGACGGTTGGCTTGATGAAGATGGAAGCCGTCGAGTTCACCATGTGATCTTCGGCAAGAACCCTTACCTGGCGCGCCAGCTGTCGGTGTTTTAGACCGGCAACCTACTAAGGGGAGTACCCGAAGTAGATGAATGTGGCCTCGCCGAGATCGGTAACTCGAAGGAAGAGACACATGGCACACAATTTAGATAGGTTCGGGCCGTGAGGTGCGTAATACCCTACGTCCTGTATGCTACGTAGCTCTGGATCGATTGGGTGTGATTACAAGATGGCGTAATCTGATACGTATGAGAGAGGAGGAGTCCCTGCCTCGCCCTATATAGCCCGGAAGGCAGGGTTACAAGTCGATTTAGGGAGAGAGTACTAGTCGTGTACGTCTAGGAGTCCTCTACACAGTACATGTATAGCTTCCTATCCGAGTACTTCTCCACCGTGGTCCTTGCGCCTCACGCCAGCAGGTACCATGCGGCACAAGTCGAGTAGTCCCAAGGGTTCACTGAGTAGTCGGTCCTGGTACCCACCGAGGTAGTGGGCCCAGGGAGGTCCACTTAGGGTTTAGGGTTTTTTGCGAAAGAAAGTAGGTTTCCCTGGTTGTTTAGGGGACCCTTATGGCTGTCCTCGTCACCTAGTTCGATGATGCAAAGGGTGCTAGTTCTTCGCCAAGCAGTAGCACATGCCAGCGCAAGCCCTGAGGACAATCCCTCCATCCTGGCCCATCGCCATATGGGGTCTGGACTCAGTGGGGCCCTTCAGAACGGCCCCTGGCGGCTACAGGCACATCCTGGTGGTGGTGGACAAATTCACCAAATGTATCGAGGTCTGTGCTGTAGCCAGCATTACGTCGAAGGAGGTGACAAAGTTCATCGAAGACATCACCCACCGGTTCGGGGTCCCCAATAGTATCGTCACCGACCTAGGCTCGACCTTCACAGGATCCGACTTCTGGGACTTTTGCCAAGACAACCTCATCGACGTCTAATACGCCTCGGTGTTGCACCCACACTGTAACGACCAGGTCGAGCACACAAACAACATGGTGCTTCAAAGAATCAAGGATCGCATCTTCGACGATGCCTCCCAATAGCTACCAGGTGGCTAGCAGAGCTGCTGCACGTGATCTGGGGTCTCTGGACCCAGGCCAATTCAGCTACGGGTTATTCACCATTCTTCCTAGTGTACGGGTCGGAGGCCGTCCTCCCGATCGACCTCACTTTTGGTGCCCCCACATCCAATATGACGAAGGGACAGCCGAGGAGACGTGCAAGGTCGACCTCGACAGCATTGAGGAACACCGTGTGGCTGCACTGATGCGGCACACTCGCCACAAGCATCAACTACATCGTTACCACGATCGCAACGTGCGTGAATGGTCCTTCAACATGGGCGACCTAGTCTTGCGGCGCATCCAAGACACCAAGGGCATGCACAAGCTCTCTGTGCCTTGGGAAGGCCCTTCATTGTGATGGAAGTCATCGGACCAGTGGCCTACCGCTTCCAGTGGGCCGACGGTCAAGGCGTCCCGAGTGTCTGGAACATCGAGCACCTGCGTTGCTACTATCATTAGAAGATGTGTACCAAAATAAAGCTATGTACTCTCCTCTTTTGTAATTTCCATTTAATAAAGAATGAGATTCCTTTCAGCAACTCTTCTGTCGACCTGCACCTGGGTCTCTCTTTTACTTACTGTTGTGTTTACCCTTCCCCCTTGAAACGCTCAGGGGCTTGGTCTAGGTTAGGCCCCAAAGCGCTTGGGGGCTTGGCTTCGCCAACCTATGGGTCTCACGACCTGAGGGTGTTTCCCATGTCTTATGTTTATGCACATTCCCCACATGTTTAACCCTTACTCTCTTTATGAATGTTCCTAAGTTGCTTGGTTGCAAGACCTAGGGTCCACGACCCCCATCCGCGCGCCAGATGTGCCTAAGCCTCCATGCTAAGCCGCACAGTCGGTAAGCCGTTCCTCCACTGAGTTGGGTTAGCGGAGGGATTTCTCTGCAATCTGGTTATTTTCGAGCTTACATCACGATTGTTCTTGCTATTCAAGTGGAGCACACATTCTATATAACTTGCAAGTTTTTATTATGGCAAAATATTGTTTACACCGCTAGGCCCCTGGCCTAAACTTACATGTACAAATTGATACAATTCGAACTTTGATTTTCAGAAGTCAAACTTGTTGACGACCTCCTCTATGGCAGCCTGGATGTCCTCACGCCTCACCAGCCCAGACAGATCGACGTCCTTTGCGACCTTCTGCGGGTCGAATGACGGCTCGTGAAACTTCACCATCGACAATGCAGCAATCGCCGCAAGCTTGGTGGTGTCCAGTAGCAGGACTCTGATCCGATTCTCGGCCTCATCTAGCCAGTCGACCGGCCCCTTTGGCTCTGCCCCTTCCTCTTGAGGGACATAGCATACTGGGCAGCCTCCTTGAGGTCGGCGAGCTGCTTCTCTTGGGGAGTTTTGTCATTTCTTCGGATCAATCATGGCAAGACAAAGCACCCTACCACGGTGAAAGCACTACTCACCCCCTCGGACCTTTGTCACCCTCTCATTAAGGATCCTTACATGATCCTTGGTCTCCGCCAGCTCCTTCTTCAGGGTGTCCTCCTTCACCTTGGCGCCTGAACTCATCCAAGGTTGAAAAATCAGGAAAAGACCCAGGAGACACATGGAGTCAACACTCAGCGACTTTGCAAACTTACCCTCTACCACGGCCAGGAGGTCGTCAGCCGCATCCTTCGCCTTTTGCTCGGCCACCTCCAGCTTCTTCTTCAAGGAGGCCAGCTCCTTCTCTACCTGGCGGGCCATGGCCTCCTTCACACGCTTGACCTCCTGTGCGGCTTCGATCTTGTCCTGCAGTGAAGCCTCTCGAGCTGCGATAGCTTCCTCATGGACGTCAGCGGCCTCCCTCACTAAGCCTGCCCGAGCCTGAGTCTGCTCGGCAAGCGACTGCAAGACAAGAATACACATTCCATTTTAAGACCTCGCAAGACGCTCTGGACAAACGACAAGAGTTGAAGTATCAAGGTACAAGTCCTTACCGCGAGTGTCCGAGCGATCGTCCGCGACGCCTCCTTAAAGTCGTCGACGTCACGGCGGTCGGTGATTGTGTCGTTCTCCCACGGGGTCCCGACGTACATGCACCAATCTTTATCATCCTCGACGTTGGCGCCGCCCACCTCCACAGCCTGCTGGCCTAGCGTCGGCTGCGGATCGGTCATACAGAGGTCATCTTGCTAACCTCCAACAGGTGGAGCAACACTAGCCCCGTCCTTCTCTGCCACAGACGTTGCCGTCACCTTGGCCCCGATGGCCGGGTTCGTGACATCCGCCGGCGAAACCACCGGCGACTGTTCCACCGACGCCTCTTCCCCCTTGCGCCCGAATTGGCCTACACGTCCGCCATAGCACGGACCTTGAAACTACGCTCCTCTTCATTGCGTAGTGATGCAGGGCACCAGTAGATGCCCTCACAAAACTGAAAAGAGACAAGATAGATGAAAAGACTTGCGTCACAAGTGCTAAAGCTCCTAAGCAAAAGAAAAACGAGGTCGAAAACTCATCGCATTAGAGGGCCGATACACACCAAGCACCTCGGGGCACTCACGGTTGCGGACGTGCCCAGCGAAGATGCCCTTCACCCGCGCCGCCATCTCCTCTTTGGAGACCTTGCGCTTAACGACCCGAGTGGGGTCGGACTAGCCCCAGTACTCGTAGGTCGGGTGGACCTAGTCCTGGATGGGCTGAATCAGCCAACGACTGAAGCTGATAGCCACCGCGCCGCTGGTCAGCCCCTCCGCCTTCAACCTCTCCAGGTCTTCCAGCAGTGGGCACAACTCCTCAATCTCCCGCGAGTTGAGCTGGTTGGTCCATTACGGGAATGGGATGGGAGTGCATCCCGTCCTATCAGGAAGCGCTGGCGCCGGGTTGTCAAGGTAGAACCACCCTTGTTTCCAACTAGTGTTGTTGTCGGGGACTATGCTGACGGTGAATTTCCGTCAACCTAGATATGAGTTTACCTTTAATGTTGGTATTGATTTATTATTCTAACCACTGGAACTAACCCCCCGTATATAACAAGTTCACTCTTGCATGTCAATTTTGGAGTTTATTGTTTACACAGGAAATCTACGCTAAAGAGGAGACTTTCGGGATAAGTTCACCAAGCACATTAGAAGAAGATCATGAAGCCCGACAAGAGTCAAGACACGCGATGAACATGACTCCAAATGACCCGAGGACCGAAGCGTCAACATGCAGTCTTCAGGGACTCAACCAGAAAACAGTGAAGCTTGGATAGCAAGGATTCAAGCCTTAATCGTGAAGGATACAACGTCAAAGGCCCACATGCAAGTGCACACAAATAAGGAAACACGCGAGAAGCAACCGGGGAGAAACAGGGGCCGAAACGGGCCTAGGCCGACTAGCCTGGGCCGACCGGCCCAGTCCACTCCGGGCCCGGTTCGGCGCCCCCTTTGCCCTAGGTGTTCGTCTATTTATTGCCTCTGCATCCATCGTCCGCCATATCGATCCAATCATTCTACCACCGACAATCACCAGAAAGCCGCCACCGCAAGATGAGGGAGGGAGTTGGATGAGCTCGTCGCAAGGATCAACACCGGCGGAGGGAAGGAAGCAAGAGGAGGACTCCAAGCCACTGGCCTAGGGGTGTTCCCAAGCTTCATCACCGCCATCTTCATCGACGACGTTCTCCGGAGTCTTCATCACCCCTATGTGCTTCAATCCTTGTAAGATGGTGGGGTAATGTGTCCGTTCATCCCTAGGGTTAGATGGATACATGTTATATGATCGCTACATTAACTCTATGCCTTTCGATGCTTAATGGTCTATGTCTATGCGAGTGCTTTATTCACATATGTATGTACAACATGTGTTCTTAGTAGGTTTGTGGTAATCGTGGTGATTGGCTTAACCCTATGGATGCTTAGGTATAGATGCGGTTATACGTGAAAGTGTCTGATTACCTTGCGTAGTGACAATACGGTGGGGGGGGGAGGAAGGCTTAGCGGCCGCATAACCGCCATGAAGCTAGTGTAGGCAACACCCTTTTCCTGTAGTAGATGCATGTTCATGTGATCCTAAACCCTAGGGAGGGAACGCTTATCTATCTCAATCTCTTTCTTGTGTCCACCCTTTGCCATATAGTTTCATCTTAGACTTCTTAGATTAACTTAGGTTAGATTGCTTTTACCTTAGAGTATCCTCTATATCAAGGCTTTCCAATCAACTAGATTAGTACTTGGTTATGCGCTAGCAATCCCCTTGCTCTGCGGATTGACAAGAACCTTGGGGTCACCCTGTGGTGAAAAAGGTGTAGGTCCATACGCTTGCGTATCGAAGTTTGTTACATGTTTCAACCGTCAACAGAGTACAAGGTCAATTTACTCCGGCTTCATGTACTGCCGCAGCATGAAGCCGACGCTCCCCACGACCTCGGACTTCCCCGTCTTCTTGAGCTCCAAGAAGTGGCGCCACAGGTGGAAATGCAGCGTATCCCAAGGTAGGCCTCCTAGAGGTGGATGAAGGAAGATATGATGGTGATGGTGTTGGGGACGAGGTGCACCAGCTCGATCCTGTAGAAGAAGAGGAGGCCACAGAAGAAGTCACTCGCCGGGACCCCAAACCCGCGCTTGATATGCGAGAGGAAGACGATAGTCTCGTTGGTCCCCTCCGTCGGGAACTCCTCTCCCACTGCCGGCCTCCAGCCGACCTCCATCTTGGGCCTCAGCAACCTGTGGGTCGCCAAGGCCTGGATATGCTCCTCTGTCACCACGGACGGCTCCCAGACGGTCTGTGGCGGCAGAATCTGCGCCGGCTCCATCTCCTCCTCCTCTAGGCTGTTGGATTAGGATCTAAACAGTACAAGGGCCTTGGTTCGTCTGCGAGGATTGCAGCGCGCGGCGGACCTAAGTGCGACGGTGTTGCTGCTCTCTCTGAGCAACGGAGTGGCGGCGGAACCCTAGTCCATAACGGAAATGAAAGCAAGCAAAGGTCCCTAGCCCACAGACCGACCTTATATAGTTGGGCCCCAGCGGTGCAATGAGTGGCTGCACCCAATGTCTCTTTGGCAAAAATCACGACGACCCAACGGCTCAGCGCCTCCCGTAGATCTACCGCTCAACGGCTCTTTCGGCCTAACGGGAAAATGGCAGTAACGGCTAGTTCCATACGAGAATCTACGTCCTCCGGCCTCTGGTCAGCGCTCCCGCCGACGTGGACCTGTTATGCCCCACATTCAAGCCCCCCAAATATAATATCTCTAGTACTTCATTCAAGGTCTTCATGACCCACAGACGACCTATGGGCCAGCTCTATCGCCTATCCAAGGTCGTCAAGGCACCATCAGCCTCCTAGGGCGCCTTGGCCTCCCAATGGCGGGTTCACACCACGTCTCCCAGGCCCAGCTGCCTGCATGCCTTCTAGGTCGCCTTGACCTACAGCAGATCAACTTTATCAACGGCCCTGTGCTTAAAGACTCTATGGCCCGTTGACGACCTCTCGATCCCAATCACAGCTCTTCGCTAAGGCCCCGCTGCCCTCTAGGTCGATAAAGACCTACAGATTTCAGGACTGACACCCTGCATTGTGCCACTGCACAACGGTCGTGTTGACCCAGGTCGACATAGGTTTTCTTATCAATTTCTATGTCCTTCTAAAGGTCAACGTGCTTCTACAACCCCGTCAGGACTTTGGCCATGCCATCACTGCCCGGGCGCCTCTCCACTTTAGTCGAGACACATCATTTGCTGTGCAAGCATGTGTATAAAAGCTTCATGAGCTACAAAAGACTTTGGCCCAAGGCCAATTACAAGATGCAAACATATTAAAGGTCCTGGTCTACCTTACATGGTGCCTACGTCGCAACCTAGACTGATGAAGCGCGTCGCAAGCTTTCTTCTAGCTTCAGGACCTACTTGGATCTCCACGACTGCTGAGGTCGCGGCTGCTACGCAGCCACCTCTACACCAGCCCTAGAAGGTTTTTTGTGGAGTCCCATCTTTTGCTAAGGTGCTCTCACAAGATCCCAAATTGGGCCAGCTTCACCTCGGACCTCTCCCGCCGTAGCATGGTAACCCCCAGCATGGCCTCAGGCCTCCGCTCACAAGGCCTGTCAAGGCATGTACTGCCCCATGCTGCACTTAGATACCTCGCTGGGCGAAGATGAAGTGGTTGATGGAGTTATCCCAACTTCGCAAGCATTCTTCTAGCTCCAGGAGATGATTCTCTAGCACTATGCTCTGGTGGCCGCGCACAAGACCAGGGCAGTGCATAATTACTAAGCTGCTTCGCCATGGTGCTCCTACTTGGTGCAAGAAGCAAGTCATGAGGTCTCCTATTTATAGCAGTGGAGTTCGGTATTGGATGTCATCTGCACTTCAGCTGGCGTGGCGTCCTTATCCACAATACTGTTATCACATGGAGCGCGAGGTCTTTATCTGCTTTTGGAAGTGCTGACATGTCTGCCACCCTCCTGATGACAATTTTCCAGCTTTTGTCTCATAGTGGCAGCGGCTGCATCTCTACTTCAGGAAGGTCCCGTGTTTGTACAGTACGCCCGTGGGGCGCTATGCGACAAGCCTTCTAGCTCCTGGCACTGATTTGCAGAGATTTCGGGTGGCTTGTCTTACTCAGGGGGAAGAGCATCTTGAAGCACAAGCAGAAGGTCGTAGGTTCTCAGTTCATTCTTCGAGTATCAACCTGACCTTCTAGGTCGCCTTACTGCTCGGGGGCTACTCCACGAGTGCGTAAGACGACGCCCCCTTCCTCTACATCGTGTCGACTTGCTGGAAACCTGTTTCCACCATCCCTCTGCTCGACCTCCCTCCGGTAAGCATAGGGACCGTCCCCGAAGGCATGACGATCTTCCCTGACTCCGGTTAGGTCGGCGGTTCTTCAACACGACAGCGCATTGGCTTCACTTCAAACTTCTGGATCTGCATTCCAGGAGCTTGATGTTTGACTTCATGTGTGTTGGGAAGGTTTTCTTTTTTGGATCCCCTTGCACCCTACGTGACCTTGATGGTGCCATGACTTCGCCACGCCTCGACATGACTTCGTCTCGGCCGCTACGCCTACACGTCGATCGGGGCTTGAGAGACATGGGAACCCATGGGTCCCCACCGACCAGGGTCCCAGAGCTCCCTGTCAAGTGGACCTGGCCTGTCAGAAGCCCCACCAACCTGCAACTGGGCCTGGAGACCTTATCCACAACCCCGGCGACCTTGGAAGACTCCAGAAGACCTCATCTAGATCTCGGAGGATCCGCCGAGCTTGTGGCGCAAGCCTCTCCCCCAGGTCGCGGCTCGACGCCGCTAGTAGGTCCGCAGATCGTGGGATTCATCCTGTAATCACGGAAGATGACCTTCGTAACTTGTAACCAACCCCGATGAGGGTCCACCGACCTCGAATGGAAGCCCTAGCCCGTTAACCATATAAGGCGGCCTAGAGCTCCATTTGAGGGGACTTCCCCATTCACGCATAATTCCACCACATACTGGACGTAGGGTTTTACTCTGGAGGCCTGAACCAGTCTAAATCCTTGTGTTCCTCGCCATTCACGCTATATTCCGAGTTCCATCTGTGAACTACCACATACGCTCTTAGTTACTGATCCCCTCCAATTAACATACAACCGCTTGGGTCGCCCCCTTGCGGATCTGTCCAGGTCTCACCACCTGACACGGGGCCACCTCTGACTTCAGCGGTCGCCCTGGCTACCTCTACGGGCGGCTCCACCTTGCACGACCTAAGGCTCCTTCTGCTGCAATCCTTGGCAGGGGCCCCCAGGAGCAGTGAGGCGGGCGAATCTGCCCTATCAGACGGTCAGGCCATGATGAGATTTTTCCCTGGCATGGGAAGCGGACTGCCCAACCGTCCCATCACCTGGATAATGAGTAGTGGCAAAGGACACACTAACGCTTCGCCTACAAGACACGAACGACGAGACCCGACCAAGCGGGCATCAGAGAGAAGGTTGAGGCTTGCACGAGAAGCCATGACCTAATAGTACAAGAGCAGTCATGGGTCAGGAGAAGCCACCTTGGAACAGGAGCCGCGAGTATGCTGCCCTATAGAGGCTACCACGACTAGCACAACTTATGGCGCCAACGGGAGACGAAGGCCCACGACGTGATAATCTTCCGGCATTGTTGCTACACTATAGTAGGATGTTGTTTTACCATCTTAACCCTTGTACACCAACCCTCCTTGAACTATAAAAGGGGAGGCTGGCATCATCGGCGAGAGGTCCAACACGACGAACAAGACCAATAGAACAAACAACACACCACATTCACCGATCGAGCGCCCACAGCTCGCAACCACGTCCAGAGGCTTGGGACACTCTCCCTCTCTCGACCTATGCTTAAACCCCCTACTACAAGCCCCCGTGGGCATATAGAACATCCTTTCAAACTAGATGTAAGGCATCCTCTCAGTGCTTGAACCAGTATAATCCTAGTGTCTCTTAGCCCAACCATCCGGATCATACGCCTGAACATACCAAAATTTACTTGCCGGCAGTATCAAACCTCGACAGTTGGCGCGCCAGGTAGGGGCATTTCGTGTGTCACGACGCTAACAAGGGTCCGGATGACCCATTCTGACGAACAGTCGGTGCGTACCACCGTGTTGCGCTTTGGCTCCCTGGACTTCGTCTTCAATGGTTCAGTCGAGTTGCCTGCTGGGGCCGTGTTCTCGCGGTCCCAGCCCGAGGCACCCGTGTCTCCCCAGGACCAGCCGCCTAAGGAGCCGCAGACGGTGAAGTCTGCTGCCGACCGGGTCTGGGACCTGGTCGTCCGCAACATGGTGATAGCTCTAGGGCCAAACCCGTCCCAGGAGCTCTTCCGCTTTGCGGTGTTTGCCACATCCATGCTTGTGTTCGGTTTGTATGAGGAGAAGATACTATTCTGGGATGAGTTCAAGCTCTGCTACGACTCTGTGTACCTCGAGGGGCAGATGTGGCTCCCCTGCGGTGGGATAACTGTTGCCGTCACCATGGGAGATGCACACTGGTCCCCTCGGAGGCATCTCAGGCAAGCTGTGATGACGTCAAGAGCACGCCTCCCAGCAAGAAGGCGCTGATGCCCCATGACCTGAGGCGCGAGTGTTTGGTCCTCCAGCAGCAGGCCGACGCGGTCCACTCCACCAACTCCGGTAAGAGCTCTAGGAAGGTGAGGCCACTTCGCCCGATGCCTCTGCTATCAAGGAACCCCCGCAGGACAAGGGTGACCATGAGTGGCAGTGTGCTCGCCTCGACGAGCTCGACGAGGCTTAGAAGGCTCTCGACGAAGAGGTATGCTGCTGCATCAACGGTGACGTTCATGGAACTCCCATCGCAAAATGGACCTCCCAGAACCTCACTGCAGTGGCCGTGCTCCTTCGGGCTAGCCCTGAGCCGGTGACCCCGGAAGAAAATAAGCTCCGTCAGCACCTCCAAATGCTACTCGACGCGGTCGCTGAGCAGCTGGCGGAAAGTTTGGCGTCTCGACGGCGTGAGGCACAGGCTTCAGCCCATGAGCACTCGGTCACCGTGGGTCCTCATGCCCATCAGGGCAACCGGGCCGCACGGAGAGTGTGCACTCACCCGCCGGCCGCAGGGTCGAGTCCAACCATGGAACCCTAGGCGCATCCTCAACGTGTGGGAGGATGATGACCAGAGGTAGGTCGGATGACAAATGCCGACCGTGAAGGGAGTACAGTCGGAGGCACGAAGGCCGCTACAACAACAGCGAAACCGAAGCCGGAGCCCGACGCCTAACCCCTGAGGTCCGCGGGCTTTCGGCGTCAATGTTCTCACTGCAGCCCCACCAGCTTGATATCGTGCTCCGACCACCGTCGCGAAGTATGATGGGGAAACCAACATGAGTGTATGGCTCGAGGACTACCGCCTTGCCTGTCACAATGGCGGGTGTCGGGGACAGCCCTAGGGGTCCCCTTAAACAACTGGGAAATCCCCACTTAAAATCTGCAACAAAACCAAATAAACCTCACTTAACCATGCAGGGTATGGCCCGCACCACGAAGGCCCCAGCGGCCCACCGGGCGGCCCACTCGAAGACCCCCTCGAGTAGGCTTCGCCTCGCTCGAGGGTGCGCGCCTCCGCCGGACGGGCTCCACTCCACTCGAGGGGGTGCGCCTCCCTCGAGCGAGGTCCGCCTCGCTCGAGGGTCCGCCCGCTCTCGAACGGGGTCCGCCTCGCTCGAGGGCACCCCGCGCACGCGTGCGCCCGCCCCCGCGCCGGCATTAAATGCTCGACATCGGCGGGACGGCGCCATCATGCACCCGGGGCTCGCGCCCGGTGCCGCCGCACCAACTCCCCAGGAGGGAGCCCATCCCCATCACCGTGGGGGGGGGGGAGGCGTGCGGCGCGGCCGGTGCCAGTCCCGTGACGCCGTGCACCTGCTCCAGTATGGCTGACACGCCGAGCCCTCGAAGGGGGGCCGGCTGCACCCTCGATTTACTTTCTAGTGACCTTACAGGGTTAGGTGGAGGCGCTAGGCCGGTGGGACGCCATCCCTACCACTGTTAACAGTATGGCTGCCGCCCCCACGCGTACGGGCGCACGCCAGGCGCTGTGGCAATGGCTCCAGCACTGTGGAGCGTGTGGGAACGGGACGCCGCCTTACCTACTCCTGTATCCCGTACGGACCGACGTCAGCGACTCCCTCGAGCCTATCTGAAGACATCACAGTCGTCCGCTGCCTCTCTACCCTCGAGGACGCCACTGTTCGGGTACAAGATACCCCATGATGGCCGGATCGCTGCAAGGATCGCCTGGGCGGCCGCCTACTCTACAGCATAGCACATCACGCTCCCTCATGTAGCTCGATAGTGCGGCGCGCATGTGATTCGCTCCTTCCTTGATATATAAAAGGAGGGCGAACCCCCTTGCCGCAGGGGGACAGGAGACCAAGATACACAGCACACGACACACGAGCAACAACCCAACACGAGACGAGGCGCACCGCGCACTTGCTCTCCAATTGTCCCACAATATCTTCAGCCACTACACCAGGGACTTGGAAGCCCCGCTTCCTCTCCCGCCTTGCTTGTAGCAGCCCCACTACAAGCACCCCCGGTGCTGAGCAATACAGTGCCTTGAGCACACCACTGCTGGACGTACGGCCCCTCGGCCGGAACCAGGATAAACTCTGTGTCTTTTACTGCTTAGCATCGACCATCGAGGGATAGACCACGGCGCTTATTACTGGTTAGTGTCGGGACCATATTCCGCACCGACAGTTGGCGCCCACCGTGGGGCAATCAAGCGCCTAGGGTCAATCGTCAACTCCCTCCATGGTGATCCGCACTGAGTACCGCGCTACGCGCTACTGCATGGGCAGTTCGGACCCCCTCCCCGCCGGGTTCGAAATCCGGTTCGGGGGGCTGAACTTTCAGGCCACGGGAACTGCTACCTCATGCGCCTCACCAACCGCGAGGAGCTCCGCGCGCGGCGCCAGGCCGGGTCCGCTCCGGTCCCCGCCGCGCGCACCGCCACGGCGCGGACGCCCGCCGGCACGGATGCGCGGGCCCGTCGGCCGCCACGACGCCACCGCCGCTCCGGCCGGCGTTCACGCCAAGCGCGGTCCGAGCGACGGCGGCCGAGCGCGCCGCCTCTCCCGGCGTGACGCGCCTGCCGCCACGACGACCACCATCCCAACGGGATAGCGCACGGTCTCCGGACCGCGCTTCCCCATTGGGCTGCGTGGTGCCACGACGGCCTTCAACGCCAACGTCAACACCACGATGCGCAGGGTCCCGCCTGGCCGTCACGTCTTCGTTGCCAGGGATCCCGGCGCCTCAGCGGGCGATGAATCGTCCCTGGGTTCCCTTGACGCGTTGCCGCCCGCCAACCTCCACGGGTACGCGGAGTGGGATTTCTCCGGCGTGCCGGACCCAGTCATGTTCAGGCGTTTCCTTGACGCTACGGACTACTGGTTCGGCTGCTCCGATGACTCCAGCACTGGGAGCTACGACCCCGCACGGGAGTGCTGCGTCGTCGTCGCCAACGACCCAGCAAACGCAACCGGCGCTGTAGGCGCTGGAGACGGGGAAGTCACGCCTGCCCCAGGGATAGCTCCGCACCAGGCCGCGGGGCCGAGCACCCCTGCTGGAGCCGACGCCGACGCACAGCTAGCCCAAGCCCGCGAGCTCGAGGCTAAGCTGGCGGAGGAGTACCACACGGTGCGGCTGCTCCGCGCCTCGATGGCTGGAGAAGCCTCCGCTCGCGGCGAACGCGTGCGGGAGCTGGGCAGGCAGGCCCGCGACCGCATCAACGCCGACAACCCTGACGTGCCTCCACGGGCAAGTCAGAAGCTCATTGCCGCCGCGACGCTGCTGCGGGCTATGCCGGCACCCTCGACCCCTGAGGCGCGGAACCTGCAGCGCGAGGTGCAGGCTCTCATCGAGCAAGCGGCCGTCCAGCAGGCTGAAAGCTCAGCCTCACGTATCCGCCAGTAGGGGGATGCACGAGGCGACGGGGCTGCGCAGAGAGGCGAACCCTCGGTCCACGCACGAGCAGCCGCGGAGCGTCCCGCCAACTCAGGATGCGCGGCGGCCAAGGAATAGCTCCTTGACACGCGCAGGGTGCTGGACGGTGACGCCCGCAACGTCATCAACGCCCGCCGCACAAGCAGGGCGGACGCCCGAGTGACGCTGGGCTACCACCCTCGACGGGGCGGACGCTACGACAGCGGCGAGGACCGCTCCCCGACGCTGGAGCCCCCAGGGACCCGTGTGTTCAGCCGGGAGATCCGCGCGGCGGCCTTCCCCTAGCGCTTCCGCCAACCCTCGACCATTGTCAAGTACAACGGGGAGACTGATCTCCGCGTGTGGCTCAACGACTACCGCTTGGCGTGCCAGCTGGGCGGGGCCACCAGCGACGAGGTCATCATCCGCAACTTGCCCCTGCACCTCGGCGATGCGGCCCGGACATGGCTCGAGCACCTGCCCGCCAGCCAAATCCACAACTGGGACGATCTGGTCCGCATGTTCGTGGGCAACTTCCAGGGCACGTACGTGCGCCCAGGAAATTCCTGGGACCTGCGCTCCTGCACTCAGAAGCCCGGCGAGTCACTGCGGGACTTCATACGGCGCTTCTCCAAGTGCTGCACGGAGCTCCCCAGCGTGGCACAATCTGAAATTGTGCACGCCTTCCTCGAGGGTACCACGTGCCGGGACCTCGTGCGTGAGCTGGGACGCAGCCCGCCCGCGGACTCCAACGAGCTGTTCGACATCGCCACCAGCTTCGCCTCAGGAGAGGAGGCCGTGGGGGCGATCTTTGACGGCAAGAAGGGCAGGCGCTCGGACGATGCGCCCGCGGAGGGCAGCAAGTCCAGAGAGCCCCACCGCAAGGACAAGCGGGGCAAGAAGGGAAAGAAGCCGCGCCGCGAGGCGCGCGAGCAGGGGCGCGACGGCGATGAGGCCGAGGCCCTTGCTGTCGACCCGGCTCGACGGGGCCCTCGACCGGCCCCTCGAGGCCCGGGGGTGTTTGATGACATGCTGAAGAAGCCATGTCCTTACCACAAGACCCCAGTAAACCACACCCTTGAGCAGTGCGACATGCTCAAGAAGTTCTATGGCCGCGCCGCCGCAAAGGAGGCGGAGGCCAAGAAGGACGGAGGAGACGGTGACGCCGGCGGCTTCCCCGCCGTGGAGAACGTGTTCCTCATCTTCGGGGGACCCACCGTCGACATGTCGACCCGCCAGCGCAAGCGGGAGCGGCACGAGGTCCTCGCCGCGGAGAAGGCGCCTCCCTCCTTCCTCAATTGGTCGGAGGACGCCATCACCTTCAGCCGGGAGGACCATCCGAACCGCATCCCCAACCCGGGCCAGTACCCGCTGGTGGTCGACCCAATCATTGGGAACGCGCGGTTCTCAAAAGTCTTGATGGACGGGGGCAGCAGCCTCAACATCCTCTACGCGCATACGCTGCGCTTGATGGGGATCGGGTTGGACCAGCTGCGGCCCAGCACGAAGTCGTTCCATGGCATCGCGCCCGGCAAGCAGGTCCAGCCCCTCGGGCAGATCGACCTGCCGATTTGGTTTGGCACCGCGAAGAATTTCCGCAAGGAAATGCTCACCTTCGAGGTGGTGGGATTCAAGGGCGCCTACCACGCTATACTTGGGCGGCCCTGCTACGCCAAATTCATGGCGGTCCCCAACTACACCTACTTGAAGATGAAGATGCCAGGACCGAACGGCGTCATCACCGTGGGCTCGTCCATCGAGCACGCATTCGACTGCGACGTCGAGTGCGTAGAGCACGCAGAAGCGCTGGCGCTGGATGAAGCGCTGGTGACCACTTTGGAGAAGATGGTCAACGAGGACCTCGACTCTGCCTCCAAGCACACCGGCACCTTCGAGGCCGCGGAGCAGACCAAGGAGGTACCCCTCGATCTCGCGGCCCCCGAGGGCAAGACGTTGAGGGTTAGCTCCACCCTCGACCCTAAATAGGAAGTGGTGCTCGTCGACTTCCTCCGCGCCAACACCGACATCTTCGCGTGGAGCCCCTCGGATATGCCAGGCATCCCGAGGGAGGTCGCCGAGCACTCACTTGACATCCTGCCTCACGCCCGCGCCGTGCAACAACAGCTCCGCCGCTTCGACGAGGAGCGGCGACGGGCAATCGGAGCGGAGCTGCGGAAGCTTCTCGAGGCCGGGTTCATCAAGGAGGTGTTCCACCCAACGTGGCTAGCAAACCCCGTACTTGTAAAGAAAAAAATGGGAAGTGGCGGATGTGTATAGACTATACTAGTCTTAATAAAGCATGTCCTAAAGTTCCTTTTCCTTTGCCACGTATTGATCAAATCGTTGATTCAACGGCTGGGTGTGAATTACTTTGTTTCCTTGATGCCTACTCCGGGTATCATCAAATAAAGATGAAGGAGTCCGACCAGCTCGCGACTTCGTTCATCACTTCGTTTGGGATGTTCTGCTACGTCACGATGCCATTTGGCCTCCGAAACGCGGGTGCAACGTATCAACGCTGCATGCAACACGTTTTCGGAGATCACATCGGGCGGACGGTCGAGGCGTACGTGGATGACATCGTCGTTAAAACCAGGAAGGCGGACGACCTGGTCGGCGACCTTGGCATCGCGTTCGGCTGCCTACGGGCCAATGGGGTCAAATTAAACCCCGAAAAATGTGTCTTTGGAGTGCCGCGAGGCATGCTCCTGGGGTACATCGTCTCCCAGCGGGGAATCGAGGCCAACCCTGAGAAGGTTGCGGCCCTCGAGCGAATGGGTCCGATCCGAGACCTCAAAGGAGTGCAAAAGGTGCTGGGGTGCCTTGCCGCCTTGAGCCGTTTCATCTCGCGGCTCGGCGAGAAGGGCCTGCCCCTCTATCGCCTCCTCAAGAAGCACGAGCGCTTCTCCTGGACCGCCGAGGCCCAGGATGCGCTCGACAAGCTGAAGGCGTCCTTAACGCACGCCCCGATCCTCACGCCGCCGCAGGATGGTGAACCCCTGCAGCTCTACGTGGCCGCAACCACCCAGGTGGTCAGCGCCGTGATCGTGGTGGAACGCACGGAGGAAGGGCACGCCCTGCCGGTCCAGCGGCCGGTCTATTACATCAGCGAGGTCCTGTCAGACACCAAGACGCGCTACCCTCAGGTCCAGAAGCTGCTATACGCGGTAGTCCTTGCGCGGCGCAAGCTCCGCCATTACTTCGAGGCCCACCCCGTCACGGTGGTCTCCTCCTTCCCGCTAGGGGAGATCATCCGCAATCCTAACGCGGCGGGCATGATCGCCAAGTGGTCCGTGGAGCTGATGGGCGAGACGCTCACCTACGCCCCGCGCAAGGCCATCAACTCCCAGATCCTGGCGGATTTCGTCGCTGAGTGGACGGATACGCAACCGGCACCGCCACGCATCCAAGCGCACGTCGGGACTCGTATTTCGATGGCTCGGTGATGAAAACAGGGGCGGGCGCAGGCCTGCTCTTCGTGTCACCCCTCGGAGAGCACATGCGGTACGCGGTGCACCTCCATTTCCCCGCATCCAACAATATGGCTGAGTACGAGGCCCTCCTCTGCGGCCTCAAAATCGCCATTGAGTTAGGCGTCAAGCGCCTCGACATGCGGGGGGACTCACAGCTCGTAATCGATCAAGTCATGAAGAACGCGAGCTGCCATGACGACAAGATGGAGGCCTACTGCAAGGCCGTGCGAGCCCTCGAAGACAAGTTTTACGGCATCGAGCTCAACCACGTGCCCCGCCGGTACAACGAGGAGGCGGACGAGCTGGCCAAGATCGCGTCCGGGCGGATCACCGTCCCCCCGAACGTTTTTGCCCGCGATGTTGCCCAGCCCTCGGTCGTCCTCGAGCCTCACCCCTCGAGCCACGCTGAACCCTCGGGGGCTCCCTCGAATCCAGCGGGTGTGGAACCCATGGATGAGGACCCCTCGAACGAGGCGTATGTGCTCTCCCTCCTCGAGGGGTATGGCTCCTACGAGGCCGACGCGATGGACATTGAGCCAGCTCCTGTCAAGGCTGACTGGCGCGACAAATACATCGCTTGGATGGCTCGAGGAGAGCTCCCCTCGGACCGGGCCACGGCCAGGCGCATCGCCAGGATGGCCAAGTCCTTTGCCCTCGTCGACGGCGAACTGTACAAGCGCGCCGCCTCCGGCATCTTACAGCGGTGCGTGCCCATCCCCGAGGGGTGCGAGCTCCTACGGGACATCCACGCCGGGAACTGTGGCCATCATGCCGCGCCTCGCACCCTCGTGGGCAACGCTTTCCGCCAAGGCTTTTACTGGCCTACCGCGGTCGCGGACGCCAGCGAGATCGTACGCACCTGCGAAGAGTGCCAGTTCTACGCCCGCAAGTCCAACCTACCCGCCCATTCCCTGCAGACCATCCCCATAACATGGCCGTTCGCCGTGTGGGGGCTGGACATCGTCGGGCCCTTGCGGAAGGCGCCCGGGGGCTTCACCCACCTGTTGGTTGCAATCGACAAGTTCTCCAAGTGGGTGGAGGTGCGCCCCATTACGAATCTCAGGGCGGACCAAGCGGTAACATTCTTCACCGACATCATTCACCGCTTCGGAGTGCCAAACTCCATCATCACCGACAACGGGTCCCAGTTCACGGGCAGGAAATTCTTGGAGTTCTGCGACAAGTTCCACATCCGTGTGGATTGGGCAGCTGTGGCACACCCACAGACCAACGGCCAAGTAGAGCGTGCCAACGGCATGATCTTACAAGGCCTTAAGCCCAGAATTTTCGACCAGCTAAACAAATCTGGCCGAAAATGGCTCCAAGAATTACCAGCAGTCGTGTGGAGCCTAAGGACCACCCCGAGCAGAGCCACTGGGTTCACCCCGTTTTTCCTAGTCCATGGCGCGGAGGCCGTTCTCCCCACGGATTTAGAATACGGGTCGCCCAGGGTTCGAGGCTACGACGAGGATGCCAACCAGCGAGCCCGCGAGGACTCGCTGGACCAGCTGGATGAGGCACGCCTCGTGGCCTTGATGCACTCCGCGAGGTATCAGCAGTCCCTCAGGCGCTACCAAGCGTGCAAGATACGCCGGCGGGACTTCAGCGAAGGGGATCTGGTCCTAAGGCTACGCCAAGACAACCGAGGACGCCACAAGTTATCGCCTCCGTGGGAGGGGCCCTACGTCGTGGTGAAGGTGCTCAAGCCCGGCACGTACAAGCTGGCCAACGAGGATGGTGAAGAGCTCACCAACGCTTGGAACATCCAACAGCTACGTCGCTTCTATCCCTAGCTAGGATTTCCAAGTATTTCGTTGTAAAAAATCACATGACCAACGCCCCAGTTGGTGACAACTATGTAAATATCATAAGTCTCATGCAAAGGGCAACTCGGCTTTCCCCCGAAACCCAAGTTACCCTCGGGGGCTACTACGGGGGGCATCCCCCCCCCAAAAATGGTCCCATTTTTGCGCAAAAAACGAAATAACTCACGCGCGCTAAGTTTGTTTTCTACTTCGGCCTCGAGCAACGATTCGAACAGGGCGCAGGCAGCCTAGCGGAAGGAGCGCGCGAGCCAGAGATAGCCTACGCCGCTAGGATACGGCCCTTCTCTCTCGCCTCCAACCCAGCAGGCCACCCGCGAAAACTGAACTCCCCTAACTAGAATCTACTCAGGAAGAAGGAGAAACAAACAAGCACAATAAACATAAGGCTTCATTTCACATCAACATATGTTCATGACAAAAACAATTTGTTCATTTACAAAGGCCACACGGCCAGAATACTGATACACAAACAAAACGGGCCAAGCGCCCAACTATCTTCAGGAGGGAGGAGCGGCGGCGTCAGCAGCGTCCGGGAAAAGGAACTCCTCGAAGGCTTCAGCAAGCGACCCGGCGGCGTCGGCAGCGAGCGCGTCCACACGCTCCATCTCCACCTCATCCTCGATACCCTCGGGGATGACGTAGCCTTCCGCCAGCGCCTCGAAGTTGACCTCGTAGTGGGACCGTACCACTCCGAGGGCCTTCTGGACGCCAAGGTGCAGCGCCCGGCGCACCCGTTCGGTGACGTGGCCGCCGAGGGCGCGCAGCGGCCGGCCGGCCGCCGAGCTCCCCGCCCGCGCCTCGCCCTCCTCCACGGATCGACGGGTCTCAAGGGCCGCATCGCGCAACTCCCCCCGCTCTGCTCGGAGGAGTTGTAGGAGGTCCCGCGCGCCTCGGCCTGCTCAACCGCGTGCCCAAGCGCGGTGCGCAAGCCTAAAGATGCCAGACGAGAAAGAAGTCAGAAAAAGAGCGCGAACCCTCAAGGAAAACCCAACAACACAGGAGTCAAACAGCGGCTCACCTTCGACTTGCTTCCTCTCCACCTCGAGGGCGCGGCGCTCGGCCTCGACCGTCCGCTCGAGGCCCCTGATGGTCTCGCCTTGCTCCTGGAGGGCCAGCTCCTGTCCTGCGCTCGTGATGCTGAGCACCATCAGCTCGCCCTCGACCTCGGAGAACTTGGCGTTCCGGTCCTCCAGCGACATCTGTGTCGCCTCGTGAGCAGCGCGCTACCGCTCCAGGGCCGACCGAGCGTCGACGAGGGCGGCCCTCGCTCTCCGCCGGAGCCGTCCCTCAGCTCCTTGGCGAGCGGTGCGCTCCTGCAGGAGCTGGTCCTCAGCTACGGCGAGCGCCGCGGCCTTGGCGTCGAGGGCGGCCTTCAAGTCGTCGGCCTCTTTGACCCTTTGCTCAAGCGCGCGCGCCCGCTACTCGGCCTGGCACTGCTGCGCCTGCGCCCCCTCGAGGGATGAGCGGAGCCCCCGGTTCTCGCTGCGGACGCTGGACACCTCCGCCTCCCAGTTGGTCGCCAGCGTGCGCATCTTCTCCAGGTCCGAGCGCTCCTGCCACAGAACCTCATCACGGTCGATGAGGGCTGTACAGACCCGCTCGAGGCTAGAGCGACGCGCCGGGTCTTGCCTCGTGATCTCGGGGAGTTCATCGCGCAACGCCATGGCCCGGTACGACAACCAGCCATCCGGAGTCCTGAGGGCATCAGCGAGCGCGTCGAAAGCGCCGCATCGCTCCCGGAGCTGGTGGAGCTCGACGTTCACCCGATCGAAGGCGTCGTACTTGTCGTGGGCGCGGCGCTCGAGCTCCTGGCACCCACAAATCAAAACCCGTAAACACCATGCCGCAAAGAAAGACGCGCAGAAACAAGGAAAAGGGGGAACAAGCAATGGCACCCCACCTGGAAGACACGCCACGCGGGGCCGCCGTGGACCCTCAGCGCCTCGTTCAACGCACGGTCAAGCGTGGTGCCGTGGCTGCGGAGCTCCCCCCAGAGCTCCTGCTCTCCCTGGGCGTCGGCGAACACAGGAGGATCGCCAGCGGCCCCCTCTACCTTCGGGCGGAGTGGCCGGCGCGGGAGGACGAGGCCTCGGCGCCGTGTCCTCGGCCCCCCGCCACCATGTGGCCCTCACGCCGCCTCACAAGGGCCCCCTCCTGGGGCTCGGGGGAGAGCGTAGAGCTCGCCCACTGATCCCACCCGGGCGGCGGGGAGTCATCGTCTGGGATCTCCACCACCGCCGCCGGGAACCGCCGGCGGGCGCCGCCCCTCGCGCGCCCTCCGCCGGCGCCTCCACTTGCGCCTCCACGGCCGCGGGCGCCGACGCGGCGCCGCGGCCACCGCCCGGCCGTGCCTCCGCCACCACGGCGCCCGGCCGCCCTCCTCGCCCACCGCCGCCCGCTCGCTTCCGCCGCGGCCGGCGCCGCGAACCGCGCCTCCGTCGCGGCAACCACGGCGGGGCTGCGTCTCCGTCACGGCCGCCGCCGCGGCCGCGTCTCCGCCACGACCGGCGCCCTCCGCTCTTCGACGACCGCCGGCCGCGCCGCGGCGGGCCGGATCCACCGCCGAGGCCTCGAGGCCTCGGCCGGCCCCCGCGAGCTCTCGCCCGCCGCCGCCGTGCTCGCCCCCGCCCGCGGCGCCCTCGACGAGCGCCGCCGGGTGGGAACGGACGTGTCCGCCCTCAGCACCTTAGTCGGCGCGAGGGGAGGGACGGTTGGCACCACCCTGCACGAGCACAAGCAAAAAATCAAAACGCCTGGCCGCCAAAAAAAAACCAAACCTCGCAGAAAGGCAAGTCCCTTACCTCGAAGAGGAGAAGGCACGTTTCCTCTTCCTCGAGGCCTCGGCGGATGAGGCCGGTGCGGCCGGCGCGCCCGCCGCCGCACCTCCCCGACGTCACCGCCGCGCGCGCGCGCCTCGCCCCCGCGCGCGCGCGCTTGCCACGCGCACGGGCGCGCTCGCCACGCGCGCCTCCCGCGGCGCGCGCCGGTACCCCGCGGCGCGCGCCACCCCCTCGTTGTCGATTGCCCGGCGGCGGGCGCCGCCGCGCCCGCCCCGTGCGACGCCACCCTTGCCGCCGGGGCCGGCTCCGGCGACGGAGGCGCAGGCTCCCACCTATCAGAGGGGCCCTGCCCCTCAACCTCTTCCTCTTCGTCCTCCTCCGAGGATGAGTACTCCTCAGTCCCCGGGGAGGGAAGCCCCAGCTCCTCGCGCCGTCGGTACTCCTCGTTCCGCCGCTCGCGGCGCTCGCGATGCCGCCTCGCGCGCTCCCTCCCCGCGCGCCGTCCTCGCTCCCGTTGCTGCGCCGCCCGACCAAGCGAGCGGGAGTCAGGGGTGGGCGGGACGGACTTCGCGGCGCTGAATTGCACCAACTGCATGCAAGAACGCCAAAAGCGCGTCAAGGGCCAGGGGCAACGCTGAGGACAAAGACAGGGCCAAGAGCTATACTCACCAGCGGGCCGGTGGGGAGCATCTCGAGCTCCCACGGGGATCGATCCTGGCGCTGCAGCATCCGGGTGTCGACGGCATTCCGCGCCCGGGTGAGCGCATACGCCCGCTCGAGGGGGGTTGGGAGCATCCGCGACCTCGCCAGCGCGACGGGGTCTGCCTCCTCTGTCATCTGGAAGATGCAGAGCGGCCTCTCCATCAGAGGGACAACCCGCCGGTGGTGGAGGAAGGCGAGGACGCCCGCCGCGGTCAGCCCTTGCGCCGCCAGGCTCCTCAATGCGGCCAGGAGCGAGTCCAGCCACCTCCGGTGCTGGGCCGTGGACACCCCATGACCCCAGGAGTTGGGCTTCTCCCGGAGCACCAGGCCAGTGTAGGCGGGGAGGCCGGGCTCGGCGTTGCGCAGGTAGAACCATCCCCGCTCCCAGCCGGCGTTGTTCGTCGTCATGGTGCAGGGGATGTAGTCGTCCTTGAACTGCCCACGCAGGGCAAGCGACATCCCGCCGGCGCGCACCGCGCGGCGGGTCCTCTGCTCCGTCGTGGGCTGCGTGAAGAGCTCCGCGCGGAAAAGGTGTATCCAGAGCTCCCAGTTGACTGGGATCCCTAGATACCCTTCGCAGACGCCCACGAATGTGGCCGCCTGCGAAATTGCGTTTGGCGCAAAGTTATGCAACTCCACGCCGTAGCAGTGGCACAACGCCCGCATGAAGCGGCTCGCCAGCGCGGCGAAGCCGCGCTCATGGAAGCGAATAAAGCTCACCACGCAGCCCTCCGGCGGGTTGGGCGCGTGGTCGCCCGCCGGTGGCACAATCCACTCCGCCGGCCGGCCCTCCTCGTTCGCCGCCAACTGGCCGGCGGAGACCAATTCACCAAGGGTCAGCTGGTTGACCGTCGACCGCTCCCAGGCGTACGGGTCAAGGATCGTGAGGGGCAGAGGCGGCGCCATGAGAAGAGGACAAGGAATGCAAGAACGGAGGACAAGAAGAAGGGGAAGAGCTCTAATGGCGAAGCCGCACGGTGGCGAGAGCAAAGCGAAGGCGAGAGCTCAAGGAGGAAGAACGGCGGAGCGCTAAGGTAAAAAACCACCGTTTTCCCCTCCCCTCAGATTTATAAGCCGCGGGCGAGCTCTCCGGGGCGGACGCCCCGCGAGCATTAACTGTAGGGAATCTTTTCTTCCCGCTGACGGGCGGGCCCCACCACGACTGCGGCGGCCACATCACCGCAAACGGGCCATCATTACGGCGAAGAATAGCAGGGACCGTGGCAGGCGGTCACATCCACCTGCCCACGCCGCCCACTACGCGCGCGCGGCTGTAACGCCTAAAAAAGCGCGCCCGCGACGCAAAACCGCAGCCTCTACTATGGAGCATTTAATGGCCCGGTTCCTTACAAAGTAAGGAGAACCCTCAAGCGGCACGAACTCCTGGCTCGGGAAAACTTCACCCCTCGAAAGGGTACAGGCGTGAGAAGGTCGCCTCGGGGCCCGTTTGTTACAAATAAGCCCCGCGAGCACCCATGCCACGCAGAACCCTCGAGCGGCACGAGCCCCTGGCTCGAGACAATATCAACCCTCTAAGGGGCACAGGCGTGAGAAGGTCGCCTTGGGGCCCGTTTGAAACAAAACAGGCACCGCAAAGCACCCATGCCACGCTGTATTACTGATCAGCGCCTCGAGGGCTGGCTCGCCCAGGCCCCTCGAAGGAGCGCAGATGCCAGGCCGGGAGCGCTTAGGCGCCGCCCCGCACCACCTTACTGATCAGCGCCTCGAGGGCTGGCTTGTCCAGGCCCCTCGATGGAGCGTAGATGCAGAGACGGGGCCGCCCAGGCGCCACCCCGCACGGCCCTACTGATCAGAGGTTCGGAGCCTGACCCTCGACGGGTTCGAACAGGCGCCCCAGATCACAGAGTCAGGGACGACGAGGGCACGCGCATTCGAGCCGTTCCTCGAGCCCGCCAGCTCGAGGGTGCCCCACATGTCGTGTTCGAGAGCCAGCGAGGGCAGCTAGCCGGGGGATCCCACCGAGGGAGAGCTTCCGCGCCCTCGGTCCCCAGCGAACGGGACCGAGCCCCACCTAGCAATCCCACGCAAGCGCTTCCATGGACGTGTCTCTGGACCACGCAGCCTACCCTTATCGAAAGGGGCATGGGCGTCCACTTGAACCACCCATTAACAGCTCAACGAGGAATCCGCAATTCGCGACCCGACCGATGGGGGTTGCGGAAACCTCACCCTCCGTCCCGCGGAGGGACGACGAGGGCGCGATAAAAAACAAGTCGTAAAGCTCTACCCGATCGCCTTGAACGGGCCCAGGCTCGGGGGCTTGGCGCACGGCTACACCTCCTGTCTTGCACCCACCGGGGATAGCGCCAGCAGCGCGTGCGTCACCGAAGCCGGCTGAGACATTGCCGACGCCGGTTGAAACATGTACCACGCCCTCTGTCCCTATCTCGCGGTTAACCCCTACAGGAGCGCCTACACTCCTGCAGGGCTTCGGGGGCTAGACCCGCGGGTCTGCTGACGCGGCCCCACGGAAAGCGATTCGCAAGACCAGGAGGGAAGAACGTCCTATCGGTAGGCTCCAGCATCAGTGGGAGCCTCAATGGCAAACCCACAGATGCTCGGGGCCTACTATCGGGGACAGCCCTAGGGGTCCCCTTAAACAACTGGGAAATCCCCACTTAAAATCTGCAACAAAACCAAATAAACCTCACTTAACCATGCAGGGTATGGCCCGCACCACGAAGGCCCCAGCGGCCCACCGGGCGGCCCACTCGAAGACCCCCTCGAGTAGGCTTCGCCTCGCTCGAGGGTGCGCGCCTCCGCTGGACGGGCTCCGCTCCACTCGAGGGGGTGCGCCTCCCTCGAGCGAGGTCCGCCTCGCTCGAGGGTCCGCCCCGCTCTCGAATGGGGTCCGCCTCGCTCGAGGGCACCCCGCGCACGCGTGCGCCGCCCCCGCGCGCGAGGCATTAAATGCTCGACATCGGTAGGACGGCGCCATCATGCGCCGGGGGTTCGCGCCTCGGTGCCGCCGCACCAACTCCCCGGAGGGGAGCCCATCCCCATCACCGTGGGGGGGGGGGGGGGGGCGGCGGCGGCGGGGCGGTGCCGTCCCGTGACGCCGTGCACCTGCTCCAGTACGGCTGACGCGCCGAGCCCTCGAAGGAGGGCCGGCTGCACCCTCGATTTACTTTCTTGTGTACCTTACAGGGTTAGGTGGAGGCGCTAGGCCGGTGGGACTCCATCCCTGCCACTGTTAACAGTATGGCTGCCGCCCCCGCGCGTACGGGTGCACGTCAGGCGCTGTGGCAACGGCTCCGGCACTGTGGAGCGCGTGGGAACGGGACGCCGCCTTACCTACTCCTGTATCCCGTACGGACCGACGTCAGCGACTCCCTCGAGCCTATCTGAAGACATCACTACCCTCGAGGACGCCACTATTCGGGTACAAGATACGCCATGATGGCCGGATCGCTGCAAGGATCGCCTGGGCGGCCGCCTACTCTACAACATAGCACATCACGCTCCCTCACGTAGCTCGATAGCGCGGCGCACATGTGATTCGCTCCTTCCTTGATCTATAAAAGGAGGGCGAACCCCCTTGTCGCAGGGGGACAGGAGACCAAGATACACAGCACACGACACACGAGCAACAGAACCCAACACGAGACGAGGCGCACCGCGCACTTGCTCTCCAATTCTCCCACAATATCTTCAGCCACTACACCAAGGACTTGGAAGCCCCGCTTCCTCTCCCGCCTTGCTTGTAGCAGCCCCACTACAAGCACCCCCGGTGCTGAGCAATACAGTGCCTTGAGCACACCACTGCTGGACGTACGGCCCCTCGGCCGGAACCAGGATAAACTCTGTGTCTTTTACTACTTAGCATCGACCATCGAGGGATAGACCACGACGCTTATTACTGGTTAGTGTCGGGACCATATTCCGCACCGACAGCGGGGCAACCGGTGATCTCTTCATCATCAAGAGCATCCCGCTGTACCTCGCCGACTCGGCACGTACCTGGCTTGAGCACCTCCCATGGGGAGGATCAACAGCTAGGCCCAACTCTGGGATGCCTTCATAGGGCACTTCCAGGGAACCTACGTACGCCTGTCCTGACATTGCCTGCGAGCTCCGCCATTACCGGCAAAAGAAGGGCGAGAGTCTTTGTGACTACATACGCTATGCCGCTTGTCCAAGCGCTGCGCCGAGCTCCCCGACACGGTCGACAACCAAGTCATCACAACCTTCTAGGACTGTACCATGTGCGAGACCCTTGTCCACCAGATAGGGTGAGTCAAGCCGAAAACCATCAGGAAGCTCCTTGACCCCACCCGAGATAATTCCTTACTATCACCTAAAGCACTCCATTTGGTCATTAAGCGACAATAAAGAAGTATCCCGTTGAGTGTTGCCGGGTTTACACCCGGTAAATCACTTGAGAACAGAGAGGATCGAACGTATGCATAAAACTCCCACGAAGGAGAGTCGAGAGTGCCTTACACATTAATACCAAATTCCCCGTAGGGTCCATTATTACAAACATAGTTTTTTAGACATGAAAGTAAATGGTTCAGAGTTTATTGAAAACAGCAGAAGATAACTAAACGATACGATCACATCATAGGAGGCATGTCCATAATGCAATCACTCTTCGTCATCCACCCATTCTAGCTCCCAGCCGGGTGGAAGTTCTCCGGGCCACACATCACATGCCGAGGACCATGTGTGGTTCGAGGACCGGTGGATGGTCGCTTCCTTGTGTGATGAGTGATTGACAACGTTGTGTGGACCGATTCTTGGCTAAGTATTGCGAGGTGCGGGTTGCGGCTTGACTCGTGCTTGGTGCAGGTGAAGAACAAGCGCGAAAGGTCGTTGCCGGTGAGGCCTCCGGGTGTGGAGAAGACAAGTAGGCTTCGTTCGAGGGACCCGGTGGCCGGCGGGGGTCAAGTGCGGGCCGCATGGTGGCATGAACAAGAAGATGAAGTTGTGGACGGTTTCTTGGTAGAGCCTCAAAACCAAGGTCGAGCCGGGACTACGTGGGAGCCGAGTCATGAGTGGAGATTGGCGGAGGCTACACCGAGTTCGCGGGGTTTGCGGTGGTTCACCGTAAAAACCACCGGGTTACTCGGTTGAGCCACAAAACCGAGGCCGAAGACTCGACGAAAAGGTGCGGCCACCCGGGCCGGTTCAACCGCCCGGAGGGGGCGGTCGGACCGCCCGGGGCCGGTCGGATTCCCGGGGACGGTCTAACCGCCCGGGGGGCGGTCCGACCGCCCGGCCGCCGACGCCGAGAAGCTTCGAAGCGGAGGACACGCGTCGGGATCGCAAGGCTTGCGTCGAGGCTACGCGAGTGCGGTCGCCGGGCATCCGTCCGATGGTGAAGACATCAAGAATTCCAAATCCGCCCTTGAGGGGCATGTATCCCTAGTTATTAGTGAAGGGCGTTTTAGTCTTTTGGGTGCCTCCATATATACTCATTAGAGGGGTGGATGGCAGCCAACTCTTGGAACCCTAGCTCATTTGGTTTTTCCATTTTCGTTCTCTATTTTTCCCTAGGTTTTTAGAAGGCTAGTTTGAGAGCTTCATGTGAGATCTAGAGAGAGGGATGGATGTTTGGGTGGCAAACTAGACCTTGTACGAACCATTCATGGCATGTATAGAAGGTTCGGCGTGGTTCTTCATGGTGGTTTTCCCGTCTCTTTTGTGTTGATTTTCGGAGCTCTTTTTGGCGGTGTTTTGAGGACGATTTCTTGGGGTTTTTGGTGGGTGTCACGTATGAGGTTTTTGTGACTCTTTGGCTGGTGACTTTTCCCCCAAATCTCCTTTGAATCGGACTCGATTTGGTGGTTTTCGTTGGAACTCGAGTTCTTGACCTAGAGAAGAGATTTCTTCGATTCCTCTTGATTGTGAGCGTTTCGGGTCGATTCCTTTGAGGAAGAGGTTGCCCAGGAGGTAACCCAGCTATCCCCGAAGTTTGGCTGCAATCCGTGGAGTGATTCGGGAGATCGGGCGTGAGGAAGTTGAGGTTTGACCCGCGGGCTCGTTTTTCTGGAAGGGGCGGTCTAACCGCCTACGGGGGCGGTCTAACCGCCCGGGGTATTTCCGGTCAAAGTTTTGTTTCGCCGAGTTTTCCTCTCGTGAGTTTGTTCGCCTTGATCGGAGGAGTGTCCGGGTGAAATTTGGGGTCGTTCTCGTGCGGTTGCTAGGTGTTCTTGTTTGGAGTTCGTTCTTTGGGTACGGGAGGTTAGACCGCCCCCGGTAGCCGGTCTAACCGCCCCTAGGCCCTTGGGTGAAGTTTTGGTTTTCGCCAAGATTTTCCGGTAGCTAGCATGGCCTTGACCGGAGATCTCCGTTGGTGAAACCATGGTGTGTTTTGGTGCTCGGAAGAGGCGTTTCGGAGGATTTCTTGGTTGCCGAGTGTGGAGGCGGTCTAACCGCCCCCTATACCCGGTCTAACCGCCCCCTCCGGTTAGCCGGCTTTCGAGTTGTTTCCGCTCGGTCTTTGCGTGTGTGTTATGGTTGCCGGTAGAGTTTGTTCCTAGGATCGGTAGCACTCCGGTGGCTACGTGGTTTTGGCAAACGGGAGGTAGAAGTGCGGAGCGTGTGATTTCGGGGGGTTCGACCGAGCTAGTTCGTCTTGTCGGAGTTTCAATCTCCCTCGAGAAGAATTTTTATCGGCTCCCATTCACTCCCCCCTCTCGGTCGCCTTATCGGTCCTTCAAGTGGTATCGAGCCGGTTCGGGTCTTTGTTGACTCTAACCGCCTAAGATCCAAGGATGGCGTACCGAGAACGGGGTTCGGGTCCTCCACACTTCGATGGCAAGAACTACCAGATGTGGAGCAAGCGGATGGGTGCGTTTCTCCGCGGAAAGGGTCAGATCCTTTGGGATGTCACGGTGGACACAAGCTATGTCCAGCCGGTTGATTTCCCTCGCTCCAGGATCGAGGGACAGCTTCGACGCCAACAATAAGGCGGTCGACTACTTGTTTCGTGCTTTGTGTCGGCCGAGTTCGATCGGGTGCACACCGAGCACTTGGCTTGTAGGATTTGGGCGGTGTTGAAGGAGGCTCATGTTGGGAACGCCCGTGTTCGAGCACGGATGTATGCGACTTACGGAGAGAGTACGAGAACTTCACTCATCTCCCCGGTGAGTCCATCGATGCCTTGTTTCGCAGGTTCACGGTGGTGGTGAACAACATGAGGGCCAATGTGGACGTGCTCCCGTACGATGATCATGATAGAGCGGTCAAGCTCTTACACTCTTTGGATCGTACGATATGGGGCGGAAAGTTCGAGGCCATTGTGGAGTCGGAGAAGTATGACACTCTGACGGTGAACGAGTTGTTCTCGAAGCTCAAGTCGGCCGAGGTGGATAGGGGCATGACTGCCAAGGTCGAGGGACCGACTGATTCCCATAGTCTTGCCCTCGTTGGTGGTTCGAAAGGAAAGGCTAACACTAATCCATCCACTAGGATGTTCTCTTTCTCCTCTTTGATGTCTATGCCAGATGAGGAGTTCGACGAGCTTGGAGAGGACGAGCTGGCACTCCTGACGAGGCGGTTCGAGAGGCCGCATGAGAACCGAGTGAACATGAGGAGGAAGACGAGGACATGCTTCAAGTGCGGCAAGGCCGGACACTATTTCGCCGAGTGTCCGAAGGTGAACGACCCCGACAAGCACAAGTTCAAGGACAAGAAGAAGAAGTCCAAGACGAAGGATCATGGACATGGGAAGAAGACACGGTCTCGAGAGAAGATGAAGAGATCAAGCGACATCGAGTCTGATTCCGAGGACACGTCTTCAAGCTCGAGTGATGAAGACGAAGAGGATGACAAGAAGAGGAAGAAGAAGAAGAACATCGGCAAGTATCTCAACGGCCTTTGTGTGACGGGCCTAAGCCTCAAGGACGACTTCTGCGGCATGGCTCGCAGTTCGAGCAGCAAGAGAAGCCAGAAGGACGCCTCGGACTTGGATTCCGAGGATGAGGTATGTGATGAGCTCTCCTCTTTGCACAAGGAGAATGAGGAGTTGGTTGACTTGCTTGATAATCGCGATCACATGCTTAGAGAGGCTAAGAAGCTTAGGAAGGAGCTTAGATCTTCACTCGAGGATGCTAGGACTAGAGTGGCTGAGCTAGAGACACAGGTGCTTGATAGCAAGCTTGAGATTGATTCCCTTAAGGCTAGCCCTGTTGTTTCGGATGAGAACGATTGTCTTGATTGCTCTGTTTTCTGGTCGACTTGATCGATCTTAGGGAGAAGTATGCCTCCAAGTGTGAGGAACTAGATGTGCTTAGGGTTGAGTTGGCTGAGCTACAATCTAGACCCACTTTGCTTGGTGCTTGCACTTCTTGCCCTAGTTTGCATGAGAAAATTGCTTGAGCTCCGTTCTCGCATTGTTTCGCTTGAGGCCGATTTGAAAGTGCCTATTCCTACTTCTTGCTCTACATGTGAGTTGCATGCTATGAAGAATTTGGATCTTGCAAAATGTGTTGGTCGCTTGCAAGATGAGAATGATAAGTTGCGTGAAGCACTGAGTTGGTTGTCGAGTCAAGAACCTCAGCTTGGTATGATGATTGCTAGCCGTAAACGCTTTGACGGTTGGGCTTTGGGATTGGATAAGGTTGGTGAGGGCGGTGGTGAGAGAGAAAGGAAATTTGGGAATGTTTCGGTTCCACCACAACCCACACCCAAAGACAAGTTTGCATCCAAGCCAAACCAACCAAGAGAAAAACCGAGTGAGAAGGCAAGTGAAAAGCCTAGTGAGAAACCAAGTGAGAAGTCTTGTGAAGAATCTCATCCCAAGCCTAAGCCCAGATCGATCCGTTTCCATTATGAGTTTTGTGGGAAGGATGGTCACAAGAGAGAGTTTTGCTATAAGAGAAAGAGAGAGGCGAGAATGGCTAAGGAGTGGGCGAACAAGGACAGGTACCACCCTTCTCATGGTGTGCCTGAGCCTCGTATGCCACTGCCTAAGGGAAAGGGCTTTGTGCGTAAGGATCCGGCATGGGGATATGAGAAATCCCGTAGCCGCGGTGGTGGTCTGGAGAGGGCGGTCAGACCGGCCTGGCTAGGCGGTCAGACCGGCCCTGCCCAGGGAAGGGCGGTCGACCCGGCCCGGCTAGGCGGTCGACCGCCCTCCCCGCATTTCGGCGCTTCGTTTTCGAGGTCGTGATGCTGGTGGTTTCAGTTCCCTTGGTCATGGTGCAGATGGTAGACACTTTGAGTCTAGTGGCGTTGAGTTTGCTGGACGTTCTCTACCTCGTGATCAATACGAGTTTGGGAGACGTCGCAGCTTTGAGTCTCAGAGGGGCTACGGACCATGCCTTCCTTTTCGTGGTACTCGTACTCCTCCAGTGAGACGGGAGTGGTGTTCCCATGGTGGTTCCAGGTTTGATAGGTTTGACAGGATGGATCGCTGTATTGATAGGCAGGGTAGGATGAATGTTGCTAACCCTACTTTTGAGGAAATGGCCCGACACTGGTTTCACACTTTTGGGACTAACCCCGGTGTTGAGTCATTTGTCTTGGTTCTCGCTCTTGGTTTTGAGTTGCAGGTGGGAGGCTCGGAGAACATTTGGTTGATATCGGGGGTGGTTCTTCGGCCTCATACCCCGGTGGTGACATGTAGGTGCATCACTTTCGGGGATGGAGGACAAGGATGAGTGAATTGTGAAGAAATGATAAAGGTAAGTACTTTGTGACCTTCGAGTGTGTGGCCTTGGTCAAACCACTTGGTTTGTTTTGCTCCTTCTCTCGTATCATGTGTGTAGGGTGAGCTTTGTATGCTCTTTGGCCCTAGTGCATGTGTTTAGGGGGAGCTTGTGAGTTTTGTGCTCCTTTGTTCTTTTGCGGTGGTGTCGAGCCCTTTTTGCCTCCCCTCGAGGAGCCGGTCTTTTGTGAGCTTTGTGTGTGTGGTTGGTTTCCTAAGTTGGTGGTGAAGCTCCTTGTGTAGCATATGTATAGCTTTCCTTTGTGCATTTATTGCATTTGGCATGGCATATGTAACATGATGTATAGGCATCCTTGTATCTTAGATTGCATGCATTTTGTATCATATGCATTGGATAGGAAAAGCTTCTCCTATATACATTGTTCACCATGGGTTGCTATATATGTTCTTGTGAGCTTGTTTGGTATGCTACGGTTAGTTTGGCTTAGCTCTTGATGATCTCGATGAATGATCCATGGTTGATGGCTAATTTTTTTGAAAAATGTCACATACATGCTCTCTCATGTGTAAATGCCTATATATGATCTTGACATGTTTTAGTGGCTTTGCTATGCTTACTTTGTGGTTGGATAGCTAGTTTATTGATCATATGGGGCCAAAGGCTCATTTGCCATCATGAATGTTTAGCCCTCTTGCTTCATCTTGTGGAGGGGCATAAGTTCCTTTTTGTCGCAAAGACATTTCATGTACCATTTATAAATCTGAAAATGAAATGAAAAATGCTTGGAAAATATGCTCCCATGTCATATGTGCTGAAATTAATTTGCTTTGGGTGCTAAACCGTTGCATGTTGCCTACCAATGAGAAGTCTCATACATAGAAGTAGGCACATGGCTCGGTGGCTTTGACATGACATGAGGTGCTTTTGGGTGTTTATGATGGTCTTATGATTAGAATGGCTGTCCTAGCATGAAATTTGAGTGGCTTTGCCATTTTGATATGTTTTGCTCATGTTTAGGTATTTGCTTGTGAGAGAGTAACATTTCGCAAAATTACTCAAATCCTTTTTAGCCTTGTCCAATGATTGTGAAACTTGGTGATCATGTAGTTAAGGTCATTACGAACCCGTCGAGTATCTAACTTGCTCATTTGGACTTGTGTAGCTCCTTGTGATGAATTTTGTATATTTGAGAAGCTATATGTTGAAAGTTTTCGCATTTTGCCTTGATTCATGCATTGTCAACAAGGGGGAGAAGTGTGTGCATGATTTGGGCACCGGGAGCTTATGGAAGGTGTCCAAAGTGGTTCGGCAATTTTCGCAGAAGTTTTTGCAGGGCGGTCACATGGGGCGGTCTAACCTCCCCTGGGGCGGTCACATGACCAGGGGCGGTTTAACCGGCTCTGTGCGCGCGGTTTAACCGCCCTATGCGATGTGAGCTTGGTTTGCTCTTTGTCATGCATTTCCAAGTGACCTTCTTGCATGCATTGGTTCGGGGGAGTTTGCATATGTGCAGGGGGAGCTCTTGTGTGAGTTTTTGGCTCGTGGCCTTGTGTGCTTCTGGTGGTTTTTTGCTCTTTGTTTGAGCACGGTTTTGTCTCGGATGTGTCGAGCCGTTGCCCTTGCCTAAGGGGTCCGAGACTTGTTCTCTTCAAGTGATCTTGTTCTTTGCCTTTCTTTGGCTTTTGATCACTTGTTGGAGTTTTTCTTTTAGTAGTTTCTTTTCTTTTCTTTTTATCTTTGGTTACAAATCATGTGTGTTGTCAATGCACTCATCAAGGGGGAGATTGAGGACCATGTGTGGTTCGAGGACCGGTGGATGGTCGCTTCCTTGTGTGATGAGTGATTGACAACGTTGTGTGGACTGATTCTTGGCTAAGTATTGCAGGTGCAGGTTGCGGCTTGACTCGTGCTGGTGCAGGTGAAGAACAAGCGCGAAAGGTCGTTGCCGGTGAGGCCTCCAGTGTGTGGAGAAGACAAGTAGGCTTCGTTCGAGGGGCCCGGTGGCCGCCGGGGTCAAGTGCGGGCCGCATGGTGGCATGAACAAGAAGATGAAGTTGTGGACGGTTTCTTGGTAGAGCCTCAAAACCAAGGTCGAGCCGGGACTACGTGGGAGCCGAGTCATGAGTGGAGATTGGCGGAGGCTACACCGAGTTCGCGGGGTTTGCGGTGGTTCACCGTAAAACCACTAGGTTACTCGGTTGAGCCACAAAACCGAGGCCGAAGACTCGACGAGGAGGTGCGGCCACCCGGGCCGGTTCAACCGCCCGGGAGGGGCGGTCGGACCGCCCGGGGCCGGTCGGAGTCCCGGGGACGGTCTAACCGCCCGTGGGGGCGGTCCGACCGCCCGGCCGCCGGCGCCGAGAAGCTTCGAAGCGGAGGACACGCGTCGGGATCGCAAGGCTTGCGTCGAGGCTACGCAGAGTGCGGTCGCCGGGCATCCGTCCGATGGTGAAGACATCAAGAATTCCAAATCCGCCCTTGAGGGGCATGTATCCCTAGTTATTAGTGAAGGGCGTTTTAGTCTTTTGGGTGCCTCCATATATACTCATTAGAGGGGTGGATGGCAGCCAACTCTTGGAACCCTAGCTCATTTGGTTTTTCCATTTTCGTTCTCTATTTTCCCCTAGGTTTTTAGAAGGCTAGTTTGAGAGCTTCATGTGAGATCTAGAGAGAGGGATGGATGTTTGGGTGGCAAACTAGACCTTGTACGAACCATTCATGGCATGTATAGAAGGTTCGGCGTGGTTCTTCATGGTGGTTTTCCCGTCTCTTTTGTGTTGATTTTCGGAGCTCTTTTTGGCGGTGTTTTGAGGACGATTTCTTGGGGTTTTTGGTGGGTGTCACGTATGAGGTTTTTGTGCCTCTTTGGCTGGTGACTTTGCCCCCAAATCGCCTTTGAATCGGACTCGATTTGGTGGTTTTCGTTGGAACTCGAGTTCTTGACCTAGAGAAGAGATTTCTTCCTTGATTGTGAGCGTTTCGGGTCGATTCCTTTGAGGAAGAGGTTGCCCGAGAGGTAACCCGGCCTATCCCCGAAGTTTGGCTGCAATCCGTGGAGTGATTCGGGAGATCGGGCGTGAGGAAGTTGAGGTTTGACCCGCGGGCTCGTTTTTCTGGAAGGGGCGGTCTAACCGCCTACAGGGGGCGGTCTAACCGCCCAGGGTATTTCCGGGTCAAAGTTTTGTTTCGCCGAGTTTTCCTCTGTGAGTTTGTTCGCCTTGATCAGAGGAGTGTCCGGGGTGAAATTTGGGGTCGTTCTCGTGCGGTTTGCTAGGTGTTCTTGTTTGGAGTTCGTTGCTGGGTACAGGAGGTTAGACCGCCCCCGGTAGCCGGTCTAACCGCCCCTAGGCCCTTGGGTGAAGTTTTGGTTTTCGCCAAGATTTTCCGGTAGCTAGCATGGCCTTGACCGGAGATCTCTGTTGGTGAAACCATGGTGTGTTTTGGTGCTCGGAAGAGGCGTTTCGGAGGATTTCTTGGTTGCCGGTGGAGGCGGTCTAACCGCCCCCTATACCCGGTCTAACCGCCCCCTCCGGTTAGCCGGCTTTCGAGTTGTTTCCTGCCGGTCTTGCGGTCGCTCGTGTGTTATGGTTGCTGGTAGAGTTTGTTCCTAGGATCGGTAGCACTCCGGTGGCTACGTGGTTTTGGCAAACGGGAGGTAGAAGTGCGGAGCGTGTGATTTCGGGGGTTCGACCGAGCTAGTTCGTCTTGTCGGAGTTTCAATCTCCCTCGAGAAGAATTTTTATCGGCTCCCATTCACTCCCCCTCTCTCGGTCGCCTTATCGGTCCTTCACATGCATTACCTGGAACAACATTTATAAAGCAAGGCTGAGTATACTAATACTCAGCAAGACTTACCTGTCTAGAAGAAAGATTTTACCTCTATTCATGCATGGCCTTTGGCTTGTGGGTTTGGTTTGCCAAAAAGCTGCTAAGTAGTGAATCCTTACTTTCAATATTTTAGCTCATCTTCTAGTAGAATAATCATTTCTAGATAAGTAGCTATTGCAACCAAAGTTGTACAAACAATTAATCAATGTAATAATCTTCACAAAGTTCCATCATAAAGGGATATCATGGCCAGTCGGGTAAGTAGTCGCAGATAACGGTGAGAGGCTGACAATCGATTGATTCATACCCTTGCAAGGTGGACCTAAACACACGGGAGGTGCCCTCACTAAGAGTTCACCAACCAGGCGGTTCCCGTCATTCTTCGGTTTGGGGATAATAGCTCACAGTCTTAAGTACAAGGTTTATCTGGGCTACGCCACTAAGGTCACCCAGCCTCACGCATGCACTCGGGTAGCAAGCCCGGGGCCGCAACCCTAAGAGTAGTGATAGTAAAACCCCGTACCGCCTCATTTAGGTACTAGGCTTACCGTGCCCATTTCCGACAAGTGTTTAGTACTTTCAAACACTTAACCAACGAAGCCATTGGACCGGAGCCCAAATCCCATGCTCTTACCACATGAGCCATCCATTTAAACATATGGTGATTCCATAAAGGAGATCCTATTCTCGCGAGTGACGAACATCACTCGACTTGTACCGTATCCTTATAGCATAGCGACTAGCGACCCAACATGCTAGTAAAAGATCATTGGTACTTAAGGATCATGCAACTAGGGTTTCAATCAACTCCTGAACGTAAATGCACATACAATAACAAGAAGTAAATTCCGATATTTTAAAGAAACACTGGGTTAATGAATAAACCGAGGCTTGCCTTCGTTGGCACAAGTAGTTAGACACACTTCCGGACTTTGGCCCGGGTCTTGCTCTATGGCGACGTAGAGCACGTCTCCTCCAGCTCCCTCGTTCACGTCCGCTGGCACGAGCGTGTAGCTACCGTCGGGAACTTCTACACGGAGGATGCAATGCAATACTTAAGTGACCATTTGATTATTACTTTCCAAACATCTTATGACAACATGGGGTGCATGATTGAACACATTCACCTAGATAATAATGCATTTAGCATATCCTTCCTATAAATGAACAATATGCAATGCTTGATTATCTAGACTTTTAATAGTGACTTGTGTACATATATATATTTAAATGGATTAATGTAATTCACACAACAAAACAGTTGCAACAGCTACAAGTTGGATAGGGTTGGTCATATTCACCTTAAGAAATGCATTTAAACATTTCTCCCTTTTAGAGATAATTAAAAGCCTTTTTAGCCTTTTCTTTAATGTGATTGTGTGCACATCTATTAAGGAGTATCTTAATTAAATACAAACAGCAAGGAATTTACTTTTGCACCACCATTTTACTTTTCTAACTCATTTATTTCACTTATGCACAAAAGGAGGCATTTTTTCTATTTTCCTTTTACTAAATTAATCTAGTTTGCACTCTTTTAAACAACCAAAAACATATCAAATCGTTCCAAATAGCATCCACCGGTTCTAATGACCGAGTACTCTCTTGGACAACAAGGAATTGATTTTGCACCACCGAATTTACATGCACAAAATAGAGGCATTTCTAGCTACCAAAAAGAGGATTAATACATATTAAATTAAATATAACAGAAATGAATCCAATCTTTCTTCTACACATGCTTTGGTCCAAAACAAGCCTAAAGAAACAATAAACACACCTATAGCCCTTATGGATCTTGCTACACATATTTATGATTAAAAACAAGCATAAATGAGGAAATAATATTTATAACAGATATAAAATCATGGTAAATTCACCAAGGATGCATTTTGGTATAATATGACAATAGCCGAAGGTTGGGCTCAAAAATAATTATACTTGCAGCTACAAAAATCATCTAGGCAGATTTGTAAATTTCACAAAATGATTTTTATAAAAAGATTTCTTCAGTAACTTTGTGCAATTTTTGGTGTGGTGGCCAGTCATGACATGAAGTACAACATATCCAAAATCCAGTCATGACATGAAGTACAACATATCCAAAATCCAGCTCAAGATCATATATATATTTTGTAGAAACATAGATCTAGTGATTTTACATTTCTATTTTTCAAGCAAAAACTGTAGCTCGAAAGTATATACATCTTTAGAGAAAGTTGTCGATCTTGTTACACTGAGCACAACAAAATTGAGTTTGCAATTTTTGGATTTTTCTGTGATTTGTTATGGATTTTACAAGGTGCTGCCAAAACACATAAGGAGTGGGAGATTCATTTTGCACGAGGGTCCCTAGAAAGATTTGAACTTCACAAAACTGCCCTCGGCTTCAACGCTCAGACCCCTACAAGACTGCGACCCTCACACCTCTGCCCTCAGTGGCGGGGCTGAGCTCGCCGCCGGCGAGGTAGGACCCGAGCTGGCAAACAAGTATCCTAAGGTTGAGATTGGTCTCACCCGTGACCGATTGGAGGTGGTTGCTGGACCGGTGATGCCTCCGGCGAGTGGCGACGGCAAAGCAGGGGAGGCACGACCGGGGGAGCTCGGATTCCAGCGAGGGCAGAAGCGATGCTGATGAATGTGTGGCACGGTTAGGTCCCACGTGATCTAGGGAAGGTGTTGAGATGGTCGCCAGGCTTGGAGAACCGGCGGAAAGGCGAGCTCGGCGGTGGCCACCCGGCGGTGGCCGCGGGAGCTCGGGCTCCGGCGAGCAGACGGGTCGGCCTGGCCAACACACGGGTGCGCAAGCTCACTGGGTGCTAGGGGAAGGGTTAGGGGTGCTTGAACGCCATCGGGGACACACGAAGCGGGGAGCTCACCGTGGCGGCATCTATGGCGGACGGCGGCGGGCTCAGTGTTCACGCGCGTGGAAGGGGACGACAGCTTTTATAGGCGAGCACAAGGTGGTGGTTTGCTTCCTTGTGCGCCAAGGCAATCCCGTCACGGTGGGGTCTCGGCATGGCCGGAGTACGGCGGGGAGTGGGCGGCGGCGTGCGACGGCCATGGGCCAATGGCGGCGCGCGGGCGGCGCGGTGTGGCCGATGTGCGGCGCCGTGTGGCTCGGCCATGGGCCCGTAGACGTCGCTCACGGGGGACTAGGGAGCGCAACGCACGGACCATTGGACGCCGGCCGGCCTCGACGTGCGGACCCAGCGGACCGTGGCGCGGCGCCGACGACGCCGGCGCGGGCGCGCACGCTCTGGAGCGCCAGAGTGCCAACTCCACTTAGCCTAGCACTATTTGACCACCGATTTCTCAAAATTCTTCAACAGAAGTGGACCGAGTGATCAACAACAAAGTTGTAGATCTCCTAATCCTCTACCACTTTCACAAAGGGTGTACAACCTTTTTCTCAACCCTTTTTGCACAAATTGGATGCCAAGATGCAGAATTTCTCGGCTCCAGTGAATAGTACCTACAGGCGTTGACTTGAAATTTTCACCAATTTGCACTTCAAACCAGCAATGCCACTCAACATGAAAGTTGTGTCCCTCGACAAAATACACAACTTTTATATTGGGAGAATTTGAAGTGTTTAGGTGAAATTTGGAGAACGCGGCAAAAGTTCCGGCTGACACTGGTGGGTCAATAAGGAGTCAAGGGGTTTTGACCAAGGTTGACCATGGTTGACCAAAAGGGGTCATTAGGGTTTGTCGGTGATATTTTCGAGGTGATGGCCCAGGTTGACCGTTGTTTGACCAAAGTCAACACTGTTGACCGGATCATTAGGGTTAATTAACCCGGCCGAAAACCTGGGGCGTCACAGCCTACCCCCCTTAAACAGAATCTTGTCCCGAGATTCGACAACAAGATTAGAGTAACACTTTCTAATCAAGCTAAGGGTTACAAGATGGAAGACATACTCGCTTATGTTTCTTAACAGCGAGAATTCATGTAGGGCAAAAGATACACGGTGCTCTCCTCACTGCCTCAACGCAGTTCATGAGGAAGCAGACGATGAATGTGTACATGGAAAACTACAAGAAGACAAACTCCGCCGACAATGCAGAGATACATCGCTACAAGCGTCCAGTGGAGGGGCTCGAGCGTCTCCACGAACTGAGGCATGGTCGACGATGGAGCCGGGGTTCTTCTCTTGGTCTTCTTCCAACTTCTTCTGGAGGTGGTCGACGAAGACGGCTAAACAGCTTGCCCGGTGAGTGAGCGAAGCAACAACGGGATTGGGCTAGTGGCGGGTTGGCCAAAACTAGCCGGAGGAGAAAACAAGAGCGGCGATACTGACAATTTCGAAAGCAGGCGAGACTTGGCAATGGCAACACGCGGGAGGGTTTCCCTTTTTATAGCTCAACAGAGCGCAACGGTCATCTGAACCGTCTGAGGTAGGGACTAGCGGAGCGATCCAGCGGTTGCCACACGGGGCTCGATAATGGTCGGCCCGTGAGGTCTCGGCGACGTGATCGTGGTCGCGGGGAAAGAGATGGCAGGGCGACGCTACGACGTCGTACCATCGTGGCACTGAAACGAATGGGGTCCAACGGTCGGAAGAATTGACCGTGACGGTGAGATTGTAACAAGGAGAATTTAGCAAAAGATTTAACCGATCCTTCGTTTGCTTGTTTTCTTGATTCTTAGGATTTGGAAGGTATAATCCACGGATCATGGATTGATAAGTGATGAAAGACTCTCATGCCTTGGCTTTTCTAGAACCCGGATTACTCCCAAAAAACTTTGCTCAATCTTCCTTAACTTAGCCGATTGACTTGATCACATGCTAAGAGATCTTGAGATTAGGCGGAAAGAAACCAAGTTGGCAAAGGTGATTACCAAAAGAGATTTCTATGAAGAAAGGGAAGGCTAGTAAACAAATATGTTTACTAAGATTTCTGAATTTATTTTTGAAAAGCAACAAGGGTGTAAGGATGGATCAAAGGTTCCACCCTTAGGAGTTCAAGGTTAGTTGTTCATAGCAACAACAAAGGATGGCAAGATCATAAGGAGCAATTGCACGAAGTTGTTTACGGATAGCAATGAGAATGACTTAAAGAGATGGGTAAATACCACAATTTCAGAAGATATTTTCTCACATGAACAATTTTAAACTGAAAGAGCTATGCACCAATGAGACCTATAATTGAATGTCGATGAAGAGGGAATACTTAGTGCAACAATGCGGTGATACACATTTTAATGCTCGTTGTGGTGCATAGAGTGTGATGCACATGCAGATGAGCACATGATGCTTGTGCATATGAGCATATGATGCACTTGCCATGATGCATAGTGAAAAATGCACATGTTCATGGGATATGATGCTCGTGATGCTTGTTAGCATGACTTGTTTACTCATGCAGTTAGCTGGCAACAAGGGGGATAACATAGAGTGAAGCATCTGGATTCGCGGTGAGTTGCATGCTCCCAACCAAGATACCTAGCGCGCCCCTAGTGGTAATCACATGGCTGTAGCACACATGATGCACTAGGTTCCGTCGCGGCACCTTTAGTCATGGAACAACAATCTCATCGGCCATAAGGAGGATAGAGAAGGAAGGTTAAACACTTCAATGCGTATGCATGTTAGTCCATCCAAGGTTCCCAAATGCACATGCTATGCAATGCATTTCCATGCCCATGAATTTATTAAATTAAGGGTGCAACCCATGCATGACATGATGATGCTCAAAGCATGCCACAGAATTTAACTCTTCCTACTCATGTTTTATGTGTTCATAATGTTGTGAGCAAGATCAAGATGAAGACGTTCAAGCTTGCAAGATCAAACACGATTGGGATAAGGATGTCGCTAGCAAGGTTAGCTTAGGGCATCAAGAGGCACAAATATTACCATCAAAAGTTAAAAGGGGGTTGTTCACAAACAACAATTGACGGCAAGTCATAGAGAGAGGTGTTCTCGAGTAGAAACAATACCCATGAAGTCACGCTGACCTTGCTTCACTTGAATATTCGAATTCTTGTTATAATGACTCTTGCTTGCTTTGGAGCCTTGTCCTTGTGGACGGGGCTTGTTCAACCTAGGGTTCGGGCATTTCTTGGCGTAATGCCCGGGTTGTCTACAATTGTAGCAAATGTGGGGCGGGAGTTCCTTAGCCTTCGAAGCTTGTTGACATGGCTTTTTGCCGTTGTCGTCCCTTTGTTTGCCCTTGCGAGGACAAAATTCCTTGCAGGTAATTCCCCACTCACTCAAATCCATTTCGGGAAATGCTCGCTTACGGTTCTGGCTTTTCCCTTCTTCCTTGATAAGGTTCATTGGTAGCTTCGATGGTGGTAGTAGAGAATCAGAGGTGTTGAGTTGACTCTTCTTCATATGATCCGCCAATAGATTGCATAAGCGGGCCTGCTCAACCACGGACGTAAATAACGCCTGGGAGAGACCATTAGTTAAACTAGTTTGAGATAACCCTTGATAACGATCCTGGAGGATATTGTCCATGATATGACTTAACACTGAATTTTGTCCTTCCAACATCTCGATTGCACCAGCAATGGTGTCTATATCACCCTGAGTAGGTAATCGGGGTGAGAAAGACTCATAGGGTTGAGGTTTCTCCGGATCTTTCCCGGTGGAGATCATGGTCTGAGCAGCCAAATTTGGTCCATCTGGATTGGCACCAAGGGGAGGTTGCTACTGCATCTGGACGAGCTGCTGCTGCGTCTGAAGGGTTTGGCAAAACATTCCCTTTTGAGCAGCCATGAAAGCCTCTACCATCGTCTTGGGTGGTAGTGGTGGTATGTCGCTACCACTACTCGACACACCAAAACCAACCGGGGAGCTGCATGTCGGTTCCAACATCTGAAAAAATTGAGTTTCCCTTAAATACACATTCATAAGCTTGTTTTCACAAGCAGAACATGTACGACGAAAAACTCAATTGGAACAAAAGTTCGACTTGGGCAACGCAAGATTCCAAGACTAAGAATTTCATGCGCTCAGCTCAAGACTATGAGGATTCATGACTCAAAATTGCAAACCAATGCAGAGGTTTGGAGCAATTTGATATTCAACTTGGAATCAAAAGCTAAGGTTATCTCGTGTGGAGAATTTGGTTAAGGGGGTCATATTCTGGCGGTGGGGAACAAAAATTCCCACTCAAACACCAGAGTCCCAAAATTTCCCAAATTTCACCAGTAACTCTGTGGCATAATTATGCACACTTTTGGTATTCTAAGGTAGATCTAGATTGGATGGGAACAAGCTCGAAAAATTACATTTGCAGCGGAAATACTGCTCTGAAAAACAGCAGCACAGAGACTCACTAAACTGAGCATAACGCTCTGCAGAAAATTCCTAAAATCCTGAAAAATTCACAGTGGATGCTCAACTTGATAAGAAACAACGTTCCTAAAGGATGTCTAGTCATATTCCTTACAGATTTGGCTACAAAAATTGAGAAATGACAGAGACAGAATCTGCCAGAAATTTCCTAAGCTCCAAAGAGAGGAAAACCTGATCTAAGATCAACCAATTTACTTAGAAAAATTATTCAAGCAAGCAAGGACCAATTTAAGGCTCAACAAAATTTTAATCATGAATGCACACGTCTTAATCGTCCTCACACAAATGGATCCAAAAAGACATGGTTAGTGCCGGTGGCAAGCTTATAATCGGCTCTCCTTATAATAATCTAGTCGGAGCTACTCGATTTGCACTTAACGATTTACGAACGTTGTTAGTGTACCTGCAGAAAACGAAGCTTTCGTGCCAGCACATCACGAAAGCGTCCACATACATTACCGTTCACTTATAGAAACGGTATCCATGCGTCAAGCCACTGCATGGACAGCGTCCAACCTCGGACACCCTCCGTTTGAATGGAGTGTATCCTTGCCTCGCATGATCGACATGCGGAATGCACACGTATGAGACACGTGGCAACACCACAACTCATAACCAGACGCGAAGATGGGATCCGTGGAATGGATCACTCCATCAACCCTCGCAATTCCCGTGATGCGGAACAACACACGTATGAAACACTTGGCTCATCTAGTTTGGTTGTGCAATAAAGTAACTCTGACATAAAGTAAGGTGCTGGAGGTTAGCAAAATAAACCATAGATTCTTATGCCACCTTAAAGAACCCAAAAATTCCCTCTAGGGCCTCTCGATCTAGATCATTCATTAACGATCCAACGGATTTTCAAAATCCAATCAATCTTGGCAAGTTTTATTGTAAATCATGTGATTAGTTTTTATCTAATCACTCCAGTGCATACGGATGCTCTGATACCAGCTGTGGCTACCCCACCCGAGATAATTCCGTACTATCACCTAAACCACTCCTTTTGGTCATTAAGCGACAATAAAGAAGTATCCCATTGAGTGTTGCCGGGTTTACACCCGGTAAACCACTTGAGAATAGAGAGGATCGAACGTATGCATAAAACTCCCACGAAGGAGAGTCCAGAGTGCCTTACACATTAATACCAAATTCCCCGTAGGGTCCATTATTACAAACATAGTTTTTTTTGACATGAAAGTAAATGGTTCAGAGTTTATTGAAAAAAGCGGAAGATAACTAAACGATACGATCACATCATAGGAGGCCTGTCCATAATGCAATCACTCTTCGTCATCCACCCATTCTAGCTCCCAGCCGGGTGGAAGTTCTCCGGACCACACATCACATGCATTACCTGGAACAACATTTATAAAGCAAGGCTGAGTATACTAATACTCAGCAAGACTTACCCGTCTAGAAGAAAGACTTTACCTCTATTCATGCATCGCTTTTCGGTTGTGGGTTTGGTTTGCCAAAAAGCTGCTAAGTAGTGAATCCTTACTTTCAATATTTTAGCTCATCTTCAAGTAGAATAATCATTTCTAGATAAGCAACTATTGCACCCAAAGTTGTACAAACAATTAATCAATGTAATAATCTTCACAAAGTTCCATCATAAAGGGGTATCATGGCCAGTCGGGTAAGTAGTCTCAGATAACGGTGAGAGGCCGACAATTGATTGATTCATACCCTTGCAAGGTGGACCTAAACACACGGGAGGTGCCCTCACTAAGAGTTCACCAACCAGGCGGTTCCCTTCATTCTTCGGTTTGGGGATAATAGCTCACAGTCTTAAGTACAAGGTTTATCTGGGCTACGCCACTAAGGTCACCCAGCCTCACGCATGCACTAGGGTAGCAAGCCCGGGGCCGCAACCCTAAGAGTAGTGATAGTAAAACCCCGTACCGCCTCATTTAGGTACTAGGCTTACCGTGCCCATTTCCGACAAGTGTTTAGTACTTTCAAACACTTAACCAACGAAGCCATTTGACCGGAGCCCAAATCCCATGCTCTTACCACATGAGCCATCCATTAAAACATATGGTGATTCTATAAAGGAGATCCTATTCTCGCGAGTGACGAACATCACTCGACTTGTACCGTATCCTTATAGCATAGCGACTAGCGACCCAACATGCTAGTAAAAGATCATTGGTATTTAAGGATCATGCAACTAGGGTTTCAATCAACTCCTGAACGTAAATGCACATACAATAACAAGAAGTAAATTCAGATATTTTAAAGAAACACTAGGGTTAATGAATAAGCCGGGGCTTTCCTTCGTTGGCACAAGTAGTTAGACACACTTCCGGACTTTGGCCCGGGTCTTGCTCTATGGCGACGTAGAGCACGTCTCCTCCAGCTCCCTCGTACACGTCCGCTGGCACGAGCGTGTAGCTACCGTCGGGAACTTCTACACAGAGGATGCAATGCAATACTTAAGTGACCATTTGATTATTACTTTCCAAACATCTTATGACAACATGGGGTGCATGATTGAACACATTCACCTAGATAATAATGCATTTAGCATATCCTTCCTATAAATGAACAATATGCAATGCTTGATTATCTAGACTTTTAATAGTGACTGTGTACATATATATATTTAAATGGATTAATGTAATTCACACAACAAAACAGTAGCAACAGCTACAAGTTGGATAGGGTTGGTCATATTCACCTTAAGAAATGCATTTAAAAATTTCTCCCTTTTAGAGATAATTAAAAGCCTTTTTAGCCTTTTCTTTGATGTGATTGTGTGCACATCTATTAAGGAGTATCTTATTTAAATACAAACAGCAAGGAATTTACTTTTGCACCACCATTTTACTTTTCTAGCTCATTTATTTCACTTATGCACAAAAGGAGGCATTTTTCCTATTTTCCTTTTACTAAATTAATCTAGTTTGCACTCTTCTAAACAACCAAAAACATATCAAACTGTTCCAGCAGTACCCACTGGTTCTAATGACCAGGAGTACTCTCTTGGACAACAAGGAATTGATTTTGCACCACTGAATTTACATGCACAAAATAAAGGCATTTCTAGCTAGCAAAAAGAGGATTAATACATATTAAATTAAATATAACAGAAATGAATCCAATCTTTCTCCTACACATGCTTTGGTCCAAAACAAGCCTAAAGAAACAATAAACACACCTATAGCCCTTATGGATCTTGCTACACATATTTATGATTAAAAACAAGTATAAATGAGGAAATAGTATTTATAACAGAGATACAATCATGGTAAATTCACCAAGGATGCATTTTTGTATAATATGACAATATCCAAAGGTTGGGTTCAAAAATAATTGTATTTGAAGCTACAAAAATCATCTAGGCAGATTTGTCAATTTCACAAAATGATTTTTATAAAAAGATTTCTTCTGTAACTTTGTGCAATTTCCGGTGTGGTGACCAGTCATGACATGGAGTACAACATATCCAAAATCCAGCTCAAGATCATATATATATTTTGCAGAAACATAGATCTAGTGATTTTACATTTCTATTTTTCAAGCAAAACTGTAGATAAAAAGTATATACATCTTTGGAGAAAGTTTTAGATCTTGTTACACTGAGCACAACAAAATTGAGTTTGCAATTTTTGGATTTTTCTGTGATTTGTTATGGATTTTACAAGGTGCTGCCAAAACACATAAGGAGTGGGAGATTCATTTTGCACGAGGGTCCCTAGAAAGATTTGAACTTCACAAAACTGCCCTCGGCTTCAACGCTCAGGCCCCTACAAGACTGCGACCCTCACACCTCTGCCCTCAACGGCGAGGCTGAGCTTGCCGCCGGCGAGGTAGGACTCGAGCTGGCAAACAAGTATCCCAAGGCTGAGATTGGTCTCACCCATGACCGATTGGAGGTGGTTGCTGGACCGGTGATGCCTCCGGCGAGTGGCGGCGGCGGAGCAGGGGAGGCACGACCGGGGGCGCTCGGATTCCGACGAGGGCAGAAGCAATGCTGATGAATGTGTGGCACGGTTAGGTCCCACGTGATCTAGGGAAGGTGTTGAGATGGTCGCCAGGCTTGGAGAACCGGCGGAAAGGCGAGCTCGGCGGTGGCTGCGGGAGCTCGGGCTCCGGCAAGCAGACAGGTCGGCCTGGCCAACACGCGGGCGCGCAAGCTCACTGGGTGCTAGGGGAAGGGTTAGGGGTGCTTGAACACCATCGGGGACACACGAAGCGGGGAGCTCACCATGGCGGCATCTATGGCGGACGGCGGCGGGCTCGGTGTTCACGCGTGTGGAAGGGTACGACGGCTTTTATAGGCGAGCACAAGGTGGTGGGTTGCTTCCTTGCGCGCCAAGGCAATCCCGTCACGGTGGGGTCTCGGCATGGCCGGAGTACGGCGGGGAGTGGGCGGCGGCGTGCGACGGCCATGGGCCAATGGCGGCGCGCGGGCGGCGCGGTGTGGCCGATGTGCGGGCGCCGGTGTGGCTCGGCCATGGGCCCGTAGACGTCGCTCACGGGGGACTAGGGAGCGCGGCGCACGGACCATTGGACGCCGGCCGGCCTCGGCGTGCGGACCCGGCGGACCGTGGCGCGGCGACGGCGACGCCGGCGCGGGCGCACGCGCTCTGGAGCGCCAGAGTGCCAACTCCACTCAGCCTAGCACTATTTGACCACCGATTTCTCAAAATTCTTCAACAGAAGTGGACCGAGTGATCAACAGCAATGTTTTAGATCTCCTAATCCTCTACCACTTTCACAAAGGGCGTACAACCTTTTTCTCAACCCTTTTTGCACAAATTGGATGCCAAGATGCAGAATTTCTCGGCTCCAGTGAATAGTACCTACAGGCGTTGACTTGAAATTTTCACCAATTTGCACTTCAAACCAGCAATGCCACTCAACATGAAAGTTGTGTCCCTCGACAAAATACACAACTTTTATATTGGGAGAATTTGAAGTGTTTAGGTGAAATTTGGAGAACGCGGCAAAAGTTCCTACCGACAACGGTGGGTCAATAAGGAGTCAAGGGGTTTTGACCAAAAGGGGTCATTAGGGTTTGTCGGTGATGTTTTCGAGGTGATGGCCCAGGTTGACCGTTGTTTGACCAAAGTCAACACTGTTGACCGGATCATTAGGGTTAATTAACCCGGCCGAAAACCTGGGGCGTCACAACCTGGCCTCTGACCATGTCGACGGAGAGGAGGCCGTCGCTTTTAGCAAGAGGAAACCCGAGGAGGAACAGGGCGAGGCTCCGGCCACCCGACTAGAGAACAAAAAGAAGAAAGAGCGCAAGCTCCGCAGCAACAACCTGGTAGCGGCGGCCGACAAGCGACCGCCAAAGCCAAAGCCTGGTCCCCCGAGGGATCACTTCGAGAAGATGCTTGAGGCACCTTGTCCCTACCACGAGAGTCCGGTCAAGCACGCCATGAAGGATTGCAACCACATGAAGAGATACCTCAGTGGGAAGAACAAGTCGCAGGACGCGCCCAACGCCAGTGCCGCCAAGAACGTCGAGCACGACGAATTCCCCAGGGAAGATGGCGTCGCCATGATGATCTGCAGGAGATCTACCACACCGGCCAGTCGTGCCCTCATACCTCTGGTGGTCCGAGAGCCATCACGTACGATCGGGCGGACCACATTCTACAACCGGGGCCCCTTGTGGTGGCACTGCTCTTCAGCACCAAGTGGGTGCACAAGGTGCTCATGGACGGGGGCAGCAACCTCAACATCGTCTACATGTCCACCGTTGACAGCATGGGGATCTAGTGATCCCAACTCCACCGTCGTCAACCCCGTTTGACAGAGTCGTACCTGGGATGGAGGCAGTCCCACTTAGACAAATCGACCTACCGGTCACCTTCAGCGATGAGGGAAATTTCCGCAAGGATACGCTCACCTTCGAGGTGGTCGGCTTCCTGGGAACATACCATGCAATCCTTGGGAGGCCGGCGTATGTGATGTTCATTGCAGTCCCCAAGTACACCAACCTCAAGTTGAAGATGCCAGGACTCAGGGGAGTGATCACCATCGACACCAAGCTATAACACGCATACAAATGCGATGCTGAGTGTTTCCACTTTGTGTATTCTTTCATCCACTCCAACGAGCTCGCCGCGGAACCAATCTTGGAAGTGCTCGACATCTCGGAAACCACCAAATGGGCAGCGTGCTCGTTCGAGCCCTCGAAGGACGCCAAGGAGGTACTCATGCCCGATGATGGGTGCACCCTCTACATCGGCTCAACACTCGAGTCGGAGCAAGAGGAAGTGCTCGTGCATTTCCTAAAGGCTAATTTTGATGTTTTTGCGTCGAAGTCATCCGACATGCCGGGCATCCCAAGGGAAATCACTGAACATAAGATCAACATCAAACTGAGTGCCAAGCCGGTTAAATAGAAGCTGCGATGTTTTGACGGTGATAGGTGCAAATTCGTATGGGAGGAGATCAAGAAGCTCCTTGCAACGGGCTTCATCAGGGAGGTATACCACCCCGAGTGGTTGGCCAACCCGGTGTTGCTGAAGAAAAAGAGCGGCAAATGGAGAAGGTGTGTCGACTACACCGGTCTCAACAAAGCGTGCCCGAAGGATCCGTTTCCTCTGCCACACATAGATCAGGTTATGAATTCGACAGCAGGGTGCGAAACCCTCTGCTTTCTCGATGCCTACTCCTGGTACCATCATATTGCGATGGACTCAGACGATCAGCTCGCCACGACGTTCATCACTCCTTTCAGCTGCTTCTTCTATTCCTCCATGCCTTTCAGTTTGAAGAATGCAGGCGCCATCTTTCAGAGGTGTATGCAGCGCATCTTCGGTGAACACATCAGCCAATTGGTTGAGGCATATGTCAACGACATTGTGGTGAAGTCAAGGCAAATGAGAGATCTGGTCCCCGACCTAACGACCATCTTTGAGAAGCTGAAAAAATTCCAGGTCTGACTCAACCTTGAGAAGTGTGTCTTCGGGGTCCCGCGGTGGATGCTCCTTGGCTTTGTCATGTCAGAACGCGGCACCAGCATGGAGCCGGTTCAAAATATCAAGGGAGTCCAACGAGTGACCGGGTGCCTGGCGGCCCTCAGCCGATTCATCGCTCGGTTAGGCAAACAAAGTCTGCCTCTTTATCAACTTGTGAAGAAGTCGGAGCACTTCGCCTGGATCTCAAAGGTGCAGGTTGCACTAGAGTCCCTCAAGAACCTGCTCGAGAAACTGCCCATCCTCATGATGCCAACGCCAGGGGAGCCGATGTTGCTATATATCACTGCCACGACTCAAGACGTCAGAACAACTCTGGTGGTCGAGTGTGATGAGCCGAACAAAGTATTGAAAGTTCAGCGGCCTGTCTACTTCGTCAATGAGGTACTCTCTGACTCCAAGACCCGCTACCCGCAGATCCAGAAGCTCATCTATGCCATGTTGATCTCCAAAAGAAAGCCCATGCACTATTTCAACGTGCATCCTATCGTGGTGGTTTCGAAATACCCACTCAAAGAGGTAATCTAGAGCTAGGAGGCAGAGGGGAGGATTGCTAAATGGGCCCTAGAGCAAAGGGGGTAGAGCATCGCTTACGCTCCCCCGCGCCGCCATTAAATCCTAGGTCTTGGCAGACTTCATTGCCGAATGGACAGAGATTCAAATGCCTGCGACCCCAATCGAGCATGAGACATGGGCCATGTACTTCAATGGATCCCTCACAAAGGAAGGAAGAGGAGTTGGACTCGTTTTCATCTCGCCTCTGAGCGTGCGTATGGAATACATGATCCGGCTCCACTTCCCAGTATCCAACAATGTCACAGAGTATGAGGCTCTCCTCAACGGGCTCAAGATCACTCTCGAGATAGGGGTTTGGCGCCTCGAAGTTCGATGGGATTCCAAGCTCGTTGTCAATCAGATGACGAAGGAAGCCAACTGTGTCAACCCGAAGCGGCAGCTTACTGCAAGGCCGTCAGGCAACTCGAAGACAAGTTCCATGGGCTCAAGCTTAAGCATGAGGTAGCTGACACTCTCACAAAGGTGGCCTTGAACCGAACGCCAGTTCCTAATGGTGTGTCTGCAAGCGACCTAAGGGAGCCCTCTGTCCGCTACGGGGAGGACGACTACCCCGCACCGCCAGATCTTCAAGGGGTCATGGTGGTGAGAGAAGTTTCAGAGCCCAACCTTGAGGACCATGACTGGAGAATCCCGATCCTAGAGTGGATGGTTCAGGGGAAGCTCCCGACTGACACCACCGAGGCTCGACGCATCGCGCGACTAGCCAAATCCTTCGGGCTCATTGACGGGGATCTTTACCGGCAAGGTGAGGTCAGGATACTTATGCGCTGCTTCCTCATGGATCAAGGGCACTAGCTACTACAAGACATCCATGCGGGGGCCTGCGGCCACCATGTGGCCCCAGAGCAGTGATCGACAGCGTGTTTCAGCAGGGCTTCTACTGGCCCACGGCGGTCGTTGACGCTAAGAGCATTGTGCGGAGCTGCAAAGGTTGCCAGATTGCAAACGCACCTCCCATCGTAGGCACTCCAGACCATCCCCCTCACATGGCCTTTCGCTGTATGGGGGCTCGACATGGTAGGACTGCTGAGGAAAGCACCCGGGGCTTCACACACCTGCTCGTGGCAATCGACAAGTTCTCTAAGTGGATCGAAGCATGACCCATCTGCGGCGTTAGGTCGGAGGGGGCCGTCGAGTTCTTCACTGATATCATATATCAGTTCGGGATACCGAACGCCATCATCACCGACAATGGGTCAAACTTCACTTGCAAGAAGTTGCTCTGCTTTTGTGATGACAACAACATCTGAATAGACTGGGCCGCAATTAGTCTCCTGAGGACCAACTGGCAGGTCAAGAGGGCGAACGAAATGATTTTGCAGGGACTGAAGCCGCGCAACTTCAAGAGGCTCAACAAGTTCAAAGCAAGATGGGTGGCCGAGCCGTCCTCGGTGCTCTGGAGTCTACGGACTACCCTGTTTACGAATAAAAGACGTATCCCTCTACGATCCACAAGCGTACGGACCCCACACCTTTTTCACCACGGGATTCCCAAGGTTCTTGTCACTCCGCAGAGCAAGGGGATTACAAGCGTTTGATCTACCTTTACACACTAGCTAATCAAACCTTAACTTATATTAAACTAGAAAACAACTAAACTACACTAGAGAGAATAATTAAGATATCAAGATAAAAGATACTCGCCCATGGGTCTACGATACTAAAGCATGCAATCGCTTAAAGACATGAAAACCAATCTAATCTATCGGGGGTTGTGACCACGGTTTCGCCCTTTCTCTCCTCTCGTACTGTCACTACGCGAAGGTATTCATGACTAGACCTATGATGGACACGACGTATTGAATGGATCTAAGGAAGCATTGGAGCTCATACTCCCTTTACGGCATGGTAGCTAACCTTAAGCATTAAAGTATATTCAACACAAGATGATAGATAGATAATCTGACAAAGTGCGATTACATCTCAAGATCGATTACAACCCATGGACGAATAAGGAGATTATCCCATCAAGGTGCTAGACATAGCACCGTTGATCACGGTTTCCCTTCCGACGGTGTCTTCCTTCTTATCCACTTGTGGGTGCTTCCTTCGAGGTGGACGATCTCCCTCCGAAGATCTCCCTCCTCTCTCTCTAGCTTGTGGATGGCCTCCTGGTGCGAATGGCTCTCCCCCTGTCGAATGGCGGCGCCTCCAGGGTTTTAGGATTGAAGATCCTTCGGGTGCAAGGAAAGGGGGGACGAACCGACGCCAGAACTGGGCTAGGCCGGATTCGGCCCGGTTCGGTCGCCCCTTCGCTCCCGTGGGTCCTCAGGTGATTATGCACTTTGCCCCCTCCACTTGCATGATTTTGACGATGTCATCCTCGTGTCCAATATGGAGGTTCTCTGCGCATGAAGTTCGGTCTTTTACGCTTCAATCCCCGGGGGTGTTCCTTGTAGCACTTCGGTCCTTTCCACCATTGGAAGTGATTTCATCAAGCTCATGAACACGAACAAGACTCCGTAAATGCTCCTTTGAACTTATTGTGAATCCGTCCTTTATGTCCATGTTTCCTTACATAAACATAACACTCCCAAATGCATGCACATAGATGAACTTGTTATATGATTAGTGTGCCTAGTGGCGGGTTATTTCCATAATCAAATCCAAACCAAAGTGTAATGAACATGCTTGGTGTACCAAAATACACTGTCAACATCTCCCCCACACTTAGCTCTTGCTCGTCCTCGAGCAAGTACTCGTAAAAGAACTTCGTCCAAAGTGTTGTAATCGTGTAGCGCTAATCCTTCTTCACAAGTTAGTCAATCCTTTTATCTTTAATACATAAACATAAAGTAATGATCATTAAACATAAACATGGGCGTTTAGAATTTTTACCACGTCAAGATTTACCCCACAACTCAAACTCTTCGCTCGAAGCCTTCAATCTCAGCCATGTTTACTTCCTTGCTTCCATCGGAGGGTTTTTATGATTTTAAAAAACAAAATTCCTGCAACAAGTATTAGACAAAAACCTTTCTCCAAGCTCTCTCAAGTCACTCATTTGAGGTGGCTGTCCTAAACCAATTTTATAAAACTCTCACCTCCCATAAGTCTCTCATATAACATGTAAAGTGGAGCTATAGGTAGGGCTATCGCAATTAACACAAATATTGTCAAACTAAGAACTTCCTCTAATTGTTGTTTACCTTTCAAATCCAATGATCATGAGAATAAACCATATGTAGGGATATCAAGGATGAGAAGATTTAGAACGGTGGACATGTGCAAGGGCAAATGAAAATTATGACTATGAGGCACCGATGACGTCCTCGTCGGATTGCACATGGTTGGAAAAAGAATGAAAGTTTCGTCTCTCAACAACGTGACATCCTTCCTTACACTTTTATTTTTTCTTTCACTTGATTCATCCCTCTCATATACTTCTTGCCACTCCTCTTTTCTCTTTCTCTTCTTTTTCTTTCATTCTTTCATTCTCATATTTTTCTCTTTCTTTACTTTTTTATATTTTTCTTTCTTTCTTTCTTTTCCATACTCATACTTTTCTCTTTATTTTTGCCTCTCTTGACAACTTCTCAAAGCTCTCAACTCTTCTCTTTCTCGCATGCATACAATCTGAAATTTTAAATAAATCATGCTAGAGATGAGACGAAACTTTTGAAAATAGGTTGTGTTCAAGGAATGCGATGTACAAAAGAGATGTATAGGGTTGGGTATGGAATTCGGCGATGTACGGGACTTCTGATGTGAAAGTCACATTGTCGAATGCATGACGAGGCTAGCAACAAAAGATAGGCACAAGAACATGATCATTGCTCGAAATTAAAACTCCCAAGAGAGAAGGATCCTAGCCCAACTCATCGTGCTAATCACACTTATGGTGGAGGAAAAAAATAAATTGACTTTGTATAGGATTTTTTTCTTACTCTCAACTTGGAAAAAGAGGTTTTGCTAACCTTTATTACAAGGGTTTTAAGATAATTTTCAGAACTGAAATCCTCCAATTTTTAGCATTGAACATAGCACAACTAACATGTGAAGCTCAAGATCGAAGTGTGGTATGGGTACTTTAAGTAGTAGCGATTCCATTAAGCACCATGGTAAGCGTTTTTCGAACCACACACTTATGTTCATATATCAAGAATCAAAGATAAACAAACAAGTGAATAAAGATAAGCATCACACAAGACACAAAATATATAAAGACTCTTTTTATTTGATTTTCTTTGACTCAACACTAATTTAAGACACTCCGAACTTGCAAAAATTTAAAAACACACTCGAAAACTAAGACTCTTTAAACTCTAAGACTCTCTTTAAACTCTAAGACTCTCTTTAAACTCTAAGACTCTCTCGAAGACTAAACCGAACCTAAACTTTGAAACTCAAAAGCTAAGGCTAGCTAGCTAGCCCTCCCCCACGCTAAAAATATACGACGTCCTCGTCGTATCTTACAAAATTCCTAAGGGAAAAACTAGACCTAGTGGTACTTCCCGCAAGTATTGCACCACTTGCCTCTCATGTTCCCGACCATGCCAAAGAGTTTGCGCATGTTGCGGTTAAGGAACTTGTAGTCGTCTTCAACTACGCGCTCCAAATCCTCCAAACGCTGCTTCATCGCCTCCATGGCTTGGAGACATTCGTCGACCGACGCGTAGAGATCCGCGATGGAGTGACGGTAAGCCGCACAACACATCGGATGCAATCCGAATGGGTCGTCATTGCCATCGTCTCCACCGTCGTCGCCACCATCGTCGCCGCCATCGTCGCCACCACCATTGTCGTCGCCGCCGTCGTCGCCGCCGCCGTTGGGGCCTTCGGGAGTCTTCTCCTTGGGCACCTCATCCCAAATGTAGAGGTCGTTATCATCTCTTCCGGCGGCCGCCCATGAACTCGGGCTATGATCGTCGGAGTAGTCGCTACCCCCATAATCCTTAGGTTCGGGCGACACCTCCTTGTAGTCTTTCTGCTTCATGCCTTGGATGCGCGTCGACCTTCGAACGGGCGTAGGGACTTTCTCTCCTTCGACGGGGTTGCGAGATGCGATAGATCCGGTCGGGACACGCCCTCCGCAACGGATGCGGGCGATCCTCTTGATCTCGACGGGTAGCTTGAGCTCGCATCGCTTCGCCTCCTCCATCGATGGCTCCTTGGTTCTTGCTTCAACTCTAAGCTTCTCGGGACACAATGGCTGCTGCGTGGGTGCAAAATATTGCTTGATGGGATTGATTCCCGAGCTCCCAATTCGGCCAAATAAATAGTCTGAAGAGAAAAACCCTAGGAACCTTATTTTCCTTTTTTAAACTTCCCTTAAAAATTTCTGACTGGAGAAGGAAGTCGAAAAGGAGCAATTCGGGCAAAAACCGGGGTCGTTCGCCGCCGGGACCTACCTGGGCCGGTCGGACTGGGCCGGCCGCCCACCCCTCTCGGGGCCGGGGGTGGGGTCCGGTTTTTCGTGCACGCCCTTATTTCACCTCCTTAGCCCATGGGAAAAAGTTGGCCCGATAAACCTTCGCGAGAAACTCCCGGAAAATTAAAAGAAAAACTATTTACAGAAATTCATGCCTTGTTTTTCGTCCTAGGCGGGACGTTAGGGCTCTTCTTCCATGGTGAAGACATCAACATGGTGAAGGGGCACAACGTCGGGTTCGTAGTAAACCTTAAGTCGTTGACAATTCACCATAAATTGATCGCCTTTTATATCCATAATGGTTACCACTCCGTTGGAGAGCACCGAATGCACAACATAAGGTCTGTCCCACTTGCTTTGCAATTTGCCCTTTCCGAAGGTTTTAAACCTCGAATTGTAGAGGAGGACCTTATCTCCTTCTTTAAACTCTTTCTTTTTCAATATTTTATCATACCACCTTTTGATTCTCTCTTTGTATATGCTTGCATTTTCATACGCCTTCAACCTCATCTCCTCTAGCTCGCTTATTTGGATTCTTCGTTTCACCACCGCGGCATCAAGATCAAGGTTCATCTCTTTAATCACCCAATAGGCTTTATGTTCCAACTCAACTGGAAGGCGGCAAGCTTTTCCATAAACGAATTGATAAGGGGTCAAACCTATCGGTGTCTTGAATGCCATTCGATAAGCCCATAAAGCTCCGTCTAATTTCTTTGACCAATCTTTGCCTCCCTTCTCTATGGTTTTGTTGAGGATGCTTTTTAGTTGCCTATTTTACGTTTCCGCTTGTCCGTTGGTTGTGGGTGATAGGCCGTAGAGACCCTATGTTCAATCCCCAACTTGGACAAGCACTTTTTGAAATTCTTCCCGGTGAAGTGAGTTCCTCCATCACTTATCAAGATTCTCAGTGTACCGAAATGAGGGAAAATCACGTTCTTGATCATAGTAATGGACTCCTCCGTGAAAGCTTTACGACATGACATAGCCTCTACCCATTTGGATACATAATCAACCATAACTAGAATATATTCATATCCGCATAAGTTTTTGAAAGGCCCCATGAAGTCTATACCCCATACATCGAATAAATCGATTTGTAAATTGTAATTCAATGTCATAGAATTTCTTTGAGAGATGTTTCCGGTTCTTTGGCATTCGGGGCATGATGCAACATATCTTTTAGTATCTTCATGCATCTCCGGCCAATAGAATCCGCTCGACCATACTTTTGCTTGGGTTCGAAAATGGCTATAGTGTCCACCGTACTCCACCGAGTGGCACTTTCTCAGAATTTCTACCCTCTCTTCTCTTGGCACACATCTTCTCATAACTCCATCATTGCCAAGTTTGAAGAGGTGTGGTGCATCCCAAAAGTATTTCCTACTTTCAGAGATTATCTTCTTTTGAGAGTTTTTATCTAGATGATCAAGAGGCATCTTTCGAATCGCTCGAATGATATCGATCATCCAAGTATCTTTATCAAGCACTCGATAGAGGTGGTCATCTCTCATCTTATCTTCTATGGGCTCTTTATCATCTTGTCCATGATTCATCCTAGACAAATGATCGGCCACAACATTCTCCACCCCCTTTTTATCACGAATTTCAACATCAAATTCTTGGAGAGGAAGGATCCAACGAATCAAACGTGGTTTAGCTTCCTTCTTAGCCAAGAGATACTTGATGGCTGCGTGATCGGTGTAAACAATGACCTTCGAGTTCACGATGTAAGATCTGAATTTTTCGAAAGAGAATACCACCGTTAGCAACTCCTTTTCCATAGTGGCATAATTTAATTGCGCCCCACTAAGAGTTTTGCTAGCATAGTAAACGGCGTGAACTCGACCTTCCTTTCTTTGACCCAAAACTGCGCCTACGGTGTAGTCACATGCGTCACACATGATCTCAAAAGGTTAGCTCCAATCTGGAGGTTGAATAATGGGAGCACTCACCAATGCACTTTTCAAGGTCCGGAATGCCGCTAGGCACTTCTCATCAAAGTCAAAAGCCACATCCTTTTGAAGGAGATGCGTTAAAGGCTTAGTGATCTTTGAGAAGTCCTTAATAAATCTTCTATAAAATCCGGCATGGCCAAGAAAGCTCCTTAAGGACTTAACATCTGTCGGAGGTGGAAGTTGCTCAACCGTCTCTACCTTAGCCTTGTCCACTTCAATGCCTCTCTCCGATATAAAATGTCCGAGCACTATGCCTTGCTTAACCATGAAGTGGCACTTTTCCCAATTTAACACCAAGTCTACCTCCGCACACCTCGTGAGGACCTTTTCCAAGTTTGCTAAGCAATCCATGAACGTCTTCCCATAAACGAAAAAATCATCCATGAACACCTCGACAATTTCTTCGATGAATTCCGAAAATACGGGCATCATGCAACGTTGAAAAGAGGCCGGAGCGTTGCATAGTCTGAAGGGCATCCTTCTATATGCAAATGTTCCGTAATGGCATGTAAACGTTGTTTTGTGTTGATCGTCCGGGTGAATGGGAATTTGCATGAACCCCGAGTACCCATCGAGAAAGCAAAAATAAGCGTGGTTTGCTAATCTCTCGAGCATCTCGTCGATGAACGGTAGGGAGAAGTGATCTTTCTTCGTTGCTTTGTTAATCTTACGATAATCGATACACATCCGCCACCCAGTCATGGTTCTTTGCAGTATCAATTCGTTCTTCTCATTCTTCACCACGGTCAAACCTCCTTTCTTTGGTACACAATGTACCAGGTTCACCCACTCGCTATGCGGAACTGGGTAGATGATTCCGGCATCAAGTAACTTGATGACCTCTTTCTTTACTACCTCTCGGATGGCATGAGTTAGCCTCCTTTGGTGGTCCACTACGGGCTTACATTGGTCTTCCATTGGTATACGATGAGTGCAAAAGGCTGGGCTAATACCTTTGAGATCATTAATTGAATATCCAATCACCTTCCTATGTTTTTTCAATAAAATCAGCAACTTCTCATTTTCTTCAGGACTCAACTCATCGCTCACGATGACTGGACAAGTCTTGTCTGATCCCAAAAATTCATACTTTAATCCTTTGGGCAAAGGTTTAAGGTCTACCTCGGGCACTTGTGGCTCCTCGGGTTTTATTTCTCCTATGTCCTCAAATTTTCCTTCCTCCATGCTACCATCATGTGGTTCTAAGCCTTTTGTTGCTTCTTCTAGTTCTTCATCTTGTTGATTACTAATTTGATTTTCCATTGCTCTTTGCAGTGGGTCTCTAAGGGTTTCAACAAAACAAAGACTATCTATTTCCTCTACTTCTTCGTCTTTGGGAGGAAAGGGTGTAGGGTGTTTACATACGCGAAAAAAATTATATGTGTACTTTGTTCCATTAAGGTTCATTGTTACTTTGCCTTCTCCGACATCCAACACAGCATCAACCAACTTAAGAAAGGGCCTACCTAGGATTATGTGATCATGATTACTATGGTAAGCATCAATAACAAAGAAATCGGTTGGTATACATTTTCTAGAGATTTTTACTTTCATGTTGCAAGCAATACCTAGAGGTTTAATAGTTCTACCATCTCCCATAATTAATTTTGTTGATGTTGGAGCTAAGTCTAGGTTGTGGTCTTGAACTTTATCGTAAATTTTAGAAGATAGGACACTTACTTGGGCTCCGATGTCGCATAAAGCTTTGCATTGAACTCTGTTGATCTCGCAACTCAAGCGTGGTGCCATCTTCTCTTCTTCTTCGGATCCTATCGCGTAAATTTCGGCGAGGCGAGCGTATGGTGATGCTTCGGGCTTGATCCCCATGATTCTCTTCACCTCGGCTATGTGTTCCGGATCCACTTCATCATCTCCAAAGAGCTTTTGAAAGATCTCACCGGTGGTTCCAAGGTTGTATGAATCTTCCGCTTTCTTCTCCGGTGGGAAATCCACTTCTAGTGCTCTCGCCATTCCCTTTTGATTAGGGAACGGTCTTCTCTTGTCGAATATTTCTCCGTAATCGATAGGTTTCCAATCCATTGGTTCAAACTCCCTTAGTGGCTTCTTCTCTTGTTTGTTTCATTCGATACGGCAAAGTCAACGCTCGGGATAGTTCTTGACTTGATGTGTACTTCTACAAGCTTTTCCAGGATTGGCTCCTCTTTTGTGACTTCCGGGGTTGCCTCTTTAGAAAATTCAGCACACTTCTTGCTCCTTGAATTATATTCCGGCTCTTCCGCAAGTCTTGTTTCCCAATCTCTTCGCATGGCAGCCGCTTTACTAATTTTTTGTAGAAGTTGGGCGGCTTCCGTGAGTGTTTTCTCCATGAGATCCCCACCTGCACACATTTGGACGTGTTGCATGCAACTAGAGGTTAGGGAAAAGAAAAATGTATGCAAGAGTACGTCACGGAGAAGTCGAGTCTTGGTCCTTGTTCGATTAACTCATTAAACCTATCCCAATCTTTGTCTATCCCTTCCTCTTCTCCTTGCATGAAAGTGATCACTTGCCTCCTTAGATGTTGAACCTTGCTAATTGAAAGAACTTCTCGCAAAACTTCTTTGTCAACTTGTTCCAATTGCCTTCAACTTCAAAGGACGCAAACGAGTACCATGTCTTTGCATTACGGCAAGTGAGTAGGGAAAGAGATTCCATTTTAATCATTCATCGGGAACTCCTTCTTGACGCACCGTGTTGCATAGCGTCGTGAAATGCCTTATGTGCCTATATGGGTTCTCCATAACCATCCCTTCAAACGGGTCTGCCGCCACCATCTCGATGATCTTGGATTTATTTCATACTTGGTTGCTTCGAGCTTCGAATCTGACTCTTGTACTTTTATTTCTTCACATCGAGGGCTAGCGTAATCCCTTAATGATTTCTCCAGTTCTTCCACAAGTTGATTGACGAACGTCATCTAGACAATAAGATAAAAACAAAAACAAAGACAAAACAAGTGGTTTTCTAGATAATATATGTTAGATATAGCAAACGAAAGATAAACTAAATATAAAACTAAGTTAGATGCAAACCAAACGATGTAAACTAGCTTGCTCCCCGGCAACGGCGCCGAAAAAAAGGGGCTTGTTGACGGATAAAAGACGTATCCCTCTACGATCCGCAAGCGTACGGACCCCACACCTTTTTTCACCATGGGATTCCCAAGGTTCTTGTCAATCCGCGGAGCAAGGGGACTACAAGCTTTTGATCTACCTTTACACACTAGCTACTCAAATCTTAACTAAGATTAAACTAGAAAACAACTAAACTACACTAGAGAGAATAATTAAGATATCAAGATAAAAGACACTCGCCCATGGGTCTACGATACTAAAGCATGCAATCGCTTAAAGACATGAAAACCAATCTAATCTATCGGGGGTTGTGACCACGATTTCGCCCTTTCCCTCCTCTCGTACTGTCACTACGCGAAGGTATTCATGACTAGACCTATGATGGACACGACGTATTGAATGGATCTAAGGAAGCATTGGAGCTCATACTCCCTTTACGGCATGGTAGCTAACTTAAGCATTAAAGTATATTCAACACAAGATGATAGATAGATAATCTGACAAAGTGCAATTACATCTCAAGATTGATTACAACCCATGGACGAATAAGGAGATTACCCCATCAAGGTGCTAGCCATAGCACCGTTGATCATGGTTTCCCTTCCGATAGTGTCTTCCTTCTTCTCCACTTGTGGGTGCTTCCTTCGAGGTGGACGATCTCCCTCCTCTCTCTCTCTAGCTTGTGGATGGCCTCCTGGTGCGAATGGCTCTCCCCCTGTCGAATGGCGGCGCCTCCAGGGTTTTAGGGTTGAAGATCCTTCGGGTGCAAGGAAAGGGGGGCCGAACCGACGCCGGAAGTGGGGCCGGCGGCCGGTCGGGGCCGACCGGCCCCGGAGCCCCCCGGTCCGGCCGGTTCGGTCGCCCTTCGCTCTCGTGGGTCCTCGGGTGATTATGCACTTTGCCCGCTCCACTTGTATGATTTTGACGATGTCATCCTCGCGTCCAAGATGGAGGTTCTCCACGCATGAAGTTCGGTCTTTTACGCTTCAATCCCCAGGGGTGTTCCTTGTAGCACTTCGGTCCTTGCCACCATTGGAAGTAATTTCATCAAGCTCATGAACATGAACAAGACTCCATAAATGCTCCTTTGAACTTATTGCGAATCCGTCTTTATGTCCATGTTTCCCTACATAAACATAACACTTCCGAATTATTTTACATGCCATGCGGAGGTAAAAACACCCACAACAAATAAAACATTGGGGCATTCCGAGAATTGAACTCGGGACCTCTTATCCATTGGGCTACGTAGGGAGTTAAGAATTTGCCGTACGAAGGACATCGTATCCCTCCCGAAGAGACACCGTCGTGGCCAAGACACCGTTTCAAGAGATTAGGCTAGGCAAGCCATAATTACCATAACATAAATACTTGTAATACCTGTACACAGGTTTCATCGATCAATGAGAATCGTCATTCCCTACATTCGTAACATCACGCACTCTTCGCTCGACAACCGCTGAGACCATAGGCCGAGGATTTCGCCGGAAAGGAGATCGCCGTAAGATCGTCGAGCCACTCACCAAGGTAAGTTTCGCCATGGCTTTGGTTTCTTCTTCGCCTTCCATGAACGCGATGGTGGACACCATCACGAACGCGGTGGAGTCCACGTTCGCCAACAGCCGCATCGCCGGTCCTCCACGCTCGTCATCCGTGGAGGTCGCCTCTGTCACTCTCCGCGACATCGATGCCGGTCGCCTCCACTGCGCTGCTACAACGGCGTCCGTACCGTCGCCGTAGCCCAACCCTCGTCGCCACACCGCTACGAGTTCGCCCCGGAGTCTGCTCCGCACGGCGCCACCATCTTCGCGAGGCGCCTTGGGGGAGACTCGGCCCCCGCTGCCGCAGTACATGATGCCGAACCGCTCGATTCCGTCGCCGAACGCCTTCACGCTGCCAAAGCCGCCCACATCGTTAATGTGGTCGTCGTCCATTCCACCGGCGGTCGCCGCCCACTGGAATTGAAGCGCCGCTGCAGCAGGAGCATGGCCACTGGGCTTCGCCTTCGACATCAACGCCGTTCTTCCTCGCGCTTCATCCACAACGTCTTCACTGCGCTCCTACGCCGACGTCGCCACACCACGTCCCATCGGCTCTGGGCGCCCTTCCTCCTCGGTTGAGGGGGAGGACGCTCCTCGTCGTTGAAGCGACGGCGCGCGGCCGGTGGGGGCCCGTCTGGCGTTCCTCTTCCAGGGACGACTGGGACGGCCTCTTGCCGGCTGACCTCCATGGCCGATCCCCCGGGGCCATGGACGACTTGATGCGGGGAAGATGTGCGAGGGCGGCAGGCTATACTAATCCGGTGACTAGTACGGCGGGCGGCACGCATACAACGGCAGACGGCGGACAGCGTGGGCGCACCGGCGGCCGGCGGCGGCGGCACGGCCTCTGGACAACGGCGGCCTAGAGGATGGGGGCGGTTAGGGTAACACCCTAAACGTCAGGGCCACGCCAATTCCTGGGCCATGCCAGCACACGCACGCCTGGCAGGCTTGGCTGGTGGCTGACGGAGGATGGCCTCCTTCTCTCTGTTTGTTTTATATTTTATATATATTTCAGTTTCTATTTTCTGCATAGTTTGAAGATTCAGTACAATTTAAATCTATGCAAGTTGTGACTTTGTAAATATTATATGTTAGTACCTACATACTATGCTGTAAACTATGTTGTAAACGTGATTAATATATCTGTGGTTTCTAATACTTGTCCAAGTTTTACTTTATTTATTCTATTCTTATTTCAATCTATTATTTATTTTGTGTTGCAACTTTAATCTTTGCGCAACATAAAATTTTTATATTTGTGACTTATAGTTTCTGTTTAAAATATATCGCTGTACCCAAACCCCTTCCGTTGACATAATTGTCACAAATATAATTTAATAATAGTATATGGCATTGTTTATGTCTTCCAAACCACAAGATAAATCTCACGGACAACATATGAGTTATTTTTACTTTAAATTATTTCCCGATACAATTCTGTAGCTTCATAACTCGCAACGATTTTATATTGTATCCGTTATTACAACACACCTGAGTTGTATTACAAAACCTATACATATAATTGATTAAATCATAATCACACGCATGGGAATATGTCTACCACTAGAGAATTTGATGAACTCGCTCTAGATGGAAGTAATTACCCAACTTGGGCCTCTGATATAAAGATTGCACTTGCGGCTAGGAAAATTTCCTCAACTATACAAGAACCTCAACAAGGGGTTGTTGTAACTGATCACCAAAATTATTCTGCTTTGGCATTATTGCGCTTTTATATTCATAAAGATTTAAAAGCCGAATACGTTATGATTGAGAATGCCCGGGAATTATGGGTTGCTCTCAAAGAACATTATGATCAGCAAAAAGAACTTATTTGGCCCGAGGCCAACCACGAATGGAATCATCTACGCTTACAAGATTTCAAAACCATGGCTGATTATAATCACGTTGTTCATAGAATATGCTCTCGTTTAAAATTTTCTCGCTTCTCATTTAAAATTTTGTGAGAAAGAGCTTACTGATGCTGACAAGATAGAGAAGACCCCTCTCTACTACGCACCCTTCAATAGAGTTATTCAGCAACAATATAGGGCTCATGGATACAGCTTATTCCAAGCTTATTCGTACATTATCTCAAGCCGAAAAAACATGATGAACTTCTTATGAAGAACCATCAAAAACATCCCTGCTGATCGGCACTCTCTCCCCGAGGTTCATAATGTACAGAAGAACAATAGGAATAAACAGAAGTTCCAATGACGAGATCCATAGAACAAGTTTAATAAGCGCAAATTCAACAAAAGCAACAAGCCCTCACTTCGATAATAAGAAGAAAGACAATGCGAAACCCAAGAATGACAAAAAGTGTCATTATTGCGGGGATTATTCGCATTTTTCTAAGGCTTGCAAGACCCCTAAGCACTTGGTTGCATTATATCAGAAGTCATTAAAAGAGACCAAACCAGCAGAAGAGAAAAGATATGAAACCCATTCAATCTTGTTCCTATGGATAAAGAAGTGGGTTGTTCTCTAGAAGCCCCGATTAAAAGAAACACTACCACCACTAAGGATCTCCCGCTCCACGTACAATATGCTCATAGACTTTGAATCTGGAAACATATTTGGAGATCTAGAGTAGTTTGGTCCAGACTTGAGAATTTGTGTTGTAATAATAATAGTAGCTATATTATAACAATATTTGCATCTCTTTGTTTGTTTATAAATAAATCATCTATTTATTTTTGTACATTCTTTTATATACAATATTTATATACCCTTGCTCTTTTGTTATATAATCATTGTATATTTATTTCCCTTCTATTACATGACATATAGATTCGGTAACAAACAATTCATCGGAGGAAGAATTATGCCTTGTGGATTCTTGCACCACAAATTCTATACTTAGAGAAATTAAATATTTCCAAACCCTTAAGAAAAAGGAAGGAAATATTATGACCATAAATGGTAAAGACACTGTGATAGTTGGTTCTGGACGAGCTACTATTACATTGCCTATGGGTACACAAATAACGATAGAGGATGCCTTATCGTAACTTAGACTCCCACTGCACTTTTAAGTTTTAGAGATATCCGTAAGAATGGCCTACATGCAGAAACACATGTAGATAGTAATAAGGAATACCTCCTATTGACCAAACTTACGGGCTATGGCAAACAAATATGTGAAAAATTCTCTTCACTCCAAACTGGATTGTACTATACATTTATTAAAACTGTTCCACATGTTACTTATAAAATAATTTTCCAAGATGTCGATACATTCCGAAATTGGCATGATCGACTTGGACATCCAGGAATAGGGATGATGAGGAAAATTATAAACAATTCAATAGGTCATGACATGTGCTATTGGGAAATTAATTGTAAGACCATCCTATATTAAAATCCGAGCAGAACCACTAAAATTCCTTGAACGGATTCAAGGAGACATTTGTGGTCCCATTCAGCCTTCATTGATATTTTATGGTTTTGATTGACGCATCTACTAGATGGCTTCATGTGTCTTTCTTATAGACACAGTAACCACGCCTTTGCCAAAATTATGGCTCAGGTCATAAAATTAAAGGCGTAATATCCTGAACATAGGATACAATCTATTCGTATGGATAATGCTGCAGAATCTCATCTCATGCATTTAACTACTATTACATGGCATTAACGTTACGCATTCAGCCTTATGTCCATACTCAAAACGGAATGGCTGAATCAATGATTAAAGGAATTAAACTTATTGCTAGACCTTTACTCATGAATTGTCAATTGCCTACGTCGTGTTGGGGTCATACAGTTCTGCACGTTGCAGACTTAATCCAACTACGATCAACTGCATATCATGATACTTCCCCCTACATTTAGTACGTGGGAATCCTCCTAGTATTTCCCATTTGCGTAAATTTGGGTTCGCTGTATACGTACCCATCTCACCACCTAAGCGAACATCAATGGGTCCACACAGGAAATTGGGGATCTATATTGGATATTCCTCGTCAATCATACTTAGAACCCTCTTTGACAGGGATCTTTTTACCTGCCTTGGCTCGTCGATTGCATATTTAATGAGGATCATTTCCCGGCATTAGGGGGAGAATCGTACCGGAAATAAATGCCAGGAAATAGAATGGAATGCTGAAGACATTTACCTCTCACATCCGTTTGCTGAGACTGAACAACAGGTTCTAGGAATCATTGACTTGCAAAATATTGCAAATAACCGCGACGCTTTTACAAAAAGCTGTTATAATGGTGTCACGAAGTCTTATCATCCTGCAAGGAATGTGCCTAAAAGAGTGGAGGTACCAAAGAAAACCACTCAACCCTCGATTAATAATAAGAGGGGGAGAAGCACTTCTAAGAAGCAAGATAAGTCTGCTAATAAGCAGAAGAAGACAACAAAATCAAATACAAATTTGGTTAGTAGACACCCGGAGGACATTGTATGTCCTGTGGATAGTTATAATCCACACTCTAGCTCAGTTATGCGCATAAACACTAGAGCTAATACATCGGAAACTCTTGGATCCATCATTGAGGGAAATAATGATGAATCTTTAAGGATTGAAGAAATCGCTATCAATTTTGTTGAGACTGGAGAATCTTATGATCGTAAGTCCATAGAGAGTCGACTTCTTATTTCTTCCAAGAAATCTGCAAATGTCTTTCACACTGATTTGGATCCCAAGTCTATGGCTGAGTGCAAAAAGCGCTCGGACTGGGATAAGTGGAAAGAAGCAAATGAAGTAGAGATTGCCTCGCTAAATAAAAGAAAGGTATTGGCGCTAGCTAACACCTCCTAGATCCTACCTATGGGATATAAATGGGTTTTCACTGTAAGAGAAACGAACAATGAAGTGGTGAGGTATAAAGCAAGGCTAGTGGCACAAGGTTATACGCAAAGACCTGGCGTTGATTTCAACGAAACATACTCTCCGGTCATGAGTCGAATAACGTTCTGATATTTAATCTCATTGGCAGTACAAAATCGTCTATCTATGCGCTGATGGACGAGGACAAGATATTTATACTGGTCAATGGATTCGGAGACATATAAATGAAGGTTCCCGATGCAATCCGTATACCAGATAACAAGGCAAATCGTAACATGTATTGCATCAAGTTGCAGAAGTCATTATATGGCTTAAAAAATCAGGCCGAATGTGGTGCAATCGGTTAAGTGAATTTTGTTGAAGGGATACACAAACAATGATGATTGTCCTAGCTGCCTTCATTAAACGGTCCTCGATAGGATTTTGTATCATACCCAGATATGTCGATGATCTTAACATTGTCACTGGCAGCGAAACCGATATTAATGAAGCTCGTCATCATTTAAAGACAGAGTTTGAGATGAAGGACTTGGGTAAAACGAAGTATTGCTTAGGTTTACAACTTGAGCATTTACCCAATGGTATATTTGTATACCAATCCGCATATATTGATAAAATATTGAAGAAATTCAATATGGATGGCAATACACCCAGTTTTAAAGGCAAAACCGAATGTACTGATCACGTGTGCGCTAGATCAAGTTACACACACGTTTAGACATTATGAATACCAAAATCAGCCACACACGCATTAAAGAGTTATTACAAACCATAGTCTTAAACGAATCTTAAATAAACGAGTTCTCGCAATGGACAAAATGCCTCCACAGTACCGAGATCGAAGACTACGCACACCTAGAACTTCCTGGAAATCTCCTGGAATATCTTCAAAGTTCTCCCAGTCTGAGCAGCAATTCTTGCACAGATGCAAGAGAATAAACAAGCGTGAGCACATATCGCATCAAGAAGAGAGAACAACATTACATGCAAGGCCATATGGTGGATGGCTAAGGTTCAAGCACTTTAGCATTTTAGTTGGTCAAGTTTTATTAGCAACCTGATTACTAAAGAGTGTAAGTTCATACCAACCCAATTAATAAGATGAAAACAGCATAAATAAAGAATAAAACAGCAATAAAACATTAAAGTTCCATAATTTAATCATGTGAGTGTCCAGCCGCTCTGACCGTGAGCACGGCTAATCGATTAGTTTAACACTACAGAGTTGTACATCTTTACCCATAAGCAAAGGTAAAAGCTCCGAAGAACTTTGGACCCAACCATGCGGTGTTTGCAAGGCACCATATCACACTTCCGAGGTGTACTGCATAGGACGCTACATGGCTTTTACAAAGGTTCCTAGCAAGTTATGACCCACAAGGTCCGATCGCTTAGCAAGGTGCTAAAGTCCCCTAGCAAGTCGATACCCCACCATAAAAGAATAACTCACCCAACCCCTGCTAGAGCGAGCTCCATACCCCATAGTACCGCCGATCCCTTGTCCTTACCAGGTAAGACCATCCCAAGCTAAAGTTCCTAATTATTCAGCCAAGACCATTGCCCATTAGTTCTTGTGGTTGTAATTGCCTTCGGGTGGTTCTCCATGTTCCGATTACATATTAAAGTGGTCTTGTAAAGTAAAAGATCATAAACGGAACATAGAATAAAAGCAACTAAGTTGATTAATACCAATTCCCAGTTGAGCATGCTAAGCAATAGCTACCACAAGATTAATTAAATTCACTAAACATCAAGGTAAAGGTAGTAAAAATCGGGCATGACTTTTAATAGGTTCCCATCAAATTAATGCAAGGAAAAGTAAAGACAAGTGAATTTAAATGCATGTTATGTAGGACAAACGGGTATGCATCAAGGAATACTTTGCCTTCAACAAAGCCTTGTCGCTCAAACTCTTGCACGACGGATCTTCAAATCCCTCGAACGAATCGCTCTCTACGATCCACAATCATCACATACAAGCATACAATAGGAATAAATAAGAAATAGTCACCAAACAGATCAAACAGATCAAAACAGTAGCATAAACCTAATCTACGCTTCGAGACGAACGCGTGGACATAAAGAACGCTAAAATCGGGAGCTAAAACGACTAAGTTATGGCTTAGGGAAGGTGTAGGGACCAATCAGAAAGATTAAAAAGGTTTTGGGCTAAAATAAAGAAAAAGGGCTAAACTGTAAAGAAAACTTCTAAGGTGGAAGGGTATTTTTGTGAAAACCAAAAAGCTCAGGGGCTCTTCTGCAAAACTGCCAGGGCCGGCGGTGGGGTTGACCTGTTGACCCGGGTTAACTCGATCTAGATCCGTTGGATCTAGATCTAGCGGCTGCGGTCGCTTGCGGGCGGCGGGGACGGCGGGATGCGTCGGATATCGATCCGACGGCTCGGGTCGCGAGCAAGCGGCGGGGCGGCGGGGTGCGCAGGCCGACGGCGGCGGCCGGGCGGTGGACGGCAGCGGGCTCGCCGGCGAAGACCCTAATCCAGGGTTTTTGGCCACGGTTTGAGGTGCGGTTTCATCAACGCGGAGCGCGCGAGCAAGCGAAGCCAACAGGGCGGCGGTCTCGGCGGAGACGCGGCGGCGCTAGCGCCGGCGCGGCTCGGCAAGGGCGGTGAGTCCGGCGAGCAACCGCGGGCGGTGCAAAGCACGAGGACGTCCACAAGCGACGCGGTTGACTTCCTCACCTCCTTGCCTCCGGGAGCTGCTTCTCGACGACGAGGCGACGGGCGGCGGCGAAACCCGACGGCGGCGGCGCTAGGGTTTCCAAGGCACACACGGATGGCGGCTAGGGCACCTGGACCCGGGGTAGGGCGTCCATGGCGGCGGCACGCTATAAATAGCCTGGGGTGGCCCGTCTTCGATGTGCGGGGGCTGGGAGGAAGCCACGCGTGCGCGGGTCGGACTCGGCGGCGCGCGTTAGCCGAGGCCGAGTCCCGCGCGGGGACGACGACCGGCGGGGATGACAAGTGGGACCCGACGGTCGCTGGCCGCCGGTGGAGGCGGGGAGCGGCCGCGGCGGGCCGGCGTCCGCCGGGCTCGCCGGGGCCGCGGCCGGCGCCGCGCGGCCGGGCTGCGGCCCCGCTGCGATGGCGGGCTTGCTGCTGGGCTGAAAGGCTGGCGGGCTGAGCGGCTAGCTGTGGTGCTGGGTTGGGCTAGGAGGTAGGATGGGTAGGGGTTTTAGGAATTAAGGTTTGGGTTTATCTCGCTTGGTAATGTTTGTTCCTTCTTCATGGACCCCGAATCGGCTGTTCAGCCGCATTCGGTTATGTTTCTCATGAGTAGAACACGTGCGTGATTCATGCTTTAAATAATGTATGCTTTTAGCTTTCCATATTTAGATTGTATCATGCGGTGGATAGATCTATTTGTGGAAAGTGGTACGATCCCCATGCAAGTTGTATCATGCGGTGGATAGATTTGTTTGGCATCGTACCCGACGCGTTTTAAAGTACCTAAACATGCGGTAGACTAGTGCTTTGGATCTATGCATGCTTGTTTATTACATATTTATGCTCGCGCTTTACTTTATTTATTTATTTATTTAACGTTAATCATCACGGGGATCGGTCATGGTCTTGTGCACGTGCATCTTTATCCAAACAGAGACCGACCGTCGTCATGCATACGTCATCCATTCGGCTATGTTACTTTTCCTTTTTAATGCTCCCGAATGGTTTCAGTTTGCTGACAGATAGCTTTCTATAGCTATGTGTCATCCCATCTGGCTTTATAGCCGTAAATATGGAACTGTCTGGTACCACCCGGCAAGTTCCAAGCTTTGGTATTTAACTACTTTGTCTTTTGTTAATTTTCAGGGAAAATTGACTGGCACGTCTTGTGATTCTTTGCACGTGTGAAGCCAGCTTGTTCGGCTTGCTGTGTGCTTGGCGCTAGGTGCACATTTTGCGTCAACAGGAATGACTGGATTTCTACAATGCTTTCAATTGCCAGCACCAAGATCCTTTGAATGGAGTCCCCGGTCGTCGCATCTGTCATGGTCGTGGGCTTAGACAAGGCGATCCCCTTCCACCGATGTTTTTTTTCTGGTCATGGAGTGCTTCAGCGCTATGATCAAGCTCGCGGACTCCAGGGGTCTGTATATAGACCGCTACGGCCAAATTTGATTAGACAGTGTGGGTGTTGTTGTATGCGGATAATGTGGTAGTCTCCCTTTCTCTGGTCGTGTTGGACCTGACTATGATTAGAGAGATACTGGCTCTCTTTCACCGTGCGATGAGTCTTGCTGCCAACCTCAACTGCAAAGCCTTCCCGATTCGATGTTCTGTAGACTAGTTGGGCCTAATCACGAGCACTACTGTAGGCTGCCAATGTGTAGACTTCTCATGCACATACCTTGGGGTGCCTCTATCTCCTTGGCATCTACCCAACTCTGCTATGCAATCAGTCATTGTCAAGGTTGCTAAACAGTTACCACCGTGGAAGGGAAGGATGCTTAACTGGAGTAGTCATCTTGTCTTGGCTTGGTCTACTCTCTACGCTAGCCCGGTGCACATGTCCATGGCTACGAAAATTGCACCTTGGGATATTCAATCCATTGAGAAGCTTGTTCGTGGTTTCTTGTGGTGTGGCTCGGAGGTGGCCGTGGGAGGGAAGTGTGCTGTCGATTGGGTCAATGCGACTTGCCCGACGCAAAACGACGGTCTTGGCATCCCAAACCTTGGGTGGAGTTGCCTTTCTTCGAGTGGTGATTAGGTATCAGGAAACAGGTTCACAAGCTTCAGTGTAAAGAGTTCAATTCTCTGGCCCTCCTAGTAATTTAGTCGTTATGGAAGGAGAGAAATCATCGTGTCCATGACATGGTAACGCTTCAACCACGCACCGTTAATTCTTGAGGAAGCCCGGAGGTGGGGTCGTGCTGGTTTCACCGAGATTGGTAGCCTTGGTCGCCTTAGATTGTAATCTTTCTTTTCTAGGTATGTGTCTTTTTCACTTGTAATTTTGGTGTTGTTATGCTTTTTGTTAAGACTTTGTGTCAAACTTCCCCTTTTCTTAATGAAAAACATGTTATGCACGTCTTAAAAATATTTGGTTACTACATCTGCCCCAATTCAAGGTCACGCTGGGTGTCTTGTGAGCTTTCAGACTATCTCCAACAATGATCTGGATCTTCATGCTGCAAAACGATGTTTGCAGAAAATAAAGAGAAAAAACTCTCTCTAAAAAATGAGCCGCTTCTAGCGACCGATGCGCATCTCTTCGCACATCGACCGCGGCAGTTGGCTCCCGCCACAAAGCAGGGAGGGGAGGAGAAGGACGACCAAGAGAGAGGGAGAAGGACGGCCTCTTCCATCAATGGCAGCTCAAATCCCACACTGCCCGTCTAGGACCCGCCCCCATGGTCCCCAACCCCAACCCACCCGCCGCCGCAACACCGGCGCCCGCCCAAGGGTGACACAGGCATGCACAGGGGAAGGAGAGGGGTGGCCCTGAGGGAGGTATCAATCCGAGGAGGGCCGCCGCTTGGGAGCGGAGCCGGTGCCAATCGCGGCACCCTTCATCATCACCATCGTTCACTCACCAGAATCGGAGGAGGAAGCCAACAGAGGAGGAAGCCAACGGAGGAGGAGAAGGCAGCTGACGGGGAATGAGAAGGCGGTTGGTGAGATCCGCCCTCGAGGCCTCTCGAGGAGGAGGTCGCCGACCTGATCCGCCTCTGCGCCGCCGTCCCCACCTCAAGCTCCATCGCCGTCCACACCTCGTCGGGCAGATCTGCATCGAACCCAGAGGTCAACATCGTTGTGGCCGATCAGATCTGCATCGTCGTGTCCTCTGCAAGCTCGAGCTGCCTTTGTTACTATGGTGAAGGAGGTCGGGGTGTGTCAGGGGGTGAGATCTAGACAGATCGCAAGGGGGCGACCCAAGCAGTTCTAGGTTAATGGAGGGATCAGGGAACTAAGAGCGTAGATGGTTGCATGTAGGACGAGCACGAAAATCCCGGCGAGACACGAGGAACACGGTGATTTATACTATTCGGGCCTTTAGAGAGTAAAACCCTGCATCCAGTTTGGTGGTGGAATTATCGAGAGTCATCCGCCCCCGAGGAGGGAGTCGACATCGTCGTGCCCTTGAGGGGCGCCCCAGACCGCCTTATATTGGTTGGCGTGTCTTGGGTTATAAGCTGGTTTCCATCTATCCTAGTTGGTTACAACAGGGAAAGCTTATCTGAGCCGGACTGTCTTGTCTTGTACACCAAGTATCTTTACGTCCTTGGGCCCGCATATCAGGTCAACGGGTCGTTTGGTAGGTCGGACTCGCCTGTCAGGGACAGTTGAGACCCTGGTCGGTGGGGACCCATGGGTACCCATGTCTCTCGAGCCCCCGATCGATGTGTAGGCGTAGTGGCTGAGGTGAGGTCTTGGCGAGAAGTGAAGTGAAGGCATGGCACCGCTGAGGTCGCGTAGGGTGCATAGGGATCAAAATAGAAAAAGATGCTCCGGTCTTGTGTGCGAAGTCGAACGTCGATCTGCTGGGATCTTGATGCCAGGAGGTCGAAGCAGAAGACAAGCTGTCGAAACGTAGGACCACCGACCTGGCATAATCAAGTGAAGTGGAGTAGCTCACGCGACCTTTAGAAAGGTCGCAATGCCAACCGTAGGTAGGTCGAGCAGAGGTGTAGTCGAAGAAGGCTTCTACTAAGTCGATGGTAGGGGAAAGGCACGCCAACTGCCAGAGCCCTAGTGAGGTCTGGCGACCTGAAGTGAACGACAACGAAGACGCCGGGAGGTCTGGCGACCTTGAGTGGGCGACAACAGAGTCGCGGGAAGGTCTCAGGACCTTGAATGGGCGATGATGGAGTCGCTGAGAATGTCTTCCAACCTTGAGTGGGTGACAAGGGAGCCACCGGGAGGTCCGTAGACCTACGGAGGGCGACGACGGAGCCGCCGGAAGGTCCATAGACCTACAGAGGGCGACGAGCCCCCGAGTGTGGAAGCTGGATGAGTTGTGGAAGCACCGAATCGACTCCCGCCGCGAACCAGAGAGGTCCACTAGGCAAGAGGAGACACGTCCAGAGGTTAGAAGTACTCTAGAAGCTGGATAAGGAGCTGGCCCTGTGAAACAAAAAAGATGCAAAGGCGGTGTATTAATCTGAACAAATGTAAGGAAAATTTGGCCTAGGCCTAAGACATGCTTGCAATGTGTTTTGTTTGAGAAAGCATTCCCCTCATCATGCCTGGCACAAATTATGCGAACTCAAATGCTATGAAGCTGCAAAACGTGTCCCCTCCGCTAACCTAACTCAGTGGAGGAACGACTTAACGACTGCACGGCTCAGCAAGGAGGCTTAGGTGCAGCCGGCGCACGGAGGGGGGCCTTGGACCCATGGTCTCGCAACCACACGACTTAAGAATGCGCATAATAAGTAAAAGACATTTAAAGGGAGAACAAAAGAAGTTAATTAAGTCCCTCAGGCCTGACGACCCTTAAATTGGCAAAGTCAAGCCCCCGAGCGTATCGAGGTCGGCTACGCCAAGCCCGCGAGCGTGTCGAAGGGGGAGGGAAAAGGAGCAGGAAAAAGTATGTAAAGCAGGTCGGTGAAGGTCGTGGAGACCACGATGATCACCCTAAGAAATTGAAGCTGTAAAATATTTAATTACAAATAGCACTTAACTTGAATAGTCGTGGTCTAAGTCGACGTGGCGAGCTCGATACGCCGAAGAGGTCGGCGATGAGTCGTTGAATGTCGGAAGAGCCGAAGTTGCGCCAAGCTAGGGTCGTGGAGATCACCGTGATCAACTAACACTGGTAGGGAGGGGGGCTTTAGTCCCAGTTGGAGAGGGGTTTAGATCTCTCAAGTCCAACCGGGACTAAACTCGGAGACAAAAGGTCCCCCCCCCTTTAGTCCTGGTTGGTATTACGAATCGAGACTAAAGGGGGGCACACCAGCATCTGCGCCCACCCCCTTTAATCTCGGTTGGTAATACCAACCGAGACTAAAGGGTCTCGTTTCTCTTTTTTTTTGTTTTCAATTTCAGCGTATGTTCTAATTTTTGTCTAATCCGTATATGCACGTATACGTATTTGAACATGTATATAGGTATATACCTATCTATATATACCATATACACAGTTAGATTAGACTTATATATAAATTAAACCCTATATATCTACATATATAAACTTGTAAATGTATATACACATAATATATTATACACATGAAAATAAATAGTATTTTCTTAAAGTAGTATATATACATCAAAACCCCATATAGTATATTCAAATATATCATTCAGTTCAAATTTCTTGTCTCATTTAGCTTTCCTCGGAGGTGAGTCGGTCAATTTGATGGTTGTCATAATGATGTTTTCCTTGTGGATTGACCACCTCGTTCATGAGGAATCCCACGAGGGCTTCTTGAATTGCTAAGAGACGATCCTTCTCAATGAGTGCGTCCCTTTTTATAATCCTCTGTAATTTGCAAATAGGTTGATATAATATAGCAAGCGATTAAATATACAAAAAGGATAAAAATGATGTATTATTAATAGGTTTATTATACTTACACTATCATCATCAGCGTTGCCACTGTGATGGTGTATGAACTCACAAACGTAGTACCCGCATAAATTATTTCCTTGCTCTTGTCTTAAACACTAAATTGGAGAGGAGAACAGAATATGAAATTGTAGTGTTCTACATTTTAAATATTGCCAATCTGAAGTTGTTATTTGTATACGTACCGGAAAATCATACACCCATCTAATTTTGGGTTGAAATGCTCCTCGGTGCTTTGCAATGAACATGGTCCAAGCTCTGAGGCAAAATAATAAAAGATAAAATATGTTAGTATAAAAGCTATATATATATTGCATTAAAGAAAATGTCATAGATAGAATTATTACTCGTGGAATACATCTTCAAGGTCTTGGTATTCTGAGCGGCCTTTTCTCAATGAGTCATACACATTGATATTGCTATTGTCGATACTGATTATGAGTAGAACCCAGTGGAATCTGTACGCATCCTCATGGAGATTAGAACTGACTAAATAGAATTAGCAATGATAATTAGATGACAATCGCACTTACTTGAAGTTGTAAGGCAGCAGTATAAGGTTCTTGTAATGAAACTCATCTAAGTGCCTAAAAATGGCCTCGACTGTTGTTTTTCGTTGGTTTTTAATCTCATCTGCGTTAATTTTTTATGGGTCCATGAAAGCAGTTCTTGAATAACCCTTCCTTCCCATCTCAATAAGTTGCAGGCTACACAAGAAGAGTCAAATGTTAATTAGTAGATCAGTAAATGTAATAAAGTTATTTATAAACATATGAAAATATGTCACTAACAGACACCATGCCATCATAAGATTGGTATTCAGGGCGTCCAGATGGTAAATTTCATAGATATCAGCGAATGAGAGCCAGGCCACCTTCTCGTTTTGAAGGGCAAAATCTCCAGGTCTCATGAGCATACCAAATATCTTCACGTACCAGTCATGAAATCTGCGCATCTTAGTTGGGACCTTGTTGACCAATTCTGGCTTCACTAGAGGTTTTCCTAGCTCAAAGTGCCATCTAAATTCTTGATTTTTATCCACTGGTAGGTCTTCAAGGCCGATAAGACCACCAATAGGCATCTTTGTTTGTTCAAAAAAAAGCTAATGACCTGAGCCAGTTCCTCTTCACCCATGGCGTCAATAGTGTTTTGCACTTCTGCAGTGATGCCCGCAAACAAGTCAGTTTGATGGGTCGTGGATGCAGGTATTTGCTCGATGTTTCTGGCAGTCCCTGATGTCGACGCAGGAATCTCCTCGTTCTTGTCTGGGGCGGTGGTCCCCGACATCGACGCAGGAATCTCCTTGTTCTTGTATGTGGTGGCGGTCCGCGACGTCGACGCAGGTATTTGCTCGATGTAACTATTTGGCGACCCTCGCTGTTTCTTCTTAGCATAAGACTTGTCTACCGAACGCTCATAGTCCATTTTCAACGGCGGTTTCCTTCTTCTTTTTGTTTCCTTATCGTGTATGAAAGCCTTGAATCTCTCCGTACGACCTTCATTTTTTATGGTCTCCAGTTCTTCTTGTTTTCTTCTTTCTTTCGCTTTTTCAAAGAAGTCATTGACTTCTTTCAGTACAGACCCTTCTGTTTCTTCATCTGTCTTTGCCTCTGCCTTTTTCATTGCTGATCGTTTTCGTTTCTTCTTTGGTGGTTGCACCGACCTGAAAGATTGCGCTTGAGAGCTTGTGGCGAATTGTTGTTGAGGTGAATTGGGAGGGATGTCGTCATCGTGATCGCTGGAGCTCCATTCACCCGAATTGTCGTATGGTTGTTGCGGAGAAGGTGAGCGAGCAGGTAGTGCCGATGACGGCCCCGGAGACGATGGCAGCCCGGCTCCAGGTGGTCTCTCGGAGATCCATCATTCTCGGGGATTATGACGATGTAACGTTTTGTCCATAATATGATACCGTGTAGCGCATCCTTAAGTGTCTTTTCCCCGTCACCTCCCGGGATATCTATCTCTAGCTCCTCAAAATCAGGTTGACATATTCTCTCTACGCTAACTGAGGTGTAGCCAGGTGGAATCAGCATGTCGTGGCTCGTCTGTCCAGGAAACTGTGCAAAAGCACTTCCGTCCGCCACCTGAGAATAAATATTTAATTAGTTATTATTAGCATTGTGAATGCAAGTCCACAAAAATCAAAGTAATATATATGATCAATTGTTGAGGTAATAAAAGCATGAATTAGACATACCTTCATTTTGATGTTGCCGAATGGCTTGTGAAGCTCACATCTGGTGCGACGACAGATGTCATCCACAGGGTACCGTTGGCTGTCCACTTGAACTCTTTCTATTTCCCTTTGCTCTTTGGGAACCGCCGCGGAAGCACAACTGGAAAAGTGAGCAGAAGGAACTTGTACTAGAGGCAGTCCTTGTGCTGGGGCCATCTCATTTACAGCGGCGACCACTCGCCGTTCAATATCTGCCGTCAACTTTTCTTCGTGTTCTTTAAGTCTTTTTTCTAACTCTTGCTGCCATTCCTCCTCTTCATGCTCTCTTCTTCTTCTACGGCTTCGATAGGTGGCAATGTCTCCCCTAAAGTCAAATTTCCATGGTACCTCCCCGAAGCCCCTGCACCGTCCTGGGTGTTCAGGATTCTTGAGCGTCATAGTGAGCTCATCGATCTCTCTGTCAACCTTCACTCTGCCCACTCTGACATATTCAAGTATTTTCAATATTTCTAGTAAAGTCTCTCATAACGAGGGTGGGTAATCAAGGGTACCATCTTCGGAGTTAAATGTGCCTCCATGAGCATAATACCAATTCTTTGTCGGTGCGGAAAGTAGTCCCGACACTAACTAGTAAGAGCGCTGAGATCTATCTCTCGATGGCCGGTGCTAAGCAACTAAGTGACATTGGGTTTATCCTGGTTCCGGTCAGGGCCGTACGTCCAACAGTGGTGTGCTCGAGGCACTATATTGCGTTGCACCGTGGTGCTTGCAGAGGGGGGCTACAAGCGAGGCGGGAGAGGAGACCGAGTCTCCAGGTCCCAGAGGTGTTTCGGATTGAGGCGAGTGTCAATATCGTGTGAAGGTGGAAAGTGTGCAAATGTGTGTTATCCGTCCTCCCCCGCGGCTAGGAGACTGCCCCTCCTTTTATAGGCCAAGGAGGAGGCAGTTTACATCGTGCTGCACTGTTTTATCTACGTGTGGAGGCATGGCACACAGTGACGCGGAGTAGATGGCTGTCCTGGCGAATCTTGCTTCTGTTGGGACGTCATGGCGAGTCCTGTGCTCGTCCAGGAGCGGCTTCGAGGGTGGCGGTATAGGGGTCGCTTGTTCGGCAGCCGCCCGCGTGCTGACTCGAGGGTGCCGCTGACGGGAGGCCGTACAGAACACAGCAGCGGGCGTGACGATGTCCTGTCGCCGCGTGCCTCCACAGCGTCGGGGATGGTGCTGCAGTGCCCGGGATGGCGTTGTGACGACGAGGCTGGCCACACAGGGCTGATGGCGACGGAGGGGACACGTCCTGCTGACCCGACGTCACGGCGTGGCCCCGTGCGGGCGGGGAAAAGCCATCTGCCCCCCTTCGAGGGTTCCGCCGTCCTCTTTCGAGGGTGCGGAGTGCCAGCCGTACGGGAGTGGGCGGCACAGTGCCACGGAACTGACAATGGCCTTACCGCATAGTGTCGTACAGTAGCAGGGATGGCCTCGCCGGGAGAGTTGGCGGAACAGCGCCGGGGTGTGATTCCCAGGCGTGTCAGGGATGTGACGCGAACCTGCAGGTGTCAGAGCCTTAAATAGCCCAGTCGGGGGAGCCAGTATGGGGCATGCCTGTGGGAGCCTCGAGCGAGGCGAACTTCGCCCGAGGGGGTGTTCAGCACTCGAGCGAGGCGGACCTCACCCGAGGGGGGCGTTCAGCCCTCGAGCGAGGCGGACCTCACCCGACGGGGCGTTGAGCCCTCGAGCGAGGTGGACCTCACCCGAGGGGGCGTTTAGCCCTCGAGGAATCGGACCTCACCCGAGGGGGTGTTCAACCCTCGAGCGAGGCGGACCTCACCCGAGGGGGCGGCTGGCCCTCGAGCGAGGCGGACCTTGCTCGAGGGGGTGACTGGGCCGAGTGTTTAGGTGGGCCGTTGGGGCCACCGGGGTTGCGATTACGTTTATGCGTGATTTAGGGTCGCGAATTTGTTTCCGTTTGAGTTTTTTATGAAAGAAGATGGTTTCCCCCGATTTTTTAGGGGATCCCTGTGGCTGTCCCCGACAGTAGCCCCCGAGTATCTGCGGGGGTATCCGTAGGATCTCGCAGATGCTAACGTCTACTGATGGGACTTTCTTCCCTCCTGGTTGCTGAGTTATTCCGTGGGGCTGCGCTAGCAGACCCGCGGGTCTAGCCCCTGAAGCCTTGGAGGAGTGTGTGCACTCCTTCAAGGTTTTTTCCGCAACGCTGTCATCGTGCGAGGCGTTTGTTCCAGCCAACCTCAGCGATATTTCAGCCGGCCTCGGCGATGCCATACGCATGTGTTTGACGTTCGTGTGCGTCCGGTGCATATCCATGAGGTGTAGCCTTGCGTCGAGCCCCCGAGCCTGGGCCCATTCGAGCCGATCGGGACGGCTCTCCAACTTATTTGTACGCCCCCTCGCCGTCCCTCCGCGGGACGAAGGATGAGGTGTCCACAACTCCCATCCAACGGGTCACAAATTGCGGGTTCCTCTTTGAGCTGCTATCGGGTGATTCAAGTGGACGCCCATGCCCCGTTCGATAAGGGTTGGCTCATGGTCCGAAGACTCATCCATGAAAGCGCTTACGTGGGTGTGCTAGGTAGGGCTCGGTCCCGTTCGCTGGGGACCGAGGGCGCGGAAGCTCTCCCTCGATGGGATCCCTCGGCTAGCTGCCCTTGTTGGCTCTTGAGTACGACATGTGGGGCGCCCTCGAGCTGGTGAGCTTGAGGATAGGCTCGAATGCGCGCGCCCTCGTCGTCCCTAACTCTATTGATCTGGGGCGCCTGTTTGAACCCTCCGAGGGTCAGGCTTCGAACCCCTGATCAGTAGGGCAGTTGCAGGATGACAACTAGGTGTCCCCGTCTTTTTTACATCTGCAGGACTCATGGGCTCGCGGCCAAGCCGGCCCTCGAGTTGCTGATCAGTAATCCTCTAGAATCGAGGGCATCTGTAGTGCCCGCTCTCGCCGAACGGGTCTCGAGACCACTGATTAGTAATCGCACCCTTCGAGGGTCTGATTTTTTTGAGCCTTGGGCTCGAGCCGCGTGAGGGTCACGCTTACTTGGCAAGGGACCGGGCCATTAAAAGCCCACAGTCGTGGCTGCCGTCGTGCACTGCGGGCGCGCCTTTTCAGGCGACGCAACCGCGCGCGTAATGGGCGACGTGGGGGCGGACGTGACGGGCCGCCGCGACCCTTCGGTTGCCACGCCGTAATGATCGCACGTGCGCGTGCGTCTGGTCGTTACGGCGACATGGAGCCCGCTTTGTCAATGGATGCGGCTACCTACAGTTAATGATTGCAGCGCACGCGCGTGGTTCAGAGAGCACTACTCCCCTAGATCTATAAATCCAAGAAGACGGAAAGGGGGAGCCCCTTACCTCAATACTTAGTATCTGCCGACTCTCGCTTCTTGCCTTCGACCCAGAGCGTTGCGTGCCCTTCCGATTTCGCCGAGTGCCCGCTTCGTCTCCGCGCCCCTTCGCCAATCACAATGGCTCACCACAGGCGATCACGGTGTTGGATCCACACCCATGGAGCCGATCGACGGTGATGGATTTTGCCCTGCACGAGCTCGTCAACAGCGGCCAGCTGGCGCTGAATGTGGAGGGGCAGCCTCCGGAGTGGATGGTTACGCCGGCGGCAGATCGGGAGCCCAACCCGTCGTTCGTGTACGTGGTCAGCCTCAATCCGGCACCATGAACGCGTCTTCGCCGCGCCGGCAAGCCGCTTCATGCACGGACTATGCTACCACTATGGGGTGGAGTTGCACAACTTCACCCCCAATGCAATTTCGCAGGCGGCTACCTTCGATGGCGTCTGCGAGGGATTCCTAGGGATCCCAGTGATCTGGGATCTCTGGGTCCACCTCTTCCGCGCGGAGCTGCACACGCTCACCACGCACGAGCCACGGGTGCGCCGCGCTGTGCGCGCTAGCAGCCTGTCAATCGCGCTGCGAGAGTCTCGCAAGGAGTTCTACATCCCCTGCACGATGACGAGCAATAACGCGGAGTGGGAGCGGGGATGGTTCTAACTCCGCAACGACGAGCCCGGTCTCCCCCCTACACCGGCAAGGTGCTGTTGGAGAAGGGTGACTCATGGCATCACGGCGTGTCCCCCGCTTCGCACCAGGCGCGGCTGGATTCGCTCCTGACTGCATTGAAGAACCTAGCGGACGTCGGGTTGGGGGCGGCTTTGGTCCTCGTGAACCTCCACCATTGGCGGATCGTCCCCCTCATGGAGAGGGAGCTCCGTGTTTACGAGATGAGCGAGGGGGCCAATCTGACGTCGTCGGTGTGCTCACGGTTCTTTCACGAGCGCTTCCCTGAGGAATATGTGGCCACGAGGGCGAGGCACGCCATTAACCTCAAGGCCGTCAGGAACAGCAACGACGATCTCTGGTCGTTTGTCATGCTCCCCGACGCTCCGGCGGTGAGTAGGTCTTCCTTCCATTCTTGCTCCCTCGCAGCGTATTGGCGTGCTTTTGACCCTTACCTTTTAGTAGAGGGTGGTTGTGGAAGTCGCGCGGTCTGACCCGCCCATGCCCCGAGCCCGAGCGGCCACGCACACGGCGCAGCGACGAGAGCAGGAGCGGGCTGCGCGCAAGAAGGAGAGGAGGATCCGGCGGCGGGAGCGTCGGGAGCAATATAGTGAGGAGTGTCGGCTGCGCGAGCAGCAGGGGCTCTCTCCCCTGGTGACCTCGGAGAACTCGTCGTTGTTGGAGGAGGAAGAAGAAAGTGATGGGGGCGGGCTCCCCCCGAGAGGTGTTCGCAGGATGGCGCCGACTGTCCCCCCCTTGCGCCCACCAAGGTGCTTATGTCAGATGCGTCTGTCCCCACGAGGCGGCGTTCATCGAGGGCGCCGTGGGTGACAGGGAGCACGGCGGCGGCAACAAGCGAGCCCTCGCGCAGTGTGGCTGCAGCTACGGAGCCGCAGCAGATGGCGACGACCACAACGATGGTCATGACCGTGGCGACCGCCGCGCTGTCGGTTTTGCCAGCGCCTGCCCCTGCCAGCGGCAACCAGGTGGTGATGGTGGAGATCCCGGAGGACGACGCCCCACCATCCGGATGGGGCTAGTGGGAAAACCTGCCCGCGCCAGCCCCCGAGCCCTCGATGGGGGTGCTTGTGAGGAGGTAGGACGGCTGCGTGATGTCGGGGCGCCTGACACACGGCGCCGAGGCCTCGTCGTCTCGCGTCGCCCTCCCCGCTTCAGACGGCACCGCGACGCGTCCGGAGCAGGAGCGGGAGCGTGCCAACGCGCTGCCGGCCCACTTCAATGAAGCCCAGGCCGAGCAGGCACTATGGCAGGAGTTCCGCGACCACGGCTCCTCGCTCAACCGGGCGCTGAACGAGGCGCTGCGGATCCACGGGGGTCCCGCGTGGCGCATCTTCCAGGTTCGTGGCTTTTCGTTGGGTTTTGTGATTTCTCCCCTCTCGTTTCTTCTGCGTTTGCGCTCCCCCTGACCCACGTTCTCTCTCGCTTTGTCCGCCGGCGGCAAGAGTTGCAGGGTCGGCTCGGGAGAGGTACGACGCTCTCGACTGGCTGAACACCGAGCTCAGCTGGTACCGGGAGCAGTATAACGCCCTCAACGCCCTCGTCGAGGCCCTGAGGACCACCGACGGGTGGCTGGTGTACCGGGCGGAAACCCTACGGGACCAACTCCTGGAGCTAGACGCCCGGGCTGCGGAGGACGTCTCCGTAGTCGAGAAGGTGAAGACGGCGCTCGTGAATCGGGACGAGGCGCTGCAGAAGGCACAGGAGGATCTGGCAGGGGCGCGGGCCTTGGCGGCAGAGTGGGAGACCGAGGTGGCCGCAGTTCGAGCCCAGCTCCAACAAGACCACGTGACCCACGAGGGAGCGCATGTTTGGCAGAGCCAGGCCGAAGAGAAGGCCAAGGAGGCAGAGGAGCTGAGGACCAGCTTGGAGGACAAGGCCGCCTCTCTCGCCTCGACGGAAGAGCAGCTCCGGCAAGAACAGGTCGCACGCCAGCAGGCAGAGGCCCAGCTCCAGCAGAAGAGGACCGCCCTTGTCGAGGCCCAGGCTGCCCTCGAGTGCAAGCATCTGGTGCGGGAAGAGGCCCAAGGCCGGCTCCAGCAAGAGCGTGCGGCACTTGAGGGGGCGCAGGCGACCCTCAAGTAGCGGGATGAAGAAGTATCGCGACTCAACAAGGAGCTGATCGAACTCAGTGTCTCGCACGAGGATCTGCGCCAATCCCTCGAGGAGCAGGAAGCCATGGTTCTCAACCTGCGGCAGGCGGCTGAGGACGTGCGTGCCTCCCTCGAGACGGAGAGGAAGCACGTCGAGGTCATCTTTCGCCTGTCTTTTGCTTGTTGCTTCGACTTTTTGGGATCCGCTCCCAATCTTTGTTTTTTGTTTATGGTTTTCAGGCCTGCGGACCGCCCTGGGGAACTCGACGACCTAGGCTCAGGCTGTGCAGACGGCCTACAACTCCTCGCAACAGGAGTTGGAGGAGCTGCAGGCCGCTGCCCTCAAGGCCTGTCAGGAGGTCGAGGAAGGCGAGGCGCCGGCTGGGAGCTCGATAGCGAGTCGCCTCCGCGCCCTCGGTGAGCATGTCACCCGGTGCATGCGCTGCCCCCGTTCACCTGGGCGTCCAGAAGGCTCTCGGCGTGGTAGCGTCCCACTACCAAGTCGACTTCGAGGCTGTCTCCACAGGCTATGTCGTCCCGGACGGCGTCGACGACGAGGTGGCAATGAATCGCGCAGACACGCTCGCCGCTCCTGCTGCCGACATGCTTGCCGAGGACTTCACGGACTTCCTGTTCCGGGACGCTTCCGCGGCAGGCGGCCCCCAAGCCTGAAGATCACTGGGCGTTTGTGCCCTTGGTGTTTTAAGTGTTAGCATTCGAGCCATGTGGCTATTGTAATAAACAATTACAGTTTAAAACGCTTGACTGTTTGCGAATCGAAGCAATAGTTTGTTTACTCCGGCAATTGTACTATTCTGCCTCCTGATTTTCTTGGGTGAAACTTGGCTGGGAGAGTTTCGTTCGCACGAGTAGCTTGTAGGCGAAGTGGCGAGGGGGAAGGGCCGTATCCTGCCGGAGGTGTAAGCTATCCCCGACTCGCTCTTCTTCACCCTTTAGCCACTCGCGTCCCGCGTAAGTTCACCCAGAATTTGGGTCGAGGCGTACTTGGTACATTTGCGACGGGTTTTTGCGAAAAAATGGAACCATTTTTGGGGGGGAGATGCCCCCTGCATTAGCCCCCGAGGGTGGCTTGGTTTTCTGGGGAAAGCCAAGTCACCCTTCGACTTTATTAATCTTGGTGAAAATTTACATTCGTGTCGCCAACTGGGGTGCTGGGTTTGTAAATAACAAAAAGATCATGGAAATCCTTCCTAAGGGTAGAAGCGACGTAGCTGTTGGATGTTCCAAGCGTTGGTGAGTTCTTTATCATCCTCGTTTGCTAGCTTGTAGGTGCCGGGCTTGAGCACTTTGACCACGACGTAAGGTCCCTCCCACGGGGGCGATAGCTTGTGGCGGACTCGATTGTCGTGGCGCAGCCTTAGGACTAGGTCCCCTTCATTGAAGGCTCGACGTCGTATCTTCCGGGCCTGGTAGCGCCTCAGAGCCTGCTGGTACCTTGTCGAGTGCATTAGGGCCACAGTGCGGGCCTCATCCAGTTGGTCCAGCGAGTCCTCGCGGGCTCGCTGGATGGTGCCCTCGTCGTAGCCCTGGACCCTGGGCGACCCATATTCTAGGTCCGTGGGGAGAATGGCCTCCGCGCCATAGACCAGGAAGAACGGGGTGAATCCCATGGCCCTGCTTGGGGTGGTTTTGAGGCTCCACACGACCGTCGGTAGCTCCTGGAGACACTTTCGACCGGACTTGTTCAGTCTGTCGAAAATCGAGACCTTGTAAGGTCATGTTGTTGGCCTGCTCCAGTTGACCATTGGTCTGTGGATGTGCGACGGCTGCCCAATCCACGCGGTTGTGGAACTTGTCGCAGAACTCCAGGAACTTCCTGCTAGTGAATTGAGACCCATTGTCGGTGATGATGGAGTTGGGCACCCCGAACTAGTAGATGATGTCGGTGAAGAATGTCACGGCCTGCTTCGCCCTGAGATTCGTGATCGGGCACACATCGACCCACTTGGAAAACTTGTCAATGGCAACCAGCAGGTGGGTGTAGCCCTCGGGTGCCTTTCGCAAGGGCCCGACGATGTCCAGCCCCCATACGGCGAAGGGCCACGTGACCGGAATCATTTGGAGGGCGTGAGCCAGGAGGTTGGTCTTGCGGGCGTAGAATTGGCACCATTCGCAGGTGCACACGATCTCACTGGCATCAGGGACCGCAGTGGGCCAGTAGAAGCCCTGGCGGAATGCATTGCCTACGAGAGTGTGCAGCGCCACATGGTGTCCGCACACGTGCCGCGTGGATGTCCCGGAAGAGCTCGCGCCCCTGGGGGATGGGCACGCATCACTGCAGGACGCCTGACGTGGCGCGCTTGTATAGTTCGCCGCCCACGAGGGTGAACGATCTAGCCATCCTGGTGATGCGTCTGGCCTCGGATCGGTTCGAGGGACGCTCTCCTCGATCCATCCAGGCGATGTACTTGTCTCGCCAGTCCTCCGTGCGGGGAGCTGGCTCCGTGTCCATGGGCTCAGCCTCGTCCGCACCGAGTCTGCGAGGTGCAGCAGCAGGTTAAGGATGATGACCTCGTCGGTGGTGGCCCCTCCTAGCTGACACGCCAGGCGGTAGTCGTTGAGCCACACACGAGGGTCCGTCTCCCCCATGTACTTGTCGGTCGAGGTGGGCTGGCGGAAGCGATGGGGGAAGCTCATCGTGCGGATCTCCCGACTGAACACGCGGGTCCCCGGGGGCTCCGGCTTCGGTGAACGATCCTCGCAGCTGTCGTAGCGTCCGCCCCGCCGTGGGTAGTATCCAACCACCGCTCGCATCTCCGCGTTGCCCGCCCAGCGGGCATTGATGACATTGCGGGCGTCACCGTCCTGGGCTTGTCCGCGCGTGTCAAGGATTCACTCCTTGACCGGCGTTCGGCCCTGGTTGGCCGTTTGCCCAGCCTCGCCGTCCGTGTGGGCAGACGCTTCCCTTCCCCGGGCGTCACCATCGTCCTGCACATTGCCTGGTTGGCACATGCGGGACGCCGAGCTCTCGGCCTGTTGAACGTCCGCTTGCTCGATGAGCGCCTGCGCCTCGCGGTGCAGGTTCCGGGCCTCAGGTGATGACAGCGCGGGCATGGCCTGTAGCAGCGTTGCGGCCGCGACGAGCTTCTGGCTTGCGTGCGGCGGCGTGTTCGGATCGTCAACGTTGAAGTCGATGTCGATGCGTTCGCGGGACTGCTTACCCAGCTCGCACACGCGCTCGCCGCGATCAGAGGCTTCCCCAGCGATGGAGGCACACAGGAGTCGTACCGCGCGGTACTCCTCCGCGAGCTTTGCCTCAAGCTCGCGCGCTTGGGCCAGCTGCGCGTTTATGTCGGCACCACCCATTAGCGAAGTGGGGGCGCGCTCAGCCCCGGGTTCCGGGCGCACTCGGTCCTGTGTCTCGGGGAAGTTCTCCATCACCTGCTCCCGCCGAGCTTGCACCGTCGACCTTGTCGCCGACGGCGACCACAAAGCACTCGCGTGCAGGGTCATGACTGCCGGCGCTCGAGGAATCGGAGTAGCCGAACCAGTAGTCCTCAACACTTTCCTCATTGTTTCTAGAATTGTCCTCAATATTAGTTGTTGTGTCCATGACATGGCAGCAGTGTCCTCATTCGGAGGTATGTTCAAGTACATGTCCGTCTGACTACACTCCTCCTCGGTGAAGGTTACAATTGTACCACTAGCTATAATGTCGGCCATAAAGTTGTCATGGTTGTCACCCATCTGGAATAAAAAAATTATATGAATTTCTAGAATAAGCAACAATTTTTTCTATGAATTTCTAGAATAAACAACAAGTTTTTATATGATTTTCTAGAATAAACAAGAATTATCTATGAATTTCTATAATAAACAAGAATATTCTTTGAATTTATGTAATTTTCAACAATTTCTAAATCTTTCTAGATTAAACGAGTATTTACTAACAATTTATTTATTAAACAAGAATGTTCTTTGAATTTGTAGAATAAGCAACAAGTTTTTATATGAATTTCTAGAATAAGCAACAAGTTTGAATATGATTTTCTAGAATAAACAAGCATTTTCTATGAATTTCTATGATAAACAAGAATATTCTATGAATTTATGAAATTTTCAACAATTTCTAAAACTTTCTAGATTAAACAAGTATTTACTAAGATTTTCTTTATTAAACAATATTTTTCTTTGATCTTGTAGAATAAGCAATAAGTTTGTATATGAAATTCTAGAATGAACAAGTATTTACTATGAATTTTCTTGAATAAACAAAGTCATAATATTTCTACTAACTTATGGGCGGACGATGCTTGTCGATGGTGGTGTCATGTGGGAGAATGACAGAGGTGACGGGAAGTCACTTGTTCGAGACGGCGTGGCAGTCGTCGACTTCAGAAGTACCAAACTAATGAAATTGTATATTAGAAATCAAATACACAATTAAGAACTCAAGATTACATATATATTAGAAAATAATTAATAACTCAAATACACAAATAAGAACTCAAAATTACATATATATATATATATATTAGAAAACAATTAATAACTCAAATACTCAAAACTATATAATTGTATATTACAAAACAATTAGATTTTGGTACACAAATATACACACAAAATATTTCTGCCATGCAAAATTATATTATGTTAACACAAAAAATACCTACTTTTCTATGTACATATTATTTCAAGAGTTGAAACAAATATTACTATTTTTTGTTTACAATTTGAAGGGGAAAATAAATTAATTTGAAAATATTAGTAAACCTACTCAGAAAAATCTCTGGTTTAAACAAATTTATGAATTTGATTATTGTCTTTGAATGTCAACGTGCTCATTTCCTTGCTCATTTATCTCATTCATCTCATTCGTGGGCTTTTTCTCTTTTCCTTGCTCATTTATATCATTCCTTTTTCTTTCAACATTTAAAATAAATCATTAGTTAAAATATTTGTGCCATGCAAAATTATATTATGTTAACACAAAAAAATACCTACTTTTCTATGCACATATTATTTCAAGAGTTGAAACAATTATTACTATTTTTTATTTACAAATTTATGAATTTGCGTATTGTCTTTTTATATAATGATCCATATATCTACAATGGCTTACGTATATGTACAAATGGTTATTACCAGGCATGACATTAATTAATACCTGATGGTCCCAAGCTGAAGCATAGTCAGCTTTTACCTTTTGAACCTCTGCTTCAAACACATTTATGAATTCGCGTATGAATTCAAACACATGAATTCATAATAAAGTACGTAATTAACAATAATTGATAATAAGTTCATAAAGGTTCACATATCTAGCTAATAATTAATACAAGTTCACATAATAGGGTACGGTACAAAGCCTGATCCATGCATGCATAATGTTACTGCTGAGCAGCACGCGCTTGCAGATATGGAACATGGTTAATGTCTGCGATCCTCCAGCCTAGAACTCCCTCAAAATAAGCTAGAGCGCGTACTAGTGCACTCTCCTCCGCTTGGGGAGGAGTGTCACAAACACCACTGCAGACATCAAACAATGGAGCCTCGTGTTCTGCTGGCTTGTAGAAAGTTAGAATTGCTTGACACTTCCAATTGTTGGTGAAAACGGCTCCCCACCATAGTAATCCACCCCAACTCTTTCCACAACTTCATTCAGAATTGCACGGAAGCTAATTGAAGCATAGGTAGAACCAGAGTGATCCTGCACACAATCAGATGATGATGAGATATATGTACCAAAAACAAATTAATTAATAATGAATAGAAATTCTTTTATATATAAATGTATATTACCACATCATGATGAGCCCTGCAAAGCCTCTCCGTGGTCTCAATCACAGTTCCTTCACCCGTCTCGAGTTGCCTTAATTTAAAATAGGAAAGGTCCGGCACGAAGCACCCAACATTATTCTGGAGCTGTTGTAGACAATTCTCCACGGCAGTCCTTTCTCGAGTTAACCGAATAAGTGCTGTTTTGCCAACTGTTGCAATGGCAACCATCGGGTGTGGTGCGCCTGCTGGAAACTGGCCGTAGTCTACATATCGAGCGGGTACAGTGAAAGAGATATACACTCTTGCCATGTGCTCATCAACGTGCTCAGTTTGCACTATAGGAGGAGTACCATTCATATCCCCGATAATGTCTCTGAGCCAACTGATATTGTTGAGAACCTACAATAATTATATATGTAACTAAAGTTACAGATTTTCCATGTGAAATGAAAAAAGTTCTATGTAAAAGCAATTTAATTTCAGTTCCTATATTACAAGTTAGCTACACATCCTGGATCACCCATTGGCAAGGTAATCTTGCGGTGAAAGTGCAATCCTGGACGTAGAGGCAACGGGGCCTCCAAACCACCTCCACGGCCACCAAGACCTGCACGGCCAATGCCACAGCCACCACGCCCGCCACAGTGACGGACTATGCCACGACCACGGACGCCATTTCCAACACCACTTGATGACGACATTGTTAGCTCAAACTACATCCATATCAAAATAACACACATTATTCTCAATAAATAGGATTAGTTTGCATATATACATTGGATTCAAAATATGCATAAATAGAAAAACAAAAGGGAACTATTACTGTACATAACCTTTATGAACCACCGACTCAGAAGACCTAGATGCTCCGGGAACTACAACAGTCTCACCTCACCGTCATATACACCTGACTCTCCCACTTACAATACTACACATACGCTACACCTCCTATCTCGCTACAGTTCAACATTGCGGAGCTGCAGGAAGTCCCCACGTAGCCCGCGATGTTAAATTTTAGCTAATTAGAATGTGGGGCTCTGTATCAAAAACAAGAAAAAAAAGAAAATGCTTACATTTGTTGTCTATAAAACTAAAAAAATACTTAATAAAAGAATTTAATCTTCTATTTCCTTCTATAGCCTAGAAATAAAAAAACAAAAGGAGATAGAATTCAACACTATATATTATTACTGTACATAGCTCAGAAGACTAGATGCTCCGCGAACAATACAACAGTCTCACCTCACCGTCATATACACCTCACTCACCCACTTACAGTACTACACATGCGCTACACCTCCTATCTAGCTACAGTCCCACCTCACGGAGCTGCAGGCAGTCCCCACGTAGCCCATGAGGTGAAGTTGTATCTAATTAGGACGTGGGTGTTGACGGTATAAAACCGTGCTCAAGTTCACCGCAAGCCTACGGGTGACTTGGTGCCTTTTTCACCAAGGAGGGTTCTCCCTAGATTTGTCAATCCAAGGATCGGAAGCAAACCACCAAGGTTCTCTATCTAACCTACAGGTCTAACCCTATGTGAAGTGTTGATTGCATAAAGATAACATACAAACACGAAGGGATGTATGGATCACATCCACCTAGCCATTAAGATAAGCAAACCAAAGGTAAACCTAGCCTATTGTCTTCTTGTTGCCGTTCCGGCCAAGGTGATTAACCAATCTAAACCTATACTATGATAAGGATTACACTCGATATGGAGTAACCCGATATGGAGTGGTCCGATGCACGTTCACTCGCCGCTTTCTCCCCTCTCGTACTGTCACTACGCGAGGATAATCATCACCGAGCGATAAACCTCGGTCCGTGCACTACTACGGTGTGTCCACAAGACAAGACTAATCACCATGATTCGATCTAGTCCTACTAAAGGCATATGGTAGCTACACATATAAGTATAACTCGTAGTAGATCAAAGTATGACAAGATATAATTACATCACCGAATGTTGAAGGTACAAACGACTTGACGAATTCAACTCGCGGCTCCGGAACTCCACCATGTCTTCACCACGCAGGGCCAACCATGGTGGCTAGGGCATGGCCTAAGCCATCTCCTAGGCAACTCGAGGACTTGCGGCGGCCGTCGGCTTCCTCCCGGTGCTTCTCCTTCGTCTCGGTGGCTCTCTGATAAATGGATGGATGTGGCGGACGGCGGAGGCAGAGACAATTTATAGACAAGCACCTAGGGCAAAAGGGGGACGCGAACCGGGCTCGGATCAGGCTGGGCCGACCGTCCTGGGCCGACCGGCCCAGACCCATTTTGGCCTGGTTCGGCCCCGTCTCGCTCCCCGATGCTTCTCGGTCAATTGCTGACTTGCTCCCTTATGCATGTGGACCCTTGATGTCGTCTTCTCCACGGTTTGGATAGAGCTCCTTGTCGCGCAAGCTTCAACATCATCTGTCCAGGTCCCTGGAGTTTCACGGCTTCATGCTTCGGTCCCTGGAACCTTTGGAGTCATGTTCATGATGTGTCTTGACTTGTGTCGGGCTTCATGATCGTCTCTTGAAGTGCTTGATGAACTTATCCCGAAAGTCTCCCTTTAAGTGCTAGTTTCCTACGTAAACAACAAACTCCAAAATCGACATGCGAGAGTGAACTTGATACCTCCGGGGGGTTACTACCATTGGTTAGAATATCAAATACGTGCAAATGTTGACGGTAAATTTATAGCTAGGTGTACCAAAATCGACCGTCAACATACCCCCATGCTTAAACCTTGCTCGTCCTCGAGCAAGTCTAGGATCTTTTCTTAATTTGGAAATCAGTGTTGCCTTTCAATGTCTTCCCTGCACTTAGTTATACACAACAAGACATATTGCTCTCTCAAGTATTTAGCATTTAAGGTTCAAGTTTTGACCGGCTACTTCATTATGGAAGATAGACTATCATTAAAGAACATGCCAAAATAAAATAAAACAAGTGCTCTCGAACTTAAGCAAACTTCAAACCTTAACCTTGTTGCGTCGTGAAGAGTTTTCAAAAAGTTGCACATCTAACATAAGTGAGGTTCTCTTGCAAAAGCTCATGGAAACACTCATCTCGTCAAGTCACTCAAGCCTACACTAGATTATTCTCAACCTATTCTACTCATATATGGAAGTGGAAAGCTTATGTGGAGCTTGGTAGGTAAAAACAATCCTAGCAAAACATTATACTTGAAATATTGTCAAACTAAGAGAGAGATCTATTGGAATTATCGAGACTAGTCAAAAAGGCCATGGAAAATAAATGTTGGAAAGGGAGAGAGATGGAACACACACATTTAGAAAGGTGGACATGTGCAAGTGGAAAATGGGTGATCTCGAGACACGGATGTAGTTCTCATTATCGGATTGCACATGGTTGGAAAAGTTTGAGTATGGACTCGTCTTCAAAGATCTCTAAGATTTAAATGAAGCTAAAAAGAAACGAGGAGCGTTTTATTTTTATCTTTATTGTTTTTTCTTTTCTTATTTTTTCTTTCTTCTTCATTTATTTCTTCTTTCTTTCCTTCATTGTTTTCTTCTTCTTCTTTTTTATTTTTTTATCCATCATTTTTTATGCTCCTCTGAACTTTTTAAGCAACATAGTACTTGCTATAGTAGTCCTCCCCCATGCTTAAATGATTGCTCGTCTCGAGCATAGAAGTGAGGGGACCTATGGCTGCTAGAGAAGTACAAAATCATTGTATTCCTTTATAAATCTTTTGAAATCTTCAAGGGCATCCTCCATGTCGTAACTCGCATAATCACTGATGAGTCCCTCCATATGTTATATGTCTTGAAATCTTGCCAGAAAATCTTCAGAAAATTCGTTGAAAGATCATCCATACTCAATTTGGGTTGTGGTCAAGGAGGTAATCACAAAAAGATGTTTTGGGTTTAGGGTGGATGCCCAGCGAAGTTTGTGAAATTTCCAATATAGAAACTCACAATGCGTGGACAAGAATGGCTAGAATGAAAAAGATACGCAAAGGAATGACCAGCTTCTTATTCTTGTACCACAGAAATCAATCCTAATCCAACTCATCAAGATATAAGTTTGCAAACTAAAGGTTATATCATTAAAGTACTTGTATGTGTATAGGCTTTGGTAGGTAGAGCCTTGCAAGAGATTCACAAATGTAGATAGCATAATAATTTTAAATAAAACAAGTACAAGGCATAGGTCATCAGTAAACTTAAATCAAAGAGCAACAAAAAGTATGTGGGTCTAAAGATTAATCATTTAACCTCCACAAATGAAAGAGCCGGTATTTAATCAATTTAAGTTCTATTTAATACAGAGCAAATAGTCATGTTATATAAACATCATGCAAGTAAAACAAGGTGGCAACTTTCATCATTTTTCCATAATCAAGATATACAAATAAGATCATCGTGGTAAGCTCAAAAGAGGTGGTGATTTATTTATTGAAAAGTAAAAACTAACTAACCTAGGTTGTCCTCCTGGTAGCCATGTTATTGATAGAGAGATATATACAAAGGTTGTCTATGGTTGAAAGCATATATGTGCAAGCATTTAAAAAGCGATGAACAAAGATAAAGTTAAGGGCGAGTTACCGTCCTTTTCGATGCTCGTAATGAAGTGCAGCGATGTCTCCCCCATACTTAAGCATTGTGCTTAGCATGGAAAAAGAATGATGAGCATCTTGTGTTGAAGGTTATCCTTGTACTCCATGTGGCCTTTCTCTTTCGTCCTTCAAATCCTCCCCTATGCTTAGCATGTTGCTAAGTGTGGAAGAACTTGAATTGCTTGTAATTCGCCGTGTGTTTGAGAATCGTCTTCACTTCCTTGCCTTCGTTGCTCATTTTTCTCTCAACTTTTTCTTATCATCATCAAGCCATGGTTCCAATCCTTCGTCATATCGTCATCACCGACTTCAATGCCGTCCTTTGTCGCTGCCTCATCTTCCACAGTTTTTATTTTTCCTCCAGAACAGAAAATGTACTGAAACACCCCTCCATGTTGAAGTTTATGAAATTATCTTTCCAACAAGCCATCATATGCATGAAACGGGTTCCGAACAAGAGAGTTGTGCCAATTTTACTCCGGCGATGCAGTCTATCCAAGGCTGATTTCAGACTGCGCAGCGCTCAATGGTTTTGCCATATCTCATTGTACAGGTCTTCAAAATTGATGATTCTTGATGCGTTGGAAAGAAGGTTGGAAGGAGCTTCTGAATATTAAATTTTCTTCTATTGTACATCTCGGAACATGTGCTCAAATCTTGATGGAAACAGCAACTTCCCTCTCAAGCTTTGTAGATGACTAACGATCTTGATTGCAATTGGTCAATAATTCATGTGAGCACTTCTCCATGCCTACAAAACAAATCTAATCCACATTCTACCCCCGGGATGATGGTCGGGAGTAGAAACAATTGCCAACAAACCAAATGCATCCCTAAGACCTTAACTTGTGGCAAAGCTTACCTAGCAAAAAGAAAAGAAGAATCTAATGGGTGTACATGCGTGTAGGTGAAAATGCAAATGAAAGGAAGGGATATAAACGAAAAAATGTTTACACCAAATTCTAAGCTTCATGCTTACAAAGTGGTTGCCAAACTTCTCCACCGCCATAAAGATTTATCAACCAAGGTCAAAACACCATGTTTATCCCAGGATTAACAATTCTTAATAGTGTAAGAGAGGTAGGGCGCATTGTGAAGTTTATAAACCAACCAATGCAATATAAATTAACAAGGCTAAAAAAACTCAAATGATGATTGTCCGTAATCAAATCTAAACACCATGATTACACAAGATTACAAAAGAAAATGCCTCGCTCGTGAAGCACCATTATGGAACTAAAGCATTCATCAAAAAGTTTTGCGCAGAAGCCAAGATAACCTATGCATGATAGAACAAAGGGGGTGAGTACCATGTGTGGTTCGAGGACCGGTGGATGGTCGCTTCCCTGTGTGATGAGTGATTGACAATGTTGTGTGGACTGATTCTTGGCTAAGTATTGCAGGTGCAGGTTGCGGCTTGACTGGTGTTGGTGCAGGTGAAGAACAAGCGCGAAAGGTCATCGCCGGTGAGGCCTCTAGGTGTGGAGAAGACAAGTAGGCTTCGTTCGAGGGACCCGGTGGCCAGCGGGGTCAAGTGCGGGCCGCATGGTGGCATGAACAGCAAGATGAAGTCGTGGACGGTTTCTTGGTAGAGCCTCAAAACCAAGGTTGAGCCGGGACTACGTGGGAGCCGAGTCATGAGTGGAGATTGGCGGAGGCTACACCGAGTTCGCGGGGTTTCCGGTAGTTCACCAGAAAACCACTGGGTTCCTTGGTTGATCCACAAAGCCAAGACTAAAGAACTGAAGACGGTGCTGCAGCAGCGCCAGACCGGTCTGACCGGTGGGTCTGACCGGTGGGTACCGGTCTGACCAGTGAGGAGCACCGGTCTGACCGGTGTGCGACGACGCAGTCCGGAGACTTCGAAGCGGAGGACACGCGTCAGGATCGCATGGCTTGCGTCGAGGCTACGCAGGTTGCGGTCGCCGGGCATCCGTCCGATGGAGAAGACATGAAGACTTCCAAATCCGCCCTTGAGGGGCTTGTATCCCTAGTTATTAGGAAAGGGCATTTTAGACATTCGGTTGCCTCCATATAACCCAAGAGGTGAGAGGATGGCAGCCAACTCTTGAAACCCTAGCTCATTTGTTTTCCCATTTTCCTTCCTATTTTCCTTAGGTTTTCCATAGGACTAGCAAGAGAGCTTCATGGAGAAATTTTGTTGAGAGGAATGGATGATCGGGCGGCTTGCTAGACCTTGTATGAACCTTTGTTTCATGTATAGATGATTCGGCGTGGTTCCTCAAGGTTTGGATGTGTTTTCCCCTGGTTGTTCTTGGTGGTGATTTTCGGAGCCCTCTCTTGGTGATTTCCTTGGGTTGTTTTCGGGACCTTTCTCTTGGGGATTTGATGGGGGAAATTTGTGGGAACCCTTCGTGGTTCTTTGGGCTGTGATTCCCCTCCCAAATCCGTGAGTAAAGGTGCTCGATTTTGGGGTTTCTTGAGTTCTTGGGTTGGAAGTGCTCTTGAAGGGATTTCCTTGATTCCTCCTTTTTGAACGAGTTTTGGTGGGATTAATCTTGGCTATGGACTCCTCATGAGGTGTTCCTAATATCCCCAAAGTCTTGTTCAAGTCCGTGGAGCGATACGGGAGATCGAGGTTTGGATTTGGGGGAGTTGACCCGCGGGTGTTGTTCATCCCGAGCTGCCCGTGCTACACCGGGCCCGACCGGTGCTCTTGACCGGTCTGACCGGTGCAACCCTCGGTGAGATTTTGCTCGGGTGAACGTCTTGGTGTGTTCGCTGTTGTTCTGTGGTGCTGCTGTTTCGAGTTTGGGTCAGTTTGGTGGTCGGTTGGCCTGTTTGGTGCCTTGGGGGATTTCAGGCTGTGATCAGTCTGACCGGTGTGTCGCACCGGTCTGACCGGTGTAGAGCCACTTAGTGAAAGTTGCTCAGTTTCACTAGTAGGGACCGGTCTGACCGGTGGTGCTCACCGGTCTGACCGGTGTGGGTCTGTAGACTCGAGGTTTGGTGTTCCGCTGCGTTCTCGGGTCGGAAGGTTGTGTGTTGGTTCCTAGGTCCAGTGGCACTCCAGTGGCTACGTGGGCTTGGCCAACTTGGGTAGTGAGTCGGAGACGTGTGTTGGAAGCCTTGTTCATCTTGTTGGAGTTTCTATCTCCTTCGAGAAGAATTTTTATCGGCTCCCATTGACTGCCCCCTCTCTGGTTCGCCGTATCGGTCCTTCAAGTGGTATCAGTGCCGGTTCGGGTCTTCATTGACTCTAACCAGTCTAAGATCCAAGGATGGCGTACCAGGAATGGGGTTCGGGTCCGCCACACTTCGATGGCAAGAACTACCAGATGTGGAGCAAGCGGATGGGTGCGTTTCTCCGCGGAAAGGGTCAGATCCTTTGGGATGTCACGGTGGACACAGGCTATGTCCAGCCGATGGACTTCCTCGCTCCAAGATCGAGGGACAGATTCGACGCCAACAATAAGGCGATCGACTACTTGTTTCGTGCTTTGTGTCGACCGATTTCGATCGGGTGCACACCGAGCACTTGGCTTGTAGGATTTGGGCGGTGTTGAAGGAGGCTCATGTTGGGAATGCCCAGGTTCAGGCACGGATGTATGTGACCTACCGGAGAGAGTACGAGAACTTCACTCATCTCCCCGGTGAGTCCATCGATGCCTTGTTTCAGAGGTTCACGGTGGTTGTGAACAACATGAGGGCCAATGTGGACGTACTCCCGTACGAGGATCATGATAGAGCGGTCAAGCTCTTACACTCTTTGGATCGTACGATATGGGGCGGAAAGTTCGAGGCCATTGTGGAGTCAGAGAAGTATGACACTCTGACGGTGAACGAGCTGTTCTCAAAGCTCAAGTCGGCTGAGGTGGATAGGGGCATGACTGCCAAGCTCGAGGGTCCGACTGACTCCCATAGTCTCGCCCTCGTTGGTGATTCCAAATGAAAGGCTAACTCTAACCCATCCACCGGGATGTTCTCTTTCTCCTCTTTCATGTCTATGCCAGATGAGGAGTTCGACGAGCTTGGAGAGGACGAGCTGGCGCTCCTGACGAGGCGGTTCGAGAGGCTGTACGAGAACCGTGTGAACATGAGGAGGAACACGAGGACATGCTTCCAGTGCGGCAAGCCGGGACACTTCGTCGCCGACTGCCCGGAGAAGGCCGAGAACAAGGACAGCTACAAGCACAAGCCGAGGATGGACGACAAGTACCGTTCGAGACACGACCACAAGAGCAAGCACAAGAACAAGTACAAGGACGAGCGACGATCGAGGAAGAAGGAGAGCCGAGGCAAGGCCCGAGGGATGGTGGGAGCGAGCGACGTCGACTCCAGTTCCACGTACTCCACCTCGAGCTCAAGCACCAGTGAAGACGAAGGTGATCGTCGCAAGAACAAGAAGTCATCCAGGAACCTGAGCGGGCTGAGCTGCTTCGCGAGAGATGGCTTCTGCACCATGGCGCTGAGCTCCCGCAGCAAGAAGAGCACACAGAGCGACTCGGACTCTGAGTCCGACGACGAGGTGCATGATGAACTTCCCTTCTTGCACCAGGAGAATGAGAGGCTTGGCTCTTTGCTTGATAACCGTGATGACATGCTTAGAGAGGCCAAGAAAATGAGAAAAGAGCTTAGGGCTTCACTCGAGGATGCTAGGACTAGAGTGGCTGAGCTAGAGACATAGGTGCTTGATAGCAAGCTTGAGATTGATTCCCTTAAGGCTAGCCCTGTTGTTTCGGATGAGGTTGATTGTGCTGATTGCTCCATATTCCTTGCTGATCTTGCTTTGTTTAAGGAGAAGCATGCCTCCAAGTGTGAGGAACTAGATGTGCTTAGGGTTGAAGTGGTTGAGCTTATGTCTAGACCTGCTTTGCTAGGTGCTTGCACTTCTTGCCCTGTTTTGCATGCTAAGATTGATGAGATGCATGCTTACACTAGTTCTCTTGAGGCTAAATTGAAGGAACCCATGCCTACATCATGCTCTACCTGTGAAATGCATGCTTTGAAAAATTTGGAACTTGCACATTATGTTGATCGTTTGCAGGATGAGAATGATGAATTGAGGAAGTTGATGGGTTGGTTGTCTAGTCATGAGCCTCAGTTGAGGATGATGATCGAGGCGTTTAAGAGGCAGGATGGTGAGGGACTTGGGGCAAACAAGGTTGGTGAGGGAAGTGGAGAGAATATCCCAGAGCCACCAAAAACCCACCACAAAAATGATTTCCCCCCAAAACCTAACCATCTTAGGAACCGACCAGACACAACCCCTGCTCCACCCGTGTTTCCTATACCCACAAATGATCTACAAAAGCCTATCAAGTTTGTGAGCACTTCGGGGAAAGTGTTCTTTGGGAAAGAAAGTGAGAAGGCTAGTGAAGGGAAAACGGTGGAGGAGTTGAGTGGAGAGAAACCTAGTGAGCAGCCACATCCCAAGCCTAAGCCTAAGCTTTTGAGGTTCCATTGTGGCTATTGTGGGAGAGATGGCCATAAGGAGGAGTTTTGCTTCAAGAGGAAGCGTGAGGAGAGAATGGCAAAGGAGTGGGCTAACAAGGACAAGTACCACCCTTCCGATGGTGTACTTGAGCCTCGTGTGCAGATGCCTAGGGCCAAGGTGAACGTGAGGACAGTTCGGGCTTGGGGAGAGCGGAAGGCTGTTGGAGGTGCTGCTATGCATATGGACCTTGTTGGCCCAGCTCGTGTGCGATCTGCGGGTGGGAAGTGGTATGTCCTTGTTGTGGTGGACGACTATTCTCGGTATGAGTGGGTGTTCTTTCTCGAGGATAAGGGGGAGACGTTTGGTTTTGTTCAAGATCTAGTCTTGAGGTTGAGGAACGAGAGGCACGGAGATGCCATACGATCAATCCGCAGTGATAATGGCTCGGAATTCAGAAACTCTCGTTTTGAAACCTTTTGCCATGACTTGGGTCTTAAGCACCAGTTTTCGAGTCCGTATACGCCTCCCCAGAATGGTGTTGTGGAAAGAAAGAACAAGACCTTGTGCGAGATGGCTCGGACGATGCTTGATGAGCATAGGACTCCGAGGAGGTATTAGGCTGAGGCGGTGAATACCGCGTGCTATGTGTCAAACAGGATCTACCTCAGAGTGCACAAGAAGAAGACATGCTATGAGTTGATGCATGGTCGCACACCCAAGGTGAGTCACTTCCATGTCTTTGGTTGCAAGTGTTTCATTCTGAAGAAAGGCAGGAAACTGGATAAGTTTGAGGCTAGGTCTGTCGATGGTCTTTTCTTTGGTTATGCATCTCATTCTAGAGCATATCATGTGCTCAATCTTGAAACTAACCAAATCGTGGAGACTTGCGAGGTAACCTTCGACGAGACAGAGCCACGTAGTCAGCTTGTCTTTGAGTGTGCAGGTGATGATGAGCTTGGCGAGGAGATCTTTCAGGAGGAGGAGCATGAACATGGAGACGATGAGGATGGCGGTGCGGTGCCCCCGGTTGAACATGTACCCACTACTTCGACTACGATGATGGACGGACCCTCTACTACACCTACTACGACAAATCAAGAACGAGGAGAAGCTGATGTTGAGGGGGAGGTAGCATCGAGGCGAGAACCTCCCCGGCGAGTTCAAGTGGGTCACCCAGATTCGAGGATCATCGGCGGCATGAATGAATGCACTACACGATCGAGGGTTCGAAACAATTCTCATTTCGCTCATGCTGCATTTGTTGCTACTTTGGAGCCCAAAGACATTGGACACGCACTATCTGATCACAATTGGGTTAATTCGATGCATGAGGAGTTGGAAAACCTTGAGAGGAATCAGGTGTGGGAGTTGGTGGACCCTCCCCCAGGGTGTAAGCCTATTGGTACAAAGTGGGTGTGGAAAAACAAAGAGGGAGAGAAAGGTGAAGTTGTGAGGAACAAGTCGAGGCTTGTGGCTCAGGGGTTCAGTCAGAAAGAGGGGATTGACTACGAGGAGACCTTTGCTCCCGTAGCCCGTTTGGAGGCGATAAGGATCCTTCTAGCCTTTTCTGTGGCTAAAGGGTTCAAGTTGCACCAAATGGATGTGAAGAGTGCTTTTCTGAATGGTGTGTTGGAGGAAGAAGTGTATGTGAGGCAGCCTCCGGGGTTTGAGAGTGAGAAGTACCCCCACCGGGTGTACAAGTTGAGGAAGGCGCTGTATGGGTTGAAGCAGGCGCCTAGAGCTTGGTATGGCAGGTTGAGGGGGTTCTTGTTTGAGAGAGGTTTTGAGATGGGGAAGGTCGATCAGACCTTGTTTTTGCTAAGGCAGGGCAGAGATATCCTGATTGTGCAGGTGTACGTGGATGATATTGTCTTTAGTGGCTCGTCTAACTCTCTTGTTGCAAGGTTTCCAAAGGATATGAGCAGGGAATTTGAGATGAGCATGATGGGCGAATTGCAGTTATTCCTCGGGCTAGAAATCAAACAATCAAAGGAAGGAACATTTGTGCACCAGGCTAAGTACACCAAGGACATTGTGCGGAAGTTCAAGATGGAGGACTCCAAGGCTATGATGACGCCGATGAGTATGACTACAGCTCTTGATGCGGACGAGGAAGGTGAACACGTGGACCAGAAGGAGTACCGGAGCATGATCGGGTCACTCCTCTACTTGACGGCGACGAGGCCGGACATACAGTTCTCGGTGTGTCTGTGCGCTCGTTTTCAAGCGTCTCCGAGGACTTCGCATCGGCAAGCGGTGAAGCGAATTTTCAGGTACTTGCGTCACACTCCCGACTTCGGCCTTTGGTACTCCGCGTCCTCTTCTTTGGCGCTTCATGGTTTTTCACACGTGGATTTTGCCGGGTGTCGGTTGGATAGGAAGTCCACTTCTGGGACTTGCCGGTTTTTGGGTTCCTCTTTGGTGTCTTGGTCTTCCCGCAAACAATCGAGTGTTGCTCAATCCACTACCGAGGCTGAGTATGTTGCCGCTGCTAGTTGTTGCTCTCAGCTCCTTTGGATATCATATACCATGAGTGACTTTGGTGAGGAGTATACCCATGTCCCACTTCAATGTGATAGCACCAGTGCCATAAGCGTTGCAAAGAACCCAGTGCTCCATTCTAAAACCAAAAACATAGAAGTGAGGTACCATTTTCTGAGAGACAACGTAGAGAAAGGAAAGATAGCTTTGATCCATGTACCCACACATGACCAACTAGCCGATATTTTCACCAAACCCCTAGATCAAGCAACTTTCACTCGTTTGCGGGGGGAACTTTGTGTGTGTTTGATTTCTTGAGTTGGGTGTGTGGGAGCTCCTTTGTAACATATGTATAGCTTTCCTTTGTGCATTTCTTGCATTTGGCATGGCATATGTAACATGATGTATAGGCATCCTTGTATCTTAGATTGCATGCAGTTTGTATCATATGCATTTGTTAGGAAAAGCTTTTCTCATATAAATTGTTCATCATGGAATGAGATATATGTCTTTGTGAGCTTGTTTGGTATGCTATGGTTAGTTTGGATAAGCTCTTGATGATCTTGATGAATAATCCATGGTTGATGGCTATGTTTTTGAAAAATGTCACATTTATGCTCTCTCATGTGTAAATGCCTTTATATGATCTTGACATGTTTTAGTGGCTTGGCTATGCTTAATTTGTGGTTGGATAGCTAGTTTATTGATCATATGGGGCCAAAGGCTCATTTGCCATCATGAATGTTTAGCCCTCTTGATTTATCTTGTGGAGGAGCATAAGTTCCTTTTTGTCGCAAAGACATTTCATGTAGCATTTATCAATCTGAAAATGAAATGAAAAAATGCTTGGAAAATATGCTCCCATGTCATATGTGCTGAATTTAATTTGCTTTGGGTGCTAAACCGTTGCATGATGCCTACCAATGAGAAGTCTCATGCATAGAAGTAGGCACATGGCTCGGTGGCTTGACATGACATGAGGTGCTTGTGGGTGTTTGTGATGGTCTTATGATTAGAATGGCTGTCCTAGCATGAAGTTTGTGTGGCTTTGCCATTTTGATATGCTTTGATCATGTTTAGAACTTTGCTCATGAGAGGCAAATTTTTCGCAAAATTGCTCAAATCCATCTTAGCTTCGTCCAATGGTTGTGAAACTTGGTGATCATGTAGTTGAGATCGATACGAAGCCGTAGAGTATCTAACTTGCTCATTTGGACATGTGTAGCATTCTTTGTTGAATTTTGTCTATTTGAGAAGCTCTAGGTTGAAAGTTTTGCATTTTTGGCTTGATTCATGCATTGCCAACAAGGGGGAGAAGTTTGAGCTTGAAATGGCTTATTGGACGCATTTAGAAGGTTTTCAGGTGGTTTCGAGCCATTTCTGGGCTCTGTTGTACACAGGTCTGACCGGTGAGGAGCACCGGTCTGACCAGTGTGAGTGCTAGTCCTGTGCACATCTTAGGCACCGGTCTGACCGGTGGTGATGACCGGTCTGACCGGTGTGAGCTGAAGTTGCTGCAGCTGCCCTGTTTTCAGCTGGTTTGCATGCTTTCGTCCAGGGGGAGGTGCATTGGTTTAGGGGGAGCTTGCATGTGTGCAGGGGGAGCTCTTTGTGGTTGTTCGAGCTTTGCTTTGGTGGTTTGTGCTTTTTGCTTGAGCTTTGCTTTGACTCGGATGTGTCGAGCCGTTGCCCTTGCCTAAGGGGTCCGGGACTTGTCTTCTTCAAGTGATCTTGCTCTTTGACTTTGTTTGGCTTTCGATCGCTTGTTGGAGTTTCTTTTTGTTCGTTTCTTTTCTTTTTCTTTTCTCTCTTGTTACTTTCATGTGGGTGTTGTCAATTCACTCATCAAGGGGGAGATTGAGGACCATGTGTGGTTCGAGGACCGGTGGATGGTCGCTTCCCTATGTGATGAGTGATTGACAACATTGTGTTGACTGATTCTTGGCTAAGTATTGCAGGTGCAGGTTGCAGCTTGACTGGTGTTGGTGCAGGTGAAGAACAAGCGCGAAAGGTCGTCGCCGGTGAGGCCTCCAGGTGTGGAGAAGACAAGAAGGCTTCGTTCGAGGGACCCGGTGGCCAGCGGGGTCAAGTGCGGACCGCATGGTGGCATGAACAGCAAGATGAAGTCGTGGACGATTTCTTGGTAGAGCCTCAAAACCAAGGTCGAGCCGGGACTATGTGGGAGCCGAGTCATGAGTGGAGATTGGCGGAGGCTACACCGAGTTCGCGGGGTTTCCGGTGGTTCACCAGAAAACCACTGGGTTCCTTGGTTGATCCACAAAGCCAAGACCGAAGAACCGAAGACGGTGCTGCAAGAAGGCCGCACCGGTCCGACCGTTGGGTCTGACCGGTCTGACCGGTGAGGAGCACCGGTCTGACCGGTGTGCGACGACGCAGTCCGGAGACTTCGAAGCGGAGGACACGTGTCGGGATCGCATGGCTTGCGTCGAGGCTACGCAGGGTGCGGTCGCCGGGCATCCGTCCGATGGAGAAGACATGAAGACTTCCAAATCCGCCCTTGAGGGGCTTGTATCCCTAGTTATTAGGAAAGGGCATTTTAGACATTCGGTTGCCTCCATATAACCCAAGAGGTGAGAGGATGGCAGCCAACTCTTGGAACCCTAGCTCATTTGTTTTCCCATTTTCCTTCCTATTTTCCTTAGGTTTTCCATAGGACTAGCAAGAGAGCTTCATGGAGAGATCTTGTTGAAAGGGATGGATGATCGGGCGGCTTGCTAGACCTTGTATGAACCTTTGTTTCATGTATAGATGATTCGGCGTGGTTCCTCAAGGTTTGGATGTGTTTTCCCCGGTTGTTCTTGGTGGTGATTTTCGGAGCCCTCTCTTGGTGATTTCCTTGGGTTGTTTTCGGGACCTTTCTCTTGGGGATTTGATGGGGGAAATTTGTGGGAACCCTTCGTGGTTCTTTGGGCTGTGATTCCCCTCCCAAATCCCTGAGTAAAGGTGCTCGATTTTGGGGTTTCTTGAGTTCTTGGGTTGGAAGTGCTCTTGGCGGGATTTCCTTGATTCCTCCTTTTTGGACGAGTTTTGGTGGGATTAATCTTGGCTATGGACTCCTCATGAGGTGTTCCTAATATCCCCAAAGTCTTGTTCAAGTCCGTGGAGCGATCCGGGAGATCGAGGTTTGGATTTGGGGGAGTTGACCCGCGGGTGCTGTTCATCCCGAGTCCGCCCGAGCTACACCGGCCGACCGGTGCTCTTGACCGGTCTCGACCGGTGCAACCCTCGGTGGGATTTTGCTCGGGTGAACGTCTTGGTGTGTTCGCTGTTGTCCTGTGGTGCTGCCGTTTCGAGTTTGGGTCAGTTTGGTGGTCGGTTGGCCTGTTTGGTGCCTTGGGGGCTTTCGGCCGTGATCGGTCTGACCGGTGTAGAGCCACTTAGTGAAAGTTGCTCAGTTTCACCAGCAGGGACCGGTCTGACCGGTGGTGCTCACCGGTCTGACCGGTGTGGGTCTGTAGACTCGAGGTTTGGTGTTCCGCTGCGTTCTCGGGTCGGAAGGTTGTGTGTTGGTTCCTAGGTCTAGTGGCACTCCAGTGGCTACGTGGGCTTGGCCAACTTGGGTAGTGAGTCGGAGACGTGTGTTGGAAGCCTTGTTCATCTTGTTGGAGTTTCTATCTCCTTCGAGAAGATTTTTTATCGGCTCCCATTCACTCCCCCCCTCTCTGGTTCGCCGTATCGGTCCTTCAGGGGGTTCATGCAAAATGCAAATGCAAAAGAAGTTAGTAACAGGGTTAGATGGAAATATGCCATTATAATTTTCACAGTTTGGAAATATGCCATTGGTATCTCACTGACAGGTGGGTGCCACCACAGTCACTGACATATGGGTCAGGATGGCATATCTCCAATTTAGCAGAATCATAATGGCATGGTTCAAATTATCCCTTAGTAAAAAGGGCAGCAATGTTTGAAAAAGCTTTCGATGTCGTTCTTCAATAATGACAAGCAAGTCAGTTTATGAGAGGTAGAGTCTTGTCAACACCTTTTATCAAAAGACCTAATCAAACGTGCTAACAAGGTTTTAAGGCAAGGCTTATGGGTATCCTATATTTTTGGCTTAAGACAAGAATTTTGAAAAGATAAGTCGGGTGAAAAAATTCTATCTAAGGTGGTTTTGAAAAAAGAAGAAAAGCGAGGGTTAGCTTTTCGGATTGAAAAACAAACCTATGGTTTTAGGATTACTAAAGGTACGAGGGGTTTTTTTCTAAGGGTTTAGAATGAGGCTAGTCAAAACTTTAATTAGAAAGGGATAGAGATAGACTGTCGACTTAACATAAGTCGATCCCTCCCCTTGTTAGTCTATGTTCTAGGTGTGGTTTGATAGGAAGGTTTAGGTAAAGATGAAATTTTTTTAAGGGTTATAAAAGATGAGATGCAACATGCAACATAACGCAAAGGTGGACAACAAAGTGGAATGAAGTGCAACATGATTATGAATGAACAAAATGATATGACATGATATGGTGGTGATCTAAACCAAAAGCAAAAGTTAGCCTAAGTTAACTAGCCACAAGTTTAGAATCAAAATGGATCATGCTTCATATTTCTCTCTAAAGACACAAATAAAAAGACTCTAAACACTACACAAAAAAGGGTCTACAAGTTTCCCAAAATTCTAGCAAAGTACTCACTCAATGTGTGTGTGTGTCTATATATATTAAAGCATACAACATGTGGTTGTGACATTTATTAGAGCAATGGTACGATGTTACTTGAAGATTTCAAATAAAGAACACAATGTAGACTTGTCATAGTTTATAAAGATATATAAAAAGATCGGGTTGCCTCCCGCAAAGCACTTCATTTAAAGTCATAGAGCTCGACTTTCTCACTTACCTTTTTATTGTCGTGAAGCCATGGTTACTTGTGCGAGAATCCAAAGTAGTCATGCAGCTTGATGTTGCCTTTAGGAAATCCGTCGTGGTTCGCTTCCAACATCATCATGTGTTGAGTGGTGCCTCTTGTGTCTTCATTCATCCCTGCTCCGGAGGGTTTGTTTTAGTCCTTAGCTTCTGAATTTCCTCATGTACGTGTTGTGGAACCGTTGCCCCATCTTCTATTTATTATCATTGTGTCCATCTCCTCTATCTTGTCGTCATCGCCTTGCTGCTGCCTCTTCTTCGTGGATTTACCCCTGCATCCAGAAACAGAACATATACCAAAATATAGTTCTATTGAAAAATTTATAAAATTACCTTTCCAACGGGTACTCATTCGCCTTAATCGGAGTCCGAATGAGGGAGCTATGGCTGTTTCACTTCAGCACTGCTTGCTGTCCAGAATTTCAGCATGTGCAACCATCGGCGATTCGGCCATATCCTCTTGTAGGAACCTCCGATTGCCTTTCCGCTTGATTCGTTGGAGCGTAGACTTCATGCAGCTTCTGAAAATCCAAATATATCTAATTGTTTTCTGCTGAGGCTCATGCAAATATCGCGATGATATCGTCATCCTTTCGTCCATCGATCCGGAGATGTGCGTGTGGTCTTCATCTTGAAGTCTTTTAGGGCACCATGTCATGCATCCTTTGGCTTCAAAAATCATAACCATCGCTGCATGAGCTTGATGGTAATGGAATCCTTCTCCATCGTGCTTGACATGGTCGTTTCCAAAACCTATAGCTTGGACAAACTATCCTCCAAAAGACATTAGTCTAAAAACTTAATCGACACATAGGCATACCATGTTCATCTTCGTTTGCTTCGAATGTTGCAAACTTTTCTCGATCGCTTTGTGTCTAGTTTTCCACCTACTTTCAAGGACACAAACAAGAAAGCAAGCGTATATGCAATGATAAAAATTAGGGTTAGTTAAAAGAAAGATAGATCGCCCTAGGGTTCGAGTTGCCGATCCCCGGCAATGGCGCCAGAAAAAGGGGCTTGTTGACGGTATGAAACCGTGCTCAAGTTCACCGCAAGCCTACGGGTGACTTGGTGCCTTTTTCACCAAGGAGGGTTCTCCCTAGATTTGTCAATCCAAGGATCGGAAGCAAACCACCAAGGTTCTCTATCTAACCTACCGGTCTAACCCTATGTGAAGTGTTGATTGCATAAAGATAACATACAAACACGAAGGGATGTATGGATCACATCCACCTAGCCATTAAGATAAGCAAACCAAAGGTAAACCTAGCCTATTGTCTTCTTGTTGCCGTTCCGGCCAAGGTGATAAACCAATCTAAACCTATACTATGATAAGGATTACACTCGATATGGAGTAACCCGATATGGAGTGGTCCGATGCACGTTCACTCGCCGCTTTCTCCCCTCTCGTACTGTCACTACACGAGGATAATCATCACTGAGCGATAAACCTCGGTCCGTGCACTACTACGGTGTGTCCGCAAGACAAGACTAATCACCACGATTCGATCTAGTCCTACTAAAGGCATATGGTAGCTACACATATGAATAAGTATAACTCGTAGTAGATCAAAGTATGACAAGATATAATTACATCACCGAATGTTGAAGGTACAAACGACTTGACGAATTCAACTCGCGGCTCCGGAACTCCACCATGTCTTCACCACGCAGGGCCAACCATGGTGGCTAGGGCATGGCCTAAGCCATCTCCTAGGCAACTCCAGGACTTGCGGCGGCCGTCGACTTCCTCCCGGTGCTTCACCTTCGTCTCGGCGGCTCTCTGATGAATGGATGGATGTGGCGGCCGGCGGAGGCAGAGACAATTTATAGACAAGCACCTAGGGCAAAAGGGGGACGTGAACCGGGCTCGGATCAGGCTGGGCCGACCGGCCTGGGCCAACCGGCCCAGACCCATTTTGGCCCGGTTCGGCCCCGTCTCGCTCCCCGATGCTTCTCGGTCAATTGCTGACTTGCTCCCTTATGCATGTGGGCCCTTGATGTCGTCTTCTCCACGGTTTGGATAGAGCTCCTTGTTGCGCAAGCTTCAGCATCTTCTGTCCAGGTCCCTGGAGTTTCACGGCTTCATGCTTCGGTCCCTGGACCCTTTGGAGTCATGTTCATGATGTGTCTTGACTTGTGTCGGGCTTCATGATCGTCTCTTGAAGTGCTTGATGAACTTATCCCGAAAGTCTCCCTTTAAGCGCTAGTTTCCTACGTAAACAACAAACTCCAAAATCGACATGCGAGAGTGAACTTGATACCTTCGGGGGGTTACTACCATTGGTTAGAATATCAAATACGTGCAAATGTTGACGGTAAACTTATAGCAAGGTGTACCAAAATCGACCGTCAACAGTGGGGCTTTGTATAAAAAAAGAAAATACATACATTTATTGTATATAAAACTAAAAAAAATACTTAATAAAAGAATTTAATCTTCTATTTCCTCGTATAGCTACCTAGAAATAAGAGGGGCCATAGAATTCAACCCTGTATTTTATGAACTATATGTACATATACTGTCGTATGGACCTCCCTGGGCCCACTACCTCGGTGGGTACCAAGACCGACTACTCGGTGGGCCCCTAGGACTACCCGACTTGCGTTGCACGGCACCTGATGGCGTGAAGCACAAGGACTACAGAGGAGAAGTACTCGGATAGGAAGCTGTACATGTCCCGCACTGTATAGAGGACTCCTAGACGTACTCGACTAGTACTCTCTCCCTGAACCGACTTGTAACCCTGCCTCCCGGACTATATAAGGCGAGGCAGGGACCCCTCTCTAGATCATCTCACTCATACGCATCTGATTGCATCATCTTGTAATCGCACCCAATCAATCCAGAGCTACGCAGCATACAGGACGTAGGGTATTACGCACCTCGCGGCCCGAACCTGTCTAAATTGTGTGCCATGTGTCTCTTCCTTCGAGTTACCGATCTCGGCGAGGCCACGTTCATCTACTTCGGGTACTCCCCTTAGTAGGTTGCCGGTCTAAGACACCGACACCGGCGCGCCGGTAGGGGGATCTCGCCCGAGATCACATGGCGAACTCGACGACTCCCGTCTACGTCAAGCCAACCGTCGCCTTCAACCACGGCGACACGTTCGTCTTCGGCGCCTGGGTCTGCACCGCCGACGGCGCTGGATCTTTCCAACGCCGCCTCACCATGCCGCCCAACCCAGAGACCGGCCTCGTGACGCTTCCCGAAGTAGTCAAGGGCGAACTCGCCAGCAAGTTCGGCGAAATTTCGCTTTTTGACCTGCACGCCGACTTCAAGCTTGGATCCGTCTCCAACTCGAACTCGACGTCCCCATGGGCCACCGTGTGCGAGACGGCTGCTCAGCCATCGCATGTGGACAGCCCACCCCATGAGCGCTTCGCACGTGGTCCCCTCAACCTCGGCAGGGCCCGCACGGAGACTCCCCCTCCACGCCGGGCCGGCAAGGAGCCCGTACCCGAGTACAACTCGGACTCCGACACCGCCCCGGCCGCGCCTCAGACTCCAACCCCCTCTTCGGCTTCTACTCGGACTTCACGTACGAGTTCGACTTCGGGTCGGACCCTGAGGATCCCGAGTCCGAGCACAACTCTACTGAGCAACCCTTATCAGGGCCGGTTTCTGGGCTGGTTATAACATCCACACCCACCGGCAGATTCGTCTACTGGCTAGACCATAAGCCCGCCGACCTGATAGACGGGAACTCACGCTACGTCACCTATCTCGACTCGCTTCCCTTCCAGGAGGGAACACCACTCACTCGAACTAAGGAGTACACTCCAACTGAGGTGGCGAGCTCTGACTCCAGTCTTGGCAACCCCGATCGCCAAGTCTTCATGGCTGCCGGCGACACGCCAGGAACTTCAGGGGCACAAGACCGGTACCTTGAAGACATCTCCGCAGACGAGCTGTCTGCTGAAGCACCCGAGGATGAGACCGACGCCAACAGGGACGCTCGACGCGAGCGTAACAAAAAGCGGAACGAACGGCGCCGGCATCTCCGAGACAATCTCCCCATCCGCAACCTCGCAGAAGCCCTCGAGCAAGTTGAGAGCAGGGTACACACCACCCCGGAGCAATGCCTCATGTCGATCACAGTGATCGCACGCCAAGCTCAGGGGATATGTGCTAGAGAAGTCATCGCCAAGCTTGCAGAAGATGCTTACTTCATGCGAGTCGACAACAGAGTCACCCAGCCGCCCCCCTCCAGGAACCGCGACAACGAAGCTACAAGTCGCAGTGCCGACCTCGGCCGTAACCGTACTCGAGCCGAGCTGCTGGCCCAGCCCAACCGTACTCATGCAAACGTCGGCGGACCCTCTCAAGCTGGCAACAGCGCCGCAGCTGCTGCCGGCGGTTGTGAGATCGTCCCCCACCGCGACCCTGGCGGCGCAGGCAGCGACGGCGGAAGCTCCAACCATGGGGCCAATAGGAGGGCCGGTGGCGGAGGCGATCGCGGCGGCCGAGGCCACGCGAACAGCCATGCCTCCGGAGCCTCGCAAGGCGGCTACGACGCCCGCCAGAAGATTGAAGAACTGCAGCGGAAGAAGTCTGCCACCGTAGGTGACAACGACAGCATCCCTGCCTTCTCTCCTCGGCTTCGCAACTTACTTCTCCCGGACAAGTTCAAACCTGTGGGAATCACTAAGTACGACGCGAAGCAAGACCCCATCCAGTGGCTCAGATGCTACGCCCTCTCCATCGAGAACGCTGGCAGCAACAACGACACCAAGTTCCTCTACTTCCCCTTCTGCCTGGACCAAGCCCTGCTCACATGGCTCGAGTCGCTGGACAAGCACTCGATCGACAAGTGGGACCAGCTGAAGGAGCAGTTCACCAGCAACTTCGCGGGCGCTATGGGCCGACCGGGTACTCGCATGGACCTAGATATGGTGAAGCAGGAACAAGGCGAGACCCTTCGCAAGTATATGCGGTGCTTCTTCGACAAGCGCGCCACCGTGGTCGACGTCACCGACAAGGAGGTCATCGACCTCTTCCAAGACGGTCTCTACCACCGTCGCACCTTCGAAGACTTCGGTCGACACCGCCCCAAGTCCATCCCCCATCTCAAGGACATGATCACGTCCTGGGCGGATGAAGAAGACAAAGCCAACGCCAAGTACGATGCCATCCGCAGCAAGAGCAAGAAGAACACGAGTGGTGGCAGCAGCAACAACAGGAACCAAGGCGGTCGCAACAATAACAACTACTCGGGTCCCAACCGCAAGCACAAGCCAGACAACACTATCGCGGCTATCTAGCGCCCTGCGAAGGAGAACCCGAAGAAGACCTCCGGCGGTTTCATAGACTTGCTGAAAGAGAAGTGCCCGTGGCATCTGGACGGCAACCACACCACCGAGCAGTGCTACCAACTCAGGCGAGCACTCAAGGGTACCCTAGAGCCACCGCACCCTCATGACAAGAAAGGCAACAAGAAGAACGCGAAGGCAATGACGACTTCCAGGAACCCGACAAGACGGTCAATGTCCTCTTCGGTGGACTACCTAGCAGACGGGAACAAAAGGCTACCCATCGAGAAGTCATGAGCATTGAACCAGCGGTCCCAACCCCTCTCAGGTGGTCGGAGGTACCCATTACCTTCTCCCGCGCGGATCAATGGACAAGCTTCTCTGAACCAGGACGGTTCCCACTAGTCCTGAAGCCGGTGGTCGCGGGCTCCAAGCTTAACAAGGTCCTCATCGATGGTGGAAGCGGGCTCAACGTCCTTTTTTCCAAGACCTCAAAGAAGATGGGGCTCGACATCACCCACATGCTCACCAAGAGCACCTCGCCCTTCTATGGCATCGTCCCCGGCAACGCGGCTATCCCATTGGGCTCAGTGGTCCTGCCAGTTACCTTCGGGGAATCTCGGGACAACTATCGTACCGAGTACATCAAGTTCGAAGTCGCGGACTTCGAGACTTCCTACCATGCCATCCTTGGCAGACCATCTATCGCCAAGTTCATGGCGGTACCCCACTACACCTACTTGGTACTCAAGATGCCAAGTCCAGCAGGTGTACTTTGACTCCAATGGGACTTGAAGATCTCGCACGACTGCGACACGGAAGCCGTGGAGATCGCCTCCACGAATCAAGTACCCAACGCTATGATGGAGATCTACGCTGCGTCGAAGAAGCTTGCCCCAAGTGAACTCGGCATCCCTGAGAAGTCGGACAAAGCCAACAAGCCTCAGCCAGCTGAGGAGGTTCTGGTCAAGACAATCAACCTCGGGACAGGCGACAGCAGCAAGACCACCACCATCGGCGCGGGTCTCAACCCCAAATAGGAAGACGCGCTCATCGACTTCCTCGGGGCTAACCGCGACATCTTCGCGTGGAAGCCAGCGGACATGCCAGGGGTGCCCAGGGAGTTGATCGAGCATTCCCTCAACGTCGATCCTAAAGCTACCCCCAAGCGACAACACCTCCGTCGTTTCGCCGACGACAGACGGGATTCCATCAAGAAGGAACTCGCCAAACTACTCGCGGCCGGCTTCATCAGAGAAGTCTTCCATCCTGAGTGGCTCGCCAACCCCGTCCTCGTCCGCAAGAAGAACTTGAACGAGTGGAGGATATGCGTCGACTACACCGACCTCAACAAGCACTGCCCCAAGGACCCCTTCGGGTTGCCGCGGATTGACCAAGTCATCGACTCCACGGTGGGGTGCGACCTGCTCTGCTTCCTCGACTGCTACTCCGGGTACCACCAGATCACGATCAAGGAAGAAGACTAGGAGAAGACCGCGTTCATCACCCCGTTTGGCGCGTACTGCTACACGACCATGTCCTTCGGGTTGAAGAACGTCGGCGCCACATACCAGCGAGCTATCTAGGCCTGCTTCAAGAGGCAACTCTACAAGAACGTCGAAGCCTACGTGGATGACGTGGTTGTGAAAACCAGAAACTCCAGCACGCTCATCGACGATCTTGAAGAGACTTTCGCATCCCTGCACGAGTACCGCTGGAAGCTCAACCGAACAAGTGCGTCTTCGGCGTACCTTCGGGTAAACTACTCGGCTTCATCATCAGCCACCGCGGCATTGAAGCCAATCCTGAGAAGATCTCCGCCATCACCAACATGAAAGCTCCCACGTGCATCAAAGACATCCAGAAGCTGACCGGGTGCATGGCGGCCCTGAATAGATTCATCTCGAAGCTTGGAGAACGGGGGCTCCCCTTCTTCAAATTACTCAAGCATCAAGAGAAGTTCGTGTGGACCACAGAGGAGGACCAAGCCCTTGCCCAGCTCAAGGACTTCCTATCGAAGCCGCCAATCCTCATGGCTCCTCGCAAAGGCGAACAGCTACTGCTCTACCTCGCTGCGACTAGTCATGTGGTTAGTACTGCCATCATCATCGAGCGGCAGGAAGATGGCCATGTGAGGACCATGTGTGGTTCGAGGACCGGTGGATGGTCGCTTCCTTGTGTGATGACTGATTGACAACGTTGTGTGGACTGATTCTTGGCTAAGTATTGCAGGTGCAGGTTGCAGCTTGACTGGTGTTGGTGCAGGTGAAGAACAAGCGCGAAAGGTCGTCGCCAGTGAGGCCTCCAGGTGTGGAGAAGACAAGTAGGCTTCGTTCGAGGGACCCGGTGGCCAGCGGGGTCAAGTGCGGGCCGCATGGTGGCATGAACAAGAAGATGAAGTCGTGGACGGTTTCTTGGTTGAGCCTCAAAACCAAGGTCGAGCCGGGACTACGTGGGAGCCGAGTCATGAGTGGAGATTGGCGGAGGCTACACCGAATTCGCGGGGTTTCCAGTGGTTCACCAGAAAACCACTGGGTTCCTTGGTTGATCCACAAAGCCAAGACCGAAGAACCGAAGATGGTGCTTTGCAAGGCGGTGCGGACCGGTCGGCCGGTGGGGAGCACCGGTCTGACCGGTGTGCGACGATGCAGTCCGGAGACTTCGAAGCGGAGGACACACGTCGGGATCGCATGGCTTGCGTTGAGGCTACGCAAGGTGCGGTCGCCGGGCATCCGTCCGATGGTGAAGACATGAAGACTTCCAAATCTGCCCTTGAGGGGCTTGTATCCCTAGTTATTAGGAAAGGGCATTTTAGACTTTCGGTTTCCTCCAAATAACCCAAGAAGTGAGAGGATGGCAGCCAACTCTTGGAACCCTAGCTCATTTGTTTTCACATTTTCCTTCCTATTTTCTTTAGGTTTTCCATAGGACTAGCTTGAGAGCTTCATGGAGAGATCTTGTTGAGAGGGATGGATGATCGGGCGGCTTGCTAGACCTTGTATGAACCTTTGTTTCATGTATAGATGATTCGGCGTGGTTCCTCAAGGTTTGGATGTGTTTTCCTGGGTTGTTCTTGGTGGTGATTTTCGGAGCCCTCTCTTGGTGATTTCTTTGGGTTGTTTTCGGGATCTTTCTCTTGGGGATTTGATGGGGGAAATTTGTGGGAACCCTTCGCGGTTCTTTGGGCTGTGATTCCCCTCCCAAATCCGTGAGTAAAGGTGCTCGATTTTGGGGTTTCTTGAGTTCTTGGGTTGGAAGTGCTCTTGGCGGGATTTCCTTGATTCCTCCTTTTTGGACAAGTATTGGTGGGATTAAACTTGGCTATGGACTCCTCATGAGGTGATCCTTATATCCCCAAAGTCTTGTTCAAGTCCGTGGAGTGATTAGGGAGATCGAGGTTTGGTTTTTGGAGAGTTGACCCGCGGGTGTTGTTCATCCCGAGCTGCCCAGGCTACACCGGTCTGACCGGTGCTCTTGACCGGTCTGACCGGTGCAACCCTCGGTGGGATTTTGCTCGGGTGAACGTCTTGGTGTGTTCACTGTTGTCTTGTGTTGCTGCTGTTTCGAGTTTGGATCAGTTTGGTGGTCGGTTGGCCTGTTTGGTGCTTTGGGGGCTTTCAGGCTGTGATCGGTCTGACCGGTGTGTCTCGCCGGTCTGACCGGTGTGGAGCCACTTATTGAAAGTTGCTCTGTTTCACCATCAGGGACCGGTCTGACCGGTGTGGGTCTGTAGACTCGAGGTTTGGTGTTCCGCTGCGTTCTCAGGTCGGAAGGTTGTGTGTTGGTTCCTAGGTCCAGTGGCACTCCAGTGGTTACGTGGGCTTGACCAACTTGGGTAGTGAGTCGGAGACGTGTGTTGGAAGCCGTGCTCATCTTGTTGGAGTTTCCATCTCCTTCGAGAAGAATATTTATCGGCTCCCATTCACTCCCCCCCCCCTCTCTGGTTCGCCGTATCGGTCCTTCAAGTGGTATCAGAGCCGATGCGGGTCTTTGTTGACTCTAACCAGTCTAAGATCCAAGGATGGCATACCTAGAACGGGGTTCGGGTCCTCCACACTTTGATCGCAAGAACTACCAGATGTGGAGCAAGCGGATAGGTGCGTTTCTCCACGGAAAGGGTCAGATCCTTTGGGATGTCACGGTGGACACAGGCTATGTCCAGCCGATGGACTTCCTCGCTCCAGGATCGAGGGACAGATTTGACGCCAACAATAAGGCGGTCGACTACTTGTTTCATACTTTGTGTCAGCCTGAGTTCGATCGGGTGCACACCGAGCACTTGGCTTGTAGGATTTGGGCGGTGTTGAAGGAGGCTCATGTTGGGAATGCCTAGGTTCAGGCACGAATGTATGCGACCTACCGGAGCGAGTACGAGAACTTCACTCATCTCCCCGGTGAGTCCATCGATGCCTTGTTTCAGAGGTTCACGGTGGTTGTGAACAACATGAGGGCCAATGTGGACGTGCTCCCGTACGATGATCATGATAGAGCTGTCAAGCTCTTGCACTCTTTGGATCGTACGATATGGGGCGGAAAGTTCGAGGCCATTGTGGAGTCAGAGAAGTATGACACTCTGACGGTGAACGAGCTGTTCTCAAAGCTCAAGTCGGCTGAGGTGGATAGGGGCATGACTGCCAAGCTCGAGGGTCCGACTGATTCCCATATTGCCCTCGTTGGTGGTTCCAAAGGAAAGGCTAACTCTAACCCATCCACCAGGATGTTCTCTTTCTCCTCTTTGATGTCTATGCCAGATGAGGAGTTCGACGAGCTTGGAGAGGACGAGCTAGCGCTCCTGACGAGGCGGTTCGAGAGGCTGCACGAGAACCGCGTGAACATGAGGAGGAACACGAGGACATGCTTCCAGTGCGGCAAGTCGGGACACTTCGTCGCCGACTGCCCGGAGAAGGCCGAGAACAAGGACGGCTACAAGCACAAGCCGAGGATGGACGGCAAGTACCGTTCGAGGCGCGACCACAAGAGCAAGCACAAGAACAAGTACAAGGACGAGCGACGATCGAGGAAGAAGGAGAGCCGAGGCAAGGCCCGAGCGATGGTTGGAGCGAGCGACGTCAACTCCAGTTCCGCGTACTCCACCTCGAGCTCGAGCAGCAGCGAAGACGAAGGTGATCGTCGCAAGAACAAGAAGTCGTCCAAGAACCTGAGTGGGTTGAGCTGCTTCGCGAGAGATCATTTCTGCACCATGGCGCTAAGCTTCGAGAGCAAGAAGAGCACACAGAGCGACTCGGACTCTAAGTCCGACGACGAGGTGCGTGATGAACTTCCTTTCTTGCGCCAGGAGAATGAGAGGCTTGGCTCTTTGCTTGATAACCATGATGACATGCTTAGAGAGGCCAAGAAAATGAGAAAAGAGCTTAGGGCTTCACTCGAGGATGCTAGGACTAGAGTGGCTGAGCTAGAGACACAGGTGCTTGATAGCAAGCTTGAGATTGATTCCCTTAAGGCTAGCCCTGTTGTTTCGGATGACGTTGATTGTGTTGATTGCCCTATATTTCTTGTTGATCTGTCTTTGTTTAAGGAGAAGCATGCCTCTAAGTGTGAGGAACTAGATGTGCTTAGGGTTGAAGTGGCTGAGCTTAAATCTAGACCTGCTTTGCTAGGTGCTTGCACTTCTTGCCCTGTTTTGCATGCTAAGATTGACGAGATGCATGCTTACACTAGTTCACTTGAGGCTAAATTGAAGGAACCCATGCCTACATCATGCTCTACCTGTGAAATGCATGCTTTGAAAAATTTGGAACTTGCACATTATGTTGATCGTTTGCAGGATGAAAATGATGACTTGAGAAAGTTGATGGATTGGTTGTCTGGTCATGAGCCTTAGTTGAGGATGATGATCGAGGCATTTATGAGGCAGGATGGTGAGGGACTTGGGGCAAACAAGGTTGGTGAGGGAAGTGGAGAGAATATCCTGGAGCCACCAAAAACCCACCACAAAAATGATTTCCCCCCAAAACCTAACCATCTTAGGAACCGACTAGACACAACCCCAGCTCCACCCGTGTTTCCTACACCCACAAATGATTTACAAAAGCCTATCAAGTTTGTGAGCACTTCGGGGAAAGTGTTCTTTGGGAAAGAAAGTGAGAAGGCTAGTGAGGGGAAACCGGTGGAGGAGTTGAGTGGAGAGAAACCTAGTGAGCAGCCACATCCCAAGCCTAAGCCTAAGCTTGTGAGGTTCCATTGTGGCTATTGTGGGAGAGATGGCCACAAGGATGAGTTTTGCTTCAAGAGGAAGCGAGAGGAGAGAATGGTGAAGGAGTGGGCTAACAAGGACAAGTACCACCTTTCCGATGGTGTACTTGAGCCTCGTGTGCAGATGCCCAGGGCCAAGGTGAGTGTGAGGACAGTTCGGGCTTGGTGAGAGCGGAAGGCTGTTGGTGGTGCTGCTGTCCAGGCCACACCGGTCAGACCGGTGTGGAGCACCGGTCAGACCGGTGCAGGCCTGGACAAGCAGCATTTTGGGTTTCGTGCTCGTACAGGTGCAAGGGTTGTTTCTGGAGGTCGTGGTTCTGGTGGTTGGGCTGGAGAGTTTGCAGGTGGTCAGGTTGCTAGGCGTTCTCCCCCTCGAGTTCACTATGGGGATAGGGAGGAGTCGTAGCTTTGAGAAGGAGAGGAGGGACGGTCCACGGGTTCTCTTTCATGGTTTTGGTCCTCCTCCAGGTAGAGAGGGGTGGTTCCCTCAGGGTGGTTACCGTGGTGGTGTTCGTGGAGGTAGCTTTGGTAGGAGAGATGCTTTGGTTGGTGCTAACCCCACTTTCGAGCAAATGGCTCGGCACTGGTTTTACTCTTTTGGTACTAACCCCAGTGTTGAGTCGTTTGTTCGCTCACATGCTCGTTGTTGACGGTGAAAATCCGTCAACCTAGCCATGAGTTTACCTTCGGTGTTGGCATTAGTTTTATACCTTATCCATTGGTACTAACCCCCGTGGTATAACAAGTTCACGTGTGCATGTCGGTTTTGGAGTTTAATGTTTATGCAGGGTTTTAGTGTTGAATGCAAGACTTTCGGGATAAGTTCATCAAGCACCTCATGACAAGACCTTGAAGCCCCGTACAAGTCATGCAATGAAGCAAACTTATCTCCAAGAAGCCGGGGACTTGATCCGAGAAGACGACAGACTCCAGGGACCTGACCAGAAAAGTGCTGAATCTTGCAAGACAAGGAGTTGAGTCCAATTCGGAGAGAAACCAACGACATGGACCTACATGCAGAAGGGGGAAACATCCAGGAAGCAAGGGAACCGACGTGGAGCGAAGGAGCCCTCGGGCTGGGCCTAAATGGGCCCAGGCCGGCCGGCCCAGTCCGGTCGGCCCAGGCCCATTTAGGGCCCAAACACCCTCTCCTTTGCCCTAGCCGCCAATCGGGCTATTTATAGCCCCCTGACCGAGAGCCTCGGGGAGAAGATTTCGTCTTCGGCCGCCGAGGAGCAGAGAAGAGAGGGACACCATCTCGGAGATGAGAGGGTCGAGCTAGTTGACTAGGGTTTCCCTAGCCGACGTGGGAACCTTGCACGGAAGACCACGTCGGAGTTCCCGGAGCTAGAAGCAAGATCAAGGAAGGATCCCGGTGGTGATCTTGTGTATGTATCATTGTTATAGTTGAATTATCAAGTTGAATCTTTTCCTAGCGATCAAGTGTTTCCTCGAAGATTTCGTTTTTCGATCGGCTTTGCTTATTCCAATTCTATTCTCGAGATAGATTACATAGGGTGTTCTTGTAGCCGCGGTGGCTAGAGGTACACGCCGGATCTTCCGAAAGAATCTCGACTTGTCTTTTGACTCGCCCTAAGCTCCCCGCATGAATAGGGATACGTTGTGACGAACGGGGGTCTCGAAAGGCGGATGTTTTCGGATTTGGACGGGAAACCACGATTTAAAGAGGCTTCTATTAAGATTCGATTTGCTACTTCTTCTCTTGCTTGGAACTTCAACAAAAGGCTTACCCCGATCCCTCTAGATCGGTTTATCTACCCAATCTTACTTTGTTTTCTCCGGTCTTTAGTAGATTAGATTCGTTTTGTGTCTTTTACTTAGATGCATTAGGGTTTTATCGAAGATTGAAGTTACTTGGCTTTAATAGATTAAGTTTTCGTCACACATTTGTTCCACGGATTCGATACCTTGGGTTCACCACTCGAGGGAAGAAGGGTCCCTTGACTACGACGGGAGACTTGTACGCTTGCGAGTCACTAACGAACTTTGATACAATTATTAACCGTCAACAAGCCCCTTTTTCTGGCGCCGTTGCCGGGGAACAAGTGATCAAGATTTGATTTTTTATTGCCTTTTTGTAATTTTCAGTTTTCTTTTTGTTTTTATTTTTGCATCTACTAAATTTTGATCATCCTCAAATTACATCTAATCTAGTTTGTCTAACTCTAAATTTGTTTTTACTTTCTAGTTTTTTGCATACTTTGTTTATTGCTAACCCTAACAGGAGATGGACGGCTACCTCTCCAACAAACCCAATAATTTTGTGGATGATCCAGAAAAACTTTACAGGCTAAGGAGACGCGAAGCACATCAAGCTAAAAAGCTGGATTTTGTAGATTCGGAGTCGGAAGACAAAGGATCACAAGAATCTCCGAAGAATTCACCACCTCAAAGTCCGCGGGAGAATCGACTTCCACCAATGGGTGACCAACCACCGCAAGAACGCAAGATTGGGGAGCTATGCACCCCAGACATCATCGACCTACCAATCTTGAACCTTGAGGAGATCGGAAGACCGTTCGAGATCAAGACCTCAACAATCCGCATGGTGCAACATTCACCCTTCACCGGCAAAGAGGATCCGAACCTTCACCTCCAAGCATTCATTCAACTATGTCGACTTTCAACATGGATGGGGTGACTCAAGATCAAATGAGGGCAAGGCTTTTTCCGTTCTCACTACTCGGGAAGGCTTTGCAATGGTTCCACTCTCAACCGGCGGAGACAAGTGCAAAATTGGAACACGTTGATGAAGGCTTTCATGAAGGAATACTACTCACCGGGTAAAACTCAAAGCTTGCGTAATAAGATTGCCACCTTTGTTCAATATCCTACGAAACTATCTCGGAGGCATTCGAGCGCTTCAACGAGTACACCGGGCGGTTCCACATCACAAGTTCCCGAAAGAAGACCTCGTGCAAAAGTTCTATCAAGGACTCACCATGGCATCAAGGACGATCATCGATGCATCGGCGGGAGGATCTATCATCGAGCTTACACCGACGGAAGCTTTCACGCTATTCAAGAAGGTCGCGGATAATGACACGTGGGCGTCATCCGGCGCCTACATCCGGTTCAACCCACGGGGAACGTCAAAGGAGTCTTGCAAGTGGAGAAGGAGAACATACTTGAAGGCAAGATCGACTCGCTCATGAGGAGGTTGGAGAAGATGGAGATGGAAAAGAAAGAGGCTCAAGACTTGAAGGCCGCCGAAGCAAGGTCCACATGTGAAGAATGTGGAGAGTATGGCCATGTCCGCAAAGATTGTCCGGAGGAAGCCAAAGTGCTCGACTACATGAGGAAGGGAGAATTGCCGAACTTCCGCTACGGGCAAGGTAGGCCTCAATTTAATGCAAGCTCATCTATTCCTAACGCGGTTCCGCTTCGTATACAATTGAAGGAGTTCATGGATGAGCAAGCTAAGATCAACAAGGACACCGTCACCAAGTTCAAGACCATAGACAAGGTGTTGGAGAACATCGATAGCAAAGTGACGGAGGTCGGAAGTTCCAATCATCAAGTGCTCAACATGATGAAGATGCTTGAGACGCAAGTTGGACAACTTGCGGGGCGCCTCACTAATGATGAAGGGAAGCTTCCGGGACAACCCAAATGTCCCGAATCGGCGAAGGCCATTCAAACACGTTCGGGGAAGGAGACCGAAGATCCGGAACGTTCCGCGGGAGCAAGGAAGCTTAAATCATCCACCGAGGTGGAAGGAATTGCTAAAGAGAAGGTTACGGGGATCGTCACCGAGGAACCCGAATTCGAGATGCCGGAGGAAGACACGAGGATACCGCAACTCAAGCCACGCTACTTCCGAGGTAAACTTGACAACCACTTTGAGAAGTTTGTGGAAGTTGTGCGTAGATTTAGCATCAACATGCCATTACTAGATGCCCTACAAGTACCTACATATTCTCGTTACTTTAAAGACATACTTGCAAATAAATATGAGATAGCAACACTCGGGGTAGATCATGTCAAGATGTCCGAGGAGTGTAGTGCAGCTATTGCTAATGGGCTAGAGAAGCAAAAAGACCCCGGGTGCCCCACAATTCCATGTTCAGTTGGTTCTTTCAACTTCGAGAAGGCGTTATGCGACCTTGGAGCTAGTGTGAGTGTTATGCCGAGGGATGTGTTCGAGAAGCTACGCCTACCGATGGAGCCTACGGGAATATGTTTGGAGTTGGGAGACAACTCCATTCGCTATCCCTTGGGCATTGCCTGAAGATGTACCCGTGAAGATTGGACACCACTTCATCCCCGTCGACTTCGTTGTGCTCGAGATGGGAGAGAGGGAGAAGCCGCCGCTCATCCTAGGGAGGCCATTCCTCAAGACCGTGGGAGCTACTATTGATGTTGGCAAGGGGGAGATCATGTTCGATATCAACGGAGAAAGGAGTTCCTTCAAGTTCCGTCCAAGGATTGAGGCATGCAACATGATTGGAGTGAAGGGAGAACCAAAACAAACGGAGGGGCTGAAAAAGAAAAAGGAGCTGAAAAAAATGAACGTAAAGAAAATCAAAGAAGGTGTTGCATCCGTCAAGACAAAGGAAGAGAAGCCGCCTGTGAGGACCAAAAAAAATGACTAAGCCAACTAAGCCGGAAGACAAGCCCGCGCCCAAGATGGTGCGGAAGTGGGTACCCAAGATTGCAACGCCCGCAAAGAGCGTTGATCCGGAGTAATCAAGTGAAGAAGTCTAGCTATAGACTATAAACGAAGCGCTAGGCGGGAGGCAACCCGTTTCGTCGAGTCAAGAATAAGCTACGGGAGGACAACCCGATTCCAGGGTTTTTCGAGTATTTTTAATAATTTAGTTTTTGAGTTTTATTACGCAAAGACATTAGACTTAGAAGTGGTTGAACAATATTAGAGACATAATTCTTGATTGAATGTTTGCTTTATCATAAACCCTTTGCATGAACCCTCCTATGTGCTTGTTTGTTCTTTTCTTTTCGAGAAACCTCAACCAAATAATTTCAGAACCAAACTCAACCTTTCACCCTCATTATGGTGCTGAGGTTGACTTATTTTTCATGCTTAAACCACACGAGTAGAGCCACGAATTATATTTAAGTGTTAATAAAATTCAGCACGTGGTAGGACTCGCGTGAACCTAGAAATCAAAACTTTTGGTTGGTTTTAAAAATCTTTATCCTTGGTTTCTCTAGGATTAAAATTTTTCTAAGCCTATTCTAATTTTGTTTTATTCAAAATCTTTCTCATTTAGCCAAAATTAGAACCTAAACCTATGCCCCCATGATCAAGCCGGGAAATGTTTGCTCTCAACCGATGAAGGCAAACTATACCGGTGAGACCGAAATCGACGTAGTCGAAAAATATTTTCGACTTACATTTGTTTTTAATGGTTTAAAAACTTCTCTAAAATTATGTTTGAGCTCTTGCATGGCTCTGAAAAATATTTTAAATTTCGAATTAGAGGAGTGCTTAACCTTAAACACACCTAAATGGAGGCAATCTAGTTTGAATTAATCATGCATGCACCATTGGATTCCCTTTTATCAACTTTCACCAATTCCACATGCAAAGGACAAGCATGGTGGGCAGCAAGCATCAACTTTGCAGGATTTTCATGGTGGCATGTGAAGCAAGTGGAGCTAGGGAGCATGGACATGACCCAAAGCATGGAGCATCAAGTGGGAGGACCAATAATGCAAGAAAAGGAGTGGACGAGAGCGTTTGGGCGGTGCAACTCGTGGAGCACGCGGGCGGGGAAAGTTGCGAGGCGAAATGATCGTCTTGGGAGAAAGACGCGGCGGGGAGGAGCCGGGGAGGCCCCCAGGCCGGCCGGCCTGACCTACTTAAGGAGCCCCCCGGCTCCCGTTTTCTGCAGGCAAGCTTCCCTCTCCTTCCCTTGTTTGTGTGTTCAAGTTTGTGTGCTCAAAACCTCCGTAGACATAGCCAACCATCCCAAGCTTGATAGCTCAAGAAGAAAAAATCCACATCCTTAATCCACTCAAAGTCCACATCCGAAGCAAAGAGTTTAAGTGCCTAGTTACCGGTTGCAACCCGGAGTTTTAGTTGAAGAAAAGAGTGCAGCAACCATGTGGAAGAAGACCACAAGTCTCTTCTCCAAGAAGAAGAGTTCGTCGTCGTCCAAGCCGTCATCAACCACGTCTTCGAGGAGGCACTCGGTTTCCGAGTCTCCCCGGAGCATGGAGACGGATACGGCGCCACCGAGGAGGAACGATGCTCTCCTCCTTGGTGGTATGAAGGCTGCAAGAAGCACTTCCATGAGGTTCACCGAACCTCGTGGGCACACGGAGGAGCAGCCCGCGCCACCACGACGATCGACTCGCTCAACCGCGCCACCTCCTTACACCCCGACATACTCTTCATACGGCTTCATCATCTTGTCGGCGGAGGAGGAGGAGAGGCTCGCCAATCTTGAGAAGAGGCTTGTGCCGAACGTCGAGTTCGACGACCAAGCACTCTAGACCTTGGGTTTCGGCACCGACATATACTATATGTTGGGGCACCTCGGATGGGTGCAGTTCTCCAACGGAGTATCGGTGGACACCCATTTGGGGTTCGCCTTGGAAATTTTGATGACTATTGCACCCATCGTTGATGATGATGGGGTGCAAAGCTTGTCATTCCGTTTGGAGGGAGTCCAACAAGTGGTTCCCTACGAGCACGTTAGGGAGCTGCTTGGATTCCACAAGGGAGCTCCGGAGAAAGTTGACGTGCCACCCGGCATGTTAGCGGGATTTTGGAACATGATCTCCGGAGAAGCCCATCAACAACGCAATTGGATCCGCAACCCCATTATCCGGATATTTCACTCTTGGATGTGCAAGAGGGTATTGGGGAGGATGAAGGAAACAAAGGTGACCGACACGGAGTTGAATTGGCTATACTCGGCTTTAATTGCCAGGCAGCCAATAGACCCCTCTTACCTCATGATCAACCGTTGGTGTTGTGAAGCAACATCGGGGGCGGGTAATATTGGTTCGGGGTGTTACCTCTCCATGTTGGCTTTTTCCTTGCGGCCGGGGATCGCAAGAAACCCCGACCACCTTTTGCGTGGTACCTCTCTCGGCATTGAGTATTTGCGGCAAGGCAAATACATTAGTGGAGATGAGAGAGGAGGTTATCGGTTGGCCATTGTGAACCTACCCCTTCCCAACGAGAGGCTTAGGCTTTTCAACGAAGGGAGAGAAGATTGGTTGGAAGAGGGACTACTTGTCCCTGCAAGGAAGAACAAAAGAGGAAGAATCGTAGAGGAGGGAACATCCTCCGCACAAGCGAGTGGAGCACAACCCAATGTGCAACCATTCGGCGGGATCCCTCCTCCGCCAAGTTATTACGGAGGGCCACAAGAGCAAGCATGGGGGGTGGTGCACCGGTACCCCCACAAAATTATGTTGTGCCCAACGCTAACTTCGCGGAGTCCTACGCTCATCATCCCCAACCACAACAAAGCATGGCAATTATTGGAGGGTATGCTGCAAGAAACGCTCAAAACATCGCAGCCATCCAAGCTAACACAGCTCAACTTGGTGAAGGCAACGCAAATATTGCCTTTGAACTTGGACGCCTTCACCTTGTGGAGCCAAATCAATTCGTCGGAGGAAGTGTCCAACCATATTATGAGCAAGGGTATTATTATCAAGATCATCAACATCAACCACCGGCGGAGGACTAGAAGATTTAGGAACTTTAGTTTTCTTTTCTTTTCTTTTTCTCTGTAATTTTCAGCTTTTGCTTATGTGTGTTTGCGTAGTATTTTCTATTTTTATTTAAATTTCAGCAAGCATGTTTGTTTATTTTCAGTTTGTATTTCAACTTGATGTCATCGTTAATAAAGACACCACCTTGATTATATCATTGGAAAAGTTACAAAATTCGTGCCATGATGATATATGATCATAATTGCAGCTTTGTTCATCTTTGTAATTGATTTATGCATGTTTAAGCTAGTGCTCTCTTAAAAATACAAATCTGAATTTATTTAAATGCTAGCTTAATTTTCAGCGGAGGTTATGATTAAAATAAAGACCCATAGTGTTTTATGTGCTCTCAAGTTATGAATAGATTAAAGATGTCTTTTATGCTCAAAAATATCGCTAACCTTGTCACAAATATCACTTGTGTGTTGCTCAACCTATCCAAAGCCTTATATATATTTGAGTGCATAAACCTTAGTGTACAAGATTTATTTTTGAGTGAGTTATTGCAGGCCATGATTTCTCTGGCCCGAGACTAAGAAGCTGGTCATTCCATTTTTGCGTATCTATCTTTTTGCTAGCCTTTTATCCGTGCATTGTGTATCCCCGCATCGGAGATCTCACAAACTTCGCCGGATATCCACCCTTAAAACCAAATATCATCTTTTGTGATTACCTCCTTGACCACAACCTATCGTTGAGAATGGATCATCAATTCAAGGAAGATCGCAAGACGGTGCCGACATTGAAGATTTCAAGTATCTCTTCAAAGGAAAATTATTTAGGGTACCTACCTTATTTTTCGCCTCTTTGCTCGAGGACGAGCAACGTCTAAGCATGGGGGAGGAGGTAGGTACGGTGCAGTTTTAGAGTTCAAAAAGGGATTATTTAAAAAAATGATATAATGATGAAAGAAAAAAATTCGGCAATATACGTGACTTCCAAGGTGAAGAAAGAAAAAAATATATATATATGAAAGAAAGAAAGAAAGAAAGAAAAGAATGAGAAATATGAGAAAGAAAAAAAATATGTGCGTAAAGTAAACTCCCCGGTTCTCTAAGAGTGCAATCAAGGCTTCAAGTTAAAAAGATCCATTCTCATTTCCAATCATGTGCAATCCGATAACGAGGACTTCCTTTGTGCCTCGGGATCACTCTTTGCCATTTGCACATGTCCACTCATCTAAAAGTGTGTGTATTTTTCTCTTTCCCCTCCTTGGTTTAACATTATTTTCCAATGACCTTTTTGACGAGTCTCGGTAAGACCATGAGAAGCTTGTCTTGTTTTGACAACACCTCATTTATAAAATCTTGTTAGGACTAAACTTTCCCAAAGCTCCATATAAAGCCTACCACATATATATGAGAGGGAAAGGAGTAGAATATATAGGCTTGAGAGACAAGTGAGATGAGAGTTCATGAGCAATACACGAGATGATTTAAATTTGTGAACTTGGTTTAGCTTTTCTCTATGTCGTTCTTTATTTCAAAAATTCTGAGATCTATTTAAAACTTTGTGAGCATGTTAATACTTGTGGGATAAGCTTAATAAGAATCTACCCTCCGTAGAGATGAAGGCTAGTACATTATGGAACTTTAATGAATTAAAATTTTGAGAGCATTATGTTTTCTCATGTGTGATCAAGTGCAAAGTTTAAACATTGTTTGGCAATGGTGATATCCATCGAAGGCTTACTCGAGGACGAGCAAGGTTTAAGCATGGGGGAGATGTTGACGGTGAAAATCCGTCAACCTAGCCATGAGTTTACCTTCGGTGTTGGCATTAGTTTTATACCTTATCCATTGGTACTAACCCCCGTGGTATAACAAGTTCACGTGTGCATGTCGGTTTTGGAGTTTAATGTTTATGCAGGGTTTTAGTGTTGAATGCAAGACTTTCGGGATAAGTTCATCAAGCACCTCATGACAAGACCTTGAAGCCCCGTACAAGTCATGCAATGAAGCAAACTTAACTCCAAGAAGCCGGGGACTTGATCCGAGAAGACGACAGACTCCAGGGACCTGACCAGAAAAGTGCTGAATCTTGCAAGACAAGGAGTTAAGTCCAATTCGGAGAGAAACCGACGACATGGACCTACATGCGAAGGGGGAAACATCCGGGAAGCAAGGGAACCGACGTGGAGCGAAGGAGCCCTCGGGGGCGGGCCTAAATGGGCCCGGGCCGGCCGGCCCGGTCCGGTCGGCCCCGAGCCCATTTAGGGCCCAAACACCCTCTCCTTTGCCCTAGCCGCCAATCGGGCTATTTATAGCCCCCTGACCGAGAGCCTCGGGGAGAAGATTTCGTCTTCGGCCGCCGAGGAGCAGAGAAGAGAGGGACACCATCTCGGAGAGGAGAGGGTCGAGCTAGTTGACTAGGGTTTCCCTAGCCGACGTGGGAACCTTGCACGGAAGACCACGTCGGAGTTCCCGGAGCTAGAAGCAAGATCAAGGAAGGATCCCGGTGGTGATCTTGTGTATGTATCATTGTTATAGTTGAATTATCAAGTTGAATCTTTTCCTAGCGATCAAGTGTTTCCTCGAAGATTTCGTTTTTCGATCGGCTTTGCTTATTCCAATTCTATTCTCGAGATAGATTACATAGGGTGTTCTTGTAGCCGCGGTGGCTAGAGGTACACGCCGGATCTTCCGAAAGAATCTCGACTTGTCTTTTGACTCGCCCTAAGCTCCCCGCATGAATAGGGATACGTTGTGACGAACGGGGGTCTCCAAAGGCGGATGTTTTCGGATTTGGACGGGAAACCACGATTTAAAGAGGCTTCTATTAAGATTCGATTTGTTACTTCTTCTCTTGCTTGGAACTTCAACAAAAGGCTTACCCCGATCCCTCTAGATCGGTTTATCTACCCAATCTTACTTTGTTTTCTCCGGTCTTTAGTAGATTAGATTCGTTTTGTGTCTTTTACTTAGATGCATTAGGGTTTTATCGAAGATTGAAGTTACTTGGCTTTAATAGATTAAGTTTTGCGTCACACATTTGTTCCACGGATTCGATACCTTGGGTTCACCACTCGAGGGAAGAAGGGTCCCTTGACTACGACGGGAGACTTGTACGCTTGCGAGTCACTAACGAACTTTGATACAATTATTAACCGTCAACACTCGTTTTTGAATTTCAGGTGGGAGACTTGGAGAACATTTGGTTGATTGACTCCGGTTGCTCGAGGCATATGACCGGAGACAGGGGGTGGTTCTCAAGTCTCGTCCCGGTGGTGACGAAGAGGTACATCACTTTTGGGGACAATAGGCGTGGGCGTGTGCTTTCAGAAGGTGAGATTAAGGTGAGTGACAAGATCACTCTGAGGCGTGTTGCTCTTGTTTAATCGCTGGGGTACAATCTGCTTTCTGTGTCCTAGTTGTTGGATGAGGGCTTTGAGGTGTTGTTTGGGCCAGGTGGTTCTCGGATTTTGGACTCTCGAGGGGACCTTGTCTGTATGGTCGTTCCCGAGGGTCAGGTGTTTCGTGCAGATTTCTCTCAGTCTTCGGGTGTGGAGCGTTGTTTCTTGGTTGGTTCTTCGAGTGAGTTGTGGAAGTGGCATAGGAAGTTGGATCACTTGAGCTTTGACCTTTTGTCTCGCTTGAGTAAACTCAATTTGGTCCGAGGATTGCCACGGTTGAGGCTTGAGAAAGAGTTGGTTTGTGCGCCGTGTAGGCATGCCAAGATGGTAGCCTGTTCTCACCCGCCTCTCACCGATGTAATGATTGAGCGTCCATGCGAGCTGCTCCATATGGACCTTGTTGGCCCAGCTCGTGTGCGATCTGCGGGTGGGAAGTGGTATGTCCTTGTTGTGGTGGACGACTATTCTCGGTATGCGTGGGTGTTCTTTCTCGAGGATAAGGGGGAGACGTTTGGTTTTGTTCAAGATCTAGTCTTGAGGTTGAGGAATGAGAGGCACGGAGATGCCATACGATCAATTCGCAGTGATAATGGCTCGGAATTCAGAAACTCTCATTTTGAAACCTTTTGCCATGACTTGGGTCTTGAACACCAGTTTTCGAGTCCGTATACGCCTCCCCAGAATGGTGTTGTGGAAAGGAAGAACAGGACCTTGTGCGAGATGGCTCGGACAATGCTTGATGAGCATAGGACTCCGAGGAGGTATTGGGCTGAGGCGGTGAATACCGCGTGCTATGTGTCAAACAGGATATACCTCAGAGTGCACAAGAAGAAGACATGCTATGAGTTGATGCATGGTCGCACACCCAAGGTGAGTCACTTCCATGTCTTTGGTTGCAACTGTTTCATTCTGAAGAAAGGCAGGAAGTTGGATAAGTTTGAGGCTAGGTCTGTCGATGGTATTTTCTTTGGTTATGCATCTCATTCTAGAGCATATCGTGTGCTCAATCTTGAAACTAACCAAAACGTGGAGACTTGCGAGGTAACCTTCGACGAGACAGAGCCACGTAGTCAGCTTGTCTTTGAGTGTGCAGGTGATGATGAGCTTGGCGAGGAGATCTTTCTAGAGGAGGAGCATGAACATGGAGAGGATGAAGATGGTGGTGTGGTGCCCCCGACTGAACATGTACCCACTACTTCGACTACGATGATGGACGGACCCTCTACTACACCTACGACTACATATCAAGAACGAGGAGAAGCTGATGTTGAGGGGGAGGTAGCATCGAGGCGAGAACCTCCCCAGCGAGTACAAGTGGATCACCCAGCTTCGAGGATCATCGGTGATATGAATGAACGCACTACACGGTCGAGGGTTCGAAACAATTCTTATTTCGCTCATGCTGTATTTGTTGCTACTTTTGAGCCCAAAGACATTGGACACGCACTATCTGATCACAATTGGGTTAATTCGATGCATGAGGAGTTGGAGAACTTTGAGAGGAATCAGGTTTAGGAGTTGGTGACCCTCCCTCAGGGTGTAAGCCGATTGGTACAAAGTGGGTGTGGAAGAACAAAGAGGGAGAGAAAAGTGAGGTTGTGAGGAACAAGTCGAGACTTGTTGCTCAAGGGTTCAGTCAGAAGGAGGGGATTGACTACGAGGAGACCTTTGCTCCCGTAGCCCGTTTGGAGGCGATTAGGATCCTTCTAGCCTTTTCTGTGGCTAAAGGGTTCAAGTTGCACCAAATGGATGTGAAGAGTGCTTTTCTGAATGGTGTGTTGGAGGAAGAAGTGTATGTGAGGCAACCTCCGGGGTTTGAGAGTGAGAAGTACCCCCACCGGGTGTACAAGTTGAGGAAGGCGTTGTATGGGCTGAAGCAGGCGCCTAGAGCTTGGTATGGCAGGTTGAGGGGGTTCTTGTTTGAGAGAGGTTTTGAGATGGGGAAGGTTGATCAGACCTTGTTTTTGCTGAGGCAGGGCAGAGATATCCTGATTGTGCAGGTGTACGTGGATGATATTGTCTTTGGTGGCTCGTCTGACTCTCTTGTTGCACGGTTTGCAGATGATATGAGCAGGGAATTTGAGATGAGCATGATGGGGGAGTTGCAGTTCTTCCTCGGGCTACAAATCAAGCAATCAAAGGAAGGAACATTTGTGCACCAGGCTAAGTACACCAAGGACATTGTGCGGAAGTTCAAGATGGAGGACTCCAAAGCTATGACGACGCCGATGAGTACGACTACAGCTCTTGATGCTGACGAGGAAGGTGAACATGTGGATCAGAAGGAGTACCGGAGCATGATCGGGTCACTCCTCTACTTGACGGCGACGAGGCCAGACATACAGTTCTCAGAGTGTCTGTGCGCTCGTTTTCAATCGTCTCCAAGGACTTCGCATCGGCAAGCAGTAAAGAGAATTTTCAGGTACTTGCGTCACACTCCCGACTTCGGCCTTTGGTACTCCGCGTCCTCTTCTTTGGCGCTTCATGGTTTTTCAGACGCGGATTTTGCCGGGTGTCGGTTGGATAGGAAGTCCACTTCTGGGACTTGCCAGTTTTTGGGTTCTTCTTTGGTGTCTTGGTCTTCCCGCAAACAATCGAGTGTTGCTCAATCCACTACCGAGGCCGAGTATGTTGCCGCTGCCAGTTGTTGCTCTCAGCTCCTTTGGATTTCATACACCATGAGTGACTTTGGTGAGGAGTATACCCATGTCCCACTTCAATGTGATAGCACCAGTGCCATAAGCGTTGCAAAGAACCCAGTGCTCCATTCCAAAACCAAGCACATAGAAGTGAGGTTTCATTTTCTGAGAGACAACACAGAGAAAGGAAAGATAGCTTTGATCCATGTACCCACACATGACCAACTAGCCGATATTTTCACCAAACCCCTAGAGCAAGCAACATTCACTCGTTTGCGGGGGAAACTTGGTGTGTGTTTGATTTCTTGAGTTGGGTGTGTGGGAGCTCCTTTGTAGCATATGTATAGCTTTCCTTTGTGCATTTCTTGCATTTGGCATGGCATATGTAACATGATGTATAGGCATCCTTGTATCTTAGATTGCATGCATTCTGTATCATATGCATTGGTTAGGAAAAGCTTCTCTCATATACATTGTTCACCATGGAATGAGATATATGTCTTTGTGAGCTTGTTTGGTATGCTATGGTTAGTTTGGCTTAGCTCTTGATGATCTTGATGAATAATCCATGGTTGATAGCTATGTTATTGAAAATGCCACATGTATGCTCTCTCATGTGTAAATGCCTTTATATGCTCTTGACATGTTTTAGTGGCTTGGCTATGCTTAATTTGTGGTTGGATAGCTAGTTATTGATCATATGGAGCCAAAGGCTCATTTGCCATCATGAATGTTTAGCCCTCTTGCTTCATCTTGTGGAGGGGCATAAGTTCTTTTTTGTCGCAAAGACATTTCATGTACCAATTATGAATCTGAAAATGAAATGAAACATGCTTGGAAAATATGCTCCCATGTCATATGTGCTGTTTTTAATTTGCTTTGGGTGCTAAACCGTTGTATGATGCCTACCAATGAGTAGTCTCATACATAGAAGTAGGCACATGGCTCGGTGGCTTTGACATGACATGAGGTGCTTGTGGGCGTTTGTGATGGTCTTATGATTAGAATGGCTGTCCTAGCATGAAGTTTGTGTGGCTTTGCCATTTTGATATGCTTTGATCATGTTTAGGACTTTTCTCATGAGAGGCAAACTTTTCGCAAAATTGCTCAAATCCATCTTAGCTTCATCCAATGGTTGTGAAACTTTGTGATCATGTAGTTGAGATCGATACGAAGCCATAGAGTATCTAACTTGCTCATTTGGACATGTGTAGCATCCTATGTTGAAGTTTGTCTATTTGAGAAGCTCTAGGTTGAAATTTTTGCTTTTTTTGCTTGATTCATGCATTGCCAACAAGGGGGATAAGTTTGAGCTTGAAATGGCTTGCTGGGCGCATTTAGAAGGTTTTCAGGTGGTTTCGAGCCATTTCTGGGCTCTGTTGTACACCGATCTGACCGGTGAGGAGCACCGGTCTGACCGGTGTGAGTGCTGGTCCTGTGCACATGTTGGGCACCGGTCTGACCGGTGGTGATGACCGGTCTGACCGGTGCGAGCTGAAGTTGTTGCAGCTGCCCTGTTTTCAGCTGCTTCGCATGCATTTGTCCAGATGGAGGTGCATTGGTTCAGGGGGAGCTTGCATGTGTGCAGGGGGAGCTCTTTGTGGTTTTTCGAGCTTTGCTTTGGTGGTTTGCGCTCTTTGCTTGAGCTTTGCTTTGTCTCGGATGTGTCGAGCCGTTGCCCTTGCCTAAGGGGTCCGAGACTTGTCTTCTTCAAGTGATCTTGCTCTTTGCCTTTGTTTGGCTTTTGATCGCTTGTTGGAGTTTCTTTTTGTTCGTTTCTTTTCTTTTTCTTTTCTCTCTTGTTACTTTCGTGTGGGTGTTGTCAATGCACTCATCAAGGGGGAGATTGAGGACCATGTGTGGTTCGAGGACCGGTGGATGGTCGCTTCCTTGTGGGGCTTGTATCCCTTGAGGGGCTTGTATCCCTAGTTATTAGGAAAGGGCATTTTAGACTTTCGGTTGCCTCCATATAACCCAAGAGGTGAGAGGATGGCAGCCAACTCTTGGAACCCTAGCTCATTTGTTTTCACATTTTCCTTCCTATTTTCTTTAGGTTTTCCATAGGACTAGCTTGAGAGATTCATGGAGAGATCTTGTTGAGAGGGTTGGATGATCGGGCAGCTTACTAGACCTTGTATGAACCTTTGTTTCATGTATAGATGATTCGGCGTGGTTCCTCAAGGTTTGGATGTGTTTTCCCCGGTTGTTCTTGGTGGTGATTTTCGGAGCCCTCTCTTGGTGATTTCTTTGGGTTGTTTTCGAGATCTTTTTCTTGGGGATTTGATGGGGGAAATTTGTGGGAACCCTTCGCGGTTCTTTGGGCTGTGATTCCCCTCCCAAATCCGTGAGTAAAGGTGCTCGATTTTGGGGTTTCTTGAGTTCTTAGGTTGGAAGTGCTCTTGGTGGGATTTCCTTGATTCCTCCTTTTTGGACAAGTTTTGGTGGGATTAAACTTGGCTATGGACTCCTCATGAGGTGCTCCTTATATCCCCAAAGTCTTGTTCAAGTCCATGGAGCGATTCGGGAGATCGAGGTTTGGTTTTGGGAGAGTTGACCCGCAGGTGTTGTTCATCCCGAGCTGCCCAGGCTACACCAGTCTGACCGGTGCTCTGGACCGGTCTGACCAGTGGAACCCTCGGTGGGATTTTGCTCGGGTGAACGTCTGGGTGTGTTCACTGTTGTCTTGTGTTGCTGCTGTTTCGAGTTTGGGTCAGTTTGGTGGTCGGTTGGCCTGTTTGGTGCTTTGGGGGCTTTTAGGCTGTGATCGGTCTGACCGGTGTGTCTCACCGGTCTGACCGGTGTGGAGCCACTTAGTGAAAGTTGCTCAGTTTCACCAGCAGGGACCGGTCGGCGGGGTGGTGCTCACCGGTCCGACCGGTGTGGGTCTGTAGACTCGAGGTTTGGTGTTCCGCTGCGTTCTCGGGTCGGAAGGTTGTGTGTTGGTTCCTAGGTCCAGTGGCACTCCAGTGGCTACGTGGGCTTGACCAACTTGGGTAGTGAGTCGGAGACGTGTGTTAGAAGCCGTGTTCATCTTGTTGGAGTTTCCATCTCCTTCGAGAAGAATTTTTATCGACTCCCATTCACTCCCCTCCTCTCTGGTTCGCCATATCGGTCCTTCACCATGCCTACCCAGTCCAGCGCCCAGTCTACTTCATCAGCGAGGTCTTGTCAAAGTCCAAGGCACGCTACCAGCCTGTACAGAAGCTTCTGTACGCAGTGCTCATCACCTCACGGAAGCTACGACACTACTTCCAGGAGTACTCGATCTCCTCGTCACTGACTACCCGCTCGGCGACATCCTGCGGAACCAAGATGCTACTGGAAGAATCTCCAAGTGGGCAGTCGAACTCGGCGCCCTCAACATTGACTTCAAGCCACGCACAGCCATCAAGTCGCAGGCACTAGTCGACTTCATGGCGGAGTGGCGCGAGAATCAGCTACCTACTCCAACCGAGCGACTAGAGCACTGGGTGATGTACTTCGACAGCTCACTCAACCTCGAGGGCGCAGGTGTAGGGGTACTCTTGATCTCCCCAATGGGCGAACAACTCAAGTACGTCCTGCAGATCTTCTGGAAGGTCTCAAACAACGAAGCCGAGTACGAAGCCCTTGCTACACGGGCTCCGCCTCGCGGCTTCACTGGGCATCAAGCGGCTACTAGTCTACGGCGACTCCGCTGTGGTCATCAACCAAGTCAACAAGTCTTGGGACTGCAACAAGGAGAACATGGACGCCTACTGCCTAGAAGTCCACAAGCTCGAGAACAAGTTCTATGGTCTCGAGTTCCACCACGTCGTCCGCGACAACAACGTTGCAGCGGACGTCTTGTCGAAGCTTGGTTCTACTCGCGCTAAAGTACCAGCGGGTGTCTTCGTCCACGAGCTTCACGCTCCATCCATCCTGGAGCCGGCGCCACCGACCACTGTTCCAGCGCATCCCCCAGCTGGCCGGGAGGTCATGATGATCGACGTGGACTGGAGGCAGCCCTTCATCGACTACCTCAGCGAGCAGAAGGTTCCCTCAGACAAGAACTTGGCTGAGCAGCTTATCCGTCGTGCCAAGTCCTACGTCCTCGTCGGAGACAAGCTCTACAGGCGGGGCGCATCTTCAGCAGTACTCATGAAGTGTGTTCCCAGACAAGAAGGCAAAGACATCTTGGAGGAGATCCATAAAGGCGTCTGCGGCAACCACGCGTCCTCTCGCACGCTGGTCAGCAAGGCCTTCCGACGAGCCTTCTACTGGCCCACAGCTCTGGGCGACGCCGAAGAACTCGTCAGAAGGTGCCAAGGGTGCCAATACTTTGCCAAGCAGCAACATGTCCCAGCCTACAAGCTAGTCACCATACCGCCAACCTGGCCCTTCGCCTGCTGGGGGCTCGACATGATTGGGCCACTCCCAACTGCGCCAGATGGATTCAATAGAGTACTGGTGGCCATCGACAAGTTCACCAAGTGGATCGAAGTCAAGCCGATTACATGCCCCAAGGCTGACAGTGTACTCGACTTCCTGGATGAACTCGTGCGTCGCTACGGACTACCCCATCGCATCATCACAGACCTGGGCTCCAACTTCAACAATCACCAGTTCTGGGAGTACTGCGAGAACAGTGGGATCGACGTCTGATACGTCTCAGTCGCCCATCCTCTGGCCAACGGACAAGTCGAGCGCGCCAACGGAATGGTGCTCGACGCTCTCAAAAAGTGGCTACACGACGCTGCAAACTCCAAAGGAGGCAAGTGGATCAAGGAACTACCCAATGCTCTCTGGGGGCTACGTACTCAGCCCTCCAAGCCTAGGGGACAATCCCCATACTTCCTGGTCTACGGCTCCGAAGCAATCCTCCCTGCTGATGTCATGTGGGATTCACCAGCAGTGGAGCACTACGACAAAGGCGTCTCCGAAGACAGCAGACGAGTTGACATCGATGGACTCGAAGAAGCTCGCTGTGCCACCCTCGTCCAATCAGCAAGGTACCTAGAGGGTATCCGACGCTACCATGATCGCAACGTCAAGGAACGCTCCTTCAACGTTGGCGATCTTGTTCTTTGTCGCATCCAGAACACGGAAGGACTACACAAGCTCAGCTCGCCCTGGGAAGGTCCCTTCACAGTTGCAAAGGTGACCGGACCGGGATCCTACCGCCTCCAGACACTTGAAGCCGAAGACATCAACAACTCGTGGAACGTCGACCAACTCTGTCGGTTCTACGCCTAGTCTACACGACTACCCTGGGGGCTCAAGTCTATACGACTACATCAAGACCCCCCCCCCCCCCCGCCGTAAGCGGCCTCCGGGTCCAGGCTCTAGTCTCCGGACTACTCCACTCCAAGATCCAGTCCATGCGGCTACTTACGGATCTTGGGCTGCGACGAGCGACAAAGGACTCTAGTAGCATTCTACTAATAGACCATGTACTTCTAGATCCAGCCTACACGGCTACTAACGGATCTACTGTTGTAAGCGGCTATACGCCCTAGCACTACTTAGCCGTAGGCGGCCTCTGGGTCCTGGCAACTACTCTGTAACAACGGCCCTGGCCATCCAGGTGTACTTCTTCAGTAATAAAGTTTGATTACCTATCAACTGCTTTACTGCCTTCTTCCCTAAAGGGGACCACTGTCGAGTATGACTACTCGCAACGGCTTCATGATGGGACTCCGCACTCAAAGATCGCGATAACGAGTACTCATTCATGGAAGTTTCTTTCATTTCATACTTAAACAATTTCATTACAATTGTTTATGTACAACTACCAGTACGAGCTAACATTACAGGACTACTGGAGGTTGAGCTTCTCGGCAACCTGTTCAGCAATAGGCGCCATATGCTCCAGCAGCTCCGCGTACTGCTCGTCCGTGCAGTTGGCGGCTAGTCCGCCGACGACTACGTCCACGGGGGCCTTCGGGAAGTACGACTTCATGAAAGCCAGCACCTAGTTCGGGATCGACTTCGCCAAGTGCTTCACATAGGTCGCCAGGCGGCTGGGGGCTTCCTTCAGCCGGTCCACCAGTGGAGCTATCTTTGGACCGCCAGGGTGGGGCACCAGCAGCCTCGCGATGGGGAGCGTGGCTTCCTCGAGTTCCTTGAGCTCAGCCCGCAACTTCTTGCAGTCCTCGTTTAGCTTCTGCAAGGATTTGTAGTAGTTGACGAGGTCACGATCTGATGCAATACGGAGCTCCATGTGCTTGTCGCACTCGTAAGCAAGCTCCTTATAATCGTACTCCAGTACCTGGCGGGCCACCTGCTCTCAGTAGAAGAGGTTCTTCAGATCGGTCTCTGAAGCTTTCAGCTGATCGACCTTGGTCTCAAGCTCTGCAAATCAACAAGGCACAGCGGGTCGGACTACTTCAAACTACCATCAACAAGTACCCGACAAGGCGGTCGCGTACCTTTATTCTTGTTGCGGAGAGACTTGTTCTTCCGCACCAACTCGTCGCTCTTCGCCTGCATCTCTTGGACGTCATTGTGATACTTGGCGAAGGCGGTGTCCAGCTTCGACTGCATGGCGGCGGCGTGCTTCCGGGACTTCACGAGATGCTCTTCCAAGGCTTCCGCCCGGAGTACTGCGTCGCCGAAGCCTTGAAGCATGTTGGACTTCTCCCGGGACCTCTCCGCGACGTCCTGCAACACACAACACATGTCAAATGGGTACTCAACATTAAAGGATTGACTACTCAAGGGTGTCGACTACTCACCTTCATCCATTGCTCAGCCTGGCGCACCGCCTCCAGGTGCCGAGCTACCGTCGCCGGGTCGACAAGTTCATCCGCCAACAACTCGATCCCGCCACGACTACTCGTCGCGGCTTCGGTCATTGGCGCCGAGCGGATTGGCTCCGTGTCCTGGATCTCCGGCGAGCGGACGACTACCTCCAGAGCGGGTTCTGGCAGCGCATCGTCGCCTTCTCCTCCAGCTGTCGCGGCAGCCTCTCCGACGATCACCTCCACCGGCTTGGGGGCTTCTCCGGTAGCTCCCTGGGTCTCCGGTGCCACGTCGTCAACGGGTACCGCTTCCGGGATATCACTTCCCTCGGCTTCAGCACCTGTCATCAAAAGTACAAGTGTATCAGTCACACCTGGCGGCTATGACTACTCTTCGGGGCCACTTGTACCTGAGAGAGTACTCACCTTCAATGACGCTGGCCTCAGGCAACGTAGCCTCAGCGGCCGGCGCCTCGGACTCCACCTGAGGGGCGGGAGCAGACTCTTCAGCGGGCGGCGCGGCTTCCTCTTCTGCCACCGTTGTAGCGGGTTCATCCCCCTCCCAGGACAGGTCCGTGGATTTCCTGCAAAGTATACAAGCTGGTTGTCAATCAAGTACAACTACCACATCCAACGTACTACTTGGGAAGGATCAATACTTACAAGCTTGATCGGACCACCGTCACGGTTGGGGCGCTGAGGATACTGGCAATGTCGACCAGTCCTGCCTCGGCAGGTGCCTCTTCCTGCGCTTCAGTAGTCGCTGCCTCTTTGGGTGCAGCAGCGGCTGGTTATGTGCTCCCCTCAGCAGCAGGGGGCTGGCACGTCATCTGCGCCAAAAGCTCCTCCACAGTGGGGGCTGGGCTACGACTACCCCCAGCTGGTTCTCCCATTGTGTCCCAATCGCCTTCGACGCCCTGCTCAACGGGGTCGGAAGGCGGCATCTCCTGCAATCAAGGGTACTTCGTTGTCAACACACAAGATCGAGACATGAGTACTCGACTACTCTAGTGAAGATGGCTTACCTCCTGGGATGTGGTCTCAGTGACCTTCAACTTCTTGGCCACGCGCTTGCGGGCCACATTGCGCGGCTTCCTTGGCGGCGCGGGCAGACTAGCCTCTAGGCTAGCCGACGGATCCTGAACGAGAGGAATGTGCAGCAATCCAGGGCGGCTAAACCTTGATCGCAGCTGGAAGCGCTCCTACAGCGTCTCTTCATCGTCGTCCTCCTCGGACGTGTCTTCGACGACAATTGTGTCGTCTCCTTCGCCAACCTCGCGCCGCTCCTTGGTCTTGGCTCTCCCTTCCTCTGGGACCTCGACAAGTTGAGGAGGCGAGGCCGGCTCGGAAACGAACTTCGCCAAGTCATCCTGCAAGACGCTCAACTCGTAAGCTCAACTACTCTTCAGTAATGAGTACTCGACAATGGGAACAGCTACTAACTTTATTCAGTGGGCGCGCGGCGGAGTACTCAGGCACAGGGCACGGCGTGTATGTCGGCATATCCTTGAAGATTCTGCTAAGCCTGTCGACAATGTCGTCGTCGTCCACTTCATCTCGAGGCATCCGCGACGTGTCGTCGTCGCCGGTGTACTCGTAACCTAGGGTGTCGCGAGCCATCAGTGGCTGCACCCTACGCTTCATGAAGCTGAAGGCCACATGTTCGGCCATCAGCCCGGCTTCCCTCAGCGCCTTGATCTTCGCCAACAGCTCAGGCAACTGAAGACCTTCTTGCATCGTCATCACCGAGTTCCACCACGACCGGTGCTTGGGCTGCTTCCCGCTTGGCTTCGGCAGCTCTGGGTGGTGGTTCGTGATGTAGAACCACTTCGCCTTCCAATCCTGATTGTAATCTATCAGCTTGTAGGAGAGGTACTGCTCGGCGGCATCCTCCCTCATCTGGATCCCCGCTCCTCCGACTACTCGGGGATTGCAGGCATTGGGCTGAGGCTTCACTCGGAAGAACTTCCGGAACAAGATCCAATGGGGCTTGATCCCCAAGAAGGCTTCGCAAAAATGTACAAAGACGGCGGTGTGGAAGATACCGTTGGGGTTGAGATTGAGGTACTCAATGCTGTAGTACCCCAATAACCCTTTGAAGAAGTCGCTGGAAGGGAGGGACAGTCCGCACTCCGCGAACCAGGTGAACATCGGGATCTCGTCCGGGTTCTTCTCCATGGGGTACGGATCCCCTGCCGTGGCTCTCCACATGTCCACCTCCTTCTCCCGCAGAAACCCACTGTTGAGAAGGGCCAGCAGGTCTTCGGTCTTGGCCTTGGATTTCTTCCACTCGCGATTCGGATCTGGCCGTGGCGGAGACACCGGCGGTGTCCCTGCAGCAGATCCGGCGGCCTCTTCACGGTCCCTCTTCTTCCCACCGGTGGCCTTCGCGGTCTTCGACGGTGAGGGCTTCATTCTCCAAGTGCAAGGTGTCTTCACGCGCATTCGCTCGGGGGCAACGGTGGTGGCTCTCTACGGCGGCGCGCTTGGATCTACAACTTCTCAATGGCGGCAGCGCGCACTGGCAGTGATCCCTGGCTAGATCTTCTAGGAACGGCTGCGAATTCGTTGGGTGAAAAACCCTAAGGGTTTTGTCCTCTATTTATAAGTCAACGACGGCCCCTACAACGGCCGGATGGTAAGTCTGCGCTCGGCTGACTCAGCGGCGGCGCGTGACTCTTCAACTTCTACTAGTCGACAAGTCTCATCTTGGGGGCTCGGCTACTTCTACTCAACTTCCTGGGTAGCGACAAGACTCAAGAGCAACTCAGGACACATTCTACAAGATGACCCTTCAATTCGAGAGGAAGTACTCGACTCAAGGCTCGGGGGCTCCATGCCACGTGTCTTTCGGTTTTTTCTCCGAATTTTTCGAGATATTCTTGCCAAAACTTCAGATGGACCCTCAGCCAGAGTCTGCAACTCAACCTAAGGCTCGGGGGCTACTCCATATGGAGTGCGATTTTGCAATCGCACTTCCATATCAGTTTCGGCTTCAAGACGACACGGGCATTGTTGAAGACCTTCAAGAGCAGCACTCGAGGACGCTTGGGACTACTCGAGAAGACTTCAGGATTGCTCAAACATCAGCTGGAGTACATTCTAGCCTCGGGATGCTTCAACTATTCTTGAGGACTTTTGACTTGTAGTACTCGGGGACGCTTGAGGACTACTCGTTAAGGCCGTCAAGACTACTCGAAGCTATCCTTCTCGACTACAAAGTACTCGGGGGCTTGTCGTATGGACCTCCCTGGGCCCACTACCTCGGTGGGTACCAGGACCGACTACTCGGTGGGCCCCTGGGACTACTCGACTTGCGCTGCACGGCACCTGATGGCGTGAAGCACAAGGACTACAGAGGAGAAGTACTCAGATAGGAAGCTGTACATGTCCCGCACTGTATAGAGGACTCCTAGATGTACTCGACTAGTACTCTCTCCCTGAACCGACTTGTAACCCTGCCTCCCGGACTATATAAGGCGAGGCAGGGACCCCTCTCTAGATCACCTCGCTCATACGCATCTGATTGCATCATCTTGTAATCGCACCCAATCAATCCAGAGCTACGCAGCATACAGGACGTAGGGTATTACGTACCTCGCGACCCGAACCTGTCTAAATTGTGTGCCACGTGTCTCTTCCTTCGAGTTACCGATCTCGGCGAGGCCACATTCATCTACTTCGGGTGCTACCCTTAGTAGGTTGCCGGTCTAAAACACCGACACATACCTACATATTTATAGATTGGATTCAATATATGCATATATAAAAAACAAAAGGGGATAGAATTCAACACTATTATTAGTGTATATAGCTCAGAAGACTAGATGCTCCGGGAACTACAACAGTCTCACCTCACTGTCATATACACCTCACTCACCCACTTACAGTACCACACATGCGCTACACCTCCTATCTAGCTACAGTCCCACCTCGCGGAGCTGTAGGCAGTTCCCATGTAGCCCGTGAGGTGAAACTGTAGCTAATTAGGACGTGGGGCTCTGTATGAAAAACAAGAAAAAATGCTTACATTTATTGTATATAAAACTAAAAAAATACTTAATAAAAGAATTTAATCCTCTATAGCTACCTAGAAATAAAAGCATTTCTAAATAATGAAAGAATGGAAATAAACTATATGTACAAAATAAACTGTAGCTACATTTTTCTCTATGTCTATTTTTTCTTTATGAGCATATATTTTATAAACTATATGTACAAGTAAAATTCAAATTTATGAAAAACAAGAAAATAAGAGAATGCTTACATTTATTCTATATATAAATTTAAAACATACTTAACAGAATAATTAATCTTTTATTTCCTCCAATTGCTACCTAGAATAAAATCATTTCTAAACAATGAAAGAATGGAAATACCTAGTACATTTTCGGTATTTCTTATTTTATGAGCATATAATTTATAAACTATATATACAAGAAAATTTCAATATTATGAAAAACAAGTTTTAATGAAAGAAGTTTCAATGCAAGTACCATCCTAACTACATCTTCACGTGTATATACAAAATCTCATATCTCTAATTAACATTTATATTTTCTCCATCTTTAAACCATAAAACAAAATTTAATCACCACAAAAGAAGGGAGGATGAAAATTCTAACCTTTACAACACCTTGGAGGAGAGAAATATTCACAAACTAATGAAGAAAAAAATCGCAGCACCACCCTAGGCTTGAGTCGCCATGGGGGAGGAGCTTGAATGGCTCGGGTGAACGGCTCTAGTGAATGGATCGGGGGCAGGAGGAAGAAGGAGGTACGAACGTTATATTGCCCCCGGCCTTTAGTCCCGGTTGGTGTTACGAGCCGAGACTAAAGTTACCACCAGCCGGGACTGAAGGCCGCGGCTAATTATTGCCGGATCGAGCCGTTGGGATCCCCTTTTGTCACGGTTCGTAATACGAACCGGGACTAAAGCGGGCCCGGCTACAGCGAGCATTTCGGGCCACGTCGACAAAAGGCCCTTAGTCTCGGCTCCAAAGTTGAACCGGGACTAAAGGCTCGAACAAAAGTCTCGCTCTCTACCAATGTAAACGACTGCGGGAAGTCGTAGTGCTGTACGCCATCTGCACGTAGTCCGTTGCGAGCACCATGAATTAACATGCCAGGACCGTATTGTGCTGACAACGTACGCTGTGGTTGCGGCCGGGGCCGTCGCTGCCAAATCGACGTGCCCAGCAGTACAACGTTCATCGTGTAGTGGAGCCACATATGGTGCGCAGACCAGGGTTTTTTTTACCGTTCGCTGGGTTTATACCGCCGGGCAGCGGTAACGGTAGAAACCGTTTATACCGCGGTATACCGCTAAATACCGCTCGAATTCAAATTTCAAATCAAAATCGCTAGTTCAAACGGTACCCAGGGGTATACCGCGGTATAAACTATTTATACCGCGGTATAAATTATTTTTACCACCCGGTAAGAAATTTATACCGGTGCACTGAAAAAGACCCTCCGAATAAATGAAAATTTTGGCATGGTGTTGGCACAAATTAGTGTTAAAGAGCACCCCCAATCAATGATTTATAGTTATACATAGAAATACTACACCAAACACAATAATACTAGCCGTGCATAAGTGAGTTGGTAGTTCAAATACAAATAGTTCATACAAATAGTTCATACAAATAATTCATACAAATAGTTCATACAACACAAGTTCAATGGTAGAAAGGAAAGATCCCCAGCTGGGTCGCGGAGTGGTACTCGGCGATGGATATGACATTCAAGCCTCTCGTCCTAAGCAACTCACCCTTGTACTGTTGCCAAGTTAGGCCCGTCCACGCCGCTGTTGTCTGCCACTCACCGACTAACATGTTGTAAAAATCAGGGTTTTCCCATTCATACACCCATGTCGTCTGTGGCTGCGCGTTGATGTCAGGAATGGGATAAAAAGACCGCGATTGGGAGGTATCACTGTGGGAGGAAGAAGAGTACGATGGGCCGTATTGTGACGCTCCAACCGTTCTCCTCTGCGACTCTGGTGCTCCATGGTCGCGATCCTGAGTAGCAGTGTGAATTTAGTCTCCCCTACAGTCAACCATGGATCATAATTAGCACATAGAGTTAGAAACATCATACGTGTGTGTAAATGTAGATGTGTATACCTGTGAAACGAATTCCACCACCACCACCACCACCAGCATCATCACCATCACCATCATCACCACCACCACCGTAACCATCACCATCACCATCACCATCATCATCATCATCATCATCATCATCATCATCATCATCATCATCATCATCACCGTCATCTTCACCTGAGCTGCTATCCCCAGACTCCTTGTGAAAGAACCGCCCAAAATAATTCCGTATTATCGCCTAAGCCGGTCCACATGGCCATTAAGCAATAATAAAGAATTATTAAGTCGCTTCCGCCGGGTAAAGCCCGGTAAATCACATACAACAGGATCGCTGATATGCGCTAAGCCCACACGAAGGCGGGACCAGAGTACAACATTACATTACATAAAAGGTTCACAAGTTCGACATTGTTACAAACCAGGTTTTTCATACATAAAAGTAAACATGAACAGAGTTTAAACAACGGAAATAAAACTAGCGGATGATACACACGGGAGGCCATCCATGCATATCACTCCTCATCATCGTTCTCCCATTCAAGCTCCCAACCATCTGGGATAGAACCAGGCCAGATGGGATTACCTGAAAACCACAAATTAAGCAAGGCTGAGTACTAATACTCAGCAAGACTTACCCGACAAAAATAAAGTACCGCTAGACATGCAAGGCTTTTTGGCCGCTGGGTTTGTTTTGCCAAAAGCGACTAAGGGTGGATCCTTATTTTCAAGTTTTAGCTCATATTCTAGTATGTTAATCAGTCTAGTTGAGCACCTGTACTAAACAAGCATGTTGTGCAAACAATATTAAACAGGTAACAATAATAATCCAAAATGTTCCATAAATAAACATGGGGTAGCCAGTGGTCAAGCCGACTCAGATAACGGTGAGTGACAGACGATCGATCGATTTATATCCTTGCAAGGTAAACCCAAGATACACGGAAGAAGGTAGACCAAGTGCAGTGTCTACCCCAACCAGGCGGTTCCCAACATCCCACAGTTTAGGATCAGGCGCTACAAACTCTGGTACACGGTTATCCGAGGGTCTAACCCGACCGGTCCGGACTCACACACTATACCACGGGTAGCTAGCCGGAGACACATCCCAAGCGGGTAGCTAGAAAGATCCCGCCCCGGTTCAGAAGGTACTAGGCTTACCGGTCCCATTCCCGACAAGTACTTGGTACGTTCAATAGCTTAGTACCAGCACCATGCTACTCGGTCGAGACCGAACCCATTGCTCTTACCACATGAGCGAGTCAATTTAACCAACTTATGATTCCAACATAAGCATCCTATATCTCACGAGCAATGAGTCATTACTCGACTTCTACCGTATCCTTAGCGCATGGCACTAGCGTTCCTAACATACTAGTAAAAGAGCATAGGAGTCCTAAGGATCATGCAACTAGGTTTGAAAACAACTCTTGAAACTTAAATGCACAAGTAAAGCAATAAAGTACTGAAAAAGTAAAGGATATGATTTTAATTTATAAAAGATGGGTTAGATGACACCGGTGCTTGCCTTCCTCAGACTCTACACCAAAACAAGCATTTGGCTCTTCTGGACTTTGGTACAGGTCTTGCTGCACACCAAGCTGGTTCAGTTCACCATCAATGGTGCCTGTCTCCCTCCTGGGTGAGTGTGTACGTACCGTCCGGTAAATCTATACGTATACATGCATATGCATTAATTAAAGTTAATCTTGATGGTGACTGTGTACATATAAGCAAATTAAGTTATTTAACTTCACCAAACAGCAAGGGGGTGTGTTTAAATTAATAAAAACAGAAACAAAAATGATTTCACAATTTATCACTTTTAATTTCCATTTCTTTCTTTAATTACTTAAAACAAGCCTTTCTACCATAAACCCAAATTAAATCAAAAACATTTTCAAAGAGCCTAATCTTTTGCACACAGCAACATATGCTTAATTTAAGCTCTCAAACCAAAATTTGGCTTAAGATCATTTATAAATTAATTTATATGAAAAAGACAAATTTCAGCCTAGTAAACCACCATTAATTCATATAAAAAGATTTAATAAACTTTTTGATCTCAACTTTCTCCTACAGGTCATGTATGCCAAAAATGAGCTTCTGACCCAAGCATGGTTGCAGATTCAAATTATTTTTCAGATTTTGAATTTAAGCTCCTACAAAAGATTAAATCCAAAACATATATTAAACAATTCCCTAAAATCACAACCACTCCACCGGAGGTACTAATCATCAAGGTAAAGCCCTAGCGTGCACTTGTGCTCAAAGAAAAGTTCATTAAAGAGGCTATAAAAAGCATCAAACTTAATCTAGCATAAAGCTTAAATAAATCATAACTGAAACTATATACATCAAAATCATGCAAATGTTTGTCACAGATCTAGACATGCCATAAAGAGCAACATATCCAAAATTCAAGTTCATAGCATGTGTACATTTTAAACCACACTAAAAACACTCCAAACTGAGTTTGAATTTTTATTTCAAAAACTGTACAGAAAAACCCTATACATGTTTTCTAGAAAAGATAGATTTCTTCACCACAAAACCAACAAAATTGATTTTGAATTTTTGTAATTTTTCTACGTTTTTAATGATTTTTCGAAGTTGCTGCTGTAACCCTAATAACACATTTGCAGGGGAGGCCCTCGAACTTATTTTCCGAAATTACGCAGGGGTCCCTGGATTACGGAAAACTCCCTGGAAAGACTGAAATCGAAGCAATGTAGTCCTCGGGCGCCATGGCAGGCGGGGAGGACCAAAATCCGGCGAGCTCGTCGGCCGGGATTGACCGGGAAGTGGTGGGGAGTGACGAGGGACTCACCACGATCTCGTTTTGGGGCTTGGATGGGGGAGAGATGTGGTCGAAGGGCGCCGACGGCGTGCCTGGTCCTAGACCGGCCGGCCGCCGCGCTCCCCGGTCGGCACCGCACGTCCCGGCGCCCTTGAGGCGGTGCGGAGGCGTCGAGGGAGGAGTAGGGAATCGGAGGAGGAAGGGAAGAGGGCCGACCGTCGCCGGTTGGATGCGGGGCAGGCGGCGGCTCGACGGCGGCGCGGCAAGGCACGGCGGAGTGGACGGCGCGCGCCGGCTCGGGCTCGCTTGCGAAAGAGGGAGAGGTGCCTCGCGATTTGGCGGCCGGGGAGGACTTCCGGCGCACGGCCGAACGAGCCGGCGCGACCGCAGGCGACACGAGGACGGGGTGGCGGGATCGTGTTGATCGCGCCGCGCGCGCGTGTGGCGGACCGCGCGGGTCGGCCCGGTGCCGCGGCTTAGCTGGGCGTGGCGCACGGTCTACTGGCCTTCGGAGCCCCCACAGCGCAGGCGAGTCCACCACGGATACGCCGAGGCGTCCGTACGCCGGAACAGGGCGTGCACGGCACGTGGCCGGCGCGGCTCTGAAAGTCCAGCGCGCGCTCTGTTCGCTTTTCGTTCCATTTAGCCTGCTTCGAAATTGCATAACTCCAAAAAGTTCCAACTAAGTTGAAAATCTCCGAAAAGCAAAGTTGTAGAGGAGCCATAGATCTACAACTTTCTCAAAGGGCGACATATGTTTTGATCCACCGTTTGCCCGGGAACGTCGGCCAAAGTTGCAGTTTTCCACGGCTCGAATTACTGTTCACAGCGCAGTCAAACCGGTTTTTGGCCAATTTGCACTCAAAATTGGAATGTCCGCCAATTACGAAAAATGTGTTCCCGGAAATAACGAACAACTTTCGTATTGGCCGATTTTGAACTTCTATAGTGAAATTTGGAGAACGCGCAAGAAAACCATTTCAGCCTTAAAGGAGATCTAGGGTTTGACCGTGATTTGGGATTTTGACCAAGGTTTTTTTGGGCAAATTTGTGACAAAACATGTCAAACATGTTTATGAGCCAATTTAAACATGATTAACGCAACTAATTAATTTAGTTATCTTTAATAAACACCTGGGGTGTTACAGTCTACCCCCCTAAAAGAAATCTCGTCCCGAGATTAGGAATTTAAAAGGCTAGCTTAGGGAAGGTTGTTCTAAAATAGAAATGTATACCCGTGAAGTTATGTTTGCCTTGTTTCACTTGGGGTTTTGGTCATTTGCCTTGACTTCCATGCTTGGCTCTTGAGCCTCGACCGTGCCGATTTGGCTTGTTCTGCTCAGTTTTCGGGCACTCCCTCACAAAATGCCCAGGGTCTCTACAATTGAAGCAGAGACGAGGTGTGGGTGTATTGGACCTTGGGAACCACTTGGTTTTGATGGGCTGATCCACAACACTAGCTGGGTTGCTTGGCTTTTTCTCAAGGGAGGGGAGTTCGGTGCATGTAATTTCCCATCCATTTAAATCAATCTTTGGCAAATCTCACTTGTGACTCCTACTCCTTCTTTCTTCCTCCCTAAGGTCCATAGGAAGTTAAGACCGTGGCATGAGTGAATCTACGAGTTGCTGATTGGAAACTTGGTTCTGTTGATTTTGAGCTTCATGATTCATCAATAGATTGAATAGATAGACTTGCTCCATAATAGATTCTGATATTGCTTGGGAAAGACCGTCGGATAGACTAGTTTGCGATAGCCCTTGATAATGATTATGGATGACATTTTGCACCAGTTGGCTTAACACCAAATTTTGGCCCTCCAAAATTTTCATGGTGTCGGCAAAGATATCCACCACCTCCTGTGTTGGTGGAAGAGACGGGAACATCTCATTGGGTCGAAGATTGACCGGATCTCTTGTGGTGGATTCCATCTCCCTGAAATTCCATGAGGATCCGATCAGTTTTCCCCAAGAGAACAACAATCTAACTATAGAAACAATTAATAAGGAAACGTAGCAATAGACCGGGAGGTCAGAGAACTGAACCCGTGGATGTGATAAGGATTTCCTTAACTAAAGGATTGTCAATAAACACGTTCTGCAAGGGCTCTAAGATTTCCAAAATTTTCTTTTAAGAGTAACCAGAAGTGTGGTGGTAACTCAAAGAGTCAAAAGTTAACTTAAAAGGATATTTTAAGGATACCAAAATTGTAGAGAGCATTTAGCAACAAGTTTCCTATGAGTAGCAGAAATGGAAGATAGGAAAAAAAAGGCACATGGAGGCCAAAAATCTCAAAACAAACTTGCTCATAGTTTATTGGGTTAGTGATTTAGTGTGATATCCTTCCTGTTATTAATGTGCAATGGTTTCATTTCATTTTATTATATTTATTTATTTATTTTTTGAAAAGGAGCACCGATCAGGTAGGATTGCATTATCAATGCTTATAAATGATTGGTACACCATGGGATGGTGCACATGATGATGCTCAGTTGATGAGTGCATGGGAATGATGCACGTGCATATGATGATTGTGCATATGATGAATATGCATACACACATATGGTGCCGATATCATGATGCCTAATGAGAGATGCACATGATGTGGGTGTGATGCAATGCACACATGATGATGCCCATGTTTATGAATGCGTGATGCATACGCTCATGAGATATGTTGCTCATGATGCAATGTCAGCATGACTTGCTTCACCCATGAGGTTAGTCAAGGTAGAGAGGATAAACATAGAATTGAGAAGTAATAGGTACGGTGAGTCGCATTCTCAAAAACCAAAATACCTAGCACGCTCCTAGTGGTAATCACATGGCTGCAGCACACATGCTACCCTAGGTTCCGTCGCGGCACCTTCGTTTATGGAACAACAACATCACCAGGAAAAAGGGCGATAGAGTAGAAAGATGGGAAACCGTTAGGACGTATGCATGTTAGTTCATCCAATGCCCCAAATGCACATGTTGTGCAATGCATTTCCCATGCTCATGATTTATGTTATTAAGGTTGCAAGATATGCATGCGGTGAGGATGCTCATGTGCTTACCAACAGATTTTTGATGCCTTGTAACCATGTTCTCTTTTATTTGTTTGTGAGCAAGCATAAGGAAAAAATCAAGTTTGAGGCAAGGAATTTTAGAGAGAGAAAAGTAGGGATACCAACGCCAGAAAGTTGTGGGACCAACGTTTCATGGCTATAGGGAGTTGAAGTGTCGTCTCCTATCTAAAGAAAGTGTGGGGAAACGACCAAAGAAAAAGAGCACAACGGAGTTTTAGTTGACTTGACAAAAGATATGATATGTTCCTTATGTAGGTAAGAAGGTGTCGATACTTCGTATTCATTTTATTGCCCTCAAAATCGATGAGCAAGGTCAAAAAGAAACATTTTCAAGGTTGGGAGATCAATAGTGATCGAACCCATGATGTCAACATCCGGGAATAGTTGAGTGCTTCGAGAGCATACCCGCATGATACGGGAGTGAACACGTCAGCTAAGAAATCATACTCACGAATCCGAAAACCTCTACTCTGCCTTGGCGGTTGTGCAGCAAGCCAAGGTTCACAAACATGTTCACAACTCTTAGAGTAGGAACACGAGGAGGCTAAATTTTGATGAGCGTGTCGAACACAAAGTTTCAACCCACGCTTGTATTTTTTTTCCCAAAATTTCAAGGATATTAAAAGAAGACCTTATCATGATTTCGCTGGAAGAAAAATCCGAGCTATCAAATGATTTCATTTGGTGCCCAATGCTTGGGCCATGCTCTCATGGTGCTAATAACGCATTTGCTACGCGAGAGCATATTCAAACTGAGCTAACCTCATGCATGGATCACCACACCAAATGGGAGGCAATAGCCACATGCATGGCACAAGTTCGATGGCGGTGACGGATTGTTACCGCTTGACTCTATATCAACTACTCCTCTGAAACTGAGGAGAGGATTTCCGTCCATCGAAACCATGTGATATTGCATTTGATATACATCCATAATTTTGCCAACAAAATGACAAGTAGGCATGTCTAAGGAGACTTCAAATGGAAGTTTTCAGAATTTGGACAGCAACAACTCTTAGAAATAAATTCATATCTCTCGCCTCAAGTGTCAAAAATTTCTAAATTTTGGTAAGCGTATGTAGAATTTCATAATCCACAACTTTGGTATTCAACTCCAGAACAGATTTAACTTTTACTGGGGTCGAAAAATTCATTTACCAAAGCTCTGTCTAGCAGTTTGGACAGCAAACAGTAGCTGACTACAAATTCGATATTTCTCGATATACACATGCATGAATGCTGAAATTTTGTGAGCATGGCTATCACAAAATTATGAATCAATGTGGTGTTCAAGGTTTGCTCTATATCCCAAAGGAAGGTGACATAAAAATTTGAATTTTTGAGACCACTAGTTCTGAAATTCAGCAAGCAGAGACCTAAAGTTTTGGGCATAACTCCCAAACTAAAAATGTAGTGACCTTGAGATTTCTACAGGAGGTATATAGATACCTAAAGAGCATTTTTGGTATTCAAAGGTCGAATCAAATCAGATTGAAAAAGGGTCTAATAGATCCATTTTCGAGGTGTCATTGCCCAGAAATTTTCAGCAGGGCATATCTTTACTAAAAAGATCATATCTCAAAGATTAAGAACCCTATGACCATGAGATTTTGACAGCACAAAGTAGGCTATATAAGAAACATTTTTGGTAAAGATTCTCTGGTCAAATTCCTTTTGGAACCATACGTAAAAATTCGAGTTTTCTGCCGAACTCAGAATCTTGACAGCATTTCAGCATGACCTTGTCTAGCAATTTAATTCTAACTTCAGTTTTAAGCATTCTAAAATCATGAGAAATTCAGGAAGCAAACTTAACTAGGTGATGAACAATTTCCCTAAAGAGCACCTAGCCAGAAATTTTCTAGATAATCCTTAGGAAGATTTGGACAACAGCTAGTCAAATTTTCGCTTAATCACCACATCAAAGCATCAAACTAGCATGATTGGTCCTTAAGAAACACAATTTAACTAAAGACCAAATGACACATGATTTAAGTTCATCTTCTTGTTTAATAGCTTTTACATGATGCAAAAAGCGTCCAAAGCTTCCTCACAAAGCTTTTAAGCTTAAAAACGAAGTTAGCGCCGGTGGCAGGGCATATATAAACGTCTCTCCCTATAATAACTAGTCGAAAGCTATTCGTTTCTTAATTACCGTGCCTAACAACCGTGGTTAGTGTACCTGCAGAAAATCACAGATATCCAAGACCTTTTGTGCCAGCACTCACAAAAGCGTCCACATTCATTACCGTTCACTTATAGAAACGGTATCCATGCGTAAAGCCGCTGCATGGACAGCGTCCTATTTAAGACTCGACGCGACGTGAGTGCCCATTGGAATAGGCCTCACTCATCCCTCACGGACTTTCCCGTGGTACCATCACGTATGGCAAAACGTGACGAGACTCGTACGCGACGTGACACCCATTGGAATAGGTCTCACTAGTCCCTCACGGGACTTCCCCGTGGTACCACCACGTATGGCAAAACGTGATGAGACGCAGACGCGACGTGGCACCCATTGGAATAGGTCCCACTAATCCCTCACAGGACTTCCCTGTGGTACCACCACGTATGGCAAAACGTGATGAACTAGTATGGTTGTGCATGAAAGTAAGTTTTGACAGGAATAAATGTGCTGGAAGTCAGACTAAATACACCATAGAATACTAGCCACCTGAAAGAACCCAAAAATTCCCTCTAGGGCCTCTCGGACTAGATTAGACCTTAACGTCCTACTCTTTTAGCAAGATTATTAATCTTGGCAAATTTGATTCCAAAAACAAGTTTGTTAAGGTATTTTAATCACTCTGGTGCATATCATCGCTCTGGTACCAGCTGTGACAGAACCGCCCAAAATAATTCCGTATTATCACCTAAGCCGGTCCACATGGCCATTAAGCAATAATAAAGAATTATTAAGTCGCTTCCGCCGGGTAAAGCCCGGTAAATCACATACAACAGGATCGCTGATATGCGCTAAGCCCACACGAAGGCGGGACCAGAGTACAACATTACATTACATAAAAGGTTCACAAGTTCGACATTGTTACAAACCAGGTTTTTCATACATAAAAGTAAACATGAACAGAGTTTAAACAACGGAAATAAAACTAGCGGATGATACACACGGGAGGCCATCCATGCATATCACTCCTCATCATCGTTCTCCCATTCAAGCTCCCAACCATCTGGGATAGAACCAGGCCAGATGGGATTACCTGAAAACCACAAATTAAGCAAGGCTGAGTACTAATACTCAGCAAGACTTACCCGACAAAAATAAAGTACCGCTAGACATGCAAGGCTTTTTGGCTGCTGGGTTTGTTTTGCCAAAAGCGACTAAGGGTGGATCCTTATTTTCAAGTTTTAGCTCATATTCTAGTATGTTAATCAGTCTAGGTGAGCACCTGTACTAAACAAGCATGTTGTGCAAACAATATTAAACGAGTAACAATAATAATCCAAAATGTTCCATAAATAAACATGGGGTAGCCGGTGGTCAAGCCGACTCGGATAACGGCGAGTGACCGACGATCGGTCGATTTATATCCTTGCAAGGTAAACCCAAGATACACGGAAGAAGGTAGACCAAGTGCGGTGTCTACCCCAACCGGCGGTTCCCAACATCCCACGCGTTTAGGATCGGACGCTACAAACTGCGGTACACGGTTATCCGGAGGGTCTAACCCGACCAGTCCGGACTCACACACTATACCACGGGTAGCTAGCCCGGAGACAAATCCCAAGCGGGTAGCTAGAAAGATCCCGCCCCGGTTCGAAGGTACTAGGCTTACTCGGTCCCATTCCCGACAAGTACTTGGTACGTTCAATAGCTTAGTACCAAGGCACCATGCTACTCGGTCGAGACCGAACCCATTGCTCTTACCACATGAGCGAGTCAATTTAACCAACTTATGATTCCAACATAAGCATCCTATATCTCGCGAGCAATGAGTCATTACTCGACTTCTACCGTATCCTTAGCGCATGGCACTAGCGTTCCTAACATACTAGTAAAAGAGCATAGGAGTCCTAAGGATCATGCAACTAGGTTTGAAAACAACTCTTGAAACTTAAATGCACAAGTAAAGCAATAAAGTACTGAAAAAGTAAAGGATATGATTTTAATTTATAAAAGATGGGTTAGATGACACCGGTGCTTGCCTTCCTCAGACTCTACACCAAAACAAGCCTTTGGCTCTTCTGGACTTTGGTCCAGGTCTTGCTGCACACCAAGCTGGTTCAGTTCACCATCAATGGTGCCGTCTCCCTCCTGGGTGAGTGTGTACGTACCGTCCGGTAAATCTATACGTATACATGCATATGCATTAATTAAAGTTAATCTTGAAGGTGGCTTGTGTACATATAAGCAAATTAAGTTATTTAACTTCACCAAACAGCAAGGGGGTGTGTTTAAATTAATAAAAACAGAAACAAAAATGATTTCACAATTTATCACTTTTAATTTCCATTTCTTTCTTTAATTACTTAAAACAAGCCTTTCTACCATAAACCCAAATTAAATCAAAAACACTTTCAAAGAGCCTAATCTTTTGCACACAGCAACATATGCTTAATTTAAGCTCTCAAACCAAAATTTGGCTTAAGATCATTTATAAATTAATTTATATGAAAAAGACAAATTTCAGCCTAGTAAACCACCATTAATTCATATAAAAAGATTTAATAAACTTTTTGATCTCAACTTTCTCCTACAGGTCATGTATGCCAAAAATGAGCTTCTGACCCAAGCATGGTTGCAGATTCAAATTATTTTTCAGATTTTGAATTTAAGCTCCTACAAAAGATTAAATCCAAAACATCTATTAAACAATTCCCTAAAATCACAACCACTCCACCGGAGGTACTAATCATCAAGGTAAAGCCCTAGCGTGCACTTGTGCTCAAAGAAAAGTTCATTAAAGAGGCTATAAAAAGCATCAAACTTAATCTAGCATAAAGCTTAAATAAATCATAACTGAAACTATATACATCAAAATCATGCAAATTTTTGTCACAGATCTAGACATGCCATAAAGAGCAACATATCCAAAATTCAAGTTCATAGCATGTGTACATTTTAAATCACACTAAAAACACTCCAAACTGAGTTTGAATTTTTATTTCAAAAACTGTACAGAAAAACCCTATACATGTTTTCTAGAAAAGATAGATTTCTTCACCACGAAACCAACAAAATTGATTTTGAATTTTTGTAATTTTTCTACGTTTTTTAATGATTTTTCGAAGTTGCTGCTGTAACCCTAATAACACATTTGCAGGGGAGGCCCTCGAACTTATTTTCCGAAATTACGCAGGGGTCCCTGGATTACGGAAAACTCCCTGGAAAGACTGAAATCGAAGCAATGTAGTCCTCGGGCGCCATGGCCGGTGGGGAGGACCAAAATCCGGCGAGCTCGTCGCCGGGATTGACCGGGGAAGTGGTGGGGAGTGACGAGGGACTCATCACGATCTCGTTTTGGGGCTTGGATGGGGGAGAGATGTGGTCGAAGGGCGCCGGCGGCGTGCTGGTCCTAGACCGCCGCCGCCGCGCTCCCCCGGTCCGGCACCGGCGCGTCCTGGCGCCCTTGAGGCGGTGCGGAGGCGTCGAGGGAGGAGTAGGGAACCAGAGGAGGAAGGGAAGAGGGCCGACCGTCGCTGGTTGGATGCGGGGCAGCTGGCTCGACAGCGGCGCGGCAGAAGGCACGGCGGAGTGGACGGCGCGCGCGCCGGCTCGGGCCTCGCTTGCGAAAGAGGGAGATGTGCCCGAGATTTGGCGGCCGGGGAGGACTTTCGGCCGCACGGCCGAACGAGCCGGCGCGACCGCAGGCGACACGAGGACGGGGTGGCGGGGATCGTGTTGACGCGCGCCGCGCGCGCCGCGTGGCGGACCGCGCAGGTCGGCCGGTCCGCCCGCGCTTAGCCGGGCGTGGCGCACGGTCTGCGGCCTTCGGAGCCCCCACAGCGCAGGCGAGTCCACCACGGATACGCCGAGGCGTCCGTACGCCCGAACGGGCGTGCACGGCACGTGGCCGGCGCGGCTCGAAAGTCCGGCCGCGCGCTCTCGTTCGCTTTTCGTTCCATTTAGCCCCGCTTCGAAATTGCATAACTCCAAAAAGTTCCAACTAAGTTGAAAATCTCCGAAAAGCAAAGTTGTAGAGGAGCCATAGATCTACAACTTTCTCAAAGGGCGACATATGTTTTGATCCACCGTTTGCCGGAACGTCGGCCAAAGTTGCGCTTTTCCACGGCTCGAATTCATCGTTCACGAGCGCGCATCAAACCGGTTTTTGGCCAATTTGCACTCAAAATTGGAATGTCCGCCAATTACGAAAAATGTGTTCCCGGAAATAACGAACAACTTTTGTATTGGCCGATTTTGAACTTCTATAGTGAAATTTGGAGAACGCGCAAGAAAACCATTTCAGCCTTAAAGGAGATCTAGGGTTTGACCGTGATTTGGGATTTTGACCAAGGTTTTTTAATTTGTGACAAAACATGTCAAACATGTTTATGAGCCAATTTAAACATGATTAACGCAACTAATTAATTTAGTTATCTTTAATTAACACCTGGGGTGTTACCCTCCTGGTACGGTGGACTACGCTGACCATCATCATCATCAGTTGAGGCGTCGCTGGTCACTTCTATTGGTGCCTTTGTCTTGCCTTTTTGACGTTTTGGGTCACCCTGTTTAGGCCCACTCTGGAACAACCTCTTCCCAATGTGACTGCTACCTACATTTATTCGTGCCCAATCACTAATGCAATCATCACCCGTAGCGGTTTCGAGATCTCTGGGGTCTATTTTCCCAATTTGGACCAAGCTTTTCCAATAGATTCCCTAGCATTCTTACCCTTCTGCGTCTAGGACCATGTATCAATCCTCGTTTGCTTCATTCCGCTTCTCCCACCTGCAGCCAAGTTACAGTCTTCCACCACCACAGGAGTTTCCCTCCGCGAACCAGCTCTTCTAAGCATCCTCTGGAAGGGATTCAACCCCGCCGAACCACTACCCCCTCCACACTCATAAGTACCTCCTCTCCCTTCAACCCCCTGTCGGATCTCTGCTTCTGCTCTCGACAAGTTAATTGCATCCTGGATCTGAGCCTCCTCATCATATCCTCCAGCGGGGTCGTTACCCGCCGCTCGCCGCATCCTCCGGTGCCAACCTCTGTCGAGCACGTTCAGTAGTTGCCTTCTTCGTCCTCTCAATATCCCGCTGAAAGTACTCCCGCACAGGTGGTGGAACGTTGCTGCAATGGAGCACCGATGATCCGCGCGCGGCCAAATGTTGTTTCAACCACTTTTCTGCATACCACAGTAATTGCATCGCCGTCCGGGAGCTAGATTGACACCAAGTTCCCATACAGGGTCTTTAGGTCTGCCTGACATTGTGTACCTGCATAAATGCCAACATAAACTAAATTACAAAACACTACCTTAATACTATACCTAATGAAAATGTACCTAATTCCGAAACAAATCCTGACTAAAATTGGATCCTACCACAAATCCTACATCATGCCACAAATTATCCTCCTAAACCTAAAGGCTAAAGCAACAATTCCATCTCTACCTAAAGCAACAATTCTATTTCTACCTCTACCTCACATCCTAAATCCTACCAAAAATCCTAAACCAAAGTAAACCTAAATCCTAACCCAAATCCTAAATCCTAACACAATTCCTAAAGCCTAAAACTACTCAAATGCAAAAAATACCCGACCGCGGTATACTGCGGCGTCGCCTGCGGTATACCGCGTCTCCCGCGCGGCTAACCGCACCGCCCGCGCGGTAGCGGGTGGATCCGCCCGCGCGCCGGCTAACCGCCCCTACCGCGCGGTATACCACGGCCGGGCGCGGTATACCGCCGGCCGGCCGGGCGGGCGGCGGACGGGGGGGGGGGGGAGGAGGAGGCGCGGACGGGGGCAGGGAGAGCGAGTGGAGTCACGGGAGACACCGGCTGGGCGAGTTCTAGCTCATTCCGGTGTTTTGGGCTTCATGGGCCTTAACGGGCCGACTCATGTTTTTTCTTTTTCTTTTCAACTTCTAAAGCTCCAAATAAATACCAAATGCACTCAAATTTGAAAACTTTCAACACCATCAGACTCTACAAATCATGAACTATTTTTTGGTGATTTTTATTGATTTTTTCATTTTTTTTAATTCAAATTCAAATTTGAATTTTTGGGCCGGTTGCTACCGCTGGGTACCGTTACCGTACCCAGCGGTAGCAGCGGTAACCGCGGTATACCGCGCGGTTACCGACGGTAAAAAAAACCCCTGCTTATAGCATTACATGGCACCACTACTCCACAGAATGCGATATTACATTGCCAAAAAAAAAAAAAAGATGAGGCGCACAATCCCAATAAAAAGGGGTGATAATGCTATTATAATCTATCTTGTACCTACCCAACATATTGTTTCACTTGATTCATCAGCCATTACAACAGGTTCACATAAAACTGCGTTGGCCTGGTAGTGCTCTGTCAAACGATATTTACAGCCAGCCAAGACTACACAGTAAAGGGAGTTATTTCCTTGTATGGAGTCCCATCATTTTAGCTTTCTCCCAGGCTTTTGTTGTACAACAATCCTTAAACTCGTCCCTATCCCTAACACACTGACTCCCCTCTACAACTCAACGACAAACCACAAGCGCAAGCTGCAGACCGAAGGTTACACGCTCTCCATTGAAAACTCCTTATGCTGCTAGCCTGGGCTGTTCGTTTGCGCGCATGTTATTGCGCCTCAGCCTCAACCCTACTTCCTCTTCTTGATCTGGCAGGACCAGTGCGCTGTCCTGGTCATCTGACCCTATAGTTGCTCCGGATTCGCTTGGCTCAGGTGTGTCCTCACCAAAGTTGTGTAGCCTCCGGCCAATCAGATAGCGGTCATCCCTGATGGAGTTGTGGAGGTTGGTGAACCAAACATGGAATCTCTTGCCGCAGAAGAAGAGCACGCTGAAGATCAGGGAGCCTAGCCAAGCAAAGCGGTACACTGCTGAGTTCACAATGAGTGGGTAACCTAGCACCGGGAAGACTCCCCTTGCAAGGACGTATGGGACACACAGAGCAGTAAGGAGCTTGGTGACTATCGGCATTATAATTTCATGGAGGACCCACAGACCCCTTAAGCGGGAGAAGCCATCATCTCTAACTCTCTCAAACTTTGACCTCCAGCTCTCATCAACCAATGGTGCCATTTGATCCAACATAACCTGGACATAGTCTCAAAGTTAATTAACTCGAAACCTCTTCGAAGTAAGGTTAATATTAACTGGAAAGCATAAGGCAGGGACACAAGAGTCAGAGATATATAAAATCTTACCAGCCGAGTCCATATTTTCAAGAATATTAACCCAAGCGCCCAATCCTGGTATAATAGGAAGACGGGACTCTCATCGATAGGCACCCTCATCGGTACAATGACCAGTAGCTCAAAAAGGAGTCCAATCAAAACAGGAATAACAAAGATCTGGAAACAAAAATGCTACTAATTAGATCTATCGCACAAAAGGTACTCAGGAAAAAACTCTTTAAACACAAATCAGAGAGCTGCCACAAGTTCAAAAAGGTGGATAGTGTAAACTTAAAACAGCACAGTAGAAAGATTACCCATATTGACAACAGAACAGAGCTCTTCAAAACAATAGAACACCACTTGCAGATTTGTTGTACCAGGATTCCCAGCTGCCGTGATCTGATATAATCAATTGCATATCTGGTTCCAGCTGCTGCGCTCCAGAGAATATAGCACCCAATGCTAAAGGAGAAGAGATCTAATCAAGAGTACCCAAAGGTGTCAGCAAATGAGTTATATTGATCTTGTTATTCATAAACGAGAAGTTACATAACTATCAATTCAGACAAAAGAATCACAAGCAAATTACCATTGCACTTGATGCCATGTGTGATTGGCAGGCGGGGAACAGCCTCAAAAACTAGACGTCCAAGTGAGATAGGAATAACTATCATTCCAGCATTGAATATCAGTAGCGTCATCCATGCTAGGACAAGCAAGAGTACAATCCGAAGCACAAAGCCATACCTTCAAAGATGGGGGAAAAGAAAATCAGATAACAAAATCATAATTTATATTAATGTATTCAGAAAAAAGTTCAAAATCCCAGACCCATCAACTTTCCCGAGTATTTGTTATATAATATATAACATTGCTATAAATCATTACTCAACTACGTTAATAACCTATTTGTCAGATTGACTCAGAACCTGCGCAGAAAACTGAGCTGTTGCATTCAGATTTATTTTCTACACAAACTTGGCTATAAGCTGTTTAGCTCTTGCCTCTCTTAAGCGTACAATGGCACGGCTGCGGTCACGTATCAGCTGGCTTAAAGAGGGAGATGCTAACACACAACTTTTTCATCTGCATGCTCGGCATAGAAAAAGTAAGAATTTTATTGCAAAGCTGATTTCGGGAGATCAAATCTGCACAGGACAACATGAGAAAGCTGGAGTCATTGATGAGTTCTATGAGAATTTGTTAGGAAGGAGTGCATCTAGAGAGCGTACTATCAACCTAGAGGAATTGGACATTCCGGTTCATGATCTCTCTGATCTGGAACTTCCCTTCACCGAAGAGGAGGTGTGGAGTACCATTAAGCAAATGCCTTCAGATAAAGCGCCGGGTCCCGATGGATACACAGGGCGGTTTTATAAAACCTATTGGCCTATCATAAAGGAAGATATCATGCAAGCAATTTCTGCTGTTTGGAGCAAGAAGTTGGTCAATTTTGGGATTCTCAACTCAGCTTATATTACTCTACTCCCCAAGAGGGAGGATGCGGATCAACCCAAAGACTTCAGACCTATAAGTTTGGTCCACAGTTTTGCCAAACTAGTTACAAAGCTGCTGGCTAATCGCCTTGCTCCAAAACTCCAGCAAATGGTCTCACCTGTCCAGAGTGCTTTCATCAAGGGGCGCTTCATTCAAGACAATTTTATGTTGGTTCAGCAAACTGCAAGATTTCTCCACCAACAGAAACAACCTCGCATTCTACTGAAACTTGACATCTCTAAGGCGTTTGATTCTGTGTCATGGCCTTTTCTCATTGAAATTTTAAGCCATTTGGGGTTTGGACAGATATGGCGGGACATCATCTGTGGGCTTTTATACCCCTCAACCACTCAAGTGCTTATGAATGGGGTTCCTGGTAATCCCATTTCTCATCGTCAAGGTTAGAGACAGGGTGATCCCCCCTCTCCGATGATGTTTATTTTGGTCATGGACGTGTTGGGGCATATGATTTCTAAAGCTGCTGATGAAGGGCTGCTGCTGCCTTTATCCAGGAGGGCTTCCAAGCATCGAATTTCCATGTACGCTGATGACGTGGTACTTTTCCTCCATCCTGCTGCGGAAGACATTGAGATTACCTTGGACATTCTCAACTTATTTGGAGATGCTACAGGTCTGAAAACTAACTTGCAAAAGAGCAATGTTTTGCCCATCAGATATGAGGATAATGACATTGCAAGTGTTCAGGCCCTGTTGCCTTGCACCCTTGCTGATTTCCCTTGCAAATACCTTGGTTTGCCACTTTCCTTAAAGCGTCTTACCAAGGAACAAGTGCAGCCTTACATCAACCGAATTGCGGATCAGCTTCAAGGATGGAAAGCGAATCTGATGACTAAAGCTGGAAGAAGGGTCCAGGTGCAGTTTGTTCTCACTGGAATGCTCATTTACCTATTCATGGCTGTTGAATTTCCGGCTTGGGCCATCAAAGCGATTGACAAAATTAAACGAGGGTTCCTTTGGAGAGGTCCCAAGGAGGCGCTTGGAGGCCATTGTCTTATCACTTGGCTCAAAGTTTGCAGACCCAAGGAGCTAGGTGGTCTTGGAATTGAAAGATCTTAAAACCCTGGGATGGTCGCTGAAAATGCGTTGGGTGTGGCTACAAAAGACAGAACCGAACCGTCCTTGGGCTGATTTCAATATTAGTGTTCCAGAGCAGATTAAGGCTTTCTTCGCTGCAGCTGTTTATTCTGAGGTGGGGGATGGAGCTACTACTCTCTTTTGGACAGATCGCTGGCTCCATGGTCAAAGTATTGCAGATCTTGCGCCTCGGCTTTTGGAGGTTATCCCAGTTAGAAAACGCCGGAAGCGAACGGTGCAAGAGGCTCTTGTCAACAATGTGTGGGTCTCTGATATTCAAGGGTGTCTCCCTGTGGGAGTGCTTGTTGATTATCTCCGGTTATGAGATATCTTAACTAATATTCAGCTTCAGCCTGGCATTGAAGACAGGCACGTCTGGCGTTTCTCATCTAATGGTCAATACTCTGCTAAGACAGCCTATGAGGGATTTTTCATTGGGGCAACTATTTTCAGACCGGGGGAAAAAATTTGGAAGACTTGGGCTCCTGGCAAATGTTCCTTCTTCATGTGGCTGGTTGCCCATGACCGATGCTGGACTGCTGATCGTCTAGCGCGCCGAGGCCTCCCTCATCCGCAAAGCTGTCCTATGTGTGATCAAGCACCAGAATCGATCAACCATCTTCTTGTTAATTGCACCTTTGCAAGAGAATTCTGGTTTCATTTCTTTTCGCAAGTCGGACTGCAAACCCTCTCCCCACAATCTTCTGATTCTTCTTTTTATGACTGGTGGGAGAGGGCTAGTAATAATCTAAGTGGTATGCAGTTAAAGGGTTTCAACTCTCTTACTATTTTGGGGGCCTGGACTTTATGGACTCAGTGGAATAAATGTGTTTTTGATGGAGCCACTCTTGACTTGGCACGAGCTATCTCTCTGGCGAGCGAGGAAAGGAAGCTGTGGTCGATGGCTGGGGCTCGTGGAATTTCTTTCTTAACGGCCCCTACCTCTGTAGATTAGAAAGAAAGAAAGTCTGTTTTTTGGTCGTTCTTTTTCTTTCAAGGGCGAGCCTTTATCTGCTAGGCTGGATTGTGTTGGCGTGTGTTGAGTTGAGTTAAGCTTTGTGTGGGTTTGTTTGTGTACTCTCAGGGAATTTTTTCCCTCCCTCTTCTTCTTAATATAATGAAGCGCAGTTCTCCTGCGTCTTTCGAGAAAAAAAATTCTTTTGGTATTGTATATTCGCATAGGATTGCATAATTTATGAAAAGAAAAGGCTATACTATTTTCAAAAATCTAGAGATTACTCACTCTGAGTCTCCCTGATCATCAACATCAGGTTCTTCAGCAACATCATTGGCTTCATTTGGATTTCCCCTGCCATTATCTTCTACAGCAGCATGTTGTATCATGCGCTGTTCAACCTGTGGAGCAACCAATTCCCGCCCACCATGGCCCCTATCTCTTCTTTCTGCCCTGCCATTCCAATTTTCCTGCGCACCATTTTCTTCAGGTTTTGGCAGTAAGAAATCAGTTAATCCAAGGGCCCAACCAACTGCAGCAAACCAGTGGTGCAAAAGAGATTTAATAGTTGAACGAGGCTTGAAATGCTCAATCGCAAATGGGATGCATATTTGGAACAGAAGGACATCAACTGGAATCTCAGTGAATGGGTCGAATATCCTGCGATTCAACAGAGGCATACAGAACTTAGACTTGAAATTCCAAATGGGAAAGAAAAAGAACAGAAAGGATGGGTAGTCAGCTAACTCACGTGATGTCCAGAGGAAAAATTGAAGGAGCTACTCGCATGGCCAGTTTCACGGGTAAGAAGACCAACATCACAATCAAGCTTCCATACACTGCAACAGACAAAAGAACCCGTCGAGCATGTTTATGCACAGGATCGTCGATCAAGTCCCTGAATGGATTGTAATTTGGATCAGCAGGGTCCCGCAGAAAATAAAGAACTCCATTGCGCAGTACCTACCACAAAAGGTTAAAAAAAAGTCAGATAAATGTGACATAGAAGAGTCTAAATATCTGAGTGCTACTACAGGAGATAAAATAAACTTGAGCAATACCCCTCGAAGAAGACTGACAAATATGCTTATTTGGAGCATATACACAATTCCAACTAGCCAATGGATAGAAGAGCTCGCCAAGGGTGACATTGTAAAGAATTCAACTCTCTGTGCAATTGTTGTGCCCAGCATCTTTAGAGTGCAGACATCAAGCCACCAACCACACATAAGAGGGAATACACCGAGCTCAATCACCAGAAGGAATGCAACTTTGACCATAGTCATGAGATGCTTCATTCCAGCGAAGAACTGCCTGCATAGAGATGGAATGGCCTCTAATATAGTAGCTATACCGTAGAGTCTTCCAATGGTAAAACGTTCTCCCCTGGCATATCGAAGTAAAGCCAGTGATCCGATGTACAAAAATACAAGGCAGAAGATGAACATGTATCCAACAGCAAGAGTTGTCAGATCAGAAAGATAAGACGAGCCAATAGCTGTTCCTTTTATCAGACTGCCCCTCCCACTCCCTTGAATTACACTAAGACCAGTGGCATTTATCTTCAAGGACTGAGTAACAACCTCGATCACATGCCCAATTACACCTTCATTGTTAGTGTCAGAAGAAAAGTTCTTCACAACATTAAGTGCACTATTCAATGTATCATTAGCTATAGAAATAGCTGTTTCTGTGAAGGGCATCATTTTTGCCAGCATAGGAGTAGAGGCCGAAGAGAAAAACCATGATAAATAGTACAGGACAATTCTTCCCAATGAGAACGGAACAAAGATCACAACAATGAGGAATATGGCATTGCTGGCTAAAACCTGGAGAAAAGACATTCCTGTCAGTGCTTAAAAAAATCTAAGACCAGGAAAAACCATGTTCACTTGCAAAAAGTAAAACTAGGTAAGACATCAATGAATTTAAATGCACCAATTGCACTACTCCCTCCAACAACAACAACAACAACAACAACTTAGCCTTTTGTCCCAAGCAAGTTGGGGTAGGCTAGAGATGAAACCCACAAGAAACAAGGGAAGGAGAAGCACAAAGCACAAGAACACAAATGCACTACTCCCTCCGTCCCAGAAAAAAGAGCAATCCTATTTTTTTAAAAAAAAAATCTCACAAAGAATGCAATCCTAAAAAATGAATCTAATTGCTTTCCTAATTAAGTAGTCAGATCTGATTTGCATGGCAAAACTTGCTGTATTTGGTAAGCAAATAAGGGTATTAGAGTCTTTTCATTCCACTACTATCTGTCCTAAAAAACTAGAATTGCACTCTTCATGGGACGGAGGGAGTATTTAAAATTGCACTCTTCACAAATGCTGTTGGAAGTTAGGTATATATATCAGGCTTCTCTCATGTTCCTTTCATTTCATTTCCGAAATTAATAGTAACCAATAAATCAAGAAGAAGTAACCTGCCCGCTGAATCAACAGATCGAAAAGGTTCAGTGTAATAACAAAATACAGTATGCATTTAATAAATCAGAAAGCTGGGCGGAAATTATCTTGAATTATCAACAAAATGATATCCAAACATAAAAGCTTATTGGGACTCCATTTCAGTGGGCTCTACTAATAAAGGTTTTGACTACTTATCACTACATATTGGACATTATTAGAAAGCAAGGCAACACAGCTCCAAAACTAAAAATAGTTATGCAGACACATGTAGTCATACATAAAAGCATTGTAGGACAGAATAGTACTTACCGTTATTGCGTTCTCAACCAAGTGGAAGACAGGCCCTTGCATACCGACAAGTTCGTCAAAAGGAACATCCTCTGCACCATCTGCATCATCCAGACCATCAAGCATCTGCTCAACCTGAGCCTCAAGTCGTTCAAGTCGAGCAGCAACATTTTCAGCATTTCTCCTCAGAAGTTCACCAGCACCAATTCCTTGGGCTTCTGCTAATTCATCAATATTTCCATCTGCAGGAACCCTATTGTTAGGACCTGCTAACCTCCTGACAGCCCGAGCACCATGCCTTTCACGGCCTCCATCATCCCTCTCTGCATCATGTCCACCAAGCTCACGCAAATGCCTTATGTAGTCCCGTAATGAGGTGGCTCCAAGAAATATAAGGACAATGATAGCTGAGAGAAGGAACCCATGAAGGCAATCACTAAGGATCAACTGAGCACTGATGTGACTAAGGAACAGCCTTTGCGCTTCACCAAGACTTCTCACAAATGTTAACCTCCATATCCAGTAGGTAATGAATGGGATAATCATGAGCCAAACTGAGAGAACAAAGGCAAGCCGAAGGATGAATTGAAACACGTGGCATGCTTTCATTCCAACGCCAACTATCAGTTCTTGGAAAGGAAGTCTTGACGGAGCATTATCAGCATACACGGGTGAGAAGGAGAATGCATGTTTACAAACCTGCAGTGCACAGATGCATAGGTCAGAAATTATCTACAGGAAGACAAACAAAACACACCATCCTCTGTTTTTCATCCACAAAAGTTGGAACAACCACCAACTAATATCCATTCACTCATTTGCACTAAACCAAACCAACACCAAAAGTCAGACTTTACAGATCCAAGAATTAGTTAGAAGGAGCTTCCTTCTAAATGGACATAGGCAACTGAAGCTGAAAGCAATTATCAGTAACACCAAGTCGATGGTTCCACTGCTATGTCCATCAATACAGGTTCTCAAAACCATTAGGCCTTTGAAAATACAGAAAGCACAACAGTATGAAATTCCTTTTGCTAGCGGAATAAGTCCATCAAAACTGTTCAGTCAGAATGATTCCCAACCCTAATCCCCTGATTTGTAGCATCTCAAAGGTCATAAAAGCCTCAATTATATATGACAACAGCAATACACAATATGAAGTTCCTTTGTTACCATAACAATCCATCGGAACCGTCCAATTAGCATGCTTTCTAGTCCCCTAAAAACCTAAACAGTTACTAGCCCTACCAAGTACCAACTGCCAACGCATTAACAATTAACCGAGTTCTGCCTCAACCTACCTGCCATACGTTCGATCGACCCTAGCACCCAGAGCATCAGCTCAACATCCAATCAACCGATTCCACCACGCAACCGGACCAATCGAATCCCCAAATCAACGACGCGGGTCGAGGGAAAGGGGGCGGGGCGGTAATACCTCGCACTGGCGCGAGTTGCTATGGTCGAGCCACTGGAGGAGGCAGTCCTGGTGCACGAACTTGATGCTGCCGCTGCAGGCGCACGGGTACCGGAGCGGGTGGTCCTCGTCGCCGCGGTTGCGGCAGATCCGGCACACGTCCCCTTCCTCCTCCTCCTCGTCCTCCTCCTCCCCGGACGGCGGCCGCGGCTCCTCCGGCAGCTCCCCCGGGACCTCCCGCTCGGCGATCTCCGCCATGGCTGGCTCGCTGGGGCGGCGGCGAGGTCGGCCGCGTGCGATCGATCGATCGCGCGGGGGACGCGGATAGATGAGGGAGGCGAAAGGGGAAACTAGCAGCGAAAAGATGAGGGAAAAAACGTGGAGATTTTCGGAGCCTCGTTAATGACGCGTTGGTGACGAGGCGGTGGCGGTCGGCTTAACGGGTCTCGATTCAAGATGGCAACGGGTACGTACCCGATGGGTACTGACCACCCATGCCCGCACCCACCAGGTCAAAACCTATTCCATTGGGTTACTCGCATAAAGCAAACGGGTATGGAATTCATTCCATACCCGCACCCGACGGTAATCTCTACCCGACGGGTATTCCATACCCGCCAGCACAACAGCTCAACCTTCTTCACATGCACAAATATAACAACTTTAAGCAAGTTAAATACAATAAGTTTCAAAAAATGCATTAATAGTAGGTAGCACACCACCGCCCGGCTTCTAGCCTTCCACAACTTGTCGAGTTCAACCACGGTTCCAAGTTTCGAGCACAAACAAATATTACAAATTTCATGGGCTATATGGGCTAAATTACTTAGGTTGCCTATTCATTTTTACGGGTATTTCTTACCCACGGGTATGCGGGTATGGGTACTACTATTCCACACCCGTACCCGCCATACCCGATGGGTAGAGAATTTCACCCAATAACGTACCCATGGGTATAAAATTCGTTCCATACCCGCGTCTTTATCGGGTAAAACCCATCGGCACGGGGTTTCGGCACCTATCGCCATCTCCAGTCCTCGATGGGACAGCTGTGGTGGGTCCGTGGGTGTGGGTCGGGTGAAAAATCTGGACCCTTTTCTCTTTTCGAGAGGGAGGAAGAAGAAAGATCCGGACTTCTCTGGTGGGCTTGATTTGTCGAGGCTGTCATATTGGGCTTGGGCCTATTTAAGAGTACTACTTTTTTACTCCTCTGTTGAGTTTTGAGTTTGATGGGCTGCAATACGTCAGCATGACTAGCGCTCTTGCAGTTTCTAATTTCAAAAAAGTTTATAGAAAAATTTACCATCGCGACAAAGAAACTATATTAAATTCACCATAAAATATATTTTGATAGTGTATTTGATTGGTTTTGTTAGAGTTAATATATTTTATAAACTTGAAAAATTTGGAGATATTTTACTTAACATAAGGGAGTGTTCGGCTGGTATAATGAATAGTGCTCGGCTGGTAGAATGAATAGTATTATGTGAGAGGAAAGAGGAAGAAAGAAGCCAGCCGAGCACTGTTTATGTGCCAGCCGAACAGGCTCTAAGTACTTAAGAGTTTAAGTTCAAAAAAGTACTTAAGAGCTACAGTATAACATTTTTTTTGGATTTTCATAGTTTTATGACATGCATATACAAATTATTAATTGATTAATCTTATGCTGTTGAACTATGAACCCCAATGAACCAAAGTTTCCCACTCAAGCATATTTACGTTTCCTAGTGAACCCGATAGATTTAACAAGTCCAAATGAACTAGCTACTAGGTGTCTAGGTCCGTATAAAAGCTTTACGTTGAAGCAGCAATTTTGGACGTGTAAACCAGTTTTTAGCTTACAATAGTACTAGAATTACCGAGGTCAACTAAAAAGAAACAAACTAGTGATCGCCCAATGCAAAGCCTATTTGAGGCCAGGAAAATTTCGAGCTCCCGTTGCTCACTCAAAACTGCTCAAAACTTCCCAGCCCGACGAAACGATCCGTACAGCGTTCTTGTAGCCACAGTGCCACGCTGCCAACCATTTCCTCCCTACAGCTATATTCTCGGCGTCGGAATTGTTCCTGCCGGCCGCGGGGTGGGCGCGCGGGGGGCCGCCGCGCCTGCCCCACGGGCGTAGGGATGACGCCGCCGCTGCCAACCTTGCCTGCCCCGAAAAAGGGAAACCCGGCGCCGGCGGGGCGGCCGAGGCGAAACGCCACTTCTCGCTCCACCACCAGTCGCCGCCACTGGCCGTGGCTGGCCGATTCAGCGGCCGCCCAGCGCCTCAACATCAGCGCCACCACTGTTGCTGGTGCTGGACAGGCGGCTGCTCAGCGGCGGCCGCTGGCCCGCCTGGACGCCATGGGCGGCGGCTGCAGCGGCCCAGTGGGAATCCTGATGATGCTGCAGCGTCGTCGTCGTCGTCGTCGGGGCCGGGGCCGGCCCGGGCCGTGGCGTACGGCGGCGCCCAATTATTGCCTCCGTTGAGCCAGCGCATGTGTGCCCCTGCCCCTGCCGCTGCCGCGCCACCTCCTCCTCCACTGCTGCCTACCTGGCCCTGCGCGTCGGTCAGGTGCCGGATCGGTCAGTGTTCACCGGAAAAGGAAACCGATCAAACTATCTCGCTGATGCATCCTTTTCATTGCTGAACAGTCTGGAGGTTACTGTGTGTGTGTGAGCTGATCAGTGATCGTACGGGAGACGTACTATCTGGAGCATGTGCAGCGTGTCGTTGTCGTCCCTGCTGCCGGTGCCGGGGTGGCGAGCGTGATCGTCGTCGTCAGCCAGGAGGAGCCGGAACGTGCCCGGAGTCGGGGAAGGCCGCCTGGAGCGGAAGCTCCAGTGGGGGTCGCCGCCGGCGCCCGTCTTCTCCTCGTCCTCCGCCGGCAGGTCGAGCTGGGTTTCCCGGCACCGAAACGGTTTCAGTGTCTGCCCGAAGCAGTTCAGGCAGGGGTAGCAAATGGTCTGTTTACCGTCAGGGTCGTCAATGTCCTCTGCCTGCTCGGCGCGGTGCTGAACGTCTCGGCGGCGGCGGCGGCGGCGGCGGAAGGGTCGCTGCCGGCGCAGCCTAGGCTGAGCTCGAGGTCGAGCTCACCGCCCCACGCTGCGCACGCATCACAAACACAATTTTGGATTAAGAACACCTGAAGAGCACGGTTCGATCATGGAAAAGAAAAATCAAGAACATGACAACTCACGCTGCGTTTGGAGCTCCTCGTCGTACGTCTGGGGGTCAAAGTTGGTGACAGCCTCCTTGCCGTAGCACTTGATGGCAGCCTTGTCATAAGCCCTGATTTAGATTAGCATGCATGGCACAAACCGGAAACTGTCACATGACTACACGAGTACATGGCAACCACTGAACAAATGTCATCCTGCAACGGGCAGTGATGGGTAACAGAAACCCAGAGGAGTACAGCGAGCAAACGTACTGGGCAGCCTCCAACTCCGTGTCATAGAGGCCAAGGTACACGTACCTGCAGCAATGACAAGGAGATCAAGCCAAAGGTCTCAAATTAACCACAGGGTTTTGCAGTAATCGTTCAGAGTATTAGTACTTCTTGCCCATCAGCTGGCCTATCCTGGCCTCCCACTTGCCGCACTTGTGCTGGGTGACTCCCCGGAACCTGGAGCTCCCCCTGACGAAGCCGGCGCCCTGCCGCCGGAGCACCTGGACGAACTCCTCCTTGCTGAAGTTCTTCATCTGGCAATGTCATGGCAAGAACAGAATCAAACAGCAGGACAGACGCAGACGAACAGAGCGCCTCTTCGTCTCTGATCTTTTAAAAAACAGAGAAACAATGGCTCTGCTCTGATCAGTGATCATCACCTTCTTTATCTCATCCTTGTAATCGGTCAGGGTGAAGTTGATGTCAGCGTTCACGCCGCGGAACTTGATGGCAGCTTGGTCATAGGCCCTGCAAAGCATCGGCCGGAGAAGAAAGCGTATTTTCAGATGAAAACCACATAGACATAGTAGTACTTGCTCTTATTTTTTGTACGATGGAAAATCTGCAGAATTTCTACTAACCTTGCAGCAGCTTGAGCCGTGTCAAATCCACCTAGAAAAAGGAAAAGAAAAAGAAACCACATCCATGAACAAAAAACTTGACAGCTGATTAAATGGCAATAAATCACGGTACTAAGCTTCAGCGTTTGAATGGACAGGAACTCACCCAAGTACACCTGCTTCCCACAGTCCCTGCCAATCAACGAACAAGCAAGAGAGAGAGAGAGAAGTGAACATGAAATGGAACAGGGGATTGGAGATCGCGCAGCAGAGCTACCTCCAATGGCTGAATGGGGATGGCATGGCATCCCAGCCAATGGCGAAACGGAAGCGCGCGTATGTATATGGGGTGCAGGGGAGGGGACTGACCAGATGTGGGACTCCCACCGGCCGGTGCGGCGGTAGAAGGTGACGCCGCGGTACTGCGAGCTCCGGGACCGCGGCCCGCGCCGGCTCTTCCTCGACGCCGACCGGGCCCACTGGTCGGCGGCGGACGGCGGCGCGGCCACGTGGCACTGCTCCGTCGCCTGCGCCGGCGGCGCGGCGGCCGCCGGGAAGAACTGCTGGGTGACGGCGGCGGAGGCAGCGGACGGCCGGGTGAGTGCACCGGGCACCGGGAAGCCAAAGATCATCCTGCCGGCGCCTTCCTCCGGCTGCCGCCGGCCAACCTGCAGCTCCTCCTCCGCCACGGCGCGTGCAATGCCGTCGACGCCGCCGCCGCCGTGGAAGGATCTCTTGGTGGCTGCCATGGCCGTGCCACACTACTGCTACCACGTACAGAAGTCACAGGCACACACAAACACGCACACCCACGGAAGAGTTCTTGGCTCGAGGCTTCTCTATGTGATGGAATGCATCATTGGAACTTTTCCTTTTGTGCAGTTGGATGATATATGATACCAGCAGATCACCTCTCGCTCTTCTCTCTTCTCTGCGTGTGTGAGAGAGAGGGGAAGTGAGTGATGTGTATGTGTCGCACACTAGCACTTGGTTGCAGTCTGTCAAAGAATCTGGAGGTATCAAGGAAGGCCAAGGAAAAGGAAAGATTTCTGAGCAGGGCTAGCTATCACTTCATGTCATGCGTCTTCTTTTTATGGGGTTGGAAGGATGGGATGGGAGAACACCAGTCCAGCGGCCACAAGCTGAGAGTGAGAGGGACCCCGCCCTCCTCCTCTACCTGTCCATCTACTGGTATGTGCTTTGGGCTTGTCACCTAACCATCACCCATCATATCCGTCCCTTCATGGTGCACACTTATACAGCACTTGCTTGTTTGCATGTACATCGTCCATGCCGTTGAACCCACAATGTTACACATACCAATTTCTTAATTCAGAAAACAAGAAAAAAAACTTACTACCACTCACTGGTGCAAACCCGATTGAAACGTGAGTCCAGTCGAGGGCTCGAATTCGGATGGCGTGAACCGCTTGCCATCACGCACGGTTTCTTATCTTTAAAAGTTTCAGATGCATATTACCACCTGTTCAAATGGGAGCTAATTAGGGTGTCTCATGTCATCAGACGCTAAAGAGTAAAGCTCCACTTCATGCAGCAGCTGGCAAGCAACATGGACCAAGGACTACTCATGGGTCATGGGCGTTGGCCATTGGGCAGTAGCTTGAGATTAAAGGCCGTAGGTTTCTCGCATTCAGCCAACACTAGTGCCTGCCTGCCTATTCCGATGCATTCACTTCGCTGCACAAAAGGCCCCCCACCTTCCTCTCTTGCCTGCGCCGGTGAAAATGGCCGGCTGGCCGGGCTTTCAATACCAGCAGCGCAGGCACGCAGCATATGGCGACGAAGAGGGAGGGATCGGAGGAGATGCGCAGCAGCAGGCAGGCAGCATCGTCTCCTCCGGCTCCCCGAGTCCCACGTTAACCAGATCGAAAGGCGGCATCATGCACGGCCGTGTCCACACGCGCCATTAATTGCGTGGTCCGCCGTGTCCGTGGATTTGCACGAACAAACAGCATGCTATTATGATCGCCGTTTGCTCGCTGGAGCACAAGTGTATTCTTCACCTTACGATAATGGCGTCGTTGAGGTATTAGGAAAAAGCGGGAGGTTGAATGTATGATTTGTTCCGAACAAAAGATGAAAGTGTTTTAGATATTTCCTTTTCTGCTCCAATGTTTTTTTCTGCCTTTTGTGATTGAGACGTGGCTGCAACTGTGTTGACTGGAGAAAGTTTCTTCGTAAGAGGATCTTGTGTCCTTTTCACCCTTAGTTTATTTTTGGTTGTTGCACCATTTTTGCAATGCTAAGGAAGCATGATCTTGTTTCTTACGTCACCCTTTTTTTGGCATTGTTTGCAGTGATATTGGATGAATGCTGGGTGTTGAGCTGGTGCTGATGTGTTCTGAAAAAATACCATAGGTTCGGCTGGTGGTTGATGAATGATGACTGCTATTGATTTGGTGTGAGAGCAAAGTACAGTTGACTGGTAAGCCAGACGAATAAGGCAAACCCGGGTTAGGGCTCATTCGTGCCTTTGTTTGACTATTTGTTGATGATGAGTTGGGTTTTTTAGATCATGGGTGCCCTTGCTCCCTTCCAACAATGCAGATACCCCGTAACTGATATTTTTGGTTGGGTACGCTACATGTAATCATTCCAAACTTTTGTCACAAATCAGTATCCTTTTACGTGTCGATGTTGGAAAGAATGGTATGTACGTGTAAAATCTTCTCAAGAAAGTTGTCTCGATCCGCTTACTATTACTAACTGAGGCTCCTTTTGAGGCCTCCACGTGAAACCACATAGAATCCTAGGTGGACAATTTAGAAAAAAAAGAAAAAAAATAAAGAAACCTCCACATGAAGCCACCTAGGATCCTAGGTGGACACTTTAAAAATAATAAAATTACCCACTTTTGCAATTATGCATACTTAACTAAAATAACTCCTTATGTCTATGTCAAAATTACCTAAAATCCACATTTTATAAAATGAATCTAAAAGTCTCTAACTATCCATTTGTTCCATTATTAAGACATAAATTTGATGTCCGCTCACCTATAATCTTCATATGCAATCTCCGACTCCCAAGATGCGTCCCACACACGTAGGCCAAGACCCTTAGTGGTCTTTGGATGAGCATGAAAGCAGCCACAACCCATAATACGTAGTAATCCACAAGGCTACCGGACCGAGCTGACCACAAGCAGTCAAGCAAGGACAGAGCGCATGCCGCAAGCGAGGGTGCTATCCATGGCACAAGTAGCAAGAAGGAGTCGGATGATGCTCTAGGATGCGTTGTCGTTCAGTGTGCAGCAAATGGCAATGATCTAGAAGAATGTAGCCAACTATTATGTTTGAGATTGAGAGAAAGCATGCATGCCTATTGATGGAGAAAAGTACACGATCGAGGGCAGTATTCCTGCATATTGACACTTGTGACCAGATAAAACTGATTTTACTAACCAAAATATCAAGCTTTTATGTCCTATGATGATAGGGCTTGACAGACATAGGTGGTGGAAAAGTAGTTGACACAGTTCAGATAAAAAAAATACACTATGGATTGATGATACCTTGATTTTAGGATTATGCTGAGTTGATGACATGTGAGTAGCAGTATATATTCGTTAGCCGCTAAAAATTAAAATCTTATTGCATCTGTATGGATACAACTCATTCTGACGTCTGTTTTTACATTTTTTACATAATTTGCATGAAGCACACAAATATTAGTACAAACAACTTTGCATGGTAGATGATTCTTACTTAATAAAATATATTAATGAGGCACCACCAGGTACATACTTACATAACAATGTCTTGCATTTGGAAAAAGTGATGAAATAATACGCATTTACATTGAGGTAATTATTGAAAATATAACAACATCTATGATACCAAATTTGTATCATCAAATTCACCATGGAGTACGATTTGATAATGCATATATTTGGTAGAATAATATTTATATCTATAAATTTTGTCAAAGTTGGACATATTTGATTTGTGATAAAGCAGTCGCGATATGTAAAAAGGAGGATGTATTTGTCGTATGGACCTCCCTGGGCCCACTACCTCGGTGGGTACTAGGACCGACTACTCGGTGGGCCCATAGGACTACCCGACTTGTGCCGCACGGTACCTGATGGCGTGAGGCGCAAGGACTTCGGTGGAGAAGTATTCGGATAGGAAGCTGTACATGCTTTGTACTGTGTAGAGGACTCCTAGACATACACGACTAGTACTCTCTCCCTAAACCGACCTGTAACCCTGCCTCCCGGACTATATAAGGCGAGGCAGGGACCCTTCTCTCTCATTACGCATCATCTTGTAATCACATCCAATCAATCCAGAGCTATGCAGCATACAAGACGTAGGGTACTACGCACCTCGCGGCCCGAACCTGTCTAAATTGTGTGCCACGTGTCTCTTCCTTCGAGTTACCAATCTCGGCGAGGCCACATTCATCTACCTCGGGTACTCCCCTTGGTAGGTTGCCGGTCTAAAACACCGACAGCTGGCGCGCCAGGTAGGGGATCTCGCCGAAGATCATATGGCGAACTCGACGGCTTCAATCTTCATCAAGCCAACTGCCGCCTTCAACCGTGGCGATATCTTCGTCTTCGGCTCCTGGGTCTGCACTGCTGACGACGCCGGATCCTTCCAGCGTCGCCTCACCATGCCGCCCAACCCGAAGACCGGGCTCGTGACGCTTCCCGAAGTAGTCACGGGCGATCTCGCCAGGAAGTTCGGCAAAATTTCGCTCTACAACCAGCACACGGACTTCGCTTGGATCCGACTCCAACTCGAACTCGACATCACCGTGGGCCATCGCATGCGAGCCGGCTATCGATCCATCGTGTGTGGACTCCCCACTCCATGAGCACTTCCCATATGGCCTCTGCATCGCTAGCAGGGCCCACGCGAAGGCCCTTTCCGAACGCCGGGCTGGGAAGGAGATCATCCCCGAGTACGACTCAGACTCCAACCCCATCTCCGGCTACTACTCGGACTCCTCCTACGAGTTCGACTTCAGGGCGGACCCTGACGAGCCCGAGTCCGAGAACTACACGACGGAGTTACCGCTGTCAGGACCTGCCTCCGGCCTGGTTATAACATCTACACCCGCCGACAGATTCGTCTACTGGCCAGACCGCAAGCCCGCAGACCTGACAGACGAGAACTCACGTTGCGTCGCCTACCTCGACTCACTTCCCTTCCAGGAGGGAACTCCGCTAGCTCCAGCTGAGGAGCACACTCCAACAGAGGTGGCGACTAGCGACTCCAGCCTTGGCTCTCCTGATCGGCAAGTCTTCATGACTACCAACGAGACGCCGGGACCCTCAGGGACACTCCCTGACCGATATCTCGAGGATCTCAGCAGACGAGTTGTCTGCCAACGCACCTGCAGACGAGACCGACACCAACAGGGACGCCCGACGTGAGCGCAACAGAAAGAGGAACGAATGGCACCGACGTCTTCGCGAGTCCCTACCCATTCGGAACCTCGCGGAGGCCCTCGACCAAGTCGAAAGCCGGGTGCACACTACCCCAGAGCAATGCCTCATGTCTATCACCACGATAGCACGTCAGACTCAGGGGATGCGTGCGGGAGAAGTCATCGCCAAGCTCGCGGAGGACGCCTATTTCATGCGAGTTGACAACAGAGTCACTCAAGTGCCCCCCGTCAGAAATCACCAGCAAGACCCACAAGTCGCAGTGGAGCTGACAATGGTCGCAACCGTACTCGAGGGGAGCTACCGACTACCCCAACCGTACCCGGGCATCGACCGGTGAACCTTCTCATGGTGGCAACAGCGCCGACGGCGCCGGCAGCAACCGTGAGATCATCCCTCATCGTGATCCTGGCGGCGGAGGCAGCGACGACGGGAGCTCCAACCACGGGGCTGGCAGAAGAGCCGGGGGCGGAGGCGACCGCGGTGGCCGAGGCCACGCGAACAGCCACGCCTCCGGTGCTTCACGTGGCGGCTTCGACGCCCGCCAAAAAATCGAAGAACTACGACGCAAGAAGTCCTCCACGGCAGGCGACAACGACGGCTTCCCCGCCTTCTCTGCATGGCTTCGCAATCTACTTCACCCGGAGAAATTCAAACCTCTGGGGATCACCAAGTACGATGCGAAGCAGGATCCAATATAGTGGCTCAGATGCTACACCCTCTCCATCGAAAACGCTGGTGGCAATAATGACACGAAGTGCCTCTACTTTCCTTTCTGCCTGGATCAAGCTCCGCTTACATGGCTCGAGTCACTCGAGCAGTACTCGACCGGCAAGTGGGACCAGCTCAAGGAACAGTTCACCAGCAACTTCGCGAGCGCTATGGGTCGCTCGGGTACTCGCATGGACCTGGCAATGGTGAAGTAGGAACAGGGCGAGACCTTCGCAAGTACATGCGGTGCTTCTTCGACAAGCGCGCCACCGTAGTCGACGTCACCGACAAGGAGGTCATCGACCTCTTCCAAGACGGTCTGTACCACCGTCGCACATTTGAAGACTTCGGTCGTCGCCGCCCGAGCTCCATCACTCACCTCAAGGATATGGTCACCTCCTGGGCTGATGAAGAAGACAAGGCTAACGCCAAGTACGACGCCATCCGTGGCAAGAGCAAGCAGAACACGGGCGGCAACAACAACAACAACTGGAACCAAGGCGGCCGCAGCAACAACTACTCGGGTCCCAATCGCAAGTGCAAGCCAGACAACACTGTTGCGGCTATCCAGCGCCCTGCGAAAGACAACTCGAACAAGACCTCTGGCGGCTTCAAAGACTTGCTGAAAGAGAAGTGCATGTGGCATCTGGACGACAACCACACCACCGAGCAGTGCTACCAACTCCGGCGAGCACTCAAGGACACTCCAGAGCCACGACACCCTCACGACAAGAAAGGCAAGAAAAAGGCCGACGAGGGCAACGACGACTTCCAGGAACCCGACAAGATGGTGAACGTCCTCTTCGGCAGACTACCCAACCGACGGGCTCAGAAGGCCACCCGACGAGAAGTCTTGAGCATTGAACCAGCGGCCCCGACCCCTCTCCGGTGGTCGGAGGTACCCATTACCTTCTCCCGCGCGGATCAATGGACAAGCTTATCTGAACCAGGACGGTTTCCACTTGTCCTGAAGCCAGTAGTCGCGGGCTCCAGACTTAACAAGGTCCTCACCGACGGTGGAAGCAGGCTCAATGTCCTTTTCACCAAGACCTTGAAGAAGATGAAGCTCGACATCACCCACATGCTCACCAAGAGCACTTCGCCTTTCTACGGCATCGTCCCCGGGAACACGGCTATCCCACTGGGCTCAGTGGTCCTGCCAGTTACCTTTGGGGAGACAAGGGAAAACTACCGCACCGAGTACATCAAGTTCGAAGTCGCGGATTTCGAGACTTCCTACCATGCCATCCTCGGCAGACTAGCTATCGCCAAGTTCATGGCGGTACCTCACTACACGTACTTGGTACTCAAGATGCCAAGTCCGGCCGGTGTACTCTCGCTGCAAGGGGACTTGAAGATATCCTTCGACTGCGACACAGAAGCTGTGGAACTCGCAACCACGAATCAAGTACCCAACGCAATGATGGAGATCTATGCTGCATCGAAGAAGCTTGCCCCAAGTGAACTCGACATCCCAGAGAAGTCGGACAACGCCAACAAGCCTCAGCCAGCTGAGGAGGTTCAAGTCAAGACAATTGACCTCGGGACAGGCGACAACAGCAAGACCACCACCATCGGGGCGGGCCTTGACCCGAAATAGGAAGACGCGCTCGTCAGCTTCCTCCGGGCTAACCGAGACATCTTCGCATGGAAACCAGCGGACATGTCAGGGGTGCCCAGGAATCTGATCGAGCATTCACTCAACGTCGACCCTAAAGCTACCCCGAAGCGACAACACCTCCGCCGCTTCGCCGACGACAGACGGGATGCCATCAAAAAGGAACTCGCCAAACTACTCGCGGTTGGCTTCATCAGAGAAGTCTTCCATCCTGAGTGGCTCGCCAACCCCGTCCTCGTCTGTAGAAAGAACTCAAATGAGTGGAGGATGTGCATCGACTACACCGACCTCAACAAGCACTGCCCCAAGGACCCTTTCGGGTTGCCGCGGATAGACCAAGTCATTGACTCCACTGTCGGGCATACTCCCCGGGTACTCATGCAAGGAAGGAGGAAGAGTAGAAGACGGACTCCTACTAGAATTCCCCTGTACTCCTACTAGGACTCGCTCTGTGTACTCCTACTAGGACTCCTGCCTTGTAACCGACTAGGAACCCGCCCCCTGGACTATATAAAGGAGGGCCGGGTACCTAGCCGCATCATCGACAATCCCTCCGGGGAACAACCCAAGCGCAGGGCGCAACACTACTCCAAACAGGACGTAGGGTAGCTACTCCGGCTATCCGAACCTGTATAAATCTTGTGTCTTGTGTCCTCGCGCAGACCTTCGGGTTCCAGATCATGGCGATCCCCACCTTCTACCTTGCTGCGGGTACCTCCCATGGAGGTCGAGAGGTTTAAACACCGACACCGGCGCCCACCGTGGGGCGGTCGTCACGATCATTGGCGACTCGAAGGACTTCGTCAACAAATCAATCCGCCGGAGCGACACCGTTTTGATTCGAAATTCATTGGCCGACGCGTCCCAATTTCCTCTCGTTTTTTGGCGTGTGGGTCGAATTCGAAGCTAAGCGCGGGACCTTTTCCCCGGGAGTCTCAAGAATTTGCGTCATCAAGATCAAAGCGCTTGATGTCCATGCGTCGAATACAAGCGAGTTGTATATGGAATCAATTTGCCGAAGTCACCGATTGGTCGTTCCAAACCGAAGCAAAGGCAAAGTACTCGATCTCTACCCGAAAAAGCCGCCTTCCGCTAGCTCAAAAATTGTCCTTGTCCTATGCTCCCTCGGGAACTTGGCAACTTAGGCATGTGCATCAAGACAGATGAAGCACCGAGATGGGAAGCAAAGCCGTCTGGCGTTTTGCACTTTCGTTATGGCAATTAAAAATTGCATAGTGCAATGCTACACAAAACACAAATAAAAAAAGAGCTACCAAGAGACTTCTAAATCTTTGCTTGGAGCACACGGCAAGACGTACGCAAGTACAACTGCATCATCAAGCGGCCGCACGGGCTCTACGTCAACCTCGCCGTGCGCCGCGAGTACTCATCTCCCGGCCGCAGCGGCTCTACATCGACTACGCCGTACGCCGCCGCGACGTCGTCTTCTGGGCGTACGACTACCTCGACTACTTACCTCGACTAGTCTCAACTAGAAAACTAGTCGAGGACGGCTCCCGCGACATGAACAACTAGTCGGATCCACCTCCAACTAGTCGACTTCAGCTCCAACCGTCGCGGCTCCATCATCGACCGCCACGGCTTTGTCGACACTCGTCCGCGAATCAAGCTAAGTCACTTATTTCAATAATTATTTTTTCTTAGGCTTGTTTTCCACATACAGGAACCAACGCCGAAGACTACTTCGTGGACGCCTCTCGACGGCTACCGCGCCCGGCGAGCTACACCGTGCCAGCTATTCCTTGGGGATGTTGACTTGCTGCCACGGCTTGGTGCACCAAATTAGGAGGCTCTTGCCACGACGTTTCGTGTACGGAGGCCGGAGGCGCACAACTACACCCTGAGGAGGCACCGCGCAATCTCGCTCTCCGCCACGCGGAACAACGAGCAATCGCGCTCTCTCTTGTCGCCATGCCGACTACCTTCGTCTATCTCTTAATGGTCTCGCTACAGTAGCACACGCCTTGATCCGCGCAAAGCCTCGGCTCTCCTGTCATGCCTCCACGCCCACAGCGGCTATGGCTAAACAGCGACCACAGAGACCGGGCGCTTAAACCAGCTCTCCTGTCATGCCTTCACGCCCCCAGCGGCTATGGCTAAACAGCGATCACAGAGACTGGGCGCTAAACCGCATCAGGCTAACTACTCGACGCCTTACGACCGAAACAAGAGCATGACACCTGACATTTACATCTATATTCATATTTGTATTTGTCATTTGTAGATTCAATTTCTACAAAAATGCTACATAATGTACGCATCTCTACTTTCAGGTCAAGCTTCGGCGACGACTTTCAGTACGCTTTGCGTACCTCCACCGGCGCGGCTAGTTCCCAAACTCGGGGGCTACGCACCAAATCACTACTCGACAACAACTCGAGTAGTCTCCGCTAGCTCTCTAGCTCGGAGGCTCAGCACCAACAACTACTCGACGTGGCTCCTACGGCTCTCTTGGCGACGAGCTCGGGGGCTGAACGCTACAAGAGTATTCAGATGATGGCTTTCGCGAATACTGAAGACCCTTGGATTGATTACCTAATCATTTCAAGGCTCGGGGGCTGCTATGCTACACCCATCATTCAAATTTTTCAAGACGGAAGATTTGGAATCAAGATTGACCCTCGCCTAGAGTCCGCAACTCAACCTAAGGCTCGAGGGCTACTCCATATGGAGTGCGATTTTGCAACCGCACTTCCATATAATCTCGACTTCAAGACTGATGAGCTGGACCACCTTCCAGCCTCGCGGCAGTTCAAGTACTACTGAAGGTGTCGGGGACAGCCCTAGGGGTCCCCTTAAACAATGGGGGAAAACCCACTTAAAACCCAGAACGAAACCCGATAATATTAAGCCTAACCATGCAGGTGCCTAACCATGCAGGACACGGCCCACAGGGACTCCGACGACCCATCGAGGCGGCCCACGTAAGGATCCCCTCGAAACGGACTCCGCCTCGTTCGAGGCTGCACGCTCCCTTCGGGCGGGCATCGCCCCGCTCGAGGGGCAGCACTTCCCTCGAGCGGGTTTCGCCTCGCTCGAGGGTACGCCCCGCCCTCGGCTGGGGCCCGCCACGCTCACGGGCGCCCCCGCACGCGTGCGCCGGCCCCGTACACGGGCATTTAACGCCCCGACGCCGCGGAGACGGCGCCATCATGCGCCCGGGGCTCGCACCCCGGTGCCGCCGCACCAACTCCCCAGGGAGGAGCCCATCCCCGCCACTGTGGGAGGGTACGGTGGAGTGCGGCCGGTGTCAGTCCCGTGACACCGCGCGCACGCCCCGGTACGGCTAACGCGCCGAGCCCTCGAAAGGGGGGCCGGCGCACCCTCGATGTACTTTCTTGTGACCCTACAGGGTTAGGTGGAGGCGGTAGGCCGGTGGACTGCCATCCCCGCCACTGTAACGGCGTGGCCGCCGTACCCGCGCGCGCGCGCGCGCACGCCGGACCCTGTAGCAACGACTCCAGCCCCGTGAGGCGCGTTGGGAAGGAACGCCGTTCTGCCAACTCCTGTGCGCCGTACGGGCCTGCGTCAGCACCTCCCTCGAGCCTATCAGAGGACATCACCGCCATCCGTTGCTCTCCTACCCTCGAACCACCACTTTTCGGGTACAAGTCAGGCCATGATGACTAGATCGTGGCGGGGATCGCACGGACGGCCGCCCATTCTACACCGTAGCACGTCGCACTTCTCCACATAGCTAAGTAGCGCGGCGCACATGTAACCCGCCGTCCCCTTGATCTATAAAAGGGGAGGCGAGCCCCCAGCCGTGGGGGGACGGAGTTCAACACAACACACCGTGCACTCACTCTCTTATTCTCCCACAACATCTTCAGCCACTCTTCCAGGGACTTGGAAGCCACGCTTCCTCTCCCGCCTTGCTTGTACTTGCCCCACTACAAGCACCCCCGGTGCTGAGCAATATAGTGCCACGAGCACACCCCTGCTGGACGTACGACCCCCTCGGCCGGAACCAGGATAAAACCTTGTGTCATTTGTTGCTTGGCATCGACCATTGAGGGATAGACCTCGGCGCTATCTACTGGTTAGTGTCGGGACCACATTCCGCACCAACAGAAGGCTTCTCCAAGCAGTGCTCGAGGACGCTCAAGAACTACTCGCAGAGGCTTCAAGACTACTCGAACTACTACTCTCGACTCCAACATGCTCGGGGGCTTGTCGGGCATACTCCCCGGGTACTCATGCAAGGAAGGAGGAAGAGTAGAAGACGGACTCCTACTAGAATTCCCCTGTACTCCTACTAGGACTCGCTCTGTGTACTCCTACTAGGACTCCTGCCTTGTAACCGACTAGGAACCCGCCCCTGGACTATATAAAGAGGGCCGGGTACCTAGCCGCATCATCGACAATCCCTCCGGGGAACAACCCAAGCGCAGGGCGTAACACTACTCCAAACAGGACGTAGGGTAGCTACTCCGGCTACCCGAACCTGTATAAATCTTGTGTCTTGTGTCCTCGTGCAGACCTTCGGGTTCCAGATCATGCCGATCCCTACCTTCTACCTTGCTGCGGGTACCTCCCATGGAGGTCGAGAGGTTTAAACACCGACATCCACCGCGGGCTGCGACCTGCTCTGCTTCCTCGACTGCTACTCCGGGTACCAGAAGATCGCAATCAAGGAAGAAAACCAGGAGAGGACCACGTTCATCACCCCGTTTGGCGCGTACTGCTACACGACCATGTCTTTCGGATTGAAGAACGCCGGCGCTACCTACCAGAGAGCTATCTAGGCCTGTTTCAAGAGGCAACTCAACAAGAACGTCGAAGCCTATGTGGATGACGTGGTCGTCAAGACCAGAAACTCCGACACGCTCATCGTCGATCTTGAAGAGACTTTCGCATCCTTGCGAGAGTATCGCTGGAAGCTCAACCCGAATATGTGCGTCTTCGGCGTACCATCTGGCAAACTACTCGGCTTCATCATGAACCACCGCGGCATCGAAGCCAATCCCGAGAAGATCTTCGCCATCACCAGCATGAAAGCTCCCACGTGCATCAAAGACGTGCAGAAGCTAACCGGGTGCATGGCGGCTCTGAACAGATTCATTTCGAAGCTTGGAGAATGGGGGCTCCCCTTCTTCAAACTACTCAAGCATCAAGAGAAGTTCGCGTGGACTACAGAGGCAGACCAAGCCCTTGCTCAGCTCAAGGACTTCTTATCCAAGCCACCAGTCCTCACGGCTCCTCGCAAAAAGGAGCAGCTACTGCTCTACCTTGCTACGACTACTCACGTGGTGTTGACGGATAAAATACGTATCCCTCTACGATCCGCAAGCGTACGGACCCCACACCTTTTTCACCACGGGATTCCCAAGGTTCTTGTCAATCCGCGAGCAAGGGGATTACAAGCGTTCGATCAACAACGACACACTAGCTACTAAAACCCTAACTACTATTATACTAGAAAAACAACTAAACTCACCAGAGAGAATGATAAACGATCAAGAGAGAAGACACTCGCCCACGGGTCTACGATACTAGAGCATGCAATCGCTTAAAGACATGAAAAACCAATCTAATCTATCGGGGTTGTGACCACGGTTTCGCCCTTTCCCTCCTCTCGTATCGTCACTACGCGAAGGTATTCATGACTAGACCTTTGATGGCCACGGCGTATTGAATGGATCCAAGGAAGCATTGGAGCTCTACTCCCTCTATGGCACGGTTGCAAGCCTTAAGCATTAAAGTATATTCAACACAAGATGATAGATAGAAAATCCGACAAAGTGCGATTACATCTCACGATCGATTACAACCCATGGACGAATGAGAAGATTACCCCATCAAGGTGCTGATCATGGCACCGTTGATCATGGTTTCCCTTCCGCCGTGTCTTCCTCCTTCTCCACGAGAGGGTGCTTCCTTCGAGGTGGTTGATCTCCAGCCGGAGATCCTCCTCCTCTTTCTCTAGCTTGTAGATGGCCTTCCCGGTGCGAATAAACTCCTCTCTGTCCGTTGGCGGCGCGTCGGGGGTTTTAGGGTCGAAGATCCTTCTAGGGCAAGGAAAACGGGACCGAACCGGTGCCCGAAGTGGGCCGGGCCGATCCGACCGGGCCGGCCGGCCCAGCCCAATTTCGGCCCGGTTCGGTCGCCCTTTTTGCTCCGTGGGCCCTCGTGCACTTATCTACTTCGCCCCCTCCACTTGGATGATTTTGACACCGTTATCCTCGCGATCAAGATGGAGACTCTCTTTGCATGAAGTTTGACCTTTTACGCTTCAATCCCCGGGGTGTTCCTCGTAGCACTTCGGTCCTCACCACCATTGGAAGTAATTTCAGCGAGCTCATGAACACGAACAAGACTCCATGAATGCTCCTTTGAACTTATTGCGAATCCGTCCTTTATGTCCATGATTTCCTACATAAACACAACACTTCCAAATGCATGCACAAAGATGAACTTGTTATATGATTAGTGTGCCTAGTGGCGGGTTAGTTCAATAATCAAATCCAAACCAAAGTGTAATGAACATGCTAGGTGCACCAAAATACACCGTCAACATCTCCCCCACACTTAGCTCTTGCTCGTCCTCGAGCAAGCACTCGTAAAAGAACTTCGTCCAAGGTGTGTAATCGTGTATCACTTATCCTTCTTCACAAGTTAGTCAATCCCTTCATCATTAATACATAAACACAAAGTAATGATAATCAAACATAAACATGGGCGTTTAGAACTTTTACCACGTCAAGATTTACCCCACAACTCAAACTCTTCACTCGAAGCTTTCAATTTCAGCCATACTTACTTCTTTGCTTCCATCGGAGGGTTTTTATGATTTTTAAAACAAAAATCCCTGCAACAAGTATTAGACAAAAACCTTTCTCCAGGCTCTCTCAAGTCACTCATATGAAGTGGCTATCCTAACCAAATTTTATAAAACTCTCACCTCCCATTAATCTCTCATATATTATGTATAAGTGGAGCTATAGGTAGGGCTAGCGCAATCAACACAACTATTGTCAAACTAAGAACTTCCTCTAATGGTTGTCTACCTTTCAAAGCCAATGAACATGAGAATTAACCATATGTAGGGATATCAAGGATGAGAAGATTTAAAATGGTGGACATGTGCAAGGGCAAAAGAAAATTGTGACTTCAAGGCATCAATGATGTCCTCGTTGTCGGATTGCACATGGTTGGAAATAGAGTAAAAGTTTCGTCTCACAATCAACGTGACATCCTTCCTTACACTTTATTATTTTTTTCTTTTCTTTCACTTGATCCATCCCTCTCATATCTTCATTGCTAACTCATCTCTTTTTTTTTCTTCCTTCATTCACATATGATTTTTCTTTCTTTCTTTCTTTCTTTCTTTTCCATACACATACTTTTTCTCTTTATTTTTCTCTCTCTTGACGACTTTTCAAAGCTTTCAATTCTCCCTTTTCTCGCATGCATACAATCTGAATTTTTTAAATAAATCATGCTAGAGACGAGACGAAACTTTGAAAATAGGTTGTGCTCAAGGAATACGATGTTCAAAAGAGATGTATAGGTTTGGGTATGGAATTCGGCGATGTACATGACTTTCGTTGTGAAAGACATGTTACCGAATGAATGACGAGGCTAGCAACAAAAGATAAGCACAAGGACATGATCATTGCTCGAAATTAAAACTCACCAAGAGAGAAGGGTCCTAGCCTAACTCATCGTGCTAATCACACTTATGGTGGAGCGAAAAAAACAAACTTGGCTTTGGATAGGAATTTTTTTATACTCTCAACTTGGAAAAAGAGATTTTGCTAACCTTTATTACAAGGGTTTTAATATAATTTTCAGAACTGAAATCCTCCAATTTTTAGCATCGAACATAGCACAACTAGCATGTGAAGCTCAAGATCGAAGTGCGGTATGGGTACTTTAAGTAGTAGCAATTCCACTAAGCACCACGGTAAACGATTTTCAAACCATATACTTGTGTTCATATATCAAGAATCAAAGATTAAACAAACAAGTAAATAAAGATAAACAATACAAAAAACACAAAGATATATATAAAGACTCTTTTTATTTGGTTTTCTTGACTCAACACTAATTTAAGACTCTTGCAAAAATTTTAAAACGAGACTCGAAAACTAAAGACTCTCACACGAAGATTAAACCGAACCTAAATTTGAAGTTCAAAAGCTAAGGCTAGCGAGCTAGCTCTCCCCCACACTTAAAACATACGACGTCCTCGTCGTATCTTACAAAAACCAAAGGGGAAAACTAGATCTAATGGTACTTCGAGCAAGCTTTGCACCACTTGCCTCTCATGTTTCCAACCATGCCGAAAAGTTTGCGCACGTTACGGTTAAGGAACTTGTAGTCATCTTCAACTACGCGCTCCAAATCTCCATACGCTGCTTCATCGCTTCCATGGTTTGAAGACATTCGTCGGCCGACGCGTAGAGAGCTGCGATGGATTGACGGCAAAATCGACAACACACCGGATGCAATCCGAAGGGGTCGTCATCGCCATAATCTCCACCGTTGTCACCACCGTCGTCGCCACCTCCATTGTTGTCGCCTTCGCCACCGCCGTTGCCGTCGCCGTTGGGGCCCTCGGGAGTCCTTTCATAGGGCTGCTCGCCCCAATCATCATCGTCTCTACCGGCAGCCGCCCACGAGCTCGGGCTACGATCGTCGAAGTAGTCGCTATCCCCATATTCCTTAGGCTCCGGCGACACCTCCTTGTAATCCTTACGCTTGATGCCTTGGAGACGTGCCGACCTTCGAACGGGTGTAGGGACCTTCTCTCCTTTGACGGGGTTGCGAGATGCAAGAGCTCCGGTCGGGACACGTCCTCCGCAACGGATACGTGCGGTCCTCTTGACGGGTAGCTTGACCTCGCATCGCATCGCCTCCTCCATCGATGGCTTCTTGGCTTCTACCTTCAACTCTAGACTTTTTGGAGGCTCAATGGCTGCTACAAGGGTGCAACACATTGCTTGAAAGGATTGATTCTCGAGCTCCCAATTCGGCCAAATATATAGTCCCGAGAGAAAAGCCCCGGGAACCTTATTTTCTTTTTTACACTTCCCTTAAAATTTTCCGACCAAACAAGGAAGTCGAAAAGGAGCAATTCGGGCGAAATTCGGGGACATCGGGCGTCGGGCCCCGCCCGGGCCGATCCTACGGGCCGGCCGGCCCACCCCTCGGGGGGCCGGCCGGTCCGGTTTTTTGCACACTGCCCTATTTTTTCGTCCTCGGCCCAAGGGAAAAAGTTGGCCCGGTTAATCTTCGCGAAAAACTCCGGAAAGCTAAAAGAAAAATTATTTACGAAGTTGGTGCCTTGTTTTTCGTCCTAGGCGGGACGTTCGGGTTCTTCCTCCACGGTAAAGACGTCAACATGATGAATGGGCACGATGTCGGGTTCGTAGTAAACCTTAAGCCGCTGTCCATTCACCACAAATTGATCGCCGTTTATATCCATAATGGTTACCGCTCCGTTGGAGAACACCGAATGCACAACATAAGGTCCGTCCCACTTGCTTTGCAATTTCCCCTTTCCGAAGGTTTTAAACCTCGAATTGTAGAGGAGGACCTTATCTCCTTCTTTGAATTCTTTTTTCTTCAATCTTTTATCATACCACCTTTTGATTCTCTCTTTGTATATGCTTGCGTTTTCATAAGCTTTCAACCTCAACTCCTCTAGCTCGCTTATTTGAATTCTCCGTTTCACCACCGCGGCATCGAGATCAAGGTTCATCTCTTTAATCGCCCAATAGGCTTTATGTTCTAACTCAACCGGAAGGTGGCAAGCTTTTCCATAGACGAATTGATAGGGGGTCATACCTATCGGTGTTTTAAACGCCGTTCGATAAGCCCATAAAGCGCCGTCTAGTTTCTTTGACCAATCCTTGCCTCCCTTCTCTATGGTCTTGTTAAGTATGCTTTTTAATTGCCTATTTGACGTCTCCGCTTGTCCGTTGGTTTGTGGGTGATAGGCCGTGGAGACCCTATGCTCAATTCCCAACTTGGACAAGCACTTTTTAAAGTTCTTCCGGTGAAATGAGTTCCTCCATCACTTATCAAGATTCTCGGTGTACCGAAACGGGGAAAAATCACGTTCTTGATCATAGTGATGGACTCCTCCGTGGAAGCTTTACGACATGGTATAGCCTCTACCCACTTGGATACATAATCGACCATAACAAGTATGTACTCGAATCCAAATGAGTTTTTAAAAGGCCCCATGAAGTCTATGCCCCATACATCAAATATGTCGACTTGCAAGTTGTATTTCAAAGGCATAGAATTTCTTTGAGAGATGTTTCCGGTTCTTTGGCATTCGGGGCATGACGCAACATATCTCTTAGTATCTTCATGCATCTCCGGCCAATAGAATCCGCTCGACCATACTTTGGCTTCGGTTCGAAAATGGCTATAGTGCCCACCGTACTCCGCCGAGTGGCACTTCCTTAGAATCTCAAGCCTCTCTTCTCTTGGCACACATCTTCTCATCACTCCATCATTGCCAAGCTTGAAGAGGTATGGTGCATCCCAAAAATATTTCTTACTTTCGAAATTATCTTTCTTTGAGTGTTCTTGTCTAGATGATCGAGGGGCATCTTTCGAATTGCTCGAATGATGTCGATCATCCATGTATCTTTATCAAGCACTCTATAGAGGTGGTCATCTCTCATCTTATCTTCTATGGGCTCTTTATCATCTTGGCCACGATTCATCCTAGACAAATGATCGGCCACAACATTCTCCACCCCCTTTTTATCACGAATTTCAACATCGAACTCTTGGAGAAGAAGGATCCAACGAATCAAACGTGGCTTAGCTTCCTTCTTAGCCAAGAGATACTTTATAGCCGCGTGATCGGTGTAAACAATGACTTTCGAGTTCACGATGTAGGATCTGAATTTTTCGAAAGCGAATACCACCGCTAGCAACTCTTTTTCCGTAGTAGCGTAATTTAATTGTGCCCCACTAAGAGTTTTGCTAGCGTAGTAAACGGCGTGAACTCGGCCTTCCTTTCTTTGTCCCAAGACCGCGCCTACGGCGTAGTCACTTGCGTCACACATGATCTCGAAAGGTTGGCTCCAATCCGGAGGTTGGATGATGGGAGCACTCACCAACGCATTTTTCAAGGTCCGAATGCTTTGCTAGACACTTTTCATCAAAGTCGAAAGCCACATCCTTTTGAAGAAGGTGTGTTAAAGGCTTGGTGATCTTTGAGAAGTCCTTTATAAATCTTCTATAGAATCCGGCATGGCCTAGAAAGCTCCTTAAGGACTTAATATCCGTAGGAGGTGGGAGTTGCTCAACCGTCTCTACCTTAGCCTTGTCCACTTCAATTCCTCTCTCGGATATAACATGTCCGAGCACTATGCCTTGCTTAACCATGAAGTGGCACTTTTCCCAATTTAAAACCAAATCTACCTCCGCACACCTTGTAAGGACCTTTTCTAAGTTTGCTAAGCAATCCATGAACGTCTTCCCGTAAACGGAAAAATCATCCATAAACACTTCAACAATTTCTTCGATGAATTCCGAGAAAACGGCCATCATGCAACGTTGAAAAGAGGCCGGAGCGTTGCATAGGCCGAAGGGCATCCTCCTATATGCAAACGTTCCGTAAGGACACGTAAATGTTGTCTTATGTTGATCTTCCGGGTGAATGGGAATTTGCATGAACCCCGAGTATCCATCGAGAAAGCAAAAATAAGCATGGTTTGCTAACCTCTCGAGCATCTCGTCTATGAACGGTAGGGGGAAGTGATCTTTCTTCGTCGCTTTGTTAAGCTTACGGTAATCAATACACATCCGCCACCCGGTCACGGTTCTTTGCGGTATTAATTCATTCTTTTCATTCTTCACCACGGTTAAACCTCCTTTCTTCGGCACACAATGTACCGGGCTCACCCATTCGCTATGTGGAACCGGGTAGATGATTCCGGCATCAAGTAACTTGATAACCTCTTTCTTTACTACCTCTCGCATGGCATGGGTTAGCCTCCTTTGGTGGTCCACTACAGGCTTACATTGGTCTTCCATTGGTATACGATGAGTGCAAAAGGCTGGGCTAATACCTTTGAGATCGTTAATTGAATATCCAATCACCTTCCTATGTTTTTTTAATAAAATCAGCAACGCTTCATTTTCTTCGGGACTCAACTCGTCGCTCACAATGACCGGATAAGTTTTGTCCGGCCCCAAAAATTCATATTTTAATCCCTTGGGCAAAGGTTTAAGGTCTACTTCGGGCACTTGTGGCTCCTCGGGTTTGATTTCTCCTATGTCTTCGAACTTCTCTTCCTCCACGCTACCATCATGCGGCTCTAAGCCTTTTGTCGCTTCCTCTAGTTCTTCATCTTGTTGATTACTAACTTGATTTTCCATCGCTCTTTGCAGCGGGTCTCTAAGAGTTTCAACAAAACAAAGACTATCTATCTCTTCTATTTCTTCATCTTCGGGAGGAAAAGGAGTAAGGTGTTTAGAAGCACGAAGAAAGTTATATGTGTACTTTGTTCCATTAAGGTTCATTGTTACTTTGCCTTCTCCGGCATCTAACACGGCATCAACCAACTTAAGAAAAGGCCTACCTAAGATTATATGATCAGAATTACCATGGTAAGCATCAATAACAAAGAAATCGGTTGGTATATAGTTTCTAGAGATTTTTACTTTCATGTTGCAAGCAATACCTAGAGGTTTGATAGTTCTACCATCTCCCATAATTAATTTTGTTGAAGTTGGAGCTAAGTCTAGGTTGTGGTATTGAACTTTATCGTAAATTTTAGAAGATAGAACACTTACTTGGGCTCCGATGTCGCATAAGGCTTTGCATTGAACTCCGTTGATCTCGCAACTCAAGTGCGGCGTCATCTTCTCTTCTTCTTCGGATCCGATCGAATAAATTTCAGCAAGGCGGGCGTATGGTGATGCTTCGGGCTTGATCCCCATGATCCTCTTCACCTCGGCAATATGTTCCGGATCCACCACATCATCTCCAAAGAGCTTTTCAAAAATCTCACCGGTGGTTTCGAGGTCGTATGAATTTTCAGCTTTCCTCTCCGGTGGGAAATCGACTTCCAATGCTCTTGCCATTCCCTTTTGATTAGGGAACGGTCTTCTCTTGTCGAATACTTCTCCGTAATCAATAGGAACCCAATCCATTGGCTCGAACTCCCTTAGTGGCTTCGCGCTTGACATGCTTCTCTTGTTCGTCTCATTTGGTGCGACGAAGTCGACATTTGGTGTAGTTCTTGACTTGATGTGTTCTTGTTCAAGCTTTTCCATGATTGGCTCCTCTTTTGTGACTTCCGGGGTTGCCTTTTTAGAAAAATCAGCAAGCTTTTTCTTCCTTGAATTAAATTCCGGCTCTTCCGCAAGTCTTGTTTCCCAATCTCTTCGCATGGCAGCCGCTTTGCTAACTTTTTGTAGAAGTTGGGCGGCTTCCGTGAGTGTTTTCTCCATGAGATCCCCACCTGCACACATTTCGACGTGTCGCATGCAACTAGGGGTTAGGGAAAAGAAAAATGTATGCAAGAGTACGTCACCGGTGAAGCCGAGTTTTGGTCCTTGTTCGATTAATTCATTAAACCTTTCCCGAGGCTTGGTCTATCCCTTCCTCTTCTCCTTGCATAAAATTGATCACTTGCCTCCTTAGATGTTGAACCTTGCTCATTGGAAAGAACTTCTCGCAAAACTTCTTTGTCAACTTGTTCCAATTGCCTTCAACTTCAAAGGATGCAACCGAATACCATGTCTTTGCTTTGCCGGCAAGTGAGTAGGGAAAGAGATTCCATTTGAACCATTCATCGGGAACTCCTTCTTGACGCACCGTGTTGCATATTGTCGTGAAATCCCTTATGTGTCTATATGGGTTCTCCTCAACCATCCCTTCAAATGGGTTTTCCGCCACCATCTTCATGATCTTGGTTTTAATTTCATACTTGGTCGCTTCGAGCTTCGAATCCGACTCTTGTACCTTTATGTCTTCACATCGAGGGCTAGCGTAATCCCTTAATGATTTCTCCGGTTCTTCCACGGGTTGATTATCGAACTCCATCTAGACAATAAGATAAAAACAAAAACAAAAAAGAAACAAGTGTTTTTCTGATAATAAATGTTAGATATAGCGAATAAAAGATAAACCGAAATATAAAACTAAGTTAGATGCAAATCAAACGATGTAAACTAACTTGTTCCCCGGCAACGGCGCCAGAAAAAGGGGCTTGTTGACGGATAAAATACGTATCCCTCTACGATCCGCAAGCGTACGGACCCCACACCTTTTTCACCACGGGATTCCCAAGGTTCTTGTCAATCCGCGGAGCAAGGGGATTACAAGCGTTCGATCAACAACGACACACTAGCTACTAAAACCCTAACTACTATTATACTAGAAAAACAACTAAACTCACCGAGAGAGAATGATAAACGATCAAGAGAGAAGACACTCGCCCACGGGTCTACGATACTAGAGCATGCAATCGCTTAAAGACATGAAAAACCAATCTAATCTATCGGGGTTGTGACCACGGTTTCGCCCTTTCCCTCCTCTCGTACTCGTCACTACGCGAAGGTATTCATGACTAGACCTTTGATGGCCACGGCGTATTGAATGGATCCAAGGAAGCATTGGAGCTCTACTCCCTCTATGGCACGGTTGCAAGCCTTAAGCATTAAAGTATATTCAACACAAGATGATAGATAGAAAATCCGACAAAGTGCGATTACATCTCACGATCGATTACAACCCATGGACGAATGAGAAGATTACCCCATCAAGGTGCCGATCATGGCACCGTTGATCATGGTTTCCCTTCCGCCGGTGTCTTCCTCCTTCTCCACGAGAGGGTGCTTCCTTCGAGGTGGTTGATCTCCGGCCGGAGATCCTCCTCCTCTTTCTCTAGCTTGTAGATGGCCTTCTCGGTGCGAATAAACTCCTCTCTCGTCCGTTGGCGGCGCGTCGGGGGTTTTAGGGTCGAAGATCCTTCTAGGGCAAGGAAAACGGGACCGAACCGGTGCCCGAAGTGGGGCCGGGCCGATCCGACCGGGCCGGCCGGCCCGGAGCCCAATTTCGGCCCGGTTCGGTCGCCCTTTTTGCTCCGTGGGCCCTCGTGCACTTATCTACTTCGCCCCCTCCACTTGGATGATTTTGACACCGTTATCCTCGCGATCAAGATGGAGACTCTCTTTGCATGAAGTTTGACCTTTTACGCTTCAATCCCCGGGGTGTTCCTCGTAGCACTTCGGTCCTCACCACCATTGGAAGTAATTTCAGCGAGCTCATGAACACGAACAAGACTCCATGAATGCTCCTTTGAACTTATTGCGAATCCGTCCTTTATGTCCATGATTTCCTACATAAACACAACACTTCCAAATGCATGCACAAAGATGAACTTGTTATATGATTAGTGTGCCTAGTGGCGGGTTAGTTCAATAATCAAATCCAAACCAAAGTGTAATGAACATGCTAGGTGCACCAAAATACACCGTCAACACGTGGTCGGCATCGCCATCGTCGTCGAGCGGCAGGAAGACGACCACACCTACCCAGTCCAGCGACCAGTCTACTTCGTCAGCGAGGTCCTGTCAGAATCTAAGGCACGCTATCAACCAGTACAGAAGCTACAGTACGCAGTGCTCATCACCTCGCAGAAGCTTCGACACTACTTCCAGGAGTACTCGATCTCCGTCATCACCAACTACCCGCTCGTCGACATCTTGCGGAACCAAGATGCTACTGGAAGAATCTCGAAGTGGGAGTGTCGTATGGACCTCCCTGGGCCCACTACCTCGGTGGGTACCAGGACCGACTACTCGGTGGGCCCCTGGGACTACCCAACTTGCGCTGCACGGCACCTGATGGCGTGAAGCACAAGGACTACAGAGGAGAAGTACTCGGTTAGGAAGCTGTATATGTCCCGCACTGTATGGAAGACTCCTAGACGTACTCGACTAGTACTCTCTCCCTAAACCGACTTGTAACCCTGCCTCCCGGACTATATAAGGCGAGGCAGGGACCCCTCTCTCGATCATCTCATCTCACGGTGTAAGATTGCATCATCTTGTAATCGTACCCAATCAATCCAGAGCTACGCAGCATACAGGACGTAGGGTATTACACACCTCGCGGCCCGAAGCTGTCTAAATTGTGTGCCACGTGTCTCTTCCTTCGAGTTACCGATCTCGGTGAGGCCACATTCATGTACTTCGGGTACTCCCCTTAGTAGGTTGCCGGTCTAAAACACTGACAGCTGGTGCACCAGGTAGGGGCTCTCGCCCGAGATCACATGGCGAACTCGACGGATCCTGTCTGCATCAAGCCAACCGTCGCCTTCAACCGCGGCGACACCATCGTCTTCGGCGCCTGGGTCTGCACTGCTGACGGCGCTCGATCCTTTCAACGCCGCCCAACCCGGAGACCGGATTCGTGACACTTCCCGAAGTAGTCACGGGCGAACTCGCCGGCAAGTTCGGCGAAATTTCGCTTTTCGACCAACACGCCGACTTCGAGCTCGGATCCGCTTCAAACTCGAACCCGACGTCCCCATGGGATATTGCATGCGAGCCGGCTACTCAGCCATCGTATGTGGTTTCACCACCCCGTGAGCGCTCCACGCGTGGCCCCCGCAACCTCAGCAGGGCCCGCACGAAGGCTCCGTCTTCGCGCAGGGCCAACAAGGAGCCCGTACCCGAGTACAACTCGGACTCTGACACCTCCCCCGGCCACACTTCAAACTCCAACCCCCTCTTCGGCTTCTATTCGGACTCCGCGTACGAGTTCAACTTCGGGTCGGACCCTGAGGATCCTGAGTCCGAGGACAACACTACCGAGCAACCCTTATCAGGGTCGGCTTCTGGGCTAGTTATAACGTCCACACCTGCCGGGAGATTCGTCTGCTGGCCAGATCGCAAGCCCGCCGACCTGATAAGTGGGGACTCACGCTACGTCGCCTACCTCGACTTGCTCCCGTTCCAGGAGGGAACACCACTCACTCGTACTGAGGAGTATTCTCCAACTGAGGTGGCGAGCTCTGACTCCAGTCTGGGCAACCCCGACCGCCAAGTCTTCATGGCTGCCGGCGACACGCCAGGACCTTCAGGGACGACACAAGACCGGTACCTTGAAGACATCTCCGCAGACGAGCTGTCTGCTGAAGCACCTGCGGATGAGACCGACGCCAACAGGGACGCTCGGCGTGAACGTAACAGAAAGCGCAATGAACGACGCCAGCGTCTTCGAGACAACCTCCCCATCCACAACCTCACAGAAGCTCTCGAGGCCGTCGAGAGCAGGGTACACACCACCTCGGAGCAATGCCTCATGTCGATCACAGCGATCGCACGCTGTTGACGGTTAATAGTTGTATCAAAGTTCGTTTATGACTTGCAAGCGGACAAGACTCCCATCGTAGTCAAGGGATCCTTCTTCCCTCGAGTGGTGAACCCAAGGTATCGAATCCGTGGAACAAATGTGTGAAGCAAAAGTTGATCTAGTAAAGCCAAGTAACTCCAATCTTCGGTAAAAGAAACCCTAATGCATCTAGATGAAAGACACGACTAGAGATAACAAAGTAAGATTGGGTAGATAAACTGATCTAGAGAGATCGGGGTAAGCCTTTTGTTGAAGTTCCAAGCAAGAGAAGAAGTAGCAAATCGAATCTTATAAGAAGCCTCTTTAAATCGTGGTTTCCCGTCCAAATCCGAAAACATCCGCCTTTCGGAACCCCCGTTCTGTCACAACATATCCCTACTCATGCGGGGAGCTTAGGGCGAGTCAAAAGACAAGTCGAGATTCTTTCGGAAGATCCGGCGTGTACCTCTAGCCATCGCGGCTACAAGAACACCCTATATAATCTATCTCGAGAATAGAATTGGAATAAGCAAAGCCAATCGAAAAACGAAATCTTCGAGGAAACACTTGATCGCTAGGAAAAGATTCAACTTGATAATTCAACTATAACAATGATACATACACAAGATCACCACCGGGATCCTTCCTTGATCTTGCTTCTAGCTCCGGGAACTCCGACGTGGTCTTCCGTGCAAGGTTCCCACGTCGGCTAGGGAAACCCTAGTCAACTAGCTCGACCCTCTCCTCTCCGAGATGGTGTCCCTCTCTTCTCTGCTCCTCGGCGGCCGATGCCGAATTGTATCCTCCGTGGCTCTCGGTCAGGGGGCTATAAATAGCCTGATGGCGGCTAGGGAAAAGGAGGGGACGAACGGGCCCTGGACTGGGCTGGGCCGACCGACCTGGGCCCATCCAGGCCCAGCCCGCGGCCTCCTTTGCTCTACGTCGGTTCCCTTGCTTCCTGGATGTTTCCCCCTTCTGCATGTAGGTCCATGTCGTCAGTTTCTCTCCGAATTGGGCATAACTCCTTGTCTTGCAAGATTCAGCACTTTTCTGGTCAGGTCCTCGGAGTTTGTCATCTTCTCAGATCAAGCCCCTGGCTTTTTTGGAGTTAAGTTTGCTTCATCGCATGACTTGTACAGGGCTTCAAGGTCTTGTCATAAGGTGCTTGATGAACTTATCCCTAAAGTCTTGCATTCAACGCTAAAATCCTGCATAAACACTAAACTCCAAAACCGACATGCACACGTGAACTTGTTATACCACGGGGGTTAGTACCAATGGATAAGGTATAAAACTTATGCCAACACCGAAGGTAAACTCATGGCTAGGTTGACGGATTTTCACCGTCAACATCTCCCCCATGCTTAAACCTTGCTCGTCCTCGAGTAAGCCTTCGATGGATATCATCGTTGCCAAACAATGTTTAAACCTTGCACTTGATTATACATAAGAAAACATAATGCTCTCAAAATTTTAATTCGTTAAGTTCAATAATGTACTAGCCTTCATCTCTACGGAGGGTAGATTCTTAATTAAGCTTATCCCACAAGTATTAACATGCTCTCTAAGTTTAAATAGATCTCAAAATTTTTGAAATAAAGAACGAGATAAAGAAAAGCTAAACCAAGTTCACAAATTTAAATCATCTTGTATATTGCTCATGAACTCTCATCTCACTTGTCTCTGAAGCCTATATATTCTACTCCTTTCTCTCTCATAACATATATATGTGGTAGGCTTTATATGGAGCTTTGGGAAAGTTTAGTCCTACCAAGATTTTATAAATGAGATGTTGTCAAAACAAGACAAGCTTCTCATGGTCTTACCGTGACTCGTCAAAAAGGTCATTGGAAAATAATGTTATATCAAGGAGGGGAAAGAGAAAAATACACATACTTGAGATGAGTGGACATGTGCAAAGGGCAAAGAGTGATCCCGAGGCACAAAGGAAGTCCTCGTTATCGGATTGCACATGGTTGGAAAATGAGAATGGATCTTTTAATCTTGAAGCTTTGAATTTCCTCATGCACTTTAGAGAACCGGGGAGTTCACTTTACGCATACTCATATTTTTTCTTTCTTCTCTTCTTTCTTTCTTTCTTTCATTCTTTTTCTCATTCATTCATTTTTTCTTTCTCTTACTTTTTGTCATACATTCGGTCACGAGACTTTCACCTTGGAGTTTTGATTTTTTTAATTTACACCCTTTTGAATTTTTTTAATTGCTCCCCTTTGAACTCTAAAATTGCACCGTACCTACCTCCTCCCCCATGCTTAGACGTTGCTCGTCCTCGAGCAAAGAGGCGATAAATAAGGTAGGTACCGGAAATATTTTTCCTTGGAGAGATACTTGAATTCTTCAATGTTGGCACCGTCTTGCGATCTTCCTTGAATTGATGATCCATTCTCAACAATAGGTTGTGGTCAAGGAGGTAATCACAAAAGATGATATTTGGTTTTAAGGGTGGATATCCGGCGAGGTTTGTGAGATCTCCGATGCGGGGATACACAATGCACGGATAAAAGACTAGCAAAAAGATAGATACGCAAAAACGGAATGACCAGCTTCTTAGTCTCGGGCCAGAGAAATCATGGCCTGCAATAACTCACTCAAAAACAAATCTTGTACACTAAGGTTTATGCACTCAAATATATATTAGGCTCTGGATAGGTTAAGCAACACACAAGTGTTTTCTATGACAAGGTTAGCAATATTTTTGAGCATAAAAACCATCTTTAATCTATTCATAACTTGAGAGCACATAAAACACTATGGGTCTTTATTTTAATCATAACCTCCGCTAAAGATTAAGCTAGCATTTAAATAAATTCAGATTCATATTTTAAGAGAGCACTAGCTTTAACATGCATAAATCAATTACAAAGATAAACAAAGCGTCAATTATAATCATATATCATCATGGCACAAATTTTTGTAACTTTTCCAATGATATAATCAAGGTGGTGTCTTTATTAATGATGAAATCAAGTTGAAATACAAACTGAAAATAAACAAACACACTTGCTGAAATTTAAATAAAAACAGAAAATATTACGCAAACACACATAAACAAAAGCTGAAAATTACAGAGAAAGAGAAAAGAAAAGAAAACTAAAGTTCCTTAATCTTCCTAGTCCTCCGCCGGTGGTTGGTGTTGATGATCTTGATAGTAATACCCTTACTCGTAGTACGGTTGGACATTCCCTCCGTCGAATTGATTCAGCTCCACTAGGTGAAGGCGTCCAAGCTCATAGGCAATATTTGCATTGCCCTCACCAAGTTGAGCCGCGTTGGCTTGGATGGCTGCGACGTTTTGGGCGTTTCTTGCAACATACCCTCCAATTATGGCCATGCTTTGTTGTGATTGGGGATATTGTGCGTAGGGCTCCGCGAAGTTTGCGTTGGGCACCACATAATTTGGTGGGGGTACCGGTGCACCACCCCCCATGCTTGCTCTTGTGGCCCTCCGTAATAACTTGGCGGAGAAGGGATCCCACCGAATGGCAGCACATTGGGTTGTGCACCACTCGCTTGTGCGGAGGATGTTCCCTCCTCTACGATTCTTCCTCTTTTGTTTTTCCTTGCCGGGACAAGGAGTCCCTCTTCCAACCAATCTTCCCTCCCTTCGATGAAAAGCCTAAGCCTTGCATCCGGAAGGGGTAGGTTCACCATGGTCAAACGAAAACCTCCTCTCTCATCTCCACTAATGTATTTGCCTTGTCGCAAATATTCAATGCCGAGAGAGGTACCACGCAAAAGATGGTCGGGGTTTCTTGCGATCCCCGGCCGTAGGGAGAAGGCCAACATAGAGAGGTAGCACCCCGAACCAATATGTCCCGCCCCCGATGTTGCCTCGCAACACCAACGGTTGATCATAAGGTATGAGGGGTCTATTGGCTGCTTGGCAATTAAAGCCGAGTAGAGCCAATTCAACTCCGTGTCGGTCACCTTCGTCTCCCTCATCCTCCCCAATACCCTCTTGCACATCCAAGAGTGGAATATTCGGATAATGGGGTTGCGGATGCAATTGCGTTGTTGGTGGGCTTCTCCGGAGATTAAATTCCAAAATCCATCTAACATGCCGGGTGGCACGTCAACTTTCTCCGGAGCTCCCTTATGGAATCCAAGTAGTTCCCTAACATGCTCGTAGGGAACCACTTGTTGGACTCCCTCCAAACGGAATGATAAGCTTTGCACTCCATCATTAAGGATAGGTGCAATGGTCATCAAGATTTCCAAGGCGAACTCGTTGTGGGTGTCCGCCGATACTCAGTTGGAGAATTGCACCCATCCAAGGTGCCCCAACATGTAGTATATGTCAGTGCCGAAACCCAAGGTGAAGAGTGCTTGGTCGTCGAACTCGACGTTGGGCACAAGCCTCTTCTCAAGACGAGAGAGCCCCTCCTCCTCCTCCGACGACAAAATGATGAAGCCATACGAGGAATATATCGGAGTGTATGGAGGTGGCGCAGTCGAACGGGTCGATCGTCGTGGTGGCACGGGCGGCTCCTCCGTGTGCCCTTGAGGTTCGGTAAACCTCATGGACGTGCTCTTTGCAGCCCTCATACCACCAAGGAGGAGAGCATCTTTCCTCCTTGGTGGTGCCGTATCCGTCTCCATGCTCCGGGGAGACTCGGAAACCGAGTGCCTCCTCGAAGACGTCGTCGACGACGGCTTGGATGACGATGAACCCTTCTTCTTGGAGAAGAGACTTGTGGTTTTCTTCCACATGGTTGCTGCACTCTTTTCTCTACTAAAACTCCGGGTTGCAATCGGTAACTAGGCACTTAAACTCTTACTTCGGGATGTGGACTTTGAGTGGATTAAGGTGGTGGATTTTTTTGAGCTATCAAGCTTGGGAAGGTTGGCTATGTCTACGGAGGTTTTGGGCACACAAACTTGAACACACAAACTAAGAAAGGAGAGGGAAGCTTGCCTGCAGAAAACGGGAGCCGGGGGGCTCCTTAAGTAGGGGAGGCCGGCCGGCCTGGGCCGACCGGCCTGGGTGCCTAGTGCTCCTCCCCGCCTCGGCTTTCTTCCAAAGCACGATCATTTCTCCTCTCGCAACTTTCCCCGCCCGCGTGCTCCACGAGTTGCACCGCCCAAACGCTCTCGTCCACTCCTTTTCTTGCATTATTGGTCCTTCCACTTGATGCTTCATGCTTTGGGTCATGTCCATGCTCCCTAGCTCCACTTGCTTCACATGCCACCATGAAATTCCTGCAAAGTTGATGCTTGCTGCCCACCATGCTTGTCCTTTGCATGTGGTCTAGATGAAAGTTGATGAAAGGGTATCCAATGGTGCATGCATGATTAATTCAAACTAGATTGCCTCCCTTTAGGTGTGTTTAAGGTTAAGCGCTCCTCTAATTCGAAATTTAAAAATATTTTTCAGAGCCATGCAAGAGCTGAAGCATAAATTTAGAGAAGTTTTTAAACCATTAAAAACAAATGTAAGTCAAAAATATTTTCCGATTACGTTGATATCGGTCTCACCGGTATAGTTTGCCTTCATCGGTTGAGAGCAAACTTTCCCGGCTTGATCATGGGGGCATAGGTTTAGGTTCTAATTTTGGCTAAATGAGAGAGATTTTGAATAAAACAAAATTAGAGAGGCTTAGAAATATTCTAATCCTAGAGAAACCAAGGATATAGATTTTTAAACCAACCAAAAGTTTTAATTTCTAGGTTCACGCGAGTCCTAACACGTGCTGAATTTTTATTAACACCTAGATATAAGTCGTGGCTCTACTCGTGTGTTTTTAGCATAAAAAATAAGTCAACCTCAGCACCATAATGAGGGTGAAAGGTTGATTTAGGTTCTGAAATTATTTGGTTGAGGTTTCTCGAAAAGAAAAGAACAAACAAGCACATAGGAGGGTTCATGCAAAGGGTTTATGATAAAGCAAAATATTCAATTAATAATTATGTCTCTAATATTGTTCAACCACTTATAAGTCTAACGTCTTTGCGTAATAAAACTCAAAACTAAATTATTAAAAAGACTCGAAAAACCTGGAATCGGGTTGTCCTCCCGGTAGCTTATTCTTGACTCGACGAAACGGGTTGCCTCCCGCCTAGCGCTTCGTTTATAGTCTATAGCTAGACTTCTTCACTTGATTACTTCGGATCAACGCTCTTTGCGGGCGTTGCAATCTTGGGTACCCACTTCCGCACCATCTTGGGCACGGGCTTGTCTTCCGGCTTAGTCATTTTTTGGTCTTCACAGGCGGCTTTTCTTCCTTTGTCTTGACGGATGCAACACCTTCTTTGATTTTCTTTACGTTCATTTTTTCCGGCTCCTTCTTTTTCAGCCCCTCCTTTTGCTTTGGTTCTCCCTTCACTCCAATCATGTTGCATGCCTCGATTCTTGGACGGAATTTGAAGGAACTCCTTTCTCCGTTGATATCGAACATGATCTCCCCCTTGCCAACATCAATAGTAGCTCCTACGGTCTTGAGGAAAGGCCTCCCAAGGATGAGCGGCGGCTTCTCCCTCTCTCCCATCTCGAGCACAACGAAGTCGACGGGGATGAAGTGGTGTCCGACCTTCACGGGTAAATCTTCGGCAATGCCCAAGGGATAGCGAATGGAGTTATCTCCTAACTCCAAACATATACCCGTAGGCTCCATTGGTAGGCGTAGCTTCTCGAACACATCCCTCGGCATGACGCTCACACTTGCTCCAAGGTTGCATAACGCCTTCTCGAAGTTGAAAGAACCAACCGAACATGGAATAGTAGGGCATCCGGGGTCCTTTTTCTTCTCTAGCCCATTAGCAATAGCGGCACTACACTCCTCGGACATCTTAACATGATCTACCCCGAGTGTTGCTATCTCATATTTATTTGCAAGTATGTCTTTAAAGTAACGAGAATATGTAGGTACTTGTAGGGCATCTAGTAATGGCATGTTGATGCTAAGTCTACGCACAACTTCCACAAACTTCTCAAAGTGGTTGTCAAGTTTACCTCGGAAGTAGCGTGGCTTGAGTTGCGGTATCCTCGTGTCTTCCTCCGGCATCTCAAATTCGGGCTCTTCGGTGACGATTCCCGTAACCTTCTCTTTAGCAGCTCCTTCCACCTCGGTGAATGGTTTAAGCTTCCTTGCTCCCGCGGAACGTTCCGGGTCTTCGGTCTCCTTCCCCGAACGTGTTTGAATGGCCTTCGCCGATTGGGGTTTTTTGGGTTGTCCCGGAAGCTTCCCTTCATCATTAGTGAGGCGCCTCGCAAGTTGTCCAACTTGCGTCTCGAGCATCTTCATCATGTTGAGCACTTGATGATTGGAACTTCCGACCTCCGTCACTTTGCTATCGATGTTCTCCAACACCTTGTCTATGGTCTTGAACTTGGTGACGGTGTCCTTGTTGATCTTAGCTTGCTCATCCATGAACTCCTTCAATTGTATACGAAGCGGAACCGCATTAGGAATAGATGAGCTTGCATTAAATTGAGGTCTACCTTGCCCGTAGCGGAAGTTCGACAATTCTCCCTTCCTCATGTAGTCGAGCGTTTTGGCTTCCTATGGACAATCTTTGCGGACATGGCCATACTCTCCACATTCTTCGCATGTGGACCTTGCTTGGGCGGCCTTCAAGTCTTGAGCCTCTTTCTTTTCCATCTCCATCTTCTCCAACCTACTCATGAGCGAGTCGATCTTGCCTTCAAGTATGTCCTCCTTCTCCACTTGCAAGACTCCTTTGACGTTCCCCGTGGGTTGAACCGGATGTAGGCGCCCGGATGACGCCCATGTGTCATTATCCGCGACCTTCTTGAATAGAGTGAAAGCTTCCGTCAGTGTAAGTTCGACGATGGATCCTCCAGCCGATGCATCGATGATCGTCCTTGACGCCATGGTGAGTCCTTGATAGAACTTTTGCACGAGGTCTTCCTTCGGGAACTTGTGACATGGAACCGCCCGGGTGTACTCGTTGAAGCGCTCGAATGCCTCCGAGATAGTTTCCGTAGGATATTGAACAAAGGTGGCAATCTTATTACGCGAACTTTGAGTTTTACCCGGTGAGTAGTATTCCTTCATGAAGGCCTTCATCAACGTGTTTCAATTTTGCACTGTCTCCGCCGGTTGAGAGTGGAACCATTGAAAAGCCTTCCCGAGTAGTGAGAACGGAAAAAGCCTTGCCCTCATTTGATCTTGAGTCACCCCATCCATGTTGAAAGTCTGACATAGTTGAATGAACGCTTGGAGGTGAAGGTTCGGATCCTCTTTACCGGTGAAGGGTGAATGTTGCACCATGCGGATTGTTGAGGTCTTGATCTCGAACGGTCTTCCGATCTCCTCAAAGTTCAAGATTGGTAGGTCGATGATGTCCGGGGTGCATAGCTCCCCAATCTTGCTCTCTTGCGGTGGTTGGTCACCCATCGGTGGAAGTCGATTCTCCCGAGGACTTTGAGGTGGTGAATTCTTCGGAGATTCCTGTGATCCTTTGTCTTCCGACTCTGAATCTACAAAATTCAGCTTTTAGCTTGATGTGCTTCGCGTCTCCTTAGCCTGTAAAGTTTTTCTGGATCATCCACAAAATTATCGGGTTTGTTGGAGAGGTAAAAGTCCATCTCCTGTTAGGGTTAGCAATAAACAAAGTATGCAAAAACTAGAAAGTAAAAACAAATCTATAAAAACTAGGATTAGACAAACTAGATTAGATGTATTTTGAGGATGATCAAAGTTTAGTAGATGCAAAAACAAAAACAAAAAGAAAACTGAAAATTACAAAAAGGCAATAAAAAATCAAATCTTGATCACTTGTTCCCCGGCAACGGCGCCAGAAAAAGGGGCTTGTTGACGGTTAATAGTTGTATCAAAGTTCGTTTATGACTTGCAAGCGGACAAGTCTCTCATCGTAGTCAAGGGACCCTTCTTCCCTCGAGTGGTGAACCCAAGGTAACGAATCCGTGGAACAAATGTGTGACACAAAAGTTGATCTAGTAAAGCCAAGTAACTCCAATCTTCGGTAAAAGAAACCCTAATGCATGTAGATGAAAGACATGAAACTAATCTAATCTACTAAAGACCGGAGATAACAAAGTAAGATTGGGTAGATAAACCGATCTAGAGAGATCGGGGTAAGCCTTTTGTTGAAGTTCCAAGCAAGAGAAGAAGTAGCAAATCGAATCTTATAAGAAGCCTCTTTAAATCGTGGTTTCCCGTCCAAATCCGAAAACATCCGCCTTTCGGAACCCCCGTTCTGTCACAACGTATCCCTACTCATGCGGGGAGTTTAGGGCGAGTCAAAAGACAAGTCGAGATTCTTTCGGAAGATCCGGCGTGTACCTCTAGCCACCGCGGCTACAAGAACACCCTATGTAATCTATCTCGAGAATAGAATTGGAATAAGCAAAGCCGATCGAAAAACAAAATCTTTGAGGAAACACTTGATCGCTAGGAAAAGATTCAACTTGATAATTCAACTATAACAATGATACATACACAAGATCACCACCGGGATCCTTCCTTGATCTTGCTTCTAGCTCCGGGAACTCCGACGTGGTCTTCCGTGCAAGGTTCCCACGTCGGCTAGGGAAACTCTAGTCAACTAGCTCGACCCTCTCCTCTCCGAGATGGTGTCCCTCTCTTCTCTGCTCCTCGGCGGCCGATGAAGAATTGTATCCTCCGTGGCTCTTGGTTAGGGGGCTATAAATAGCCTGAATGGCGGCTAGGGCAAAGGAGGGGACGAACGGGCCCTGGACTGGGCTGGACCGACCGGCCTGGGCCCATCCAGGCCCAGCCTGCGGCCTCCTTTGCTCTAAGTCGGTTCCCTTGCTTCCTGGATGTTTCCCCTTCTGCATGTAGGTCCATGTCGTCAGTTTCTCTCCGAATTGGGCATAACTCCTTGTCTTGCAAGATTCAGCACTTTTCTGGTCGGGTCCTCGGAGTTTGTCATCTTCTCGGATCAAGTCCCTGGCTTTTTTGGAGTTAAGTTTGCTTCATCGCATGACTTGTACAGGGCTTCAAGGTCTTGTCATAAGGTGCTTGATGAACTTATCCCTAAAGTCTTGCATTCAACGCTAGAATCCTGCATAAACACTAAACTCCAAAACCGACATGCACACGTGAACTTGTTATACCACGGGGGTTAGTACCAATGGATAAGGTATAAAACTTATGCCAACACCGAAGGTAAACTCATGGCTAGGTTGACGGATTTTCACCGTCAACACACGCCAAGCTCAGGGGATACGTGCTGGAGAAGTCATCGCCAAGCTCGTAGAAGACGCTTACTTCATGCGAGTCGATAGCAGGGTCACCCAGCCACCCTCCGTCAGGAACCGCGACAACGAAGCTACAAGTCGCAGCGCTGACCTTGGCCGCAACCGTACTCGAGCCGAGCTGCCGACTAATCCCAACCGCACTCGTGCAAACGCCGTCGGACCCTCTCAAGGTGGCAACAGCGCCACAGCTACTGGCGGCAATCGTGAGATCATCCCTCACCGCGACCTTGGCGGCGGCGGCAGCGATGGTGGAAGCTCCAACCATGGGGCCAACAGGAGGGCCGGTGGCGGAGGCGGTCGCGGCGGTCGAGACCACGCGAACAGCCACGCCTCCGGAGCCTCACAGGGCAGCTATGACGCCCGCCAAAAGATCAAGGAGCTACGGCGCAAGAAGGCTTCTACGTCAGGCGACAACGACGGCTTCCCCGCCTTCTCTGCGCGACTTCGTAACCTCCTCCTCCCAGAGAAATTCAAGCCTCTGGGAATCACCAAGTACGACACGAAGCAGGACCCTATCCAGTGGCTCAGGTGCTACGCCCTCTCCATCGAGAACGCTGGCGGCAACAACGACACCAAGTGCCTCTACTTCCCCTTCTGCCTGGACCAGGCTCCGCTCACTTGGCTCGAGTCGCCGGACAAGCACTCGATCGACAAGTGGGACCAGCTGAAGCAGCAGTTCACGAGCAACTTCGCGGGTGCCATGGGTCGCTCGGGTACTCGCATGGACCTGGCCACGGTGAAGCAGGAATAGGGCGAGACCCTTCGCAAGTACATGCGGCGCTTCTTCGACAAGCGCGCCACCGTAGTCGACGTCACCGACAAGGAGGTTATCGACCTCTTCCAAGACGGTCTCTACCACCGTCGCACCTTTGAAGACTTCGGTCGACGCCGCCCCAGGTCCATCACTCATCTGAAGGATATGATCACCTCCTAGGCGGACAAAGAAGACAAAGCCAACGCCAAGTACGATGCCATCCGTGGCAAGAGCAAACAGAACACTGGCGGTGGCAGCAGCAACAACGGGAACCAAGGCGGTCGCAACAACAACAACTACTCGGGTCCCAACCGCAAGCGCAAGCCAGACAACACTGTCGCGGCTAGGCACACTAATCATATAACAAGTTCATCTATGTGCATGCATTTGGAAGTGTTGTGTTTATGTAGGAAAACATGGATATAAAGGACGGATTCACAACAAGTTCAAAGGAGCATTTACGGAGTCTTGTTCATGTTCATGAGCTTGATGAAATCACTTCCAATGGTGGCAAGGGCCGAAGTGCTACGAGGAACACCCCTGGGGATTGAAGCGTAAAAGACCGAACTTCATGCGAAGAGAACCTCCATCTTGGACGCGAGGATGACATCATCAAAATCATGCAAGTGGAGGGGGCAAAGTGCATAATTACATGAGGACCCACGGGAGCGAAGGGGCGACCGAACCGGGCCGAGGTGGGCCCAGGCCGGTCGGCCCAGGCCGACCGGCCCAACTCACTTCGGTGGCCGGTTCGGTCCCGTTTTCCTTGCACCCGAAGGATCTTGAACCCTAAAAGCCTGGGCGCCGCCATTCGACAGAGGGGAGAGCCATTCGTAGCAGGAGGCCATCCACAAGCTAGAGAGAGAGGAGGAGGATCTCTGGAGGGAGATCAACCACCTCGAAGGAAGCACCCTCTCATGGAGAAGAAGGAAGACACCGTCGGAAGGGAAGCCATGATCAACGGTGCCATGATCAGCACCTTGATGGGGTAATCTCCTTGTTCGTCCATGGGTTGTAATCGATCGTAAGATGTAATCATACTTTGTCAGATTATCTATCTATCTATCATCTTGTGTTGAATATACTTTAATGCTAAAAGGATTAGCTACCTTACCGTAAAGGGAGTAGGGCCCTAATGCTTCCTTGGATCCATTCAATACGCCGCGTCCATCATAGGTCTAGTCATGAATACCTTCGCGTAGTGACAGTACGAGAGGAGGGAAAGGGCGAAACCATGGTCACAACCCCCGATAAATTAGATTGGTTTAATGTCTTTAATTGATTGCATGATTGTAGACCCATGGGCGAGTGTCTCCTACTTTGATCACTTATCGTTCTCTCTAGTGTAGTTTAGTTGTTTTCTAGTATAATAGTAAGTTAGGGTTTTAGTAGCTAGTGCGTAGAAGTAGATTGAACGCTTGTAATCCCCTTGCTCCGCGGATTGACAAGAACCTTGGGAATCCCGTGGTGAAAAAGGTGTGGGGTCCGTACGCTTGCGGATCGTAGAGGGATACGTCTTTTATCCGTCAACAAGCCCCTTTTTCTGGCGCCGTTGCCGGGGAGCAAGCTAGTTTACATCATTTGATTTGCATTTAACTTAGTTTTATATTTAGTTTATATTTTGTTTGCTTTATCTAACATATATTATCTAGAAAACCACTTGTTTCGTTTTTGTTTTTGTTTTTGTTTTTTTTGTTTTTATCTTATTGTCTAGATGGAATTCGTTAATCAACCCGTGGAAGAACCGGAGAAATCACTAAGGGATTACGCTAGCCCTCGATGTGAAGACATAAAGGTACAAGAGTCGGATTCGAAGCTCGAAGCGACCAAGTATGAGATTAAATCCAAGATCATTGAGATGGTGGCGGCGAACCCGTTTGAAGGGATGGTTACAGATGTGACGCCCCAGGTTTTTAATTACCGTCATTAACGCTAATGACCGGATTAGCCGGTCAAATGGTCAACCGAGGTCAAACTTAGGTCAACCTGGGCCCTCACCCCGGAAAACTCACTAACACACCCTAGTGACCCTAAATGAATAGTAAACACACTTGTGGGGCCAACCCATGGTCAAAGGGTGAGTCAAACCCCTTGCCATCCCAGTGTCCACAGGTGTCTGCCGGAACTTTTGCCGCGTTCTCCAAAATTCACCTAAACACTTAAAATTCTACCTTTAGGAAAGTTGTAGATCTTGTTGAGGGACACAACTTTCATGTAGATTGGCATTTCAAATTTGGAGAGTAAAATTGTGAAAAACCCCTTGCAAGGCAGAAATCACTGTTGCCAAAAACAGGCTGACATTCAAAGTTGGCATTCATGTAATTCAAAATCTGTGAAGAAAAACCCTATATAGCCTTTTTAGAAGTTGTAGAGGGTGGTTGGATCTACAACTTTCATGTTCATCACTTGGTCAAGTTTTATTCAAAATTTTGGAGAAAATTTGAGCCAAACAGTGCTTCAGCGAAACAAGTTAGGCGCAGCGCCGACATGCCGCGACGTCGCGCGCGCACGCGCGCGCGCGCGCCGGCCGCCGCCGCCGCACTCCGGCGTCCGCGCCCGCGTGCCTCCCGACGCCCCCCCTCCGCCCGAGGCCGACCGCGCCCCTAGGCCGCGCCCCTGCCGAGGCGACCCGCGCCCCCACGACGCACCGGGGTCGGCGCCGCGCCACGCGCCGACGCGCCGCGCGCGCCGTGCGGTGGCCGGACGCCCCCCCTTCGGACCGGCGGTCCGTCCGCATTCCCCCCGCCCGCGTGCGCCGTGCTACGGCCGTGGGTCACGCCGCCGTCATCGCCAGGCTGGGTCGAGGCTATTTAAGCGCCGTCCTGTTCCCCCTTCGCATGCCACCGAGCCTTCACCCCGCCATTGCCGCCGCCAGGACCTTGCAGCGCCGCTCGCTCTCCCCACCGGCCAACCACTTCACTAGCTCCCCTAGACCCCAGTGCACCCTCCAGGGTCACGTGTTGTCCAAAGCCCGCGCTCTCCTCGCCAAACACCGATCCGCCGCGGAAGTCCCCGCCGGTCGCCGCCGTGGAGGACCTCCCCGCCCCAACCACTTTGACCTATCAACCCTAGGTGAGCCTACACTCGACCCCGAGCTGTTCCTCGGCCAGGAGCGCCGCCGGAGCCGCCGGATTTCCGGCGAGCCCGCAGCCTCCCCGGCCAAGGACCCAATTGCGGGACTAGAAATCTTAGCAGGGTGTTTTCTGTGAATTAAGGACCTGTCTGTAAGGAAAGTTATCTAAGTTTTCTTGCTAGTTAGTCCAGTGACTTGAAAAATCCCTAGAAATTCACAGAAAAATCAGAAAAATCCCAAACCAATTTTGTAGGGTTCAGGATGATAAACCCCACCTCTTTTGTTGTATACTCATGGATAGATTCCAAATAGTTTTGGCAGGAAAAATACAATTGTGTTACACATAGATCTGCCATAACTTGAAATCTTTAACTCCTCTGTAGCCAATTTTTGGATATGTTGTGTGTTAAGTTATGACTAGATGCTGTGCCAAATATTGCACAAAGTTATGCAGTAGATCTTGCTAGATAAATTCTTTTCCATTCCTGCAGTAACTGCTTAGATGATTTTTCCTGTTAAATATATTTATGTTCTTGCGCCCAACTTGTGCACACTGTCTTGTAATGCCAAAATACACATCCTGTGAATTAATCATGAATTTTGGATCAACAGAAATAATTATTCTTGATTTATTCATGTTTTCCCTTGTAAATTAATAAACCAAGTTCAGTAGAGATTCCATGTGAACATGCTGGTTCTTTAGGCTTGTCTAGGACCAGAGAGCATGCACAAGAAAGTTTGGATCATTTTGCTACTTATTTATGTTTGTATGCATTTGAATTGAATCACTAGCTAGTCCTTGTTATTTTCAATAGTATTTAATTTCCTAGCATCCAACACTTGCATGTGGGTCCAATGGACCAGGATAGGTGCTAATATGGTTAAGAAACATTTCCTTATTTTTTGGTAATTTAATTTCTTAATAAAAAGCTTAAAAGCCCTTTTAATATTAAAGGGAAATTAAAATAAAGAAAAACCCTTAATTAAATCTTTTTTTCCTTTTTGAAAGTGTTATTTAATATAAATAAAAGATAATTAATTATCAGCACTGATAGGGAATTATTTCATAAAAATAAATATTAATTACACCTCGTTGGTGAAGATAAAAGGAAATGAAGCTTTCACATGAAATTATAAGCTTATTAAAAACCTTTAGTCAAATGTGGAATAAAAGAGTAACCCATGTACAACCCATAACCTTCCTAAAAGAGAAACCTTAGATAGATGCTTGTTAAGGTGAATATGACCAACTAGAGTTGGATAAGACAACAAACTATCACATCACCTAAAGTGCATTGCATTCCGTGTAGATCTTCCGGACGGAGATTACTCCCTTGTCCCGGAAACCGAGGAAGGAGGAGCGGAAGGTTCTCTGCAGTACGTGGAAGTACTCGACACCGAGGGTGCCCAAGCTAACCTAGCTGACGAAGGCAAGCTCCGGTGCATCTAACCTAGTTTTAAAGTTCTTTATTCAATTATCTATGAATGATTGTGCATTTACGTACAGGAGTTGAATGAAACCCTAGATGCATGATCCCTAGGTACCTTGTCCTTACTAGTATGATAGGTCGATAGCTGCTAAGCAATAGGACCGTTACAAGTCGGGTGATGACCTCACTCGTGAGAATAGGTTCCTAGATAGGAATCACAATATATCCTAAATGGATTGCTCACGTGGTAAGAGCATGGGATCTGGACTCCGGTCCAGTGGTTATGTGGGTTAAGTTTTTGAACGTACCAAACATTTGCCGGGAATGGGACCGGTAAGCCTAGTACCTTAATGAGGCGGCGAGGGATCCTACCGTTACTGCTCTTGGGATTCGCTCTCACGGCTCGCCACCGGTGGTGTATGGTGACTCCGGGTATCTCGCGGGGTATGCCGGATAGCCTGCACCATAGACTGTAAGATTCGATCCCGACCCGAGGATTTATGGGGACGGCCTGGGAAGTTGTCCTTGCGGGGGCAGCCTACCGTGTGTTTGGGTCTACCTTGCAAGGTTTAAATCAATCGATTGTCGGCCTTTCACCGTTACCCGAGACTACTTAATCCACTAGTCATGTGATCCCTAATGATGGAAGTTGATGAAGATGACGTTTGATTAATTGTATTGTACAACTTTGTTTGTAATAGTTGGCTAATGTAGTAAAGATTAAACCACTAGAACTTGTGCTAAAATCTTGAAAATAAGGGCCTACTCTTGTTACTTTTTAGCAAAAGCAACCCAGTAGCCAAAAAGCCTTTCATGGTCTAGATTTGGTGAAGTAGATATCACCGACGGGTAAGTCTTGCTGAGTATTAGTATACTCAGCTTTGCTATAATGTGTTGATCCAGGTAATGCCTTCAGTGATGTGTGGCCCGGAGAGATCCCGCCCGGCTGGGAGCTGGAGTGGGTGGAGGACGACTGCTGAAAGCATCATGGATGGCCTCCCGTGGTGACTTCGCTTCCGCTAGTTAATTTCCGCTGCTTTTCGAAAATTCTGAACTATTTCATCGTGACAAAAACTATGGTCTGTAATAATTAAACCCCTCGGGGTACGAATTTGGATATCAATGTTGATGTATCTCTGGACTCGCCTTCGAGTGAGTTTTAATGCATATATTCGATCCTTGTTGCTTTTCAAGTGATTTACCGGGCGTTAACCCGGCAACTAACGACTGGATGATACTTTGTTATTGCTTAATGACCAAACTGGATCGGTCTTAGGCGATAGTACGGTATTTTCCTGGGCGGGTTGCCACAGTTGGCATCAGAGCTTATATGCACCAGAGATTAATTAATAAACTTTAATCACTGATTTTTGAATAAAATATGCCAAGATTTTCTGATTTTCCAAATTACGTTGGTCCGCTAAGGATAAACTAGACCGAGAGGCCCTAGAGGGAATTTTGGGTTCTTTCAGGTGGCTTAGATAACCTATGGTCTATTTTGCTAACTTCCAGCACATTACTTTATGTCAAACTTACTTTATTGCACAACCAAACTAGGAGCCACGTGTTTTATACGTGTGCTGTTCCGCATCACGGGAATTGTGAGGGTTGATGGAGTGATCCATTCCACGGATCCCATCTTCGCGTCTGTTTGTGAGTTGTGTGTCGCCACGTGTCTCATACGTGTGCTTTCCGCATGTCGCTCATGCGAGTCAAGGATATACTCCATTCAAACGGAGCATGTCCGAGGTTGGACACTGTCCATGCAGCGGCTTAACGCATGGATACCGTTTCTACAGTGAACGGTAATGTATGTGGACGCTTTCGTGACGTGCTGGCACGAAAGGTTCGTTTTCTGCAGGTACATAACAGCGCTTCGTTAGTTGTTAAGCGAGTACCGTATAGCTCTCAACTAGATATTATAGGGAGAGACGATTAAAAGCCTTGCCACCGGCACTAACTTCGATTTTTGGCTTAATTGCCATGTGAGGTCGAATAGGATGTCTTGCATGCATATTAAAAATCGAAACAACCAAAATGGACCCAAAAATCGAATTCCCATATGCTCTCTAAGGAAGTTTATGCTAGTGTGTGCTTTTTATAAATTAGAGGTACCCCTCATACCTAGCCGTCATGCTGCCGAAATTTTGTGAAAAAAATTGTTTACCTTGTGCTAGGTTTAATTAAAACCAAATTGTTAAAAATAATTGCTCCTCAACTAGCTGTCTTGTAATAGAAAATCTCAATCCTAGTTTCGATGGGTGGGTTCACATTTCCCCTAGGCACATTCAGGTTAAGGACCATTCATCTTGTTTCCTTGATCGATGCTCAACCTTAAAAAGCTTAATTAAAGAGTATTAAAGGTTTCATTTAAAACTTGGGAAATTTTTGAGGTTTCTGGATTTTTGGTTATGAATTTTTATTCATAGCTGCCAGAACTTCACCATTTGACATGCCGTTCTCTTTGAGATCTGACATGAGTTACCTTTGTGTACAGATGGATTTCCCTGTGTTCCACCAGTTCGACGCTGACGGTACGATCCGTACCAACGGGTTGCACTGGGAGGGTTTTCCGCGCACCGGCGTGGGAAGCACTCGGTCCGCAGGGCTACCTTACCCCACCGACGTACGAGGTGAAGGAGTTCGAGCGCTTTGGCGTTCCCCGCTGCAGAGTGATCGTTACTGTTCTACCACACCCAGACCACGCCGACTGGTTTGACCTGAGCTTTATTTACTGGGGATTTATCACTCACGAGTCTGTGGAGTCAGCCGCCCTCAGAGTACTGACAGACTTTTGTGACCACAACCCTACCGTGGTAGCTCTCTCTCCGTTTGGACTGTTTCCTGCTGTGAGTCCTCACGACCCAGCTTGGTTGGACTGTATGGACCACCTACGGGAGCTACTGACCCTAGCAGAGCCGTTGGATGTTACTCAGACGCTTGCCCGTTGTCTGAACGTGGTCTTCACACTCCAGGGGTTGCGTTATAGCACCGCAGCGATTATTGCGCAGCGCTTGGAGGCATCTAGGCGCGATTGGGAGCAGCTTTCAGCCGCACACCAGCAGCTGAACTTCACGCTTACCCAGGTGCAGCAGGAGAATGACAGGCTGCGTGCTAGGAGGTTCCAGTTGGAGCTTGAGAGAGGTGACCGCCTACGAGAGGATCGTGGATGCGGAGGCGAGAAAACCATGCACTAGAGGAGGATGCCGACGCTCACGAGATAGAGAGGCCGACACTCTTGCGGAACATTGCTGAGATGCGGGAGCACGTGCGGCAGGAGGCCGAGGTACGGTGGCGGCCTTACGAGGCTATAGTGGCCTTACGGCCACGCCCCCGCATGCAGCACACCGGAGGAGTAGCGAGGCGTGTCCGTCCGGATCGGGCGAGCCGGGCGGGGACCACCGCTACCGACTCCCCCAGCTTCGCCTTCGTACAGTGGTGCTTCAGTGGGCAACTGGGTTGCCGACAGCAGGGAGTAGGAGGATGTCGATCCTATCGAGTTGTTCTTGAGATGTTAGAGTAGTTGGCTTGACAGCACGTCTTCGTGCCAAGCAACTATTGTATCGGGTCATGTCATGATGTTTCAAATTCGAGTTGTAATGTCTTGAACCTTGTTCTGTCATGTTGTAATAAGAATGCTTAAGCTTGTATGCTTTAAGTAAATTTCGTTGTCTTGCAATTTGAAATTTTCTTGCGTTGAATACCAGATCCTTGGATAAATCATTGCAACTGACCATGCTTGTCAATGTTGCATTCTCTCCTAAAAACGTTGGTAAAACAAAGCATTGTTAGGAACATCACCCGTTGCCAGCGAATAAGTACTCGTCCGTATACCACCTTCGTTGCTATCCGAAATGACAATGATCGTTCGAGGGTAATTATGAGCCGTGCAATTGAGTAATCGCCGTCCTAACCGGTTGAGAAGAACGATTCTATGAATTTTGGTGGCTATAGAATATTGTTTCTTGTTGCTGTCCTCATTATTTAAGTACTAATGAGATGTGATTATGCATGATCGTGCTTGTCATTATTTGGAGTAAGCTTTCGGTTATCTCACTAATAAAGCTCACTTTTCAGATGGTGGGAACCACGCACAGCTCTCCCAACGGTTTCAGAGCGAGTGGTAGTGGTGACTTGCCACCACCCCTGCCCATGACACCGACGGAGGCTTTCATGGCCATCCAAACTGAGGTGCTGCGCCAGATCCTGCAGACGCAGCAGCAGATCGCCCAGCAGATGAATCGAGGGCCGCCACATGGGGCCAACCACGAGGGGCCTAACCAGGTCACCACGTACGCCCAGTTCATCGCCATGAAGCCGCCAACCTTCGCTAAAGCAGAAGACCCTCTGGAAGCTGAGGCTTGGGTCAAGGCCATAGAGGCAAAATTCTCTACCTTTGTGCTGCCTTGCTCCGAGGAGAACAAAGCGAACTTCGCAGCGCTGCAACTGCGAGGGGAAGCTTTGATGTGGTGGGACCACTTCAAGTCCATGCAGCGAGGCCACGCTGTGACTTGGGAAGAGTTCAAGCGAGGCTTTCAAAAGCCACCACATTCCCAAGGGTCTGATGGACAGAAAGATGAGGGAGCTGTTGGCCCTCCGTCAGGGATCTGACTCCGTGTACCGCTATGCTCAGAAGTTCAATAGCTTATGCCAGTACGGTGGGCATCATGTTGACACTGATGCCAAGAAGATGGAGAGGTTTCGTGACGGGCTGGATGGCAAGCTGTATGAGCGCCTGAATCTGCTCCAGCCTGCCAACTTCCACGAGCTAGTGAACAAGGCTATCTCGCAGGAGGATGCTATGAAGAAGGCCCATGGGGACAACAAGAGGATGTCCGGTTTCACCCCAGGCAGCGGAACAAACAAGAAGTTTCGCTTTGTGAAGAAGGAAGCTCCAGGCCCATCCCAGCAATCTTCAACTGGACGCTGGACGATGAAGCCATCCCAGGGCAAACCTGCCGGGAACTTCCAGATCCGCCGTGCCCAGCAGCAGGCTCCAAAGCCTAATGCACCCCCTTGCGATGTTGGAGATCGTCGTTGCTACAACTGTGGCCAGCCAGGGCACTACATTAATGAGTGTCCCAAGCCCAGGCAGATCAAGCCCAACCCACAGAGTCAGAGTACGGGAAGCAAGCCTACCACTCCGGCCAAGAAGCCTATGGTGCAAGTGCGCTAAGGCAAGCTGAACTTCACTACCATGAGTGACATTCCAGCAGGAGCTCCAGTACTCACGGGTACATTCTCTATTAATAACACTCCTGTTAAGGTCTTATTTGATTCGGGAGCCACACATAGTTTCATAAATGAGAGTCTGCTAGACAAATTGGGTGTAAGAGGAGTACAAACCAAATCTGCTTATAAAATTACCACACCCAGTGGAAACATCACCTCTCAATTAGTGACCTTTGAAGTTCCTCTGAGACTAGGAAGTAGGGTTATTCGATCTAATCTTATAACCATCAAATTGGGAAGCATGGATGTTATTTTGGGTATGGAATGGATGAATCAACATAAGGTGATTCTAGATATATCGGATAGGGTTGTTGAGATCAACTCTCCTACGGTGGGGCACACTACCTTATACCTACCTTTCCGGGATGGTACTGACTCTTGTGCCTATGTGACCATTATCTCCTCTCTTGATGAAATTCCCGTAGTGTGTGAGTACCCGGATGTATTTCCTGACGAGTTGCCTGGTATGCCACCAGACAGAGATGTCGAGTTTGTGATCGAACTCCGGCCCCGTACCGCACCCATTTCCAAAAGACCTTATCGCATGCCACCCAAAGAGTTAGGCTGAATTAAAAACCCAACTCCAAGAATTGTTAGATAAGGGTTACATTCGCCCGAGCTCTTCTCCTTGGGGTTGCCCCCGCTCTCTTTGTCAAAAAGAAAGATGGTAGCTTGAGAATGTGCGTAGATTATCGACCACTCAATGCAGTCACCATCAAAAACAAATACCCACTTCCTCGAATCGATGTTCTTTTCGATCAATTGGCTGGTGCCAAAGTCTTCTATAAGATCGATCTTCGTTCTGGCTACCACCAAATCAAGATTCGACCATGCGACATTCCTAAAACCGCTTTTCCACTCGCTATGGTCTTTACGAGTTCTTGGTCATGTCCTTCGGACTTACTAATGCGCCTGCCTACTTCATGTATCTCATGAACTCCGTGTTCATGACGGAGCTCGACAAATTTGTCGTGGTCTTTATCGATGATATTCTCATCTATTCTAAGAGCGAGAAAGATCACGCCAAACATCTCTGAGTTGTCCTTCAGCGTTTGCGAGATCACAAGCTTTATGCTAAGTTCTCCAAATGCGAATTATGGTTGAAAAGTGTGAAATTCTTAGGGCACACCATTTCCCACGATGGTATCTCCGTAGATCCTAGCAAAGTTCAAGAGGTGATGGATTGGAAACCACCCAAATCCATACATCAAATCCGCAGTTTCCTAGGATTGGTGGGATACTACCGTCGATTCATTCCTGACTTTTCTAGAATCGCAAAACCCATGACCGAATTACTCAAGAAGGGAGTGAAATTCGTGTGGAGTGAAGCATGTGAGAAAGCTTTCCACACCCTCAGACAACATCTAACTTCAGCCCCAGTGCTAGATCAACCCGATAATTCCAAACCGTTTGAAGTCTTCTGTGACGCATCAGGCACGGGTCTCGGCTGTGTCCTTATGCAAGAAGGCCGAGTCATTGCCTATGCTTCACGGGCACTTCGACCCCATGAGCTCAGTTATCCTACCCATGATCTTGAGTTGGCTGCTGTCGTTCATGCCCTCAAGATATGGAGACATTATCTAATGGGCAATCATTGCAATATCTTCACCGATCACAAGAGCCTCAAATACATCTTCACCCAGTCAGAATTGAATATGAGACAGAGAAGATGGCTTGAGTTGATCAAGGATTATGATCTAGAAGTGCACTATCATCCCGGCAAAGCCAATGTTGTTGCGGATTCTCTTAGCCGCAAGGATCATTGCAACCACCTAGAGTTGGAGCCAGTCAGTGAACCTTTGTGTGAAGAAATGAGAAGGCTCAACTTAGAAGTGGTACCGCAGGGAATTCTTTATGCCTTGACGGCAGAGTCAAATCTTTATGACAGAATTGTCACTGCCCAGCGCAATGATGCAGATGTTCAAACCATCAGGCAGAAACTAGCAGAAGGAGACCCAAAGTACACTTGTTTCCAGAAGGATCACCAAGATGTGGTCTGGTTTGGGATATGTCTAGTGGTCCCCGTTGACCCAGAAATTAAGAAAATCATTCTAGATGAAGCTCACAAGTCCAAGTTCTCTATTCATCCCGGTAGTACCAAGATGTACCAAGATCTAAAGCAGAACTTTTGGTGGTCCAATATGAAGGTGGATGTAGCCAAGTATGTAGCCGAGTGCGATACTTGCCACCGGATGAAAGCAAGTCATTTGAAATCGGCAGGAGTACTCCAACCCTTGTCGATACCTATGTGGAAGTGGGACGATATTAGCATGGATTTCATTGTGGGTTTACCCTTAACCCCTAGAAAGAAGGATTCTAATTGGGTAATTGTGGATAGACTCACCAAAACCGCTCACTTCATTGTCGTGCACACCACTTACTCCGTACAACAATATGCAGAGTTGTACGTGGATCACATAGTTCGTTTGCATGGGATCCCAAAGACTATAATCTCTGATAGAGGGACTCAGTTTGTAGCTCGTTTTTGGGAACAGTTGCATGAGTGTTTGGGAACTCAGCTGATCCGCAGTTCCAGTTATCATCCGCAGACCGATGGTCAGACGGAGAGGATAAATCAGATTCTAGAGGACATGTTGAGAGCAAGCATCTTGCACTTTGACAAGAGTTGGGACAAGTGTTTGTCCTTGGCAGAGTTCTCTTACAATAACAGCTATCAAGCCAGCTTGAAAATGGCACCGTTCGATGCCCTATACGGACGTAGATGCCGCACTCCACTGAATTGGTCAGAGGCCGGAGAGAGAACACTCTTTGGACCCGAGTTAGTTAAAGAGGCCGAAGAAAGGGTGCAAGTGATAAGAGAAAATTTGAAGATGGCACAGATGAGACAAAAGAGTTACCATGACAAGGGAACCGCACCTCGACACTTTGAAGTGGGAGATCATGTATATTTGAAGGTATCCCCCACCAAAGGTGTGCAAAGGTTCGGAGTCAAGGGAAAGTTAGCCCGCGCTACATTGGACCATATGAAGTAATAGAAGTATGTGGACCCGTGGCTTACCGTATCCAATTGCTAGAACGGTTTTCCACAGTTCACAATGTGTTCCATGTAACTCAATTGAAGAAGGGAATGCCTGTTCCGGAGAATGAAATCATCACGGAAGCTAATGCTTGGATCGAGCCGGATTTCTCACTCGTCGAGCATCCATTGAAGGTACTAGACCAAAAAGAGCGAAAGACCCGCAAGCAGACCGTGCGAATGTACAAGATTCAATGGAGCCATCACACGGAAGAAGAAGCCACGTGGGAGACGGAGGATTATCTTAACACCAAGTATCCGGGCTTCCTCCAATCCCGAAACAGTGAGTCTTTCTCCCCATCTCTTCGTTGTCAAATCGAATCTCGGGACGAGATTCCGTTTAAGGGGGGTAGGCTGTGACGCCCCAGGTTTTTAATTACCGTCATTAACGCTAATGACTAGATTAGCCGGTCAAATGGTCAACCGAGGTCAAACTTAGGTCAACCTGGGCCCTCACCCCGAAAAACTCACTAACACACCCTAGTGACCCTAAATGAATAGTAAACACACTTGTGGGGCCAACCCATGGTCAAAGGGTGAGTCAAACCCCTTGCCATCACAGTGTCCACAGGTGTCTGCCGGAACTTTTGCCGCGTTCTCAAAAATTCACCTAAACACTTAAAATTCTACCTTTAGGAAAGTTGTAGATCTTGTTGAGGGACACAACTTTCATGTAGATTGGCATTTCAAATTTAGAGAGTAAAATTGTGAAAAACCCCTTGCAAGGCAGAAATCACTATTGCCAAAAACAGGCTGACATTCAAAGTTGGCATTCATGTAATTCAAAATCTGTGAAGAAAAACCCTATATAACCTTTTTAGAAGTTGTAGAGGGTGGTTGGATCTACAACTTTCATGTTCATCACTTGGTCAAGTTTTATTCAAAATTTTGGAGAAAATTTGAGCCAAACAGTGCTTCCGCGAAACAAGTTAGGCGGAGCGCCGACGCGCCGCGTGTCGCCGGCCGCCGCCGGCCGCACTCCGGCGTCCGCACCTGCGTGCCTCCCGACGCCCCCTCCGCCCGAGGCCGACCGCGCCCCTAGGCCGCGCCCCCGCCGAGGCGACCCGTGCCCCACGACGCGCGGGGGGTCGGCGCGCGCGCGCGCGCGCGCGCGCCGCTCGCGTCGTGCGGTGGCCGGACGCCCCCCCCTTCGGACCGGCGGTCCGTCCGCATTCCCCCGCCCGCGTGCGCGCGTGCTACGGCCGTGGGTCACGCCGCCGTCATCGCCGGGCGGGTCGAGGGCTATTTAAGCGCCGTCCCCGTTCCCCCTTCGCGCGCCACCGAGCCTCCACCCCGCCATTGCCGCCGCCGCCAGGACCTTGCAGCACCGCTCGCTCTCCCCATCGGCCAACCACTTCACTAGCTCCCCTAGACCCCAGTGCACCCCCCAGGGTCACGTGTTGTCCAAAGCCCGCGCTCTCCTCGCCAAACACCGAGCCGCCACGGACGTCCCCGCCGGTCGCCGCGTGCACCGCCGTGGAGGACCTCCCCGCCCCAACCGCTTTGACCTATCAACCCTAGGTGAGCCTACACTCGACCCCGAGCTGTTCCCCGGCCAGGAGCGCCGCCGGAGTCGCCGGATTTCCAGCGAGCCCGCAGCCTCCCCGTCCAAGGACCCAATTGCGGGACTAGAAATCTTAGCAGGGTGTTTTCTGTGAATTAAGGACCTGTCTGTAAGGAAAGTTATCTAAGTTTTCTTGCTAGTTAGTCCAGTGACTTGAAAAATCCCTAGAAATTCACAGAAAAATCAGAAAAATCCCAAACCAATTTTGTAGGGTTCAGGATGATAAACCCCACCTCTTTTGTTTTATACTCATGGCTAGATTCTAAATAGTTTTGGCAGGAAAAATACAATTGTGTTACACATAGATCTGCCATAACTTGAAATCTATAAGTCCTCTGTAGCCAATTTTTGGATATATTGTGTGTTAAGTTATGACTAGATGCTGTGCCAAAAATTGCACAAAGTTATGCAGTAGATCTTGCTAGATAAATTCCTTTCCATTCCTGCAGTAACTGCTTAGATGATTTTTCCTGTTAAATATATTTATGTTCTTGAGCCCAACTTGTGCACACTGTCTTGTAATGCCAAAATATACATCCTGTGAATTAATCATGAATTTTGGATTAACAGAAATAATTATTCTTGATTTATGCATGTTTTCCCTTGTAAATTAATAAACCAAGTTCAGTAGAGATTCCATGTGAACATGCTAGTTCTTTAGGCTTGTCTAGGACTAGAGAGCATGCACAAGAAAGTTTGGATCATTTTGTTGCTTATTTATTTTTGTATGCATTTAAATTGAACAACTAGCTAGTCCTTGTTATTTTCAATAGTATTTAATTTCCTAGCATCCAACACTTGCATGTGGGTCCAATGGATCAGGATAGGTGCTAATATAGTTAAGAAACATTTCCTTAATTTTTGGTAATTTAATTTCTTAATAAAAAGCTTAAAAGCCCTTTTAATATTAAAGGTAAATTAAAATAAAGAAAAACCCTTAATTAAATCTTTTTTTCTTTTTGAAAGTATTATTTAATATAAATAAAAGATAATTAATTATCAGCACTGATAGGGAATTAATTCATAAAAATAAATATTAATTACACCTCGTTGGTGAAGATAAAAGGAAATGAAGCTTCCACATGAAATGATAAGCTTATTAAAAACCTTTATTCAAATGTGGAATAAAAGAGTAACCCATGTACAACCCATAACCTTCCTAAAAGAGAAACCTTAGATAGATGCTTGTTAAGGTGGATATGACCAACTAGAGTTGGATAAGACAACAAACTATCACATCACCTAAAGTGCATTGCATTCCGTGTAGATCTTCCGGACGGAGATTACTCCCTGGTCCCGGAAACCGAGGAAGGCGGAGCGGAAAGTACTCGACACCGAGGGTGCCCAAGCTAACCTAGCTGACGAAGGCAAGCTCTGGTGCATCTAACCTAGTTTTAAAGTTCCTTATTCAATTATCTATGAATGATTGTGCATTTACGTACAGGAGTTGAATGAAACCCTAGATGCATGATCCCTAGGTACCTTGTCCTTACTAGTATGATAGGTCGATAGCTGCTAAGCTATAGGACCGTTACAAGTCGGGTGATGACCTCACTCGCGAGAATAGGTTCCTAGATAGGAATCACAATATATCCTAAATGGATTTCTCACGTGGTAAGAGCATGGGATCTGGACTCCGGTCCAGTGGTTATGTGGGTTAAGTTTTTGAACGTACCAAACATTTGCCGGGAATGGGACCGGTAAGCCTAGTACCTTAATGAGGCGGCGAGGGATCCTACCGTTACTACTCTTGGGATTCGCTCTCACGGCTCGCCACCGGTGGTGTATGGTGACTCCGGGTATCTCGCGGGGTATGCCGGATAGCCTGCACCAAAGACTGTAAGATTCGATCCCGACCCGAGGATTTATGGGGACGACCTGGGAAGTTGTCCTTGCGAGGGCAGCCTACCGTGTGTTTGGGTCTACCTTGCAAGGTTTAAATCAATCGATTGTCGGCCTCTCACCGTTACCCGAGACTACTTACTCTACTAGTCATGTGATCCCTAATGATGGAAGTTGATGAAGATGACGTTTGATTAATTGTATTGTACAACTTTGTTTGTACTAGTTGGCTAATGTAGTAAAGATTAAACCACTAGAACTTGTGCTAAAATCTTGAAAATAAGGGCCTACTCTTGTTACTTTTTAGCAAAAGCAACCCAGTAGCCAAAAAGCCTTTCATGGTCTAGATTTGGTGAAGTAGATATCACCGACGGGTAAGTCTTGCTGAGTATTAGTATACTCAGCCTTGCTATAATGTGTTGATCCAGGTAATGCCTTCAGTGATGTGTGGCCCGGAGAGATCCCGCCCGGCTGGGAGCTGGAGTGGGTGGAGGACGACTGCTGAAAGCATCATGGATGGCCTCCCGTGGTGACTTTGCTTCCGCTAGTTAATTTCCGCTGCTTTTCGAAAACTCTGAACTATTTCATCGTGACAAAAATTATGGTCTCTAATAATTAAACCCCTCGGGGTACGAATTTGGATATCAATGTTGATGTATCTCAGGACTCGCCTTCGAGTGAGTTTTAATGCATATATTCAATCCTTGTTGCTTTTCAAGTGATTTACCGGGCGTTAACCCGGCAACTAACGACAGGATGATACTTTATTATTGCTTAATGACCAAAGTGGATCGGTCTTAGGCGATAGTACGGTATTTTCCTGGGCGGGTTGTCACAACAGAGAACCCATATAGACAAATAAGGGATTTCACGACGATATGCAACACGGTGCGTCAAAAAGGAGTCCGCGATGAATGGTTCAAATGGAATCTCTTTCCCTACTCACTTGCCGGCAATGCAAAGACATGGTATTCGTTTGCGTCCTTTGAAGTTGAAGGCAATTGGAACAAGTTGACAAAGAAGTTTTGCGAGAAGTTCTTTCCAATTAGCAAGGTTCAACATCTAAGGAGGCAAGTGATCAATTTCATGCAAGGAGAAGAGGAAGGGATAGACCAAGCCTGTGATAGGTTTAATGGGTTGATCGAACAAGGACCAAAACTTGGCTTCACCGGTGACGTATTCTTGCATACATTTTTCTTTTCCCTAACCCCTAGTTGCATGCAACACGTCGAAATGTGTGCAGGTGGGGATCTCATGGAGAAAACACTCACGGAAGCCGCTCAACTTCTACAAAAAATTAGTAAAGCGGCTGCCATGCGAAGAGATTAGGAAACAAGACTTGCGGAAGAGCCGGAATACAACTCGAGGAAGAAGAAGTGTGTTGAATTTTCTAAAGAGGCAACCCCGGAAGTCAAAAAAGAGGAACCAATCACGGAAAAGCTTGAACAAGAACACATCAAGTCAAGAACTACACTGAGCGTTGACTTCATTGTACCAAATGAGACAATCAAGAGAAGCATGTCAAGCGCGAAGCCACTAAGGGAGTTCGAACCAATGGATTGGGTTCCTATCGATTACGGAGAAGTATTCGACAAGAGAAGACCGTTCCCTAATCAAAAGGGAATGGCAAGAGCATTGGAAGTGGATTTCCCACCAGAGAAGAAAGCGGAGAATTCATACGACCTTGAAACCACCTGTGACATTTTTCTAAAGCTCTTTGGAGATGACATAGTGGATCCGGAACACATAGCCGAGGTGAAGAGAATCATGGGGATCAAGCCCGAAGCATCACCATACGCTCGCCTCGCCGAAATTTACGCGATAGGATCCGAAGAAGAAGAAGAGAAGATGACACCACACTTGAGTTGCGATATCAACGGAGTTCAATGTAAAGCTTTATGCGACATCGGAGCACAAGTAAGTGTCCTATCTTCTAAAATTTACGATAAAGTTCAAGACCACAACCTAGACTTAGCTCCAACATCAACAAAATTAATTATGGGTGATGGTAGAACTATTAAACCTCTAGGTATTGCTTGCAACATGAAAGTAAAAATCTCTAGAAATTGTATACCAACCGATTTCTTTGTTATTGATGCTTACCATAGTAATCATGATCACATAATCCTAGGTAGGCCTTTTCTTAAGTTGGTTGATGCCGTGTTAGATGCCGGAGAAGGCAAAGTAACAATGAACCTTAATGGAACAAAGTACACATATAACTTTCTTCGTGCTTCTAAACACCTTACACCCTTTCCTCCCGAAGATGAAGAAGTAGAAGAGATAGATAGCCTTTGTTTTGTTGAAACCCTTAGAGACCCGCTGCAAAGAGCGATGGAAAATCAAATTAGTGATCAACAAGATGAAGAACTAGAAGAAGCAACAAAAGGCTTGGAACCACATGATGGACGCGAGGAGGAAGGAAAATTTGAAGACATAGGAGAAATAAAACCCGAGGAGCCACAAGCGCCCGAGGTAGACCTTAAGCCTTTGCCCAAAGGATTAAAGTATGAATTTTTGGGCCCCGACAAGACCTATCCAGTCATCGTGAGCGACGAGTTGAGTCCCGAAGAAAATGAGGTGTTGCTGATTTTATTGAAAAAACATAGGAAGGTGATTGGATATTCGATTAATAATCTCAAAGGTATTATCCCAACCTTTTGCACTCATCGTATACCAATGGAAGACCAATGTAAGCCCGTAGTGGACCACCAAAGGAGGCTAACCCATACCATGCGAGAGGTAGTAAAGAAAAAGGTCATCAAGTTACTTGATGCCGGAATCATCTACCCGGTTCCGCATAGCGAATGGGTGAGCCCGGTACATTGTGTACCAAAGAAAGGAGGTTTGACCGTGGTGAAGAATGAGAAAAACGAATTGATACCGCAAAGAACCGTGACCGGGTGGCGGATGTGTATTGATTATCGTAAGCTTAACAAAGTGACGAAGAAAGATCACTTCCCCCTACCGTTCATCGACGAGATGCTCGAGAGGTTAGCAAACCACGCTTATTTTTGCTTTCTCGATGGGTACTCGGGGTTCATGCAAATTCCCATTCACCCGGACGATCAACACAAGACAACATTTACGTGCCCTTACGGAATGTTTGCATATAGAAGGATGCCCTTCGGCCTATGCAACGCTCCGGCCTCTTTTCAACGTTGCATGATGGCCGTATTTTCGGAATTCATCAAAGAAATTGTCGAGGTGTTCATGGATGATTTTTCTTTTTATGGGAAGATGTTCATGGATTGCTTGGCAAAGTTGGAAAAGGTCCTCACGAGGTGTGCGGAGGTAGACTTGGTGTTAAATTGGGAAAAGTGCCACTTCATGGTTAAGCAAGGCATAGTGCTTGGACATGTTATATCCGAGAGAGGAATTAAAGTGGACAAGGCTAAGGTAGAGACGGTTGAGCAACTCCCACCTCCAACGGATGTTAAGTCCTTAAGGAGCTTTCTAGGCCATGCCAGATTTTATAGAAGATTTATAAAGGACTTCTCGAAGATCACTAAGCCTTTAACACATCTTCTTCAAAAGGATGTGGCTTTCGACTTTGATGAGAAGTGCCTAGCGGCATTCCGGACCTTGAAAAGTGCGTTGGTGAGTGCTCCCATCATCCAACCTCCGGATTGGAGCCAACCTTTAGAGATCATGTGTGACGCAAGTGACTACGCCGTAGGCGCGGTTTTGGGTCAAAGAAAGGAAGGCCGAGTTCACACCGTTTACTATGCTAGCAAAACTCTTAGTGGGGCACAATTAAATTATGCCACTACGGAAAAAGAGTTGCTAGCGGTGGTATTCGCTTTTGAAAAATTCAGATCTTATGTCGTGAACTTGAAGGTCATTGTTTACACCGATCACGCAACCATCAAGTATCTCTTGGCTAAGAAGGAAGCTAAACCACGTTTGATTCGTTGGATCCTTCTTCTCCAAGAGTTTGATGTTGAAATTCGTGATAAAAAGGGGGTGGAAAATGTTGTGGCCGATCATTTGTCTAGGATGAATCGTGGAAAAGATGATAAAGAGCCCATCGACGATAAGATGAGAGATGACCACCTCTATAGAGTGCTTGATAAAGATACTTGGATGATCGATATCATTCGAGCAATTCGAAAGATGCCCCTCGATCATCTAGACAAAAACTCTCAAAAGAAGATAATCTCCGAAAGTAGGAAATACTTTTGGGATGCACCATACCTCTTCAAACTTGGTAATGATGGAGTGATGAGAAGATGTGTGCCAAGAGAAGAGAGGGTAGAAATTCTAAGGAAGTGCCACTCGGCGGAGTACGGTGGGCACTATAGCCATTTTCGAACCCAAGCAAAAGTATGGTCGAGCGGATTCTTTTGGCCGGAGATGCATGAAGATACTAAAAGATATGTTGCATCATGCCCCGAATGCCAAAGAACCGGAAACATCTCTCAAAGGAATTCTATGCCTTTGAAATACAACCTACAAATCGACATATTCGATGTATGGGGTATAGATTTCATGGGGCCTTTTAAAAACTCATTTGGATTTGAGTATATCCTAGTCATGGTTGATTATGTATCCAAGTGGGTAGAGGCTATACCATGTCATAAAGCTTCCACGGAGGAGTCCATCACTATGATCAAGAACGTGATTTTTCCTCGTTTCGGTACACCGAGAATCTTGTTAAGTGACGGAGGAACTCACTTCACCGGGAAGAATTTCAAAAAGTGCTTGTCCAAGTTGGGAACTTAGCATAGGGTCTCTATGGCCTATCACCCACAAACCAACGGACAAGCGAAAACGTCAAATAGGCAATTAAAAAGCATCCTCAACAAAACCATAGAGAAGGGAGGCAAGGATTGGTCAAAGAAATTAGACAGAGCTTTATGGGCTTATCGAACGGCGTTCAAAACACCGATAGGTATAACCCCTTATCAATTCGTCTATGGAAAAGCTTGCCACCTTCCGGTTGAGTTGGAACATAAAGCCTATTGGGCGATTAAAGAGATGAACCTCGATCTCGATGCCGCGGTGGTGAAGCGAAGGATCCAAATAAGCGAGCTAGAGGAGATGAGGTTGAAAGCATATGAAAATGCAAGCATATACAAAGAGGGAATCAAAAGGTGGTACGATAAAAGATTAAAAAAGAAAGAATTTAAAGAAGGAGATAAGATCCTCCTCTACAATTCGAGGTTTAAAACCTTCGGAAAGGGGAAATTGCAAAGCAAGTGGGACAGACCTTATGTTGTGCATTCGGTGCTCTACAACGGAGCGGTAACCATTATGGATATAAACGGCGATCAATTTGTGTTGAATGGTCAACAACTTAAGGTTTACTACAAACCCGACGTTGTGCCCCTTCACCATGTTGATGTCTTCACCATGGAGGAAGAGCCCGAACGTCCCGCCTAGGACGAAAAACAAGACATGAATTTCTGTAAATAGTTTTTCTTTTAGTTTTCTGGAGTTTCTCGCGAAGATTTACTAGGCCAACTTTTTCCCATGGGCTAAGGAGATGAAAAAGGGCGGTGCGCGAAAAACTGGACCGGTCCGGCCCCCGAGACAGGGTGGGCCGGCCGGCCCAGACCGACCGGCCCAGGTGGGTCCCGGCGGCCGTCGTTCCCGATTTTTTCCCGAATTGCTCCTTTTCGACTTCCTTCTTCGGTCAGAAAATTTTAAGGGAAGTTTAAAAACGGAAAACGAGGTTCTCAGGGTTTTTCTCTTCAGACTATTTATTTGGCCGAATTGGGAGCTCAGGAATCAACCCCTCCAAGCAATATTTTACACCCTTGCAGCAGCCATTGTGTCCCCAAGAAGCTTAGAGTTGAAGCAAGAAGCCAAGGAGCCATCGATGGAGGAGGCGATGCGATGCGAGCTCAAGCTACCCGTCAAGAGGACCGCCTGCATCTGTTGCGGAGGGCGTGTCCCGATTGGAGCGCTTGCATCTTGCAACCCCGTCGAAGGAGACAATCATAGCCCGAGCCCGTGGGCGGCCGTCGAAGATAACGACCTCTACATTTGGGACGAGCAGCCCAAGGAGAGGACTCCCGAAGGCCCTAACGGCGATGACAATGATGGCAACGAAGGTGGCGACGACAATGGTGGTGGCGACGACGGTGGAGACAATGGCGATGAAGACCCCTTCGGATTACATCCGATGTGTTGTCGAACTTGCCGTCAATCCATCGGGGATCTCTACACGTCGCCCGATGAATGTCTCCAAGCCATGGAAGTGATGAAGCATCGTATGGAGGATTTGGAGCACGTAGTTGAAGACAACTACAAGTTCCTTAACCGTAACGTGCGCAAACTTTTTGGCATGGTTGGAAACATGAGAGGCAAGTGGTGCAATACTTGCTTGAAGTACCACTAGGTCTAGTTTTCCCCTTAGGAATTTTGTAAGATACGACGAGGACGTCATATGTTTTTAGCGTGGGGGAGAGCTAGCTAGCTAGCCTTAGCTTTTGAGTTTCAAAGTTTAGGTTTGGTTTAATCTTCGAGCAAGAGTCTTAGAGTTTAATGAGTCTTAGTTTTTGAGTATGTTTTTAAATTTTTGCAAGTTTGAAGTGTCTTAAATTAGTGTTGAGTCAAAGAAAATCAAATAAAAAGAGTCTTTATATATATTTTGTGTCTTGTGTGATGCTTATCTTTATTCACTTGTTTGTTTATCTTTGATTCTTGGTATATGAACATAAGTGTGTGGTTTGAAAAATGTTTACCGTGGTGCTTAGTGGAATTGCTACTACTTAAAGTACCCATACCGCACTTCGATCTTGAGCTACACATGTTAGTTGTGCTATGTTCAATGCTAAAAGTTGGAGGATTTCAGTTCTGAAAATTATCTTAAAACCCTTATAATAAAGGTTAGCAAAACCTCGTTTTCCAAGTTGAGAGTAAGAAAAAATCCTATACAAAGCCAATTTATTTATTTTTTTGCTCCACCATAAGTGTGATTAGCAAGATGAGTTGGGCTAGGACCCTTCTCTCTTGGGAGTTTTAATTTCGAGCAATGATCATGTTCTTGTTCTTATCTTTTGTTGCTAGCCTCGTCATACATTCGGTCACGAGACTTTCACCTTGGAAGTCCCGTGCATCGCCGAATTCCATACCCAACCCTATACATCTCTTTTGTACATCGCATTCCTTGAACACAACCTACTTTCAAAAGTTTCGTCTCGTCTCTAGCATGATTTATTTAAAATTTCAGATTGTATGCATGCGAGAAAGAGAGGGGTTGAGAGCTTTGAAAAGATGTCAAGAGAGATAAAAATAAAGAGAAAAGTATGAGTATGGAAAAGAAAGAAAGAAAAAAAATATATGTGAAAGAAAAAAATATATGAGAATGAAAGAATGAAAGAAGAAAAAGAGAAAGATGAGGTAGCAATAAAGATATGAGAGGGATGGATCAAGTGAAAGAAAAGAAATAATAAAGTGTAAGGAAGGATGTCACGTTGTTGAGAGACGAAACTTTCACTCTTTTTCCAACCATGTGCAATCCGACAACGAGGACGTCATCGGTGCCTTGTAGTCATAATTTTCTTTTGCCCTTGCACATGTCCACTATTCTAAATCTTCTCATCCTTGATATCCCTACATATGGTTAATTCTCATGATCATTGGCTTTGAAAGGTAAACAACCATTAGAGGAAGTTCTTAGTTTGACAATACTTGTGTTGGTTGCACTAGCCCTACCTATAGCTCCACTTTACATGTTGTATGAGAGATTTATGGGAGGTGAGAGTTTTATAAAATTGGTTTAGGATAGCCACCTCATATGAGTGACTTGAGAGAGCTTGGAGAAAGGTTTTTGTCTAATACTTGTTGCAGGAAAGTTTGTTTGTAAAATCATAAAAACCCTCCGATGGAAGCAAAGAAGTTAGCATGGCTAAAATTGAAGACTTCGAGTGAAAAGTTTGAGTTGTGGGGTAAATCTTGACGTGGTAAAGATTCTAAAAGCCCATGTTTATGTTTGATGATCATTACATTATGTTTATGTATTAAAGATGAAAGGATTGACTAACTTGTGAAGAAGGATTAGCGGTACACGATTACAACGCTTTGGACGAAGCTCTTTTACGAGTACTTGCTCGAGGACGAGCAAGAGCTAAGCGTGGGGGAGATGTTGACGGTGTATTTTGGTACACCTAGCATGTTCATTACACTTTGGTTTGGATTTGATTATGGAACTAACTCGCCACTAGGCACACTAATCATATAACAAGTTCATCTATGTGCATGCATTTGGAAGTGTTGTGTTTATGTAGGAAAACATGGATATAAAGGACGGATTCGCAACAAGTTCAAAGGAGCATTTACGGAGTCTTGTTCGTGTTCATGAGCTTGATGAAATCACTTCCAATGGTGGCAAGGACCGAAGTGCTACGAGGAACACCCCCGGGGATTGAAGCGTAAAAGACCGAACTACATGCGAAGAGAACCTCCATCTTAGACGCGAGGATGACATCGTCAAAATCATGCAAGTGGAGGGGCCAAAGTGCATAATTACATGAGGACCCACGGGAGCGAAGGGGCGACCGAACCGGGCCGAGGTGGGCCCAGGCCGGTCGGCCCGAGCCGGCCGGCCCCGGCCCCACTTCGGTGGCCGGTTCGGTCTCGTTTTCCTTACACCCGAAGGATCTTGAACCCTAAAAGCCTGGGCGCCGCCATTCGACAGAGGGGAGAGCCATTCGCACCAGGAGGCCATCCACAAGCTAGAGAGAGAGGAGGAGGATATCTGGAGGGAGATCAACCACCTCGAAGGAAGCACCCTCTCGTGGAGAAGAAGGAAGACACCGTCGGAAGGGAAACCATGATCAACGGTGCCATGATCAGCACCTTGATGGGGTAATCTCCTTGTTAGTCCATGGGTTGTAATCGATCGTAAGATGTAATCATACTTTGTTAGATTATCTATCTATCTATCATCTTGTGTTGAATATACTTTAATGCTAAAAGGATTAGCTACCTTACTGTAAAGGGAGTAGGGCCCCAATGCTTCCTTGGATCCATTCAATATGCCGCGTCCATCATAGGTCTAGTCATGAATACCTTCGCGTAGTGACAGTACGAGAGGAGGGAAAGGGCGAAACCGTGGTCACAACCCCCGATAGATTAGATTGGTTTAATGTCTTTAATTGATTGCATGATCGTATACCCATGGGCGAGTGTCTCCTACTTTGATCACTTATCGTTCTCTCTAGTGTAATTTAGTTGTTTTCTAGTATAATAGTAATTTAGGGTTTTAGTAGCTAGTGCGTAGAAGTAGATTGAACGCTTGTAATCCCCTTGCTCTGCGGATTGATAAGAACCTTGGGAATCCCGTGGTGAAAAGTTGTGGGGTCCGTACGCTTGCGGATCGTAGAGGGATACGTCTTTTATCCATCAACAACGCGCTCATCAACTTCCTCTGGGCTAACCGCGACATCTTCGCGTGGAAGCCAGCGGACATGCTAGGGGTGCCCATGGAGTTGATCGAGCATTCCCTCAACGTCGATCCTAAAGCTACCCCCAAGCGACAACACCTCCGCCGTTTCGCCGACGACAGACGGGATGCCATCAAGAAGGAACTCGCCAAACTACTCGCGGCTGGCTTCATCAAAGAAGTCTTCCATCCTGAGTGGCTCGCCAACCCCGTCCTCGTCCGCAAGAAGAACTCCAACAAGTGGAAGATGTGCGTCGACTACACCGACCTCAACAAGCACTGCCCTAAGGACCCCTTCGGGTTGCCACAGATTGACCAAGTCATCGACTCCACGGCGGGCTGCGACCTGCTCTGCTTCCTCGATTGCTACTCCGGGTACCACCAGATCACGATCAAGGAAGAAGACCAGGAGAAGACCGCGTTCATCACCCCGTTTGGCGCGTACTGCTACACGACCATGTCCTTCGGGTTGAAGAACATCGGTGCCACATATCAACGAGCTATCCAGGCCTGCTTCGAGAGGCAACTCAACAAGAACGTCAAAGCCTACTTGGATGACGTGGTCGTCAAGACCAGAAACTCCAGTACCCTCATCGACGATCTTGAAGAGACTTTCGCATCCCTGCGCGAGTACCGCTGGAAGCTCAACCCGAACAAGTGCGTCTTCGGTGTACCTTCGGGCAAACTACTCGACTTCATCATCAGCCATCACGGCATCGAAGCCAACCCCGAGAAGATCTCTGCCATCACCAGCATGAAAGCTCCCACGTGCATCGAAGACGTCCAGAAGCTGACCGGGTGCATGGCGGCCCTGAACAGATTCATCTCGAAGCTTGGAGAACGGGGGCTCCCCTTCTTCAAATTACTCAAGCACCAAGAGAAGTTCGTGTGGACCACAGAGGCGGACCAAGCCCTTGCCCAGCTCAAGGACTTCCTATCGAAGTCACCAGTCCTCACGGCTCCTCGCAAAGGCGAGCAGCTACTGCTCTACCTCGCTGCGACTACTCATGTGGTCAGTACTGCCATCATTGTCGAGCGACAAGAAGACGGCCACGCCTACCCTGTCCAGCGCCCAGGCTACTTCGTCAGCGAGGTCTTGTCAGAGTCCAAGGTAGGCTACCAGCCTGTACAGAAGCTTCTGTATGCAGTGCTCATCACCTCGCGGAAGCTACGACACTACTTCCAGGAGTACTCGATCTCCGTCGTCACCGACTACCCGCTCGGCGACATTCTGCGGAACCAAGATGCTACTGGAAGAATCACCAAGTGGGCAGTCGAACTCGGCGCCCTCACCATCAACTTCAAGCCACGCACAGCCATCAAGTCGCAGGCACTAGTCGACTTCATGGCGGAGTGGCGGGAGAATCAGCTACCTACTCCAACCGAGCGACCAGAGCATTGGGTGATGTACTTCGACGGCTCACTCAACCTCGAGGGCGCAGATGCAGGGGTACTCCTGATCTCTCCAATGGGCGAACAACTCAAGTACGTCCTGCAGATCTTCTGGAAGGTCTCAAACAATGAAGCCGAGTACGAAGCCCTGCTACACGGGCTCCGCCTCGCGGTTTCATTGGGTATCAAGCGGCTACTAGTCTACGGCGACTCCGCAGTGGTCATCAACCAAGTCAACAAGTCCTGGGACCGCAACAAGGAGAACATGGACGCCTACTGCCTAGAAGTACGCAAGCTCGAGAACAAGTTCTATGGTCTGGAGTTCCACCACGTCATCCGTGACAACAACGTTGCAGCGGATGTCCTGTCGAAGCTTGGTTCTACTCGCGCTCAAGTACCAGCGGGTGTCTTCGTCCACGAGCTTCACGCGCCATCCATACCGGAGCCAGCGCCACCGACCACTGTCCCAGCGCATCCTCCAGCTGGCCAGGAGGTCATGATGATCGACGTGGACTGGAGGCAGCCCTTCATCGACTATCTCAGCGAGCAGAAGGTTCCCTCGGATAAGAACTTGGCCGAGCAGCTCATCCGTCGTGCCAAGTCCTACGTCCTTGTCGGAGACAAGCTCTACAGGCGGGGCGCATCTTCAGGAGTACTCATGAAGTGCGTACCCAGACAAGAAGGCAAAGACATCTTGGAGGAGATCCACAAAGGCGTCTGCGGCAACCACGCGTCCTCTCGCACGCTGGTCAGCAAGGCCTTCCGACGAGCCTTCTACTGGCCTACAGCTCTGGGCGACGCTGAAGAACTCGTCAGAAGGTGCCAAGGGTGCCAATACTTCGCCAAGCAGCAACATGTCCCAGCCTACAAGCTAGTCACCATACCGCCAACCTGGCCCTTCGCCTGCTGGGGGCTCGACATGATTGGGCCACTCCCAACTGCGTCAGGTAGATTCAATAGAGTACTGGTGGCCATCGACAAGTTCACCAAGTGGATCGAGGTCAAGCCGGTTACATGCCCCAAGGCTGACAGAGTACTCGACTTCCTGGACGAACTTGTGCATCGCTACGGACTACCCAATCGCATTATCACAGACCTGGGCTCCAACTTCAACAACCACCAGTTCTGGGAGTACTGCGAGAACAGCGGGATTGACGTCCGATATGTCTCAGTTGCCCATCCTCGGGCCAACGGACAAGTCGAGCGCGCCAACGGGATGGTGCTCGACGCTCTCAAAAAGCGGCTACACAACACTGCTAACTCTAAAGGAGGCAAGTGGATCAAGGAACTACCCAATGCACTCTGGGGGCTACGTACTCAGCTCTCCAAGCCAACGGGACAATCCCCGTACTTCTTGGTCTACGGCTCCGAAGCAATCCTCCCTGCCGATGTCATGTGGGACTCACCAGCAGTGGAGCACTACGACGAAGGCGTCTCTGAAGACAGCAGACGAGTTGACATCGATTGACTCGAAGAAGCTCGCGGCGCTGCCCTCGTCCAATCAGCAAGGTACCTGGAGGGTATCCGACGCTACCATGATCGCAATATCAAGGAACGCTCCTTCAATGTTCGTGATCTTGTCCTCCGTCGCATCCAGAACACGGAAGGACTACACAACCTCAGCTCACCATAGGAAGGTCCCTTCACAGTCGCAAAGGTGACCGGACCGGGTTCCTACCGCCTCCAGACGCTTCAAGGCGAAGACGTCAACAACTTGCGGAACGTCGACCAACTCTGTCGGTTCTACGCCTAGTCTACACGACTACCCTGGGGGCTCAAGTCTACACGACTAGATCAAGACCCCCTCCGCCGTAAGCGGCCTCTGGGTCCAAGCACCAGTCTCCGGACTACTCCTCTCCAGAATCCAGCCCATGAGGCTACCTACGGATCCTGGGCTGCGACGAGCGATGAAGGACTCTAGCAGCGGTCTACTGAGAGACCATGTACTCCGAGATCCAGCCTATACGGCTACTTACGGATCTACTGCTGTAAGCGGCTACACGCCCTAGCACTACTCAGCCGTAGGCGGCCTCCGGGTCCTGGCGACTACTCTGTAACTATGGCCCTGGCCATCCAGGTGTACTTCTTCAGTAATAAAGTTTGATTATTCATCAACTACTTTACTGTCTTCCTCCCTCAACGGGACTACTGCCGAGTACGACTACTCGCGACAACTCCACGATGGGACTCCGCACTCAAAGATCGCGATAACGAGTACTCATCCACAAAAGTTTTTTCATTTATACTTAATCAATTCCATTACAATTGTTTTTGTACAACTACTTCTACGAGCTAACTATTACAGGACTACTAGAGATTAAGCTTGTCTGCAATAGGCGCCATCTGCTCCAGCAGCTCCGCGTACTGCTCGTCTATGCAGTTGGCGGCTAGCCCGCCGGCGACTACATCTACGGGAGCCTTTGGGAAGTACGACTTCATGAAGGCCAGCACCTGGTTCAGGATCGACTTCGACAAGTGCTTCACTTAGGTCGCCAGCCGGCTGGGGGCCTCCTTCAATCGGTCCACCAGGGGTGCTATCTTTGGACCGCAAGGGTGAGGCACCAGCAGCCTCGCGATGGGGAGTGCGGCTTCTTCAAGTTCCTTGAGCTGGGCCCGCAGCTTCTCGCAATCCTCGTTCAGCTTCTGTAAGGATTTGTAGCAGTTGACGAGGTCACGGTCTGATGCAATACGGAGCTCCATGTGCTTGTCGCACTCGTAAGCAAGCTCCTTATAATTGTACTCCAGTACCTGGCGGGCCTCCTGCTCCCGGTAGAAGAGATTCTTCAGATCAGTCTCCGAAGCCTTCAGCTGATCTACTCGAATTTCAAGCTCTGCAATCAACAAAGCACAGCGGGTCAGACTACCTCTCAACCTCCAATAAGTACTCAACAAGTCCAAGGTGTACCTTTGTTCTTGTTGCGGAGAGACTTGTTCTTCCGCACCAGATCGTCGCTCTTCGCCTGCATCTCTTGGACGTCATTGTGGTACTTGGCGAAGGCGGTGTCCAGCTTCAACTGCATGGCGACAGTTTGCTTCCGGGACTTCATGAGTTCCTCTTCCAAAGTTTCCGCCCGGAGCACGGCGTCGCCGAAGCCTTGAAGCATATTGGACTTCTCCCGGGACCTCTCAGCGACGTCCTGCGCAGACAACGTACATCAGATGGGTACTCAACGCTAAAGGATTGACTACTCAAGGGTTATGACTACTCACCTTCATCCATTGCTCGGCTTGGCGCACCGCCTCGAGGTGCCGAGCCACCGTTGGTGGGTCGACCAGATCGTCCGCCAACAACTCGATGCCGCCACGACTACTCGTAGCGGCTTCGGTCATCGGTGCTGAGCGGATTGGCTCCACGTCCTGGATCTCCGGCGAGCGGACGACCACCTCCAGAGTGGGTTCTGGTAGTGCGGCGTCCCCTTCACCTCCAGTCGTCGCGGCGGCTTCTCCGACGGCCACCTCCATCGGCTCGGGGGCTTCTCCGGTAGCCTCCTGAGTCCCTGGTGCCACGTCCTCAATGGGCACCGCCGAAGGGATATCGCTTCCTTCGGCCTCAGCACCTGTCGACAAGAAGACAAGTGTATCAGTCAACATGGCGACTACGACTACTCTTCGGGGCTAAATGCGCCTGAGAGAGTATTCACCTTCCACGACGTTGGCCTCGGGCAACGTAGCCTCAGCGGTCGGCGCCTCGGGTTCTGCCTGAGGGGCGGGAGCGGACTCCTCAGTAGGTGGCGCGGCTTCTTCCTCCGCCACCTCTGCAGCGGGTTCATCCCCCTCGCAGGACAGGTCCGTCGATCTCCTGCAGAGTACACAAGCCGGTTGTTAATCAAGTACGACTACCACATCAAGTACTACTCGGGAAGAATCACCACTTACAAGCTCGACCGGACTACGGTCACGGTTGGGGCGCCGAGGATACTGGCGATGTCGACCAGTCCTGCCTCGGCGGGCACCTCTTCCTGCGCCTTTGTGGCCGCTGCCTCTTCTGTGGCAGCAGCGGCGGGTTCCGTGCTCCCCTGAGCAGCAGGGAGCTGGCGCTCCATCTGCGCCAAGAGCTCTTCTATAGTGGGGGCTGGGCTGCGGCTACCCTCAGCTGCCTCCCCCACTGTGTCCCAGACGCCTTCGTCGCCCTGCTCAACGGGCTCGGAAGGTGGCATCTCCTGCAAGCAAGGAAACTTCATCGTCAATACACAAACCCGAGACATCAGAACTCGACTACACTACTCAAGATGGCTTACCTCTTGGGACGTGGTCGCCGTGACCTTCAACTTCTTGGCCACGCGTTTGCGGGCCGCATTGCGCGGCCTCCTTGGCGGCGCGGGCAGACTAGCCTCTAGGCTAGCCGGTTGATGCTGGACGAGAGGGATGTGAGGCAAGCCAGGACGGCTGAACCTCGACCGCAACTGGAAGCGGTCCTGCAGCGTCTCCTCGTCGTCATCCTCATCGGACATATCTTCAATGACAACTGTGTCGTCTCCCTAGCCAACTTCGCGCCGCTCCTTGGTCTTGGCCTTCCCTTCCTCCGGGACCTCGACCAGCTGAGGAGGCGACGCCGGCTCGGAGACGAACTTCTTCAAGTCATCCTTCAAGAAGAACAACTCATCAGTGCGACTACTCTCATGCAATGAGTACTCGACAATGGATGCGGCTACTAACCTCTTTTGGTGGGCGAACGGTGGAGTACTCTGGTACTGGGCATGGCGAGTACGCCGGCATGTCTTTGAAGATCTGGGCCAGCCTGTCAACAATGTCGTAGTCGTCGACTTCATCTCCAGGCATCCGCGACGTGTCGTCATCGCTGGTGTACTCGTATCCCAGGGTATCGCGGGCCATCAGCGGCTGCACCCTCCTCTTCATGAAGCTGAAGGCCACATGTTCGGCCCTCAGCCCGGCTTCCCTCAGCGCCTTGATCCTCGCCAACAACTCGGGCAGATGGAGTCCTTCTTGCATCGTCGGCTCCGAGTTCCACCACGGACGGTGCTTGGGCTGTTTCCCGCTGGGCTTCGGCAGCTCCGGGTGGTGGTTCGTGACGTAGAACCACTTGGCCTTCCAGTCTTGATTGGAGTCTATCAACTTGTAGGAGAGGTATTGCTCGGCGGCATCCTCCCTCATCTGAATGCCTACTCCTCCGACTACTCGGGCATTGATGGCGCTGGGTTGCGGCTTCACCCGGAAGAACTTCCGGAATAAGATCCAATGGGGCTTGATCCCCAGAAAGGCTTCGCAAAAATGTACGAAGACGGCGGTGTCGAAGATACCATTGGGGTTGAGGTTGAGGTACTCGATGCCGTAGTACCCCAGCAGCCCCTTGAAGAAGTCACTCGCCGGGAGGGACAATCCTCGCTCCGCAAACCGCGGGAACATCGGGATCTCATCCGGATTTTTCTCCATGGGGTACGGATCCCCGGTGGCGGCCCTCCACATATCCACCTCCTTCTCCCGCAGGAACCCACTGTTGAGAAGGGCCAGCAGGTCTTCAGTCTTCGCTTTGGACTTCTTCCACTGGCGATTTGGATCTGGCCGCGGCGGAGACACCGGCGGCGATGTCCCCGCAGCGGATCCGGCAGCCTCTTCACGGCCCCTCTTCTTCCCGCTGGCGGCCTTCGTGGTCTTCGACGGAGACGGCTTCATCCTCCAGGGGCAAGGTGTCTTCACGCGCATTCGCTCGGGGGCTACAGCAATGGCTCTCTACGGCGCGCGCGCTTGGTTCTACAAGCTCTCAACGGCGGCAGTCTGCACCAGTGGTGATTCCTGGCTAGATCTGCTGGGAATGGCTGCAGCTGCGTGGGGTGAAAAACCCTAAGGGTTTGGGTTCATTTATAAGTCAACGCGGCCCCTCAACGGTCGGATGGATAAGTCTGCGCTCGGCTGACTCAGCGGCCACGCGTGACCCTTCAACTTCAACTAGTCGACGCGCCTCACCTCGGGGGCTCGGCTACTTCTACTCGACTTCCTGAGAAGCGGCAAGACTCAAGAGCAACTCAGGACACATTCTACAATATGACCCTTCAATTCGAGAGGAAGTACTCGACCCAAGGCTCGGGGGCTCCGTTCCACATGTCCTTCGGTTTTTTCTCCGGATTTTTCGGGATTTTCTTGCCAAAACTTCAGATGGACCCTCAGCCAGAGTCTACAACTCAACCTAAGGCTCGGGGGCTACTCCATATGGAGTGCGATTTTGCAGTCGCACTTCCATATCAGTTTCGGCTTCAAGACAGCACGGGCATTGTTGAAGACCTTCAAGGGCAGCACTCGAGGACGCTTGGGACTACTCGAGAAGACTTCAGGATTGCTCAAACATCAGCTGGAGTACATTCCATCCTCGGGATGCTTCGAGTACTCTTGAGGACTTTTGACTTGTAGTGCTTGTAGACGCTTGAGGACTACTCGTTAAGGCCGTCAAGACTACTTGAAGCTATCCTTCTCGACTACAAAGTACTCAGGGGCTTGTCGTATGGACCTCCCTAGGCCCACTACCTCGGTGGGTACCAGGACCGACTACTCGGTGGGCCCCTGGGACTACCCGACTTGCGCTGCACGGCACCTGATGGCGTGAAGCACAAGGACTACAGAGGAGAAGTACTCGGTTAGGAAGCTGTACATGTCCTGCACTGTATGGAAGACTCCTAGACGTACTCGACTAGTACTCTCTCCCTAAACCGACTTGTAACCCTGCCTCCCGGACTATATAAGGCGAGGCAGGGACCCCTCTCTCGATCATCTCATCTCACGGCGTAATATTGCAACATCTTGTAATCGTACCCAATCAATCCAGAGCTATGCAGCATACAGGACGTAGGGTATTACGCACCTCGCGGCCCGAACCTGTCTAAATTGTGTGCCACGTGTCTCTTCCTTCGAGTTACTGATCTCGGCGAGGCCACATTCATCTACTTCGGGTACTCCCCTTAGTAGGTTGCCGGTCTAAAACACCGATAGGGCGGTCGAACTCGGTGCCCTCAACATCGACTTCAAGCCACAAACAGCCATCAAGTCACAGGCACTAGTCGACTTCATGGCGGAGTGGCGGGAAAATCAGCTACCTACTCCAACCGAGCGCCTAGAGCATGGGTGATGTACTTCGACGGCTCGGTCAAGCTTGAAGGCACAGGTGCAGGGGTACTCCTGATTTCTCCAATGGGAGAACAACTCAAATACATCTTGCAGATCTTCTGGAAGGTCTCGAACAATGAAGCCGAGTACGAAGCTCTCCTACATGGGCTCCGTCTCGCGGCTTCACTGGGCATCAAGCGGCTACTAGTCTACGGCGACTCCGCAGTGGTCATTAACCAAGTCAACAAGTCCTGGGACCGCAACAAGGAGAACATGGACGCCTACTGCCTCGAAGTCCAGAAGCTCGAGAACAAGTTCTACGGTCTCGAGTTCCATCACGTCGTCCGCGACAACAATGTTGCAGCGGACGTCCTGTCGAAGCTTGGTTCTACTCGCGCTCAAGTACTAGTGGGTGTCTTCGTCCACGAGCTTCACGCGTCATCCATTCTAGAGCCGGCGCCACCGACCAATAGTCCAGCACATCCCCCAGCTGGCCAGGAGGTCATGATGATAGATGTGGACTGGAGGCAACCCTTCATCGACTACATCCGTGAGCAGAAGGTTCCCTCGGACAAGAACTTGGCCGAGCAACTCATTCGCCGCGCCAAGTCCTACGTCCTAGTCGGAGACAAGCTCTACAGGCGGGACGCATCTTCTGGAGTACTCATGAAGTGCGTCTCCCGAGAAGAAGGCAAGGGCATCTTGGAGAAGATCCATAAAGGCGTCTGCGGCAACCACACGTCTTCACGCACGTTGGTCAGCAAGGCTTTCCGACGAGCTTTCTACTGGCCCACAGCTCTGGGCGATGCCGAAGAACTCGTCAGAAGGTGTCAAGGGTGCCAATACTTCACCAAGCAACAACACGTCCCGGCCTACAAGCTAGTCACCATACCTCCAACCTGGCCCTTCGCCTGCTGGGGGCTCGACATGATTGGGCCTCTCCCGACTGCGCCAGGTGGATTCAATAGAGTATTGGTGGCCATCGACAAGTTCACCAAGTGGATCGAGGTCAAGCCGGTCACATGCCCCAAATGCCGACAGAGTACTCGACTTCTTGGATGAACTCGTGCATCGCTACGGACTACCCCACCGCATCATCACAGACCTGGGCTCCAACTTCAACAATCACCAGTTCTGGGAGTACTGCGAGAACAGCAGGATCGATGTCTGATATGTCTCAGTTGCCTATCCTCGGGCCAATGGACAAGTCGAGTGCGCCAACGGGATGGTACTCAACGCTCTCAAGAAGCGACTGCACGATGCTGCTAACTCAAAAGGAGGCAAGTGGATCAAGGAACTACCCAATGCGCTCTGGGGGCTACGTACTCAACCCTCCAAGCCAACGGGACAATCACCTTACTTCCTGGTCTATGGATCCAAAGCAATTCTCCCTGCCGACGTCATGTGGGATACACCAGCAGTAGAGCAATACGACGAAGGCATATCTAAAGATAGTAGACGAGTTGATATCGAAGGACTCAAAGAAGCTCGCTGCGCCGCCCTCGTCCAATCAGCAAGGTACCTTGAGGGTATCCGACGCTACCATGATTGCAATGTCAAGGAACGCTCCTTCAACGTTGGTGATCTCGTCCTCCGCCGCATCCAGAACACAGAAGGACTGCACAAGCTCAACTCGCCATGGGAAGGTCCCTTCACAGTTGCAAAGGTGACCGGACCAGGCTCCTACTGCCTCCAGACCCTTGAAGGCGAAGACGTCAGCAACTCGTGGAATATCGACCAGCTCTGTCGATTCTACGCCTAGTCTCTCGACTACCCTGGGGGCTCAAGTCTGCACGACTACTCCAAGACCCCTTCGCTGTAAGCGGCCTCCGGGTCCAGGCACTAGTCTCCGGACTACTCTACTCCAAGATCCAGCGTTCACGGCTACTAACGGATCTCGGGCTGCTCAGAGCGACAAAGGACTCTAGCAGCGGTCTATTAAGAGACCATGTACTTCTAGATCCAGCCTATACGGCTACTAACGGATCTACTGCTGTAAGCGGCTATGCGCCCTAGCACTACTCAGCCGTAGGCGGCCTCCGGGTCCTGGCGACTATTCTTGTAAAATGGCCCTGGCCATCCAGGTGTACTTCTTTCAGTAATAAAGTTTGATTATTTATCAACTGACTTACTGTGTTTCCCTCAACGGGCCTACTGGCGAGTACCACTACTCGTGACAACTCCACGATGAGAACTCCGCATACATAGCTCGCGATAACGAGTACTCATTTCTGAAAGTTTTCTCATTCATACTTAAACAAGTTTAGTACAACTTTGTTTATACACATCTATTGCTACAAGCTAACCCTACAGGACTACTGGAGGTTCAGCTTTCTGGCGACTTGTTCAGCTATTGGCGCCATCGCGGCAGAGCTCCGCGTCGCTCATCGATACAGTTGGCGGCTAGTCCTCCCGCGACTACGTCCACCGGAGCCTTGGGGAAGTACGACTTCATGTACACCAAGACTTGATTGGGGATGGATTTCGCCAGATGCTTGACGTACGTCGCAAGATGACCAGGAGCTTCTCTCAGCCGGTCAACCAACGGAGCTATCTTCGACCCGCCCGGATGAGGCACCAGTAGCCTTGCAATGGGAAGTGCGGCCTCTTCAAGTTCCTTGAGCTGTGCCCACAACTTCTCGCAGTCTTCGTTCAACTTCTGCAAGGATTTGTAGCAGTTGACGATGTCACAATCCGAGGCAATTTGGAGATCCATGTGCTTATCGCACTCGTAAGCCAACTGCTTATCATCATATTCAAGTACCTCGTGGGCCTCCTTCTCCCGGTAGAAGAGGTTCTTCATGTCGACTTCTGAGGCCTTCAGTTGCTCGACCCGGGTCTCAAGCTCTGCAATCAACAAACAAGGTGAGGTTAGACCACTGCAAAGTACTTCCAATGGGTACTCGACAAGACAGCAGCGTACCTTTGTTCTTGTCCGGAGCGACTTGTTCTTGCGCCCCAGCTCGTCGCTTTTCGCCTGCATATCATGGACTTCATTATGGTACTGGGCGAAGGCGCCGTCAAGTTTCGACTGGAGCATGGCGGAGTGCTTCCTGGCCTTCACGAGTTCTTCCTCCAACGCTTCCGCCCGGAGCACTGTATCGCCGTATCCTTGGAGCATGTCAGATTTTATTCGGAATCTCTCCACGACATCCTGCAGCGGACAATAACTGTTACTCGGGTACTCAGCACTACTGGCAGATCGACTACTCAAGGGTACTGATAACTTACCTTCATCCACTGCTCGGCCCGGCGCATCGCCTCCAAGTGACGCGCTACTGCCGCCGGGTCGACGAGATCGTCCGCCAGAAGTTCGATCCCGCCGCGACTACTCGTGGCGGCCCCGGACATCGGTGCCGAATGGATCGGCTCCGCGTCCTGAATCTCCGGTGAACGGACGACTACTTCCAGATTCAAATCTGGCAGTATTTCGTCGCGCTTCTCTTCGACCATCACAGGGGCTCCTCCGCTGGCTACCTCTGCCGGCTCGGGGGCTGCTCTGGTAGCCTCTTGGATCTCCGGCACCACGTCTTCAACGGGTACGGCCTCGGGGATGGTGCTTCCCTCGGCTTTGGCCACTGTCAACAGACGCCACATAGATTAGTCTCCCTCGGTGGCTACGACTACTCTTTGAGGAAGACTACGTCTGCGCAGTGTACTCACCTTCTACTATGCTGGCCTCCGGCAGCGTAGCCTCCACGGCTGGCGCCTCAGTCTCAGCTTGGGGAGGGGAGCGGACTCCTCAGCGGCTGGCGTGGAACCTCCTTCAGCCACTGCTGCGCTGGGTTCATCTCCCTCCCAGGACAAGTCTGTGGATTTCCTGCTCAGTATACAATTGGTTGTCAAACAAGTACGACTACCAACCTACATGTACTACTCGGGAAAGAAGTACCGGACAACAGTCATGGTCGGGGCACCAAGTATGCTGGTGATGTCGACAAGTCCGGCCTCAGCAGGCACCTCTTCCTTGGCTTCAGTAGACACTGGCTCTTCAGCGGCATGAGTCATGCCTGGCTCCGTCCTGTCCTCAGCAACTAGCGCCTGCGGCTCGATTTCTATCATGGCGGGGGCTGGGCTGCGGCTTCTTTCAGCCGGCTCCCCCACCGTCTCCCAGTCGCCTTCATTCCCCTGGTCTACGGGGTCGGAAGGCGGAATCTCCTGCAAGCAACAGAATTTTGTCGTCAGCATGTCGGGGACAGCCATAAGGGTCCCCTAAATAACCAGGGGAAACCCGCTTAAAATCTGCAAAAAACACAAATCATGAATCAACTCGCGCACCTAAAGCACACGCACAGCACAACCACGACCCTGGTGGCCCCGCAGCCCGCCAGGGCAACACAGCGGATGCCCCTCGAGTGAGGTCCGCCTCACTCGAGGGATAGACGCTCCCTCGGGCGCGGTCCGCCTCGCTTGAGGCCTTAACACCCCCTCGGGCGGGGACCGCCTCGCTCGAGGGCTTAACCCCGCCCCTCGAGCAAGGTCTGCCTCGCTCGAGGGCTAAGCACCCCTCAGGTGGGGTCCGCCTTGCTCGAGGGCACCCACACGCGCGTTGCCCGTGCTCCTGCCCCCGTGTACGGGCATTTAATGCCCTGACACCACAGGACGCACACCACGACTCTGACACGCCTAGGAATCGCGCCCCGGTGCTGTTTCGCCAACTCCCTAGGGGGAACCCATCCCTGCCGCTGTGCAACACTGTGCGGCAAGGCCGGTGTCAACTCCGTGACACTGTGCCGCCTACCCCCGTACGGCTAACACGCCGCGCCCTCGAAGAGGGGCCGGCGGCACCCTCGAATGTCTTTTCTGTGATGACGCAGGGCCACGCCATGACGTCAGGCCGGCGGGATCCGTCATCCTCGTCACCGTCAACCCTGTGCGACCATCCCCGCCACTGCTCCTCGACGCCGGACACTATGGCGACATCCCGACGCTGTTGAGACGCGCGGGGACAAGACGTTGCCATGACGACCACTGTGCCACGTACGGGCCCCGTCAACAGCACCCTCGAACCAGCCCACCACGGCGGCCGGTCAACCAACCGCTACACCGTCACCCTCGAAGTCGCTCCTGTGCGAGCACAGGACGCGCCACGACGCCTCAACAGGAGTGGGGTTCGCTAGGACGGCCATCAGCTCCACATCACTGCTCGCCATACCTCCACGTGTAGGGAAATAGTGCGACATGCATGTAAACTGCTCCCTTCTTGGCCTATAAAAGGAGGGGCAGCCCCCCAGCCGCGGGGACACGGGACGACGGATAGCGATCACTGACACGCTCTCCGCCTTCTCCACGATATTGGCACTTGCCTCAATCAACACCTCTGGGACTTGGGGGCCAGGCCTCCTCTCCCGCCTCGCTTGTAGCCACCCCTCTATGAGCACCACGGTGCAAGCAATACAATGCCCCGAGCACACCACTGCTGGACGTACGGCCCCGGCCGGAACCAGGATAAACCAAGTGTCCTTAGTTGCTTAGCACCGGCCATCGAGAGGCAGATCTCAGCGCTCATTACTAGTTAGTGTCGGGACTACTTTCTGCACCGACAATTGGCGCGCCAGGTAGGGGGATCACGCTGAAGATCGGCTCGTCACCAGCCCTCTCGATGGTGATTCGCACCGAGTACCACAGCCAGAGGTATTCCATGGGCAGCTCGGACCCCCTCCCAACCGGATCCGAAATCCGGTTCGGGAGCCAGAACTTCCAGGCTACGGGGAACGGCTACCTCATGCGCCTCACCAACCGTGATGAACTCCGTGTGCGGCGGCAAGCCGGGTCTGTCCCGATCGCCGCCGCACCCGTCACCGCGACGCCAACGCCCCGCCGCACGGACGCCGCAGGCCCCTTGGTGCCACGGCGCGCGCCGATGCTCCGTCCGGCGCTCGCGACGGGCGCGGACGGAGCGCCGACATGCGCGCGCGCGTCGCCTCACAACGTGACGCGCTCTCCGGCGACACGACGGCCGCTCCGACGAGGGAGCGCTCGGTCTCGGGGCCGCGCTTCCCCATCGGCTCGCGCGGCGCTACGACGGCGTACATCGCCTCCGCCAACGCCAACACGACAACACGCGGGGGTTCGCTGCGGCCGCCATGTCCCGGCCGCCAGGGATCCCAGTGCCTCCGCCGGTGACGAGTCGTCCCAAGGCTCCGCCGGCGAGCTGCCACCCGCCACTTCGCACGGGTATGCAGAGTGGGACTTTTCCGGTGTGCCCGACCCAGTGATGTTCCGGCAGTTCCTTGACGCCACGGACTACTGGTTCGGCTATTCCGACAACTCCAGCGCCGGGAGCTATGACCCCACGCGGGAGTGCTGCGTCGTGATCACCAACGATCAGGCGAACACCGCTAATGTGGCAGAAGGTGGCGATAGAGAGGTTCCCCCCCGACCCGGGAACTGGACCACGCCAGGGTGCGGGGCCAAGCACCCCTCCCTCCTCACCACCGAGGGGGGTCGACGTCAACGCACAGCTGGCTCAAGCGCGCAAGCTTGAAGCCAAGCTCGCGGAGGAGTACCGCGCGGTGCGACTGCTTCAAGCCTCCATCGCTGGGGAAGCCTCCACGCGCGGCGAACGCGCACGCGAGCTGGGCCGAAAGGCCCGCGATCGCATCAACGCCCAACGTCAACGATCCGAGCACGCCCCCGCGAGTGAGCCAGAAGCTCATTGCCGCCGCAACGCTGTTACGGGCCATGCCCGCCCCCTCGACGCCCGAGGCGCGGAACCTACACCGCTAGGCGCAGGCACTTATCGAGCAAGTGGCCGTCCAACAGGCCGAAAGCTCGACGTCCCGCATCCGCCAATAGGGGAGTGCGCAGGACGACGGGGGCGCGCAAGGCCCCGAGCCATCGGTGCATACGGGAGGCGCAGTGGAGCGTCCCGCCAACCCGGGGCGCACGTCGGCCAAGGAGCGGCTCCTCGACACGCGCGTGCAAGCCCAAGATGGCGACGCCCGCAACGTCATCAACGCCCGGCGGATGGGCAACGCGGAGACGCGAGCAACGGCTGGCTACCACCCTTGACGGGACGGGCGCTTCGATAGCCGGGAGGACCGCTCCCCGACGCCGGAGCCACCGGGAACACGCGTGTTCAGTCGGGAAATCCGCACGGCGAGCTTCCCCCAGCGCTTCCACCAGCCCACATCAATCGACAAGTACAACGGGGAGACGGACCCCCGCGTATGGCTCAACGACTGCCGCCTGGCATGCCAGCTGGGCGGGGCCACCACCGACGAGGTTATCATCCGTAACCTCCCCCTGCACCTCGCCGACTCGGTGCGGACGTGGCTCGAGCACCTGCCGGCCAGCCAGATCCACAACTGGGATGATCTGGTCCGCACCTTCGTGGGGAACTTCCAGGGCACGTACGTGCGCCCTGGAAACTCCTGGGATCTGCGCGCATGCACCCAGAAGCCCGGCGAGATACTTCGGGACTTCATACGGCACTTCTCCAAGCCCTGCACGGAGCTCCCGAGCGTAGCTCAGTCCGAGATCGTACACGCCTTCCTCGAGCGCACCACGTGCCGGGACCTTCTGCGCGAGCTCGGACGCAGTCCGCCGGTCGATTCGAATGAGCTGTTCGACATCGCCACCAGCTTTGCCTCAGGCGAGGAAGCAGTGGGGGCGATCTTCGACGGGAAGAAGGGCAAGCGCGTGGACGACGCGCCCGCGGAGGGCAGCAGTCCAAGGAGCCCCAGCAGAAGAACAAGCGGGGCAAGAAAGGAAAGAAGTCGCGCCGCGAGGCGCACGAGCAGGGGCGCGACGACGACGGCGACGAAGCTCTTGCTGTTGACCCAGCTCGACGGGGCCCTCAACCGGCCCCTCGAGGCCCTGGGGTTTTCGATGACATGCTGAAAAAGCCATGTCCCTACCACAAGATGTCGGTCAACCACACCCTCGAGCAGTGTGACATTGTCAAGCGATTCTACAGCCGTGCCGCCACGAAGGGCGGCGAGGCCAAGAAGGATGGGGGTGACGGCGACGTCGGCGGCTTCCCCGCGGTGGAGAACGTCTTCCTCATCTTCGGGGGGCCAACCGTCGACATGTCCAACAGCCAGCGCAAGCGAGAGCGGCATGAGGTCCTCGCCGCGGAGAAGGCGCATCCCTCCTTCCTCGACTGGTCGGAGGACGCCATCACATTCAGCCGTGAGGATCACCCGAACCACATCCCCAACCCGGGTCAGTACCCGCTTGTGGTCGACCCGGTCATCGGGAATGCGCGGTTCTCGAAGGTGCTAATGGACAGAGGCAGCAACCTCAACATCCTCTACGCGCACACTCTGCGCCTGTTGGGGATCGGGTTGGACCAGCTGCGGCCCAGTACGACGCCGTTCCATGGCATCACGCCGGGCAAGCGCGTCCAGCCCCTCGGGCAGATCGACCTGCCAGTCTAGTTTGGCACGCCAGACAATTTCCGCAAGGAAACACTCACCTTTGAGGTGGTGGGATTCCGGGGCGCGTACCACGCCATCCTTGGGCGGCCTTGCTACGCCAAGTTCATGGCGGTCCCCAATTACACCTACCTCAAGATGAAGATGTCGGGGCCGAAAGGTGTCATCACCGTCGGCTGTCGATCGAGCACGCGTTCGACTGCGATGTGAGTGCGTGGAGCACGTGGAGGCTCTAGCGCTGGATGAAGTGCTCGTGGCGAACTTGGAGAAGCTGGTCAACGATGCCCTCGACTCCGCCGCCAAGCACGCCGGCAGCTTCGAGGCCGCCGAGCAGACCAAAGAGGTGCCCCTCGACCCTGCTGCCCCCGAGGGCGAGGCGTTGAGGGTCACTTCCACCCTCGACCCGAAAGAGGAAATGGTGCTCGTCGACTTCCTCTGCGCCAACGCCGACATCTTTGCGTGGAGCCCCTCGGACATGCCAGGCATTCTGAGGGAGGTCGCCGGGGACTCCCTTGACATCCTACCTCACTCCCGCGCCGTGCAGCAACAGCTGTGCCGCTTCGACGAGGAGCGGCGCCGGGCGATCGGAGTAGAGCTGCGGAAGCTCCTCGAGGTCGGATTCATCAAGGAAGTGTTCCACCCCACATGGCTAGCTAACCCCGTGTTAGTAAAGAAAAAGAATGGGAAGTGGCGGATGTGTGTAGACTATACCAGTTTAAATAAAGCATGTCCTAAAGTTCCTTTTCCTTTGCCACGGATCGATCAAATCGTTGACTCGACCGCCGGGTGCAAAATTTTGTGTTTCCTTGACGCCTATTCCGGGTACCACCAAATAAAAATGAAGGAGTCCGACCAGCTCGCGACTTCGTTCATCACGCCGTTCAAGATGTATTGCTACGTAACAATGCCATTCGGTCTCCGAAATGCGGGCGCTACATACCAGCGATGTATGCAGCACGTTTTCGGAGATCACATCGGGAGAACCGTTGAGGCATACGTAGACGATATAGTCGTAAAAACCAGAAAGGTGGATGACCTGGTTAGCGACCTTTGCATCGCGTTCGGTTGCCTACGGGCCAACGGGGTAAAATTAAACCCCGAAAAATGTGTCTTTGGCGTGCCGCGGGGCATGCTGCTAGGATACATCGTCTCCCAGTGAGGCATCGAGGCCAACCTCGAAAAGGTTGCAGCCCTCGAACGAATGGGTCCGATTCGAGACCTCAAGGGGGTCCAAAAGGTGTTGGGGTGCCTTGCCGCCTTGAGCCGCTTCATCTCGCGGCTCGGCGAGAAAGGCCTGCCCCTCTACCGACTCCTGAAGAAACACGAGCGGTTCTCCTGGACCGTCGAGGCCTAGGAGGCGCTTGACAAGCTGAAGGCGACCCTCGTCCATGCTCCGATCCTTACGTCGCCTCAGGACGACGAGCCTCTGTACCTCTACGTAGCCACGACCACCCAGGTGGTCAGCGTCGTCATCGTAGTAGAGCGCACGGAGGAGGGGCACGCCCTGCCGGTCCAGCGGCCGGTGTATTACATCAGCGAAGTCTTGTCCGAGACCAAGGCACGTGTCACACCCTCAAATTTCCAATTTCAGGATGTGAATAGAGGGAATAATTAAATAACGATTTTATCATAATTTTAAAATTTTTCCAACATTTATTTTTCTTTACAGGGAATATAGTATAGGAAAAATCCTTTGTTTGAATTTCGGAATTAAAAGAAAGTTGAGAGTGTTGCATTCATGCCGATGCATCTAGTGGTTCTTGAGTGCAAAAGGTTTCAAAAATGCGTTTAGGAGCTGTCCAAATCCTTTCGAGAATTTTTCGGAGTTTTCTGGAATTTATTCTCAATTTCCTTGATCTATTTCTATTTATTAGAAGGCTCTAAAATCTCTTTTCATGAGCTCCAAATGCTTTATTTGGATTGTTCATGTCTTAATCTATCTCTAGGAATTTTCCTGGAATTTTTGCGATCGGAGTATTTTTCATGCCTTTAAACAATTTCTAGATTTTTCTGGAATTGTTTTCGCATTAAAAATAAATTCGAAAGTAAAAAAGAAACCTATCCCTTTCCTTTCTGGGCTGAGCCCGTAGACCCGACACATCTCCCTGGCCCGGGCGTTAGCCCACGGAAGCCCATCCGAACCAAGTCCGTGGCCAGACGTGTCCATGGCGGACACGGCCTGCGCACCGCCGCCGTGGTTTCCTTGGCGTGCGCCAGGGCAACCTCGCGCCCCGTGCCCTATAAAGGCCGCGCGACCGAGCCTCCCGTGCGCCTCACCCCTGAGCTCAGCCAGTCCCGCCGCCCTGCATCGCTTCGCCCCACCGTCAATCGTGCCGAGCCACGCGCCGCCGCCGGCCCCTCACCTCGATTCGCCGCTTGGGGGCACAGCCGGAGCAAAAAGACCCCACCAAGAGCTTCGCAAGGACGAGCTGCACACAGGGAGCCTCTTCCTTCCGCTGGACACCAACCGGAGCGCTGTCACCCCGTACAGACTCGAGCCGCGGGTCGTCTTCTCCGCCGCCGGCCGAATTCCGGCCGCGTCCTTCCGTCTCCGCCCGCGGTGAGTATCTCTATCGGCTCCTCTTGACCTCCTCTACCTCATGCGCCTCTCAATTGAACCTATAGGACGCCAGAGCACCACCGCCCTGGAGGAACAGTGCCAACCACCATGGTCGACTGCCGCCGTCCTCTTTGAAATCCGGTCGCCGCCGTCTACCTCCTCCGCCAGTGAGCCGCCCTACTTGATCCCCTTCATCTCCTTTTCCGATTCTGGCCTCACCTGTGCTTTTCGTTACCCGAATTGCTGGCATGCCGAATCCGGCCATGGCGTCTAGGAGGAAGACACCGTCATCTATTCTGTTTCTGTATAGATAAGGTTGTTTTTGACTTTAAGTCCCCAAGCTATCCCCAAACTAAAACTCTTTAGCTTATGTCTTGCAACTTTTGCACATAACCCCCTAGAAAGATCCCACCTTTCACACATAAATCCAACCCGAGTCTTTTTCAGATCTAACCCTGTCCTTTATCAGTTTCGCAAGCACTATTTGATGTGTCTTGCAGATCTTCTCAGCTAGCCCCCGAAGGCTATAGTTAATCGCGAACAGGTCCTTTTCATCTTGTTTTCCCCATACCTTTTATGTTTTAGCTCCGTTTTAATCCATTCAAGTTGCGTTAGATTCATAATAATGTAAAGCACACGTTAGTGGTGTGTTTTCACCATGTTTTGTTTTCTGAAAATAAAATTAATATTAATTTTGATTAATGTCTAGTTATACATGTCTTTTCCAAATAAAAGCTATATAGATCTATACATCATTTTTCATAAGCAAATTTAATTTGATTAATGTTTCTATCACATGTTTTTGTACATAAAAGTTAATTAGATCTTTATCTCGGTTTTTGTAAACCAAATGCTAATTTGTTTAATAGTTAATTAATCTTTTCTAATTAAAATTTGATTAGGCTCTTAAATCGGCTTTTACAACAAAAGCTAATTTGATTACTGCCAATACCATAATATTTTTAATGATAATATGATCTACTCGAATTACAAAGTTTCGTTTAGATTGTTCATATAGTTTAGTTTTTCTAAATTAAATGTTTAATCGGTTTAATCGATATGTGAATCTTTATTAATAAAACTTGACTAGTTCTTTACACCGGTATCATAAATAAAGTTTAATATTGCATTAATGTCAACATAGGGTATTTTATTTCTGAAATATCCTTTATATTTGTTTTGTTAATTAAAATGAACCTAGCTCATAGCCTTGCTCTCTCATATATGCAAAACGTTCGTTAGACGTTCTTTTCTCAGCACAATCTCAGTGTGATCTTTCCGGTTCTTGCTCAATTTTCCGCGACCATCTCTTTAAAGCAAACCAAGCCTTTTTGCCTCTAAGCACGGTTTTTGTGCTTTAGTGATCCATCTAATCGAGCCTATCCTTTATTGCGTTCTTTTAAAGCTTTCTTTCGATTGGTGTTTTGTTCTTAGTATATGCTTGTTTGTTTGTTTTGTATGCTTGTGCCCGATGATTGATGCGAGTAGAGTGAACGTGGTTCGAGAGCTTTGAAGAGCAAGAGGTTGAAGATATTCTGAGCAACGACATTAGTTTGGTTAAAGGCAAGTGTGTCCTTGATCTTTTGTCCTAAGAATTATATTTAATTACTCATTGCATTGCTTGCATTAATTTTGATGGGTTCCTATTAAGGATTACCTAGTCTTTATGATCATTCCTTGTTAACCTGGGTTTACATTTATGTTGGGTAGCTATGCTTAGTTGCTATACCTGGGTTATGGTGGTTTTAATGAACAATAATGATGAATCATGCTATACCTTTATGTTATATTTTTGGATGCTTAATACAAGACCATATGTTTAATCGGAACATGGAGCGACCACCCAGGACAACAGTGCAACCACAAGGACTATATGGCTCTGGTCTTGGCCGAGTAATTAGGGAAGTCTTTGTGAGGCTATTACTCGCATGGACGGAGGAATGCTTTTATGGCTACTTCTATTCCGGAGTGGTCTTGGAACGGAAGTACTCTATGGCTGACCGTCCGTAATAGAAGTGTGGTATGAAAGATAGCCTCTATGACATACTACTATGGACTAATACGCACGGGAGGACTCTTTGTAAAGGCCTCGTAGCGTCCCTATGCAATCACACCTCGGTAGTGTGGTATGATGCCTGCGCAGCATCGCATGGTTGGGTTTAAAGTTCCTAGAACTTTTACGCGACTTGTGGGTAAAGATGTACAACCTCTGCAGAGTGTAAAACTAATTGATTAGCCGTGCTCACAGTCAAGAGCGGCCTGGACCCTCACATGATAATTGAACTTTAAGATGGACTTAAATCGTGCTCTCTGGTTATGCTTGCCATATGCTTATGGCGTCTTACTTATCTTATGCTTAATGTGGGTTGGTATAAACTTATACTTTATTAGTAATCAGGTGCTAATAAAACTTGATCAACTAAAAATGCTAAATGCTTTGAGCCAGTCCACTATAAAGCCTTTGCATTCATTCTTTCCTCACACTTGCTGAGTACGACGAGTGCTCACCCTTGCTATAAACGATGTTGCTCAGAAGGAGGAAGCTGCTTTGAAGTCCTGTGAAGATGTTGCTGGTGCTAGGCGTACGCAACCCCCAGTCGATTGCCTGTGATGTTTGGTGCCTTCGTTTACAGGATTAAGCGTAATCTCTGATAATCTTTCTCTTTCTTTCGTGATACTGTTTGTGTATTCACTTTTATGTCACTATATGCATGAAACTTGATCCTGGCATGCATATAGTTATGCACTTGGTTTTCTTCGGAAAGTCGGGTGTGACAGAGTGGTATCAGAGCTATATCGACTGTAGGACGTAAGCCTAGTTAGCAATGGATGTTTCCTAAGGTTTCTTTTGATCTAAAGTCCCATCTTACCTCTTCCTTGACCTCTCTGATGAAGGATCTCACATCTTAACCATCTTCTTTTCTCCCTACCATGAATTCTTGTATATTTATCTTTACTCTTCTTGAACATTTCTTCGATCTCACATGTCCATTCTCCCAAGCAATAACACCCCCTTGATTGTTTTGGTAGAACTGTTACCCTTAACATTCTATCTGTTCGCGCAGCTCTCTGACACATCAACGTTGTTTTAATTTTATCTCGAGCTACCGAACTCCGATTGACATGAAATCAGTTGGGTTAGTTCCAGAATTTAATGTATAATTTCTCTCCAAAATTCAGCAGTATTCGTTTTGTATCCAGGGAGATACATACGAATTAGTGGAGCATTCAGAATCTGCCAACACTGCTGACATAGTCATTTTGTTTAGTTCATATCTCGAGTTCTAAACCTCCGATTGAGGTGATTCCAGTTGGGATGCACTCATAATTTCGACCTCCTTGATCTGGAAAAAATCCATTATTTATGGATATCCTTGCTGAGAGATACATTTGATCTATTAGGAGGATATCCCCTGATTTATTTAACTACGTGTAGTGTCGTTCCCTTAGCTATGCCTTGATTGGTGGAATTCAGTGTTTGCATGATGATGCTTGGATTTATGAACTTGATTGATTCGTTTTTTTGAAGTGAGTGTTGGTGTATTGTGGGTCTTATATCTGCAATAACATCAGTTGTCTAGATGGGTTTTTCCTTTTGTGCCTCCCACGTCCTTGCTATCTCTCTTTCTCTCCACCTGGATCAAATGAAGTACTTCAGAAGAAGAAATTGAAGCACGCACCAATGCCAACAAGAAAATGCTACTGCTACCGTCCTCATTTAGAAGTGAGCAAGTTGAAGAAAAGAAGACTTCACTCTTCCTTCCTTCCCACCTTGTGCTTGCTTTTATCCCATCTAACTCACTCTGATGAAGACCCCACCAACCAAGAACGATGAATACTGAAGATCCTACACAGAGACAACAAAAGAGGATGACCGTCTACCTATCTCAGCAAATAATCTTGTTTGTCTCCCTCCTCCTTGTTTCTTCTTTCTTCGAATCTCCGGACGAGATTCCGTTTAAGGGGGGTAGATTTGTCACACCCTGAAATTTCCAATTTCAGGATGTGAATAGAGAGAATAATTATATAACGATTTTATCATAATTTTAAAATTTTTCCAACATTTATTTTTATTCGCAGGGAATATAGTATAGGAAAAATCCTTTGTTTGATTTTCCGAATTAAAAGAAAGTTGAGAGTGTTGCATTCATACCGATGCATCCAGTGGTTCTTGAGTGCAAAAGGTTTCAAAAATGCGTTTAGGAGCTGTCTAAATCCTTCCGAGAATTTTCCGAACTTTTCTGGAATTTATTCTCAATTTCCTTGAGCTATTTCTATTTATTAGAAGGCTCTAAAATCTCTTTTCATGAGCTCCAAATGTTTTATTTGGATTGTTCATGTCTTAATCTATCTCTAGGAATTTTCCTGGAATTTTTGTGATTTTCGGAGTATTTTTCGAGCCTTTAAACAATTTCTAGATTTTTCTGGAATTGTTTTCGCATTAAAAATAAATTCGGAAATAAAAAAATAAACCTATCCCTTTCCTTTCTGGCTGAGCCCGTAGGCCCGACCCATCTCCCCGGCCCGGCTGTTAGCCCGCAGAAGCCCATCCGAACCAAGTCCCTGGCCAGGCGTGTCCATGGCGGACATGGCCTGCGCACCGCTACCGCGGTTTCCTTGGCGTGCGCGCCAGGGCAACCTCGCGCCCCGTGCCCTATAAAGGCCGCGCGGCCGAGCCTCCTGTGCGCCTCGCCCCTGAGCTCAGCCAGTCCCGCCGCCCTGCATCGCTTCGCGCCACCGTCAATCGTGCCGAGCCACGCGCCGCCACCGGCCCCTCACCTCGATTCGCCGCTTGGGGGCACAGCCGGAGCAAAACGACCCCACCAAGAGCTTCGCAAGGACGAGCTGCACACAGGGAGCCTCTTCCTTCCGCTGGACACCAACCGGAGCGTTGTCGCCCTGTACAGACTTGAGCCGCGGGTCGTCTTCTCCGCCGCCGGCCGGATTCTGGTCGCGTCCTTCCGTCTCCGCCCGCGGTGAGTATCTCTATCGGCTCCTATTGACCTCCTCTACCTCATGCACCTCTCAATTGAACCTATAGGATGCCAGAGCACCACCGCCCTGGAGGAACAGTGCTGACCACCATGGTCGACCGCCGCCGTCCTCTTTGAAATCCGGTCGCCGTCGTCTACCTCCTCCGCCAGTGAGCCGCCCTACTTGATCCCCTTCATCTCCTTTTCCGATTCCTAGCCTCACCTGTGCTTTTCATCACCCGAATCGCTGGCATGCCTGTCGGGCATACTCCCCGGGTACTCATGCAAGGAAGGAGGAAGAGTAGAAGACGGACTCCTACAAGAATTCCCCTGTACTCCTACTAGGACTCGCTCTGTGTAATCCTACTAGGACTCCTGCTTTGTAATCGACTAGAAACCCGCCCCCTGGACTATATAAAGGAGGGCCGGGTATCTAGGAGGACATCCTCAATCCCTCCTGGGATCAACATCCAAGCGCAGGGCGCAATATTACTCTAAACAGGACGTAGGGTAGCTACTCCGGCTACCCGAACTTGTATAAATCTCGTGTCTTGTGTCCTCGCGCATACCTTCGGGTTCCAGATCATGGCGATCCCCACCTTCTATCTTGCTGCGGGTACCTCCCATGGAGGTCGAGAGGTTTAAACACCGACAGCTGGTGCCCACCGTGGGGCCATCGTCATGACCACCGGTGAATTCGAAGGACCTTCATGATCAATATTAACCTACTCGCGAATCGCTACGCCGGTCGACGAGAACTGGAAACTGCATTCGACGGGATCATTATCGCGTGCGTCAACTCTCGCTGAGTTTCGTCTGCTACTGCTCGGTTTCAAATACTTTCAATCATCGTCATCACGGCGAGAACAAATTGTTGTTGCTCATCGGCGCGCCAACCCAATACGAAGCAGTCGCGAACGGGACGTCTCTGATTCTGTTGCCGCCTATCTCAGAGGTGGGACGGACAACTCATCTTTTTTTAGTCGAAGCAGGACACTAGATCAGCATCAAGATCAAAGCGAAGACGTCAAGTTCGACTTCTACCAGGAACCGGTTTCAGCCCGGAACAGTGTGGGACTCGGACTTTTACTGATCAAGCTAGGCGCCGCACTAGTCAAGATTCGGAGTAATCTCTAGCTAAAAAAAAATCCGGCTTGCACACGGATCGGGGGTCAATTTTCATCTACGCCAAGTTCTCTGACTATTCTCCTGGAGTTCTGCTGCTGTGCTGCATATGTTCACTCCTGGATCAAGGGTCAATTATGATGCCTCCGTCAACTCCAAGAGCATTCAAGTGGAAAGTAATAAACCGTGCTTGTGCTACACACACGGAGGCTACCAACAAGCCTCAAGTTAGATACTTGGTGCACACAGAAGATGTACGTGAGTACTACTTCATCTACTCCCGGCCGCATCAACTACGTCACACATCGCGCTGCAATGGCTCTACATATATTATGCCATGTGCTGCGACCACTCGCTCCCGGCCGCGTGGGCTTTACGTCAACCTCGCCGTACGCCGCGACTACTCGCCTCCGTCCGCACTGGCTCCACCTCAACATTGCAGTGCGCCGCGACTACTCGTCTCCGGCCGCACGCGCTCTACGTCGACCTCGCCGTGCGCCGCGATTTCTCGTCTCCGGCTGCACGCGCTCTACGTCGTCCTCGCCGTGCGCCGCGATTACTCGTCTCCGGCTGCACGCGCTCTACGTCGTCCCGCGCCGTGCGCCGCGACTACTCGTCTCCGGCCGCACGCGCTCGCGTCAACCTTGCCGGTGCGCCGCGACTACTCATCGCCCGGTCGCACCGGCTGCAGCGATTTACCTCGACTACTCTGCGCGTCTGGGTGCCTCGGCACGCCGTGCGGCTCGTCACGCGGCTCGTCGCGCCGCTCGTCGTCGACTACTCCGGGCTCGTCGTCGACTACTTCACCTACGCCGCGCGTCCGGGGTGCCTCGGCACGTCGCGCGGCTCGTCACGCGGCTCGTCGCGCCGCTCGTCGTCGACTACTCCGGGCTCGTCGTCGACCACTTCGCCTCCGCCGCACGTCCGAGTGTCTCGGCACGTCGCGAGGCTCGTCACGCGGCTCGTCGCGCCGCTCGTCATCGACTACTTCGGGCTCGTCGTCGACCACTTCACCTCCACCGCGCGTCCGGGTGCCTCGGCACGTCGCACGGCTCGTCACGCGGCTCGTCGTGCCGCTCGTCGTCGACTACTCGGGCTCGTCGTCGACCACTTCGCCTCCGCCGCGCGTCGGGGTGTCTCGGCATGTCACACGGCTCGTCACGCGGCTCGTCGCGCCGCTCGTCGTCGACTACTCCGGGCTCGTCGTCAACCACTTCGCCTCCACCGCGCGTCCGGGTGCCTCGGCACGTTGCGCGGCTCGTCACGCGGCTCTTCGCGCCGCTCGTCGTCGACTACTCCAGGCTCGTCGTCGACTACTCTGTGTGCCGCGACTTCGTTTTGCGGCCACGCTGGCTCTACTTCAGCCACACGTGCGTGGTGACTACTTGTCTCGCGGCAACACTGGCTCTACTTCGAGTGCGCCGCACGCCGCCACGACGTCGTCTTCCGGTCGCCTCGCGTCGACCATTCATCTCGACTAGTTTTCCAAACTAGTCGAGAACGGCAGTCACGCCCCCAACAACTAGTCGGAATCAACTCTGACTAGTCAGCTTCAGCAACAACCCTGGTGGCTCCATCGGCCCGACCGCCACGGCTTCATCAACAAGTACGCCGGGCGACAACGGCTAAGTCATTTATCTAAATGATTACTGTTTTCTTGGCTTGTTCTCCTCATCATGTAGGACAACTTGTCGACTACTCATTTGTGTATGCTTCTCGGCGGGTTTTCACGGGAGCTACACTCTGCTGACTACTCTTGGGGTATATCAATCAAGTCGCCACGAGTCTACTTCATCAACTCGGGGGCTATCCCTAGGAGGCAGTTTCTAAAGTCCGCTACGCGCGGCAATCTAAAGTCGACTTCTAAAGTCGCATTCTAAAGTCCGCTCCGTGCGGCAACTTAAAGTCGACTCCGGTCGCATCTTCGCACAACTTCGATCGCATACTACGTGTGTAAGCTTCGATGGAACCTAGCTGTAAGCGGCCCTCGGGTCCTGGCGATGATGGAACCTAGCTGCACGTGGTCTTCACGCCCTGTACCATGGGTCCAAGTACCCTAAGTACTCGCGCTCCGTACCTTGGGTCTGAAATCCATGGCCCAGGTACGCAAGTCGACTCCGGTCGCACCTTCAAGTCCACTACGGTGGCAACCATACCTTGGGTCTGAAATCCATGGCTCAGGTACTTAAGCCCACTCCGGTGGCACAAGTCGACTCCGGTCGCACCTTCAAGCCCGCTCTGGCGGCAACCATAACTTGGGTCTGAAATCCATGGCTCAGGTACTTAAGCCCACTCCAGTGGCACAAGTCGACTTCGGTCGCACCTTCAAGCACGCTCTGGCGGCAACTGTACCTTGGGTCTGAAATCCATGGCTCAGGTACTTAAGCCAACTCCGGTGGCACAAGTCGACGCTAACGGTCGCATCCAAGCCCACTCCGGTGGCACAAGCCGACTCCGGTCGCAATCTTAAGCCCGCTCCGGCGGCAAAACTACTCGTTTTCTCTGATTTTTCATTCGCTTTGGCTTTCTGGAAAGTGATTTTCGTTTTTTGCATCTTAAGTCCACCCTGCGTGGCACAAAGTCGACTTCTTCAGTCGCATCTCAAAGTCCGCTCCGCGCGGCATCCTAAAGTCGACTTCTAAAGTCGCATATCAAAGTCCGCTCCGCGCGGCAACCAAAGTCGACTTCGGTTTTCAAGTCGCATCTCAAAGTCCGCTCCGCGCGGCACAAAGTCGACTTCGGATTTCAAGTCGCATCTCAAAGTCCGCTCCGCGCGGCACAAAGTCGACTTCGGTTTTTAAGTCGCATTCTAAAGTCCGCTCTGCCGGCATCTAAAGTCGACTTCGGTCGCAATTAAAGTCCGCTCTGACGGCACGACTACTTCTCAAGCTCCACGGCTCGACGCCAAACTGCTACTTGGAATCTCTCCAGCTCAGGGGCTGCATTTCACATACTACTCGAAGATAACTTCAGCATGCTTCGCTCGCTCTCAAGCTCGGGGGCTTCTCACCAATCACTACTCGACGTGGCTCATATAGCTCTCTGATCTCGAGGGCTACACACTGCAAGAGTACTCGGTTGATGGCTTTCGCGATCACTGAAGACCCTTGGATTGATTACCTAATCATTTCAAGGCTCGGGGGCTACTATGCTACACCCATCGTTCAATTTTTTCAAGACAAGATTCGGAATCAAGATTGACCCTCAGCTAGAGTCTACAACTCAACCTAAGGCTCGGGGGCTACTCCATATGGAGTGCGATTTTGCAACCGCACTTCCATATAATCTCGACTTCAAGACTGGTGAGCTGGACCACCTTCCAGCCTCGCGGCAGTTGAAGTACTATTGAAGACTTCTCCAAGCAGTACTCGAGGACGCTCAAGAACTACTCGAAGATGCTTCAAGACTACTCGAACTACTACTCTCGACTACAATGTGCTCGGGGGCTTGTCGGGCATACTCCCCGGGTACTCATGCAAGGAAGGAGGAAGAGTAGAAGACGGACTCCTACAAGAATTCCCCTGTACTCCTACTAGGACTCGCTCTGTGTAATCCTACTAGGACTCCTGCCTTGTAACCGACTAGAAACCCACCCCCTGGACTATATAAAGGAGGGCTGGGTATCTAGGAGGACATCCTCAATCCCTCCGGGGATCAACATCCAAGCGCAGGGCGCAATACTACTCTAAACAGGACGTAGGGTAGCTACTCCGGCTACCCGAACCTGTATAAATCTCGTGTCTTGTGTCCTCGCGCATACCTTCGGGTTCCAGATCATGGCGATCCCCACCTTCTATCTTACTGCGGGTACCTCCCATGGAGGTCGAGAGGTTTAAACACCAACAATGCCGAGCTCCCAGGAGTCTCTGTTCGCCGGCCATGGCGTCCAGGTGGAAGACACCGTCATCTATTCTGTTTCTGTATAGATAAGGTTGTTTTTGACTTTAGGTCCCCAAGCTATCCCCAAACTAAAACTCTATAGCTTGTGTCTTGCAACTTTTGCACATAACCCCCTAGAAAGATCCCACCTTTCACACATAAATCCAACCCGAGTCTTTTTCAGATCTAACCCTGTCCTTTATCAGTTTCGCAAGCACTATTTGACGTGTCTTGCAGATCTTCTCAGATAGCCCCTGAAGTCTATAGTTAATTGCGAACAGGTCCTTTTCATCTTGTTTTCCCCATACCTTTTATGTTTTAGCTCCGTTTTAATCCATTCAAGTTGCGTTAGATTCATAATAATGTAAAGCACGCGTTAGTGGTGTGTTTTCACCATGTTTTGTTTTCTGAAAATAAAATTAATATTAATTTTGATTAATGTCTAGTTATACATGTCTTTTCCAAATAAAAGCTATATAGATCTATACATCATTTTTCATAAGCAAATTTAATTTGATTAATGTTTCTATCACATGTTTTTGTACATAAAAGTTAATTAGATCTTTATCTCGGTTTTTGTAAACCAAATGCTAATTTGTTTAATAGTTAATTAATCTTTTCTAATTAAAATTTGATTAGGCTCTTAAATCGGCTTTTACAACAAAAGCTAATTTGATTACTGCCAATACGATAATATTTTTAATGATAATATGATCTACTCGAATTACAAAGTTTCGTTTAGATTGTTCATATAGTTTAGTTTTTCTAAATTAAATGTTTAATCGGTTTAATCGATATGTGAATCTTTATTAATAAAACTTGACTAGTTCTTTACACCGGTATCATAAATAAAGTTTAATATTGCATTAATTTCAACAGAGGGTATTTTATTTCTGAAATATCCTTTATATTTGTTTTGTTAATTAAAATGAACCTAGCTCATAGCCTTGCTCTCTCATATATGCAAAACGTTCGTTAGACGTTCTTTTCTCAGCACAATCTCAGTGTGATCTTTCCGGTTCTTGCTCAATTTTCCGCGACCATCTCTTTAAAGCAAACCAAGCCTTTTTGCCTCTAAGCACGGTTTTTGTGCTTTAGTGATCCATCTAATCGAGCCTATCCTTTATTGCGTTCTTTTAAAGCTTTCTTTCGATTGGTGTTTTGTTCTTAGTATATGCTTGTTTGTTTGTTTTGTATGCTTGTGCCCGATGATTGATGCGAGTAGAGTGAACGTGGTTCGAGAGCTTTGAAGAGCAAGAGGTTGAAGATATTCTGAGCAACGACATTAGTTTGGTTAAAGGCAAGTGTGTCCTTGATCTTTTGTCCTAAGAATTATATTTAATTACTCATTGCATTGCTTGCATTAATTTTGATGGGTTCCTATTAAGGATTACCTAGTCTTTATGATCATTCCTTGTTAACCTGGGTTTACATTTATGTTGGGTAGCTATGCTTAGTTGCTATACCTGGGTTATGGTGGTTTTAATGAACAATAATGATGAATCATGCTATACCTTTATGTTATATTTTTGGATGCTTAATACAAGACCATATGTTTAATCGGAACATGGAGCGACCACCCAGGACAACAGTGCAACCACAAGGACTATATGGCTATGGTCTTGGCTGAGTAATTAGGGAAGTCTTTGTGAGGTTATTACTCGCATGGTAGGTTGGGGACGGAGGAATGCTTTTATGGCTACTTCTATTCCGGAGTGGTCTTGGAACGGAAGTACTCTATGGCTGACCGTCCGTAATAGAAGTGTGGTACGAAAGATAGCCTCTATGACATACTGCTATGGACTAATACGCACGGGAGGACTCTTTGTAAAGGCGTCGTAGCGTCCCTATGCAATCACACCTCGGTAGTGTGGTATGATGCCTGCGCAGCATCGCATGGTTGGGTTTAAAGTTCCTAGAACTTTTACGCGACTTGTGGGTAAAGGATGTACAACCTCTGCAGAGTGTAAAACTAATCGATTAGCCGTGCTCACGGTCAAGAGCGGCCTGAACCCTCACATGATAATTGAACTTGAAGATGGACTTAAATCGTGCTCTCTGGTTATGCTTGCCATATGCTTATGGCGTATTTCTTATCTTATGCTTAATGTGGGTTGGTATAAACTTATACTTTATTAGTAATCGGGTGCTAATAAAACTTGATCAACTAAAAATGCTAAATGCTTTGAGCCAGTCCACTATAAATCCTTTGCATTCATTCTTTCCCCACACTTGCTGAGTACGACAAGTGCTCACCCTTGCTATAAACAATGTTGCTCAGAAGGAGGAAGCTGCTTTGAAGTCTTATGAAGATGTTGCTGCTGCTAGGCGTACGCAACCCCCAGTCGATTGCCTGTGATGTTTGGTGCCTTCGTTTACAGGAATAAGCGTAATCTCTGATAATCTTTCTCTTTCTTTCGTGATACTGTTTCTGTATTCACTTTTATGTCACTATATGCATGAAACTTGATCCTGGCATGCATATAGTTATGCACTTGGTTTTCTTCGGAAAGTCGGGTGTGACAGCGCGCTACCCACAAGTCCAGAAGCTGCTTTATGCAGTGGTCCTCGCACGGGTGCAAACTCCGCCACTACTTCGAGGCTCACCCGGTCACGGTGGTTTCCTCCTTTCCATTAGGAGAAATCATCCGGAACCTGGACACAGCAAGCAGGATTGCCAAGTGGTCAGTGGAGCTGATGGGCGAAACGCTCGCCTACGCGCCGCGCAAGACCATTAAGTCCCAAATTTTGGCAGATTTTGTCGCCGAGTGGACGGACACGCAGTTGCCGCCACCACAGATCCAGGCTGAGTGCTAGACTCTGTACTTCGACGGGTCGGTGATGAAGACAGGCGCGGGCGCGGGCCTGCTTTTCGTCTCACCCCTCGGGGAGCACATGAGATACGTCATGCGTCTCCACTTCCCCGCGTCAAACAACATGGCCGAATACGAGGCTCTCCTTTGTGGCCTCAAAATCGCCATTCAGACAGGCATCAAGCGCCTTGATGTGAGGGGAGACTCACAGCTCGTGATCGACCAGGTCATGAAGAATGCGAGTTGTCACGACGACAAGATGGAGGCGTACTGCAACGCTGTGCGAGCCCTCGAGGACAAGTTCTACGGCATAGAACTTAACCACGTGCCTCGCCGGTACAACGAGGAGGCAGACGAGCTCGCCGAAATCGCGTCGAGGCGAATCACTGTTCCCCCGAACGTTTTCGCGCGGGACATTGCTCAGCCATCCGTCAACCTCGAGCTGTGTCCCTCGAGCCGCGAAGAACCCTCGGGGGCTCCCTCGAGTCCAACAGGCGCGGAGCCCATGGACGAGGACCCCTCGAACGAGGCGTACGTGCTCTCCCTGCTCGAAGGGTACGACGACGATGAGGCCGAGGCCATGGATATAGAGCCAGCCCCGAACGAGGGGGACTGGCGCGACAAATACATCGCCTGGATGGATCGAGGGGAGCTCCCCTCGGACCGATCTGAGGCCAGACGCATCGCCAGGATGGCCAAGTCATTTGCCCTCGTCGACGGCGAGCTGTACAAGCGCGCCGTGTCTGGCGTCCTGCAGTGATGCGTACCCATCCCTCAGGGGCGTGAGCTCCTTCAGGATATACATGCGGGCGTGTGTGACCACCACGCAGCGCCACGCATCCTCGTGGGCAATGCGTTCCGCCAGGGCTTCTACTGGCCCACCGCGGTCGCCGACGCCAGCGAGATCGTGCGCACCTGCGAAGGGTGCCAGTTCTACGCCCGCAAGTCCAATCTCCCTGTGCACGTCCTGCAGACCATTTCCGCCATGTGGCCTTTCGCCGTGTGGGGACTGGACATCGTCGGGCCTTTGCGAAAAGCGCCCGGGGGCTACACCCACCTGCTAGTCGCCATTGACAAATTTTCCAAATGGGTGGAAGTGCGCCCCATCACGAATCTCAGGGCGGAGCGGGCTGTGACGTTCTTCACCGACATCGTCTACCGCTTCGGAGTGCCCAATTCCATCGTCACTGACAACGGGTCCCAATTCACGGGCAGGAAATTCTTAGAGTTCTGTGATAAGTTCCACATCCGCGTGGACTGGGCAGCCGTGGCGCATCCACAGACCAACGGTCAGGTGGAACGTGCCAACGGCATGATCCTACAAGGCCTCAAGCCCAGGATTTTCGACCAGGGCGAACAAGTACGGTCGAAAATGGCTCCCAGAGCTGCCAGCGGTTGTGTGGAGCCTCAAGACCACCCCAAGCAGGGCCACCGGGTTCACCCGTTCTTCCTGGTCTACGGTGCGGAGGCTATCCTCCCTACAGACTTGGAATACGGGTCGCCCAGAGTCCGAGGATACGATGAGGGCGCCAACCAGTGAACCCATGAGGACTCACTGGACCAACTGGACGAGGCCCGAATCGTGGCCCTAATGCACTCTGCGAGGTACCAGCAAGCCTTAAGGCTCTACCAAGCCCGGAAGGTGCGGCGACAAGACTTCAGCGAGGGGGGCCTGGTCCTAAGGCTATGCCAAGACAATTGAGGCCGCCACAAGCTGTCGCCCCCGTGGGAGGGACCCTACATCGTGGTGAAGGTGCTCAAGCCCGGCACGTACAAGCTGGCCAACGAGGACGGCGAGGAACTCACCAACGCTTGGAACATCCAGCAGCTACGTCGCTTCTACTCTTAGCGAGGATTTCCAAGTTTTTTGTTGTAAATTACATGCCCAACACCCCAGTTGGCAGTTTAGATGTAAAAATCAACAAGTCAATAAAGTTAAAGGGCAACTTGACTTTCCCCAGAAAATCAAGCCACCCTCGGGGGCTACTGCGGGGGGCATCCCCCCCCCCAAAATGGTCCTATTTTTCGCAAAAAGTTCGCAAGCGCGCTAAGTATGACTCAACCTAAGCCTCGAGCGAATCCAGACGGGGCGCGGGCAACCAAGCGGGAAGGACGCGCGAGCCAGAGATAGCCTACGCCTCCGTGAGGATACGACCCTTCTCTTTCGCCTCTGGACCAGCGGGCTACTCGTGGAATCGAACCTCCCCGACTCGAATTCATCCAGGCAAAGGAAAAACGGAACAGCGTGACAAGCGAAATAAATAACATTACTACTATTTACAAGTGTTCAAACATCCCAAAAGAGTACTTGTTTATTACATGGCCACATGGCCCGAATTTTAACACTTAAACAAAAAAAGGGCTCGACGCCCAGTGGTCTTCAGGCTTGGGGCTCGCCGGCGTCAGGAGCGTCGGGGAACAAGAAGTCCACGAAGTCTTCCGCGAGCCTCCCGGCGGCAGCGGTGGCAAGCGCGTCCGCGCGCTCCATCGCCACTTCATCTCAACGCCGATCGGGACAACGTAGCCCGACGCCACGGCCTCGAAGTCCACCTGGTAGTGAGACCCCACCACGCCGAGGGCCTTATGGACGCCCAGGTGAAGGGCGCGACACATGCGCCGGGAGACATGCCCACCGAGGGCACGCAGGCGACTCACCAGCGAGCTACCGGCTTGCGCCTCTCCTTCTTCGACCTCCTGGCAGGTCTCGAGGGCGGCGGCCCGCAGCTCGTCCAACTCCTGTTGAGAGGAGTTGTAGGCTGCCTGCGTCGCCTCGGCCTGGGAAGTCATATTCCCAGAGCGGTCCGCAGGCCTGAAAGCCACGGACAAAGAAATACAAGTTGGGAGCGAATCCCAAAAGAACGAATCTACAAGCGAAAGGCGGGCGAAAACAAACTTACCTTCGACCTGCTTCTTCTCCCCCTCGAGGGACTGGCGCGTCTCCTCGTCCTGGCCCTGCAGCTTGAGATACGAGGCCTCCTGCTCCTCGAGGGACTGCCGCAGATCCTCGTGCGAGATGCTGATCTGCACCAGCTCCCCGTTGAGCTTCGACACCTCCTTGTCCCGCTGCTTGAGCGTGGCCCGCGCCTCCTCGAGCGCGGCACTCTCCCGCTGGAGTTAGCCCAGCGCTTCCTCCCGCGCCATGCACTCTTGCTCGAGCGCGGCCCGGGCCTCGACGAGAGCCGTCCGCTCTCGCCGAAGGGCGGCCTTCCGCCTCCTAGCGTGCGGCTCGCTCCTGCCGGAGTTGCTGCTCCGCCGCGGTGAGCGCGGTGGCCTTCTTCGCCAGGGCCGTCTTCAGCCCCTCGGTCTCTTCGAGGGCCGCGCGGCCCCGTTGAAGCCGGGCGCGGGCGGTGACGACCTCGGCCTCCACGTTGATGCGAGGAAGCGCGCCCCCTTCGGGTCCTCGCGAGCCGGCGCGGCGCGTCGTCCCGCTCCACCAACGCCGTCGGCCACCCTCTCGACCGCGGAGGTGCCTCCCGGCCGCTGGGCGCCACCGCTCGGGGGCGAGGTCCGGCGGGGCCTCGGCCACGCGCCGGCCAGCGGTCCCGGCGACCTCAGGGCCTCGACGAGGACGTCCAGGGCCTCGTACTGCCCCCGGTACCAGTGAAGGTCAGCGTCGAGGCGGTCGAGGGTGTCGTATCGCTCCCGGGCCTGGCGCTCCAGCTCCTGCCGCCAACAACCAAGGCGAGAAGAGCGGGCGTCAGAAAAAACACGAACGCAGAGAAAGCAGGAGAAGGAACCTCGAAACCCCGCGAAACCCAACTAACCTGGAAGACGCGCCACGCGGGACCGCTGTGGATCCGCAACGCCTCGTTCAGCGCCCGGTTGAGCGAGGCGCCGTGGTCGCGGAGCTCTGCCCCGAGCCCCTGCTCCGCCCGGGCCTCGACGAAGTGGGCCGGCGGGGGCGTCGGCATGCTCCCGCTCTGCTCCCGGGCGCGGCGCGGGTCCGGCGTGCGACGACGAGGCCCGGCGCCGTCCGGCCGGGCGCCCCAACACCACGGCGATGTCGCCCGGGCCACGAGCGCCCCGCCGAGGCCTCGGGGGGCGACACGAGCGCGCTCGCCCACGGTCCCGGCCGGCGGCGGGGGCGTCATCGTCGTCGGGGATCTCCACCACCGCCGCTCTCGGGGCGCCAAGTGCGGCGGGCGGCGAAGTTGGCGGCGTGGCAACCACCACGGGCCGTGGTCGCCGCCGTCACCGACGCCGCCCCGCGTTGCGGCTCCACCACCGTTGCCGATTCTTTGCGGCTGCGCAGCCGCCGCCGCCCCTGCCGCGCCTCCGCGGCCACCGGCGGCGGCTCGTAGTCGTTGCCGCCGGGCCGCGGCTCCGAGACCTCGGCCGCGGCTGCGCGAGTCCCCCGCTCGCCGCCGTCGTCGTGCTCGCGGCCGCCGCGAAGCCCTCGACGAACGCCGCCTGTTGGGGACGGCCGCGTCCGTCCTCAACACCTTGGCAGGCACGAGAGGAGGCACGGTGGGCGCCACCCTGCGAACACGAAGGCAAGAAAGTTAGGCCCCAGCCAATCTAAACGACGTGACTAAGGGGAAGCAATCACCTACCTCAGGGTGGAAAACCCTCGTTTCCTTTTCCTCGGGGGCTCAGTGAACGTTGTTGCGCCACCGGTGTGGCCGCCATTGCACCCCCAGTCATCTCCGCGGCGCGCGCTGGCGCCTCCGTGGCGCGCGTCGCCTCTCTTGTAGGTTGCCTGGCGGCGGGCGCTCCCGCGCCCACCCCGAGGTGCGCGGTCTCTTCCGCCGCCTCTGCGGCTCTGAGCGAGGGGGTGAAGGATCCCACCTTTCGGGGGGAACCCGGCCCCCATCGCTTTCCTCCTCCTCCTCCGACGACGACGACGACGACGACGAGTACTCCGAGGTCCCGGGGGAGGAGAGCCCCTGCTGCTCGCGCAGCCGGAACTCCTCACTCCTCCGCTCCCGGCGCTCCCGTCGTCGGATGCTCCGCTTCTTCTTGCGCGCCACCCGCTCCTGCTCTCGCCGGCTGCGCGCGCGCACGCGTGCTCGGGCTCGGGGCTTGGGCGAGTCGGACCGCGCGGCGTTCACGACCCTTATCTGCAAAGAACAGGCAAGGCCTCAAAACACGTCGATGTCCCGCGAACCGGCAGAGCATGGGGAGGCGGAAGTCCACTCACCAATGGGACGATTAGGAGCATGGTAAACGCCTAGAGGGCCGTGCCATCGCTCCGGGCAGCCCTGAGGTCGATGGCGCGCCGCGCCCATGTGGCCGCGTACTCCCGCGGGAGGAGGTCCGGCATCAACCGCGACTGCGCCAGTGCGACGGGGTCCGCGTCCTTGTGCATCTCGAAGATGCGGAGCGTCCTCTCCATCAGGGGAACGATCCGCCGATGATGGAGATTCGCGAGGACGCACCCCGCGGTCAACATTGGGTAGTCCAGGGCGGCTGAACCTCGACCGCAGCTGGAACCGCTCCTGAAGTGTTTCCTCGTCCTCTTCATCTGATGTGTCTTCAACGATGATGGTGTCGTCATGTTCGCTGACTTCGCGACGCTCCTTAGCCTTTCCTTTCCCCTCCCCTAGGATTTCGACAAGTCGGGGAGGCGAAGACGACTCAGATACAAACTTTACTATGTCATCCTGCAACAAGCACATTGGGTGAGCACGACATCTACTACATATTCAGTAGTCGTATACTGAGTGCGGCTACTGACCTCGTTCGGCGGATGAGCGGCGGAGTACTCGGGGACCGGACAGGGCGTGTACGCCGGCATGTCCTTGAAGATCCCGCCCAGTCTATCGATGATGTCGTCATCATCAATCTCGCCGCCGGGCATCCACGACGAGTCGCCCCCGCCAGTGTACTGGTAGCCGAGGGTGTCGCGAGCCATCAGCGGCTGCACCCTCCTCTTCATAAAGCTGAAGGCCACATGTTCGGCCGTCAGCCCGGCTTCCCTCAAAGCCTTGATCTTCACCAGCAGTTCGGGTAGCTGGATACCCTCCTGCATCATCGGCTCGGTATTCCACCAGGGACGGTGCTTCGGCTGCTTCCCGCTGGGCTTCGGTAGCTCCGGGTGGTGGTTGGTGATGTAGAACCACTTCGACTTCCAGTCTTGGTTGGCAATCGATCAACTTGTACGCCAGGTACTGCTCCGCGGCGTCCTCGTGCATATGGATGCCGGCCCCTCCGACTACTCGCGGGTCGTTGGCGCTCGGCTGGGGCTTCACGCGGAAGAACTTCCGGAAGAGTACCCAGTGGGGTTTGATCCCAAGAACGCTTCGCAAAAATGGATGAAGACGGAAGTGTGGAAGATGCCATTGGGGTTGAGATTGAGGTATTCGATACCGTAATACTCCAGAAGCCCCTTGAAGAAGTTGCTTGCTGGGAGGGCTAATCCGCGCTCCATGAATCGTGTGAACATCGGGATCTCATTCGGATTTTTCTCCATTGGGTATGGATCTCCCGCGGCGGCGTGCCACATGTCGACCTCCTTCTCCCGGAGAAATTCACTGTTCAGCAGCGCCAACAGGTCCTCGGTCTTGGCCTTCGATTTCTTCCACTCCTTGTTGGGATTCGGGCGCGGGGGAGACACTAGCGGTGTTGACCCTGCGGCGGATCCAGCAGCCTCCTCCCGGGATCTCTTCTTCCCGCCGGCGGTCTTCATGCTCTTGGATGGTGAGGGCTTCATTCTCCAAGTACAGCGGGTTTTCACTCGCATTCGCTCGGGGGCTGCGGCGGTGGCTACTGGCGGCGGCGCGTCTGGATCTACGATTTTCACTGAGGCGGCAGTGTGCACTGGCGGCGGATTCTTAGCGAGATTTGCTATGAATGACTGCAAGTGTGGGGGTGAACAACCCTAAGGGCTTTGGCTTCTATTTATAAGTCAACAGGCGGCTCCGCAACGACCGGATGGATATGTTTCAAAACGGCTGACTCAGCGGCAGCGCCTGACTCTTCAACTTCCAGTAGTCGATGCGCCTTATCTCGGGGGCTCGGCTACATCTAATCAATTCCTTGGGTAGCGACAAGATTCAAGAGCAACTCAGGACACTTTTTGCATACAAGATGACCCTTCAATTCGAGATGAAGTACTCGACTCAAGGCTCGGGGGCTCCGTGCCACGTGTCCTTCGGTTTTCTCTCCGGATTTTACGGGATAATCTTGCCAGAACTTCAGATTGACCCTCAGCCAGAGTCTATGACTCAACCTAAGGCTCAGGGGCTACTCCATATGGAGTGCGATTTTGCAATCGCACTTCCATATAAACTTCTGCTTCATGACAACACGAGTATTGTTGAAGACCTTCAAGAGCAGAACTCGAGGACGCTTGGGGACTACTCGAGAAGACTTCAGGATTACTCAAAGATCAGCTGGAGTGCCTTCCAGCCTCGGGATGCTTCAAGTATTCTTGAGGACTTTCGACTTGTAGTACTCGGGGATGCTTGAGGACTACTCGTCAAGGCCGTCAAAACTACTCGAAGCTATCCTGCTCGACTACAAAGTACTCGGGTCCCACTACCTCGGTGGGTACCAGGACCGACTACTCGGTGGGCCCCTGTGACTACCCGACTTGTGCCACATGGTACTTGATGGCGTGAGGCGCAAGGACTACGGTGGAGAAGTATTCGGATAGGAATCTATACATGCCTTGTACTGTGTAGAGGACTCTTAGACGTACACGACTAGTACTCTCTCCCTAAACCGACCTGTAACCCTGCCTCCCGGACTATATAAGGCGAGGCAGGGACCCTTCTCTCTCATTACGCATCATCTTGTAATCACATCCAATCAATCCAGAGCTACGCAGCATACAGGACGTAGGGTATTACGCACCTCGCGGCCCGAACCTGTCTAAATTTTGTGCCACGTGTCGGTGCGGAATATGGTCCCGACACTAACCAGTAATAAGCGCCGAGGTCTCTCCCTCGATGGTCGATGCTAAGCAACTAATGGCACGAGTTTTATCCTGGTTCCGGCCGAGGGGCCGTACGTCCAGCAGGGGTGTGCTCGTGGCACTATATTGCTCAGCACCGGGGATGCCTGTAGTGGGGCGGCTACAAGCAAGGCGGGAGAGGAAGCGTGGCTTACAAGTCCCTGGTGGAGTGGCTGAAGATGTTGTGGGAGAATTGGAGAACAAGCGCCTGGTGCGTGGCGTTGTTCTGCCTTGTGTTGTGTCCTGACTTTTCTGTCTGTCCCCTGCGGCGGGGGAGTTCGTCTTCCTTTTATAGGCCAAGGAGAGAGCGAATCACATGTATGCCGCGCTATTTGGCTACGTGGGGAAGTGTGGCGGGCCATGCTGTAGAGTAGGCGGCAGCCTCGACGGTCCTTGCCGTGATCCGGCCTTCATGGCGTATCTTGTACCCGAACAGGGGTAGCCTCGAGGGCGGGAGCGCAGCGGACGGCCGTGATGCCTTCAGGCGGGCTCGAGGGAGTTGCTGACGTCGATCCGTACGGGGCACGGGGGCGAGGTAAGGCGGCGTCCCGTTCCCGCACGCGTCGCGATCGCGGGAGCCGCGCCACGCGCGCCGGCGTGGGGTTGTACGCGCGGGGGCGGCCGCCACGCCGTTAACGGTGGCGGGGGATGGCTCCCCACCGGCCTAACGCCGCAACCTAGCCTGCGGGTTCACGGAAAACAAATCGAGGGTGCGGCCGGCCCCCCTTCGAGGGCTCGGTGCGTTAGCCGTCGGGAGTAGGCGGCGCGGCGTCACGGGGCGGCACCGGCCACGCCGCACAGTCCCCCACAGTGGCGGGGATGGGTTCCCTCCTAGGGAGTTGGTGTGACAGGACCGGGGTGCGAGCCCCAGGCGCATGATGGCGCCGCGCTGCTGTGGTCAGAGCATTAAATGCCCGTACTCGCGTACGGGATCGGGCGTGCGCGCGCGGGACGCCCTCGAGCGAGACGGAACCTGCTCGAGGGAGGCGCGGACCCTCGAGCGAGCCGGAGCCCGCTCGAGGGAAGCGTTCTCCCTCGAACGGGGCGGAGCCCGCCCGAGGGAGGCGTGCGCCCTCGAGCGAGGCGGAGCTTGCTCGAGGGGATCTTTAAGTGGGCCGCCTTGGTGGGCCATCAGGGCCACCGTGGCGTGGGCCGTGCCTTGTGTAGTTAAGCGAGGCACGTTTGGCTTTGGCTTGTTGCGGGTTTTAAGTGGGGATTCCCCAGTTGTTTAAGGGGACCCTAGGGCTGTCCCCGACACCACGTGTCTCTTCCTTCGAGTTACCGATCTCGGCGAGTCCACATTCATCTACCTCGGGTACTCCCCTTTGTAGGTTGCCGGTCCAAACCAGCGAAAGTATTACATCTTTAATATTAAGCCATTTTATTTAAATATTCTAGTATTCGCTCTACAACAAAATGATTACATTTTTATGGTAGCTGAAATCAGACTGATTGGTGCAAGCTGTTGGATAAAATGCTGGATATATGAAAAATTAATGACATTTTTAGATAATAAACTAAATGAATTCTCATTTATATTTATGTAATGTTACCCATGTTCAACTGGCTGGTGGTTGATAAACCAAGCGAACAATTATTTTAAAGTTACTAGCATGTGCAGTGCAATGCCACGGGTTGATGGACTAGTAAGGGTAAGCATTCGCCACGTCTCACATAGTCTCGGACTGTAGCCAAAGTTACATTATGTTGAACACAGAGAAACCCAAAATTCTCACTGTGTAAAACCCACTAGATTGAAAAGACAGCTACAGTCACATACTCACATGCATATCATGTACTACTCCACATAACGCTAGATGCTCTCGATGGTAGTGTGTCTTGGATGTACATGCGTTGCCACCAACACAAAAGCAGAGAATATGCTTCTTTCGGCATGAGTTAAACAGGTAAGATTGCTTGGGAATGAATTGTCCAACTAACATGGATAACCTAAGATAGATTACAGGGGTTGAAGATCGTCAACATTTGGTGCCATGTTCTTTGTAGGACCAACAAAGATCATGAATTAAGGTTGATTAACAAGCAGCTGGCTTGGCTTAATGTCGTGCTTCTCTCATTCGCCTTTTTCTACAGTATTTTCTTCTCACCGCAATTTACCTTAGAAATCTGCACACAATATTTTTCTCACAACAAATTTGTCGTGCAAATCAACTTAAATAAGAACACTTGAGATACCAAATTGCTCAATCCCTCACACTGTCCTTGCCCACAGAGTCACAGACCAAACTTGTTGGGATTCTTTATGTTCCAGAACCAAAGGCAGGCACATTTGAGATATATAGGAGTATACATATGTTAATGTTAATCTTGAGAAGTCAACATTGTGGTGGGTGACTCAAAGTTACGTTCTCCTCGCCAAAAGCAAAACAAGGCCAGTCTACAGCGAAAGGGTTCAAGATGAGGAAGCCACGCGAAGAGATGTAGAACACAATCATATCAGGCAGCAGAGAGCGTGCCATGAAGATGAACTCCCCCTCTACTCTTTCGCAGAACAAAGCCACTTTTTTTCCTCAAACAAACCAAGCAGGATTTCGCAGCACGTACTACATTGCGAGATGAAGAAAGTGGCATAGCTTTGTGTAGCTGCATTTACCGAGAGATGGTTGGTTGCTTTTATTGTGCTGGATCTCCGAGCAGTGCAGTGCAGTGCTGCGTGTCCAAGCATCGTCATGAACAGCTGGGGAAGAGAGGGGGTAGGGAATCAAATGCGGGCAAGCAGAGTATTTCCATAAGCGGCCAATCCAAGAGTACATTGTAGGTCCTTGCTCCTCCTTTTCTTGCCTCCACCACCACTGTGCTCTTTTTGCTAGTACTACCTCTCTCCTCTCTCCTCTATCTCTCTTCCATGGAGGCGACTGGTAGTGGCAGAGGAGGGTGTCGCTGCAGGCTTCAGCCCGTCTTTACTACTGCTCATCAATCACAGCCAAGCGCAAACAGTCACTTCAATCCCATTTCAGTTCCCCCTTCACCATACTTGCATCTCCGTAGAGTTTTGAAAATGTGTGTGCAAATATGCAATGCATACCATCAGGTTTCAGGAAGAAATCCTGTTAACCTGTTGTTGGTTTCTGCCAGGACTGATAAGTACTCTACCCGGGCACTTTATTTTTTGGGTCCTGCTCGAACTGGAACGTGGCAAGGACCAGGAGGGGCGCCAACAGTTTGGCAGGCACTTAACGCCGGGGAGCAGCGCGCCTTTACGCTCCCCTCCTGCCACGAGATGCGCAGCCGCATCCGCAGCCGCAGCAGCGCGAGGCCGCGCGCGAGAAGAGGGGAGGGAATCAAATGCGGCCAAGGGAGGAGCTCCCCGGAAGTGGCCAAGGCAAACAGTACGGAGAAGTCCCCCATCCCTTTACTTGCAACACCAAACCCGAGGTAACCCACAGAGGGGTTGGCATTTGGAACAAGTTGAAATCGGCAACTATTTGATCTTGACAGTGATGGTACCTGATTCGGGAGGTGCGGAGGCTGGTCCAAAGTCTCGAGTTTGTTTGAGAGACAATGCGCAACTCCACAGCGAATAGCGATTGCCCAACCTCAACTGCAGGCAGGCCTGAAAATGACACCAAGCATGCGTTTTAGCTCGGTTGATTTCAGAAGTGTAAAGTGATCGAGAATTGGAGTTCATTAGCTTCAGTTAACTGAATCAAAGCTAGTAAGCAAAGTAAAACGCTCACGGGCCAATCAAGTGTGAAATACTCTGAATACGGATGCCATTTTCGACGACTAACGTGAGCACACAAGGAAAGACGCTGGTTAGATTCTTCGATGCCCGCATAGTGAAGAAAAGAACCCCGAACGTTCCCATCAAAAGCACCAAAAATATCGTGTGACCGGGGGCCAGCATCGTTGCCTCCTGAGATGGAGTCATGCATGCATTGAGGTGACACCGAACGATCAGATTCAGAAGATGACACCCTCTGCACAGTTGCTACTCTACACTTGGATGCATACTACCCTTTTGATGAAAGGAGACAGAGAGAGCCTACCTCATTACCATTTTCTTGGACTCTTTTCTTCGAACGGGCGTTGGATCTTGGAAACCGGCATTTCCCGCTTTCCATGGCAGCACTCATTGGAGTTCTCACGTGGTGTGTTGGTCTGGTCTGCCGGACCAACATCTTTCAGCAAAATAGTTCGAGGACTGACGCCCAATTGCAACCCACCACCAGCATGAGTACCACCATGTTTTGCACAAAAGAGAAGCAAATTGGTCAGAGGGGCAACTTAAATGCCTTTGAAATTTGCTGTTGGTATGAGAAGGTTTGACTGGCCTGCAGTTGCTCTCGCCTACCTCTTTCTGTTTGATAGTATCTTTTATACTGCCAGAGGCCCAGAGCTCATGAGATATCTAGATTTCAGGGCGTTCTCTGTCGTCTACTATGTTCAGTCCACAACTGTGCTACTCTGTAAAACGATGAATGAGATTTTGGTTACACCTTCAATCCTACAGTGGCCATGAAATGACCAATGCAAGCATCTAGCTAATGTTGCTTAAGTACTTTGCGACCATCCAGAACATAGACACATTAATGAAGATGGTGCATGTAGCAATCAATGTGCATTGTGGAAAGTGCCAAATCACACTGGGGCAGCACTATGCCCTTTGAACCAGTTACAGAGGATAATATATAGATGTCCAAACGGGCCGCCCGGCCCTAGCCCGATTTGGCCCGGCCCGAAGCAGCCCGGCACTATGTAGGCACGGTGGACTTCCGTGCCGGGCCGTGTCGGACCACCGGGCCAAGATGGCGGCCCAGGCACGGCCCTAAGGGCCTCCGTGCCGTTCTGGGCCGGCCCGAGGCACGGTGGGCTACTGATGGGCTAGGGCCGGGCCAGCCCGATCACACAAATAACCCCTCAAAGAACTCAACTCAACATTTATAACTGTATAAGCACATTCATTTGATCAATTTCAGAGACACATTTCCTCACAACACATTGCTTTTGTCACAAGTTCACAACACAAACATATTCATTTGATCACATCACAGACACATTGTGAAGTCACAACTCTTAAAATCAGAACACAACATATTTTCAAAAGTTTGAGCTGGTGCAATGGCTGCCTCATTAAAAACCTATCTAGGTAAAACTCACACCTCGTGAGAAACCCTAGATAGGGAAAAAAGTACACCCAGCTCAATCAAATAAAAATCAAGTTCAAAGTACCTAAGTTATTACAAACCAAGTTCAAGTATCTAAGTTATTACAGGCCAGACCCAGCTCAATCATTAGCTGGATCAGAATGAACATCTAGAAACATCTCAACAAAAGCAGCCTCCAGTTGCTTGTCCTCCACTTGTTCCTGAAGCCTCTTTTCTTCCGCTTCCCAGTCCTTGGTGCATGTGAGCGCTTCCACCATCTCCGGGCTCAGTCGACGTCGCCGCTCCTCGATGATCCCCCCGGATGTACTAAATGCAGATTCTGAAGATATTGTGGAAACTGGCACAGTCAAAATATCTCTAGCTAAGATGGATAGTACAGGATAATTAGACTTATGTTCATGCCACTAGTTCAGAATGCTAAAGGTATCAGCAAATTGGGTGACGGTATCACCTTCCAAGTAGGTAGACAATTCATTAGTAATACCCATAGTAACTCCAACAGATGCACTAGTGGATGCTGCATGCAGCAATGCAGTAGCAGGAGTTCTTCTAGACAGAGGAAGGGAGGGGGTGCAAATACTGTTACCAGGACTTGAAAAAATGTCAGATGTATCATCATCATCACCTGCACTCGAAAAAATGTCATCCCAAGCAGTTTTCTTCTTACCAGTATTGGGTGGTTGTGGAGGCTTTAAAGTGACTGCACCAAACTTATCATTATATAGCTAAAACATGTTAGTAAGGCTACCTCTAACCTTAGTAAAATAAGCAAAATAATCAGTACCAGTAATCAGTACCAGTAAGCTTAGATAAATAACAGCCTAAGGACATTCTGAAAACCTTTTAATTTAGCTCTAGGATCCAAGATAAATGCAACAGAGTATAGCATAGGAATGTCCATCCAGTACTTAAGAAAGACATCTTGCATAGGTAAAACAACAGGTCTAAGCAATTTATGTTTATCATGAGCCTTTAAGTGCTTAGCTATCAGAATGAGATGATGCAACATAAGTGGGGCAGTAGGATAATACACACCAGACAGTTGAACAGTAGATTCATAAAATAATTCAAGGAAAGACAGTACCTTCTCTGCAATGGTCCAGTTGTCATCTGTTAAAAGCAAAGGTTCATCCTCACATCTAGGATAGTTAGTTTCAATGAAGACACTAAATGTCCTCTTGTAAGGTACCAAATGCTTAAGCATGAGGTATGTTGAGTTCCACCTGACATCCATATCAAGGCCAAACTTTCTCGGCCGAACATTCACAAAGAATGCGGTACCTCTTAAACGCCGCAATGCGGCTGGTTAGAGGAATTTAACCAAGAAATAGCGATTCTAAATGATTCAAGGTGTGACTTAATCACATTCAAAGCAGATTTAACAATAAGATTAATAATGTGGCAAGCACAACGTTGATGCAAAAACAAAGTACCAACATATGCAGACAATTTAGGTGACATTTTGGTAATTGCAGTGGTATTGGAAGAAGCATTGTCCAAAGTGACGAAATGATCTTAGCAGTTAAACCATACTCCTCTAAAACATCAAGCACACGATGAGCAATGTTCTGGCCACTATGGGACACATCAATCAACCTAAAACCAATGATCCTCTTCTCTAATTGCCATTCAGGATTAACATAATGAGCTACCACACTAAGATAATCCTCCTTAGCATTGCCAGACCATATATCAGAAGTAATAGCAACAGAAGAGACAGATTCCAAAGAAGTAATAAGCTTAGCACGGCAATCAGTAAAGTACTTGATGAAATCTCTACCAGTAGTTTGCCTAGAGACAACAGAAAATCTAGGATTATGAGCAAGCTTGATGTACTCCTCAAAAGCATCACTTTCACCAATACAGAGAGGTAGGTCTAGTCTAGCAATCAAACGACAGAGCTGAACACGAGCTACATCAGCATTATACTCCCAGCTACGCACACTACCACTAGCACTGTAAGTCAACAAAGACTGAGACTGATGAATGTTTTTCTTCCTTTCTATGCAAGTAAGCACATGTCTATTCAGATGGCCAGTGCCAATACAAGACCGAGCAGCATAGTATTTCCCACAGTGAAAGCACTTAGCACCAGTTCTTACCTGCTTACCATTGATGGTCTCGAAGATCTTCTCGAAGTCATTCCATGCTTCAGATGTAGCCTTCCGCTTCTTGGCGGCGCCTCCGGTAATCACATTGCCATCATCAACAACATCAGCAACAGGATTGTCACCAGCACCAGCACCAGGACCAGCATCAACGTCCTCAGCATCGACGTCAACGGGAATGGGAGGAAAAGCACCGAACAACTCCTCACGGTCGGCTTCGAGATCACTCTCATCAACTCCAGGCAGGCCGGCCATCCGATAGACATCGTTGATGGAGTGCCCCTGGTCGTCGTCGTCACCGTCCATCGCAGGCCGTCAACCTTCCAAAATACAGAGACAGAGAAAAAAAGAGAGAATGAGAACAGAGAGTGAGAGATAGAGAGAGAACAGAGAGGAAGAGAGATAAAGATGTTACCTGTTGTGAAACCGGAGCACCAGAGCGGCCGGCGACCCCCTGGTTCCTCCGGAGCACCGAGCACCAGAGCGGCCGGCGACCCTCTGGTTCCTCGACGGCTACGCGACGGTCAACGACCTGCACAAGAAATGAAAAAGGTGAAAGAAATGAAGATCTGAACTCAAGATCTGTGAACAAAGACCTCAAGATATGAACTCAAGAACAAGGAACTCAAGATCTGAACTCAGGAGCCTCACCTACGATTCAGAGGGCCAGAGTAGCCGGCGACGTCGACGAACCACGATAGACGGCGAGATGGCACCAGAGCGGCCGGGATCTAGAGATCCAGAGACGGGAAGGGTGGAAGGGGGAGACGGAGAGCACGAGATGGACGACGACGTCGAGCTGCGTAGACGGGCGAATCGCTGGAACAGGAGGAGGTGAGAGGGAGAGGAGGCACCGAGGCGGCGAGGCCGAGCCGGCGAGCCGCGGCGGCCGGAGGGAGACGGGGAGACGAAGACGAGGGGGCGCGGGGGCGCGGGCGCGGGGATGGGGAAGAAATGACTAGGGTTGGGGCACCGGGGGCGGGGGCCGCGGGGGGGGGGGCGGGGCTTATATACCCCCTCCCCAACGGTTGGATCCAACGGTCGAGGGCGACCCGATCCAACGGTCGGGGGAGCGGGGTCCGGGGGAGGCGGGCCGCGTCGGGCGGTGGCGATAACGGCCGTGCCTCGTGCGGGCCACCGTGCCGAGGTGGCGGCCCGTGTCCGGTCCGACGCCCGTGCCGGGCTGGCCCATGGAACGACGGCCTACGTGCCGTGTCGGGCTCATGTCGGGCTTTTTCGGGCCGTTTTCTTGCCGGCCCAGCGGGCCTGGCCCATCTGGACAACTATAGGATAATAAGCGTGCCAAATGGAAACATGCGTTTCAACTTTTGAGGGTCCTCTCTGGCGCGCAACCTCAGCATCCTACAGGACCATCAATAGAGGGCAGCAGCCAGGAAAAAGGTGACAAGGAGCACCATGAACAACAGTTTTAAGGAGGGCCAACAAGGACAAAGGAATAAGTTTCTTTTTTTTCTTTTGAGGAACAGGATTACACAGGAATATAATTTCCATGTCCATGCATGACAAAAGTGAATGCTTGTGCATCACAGTAGTACCAATAATAGATCAACAAAAAGTTACTGATTTTTATAAAAAAAAAAGGCTCTGAGATTCTAAAACATGAAAGCATCAAGAGTCGGATTCAGGTGTATTCCTGTGCAGAGTTATATTGAAGGAACAAGATAAGATAAAAGAATACTGGATATCGAACTCCTGTAAAACAACTAAGCAAGATTCCCTTTTCCTTAAAACAATCACACTGCAACTACAAGCGCCATGGCATTTGCCTAGAACCCCAAGTCCGGTACTATCTGAAATACACTTCAATATTGCTTTGCTCAAGGTACGAAGTACAATTATTTTTTTCCTGAAACTAGATTTGTACGGAATATTGCACAAGAGGCAGGTGCCCTGTACGGCTGCACCACGAAGGCTCAGATCGCCACCACTCTCGTAGACAGTATTCAAACCACTGTCTCATGGACCAGGTCATCCACTGCAAACCCTAACTAGAGCACGGCACGGATAAAAAACAGGTCGAGTTTTTTAGAGCACGGATGATCCGGTGTCGTATTAAACCAGTCACAGCAATCCAATCCAGATAGGCATTTCATCGAATGGTTCGCGCACGGTGCGAGACCATCATCAGACGATAGAAGAGGAAAGCACCTGTCTGGCTGTCTCCTGGAGGAAGGTGATTCGAGTTTCACGCGATCCCGCGGCGACTCCGCCTCCTCCGCGGCACTCGGCCATGGGCCGTGTCCATGGCGCCGGCACCTGTGAACATCGCCGGAGAATATTGACGCCAGGTGCCGGCGCTGTCGCACAAAGCCTCGGAAATGAGAAAAATAAAATTAAAATAAATCGTTGCTGTATGGACACCTAAAGCCCATAACCAGGCCCATAGTAGAACGTACATTTTTATATGGCCCAAATTTCTGGCCCAGTAGGACGACAAGTTTTCCACCTGCCCACCTGCGCTGCTGCTACTGCGCGACCGCGACCGCCGGCCGGCCGAGAGCCGAGATGGAAGCCGGAGGCGGCGGAGCCGACGAGGAGGAGCAGGTGATGAGCGAGGTGCACCTGGGCTGTCCGCCGCATTTCTCCGGCCTCCACGTCTCCCGCTTCAGCTTCTCCTCACGGCCCCTAGGTACCAGCTGGCCAGCAGCTCAGTCTCCTTGCGCGCATTTCATCAGACACCTTCCCTGCAGTGCCTCTTGGTGCTAACCGAGGCAAGATTGTAGGGACAAGGCGATGATTTGTACTTTACTGAACTTTGATTCGTCGTTTTCAGGAGCATCTGAGGACGACGGCAGCGATGGCAGCGGCGGGAGTGAGCCGATCGTGGCGATGAGTGGTTCTTGTAAGTGAAGGGGACTGTAGTCTGTGGGAGTGGATGTGTCTTTGCGTTGGTTGGTGCTGTCCTAGAGGTTGTTTTGGTGTATATGTATTTGAATTTCTCGGTGTGGTCACATGATGATTGGCACTGTTTGGAAAGGTGGTTCGCGTTCGCCTGATGCTGTTGCCGTGGATGAGGATGGGGATCTCCTTCTTGACAGGAGGAGGAGGAGGAGAAGCAAACATGGTAAATCAATTTCTGGTTCCTGCTTGTTGTGTTGATGTGATTGGCGAGCTGCTCATTTAAGCTTTCTCGGCCTTCAGTTAGAAGTGACTACCATCTGCTCACCATTCAGCATGGTGTTACCAGCTCACTCAAGAGCGTTGGCCTTCAGGTTTGGAGAATGTCCAGGGCGCTTATTGGATTGCATTGTCCTTTTTCTGTCATGCACTCTTGTTATTCACTGGTGATACTGTTTTTCAGGTTTGGAAAGCTGCCTTACTATTAGCGGATTTTGTTTTGCACAAAAGCTTCACATCTTCGGACTTTGATGGTGTTACAGTTATAGAAGTCGGTGCTGGAACTGGTGATAATTCATGATTTTTTATGAAAATTAGTGGATTTGGGTTTCTGAGTAATAGTACCGTGCTTTGTCTGTTGAAGCACTCGTCCACTGCAAATGATCTATCCTTAACTCAGCAATGTTTGTCAGGTTTAGTAGGTTTGGCACTAGCTCGAGTTGCTAGAAGGATTTTTGTTACAGGTACTTCTGCCTCCTTTAAAGTACGATTTACCCATTGAATAAATCTCATGTTTCCATACTAAGCTAACATGTATGGTGATTTGATTCTTTTGGTTTCTGTTCGAGAAATAGATTTAATTGAGATATCCCATCTTGCTATATGAAAAATTGGTCGGGCTAAGAACTTCAATACAATGTCGGAATCTGATTTCAGTTGTGATCTTTATCACTTGCTTACTTCACTAAATATTAATACCATTTTAAAGAAGAGAGAACATTAAGATCATTTGTACCATTAAAATGTTAAACCCTGTTAGTATTAGTACCTACACTCACGAGTTTATCCAAGACACAATATTGAAATGTTTGGTTGATATGACATGACGATGAATTCATGTTTATCTTTTGGGTGGAAAATATTTCATATTTATAACTTTGTGGATTCTGTGATATTATTTGAGTTCCTTCCAACACCCAAGTACATTACATGTTCGATTTTCTTTTTCATGTTTTGCCACTTTGCTATCTTCAGTCCTTACAAAATTTGTTTACCAATGGGAATGAACAGATAGAGGCGCTGATATCCTAGATAATTGCTTGGCCAATGTCCGTATCAACTCTGGTATGCTAAATTTTGTTGAAGCTAAAGTATGTGTAAGGGAACTGGACTGGAAATTGTCATGGCCTCCACCAGTGAGTACATGTGATCCTTCTGATTCAAGGTTTTCTTTACACCAATTGATCCCACTTATATTACTGTTCATGATGCACCAGTAAAAAAGTGATTCATAAGCAGTATAGTTAAGTGGAAACTGAATATCAGATCATATGTTTCTTTACCACTTCCTGTTTAGAAACGAAATATTCCACACTAATTTTCCATACAGTTTAGAAACCATATAATTTAGAGGTCAGTAGCACCATCAAGTAGGCAAACTGAGTAGATTTGAAATTGATTGCAGAATTGGAAGGCAAACATCATACTATATTGGATGGGCTACAAATTGACACAAGAGTATGGGAGTTCATGTGTAAATGAAGGCACCTTCTTACCTGCACACAGCTTAGTCATTGGGGGCTTGCTCTAGGGAAGTGGAGCCTTCATCATTCTTCAGAAAGTGCTGACACAATTATTGTAAACTTGTCATGGTCTTGGGAAGGGTGGGGCTGGGGAAGGTTGTCCACCTGATAGTGCGCAAACACTAGATGGAGTTTCCAACTCCTTTATTATTTTTTTAAAAAAAGTTTCCAACTCCTTTATACAGTCTTTCTTTTGCTTTATTTCAGTTTTGGTAAATGTTTCTTTGGCACTGGGTTCAAGTCACATGTCTCCATGCAGTTCCAGGTACCTATGGTCTGCACATGAAATCGATGAGGCTGAGAAAGCAACAGTCCTGTTTGCCGCTGATGTTATCTACAGTGACGATCTCACCGATTTGTTCTTCGACACAGTGAGGAAATTGCTGTCAAGTGGTGCTAAGAAGGTATTGTTGTATCCAGCATCTACACTATCCAGTTCCAAGGTCTTGAGTTAACATGCTTCCCCAAAGTTAGGAGTTAAGAGTGTTCGATTTTTTTTTTGAATGAGTTGAGGTTCTTGTCTGTGATTTGTAGGTGCTGTATTTGGCCCTGGAGAAGAGATACAACTTTAGTCTGGACGAACTAGACGTTGTGGTCAATGGTTACACTCACTTCCGAAGTTTCTTCACGACTCAAGATGGTAAATTATTTGCAAAACAAAATTCTGCTATCTGCATCTTTTCCTTTGACCCCATTTATCTACAGAACACGGGGATGCAATCCACGGAGACAAACCAGGTCTTGTTGGAAGGCAGATGGATCTGGCAGAGATTCCTCAGTATATCAGAGAATACGAGAGGGGTAAGGATTTGGAAATCTGGGAAATTATGTACGGTCCAGAACAGAAATTGCAGTAGCGTGGAGAATCTATCGACATTAGGAAGAGGAGAGAGCAACTTAGAAACTCGTATATGTTCGAGTCAGAACATTCAGAAATCTCGTTTGATGTCGTCTTTTTTTTCTCTCTTCAGTAGACTATTCCAGCAATATCTCTGCTATTATTTGCAAATTCGATCCGCACAACACATGATACATTGGACCACGAGCTGATGCAAGGCCTTGGGAGCAGCGCTGGGAAGAACGCCGGGTTTCGCATGTAAAAAACGTAGATGCTCAAGTGTAGATGGAATGGTTAATTCTCAAGTAATTAGCGATCGAGACGGTTATTACAATTTACAACCACAACATGAACAAAGAAATTAAAGTATCGTTCACCGGCCCTATTTGCACTATCATCAAACGTACAGCAGTGAGTGACACGATCATCAGCATCGATCGCAACGAGATGCGTAGCCTGCCATGCGATGGATGAGTTCAAATTCCCGCGTGCTGTCTTTCTGATGGCAGCTAACAACCTCCCGTCAGCGTCAAAAGAAATTCCAGTAGGCGATCCCGGCGATGAAAACGACGGCCCAGAAGAGCAGCACGAAGGCCACGGCCGCGGGGGATGATGACATGGTGCCGGGCCTGTCAACGACCGTGGGCTCGAGCAGCGGCGCCGCCGTGCCGTCCGCCTTCGTCGGCGACGGCGGCACCTCGACGCGCACCTGCAGTATCAAAGGCTGCGTTCCGGCGCCGGCGCTGTCGTCGTCGTCGTCCCTGCTGAAGAAGCTGGTGCTCGACCCAGGAAGAAGGGCTGGGTGGATAAACATCACGGTCGGCGATGGCATGTTTGGTCTCTCGCAGTGGCTGCGGCGGCGACTTGTTGCCTTGCCGGCCTGCGCGGCATCGGCAATATATCCATCGCGCCCGCGCCGGGCGTGATCGATTTCGGACTCGGCGTCGGACTCGATCGGCGCGGCCTATGGGATGATTCGGAGTCAATCTGCGCGCCAATCGAGCCTGTGTCGGTCTGTCGGACGAGCCGCTACGTACTTCGACCTCGGGAACCGGCTACCTCCGGCTCGGCGAGCTGCACGCGGTACGTGCTAGTCGATCTCGTCCCCGACGACGCCGCCGCCCAGCCGGGAGGTCACGAAGACGAACGTCATCTTTGCACAATGAAGGCCACGAAGGACAGACAGAGTCGTGGAATGGTCAATGTGGTGACGAGTGATTAACAATGTGGTGGGAACTAATTCTTGACTAAGTATTGCAGGTGAAAGTTGCGACTTGACTGATGTTGGTGCGATGTTAGCGAGCTGCGCGTAGTGGCTTGCACCACGTTAGTTTGGTCGTGGTGGGTCGTCACAGGGTCCGGGGGCGTTCGATCGCCGTGTGACCGTGTCACTTCAGACTTTTCCTAAGACCTCAATTTTCTTGCAATTTGTTCTCATCGACGGACAACGGGTGGTACCACAGAGAAACAACACGCTGACAATGCATGATGCTAGACGGCTAGAGATTCGTGACATATTACTCCATTTAGATCATTCATGCAATTCAGGAAAACTAGGGAAGAAAATTTTGTACATCATAGGGCATGAATGGATCCTTGTGTTAGTGTTAGTTTGAAGCAAACTAACACAAAACTAACACAAAAGATCCATTCATGGGTGTTAGTTTGGTGTTAGTTTGGACTAACACCCCTAAAAAAACTAACCCCTCCAAGAGGTGGTAAATGGTGTTAGTTTTGGTGGACCCCACTCAAATTTATTTTTTTCTCTCCCCATCTCCACAGCCGATCCTCCAACCCTATCATCTCGCACGTCGCCCGTCGCCCCCATCCTCTCGCATCGAAAGCAGGGCGTCGCCGCAGGCTCGCAGCGGGGCCTTCCACCCGCGCCGCCGCCGGCGAGGGCTCCCGCGCCGCCGCCGGCTAGGGCTCCCGCGTCGCCTCCCACGCACCACCCCCCCGCCGCCGCCGCCTCCCCCATGCGCCGGCGCCGCCGCCTACCCTCCCCATCCACCGGTGCCGCCGCATCCCCATCCGGTGCCGCCGCCGCATCCCCGTCCACCGGTGCCGCCGCATCCCCATCCACCGGTGCCGCCGCATCCCCATCCACCCGCGCATCCTCCCCCATCCTCAAGCGCTGCTGCCTGCCCCATCCTCAAGCGCCCCCAGGAGTCCGCCGCCGGCAACACGATGGACGGAGAAGGCTACGATTTTTTCTCCCAGGAGTCCGCCGCCGGCAACACGTGGGCGGGCACTGCGAGCGGTCACGGCGGCAGCGCCCCCTTGCGCGCCGGAGAGGAATTTGACCTCAATTCCCAGGCGGCAAACGAGTTTCCTCATCTTGGTGAATATGGAGCCTTTCTCCAGGGCGACGGCGACGGCGACCAACTCGTCGGTCGCGGCAGGGGCTCCGGCCGCCCTCCCCAGCCACCTCTTCGCGCTCCGCGCTCGCTTGGTGTGCCAAACCAGCGTGTCGGAGGTGGTTCAGCATCTGGATGGGCGGGTCGAGTGCCACAGAGCGCCCGTCACCTCAACTTTGGGAGTTCATCGTCGTCGCCAGCTGGTCGTGGGGGACACGGCGTCATGTCGTCGATGAGTGCAGGTGCCGTTGGCCGCCCTCGCTCCAACGCAGCCGCGACGGCACCCGTCTCCGCTCCAACTCGTCGTCGTACTGCACGCTCCAACACCTCACAACGTGGAGGCAGCAGCCAACACGGACGTGTGAGTCGCCCCCCTGCACCAACGATTGGCGGCATCAACATCGGCGGTTCCGGCCAATCCTTCAACGACGACGAGGATCTTTCTGATGGAGTGGAGGAATTAGGCAGCAACGGCGGCCACTCAGTGAGGCAACGTACTCGAGCATATTGGTCTGATGAAAATAATGCATGCTTGTTAGAATTGGCTATGGAACAACGTAGAGCAGGAACATATACTGGTTTTGAAATGACTGCCGAAGGGTACCGAGCTGTTATACAAGGGTTGAAAGCAAAGAGGGGTTTGGTTCATGATCGTGATCAGGTCAGGAATCAACTCCGCACACTTAAGAAAGTTTACTCATTATGTTGCTACTTGGAGAAGCACACTGGGTTAGGGAGGAAATCAGATGGGTCTGTTGATGCTGAATCTTCTTGGTGGAAAACTCACACAGAGGTACAATTCTAGCGATGTTATACCTTACCATGATATCTTATACTAGTTTTCCCACAGCAAAAATACTGTTTATGTAGCCAAAATAGTTCCAGCCTTTGGTAGTCAGCATGGATGTGCAAACAACTACAGAACTACAGAACTAAGCCATACAATTTTTTTTAAAAGGCCACAACTACAGAACTATGATTAAAAACAATATGCTATGTTGCTTTATATAAATTCACTCTGTTTTAATTTCTTGCTTTAATTTCTTGCTGCAGAAACAACCATATCTAAAGAAATTACAGTGGGGTCCTCCAGCAAACTTGGATTTTCTTGAGCAATTGTATGGTGATGTTGTTGTGGATGGTAGCTCAGCCTTCGTCCCGGGAGATGATTTTGGAGAGGGAGCAGATGAGGATGAAGGGGAAGAAGAGGCACAGGAACAAGAAGAGCCTATTGTCACCCCTAGGAGTGCAAGCAGCCAGAGAAGCAAGAGCAAGAGGTCTGCAGGCAGCACTACAAGTACTTTGAACAGTCCAATGAAAAAGACCAAGAGCCCAATGGTTCGGTATGTGAAGGACATAGCCAACACATTCAAAGAGTCTGTGACTGTTAACACCCAACAACTAAAGAAAAGAGTTGCTCAGAAGGAGGCTTTCTCGGTGAAGAGGTGTCAAGATGCGGGGTGGGAGTGTGGCATCGAAGCAAGCTGCAGATGCTGCATTTGCAATGTCCAAGTTGTTTGCCACTGAATATCAGAGGCAATTCTTTTGTGGCCTGCCAACTCCAGAGCTTAGGCTTAGTTACTTCAACAAATGGTGCAGGGACAACAATTTGGAGTAGTTAGGATCATCTATTTGCTGCTGATTTAGGGACACAAATTATCTATGTTTCAGTTTAGAACTATCTAAGTGTTGAACCATCTATGTGTGTGTTGGACCATATGTGTGTTGAACTATCTCGTGTGTGTGTGGTGCTGAAATGTCTATGTTTCTGCTGCTGAATTATCTATGTTCTTGTTGCTGAGTTAATTTATTTTTGCTGCTAAATTATCTATGTTCTTACTGCTGAAATATCTATGTTTTTGCTGCTGAAATATTTATATTTGTGTCCTAAAAGTACATGTTTTAGTGCTGAAACATCTATATTTTCCATGCTGAAACTATATGTGATTAACTGATTTTATATTTATGTTTTTCACAGGACATCATGGATGAGGGCGACATGATGGAAGAGGATAATGGTTACATGATGGCGGAAGAGGATGATCATGATGACAACACATCATCTAGTGAGGATGAGATCATGTCGATGTGCTGCAAGAATTTGAAGGATGCCCAAAATGTTGTTGCACAAATGGTACCTATTTTGGGTATGTATTCTGATCGCTACTTCTGGAAATATCCCTATAGGAAAGATGGAGAAAAAGGGATTGAGTGGGTTATGAGGACACTAGCCAGAGATAATTTTTGCTACAATATGTTTCGGGTAGAGAGGCAGTTATTTAACAGGTTGCATAATACCTTAGTTCAGTCATATGGGTTGGAAGATAATCACAAAATGTCATCCATAGAGGCTTTAGCTATGTTCTTATGGATAGTTGGGGCACCACAATCTATTAGACAGGCAGAAGACCGATTTAGAAGGTCTATGGAGACAATAACTCGAACCTTCAATAGAGTTCTCACATGTGTTCTTAGGTTAGCTAAAGACATCATTGTACCTAAGGACCCAACATTTTCAGAGGTACATCCACACTTAGAAAATCTTACTTTTTGGCCACACTTCAATGATTGCATAGGAGCTATAGATGGAACCCATATCAAGATGGTGGTACCGAATAGGAACAAGATTGCACACTTGAACAGGCACAATGAAACAAGCCGAATGTGATGGGCGTATGTGATTTTGACATGAGATTTACCTTTGTTTTGGCGGGATGGCACAGGTTCGCACATGACATGAGAGTTTTCAAAGATGCCATGACTACTCATCATCACAAATTCCCTCATCCCCCACAAGGTTCGCTTCTGCATTTGTACATGCATTCATTTCAATTTCTAATTATTCATTTAAATCTCATTGTATACCTGCCTTTTGCACTTTTAGGTAAGTACTACGTGGTTGATGCGGGGTATCCAAACCGGTCGGGATACCTTTCACCATATAGATGTACACGGTACCATGTTGAGCAATGGCAAAACGGACATCCTCCACAAGGTATAAAGGAAACCTTTAACCATGCACATGCAAAAGTCAGAAATGTCATTGAACGATCTTTTGGAGTGTTGAAGATGAAATTTAGGATTTTGTTAAACATGCCAAGGTTTCCAGAGAGGAAGCGAACTAGAATAATTGTTGCTTGTATGGCTCTTCACAATTTCATTAGAGAGAGCAGAATTGGGGATAGGGATTTCCACAAATGTGATGCGGATGCAAATTATGATCCAATGCCTAACCATGGTGATCCGTCGTGGCCGAATGACGAACCTCTTGTTGAAGATGACACCATGAATGCCTTCCGTGATGAACTTGCTAGTGCGTTGTTTTATTAAGCGTAAATGTGTATGTGCTACATTTGGCGGGATGTGTATGAACATATTTGTTTGAGACATTTTTATGTGTATGGACATACTTGTTTAGACATTTATGTGATGGATATATTTTTTAGACATTTTTATGTGCATGGACATATTCGTTTGGGACATTTATGTGATGGATATTTTTTTGAGACATTGAGCGTGAATGGAAATATTTCTTCCCTTGAGCTTCTTCAATTTGGGCATGGCCACACGGAGGTCAACAGAGTCCCTATGCAGCCCAAACCACAATTTTAGATCCTCAAATGATTCTAAAAGTAGCATTAAATGCAAACTAACACAGAGATCCATTCATCCAAGGTGTTAGTTTGTTAGGTGTTAATTAGAGGGGTTAAAAACTAGCTCTACCACTAACACTAACACCTTGGATCCATTCATGCACATAGGACGAACGATTGCAAGGGCCTTCTCATTTCTTTCCCCTTTCCTTTTCTTTTTTCGACAACAACAGCTTCAGCAACGCTAGCTTCTTCCTCGACGTCCTCAGATGAGTCCGGAACATATGTGTCACCGGCTAGTGAGTCAGGGATGTAACATATGCTGTCAAAGTCGTTGGCGCGATGATCGACATCAGACTTTATCGCGAGGGGAGAACTGTTGGCTTGTTGCTGCATGCAGATGGCATCTTGATAAGTTCTCTTCGCAAGCTGCCGCGTGCGGATGGCACTGACAAGAAACGCTCGAGCGCGGCGGAGCTCGAGCTGCGGTTGGCGTTGTAGGCATGGGACGCGCATGCATCGAGCGTGCACTATAAGCCTCTTAGTTGCTTGGTCGTCTTGATCCATCACATGCAAGAGAAGTACGAGAGAGAGAGAGGAGCTCACATGCAAGGGAAGTGCGAGAGAGAGGGGAGGCCAGCCGTGAGAGACGATGCATGCAAGTACTACTCGGACTAAATAGGAGAGAGAGGGGAGGGAGAGATGCATGCATGCAAGGTGAGAGTAACGTCGTCTAACGGGAGGGGTGTGGTACGAGGAGTCCAACAGTCCAAGCAATAAATCCGCACAGAAAAACAAGTCAGGCATGCAAGGTTGAAGAGGCCGCACCTTGTATCGTGGGACAATTAAAAAAAGTGGTTGCGCCTTATATCGTGGGACGGAGGGAGTACTTCCTAGCTAAGGTCCAAGGATGGATCTAGAATTAATTTTAAGGGGCTCTTCTCTCCTTTCATTCTTCTTCGTCAAATTTGTAGAGGATCAGGAGGTGTTCCATTGAATTTCCAGCAGTATGGTGGGGCTCGAGTCCTATCCGGCCCGCCCCACCACTGGATCCGTCCCCGCTAAGGTCACCGTCGTGGTATCGATCGTATGTGTGAAGTGAACCACCCAAACAAATGTGTGTAGTAATGCAGGGCTGCAGGCCAAGGCGCCTAGCAGCTCTTCACGTATCCCGTATCCGCATTGACTTGCTTTGACTACGTGATGCCCGGAATCCGGACCGCCCCGATGCCCCAAGCTGTCTCATTTCATCATACGATGCCTACTAGTACACCCGTGCCAACCACAATTTGGTGGACCCATCAAGCAATTTACTGAGAATCGGGTGTAATATTTTTTTTCCAGATCCGTGTAGTGTATTTTTGGGTTTCAAATATTTGTCCATTTACATCTGCCCAGAGCCGCGTGTAGTATACAATTTTTTAAATATAACAAGCGGTCAAACTAAGGATAAAAAATAAACTAATTGTAATTTGGAATGGAGAGAGTAAGTTTTTTTTTTTAAATTTAAACAAACTAATAGCCAATTTTATTACTGCTATATGCATTTAGAAGACTATAACAATTGACTTGTTTCATTTCCTTATGTATTCAGCGTTATAAAATTGCTAGTACTGAGTGTAACACGAATCTAAGGCACAAAACTAAATTTAGGTGAAACTGTCCAAAACAGGCCATATTTAGCATTTTTCCTTTGAAAATTTTCAAAATAATTGATGTATATATGCAGAGAAGGTTACATTAACAAACATATAAAAGTATACACGAGCGGCCCATAAACTTGTCCCGATGTGCTACTTAGGTTCACGAACTTGTAAAAATCGAAATATGACACCATAAACTTGTTAAACGGTAGCACTCCGTACCCCTTTGACAACTTTTCAGATTTGTTGTGGCATGATGACGCGGCACCACATGAGTAAATATATGTAAGAAGGCCCCTATCTTTTGTGCCACACCAGGTCTAAGGCCGGTTTTAGTGGAAGGGGTCATGGGGGAATTTTCAAGAATGACACATCATCTTTACTGTATTGGTTTATAGGATGACCTACTCTCTCTCAATGCACAGGGTCATAGCACAATTTCATAGGTTCCTATAGATATTTAAGTGCTGCATATTGGTTGGTCAATTGTGATTAAAAATTGTGTCAACTTGTCTCAATGGGAGGGTCATGGGGGTGTCATTCCTAGGACTCCGCGCCGACCCAGGGTCATGAGGATGACCCTGATTTCCTCTCTCTCCTATTAAATATCATGCCATGTCATCTTTGTTGGGGAATTAGGTAAAAACCTTTCACCCTCGAAATGTCGGAGTTGTCGAATCCGTGAATATGTTCGTGAATATATCGCGAGGTTTTTTGTGGCAGGAAAGTGTTCTTGAAGGTGCTTTGTCGTCGTTTAACTTCGCGGATCTATTAACAACGTGCAAAACGAATTGCCGAATTGGCATCAGGATCACAGGTCTTTTTCCTATTCCAGGACGACTGGAATCTGGCGAATTTAGGAAGTCATGAACTTGCAAACTTCGAACATTTGGAATCTGGCGATTTCAAGAAGTTATGGACTTGCAAACTTCGGGAGGTTTAAGGAATCTCAGCTCAGAAGTCTTGATAAGGGATGATCTTCACGAATGAGGTTTCGAAAGTCAATGGAAAGCCAAGTCAAAGACGTCATCTCTAAAAGTTCGAGTTTTAAGTGTGAACTAGTGGCAGACTTGTAAATGTATGAAATTAGCCCCGCAAATCACGAGATGTAAAAGACATTCATGTACATGTTCACACTAGGAATATTCTCTAGATTCGAGGGTAATCTCGAAATGTAAAAGTCCCTTTGTCTCCCTATAAAGGGGGGCCCGAGGGCACATGTAAAGTGATTCACAACTTTTGAGGCGAGAATAGACTTTCGGGGATTCCTTGTCCCCTCTCTGTTTCTACTTTCGGGTGTCTGTTCCGGCATCTTGTGTTCAGGGATCCTACCCAATTTTCGGACCTCCCAACATTCGTGCCCACCGTGGTCTCAGCCGAAAAACAACTCACGATGCCTCCACAGAAGAAGTCCAAGAAGAACACACCCACTGAGGCCAATCAAGAAGATCACTACATTGAAGAAAACAACGGAATCTCTCTCACTGCAGGACCTTCGCAAATTACAAACCAAGAAAGAAGAGCAAAGCTGGAAGCCCTACAGAAAGCACGAGTTGAAAAAGTGGCGCACACTCTGGAACCATTCACTGAAGAGGAAGCTGATGAAGAAGATGATCAGGCTATAGACAGAGAGCTGGAAAGAGTACAACAAAAAGTACAGCAGCTTCAGAAAGACAAAGACAGATTCGCGAATCAGCTGGAAGCAAAAAGAAGGGCTTCAGAAAAGCTAGAAAAACTTAACCAAGCAAAAGAACAAATAGAAAGAACGCAAAGAGAAATCGATGAAATGAAAGGACAAGAAAACAGTTCACTGTGGCTTGACTCATGACATCAGAACTATGGCTAGAACAGAAGAACTCCGAAAGAAAACTTCTTCATGGGTAACAGAATCTCACAGTTCGCGGATCCAGATTCACCACTCTCACTTGGGTTGCAAACTGCACCATGGCCACCAAAGTTCAAGCTAGTCTCTCTCCCGAAGTACAACGGGTATGGAAACTTTAGACAGTTCCTCATGAGATATGAATCATCCGTGAATTCAGCATGAGAAGATGATGTCGCAATGGCCAAATCCTTCATCATTTCTTGTGAAGGCCCAGTCCTCAACTGGTACTCTTTACTACCACCGCACTCAATCTGCAGCTGGATTGACCTCAAGACAAAGTTCATCCAAGCTTTCCAGATATTTCATGAAACCGCGGCAAAGTCATCAGATCTGTACAATTGCAAGCAAAAAGATAGAGAACCATTGCAAAGATTCATAAGAAGATTCATGCAACTCAGATCCCAGAAGCGGACGACAAGACAACAATATCAACGCTCATCAAAGGTCTAACTCCAGGACCAACAGCCTCACACCTGACCCGAAGAGAACCAAAGACCATTGATGAACTCTTCCACGAACTAGAAGAATAGATCAAGTCTGACGAAGATCATAGAAGAAGAGTAGCCGAGCAAAATCAAGAAAGGCGGGGTAATAGAGGAACAACATGGAGACCTCAATACCAAAACCCACGACACATCAACAATGTGGAAAATTCGCAGTTTAACCAGCACAACAAACCAAGTACAAGAGGAGGTTTTGCGTCTAGGGGAAGAGAAAGGGGAAGAGGACCTCCGAAAATTCAGAATTATGATCCAAAAGACCCATACTTCTACTGCCAATATCATGGAAGAGGCCATAGCACCTAAGCGTGCCTAGAAACCAAAAGGAACATAGCTAGAATTCAGCAAGAGAAAACTATGATGAGTATTGCCTCCACAATGCTGAACCAGTTTCGTCCAAACTTCTGGCAACCACAATTCATGGGTCTTCAACCAAATCCAGTCGTAGTGCAGCAGTTCCAGCAGTCACAGCCATCCTGGTAGCCTTCTTAGCAGTTCTATCCTCAGTCTCAGGCAATTCAAGCCATTCAGCAGCCGCAACCAATTCAAGAAATATTGCCGCCACTACCCGATAATTCATCAAGGCCAGAGTCGAGTTCAAGAAGCCACAACCCGAAAGCATTGCCCTCTTTTGGAACTATCATGCCCATCACAGGAGGCTCAACCATGGAGTTCGAAACCAAGAGGCAGAGAAACAACTATTTCAGATCTGTGAACACAGTTATCAATGATGGTCCAGCATCGCGATCAGAATGGGCCAAGGTACCAATAACTTTCACCGAACAAGATTTCAAGCTCAAGTCAATGAACCACAATGTCCCATGGTCATTGAGGTGAATATAGCCGGATGGGTTATAGGCAAAATTCTGGTAGACAATGAAAGTTCGACATATATCTTATTCATGAAACTTTTTAGAAGATGAGCTTGAGTCAACACAGGCTGCAGCCACCAGAATACCCACTATTGGGCTTCGAGGGGAAAACCAATCAAGCCAGTGGGAAAGATAGCTCTACCTGTATCCTTTGGAGATCTTGACAATGCCAGAATTGAAACTCTTACTTTCGACGTAGTCGACATGTATCATCCATACCTCGCGATTTTCGGCAGAGGATTCATCAACAAATTTGATGCGGTCATAAGGCAGTAGTTCTTATGCATGAAGATCCCAGCACCCAAAGGGGTTATCACAGTTTTCGGTGATCAACAAGAAGTCAGAAATATTGAGAAAGGCTTCACACCAGGTCAAAGCAACATGCATCAGCTGAACTCCACCGAAGAAAAGAAAGAACCATATGTTGAACCCAAAAGGGATAAAGAAAAGATTGAGATAGCTGCTGATGGGGAAACGAAAAAAGTGTACCTAGATGACATGCCAGATAGGGCAGTAATAATAGGGGCTCATCTTCGTCCCGAAGAGGAAAAAGAACTCGTCCAATTCCTAAATAAAAATAAAGATGTCTTCGCTTGGTCAGCCAAAGACTTGCAAGGAGTTGACAGAGACATCATTGAGCATGCTCTGGAAACAGATGAGAAAGTAACTCCAAAGAAGCAAAAACTCAAAAATGTCCAAAGAGAAGGTTAAAGCAGTAGAAGCAGAAGTACAGAAGCTTCATGATGCAAAAGTAATCAGAGAAGTCTTGTATCCTGTTTGGCTGGCTAACACTGTACCAGTGAAGAAGAAAAATGGGAAGTGGAGAATGTGTGTGTGGACTCCACAAATCTGAATAAGACTTGCAAGAAGGGTGACTTTCCTTTAGAAAAGGTAGACAAGATCGTGGATGATGCCGCAAATAGCGAAATGCTGTCACTCCTGGACATGTTCTCAAGATACCATCAAATAAGAGTGCGAAGGGAAGACGAGGAGAAAACAAGTTTCATTATTCCTTTTAGAACTTTTTGCTTTGTCAGGATGCCAGAAGGGCTGAAGAATGCAGGGTGCACATTTTCAAGAATGATAGCAATAGTTCTTCATCCCCGGCTTTGGAGAAACATTCTAGCATATGTCGATGATATAGTGGTCAAAAGCATCCAAAAAAGAGACCACATCAGCGATCTAGCAGAAACATTCGCGAATCTCAAAGTAGCGAATCTTAAGGTGAATCTCGAAAAATGCGTTTTCGGCATTCACAAGGGGAAAGTTCTGGGGTGCTTGGTTTCGACAAAGGGTATCGAGGCAAACCCTGACAAAATCAAGGCTTTAGTCGAGATGCAAGATTTTGTTTCAGTGAAAGATGTGCAAAAGTTGATAGGGAAAGTCGCCACTCTCAACAGATTCATTCCCAGAGCTGCCGAGAGAAGCTTGCCTTTCTTTCAAGTTCTACGAAGTTCCAAGAACTTTCAATGGTCTAAAGCTTAGAAGCAGGCTTTTCAAGAACTCGGACTATTTGTCGAATATGACCAAGCTATGCCCTCCAGAGCCTAAATCACCGCTTCTACTATACTTGTCTACTTCAAATTTGGCTGTAAGTGTTGTGCTAGTACAAGAGAAAGAAGAAGAAGGAAAGCTCAAGCAGATCCTGGTATATTATGCTTCGAAAGCTCTCTCAGGATCCAAACTCTTCTACTCTGAGTTGGAAAAGATAGCATATGCAGTCGTAATTGCTGCAAGAAAACTAAGGCATTATTTCGAGGGTCACAGAATAAGGGTTATCACAAACCAACCACTGAATGACTTGTTCACGAACAAAGAAGCATCAACTCGAATCATCAAATGGGATGCTGAGCTGTCAGAATATACAGTTGATTTCGAGAGAAGAAGTGCAATCAAATCGCAAGTCTTGGAAGATTTCATCGTGGACTGGACATCGCCAACTCATGATCCTACTGAAGATATAGTCACGCCATGGGTGGTACATTGTGATGGAGCTTGGTGCGATAAAGGAGTTGGAATATCAGCAATCGTAACATCCCCGACAGGAATCGTGATAAGATACACTGTCTGGCTCGTCTTTGAGGATGATGTGCACTCTACAAACAACATAATCGAATATGAAGCTCTACTTCTAGCCTTAAGAAAGATGAAAGCTCTGGGTCAGCAAACCATTATCATTAAAACAAACTCTAAATTCATTCAGGAACATATTGAGAAAGTGAGCGAAGCAAGAATCCTGTTTTGATGAAGTACCTTGAGAATGTCAGGGAAATGGAAAGGCACTTCAAGGGTTATTCAGTTCAGCACGTACCAAACGATGACAATAATGAAGTAGACAAATTGGCGAAAGCAGCAGTTAGAAATCATGTAATGCCTCCAGATATGTTCTTCGAAATCATCAAAGAACCATCCATCAAAGAACCAAAGCCAAAAATCGTGAACATTGTGGAGACTCGCGATTGGAGAGCCGAAATCATGACATATTTGAGGGGTCACTATGAACCACAAGACGAAGTGGAGGAAAAAAATGCTAAATCAAAGGGCAAGGGCCATGCTATAGTCGACGAAGAACTCTATAAATCTGGGGTTACCGAACCATGGTTGAGATACATAACCTCCGACAAAGGTCTAGAACTTCTCAAGGAAATCCATAGTGGATTCTGTGGTGCACACATAGGCACAAGAGCTCTAGCAAGCAAAGCAATAAAGCAAGGATTTTACTGGCCCTCTATAAACATTGATGCAAAGAAGCTTGTTCAAGAATGTGATGCCTGCCAAAAAACAACGAATCAACAAAACTTGTCATCCATGCCAGTTCATCTAATTCCTCCATCATGGCCTTTGCAAAGGTGGGGAATGGATCTGGTTGGCCGATTCCCGACAGCTCAAGGAAACTGCAAATTCACAGCAGTAGCGGTTGATTACTTCACCAAGTGGGTGGAAGCAAAGGCATTGGCAAATATCACAGCACCAACAATCCAGATTTTTTTTGTCAAAACATAATTTGCAGATTCGGGGTACCAAGGGAGCTGACCGTTGATAATGGGAAGCAATTTGATTGTTACTCTTTCAAGGAATACTGCAGAACTTTGGGCACTCATGCGAAGTTCTCTTCAGTTTATCACCCACGGTCTAATGGAGCTGTTGAAAGAGCAAATGGACTGATATTTTTGGGAATCAAAAAGTGTTTATATGATCAAAAGAAAGGCAAGTGGACGGATGAATTGCCGAATTAAAAAAGTGATCTGGTCACATAATACCACAGTGTCAAGAGCAACGGGTTTCACACCTTTTCGCTTACTGTTTGGCACCGATGCAATGGCACCAGAAGAGATTAAGAATGAGAGCATGAGAGTGCAAAAAGCAAGAAAGATCGAAGAAATTGACATTAAGGTAGAGAAAGACATGATCGAGCTAACGATCCTCGAAGCTGCTGAAAACATCGAGAAATATCAAAGGGAAACCAAGGCTTGGAAGGATAGAAAAGTAGTCATGAAAGACATCAATACTGGTGATTTGGTTCTAAAAAGAAAGAATAATTGGGAGAATCCCGGGAAACTCCAAGAACCTTGGGAGGGGACATACATAGCAAAAGAAAACAAACATGCCAGGGGCTTTCCGCTTGACAGACCAAACAGGCAAAGAGTTGCTACATTCGTGGAATGCTGACAACTTGAAGAGGTACTACCCTTAAGAATCTTGATTGTAGTTAGATTTATTTTTTAGCATTTCTTTCTGCAAGTTCAAATTTCATAAAAATGTAAAACTCCGAACCACGAACCTATAAGTGGTTTCAGGAACAAAAACTTTTACTTTTTCGCACTTAACTTAGAATAAGGAGGACCATACTGTTTTCCTTGCAAAGGGGGTCCTAAATCAAGGGGCAAGGTTTTTAATGAGGCAGATCGTATGTAAATACTCTTTGTGATACATATAGAAAGAGTCTTCCCCCAAATCATGTGTCTCGCGAAGTGCCATTGTCAAAATTCGTGAAAAGGCTCCGTTATAGCCTGAATCCCATCATGTGAAAGAGAAATTCGTGAAAAGGCTCCGTTATAGCCTCCATTCCATCGTGAGAAACAAATTTGTGAAAAGGCTCCGTGATAGCTATGATTTCATCGTAAGAAAGAAAAGTTCGTGAAAAGACTCCGTGATAGCCTCAATTCCATCGTGAGAAAGAAAAGTTCGTGAAAGGCTCCATGATAGCCGAAATTCCATCATGAGAAAGAAAAGTTCGTGAAAGGCTCTATGATAGCCTGAATCCCATCATGAGAAAAAGTTTGTAAAAAAGGCTTCGTGATAGCCGAGATTTAATAAGAGAAAGAAATGTTTTGAGAAAGAGGCTCCTTGATAGCCAAAGGCTCCGTGAATACCTAAATCCCACCGTGAAAGGGATTTCCTACCGTAAGGCCGAAGACAACAACAAGTTGTGACCTAAATCCCACCGTAAAAGGGATTTCCCACCAAAAGGCCTGAGGCAATGACAAGTTGTGGCCTAGGTCCCACCCTCGAAGGGACACCCTACCAGAAGTTTGGGAATGAATGATAGTTGTGGTCCAGAAAAGTTCGAGTGTATTCATTAAAGATTCTTTGTGTATATGAAAAATTGAAAACAAAAGTTAAAATCTGTCAGGCTGTAAAAACAAGATAACGTGGTATCAAAAATTCAGAGAAATTCGCATAAAGGGGCTCGGAAATCTCCGAAGATGAGTAACCATACAAGGTGGTTGAAGCAACTGTGGGTTGCGATATCAACCAAGGCAAGTTTGCCAAGCAGACGCAAGTCCACAGAATTTGTGAAACAATATTTTGTCAACTTACACTTTAAGGAAATTATAAATCCCTGGGTTTCCACGAAATTTTTGCATGAAAACGGCAAGGTGGGGAGTGTGATGTTTTTTCTTAAAAATGAGTTTATTGCCTCATTTCCATTCAAAAATTTCATAAGAGTTAAGTTACATAGCTTCCAAGAGCTAAAACTTCAGAAAGAGAGTTCGACAATGTGGCCCGGGTTGCGACCACTGTTTTCAGCAGTATCGCTAGCATAAGCGAAGTTGCAGTCGTTAGTCTTGGGGCTAAGGGGCTCCGTCTTCATGAAGGTTTGAGAGCTCGAGGCTTCGGTGGCAAGAGCATAGCCATTGTGACGAAGGAAGAACCAACTCAGCTGAAAACTACGCATCAAAAAGTGTTGACAACACTCAAGCCAAAAATCAGAGAATTTACGTCTGGGATAAACCTCTTTGAACAACCACCAAGCTTCACCACTAACTACTTGATTCCCACGATGAATTCGTAAAGGTATCACATCCTGCGCAGGCCCACCTTGCAGGACTTGTGCAGGTTAAAGTTTACAAAACAATTGTTTAGAGAAGGGGTCGCGACCCAGGAATATACAAGTTTCTACAATGACATCAAAAGCGAATGTTCGAACATAATCTCATCTGACGATGTCAACCTTCGAGGAGCTAGTCTCATGATTAGAGCTCGCTTCATCTCCACCATCTTCGTCATCGTTACTGTTGCTGCCGCCGCCATTGCTCTCATCTCCCGAACCTTCTTCTTCATCGTCAGCATCGTCGTCTTCTTCAACTTCGGAAGACAATTCTTGAACTTCAGCAACTTTACCACGTTCCTCACTCTAGATCAACTAAAGAAACACCAAAAGAAAAAAAGGGTTAATAAAAATCAACATAAAAATGTTTGTGAGATACAGAAAATCACATAAGGTTTGCCAAAAACCAACCTTGTCTAGCTTGGCGCGGGCAATCTTTTTTGCGAACTCCTTCCCGCTTGCAAACCAAAACTCCCTCGCGAATCTAACCTTTATAGCTTGAACACCCCCTTGGGACGAATGATTGCAGTGCTCCCGACATCAGGAAAGTGCGAAAGATTCTCACGAAACTTCATGAGTTCGACACAGTCGTAATCGTAGAGAAGCTTCAGAATACTTTCTACTGAAAAGGTAGTAGCGAAGTTGCTAGCCCCTGAGATAATGTCAGGAAGAGCCTGGAACTCAGTCTCAATCCAATCCATTAGATCTGAGATTTCATCATTTCAGGGAGCGAGCTGGGACGAACACCAAAGTTTTTCAGGGCTTTTCTGTACTCCCCGAACAAGAGTTTCAACTTTTTCTTAATTTCATCAACATCTTGTCCTGAGGCCTCGCTTCGCTCAGATAAAGCCTTCTCGAGATCTTGAATCTTCTGTTCTTTACTGCTCAGAGTCTTCGCAAGATCAAAATTTTTTGCTGAAAGCTTCGCATTACTAACACGAAGCTCGTCAACAGTTTTAGCATTCTTGTCAGAATCCTTGCGAAGGTTTTCGATCATTTTAGATCATCTTCATGAGTCTTGTTTAGCTTCTCGAGATCTTTCTTCGAATCATCGAGGGCAACTTCAACAAGTTTCTTTTCATCTTGACACTTCTTTAGGGAGTCAGCAAGCTTAGAGATCCGCTACTCTAATTCAATACTTGAAGCTTGAGTCTTATTGAGTTCGCGCTTTAGCTTCTTAGATTCGCCAGAGAGCTTCTTAATAACCTCATCCTTTTCAAGGAGCCGTTCAGAGATCACCTTGCCAACAATTGACGCCTTCAAGTCATAAGTATTCTGAAAACTGGCAAGCTCCGAAGATGAGAGTTTCCGAGCGTTTTCTTCAAAAACTGTGAAAGATATAAAGCCTAATGTAACGAAAGCCTAAGGAACTTAAAGCAATAGTCAGAGTACAAAGAGATAGAAGCTATGTGCGAACCTGTCGGGTTTAGCTTTCTCAAAGGAATCTCGTTCGCAGGCTCAGAAATCGTCAAAGATTTTTGAAGAGACGAGGAGATCTGCTCCCCAGTAGCAGAGGGATGCTTTTCAACAACAAATGGTGTCTTGCCAGTCAATCGAGATCTTTTCTTCGACAATTCCTCTCCTATTTCATCCACAAATCCAGGGGATGTCCATAGCAAGGAAAACTTAGGAGTGTCATCATCCAAATCAACCACTTCACCCCTAACACTTAGTAATTCGCTTCTAAAAGACGTACCAAAGCTTTCATTGTAAGCAATAACTGAAGGAGAAGAGTCTTGACCTTCAGAAAGTTCTTTGCAGTTCTCAATCAAAGAAGGATTCTCGACAGGATCATCGCCTCTTTGAACAGTCATCTCCAAATCTTTGGTAAATTCTGGGGAAGCCTTGTCCTTAGAAGCAAGGGCCTGAGAAGTACCGGCCTCAGCTTCAGCAGCAGATTCAACCGGTGCAACTTGAACTTCGAGCACATCCTCCGAAAAAGTTTCAACATCAACAAATTCGTTCTCAGAACCTGGACTATAATTGCGACGGACACCAAATCTCAAATCACACCATAAGCAAGAAGAAAAACATGTCAGGAGAGGTTCTTCAGTCATTTCATCATCTGAGAAAGCCGAAGGGACGCGTTGAGCCTTAGTAACAGCAATATTCTTTATAGCCTTCTTAGCTTTCTTCTGACCTAGCTGAGCAAGACTCGAAGCCGCCTGAACCTCAACATCAGAAATATCTTCAGAAGCTTTGCGTTTTTTTGCTAGATTCTAAGGACCTAGTCTTGACGGGGCGAATGACCGAAGAAGAAGTATCAACCGCACTGCTCCTTCCTTTCTTCGAGGATCTCTTTCATGGAGCCTTGGGAGGAGCGGTCGAACAACTAGCTACTGCAACAACGCGAACTTTCTTGTCCACACCTGGAGGGCGGGAGTGGAGAGCGGTCTCAGCACCAAGTTCCGAAAACACTCGATTGACTCTCTTCTTGTGCTTCACAAGATTCTTGTAAGTCTTGTACTCTTTAAGTGTAGATTTGCCAACCATTGCATCTACTTTCTTTTAAACACTGTGAATAAAGTCTTCAAGATTCTGTCCCTCCTAAGTCGCAGATTGAATCGGGGAAACGACACTTGGTGTGTTGCCCAATCCACGTCCAAAAGAACAATGTTAGCAGGTTTCCAACCACTGGATATCAGCCAAATTTCAGCAGCAATGAATTCCTCAATGGCATCGCGATCTCTGAGAATTGTGCTGGCAAAAAAGAAAGCATTTTCGCATTTCTTGAAACCAACAGTTTGGTTGTTGTACAAAGCTGTGCAAGTAGCAATCACTAGCTCCATATGTGAGTAAAAGGGATAAGCTGGCCCGATGTAGCCAGAAATCTTGGACATGTCAACCTTTACATAAAACCAGTATGACCTCAAATCTTTGGAGAGGTTGGTCTTGCTGCAGGGTGCGAGTTGAATACGAGTAAGGCCCTTTCGCGAATTCTGCCTTCGGGTGTTGAAAGTACAACACACGTAGTGCGCTTCATAATACTGCTCATCGTCGAGCTTTAGAATGTCCTTTTCAATTACAAGCTCGAATAAACGGGCAAATATATCAGTACCAAAGGTGCACCATAAAAATTTTTCATTTCATCCACAAAATCACTGCGTGGTCGTAGTTCTGATTCCGTCGCACCGGATACGTGATAGAAGGAAGGATCCTCTGCACGTCTGTAACCTGCGGTAGTGGCTATGCTGGAACGTGCATCACGTGCGTCAGAGTCCTCGGGGTGTACTGCTCGATGTACACTTCCCACGCCCTATCGTCCTGGGGCCGGTCCTCGGTGATGATGTTCTCTGGCGTGGCAGCGGCAGCCAAAGCTTCTACATACAGTTGCATCCTGTCAGATAAAGCAGTCGTCGCCCCAGGTCCCTTCCTACCACCTATCACAAATTAAATCCATTTGTCAGTAGCTCAATTTTCTTATGTGGAATTTAATTTAGAAATTGATGACATCTTACTTATGCATGTCGGGAGTGATAGTGTGCGCAACAGGCACATGTGACTCCAGGTACAAGGGTGAACTGCCTCATCACCTTATGGACGACATACTCCTCCACGAAAATGTCGAACACCAAGGGCATCTTCATCTTCTAGTAGTCCTGGTCTCAGAGGCCCTGTGGTGCGCGGGCCGCGATAGCCTTCTCTGTGTACAGCATCTACCTGACACCGTCGATCGTGAGAGAGTCAAACTGACTGACAAAGTCCTTGTACACCCTCTTCGTCTGGTCGTGAACCCATGAGGACTGCGTATAAAGGAAATGTGAACTCTATATGCGAATTGAGCAAACAAAATGTAGAGGCAAATTGAAAGTCATTTAAGTAATTACCATCTACAGGCACCACAGCGAGCCCATTGTGAAACGGTCAGCGGGGTCGTGGCCCTTTGGCAGATGCTCGTACGACGTGAGGGTGACCTTCGGCTACAACCGAAAAGCACTCGTGGCACCAGAGCTGCAGAAGCAGAGGACAGTCGAGAAGGATCGTCTTATCTAAACGACCCTTGGACACCCCTGTGCACAACCCCTGTACGTGCCGACAAGAACAACACTGCTCCAACTGATCTGGGGGCCACATCCAAAGGGCGCGTCGGCGATCCTCTGAGCGTTGGAGATCAAGAACTTCGACACCGCGTCTCCATGAGAACTGCAGAATATCACAAACCCAAACAACCACAACAAGTACACCGCCAGGAACCTGTTGACTATTTCGAACTGGGCGTCATCTACTAGGTAATCAGCATACACAAACAAAATCAATCGTTCATTATATTGTCTCCACAACAATAAAAATGAAAAAAAAGAAGAGATCAAGGTACGTACACTGAACTGCTGCAACCAGACCAAGGTGGGTCTGTGAGAGTTCGCGAATGACTGGTACGTCGCGGGGCGCGATCATTCTGAGGAATGTTCACGAACCGAGCGAGGAAGTCCTCACACCAAGTGGCCACGATGTCCACAACCCCCATTGTCTCGCTCGCACAAGGAAGGCCAAACAAGAGGACCACGTCCTGAAGAGTCGGCACTAGCTCGTCGACAGGGAAGTGGAACGTGCGTGTCTCGGGCCTCCATCGGTCCATATGCGCAGAGCAGGGGGGTCGAAATCATGTCATGAATCTGCATGAGGAACTACGACCCGTGTTGATGGTCGTTAGGTCCCTATTTTCGACCATCAACTTCGGATAAAAGTCACTCCATGGAAGTGTGCACCATAGCTATAGTGTTATAAACTAACAAATTCCACAAGCTTTGGTGTATATTTGGTCGCAGGTGCAAATGAGCAATTATAGAATAAAATATAGCATTATCACAAAAAACATCAAATGCCAATTTAGACTGCACCATTGCGACGGGCTCGTCGAGATGACCGAAAGGGACATATCATTTGTCTATTTTGGAGTTCGGATGCAAAAGATATGAAATAGACAAATATAAAAAGGATAATGACGTCAGCACCACGTCGGACGGGCCAGTACATGCGAGCCACGTGGCAGGAGCTGATTGTCGCTCGGCCGAGCCGCAGTGATGCACATGTGCGCGGGAAGCCGCCTGCGGCCGCCACGTGGGGCGCCGTGGCTGGCTCCCGCCGCGCCGCAGGCGCGCGCGCGCTGGCGCAGGTCGGTCCCTGGCCAGCAACGTGGCGGCCACCGGTTGGTGAGGTGCCGGGCACGCGGGTCATCAACACATGAGCATGCAAGAACCCCTCGACTGGACGCGTGGCAACGTAGGAGGGGGCCGCCCCGACGTCAGTTGCATGGGCCGGCTGGTTCGGCCGATTTTTCCATTTTCTGCGCATTTCAGCGACCCAGGCGTCGGTTTAGGCCCGGTTCGACCCCCTAGGGTCCGGTTCTTGGCTGATTCACCTCCACCACCTCAAGCACATTCCTCTGCATGCTACAGTCCCGCGGGGAGGCCGGTTGCGCCCCAGAAAAGAGGAGATCATCCCCTAGAAGGAGAGGAGGTGCTCCACACTACCAAGTTTCCTTCCCCTATAAATAGAAGCCCATTCCTCACTCCAAAACACACAAGAGAAGAGCTTTGAAGAAGAGAAGAGCTGCCACTATTATAGTTAGAAAATAGGGAGAGAGTTGAGGTGAGATTTTTCGGGAGGAGTCGGAGTGTCGACCCCTCCTCTAGTTCGCGCCTCAGCGGATGCAGCTCCTCTTCTAGTAGCTACATCCGGGTCTTGTTCAGTAACTCTGGTATTCTCTAATTAGCTAAGCATTATTTATTTCTTGTATTTTTTCTTATGGTTTCTCGTTCATATCATAGTAACTTTATCGTACTCTGAGTAATTGCTTTGCTTGAACGCTGAGTGAAGTAGTGATAGTGTAGGCGCGGTGCCTATACTTGAGATTACCTTGAAATACACCTAGCCCCACGGACTGCATGTGTTAGCCGGCGGGTAGTGACAACCCCGTTCATCCTCTGTATTCTACCACATGAGAGTGGCTAGTCCTATAGGCATTGTAAGAGTGGTGTACGTAACGGCTCCCTCCTCATCCCTTTCGGTAGCCGGAGTGTGCATCCCCCGATCAAGACTACTGCAAGTAATATCTAGTCGCCTGATTAGTTGAGAGACCCGAAGTTCCCGTATCAAGTACCCTCTCTACCCTCCTATCATTCATCTCTCTTCTCTTCGTTGTCATCCCTTTATCCGCACTTTCCCCAGATGAATTAGCTTAGTAATAGAATACTTCTCGTTCCGCGAGGAAATCGATACCTTGGAATACTCCCGGATGAAGCTACATCGGTATCCGTGCGCTTGCAGATTTATTTGTGATCGTATAATATACCAATAAGCTTTCCAGTGCCGTTGCCGGGGATATAAACCTGGTGTGACGCTAGAGAATGTCAACAAGCTTTCTGGCATCATTGCCGGGGATATAAACCTAGTGCGACGCTAGAGAGTGTCAACAAGCTTTCTACGCCGTTGCCCTGGAATGGTAGCTATTCTAGTTCCGAACCTAGTTCGTCTACGTATCATCCACCTACCATAATGAATTCCTCTCCTACCCTTGCACAATTTTCGGCTCCAAAGGGCGAAAATTTGGAGCCCCCATCTTCAGCACACCCTATCTAAACTAGTGCCTATGAGCTATGTCCTGGTTTTATAGCCATGGCCAGAGAGCAATCCTTTGCTGGGACCGAAGAGGAGAACCCATACACTCATTTGAGAGAATTCGAGCAACTTTGCTCATGCATCACAATAGAGGGTATGGCACAAGAAACGTTGAAGTGGATACTGTTTCCATTTTCATTAACGGGAAGAGCGAAGCAATGGTACAACCTTAACGTCCAAAGCGTAGAAGGCAATGGGAAGTTTTGAGGGAAAATTTTGTCGCACCTTCTTTTTGCTAGCACGGATTAGTGATCTTCGATGCAAAATCATCCTTTTTAAACAAAAAGAGGGTGAATCTTTAGGAACTGCCTGGGCCCGATTTACCAATATCTTAGCTTCAGGACCCATCTAGGGATTCCAGAACCCACATGCCTCCAGCAGTTGAGATTGGGCCTCAATGCTGAATCTGCTAAGTTCCTAGACTCTTCATCAGAATGTTCTTTCGTAGATTTGACCTTGAATGAGGGAAGGGTGATCTTAGAAAAAATTCTAGCAAACACCCCTTACACCGGAATTTACGATGAATTTCCCGAAGAACCACCAGAAATGCAACCGGAAGAACCCTCCATAGAAATCACTGAGACAAAAGATGCGGCACCTTCGCACACACCTACCTTCACCACAACACATATCTCTGACACAATCTCTAAGCCAATCCCAAAACCTTTCTTGGACTCATGCGATTCCCCGTGTGTGTCAATTTCTATGATGAGCTTTTCCATGACTTTGGGAATGCCGCAAATCAACACCTTATGGGAAGACATTTGCCTCCCAAAGATCAAAGGTACCACCCACCAGATCTCGAGGAATCCCAATGGCAAGAACAATACATGGGAAATCTATCTGCCATCATGGGCCGAGAATGGCTTGAAGAGGCAGAATCATCTGCCGAAGTCATCCGTTTGCCTACTAGACTTAGAGCAATAAGTTGTATGGTGATAGGCATGGATGATAGTTTTGGATACGATCCTGGTCTGGGGATCAATATCATATAATCTTCCCTAGTACAAACTCAGCTATCCAAGGAGCCCTTATCTTCATCTCAGAAATGACTTCATGTCACCCCTACACAATCTTTAGATTGTCGTGGGATTCTAAGAGCCGCTTCCGTCCATATAGCTAATCCTACTCTGTACCTAGACTTTCACGTTTTTGACCTCCCTGAGAACCTTTCACATAATATCATCATTGGGAGGCCCATCATGAAAATCTTGGAAAAAGTACCAAGGGAGCAAGAGCTGAAGCTAAAGGTTGGTAAGGAGTACGTGCCCGTACAACTCTCACGAGCTATCAAAACCTGTGTAGAACCCGAACCCGAAGCCAACCCCATAGAGCAAGTTATGTCCGCTACTCTTGAAAGCTTAGCCTTGGCAAATCTTGAGGAATTGGCAGTTGATTTCATTGAGGAAGAAGATCCGCAACCACCTATTCAGCTTGATCAATCCTAAAAACCTAAGCCATCCCCTATTGAGTTGAAACCTCTTCCTCCTGGGCTGAAATATGCCTTTCTTCATGGAATTCGAGAGACTCCAGTAATCATTAGTGATAAGCTCTCGAAAGTAGAAACCCAACAGTTGCTCACTATTCTGGAGAAACATCGAGCCGTCCTAGGGTATTCTCTTCAGGACCTCAAGGGGATCAGTCCAAATCTTTGCACACATAGAATCCCCATCAATCCCGACTCCACACCATCAAGAGAACCCCAACGTCGGTTGAACAACGCCATGAGAGAAGTAGTCAAGAAAGAAGTGCTCAAACTTATCCATGCCGGAATTATTTATCCGGTACCCAATATTGAGTGGGTTATTCCCGTTCAAGTTGTTCCTAAGAAAGGAGGAATGACAGTTGTGCAGAATGAGAGAAATGAACTCATCCCACAACGAACAGTCACCGGGTGGTGAATGTGCATAGATTATCGCAAGCTAAATAAAGCCACCAAGAAGGACCACTTTCCACTCCCTTTCATAGATGAAATGCTAGAACGGTTAGCCAAGCACTCCTTCTTTTGTTTCCTTGATGGTTATTCGAGTTATCACCAAATCCCTATCCATCCCGATGACCAGAGTAAAACAACCTTTACTTGCCCTTATGGCACTTACGCTTACCGGCGTATGTCGTTTGGGTTGTGCAATGCTCCAGCATCTTTCCAAAGATGTATGATGTCCATTTTCTCCGACATGATTGAACAAATCATGGAGGTGTTCATGGATGACTTCTCAGTCTATGGAAAGACCTTTAAGGACTGCTTAAGGAATCTAGATAAGGTCTTACAAAGGTGTGGTGAGAAGTATCTCGTCTTGAACTGGGAAAATGCCGTTTTATGGTACGCGATGGAATTGTGCTCGGACACCTTATATTCGAGCGTGGGATTGAGGTGGATAAGGCAAAGATTGAAGTTATAGAGCAACTTCCACCTCCCACGAATGTTAAAGGCATCCGTAGTTTCCTTGGACATGCCGGGTTCAATCGAAGATTCATCAAAAACTTCTCTCACATAGCCCGGCCACTAACCAATATCTTAGCTAAGGATACCCCATTCGTTTTTGATGAGGAGTGCTATGCTGCTTTTCACATCTTGAAGAAAGCACTCATCTCGGCTCCCATCATACAACCCCCAGATTGGAATCTCCCCTTTGAAATCATGTGTGATGCGAGCGATTATGTGGTTGGGGCAGTTTTGGGCCAAACTAAGGATAGGAAGCACCATGCCATTTCCTAGGCTAGCAAAACTTTAACTGTGCCTCAACCCAACTACGCCACCACCGAAAAGGAACTTTTGGCGGTCATCTTCGCCATTGATAAGTTCCGATCCTACCTATTAGGAGCAAAGGCTATTGTTTACACTGACCATGCAACTCTAAAATACCTCTTGACCAAGAAGGATGCAAAACCAAGACTCATCCGCTGGATCCTCTAGCTCCAAGAATTTGATATTGAAATTCGAGATAAAAAGGGAGTAGAGAATTCAGTGGCAGACCACCTATCTCAGTTAAGAGTAGAGGAGGAATCACCATTGCACATCAATGATTATCTCCGTGATGATACCCTTCTAAAGGTGACAACATTAGACCCATGGTATGCCAATATCGTAAACTTCATAGTTTCGGGCTATGTTCCTCTAGGAGAAGATAGGAAAAAGCTAGTATATGACAGCATGATTCATATATGGGATGATCCCTATCTATTCCGAGTCTGCCCTGAATAGATTACTCCGACGTTGTGTGTCGGCATGGAAAGCTCGGAAAATCTTAGAAAGATGCCATGCGGCACCATAAGGAGGTCACTATGGAACATTCAGAACCAATGCCAAGGTTTGGCAGAGTGGATTCTTCTGGTCGAAAATGTATGAAGATGCAAGGGATTTTGTCAAAAGGTGTCGTAGATACCAGAAACATAGAAACATCAATGCAAGAGACGCAATGCCCCTCAAAACAACCTGTCACACCCGAGTTTCCGAAGAAAACCAAATGCATCTCATATGTGCGCCAGGATCAAGTTTACACACATATGATAGACGTCATCAGTGAAATATCAATAAACAACAATAAAAATGTACAAGAGTTAAACCATTACATTATCTCTTTATTACACTTAGACGTTAGACTCGAAGGTCTTTACAACGATCAAACGATAACTATGAAGACGTAACTCCATCTTCATCTTCCATAGGCACATGACTGGGGGCACACAAGCCTCAGAACTCATCGTAGTCACTGAAGTACTCTTCTCCAGTTTTCTCCTCTGAACAACGGGTAAGCAAGGGTGAGCACACTTATGGTTGGAGCTCAGCAAGTGGGGGAAAATGCAAGGCTACCAAGAATAGGCTAAGAGTTTTGCAACGGTTAGCATTTTAATGTTTGTCAAGTTTTATTAGCAAGCACCTATTTACTAGATGTAAGTTTATACCAACCCACTTAAGCATTTAGGAAAGCATCTCCTCTCAAAAACCCATAAGAAACCACGATTTAATTTCATCTTCAAGTTTATTAATCATGTGAGGGTCTAGGCCGCTCTTGACTGTGAGCACGGCTGATCGATCAGTTTTACACTCTGCAGAGGTTGTACACTTTCACCACAGCTCGCGTAAAATCTCCTAAGAACTTTGAACCCAACCACCCACGCATGTCCTGATCAGGCACAATACCACACTTCCGAGGTGTGATTGCATAGGGACGCTATGAAGCCTTTACAAAGATATGTAGAAGGCCAACAACCCACGACAGTTACAGCAGCGGAGCGGACCATAACCCTCACTAGTGGTCAGCACCTTAGCAAAGGTTGCTACCCCAAAAGAACCGGGTTATACCCCTTCAACTCCGGCCCCCTGTGCTCCTTTCGGATAAGGCTATCTGATAATTCCACACACCAAATTAATTAGCTAATCCAGAGCCATGTGGACTGTGGTTGCACTGTTTTCCTGGGTGGTTCTCCATATTTCGATTAAACCATATGATCTTGTTATTAACCATAAGCGCGCGCGCGCACACACACACACACACACACAGATATATATATATATCCAAAGTTGTCATGATCAACATTCATCATATTGCAAAAGATTCATTTAATCATCCCAAGTTATAGCAACTAAGCATTTCTACCCAAAATAACACCTTAGCAAAGGTTGCTACCCCAAAAGAACCGGGCTATACCCCTTCAACTCCGCCCCCCTGTGCTCCTTTCGGATTAGGCTATCTGATAATTCCACACACCAAATTAATTAGCTAATCCAGAGCCATGTGGACTGTGGTTGCACTGTTTTCCTGGGTGGTTCTCCATATTTCGATTAAACCATATGATCTTGTTATTAACCATAAGCGCGCGCGCACACACACACACACACACACACACACACACACACACACACACACACACACACACACACACACACACACACACACACACACACACACACACACACACACACACACACACACACACACACACACACACACACACACACACACACACACACACATATATATATATCCAAAGTTGTCAAGATCAACATTCATCATATTGCAAAAGATTCATTTAATCATCCCAAGTTATAGCAACTAAGCATTTCTACCCAAAATATTTATTTAAAAAGGGTTGTCCAAGGTAAAGGGGTAAAATTCTAGTCACGTCCTTAAAAAGGTGATTTCCCATCAAATTTATGCAATACAACAATTAAAAGTAAACTTAGTTATCATGCAAGTTGTGTGGGACAAAAATAGAATATGCAGGGGGAGAAGTCCACTTTCCTTCCTTGCTTAAACACTGGGGTTCTTCTTCTTCAAAAACTTGGTCTTGGTCCGCTACAACTGGCTGCTCACTTGAAACTAGCACGGTGTCTACGAGCACACAAGAATACATAAAATAAACAAAACAATACACCAAACATGAAAAGCTTAAAGAGAGAACAAGGGTTGGCTCTAGGAACACGAACACAAAAGCACTAGGAACTATCGTGAGCTTGGGATGATCACAACAAGAGCTAGCTATGAGCTTGGTATGTTAATAAAGATGTGCATGGGTTATTTCAAAGAAATACCCTATGTTGAATTAAGCAAGTTATATTAATTAACAATTAATTAAGAAAACTCGGGATATAACCTATGTTGCTTTTACTTAGGAAGAAAATTGCATAATCATTAATCAATTTAAGTTTGATTATGAAAACCAAGGTATACATCTAATTAACTTTTAATTAGAATAAATATTTAAGTAGTATTAATCATATTAAATTTCTTATGAAAACACGTGTTGAACTCTAATTAGATTTTAATTAGAAAAACATGTGTATAAGGATTTAATCATATTTAACATTTAAATAAATTATAAAACACAGAACATGTTCAACATTAATCCTAACACGTAGTTTGAGTTGATATGAACCTAACGCAACTTGAAACAGTGGAAACAGAGCTAAAACGCAACAGATATAGCCAAAACAAGGTTCTAAAACCGACGGGCTTGAAAAGACGGTCACGTGGACACCAAGAACGCTTAAAACGGATAAAAGACGGAAAAGATATTGCTAAAACAAGGTTGAGGGGCTTTTCTGTGAAGAAACAGAGCTTCCAGGGGCTTAACTACAAGAAACCAGGGGCTAAAACATAATTACGATTATAAACCAAAGGTTTATAATGCAAAACAACCAACTAGGACCTCAGGCAGGGAAAACAGAGAAGCTCAGGGGCTTAAACGTTGAAAACAGGACCTAACTGGATGATCTTTAAGGGTGGAAGGGCATTTTTGTGATATTAAAGCCTGCAGGGTTGTTTTTGCAAAATAACGATGGAAGGCTGGGGTTGATCGGTACTTGAACATTTGACTCGAGGGGGCAAGAGATCTCAGCCATTGATCTGCTCGGGGACGGCTCTGGCAGTTGAGCGCGGCGCTGATGCGGCCATGGACCGCGCCGTGGGTGTGGTTTACGGATCCACGATGCGCCGGCCGAAGGGGTATCCCCTTGATAAGATCTGGACCATCTACATATGATCGGGCGGCCATGGTGGCGTGCGAGTGGCGCACGACGGCGGAGCAGCGGCGCCCGGTGCAGTCTCGCCGGAAGTTCGCCGGCACACACAAAAACGGCTTCCCGGCCACCAAACTCGACGCGAAAAGCTCCTACAGGGAGGTGGGGAGAAGGTGAACTCGACCGGGCTACATGGAGGTGGCTCGGGTGACGGACAAGAGCCTCCACAGCCGGCGGCGGACGATAGTGAATGGCACAAGGCCGGCGACGGCACAAGGCATCTCGAGTGTGAGCAAAAGAGAAGGAGATGGACTCCTTACCTTGCTGCGATGCTGCGCGTGAGGAGTCCATCTCAGCAAGGTAAGGAGTCCATCTATTCAAAATCCCCTTCACCCCCTCCCCTTCCTTCTCACCCGAGCGGCCCAGCAGCCCAGCTCGCCTCCCCCCACAGGCCCAGCCTTCCTCCTCTTCCTTTTCCCGCTCTGGCCCGTTTCCTCTCTTCCAGCCCACGCAAACGCCGTCGGCCCATCTTTCCCCTCGCCTCTCTTTTATCACTGCAGGTCGGGCCCGCGTGTCAGGTCCATCTCCTCCCACCTCCCGCCGCCTCCTCTACACCTTCAAGCTGGCCTTTAAGGCGCACTGAAGCACCCCGCCGTCTCTGTCGTATGGACCTCCCTGGGCCCACTACCTCGGTGGGTACCAGGACCGACTACTCGGTGGGCCCCTGGGACTATCCGGCTTGCACTACATGGCACCTGAAGGCGTGGAGCACAAGGACTACACAGGAGTAGTACTCGGTTAGGGAGCTGTACATGTTCCGCACTGTATAGAGGACTCCTAGACGTACTCGACTAGTACTCTCTCCCTACTCCGACTTGTAACCCTGCCTCCCGGACTATATAAGGCGAGGCAGGGACCGATCCCCTCATCCAATCTCCTCTCATACAACTCACGGCGCACCATTGCACCATCTTGTAATTGTGCCCTATCAATCCAGAGCTTCGCAGCATACAGGACGTAGGGTATTACGCACCTCGCGGCCCGAACCTGTCTAAATTGTGTGCCACGTGTCTCTTCCTTCGAGTTACCGATCTCGGCGAGTCACATTCATCTACTTCGGGTACTCCCCGTAGTAGGTTGCCGGTCTAAAACACCGACAGCTGGCGCGCCAGGTAGGGGATCTCGCTCGAGATCACATGGCGAACTCGACGGCTTCCGTCTACTTCAAGCCAACCGTCGCCTTCAACCGTGGCGACACCTTCGTCTTCGGCGCACCGGGTGCCGCACCGCCGATGGCGCGGGCTCCTTCCCGGCGCCGCCCCCGATCATGCGGCCCGACTCGAAGACGGACGCCCTTGTGACGCTTCCCGAAGTTGTCACAGGCGAACTCGCCGGCAAGTTCGGCGAAATTTCGCTCTCCAACCTCCACGCTGACTTCGAGCTCGAGTCCGTCTCCAACTCGACGTCGCCATGGGCCATCGCATGCGAGCCGGCTGCTCAGCCATCGCAGGTGGCCTCCTCATCGCTCGATCCCTCCGCATGCGGCCCCTGCACCTTTAGCCGGGCCCGCACAGGGGCTCCCACTTCGCGCCGGGCCGGCAAGGAGCCCGTACCCGAGTACAACTCGGACTCCGACGCCGTCCCCAACTGCGCTTCGGACTCCAGCCCTCTCTCCGAGTTCTACTCGAACCCGGACTACGAGTTCGACTTCGGGTCGGACCCTGAGGACTCCGAGTCCGAAGACGACCCTACTGAGCTTCCCTTGTCAGGGCCAGCTTCAGGGCTGGTTATAAAATCAACGCCTGCCGGGAGATACGTCTACTGGCCAGACCGCAAGCCCGCTGACCTGGCAAAGGAGGACTCACGCTACGTCGCCTACATCGACTCGCTACCGTTCCAGGAGGGAACACCGCTAGCCCGGGCTGACTCCAACACACCAACTGAAGTGGCACCCTCTGAGTCCAGCCTTGGCACCCCCGATCGCCAAGTCTTCATGGCTGCCGGCGACACCCCAGGACCTTCAGGCACGGCTGAGGACAGATACCTGGAGGACATCTCCGCAGACGAGCTGTCTGCTAATGCACCTGCAGACGAGACCGTCACCAACAAAGATGCTCAACGCGAACGCAACAGGAAGCGTAGAGAACGACGCCGGCGGCTCAGAGACAACCTCCCCATCCGCAACCTTGCGGAAGCTCTCGAGGCGGTCGAGAGCAGAGTACACACCACTCCTGAGCAGTGCCTCATGTCGATCACAACGATCGCACGCCAGGCTCAGGGCATACGCGCCGGAGAGGTCATCGCCAAGCTCGCTGAAGAAGCCTACTTCATGCGGGTCGACAACGAGAGTCAACCAACCTCCTCCGGCCAAACCCCGCGACAACGAAGCTACTAGTCGCGGCGCCAACGGCGGCCCCAACCGTACTCGAGCTGACCTTCCAGTCGAGCCAAACCGACGCCGCTCCAACGCCGGCGGACCTTCACTGCAAGACCAAGGCAACCGAGATGTTGTCCCCCACCGCGCTCCGGCCGGTGGCGGCGGCAACGACCCCGATAGCGGCGGCGGCCGACGGCGACGGCTCCAACCACGGGGCCAACGAAGAGGCCGGAGGCGGCGGCGGTCGCGGCGGCCGAGGCCACGCGAACAGCCACGCCTCCGGCGCCTCCCACAGCGGGTACGACGCCTGCCAGAAGATTGAGGAGCTGCGGCGGAAGAAGTCGACCACTGCCGCTGAAGGCGACGGCTTCCCCGCCTTCTCACCTCGGCTTCGCAACCTTCTCCTCCCCGACAAGTTCAAACCTTTGGGGATCACCAAGTACGACGCGAAGCAGGATCCTATCCAGTGGCTCCGATGCTACGCCCTCTCCATCGAGAACGCTGGCGGCAACAACGACACCAAATGCCTCTACTTCCCCTTCTGTCTGGATCAAGCACCACTCACATGGCTCGAGTCGCTGGACAAGCACTCGATCGACAAGTGGGACCAGCTGAAAGAGCAGTTCACGAGTAACTTCGCGGGCGCCATGGGCCGTTCGGGTACTCGCATGGACCTGGCTATGATCAAGCAGGAACAGGGCGAGACCCTCCGCAAGTACATGCGCCGATTCTTCGACAAGCGCGCTACCGTCGTCGACGTCACCGACAAGGAGGTCATCGACCTCTTCCAGGACGGCCTCTACCATCGCCGCACCTTCAAGGACTTCGGTCGTCGCCGCCCCAGGTCCATCCCCCACCTCAAGGACATGATCACGTCCTGGGCGGATGAAGAGGACAAGGCCAACGCCAAATACGACGCCATCCACGGCAAGTCCAAGCAGAACCAGGGCGGAGGCAGCAGCAGCAATGCAAACCAAGGCGGCCGCAACAACAACAACAACAGCAACTACTCGGGTCCCAACCGCAAGCGCAAGCCAGACAACACCGTCGCGGCTATCCAGCGCCCTGCGAAAGGGAACTCGAAGAAGAACTCCGGCGGGTTCAAAGACCTGCTGAAGGAGAAGTGCCCGTGGCATCCAAACGGCAACCACACTACCGAGCAGTGCTACCAGCTCAGGCATGCACTCAAGGATACGCCGGAGCCACCGCACCCTCACGACCAAAAGAACAAGAAGAAGGACGGCGACAACAACGACTTCCAAGAACCCGAGAAGACCGTCAACGTCCTCTTCGGCGGACGCCCGCCAGGGCGGGGAGCGAAGGCTACCCGTCGTGAAGTGATGTCCATCGAACCAGCGGTTCCGACCCCCCTCAGGTGGTCGGAGGTACCCATCACCTTCTCCCGCGCGGACCAATGGACCAGCTTCTCCGAACCAGGACGGTTCCCCCTCGTCCTGAAGCCAACGGTGGCGGGCTCCAAGCTCAACAAGGTGCTCATCGACGGTGGAAGCGGGCTCAACGTCCTCTTCACCAAAATTTTGAAGAAAATGAAGCTCGACATCACCCCCATGCTCACCAAGGGCAGTACGCCCTTCTACGGCATCGTCCCAGGCAACGCAGCTATCCCACTAGGCTCAGTGGTACTGCCAGTTACCTTCGGGGCATCTCGAAACAACTACCGTACCGAGTACATCAAGTTCGAGGTCGCGGACTTCGAGACCTCTTACCATGCCATCCTCGGCAGGCCGGCTATCGCCAAGTTCATGGCGGTGACCCACTACACCTACTTGGTACTCAAAATGCCAAGTCCAGCCGGTGTACTCTCCCTCCAAGGGGACTTGAAGATCTCCCACGATTGCGATACAGAGGCCGTGGTGATCGCTTCAACGAACCAAGTACCCAACGCGATGATGGAGGTCTACGCCGCGTCGAAGAAGCTTGCCACGAGCGAACTCGACATCCCAGAGAAGTCTGACAGCGCCAACAAGCCTCAGCCACCTGAGGAGGTACTTGTCAGGACGGTCGACCTCGGAACAGGCGACCCCAGCAAGACCACCACCATCGGGGCCGGCCTCGACCCCAAATAGGAAGACGCGCTCATCAGCTTCCTTCGGGCTAACCGCGACATCTTCGCGTGGAAGCCAGCGGACATGCCAGGAGTGCCCAGGGAGCTGATTGAGCACTGCCTGTTGACGGTTAATAATTGTATCAAAGTTCGTTCGTGACTCGCAAGCGTACAAGTCTCCCGTCGTAGTCAAGGGACCCTTCTTCCCTCGAGTGGTGAACCCAAGGTATCGAATCCGTGGAACAAATGTGTGACGCAAGACTTAATCTATTAAAGCCAAGTAACTTCAATATTCGATAAAAGACCTAATGCATCTAAGTAAAAGACATGAAACAAAGATAAATCTAATCTACTAAAGACCGGAGAAGACAAAGTAAGATTGGGTAGATAAACCGATCTAGAGGGATCGGGGTAAGCCTTTTGTTGAAGTTCCAAGCAAGAGAAGAAGTAGCAAATCGAATCTTAATAGAAGCCTCTTTAAATCGTGGTTTCCCGTCCAAATCCGAAAACATCCGCCTTTCGAGACCCCCGTTCTGTCACAACGTATCCCTATTCATGCGGGGAGCTTAGGGCGAGTCAAAAGACAAGTCGAGATTCTCTCGGAAGATCCGGCGTGTACCTCTAGCCACCGCGGCTACAAGAACACCCTATGTAATCTATCGCGCGAATAGAATTGGAATAAGCAAAGCCGATCGAAAAACGAAATCTTCGAGGAAACACTTGATCGCTAAGAAAAGATTCAACTTGATAATTCAACTATGACAATGATACATACACAAGATCACCACCGGGATCCTTCCTTGATCTTGCTTCTAGCTCGGGAACTCCGACGTGGTCTTCCATGCAAGGTTCCCACGTCGGCTAGGGAAACCCTAGTCAACTAGCTCGACCCTCTCCTCTCCGACATGGTGTCCCTCTCTTCTCTGCTCCTCGGCGGCCGAAGACGAAATCTTCCCTTTGTGGCTCTCGGTCAGGGGACTATAAATAGCCCGATTGGCGGCTAGGGCAAAGGACGACGGATTTGGGCCCAAAATGGGCTGGGCCGGGCCGACCGGACCGGGTCGGCCGGCCCGGGCCCATTTAGGCCCGGCCCCGTGGGCTCCTTTGCCCGAGGTCGGTTCCCTTGCTTCTCGGATGCTTCCCCCTTCGCATGTAGGTCCATGTCGTCGGTTTCTCTCCGAATTGGACTCAACTCCTTGTCTTGCAAGATTCAGCACTTTTCTGGTCAGGTCCCTGGAGTTTGTCGTCTTCTCGGATCAAGTCCCCGGCTTCTTGGAGTTAAGTTTGCTTCATTGCATGACTTGTTCAGGGCTTCAAGGTCTTGTCATGAGGTGCTTGATGAACTTACCCCGAAAGTCTTGCATTCAACACTAAAACCCTGCATAAACATTAAACTCCAAAACCGACATGCACACGTGAACTTGTTATACCACGGGGGTTAGTACCAATGGATAAGGTATAAAACTCATGCCAACACCGAAGGTAAACTCATGGCTAGGTTGACGGATTTTCACCGTCAACATCTCCCCCATGCTTAAACCTTGCTCGTCCTCGAGTAAGCCTTCGATGGATATCATCATTGCCAAACAATGTTAAAACTTTGCACTTGATCACACATGAGAAAACATAATGCTCTCAAAATTTTAATTCATTAAAGTTCCATAATGTACTAGCCCTTCATCTCTACGGAGGGTAGATTCTTTTTAAGCTTATCCCACAAGTATTAACATGCTCACAAAGTTTTAAATAGATCTCAGAATTTTTGAAATAAAAAGCGAGATAAAGAAAAGCTAAACCAAATTCACAAATTTAAATCATCTCATGCATTGCTCATGAACTCTCATCTCGCTTGTCTCTCAAGCCTATATATTCTACTCCTTTCCCTCTCATATATATGTGGTAGGCTTTATATGGAGCTTTGGGAAAGTTTAGTCCTAACAAGATTTTATAAATGAGATGTTGTCAAAACAAGACAAGCTTCTCATGGTCTTACCGAGACTCGTCAAAAAGATCATTGGAAAATAATGTTAAATCAAGGAGGGGAAAGAGAAAAATACACACACTTTTAGATAAGTGGACATGTGCAAATGGCAAAGAGTGACCCCGAGGCACAAAGGAAGTCCTCGTTATCGGATTGCACATGGTTGGAAAATGAGAATGGATCTTTTTAACTTGAAGCCTTGAATGCATTTTTAGAGAGCTAGGGAATTTACTTTACACACATTTTTTTCTTTCTCATATTTCTCATTCTTTTCTTTCTTTCATTCATTCATTTTTTTTCCTCGTCATATATTCAGCCCATGACTTCCACAACGAAGTTTTGATTTTTTTATACCTTGAAAGTCATGAGTATCACTGGATTTTTTTTCTTTCATCATCTTTTTTTTTAAATATTCCCTTTGAACACTAAAACTGCACCGTACCTACCTCCTCCCCCATGCTTAGACGTTGCTCGTCCTCGAGCAAAGAGGCGAAAAATAAGGTAGGTACCGGAATATTTTTCCTTGGAGAGATACTTGAAATCTTCAACGTTGGCACCGTCTTGCGATCTTCCTTGAATTGATGATCCATTCTCAACGATAGGTTGTGGTCAAGGAGGTAATCACAAAAGATGATATTTGGTTTAAGGGTGGGTATCCGGCGAAGTTTGTGAGATCACCGATGCGGGGATACACAATGCACGGATAAGAGGCTAGCAAAAAGATAGATACGCAAAAATGGAATGACCAGCTTCTTAGTCTCGGGCCAGAGAAATCATGGCCTGCAATAACTCACTCAAAAATAAATCTTGTACACTAAGGTTTATGCACTCAAATATATATAAGGCTTTGGATAGGTTGAGCAACACACAAGTGATATTTGTGACAAGGTTAGCAATATTTTTGAGCATAAAAGACATCTTTAATCTATTCATAACTTGAGAGCACATAAAACACTATGGGTCTTTATTTTAATCATAACCTCCGCTGAAAATTAAGCTAGCATTTAAATAAATTCAGATCTGTATTTTTAAGAGAGCACTAGCTTAAACATGCATAAATCAATTACAAAGATGAACAAAGCTGCAATTATAATCATATATCATCATGGCACGAATTTTGTAACTTTTCCAATGATATAATCAAGGTGGTGTCTTTATTAATGATGATATCAAGTTGAAATACAAACTGAAAATAAACAAACATGCTTGCTGAAATTTAAATAAAAACAGAAAACACTACGCAAACACACATAAGCAAAAGCTGAAAATTACGAGAGAAAAAGAAAAGAAAAGAAAACTAAAGTTCCTAAATCTTCTAGTCCTCCGCCGGTGGTTGATGTTGATGATCTTGATAATAATACCCTTGCTCATAATATGGTTGGACACTTCCTCCGACGAATTGATTTGGCTCCACAAGGTGAAGGCGTCCAAGATCAAAGGCAATATTTGCGTTGCCTTCACCAAGTTGAGCTGCGTTAGCTTGGATGGCTGCGATGTTTTGAGCATTTCTTGCAGCATACCCTCCAATAATGGCCATGCTTTGTTGTGGTTGGGGATGATGAGCGTAGGACTCCGCGAAGTTAGCGTTGGGCACAACATAATTTGGTGGGGGTACCGGTGCACCACCCCCCCATGCTTGCTCTTGTGACCCTCCGTAATAACTTGGCGGAGGAGGGACCCCGCCGAATGGTTGCACATTGGGTTGTGCTCCACTCGCTTGTGCGGAGGATGTTCCCTCCTCTACGATTCTTCCTCTCTTGTTCTTCCTTGCAGGGACAAGTAGTCCCTCTTCCAACCAATCTTCTCTCCCTTCATTGAAAAGCCTAAGCCTCTCGTTGGGAAGGGGTAGGTTCACTATGGGCAACCGATAACCTCCTCTCTCATCTCCACTAATGTATTTGCCTTGCCGCAAATACTCAATTCTGAGAGAGGTACCACGCAAAAGGTGGTCGGGGTTTCTTGCGATCCCCGGCCGCAAGGAAAAGGCCAACATGGAGAGGTAACACCCTGAACCAATATTACCCGCCCCCGATGTTGCTTCACAACACCAACGGTTGATCATGAGGTAAGAAGGGTCTATTGGCTGCCTGGCAATTAAAGCCGAGTATAGCCAATTCAACTCCGTGTCGGTCACCTTTGTTTCCTTCATCCTCCCCAATACCCTCTTGCACATCCAAGAGTGAAATATCCGGATAATGGGGTTGTGGATGCAATTGCGTTATTGATGGGCTTCTCCGGAGATCATGTTCCAAAATCCCGCTAACATGCGGGTGGCACGTCAACTTCCTCCGGAGCTCCCTTGTGGAATCCAAGCAGCTCCCTAACGTGCTCGTAGGGAACCACTTGTTGGACTCCCTCCAAACGGAATGACAAGCTTTGCACCCCATCATCATCAACGATGGGTGCAATAGTCATCAAAATTTCTAAGGCATAACCCAAATGGGTGTCCACCGATACTCCGTTGGAGAACTGCTCCCATCCGAGGTGCCCCAACATATAGTATATGTCAGTGCAAAAACCCAAGGTGTAGAGTGCTTGGTCGTCGAACTGACGTTCGGCACAAGCCTCTTCTCAAGATTAGAGAGCCTCTCCTCCTCCGCCGACAAGATGATGAAGCCGTACGAAGAGTATGTCGGGGAGTAAGGAGGTGGCGCGGTTGAGCGGGTCGATCGTTGTGGTGGCGCGGGCTGCTCCTCCGTGTGCTCACGAGGTTCGGTGAACCTCATGGAAGTGCTTCTCGCAGCCCTCATACCACCAAGGAGGAGAGCATCGTTCCTCCTCGGTGGTGCCGTGTCCGTCTCCATGCTCCGGGGAGACTCGGAAACCAAGTGCCTCCTCGAAGACGTGGTTGATGACGGCTTGGACGACGACGAACTCTTCTTCTTGGAGAAGAGACTTGTGGTCTTCTTCCACATGGTTGCTGCACTTTTTTCTTCAACTAAAATTCCGGGTTGCAACCGGTAACTAGGCACTTAAACTCTTTGATTCGGATGTGGACTTTGAGTGGATTAAGGATGTGGATTTTTTTTCTTGAGCCATCAAGCTTGGGAAGGTTGGCTATGTCTACGGAGGTTTTGAGCACACAAACATGAACACACAAACAAAGGAAGGAGAGGGAAGCTTGCCTACAGAAAACGGGAGCCGGGGGGCTCCTTATGTAGGTGAGGCCGGCCTCGGTGCTCCTCCTCGTCTCGTCTTTCTTCCAGCACGATCATTTCACCTCTGCAACTTTCCTGCCCGCGTGCTCCATGAGTTGCACCGCCCAAACGCTCACGTCCACTCCTTGGTCCTTCCACTTGATGCTTCATGTTTTGGGTCATGTCCATGCTCCCTAGCTCCACTTGCTTCACATGCCACCATGAAATTCCTACAAAGTTGATGCTTGCTGCCCACCATGCTTGTCCTTCGCATGTGGAATTGGTGAAAGTTGATGAAAGGGAATCCTATGGTGCATGCATGATTACTAGATTGCCTCCATTAAGGTGTGTTTAAGGTTAAGCACTCCTCTAATTCGAAATTTAAAATATTTTTCAGAGCCATGCAAGAGCTCGAACATAATTTTAGAGAAGTTTTTAAACCATTAAAAACAAATGCAAGTCGAAAATATATTATTTTTACGTCGATTTCGGTCTCACCGGTATAGTTTGCCTTCATTGGTTGAGAGCAAACATTTCCCGGCTTGATCATGGGGGCATAGGTTTAGGTTCTAATTTTGGCTAAATAAGAAAGATTTTGAATAAAACAAAATTAGAATAGGCTTAGAAAAATTCTAATCCTAGAGAAACCAAGAATAAAGATTTTTAAAACCAACCAAAAGCTTTGATTTCTAGGTTCACGCGAGTCCTACCACGTGCTGAATTTTATTAACACTTAAACATAAATCGTGGCTCTACTCGTGTGGTTTTCGCATGAAAAATAAGTCAACCTCAGCACCATAATGAGGGTGAAAGGTTGAGTTAAGGTTCTGAAATTATTTGGTTGAGGGTTTCTCGAAAAGAAAAGAATCAAACAAGCACATAGGAGGGTTCATGCAAAGGGTTTATGATAAAGCAAACATTCAATCAAGAACTATGTCTCTAATATTGTTCAACCACTTCTAAGTCTAATGTCTTTGCGTAATAAAACTCAAAAACTAAATTATTAAAAAGACTCGAAAAACCTGGAATCGGGTTGTCCTCCCGGTGGCTTATTCTTGACTCGACGAAACGGGTTGCCTCCCGCCTAGCGCTTCGTTTATAGTCTATAGCTAGACTTCTTCACTTGATTACTTCGGATCAACGCTCTTTGTGGGCGTTGCAATCTTGGGTACCCGCATTGGCTTAGTCAATTTTTTTTGGTCTTCACAGGCTGGCTTTGTCCTTTGGTCTTGACGGATGCAACATCTTCCTTGTGGCTCGGCATCTCGAACTCCGGTCCTTCGGTCGTGATCTTCATGGTCTCTAGTGTGATCCTTCATCTCTCCCGAATGAGCTTGAGTAGCCTTCGCCGTCTTGGGACCTTGGAGTTGTCTCGGATATTCTTCTTCGTTACCCATCGGGCGCCCGCAAGTTGTCCCACTTGCGTCTAGCATCTTCATCACGATGAACACTTCACGTATAGAGCTTCCGACCTCCGTCACCTTGCCATCTAAATTCTTCAATATTTTCTCCATAGCCTCGAACTTAGTGACGGCGTCCTCGTTGATCTTAGCTTGCTCGTCCATCAAGTCCTTGAATTGTGCGCAAAGAGAACCCAAAACTTGAATCGACGAACTTGCATTAAATCGGGGTTACCTTGGACATGGTCATACTCCACACACTCCTTGCATGGGGATCTTGCTTCGGCGGCCTTTAGGTGTTGAGCTTCTTTCTCCATCTCCATCTTCTCCATCCTCCTCTTAAGTAAACCGATATGCCACTCAAGGAATCCGACTCGTATGCATTCAGCTCTCGCAATCGTCATGCGGATAGTTGAGACATTGATCTTGAACGGCCTCCCGGCGTCTTGAAGGTTTATGATAGGTGGATCAACGATGTCCGGGTGCGCGGCGCTCCGGTGGTTGAGGTTGATCTTCCTTTGGACTTGGAGGTGGTGATTCCCTTGGAGATTTCGACGGTCCTTCGACTTCAACTTTTGAATCTAGGGTTTCCACCCCTTTAGCTTGTGTTGCATGTCACCTTTGCACCGTAAAGTTTTCCTGGATCATCCACAAAAAAGCTTGGGTTTCTTGGAGAGGTAGCCAACCATCTCCGGTTAGGGTTAGCAATAAGCAAAGTATGCAAAAACTAGAAAGGAAAAATAAATCTATGAAAACTAGGGTTAGACAAACTAGATTAGATGTATTTTGAGGATGATCAAAGTTTAGTAGATGCAAAAAGAAAGACAAAATCAGTACTGAAAATTACAAAAAAAAGCAATAAAAATCAAATCTTGATCACTTGTTCCCCGGCAACGGCGCCGGAAAAAAGGGGCTTGTTGACGGTTAATAATTGTATCAAAGTTCGTTCGTGACTCGCAAGCGTACAAGTCTCCCGTCGTAGTCAAGGGACCCTTCTTCCCTCGAGTGGTGAACCCAAGGTATCGAATCCGTGGAACAAATGTGTGACGCAAGACTTAATCTATTAAAGCCAAGTAACTTCAATATTCGATAAAAGACCTAATGCATCTAAGTAAAAGACATGAAACAAAGATAAATCTAATCTACTAAAGACCGGAGAAGACAAAGTAAGATTGGGTAGATAAACCGATCTAGAGGGATCGGGGTAAGCCTTTTGTTGAAGTTCCAAGCAAGAGAAGAAGTAGCAAATCGAATCTTAATAGAAGCCTCTTTAAATCGTGGTTTCCCGTCCAAATCCGAAAACATCCGCCTTTCGAGACCCCCGTTCTGTCACAACGTATCCCTATTCATGCGGGGAGCTTAGGGCGAGTCAAAAGACAAGTCGAGATTCTCTCGGAAGATCCGCGTGTACCTCTAGCCACCGCGGCTACAAGAACACCCTATGTAATCTATCGTGCGAATAGAATTGGAATAAGCAAAGCCGATCGAAAAACGAAATCTTCGAGGAAACACTTGATCGCTAAGAAAAGATTCAACTTGATAATTCAACTATGACAATGATACATACACAAGATCACCACCGGGATCCTTCCTTGATCTTGCTTCTAGCTCCGGGAACTCCGACGTGGTCTTCCATGCAAGGTTCCCACGTCGGCTAGGGAAACCCTAGTCAACTAGCTCGACCCTCTCCTCTCCGACATGGTGTCCCTCTCTTCTCTGCTCCTCGGCGGCCGAAGACGAAATCTTCCCTTTGTGGCTCTCGGTCAGGGGACTATAAATAGCCCGATTGGCGGCTAGGGCAAAGGACGACGGATTTGGGCCCAAAATGGGCTCGGGCCGACCGGACCGGGCCGGCCGGCTCGGGCCCATTTAGGCCCGGCCCCGTGGGCTCCTTTGCCCGAGGTCGGTTCCCTTGCTTCCCGGATGCTTCCCCCTTCGCATGTAGGTCCATGTCGTCGGTTTCTCTCCGAATTGGACTCAACTCCTTGTCTTGCAAGATTCAGCACTTTTCTGGTCAGGTCCCTGGAGTTTGTCGTCTTCTCGGATCAAGTCCCCGGCTTCTTGGAGTTAAGTTTGCTTCATTGCATGACTTGTTCAGGGCTTCAAGGTCTTGTCATGAGGTGCTTGATGAACTTACCCCGAAAGTCTTGCATTCAACACTAAAACCCTGCATAAACATTAAACTCTAAAACCGACATGCACACGTGAACTTGTTATACCACGGGGGTTAGTACCAATGGATAAGGTATAAAACTCATGCCAACACCGAAGGTAAACTCATGGCTAGGTTGACGGATTTTCACCGTCAACACTGCCTTAACGTCGACCCAAAGGCCACCCCTAAGCGACAACACCTCCGACGCTTTGCCGACGACAGACGGGATGCCATCAAGAAGGAGCTCGCCAAGCTACTCGCAGCCGGCTTCATCAGAGAAGTCTTCCATCCTGAGTGGCTCGCCAACCCCGTCCTCGTCCGCAAGAAGAACTCGAACGAGTGGAGGATGTGCGTCGACTACACCGACCTCAACAAGCACTGCGCCCAAGGACCCCTTCGGGTTGCCGCGGATTGATCAAGTCATCGACTCCACGGCGGGGCCGCGACCTGCTCTGCTTCCTCGACGCTACTCCGGTACCACCGGATCGCAATCAAGGAGGAAGACCGGGAGAAGACCGCGTTCATCACCCCGTTTGGCGCGTCTTGCTACACGACCATGTCATTCGGGTTGAAGAACGCCGCGCTACCTACCAACGGGCCATCCGGGCTCGCTTCAAGCGGCAACTCAACAAGAACGTCGAGGCTTACGTGGACGACGTGGTTGTCAAAACCGGGGACTCCGGTGCCCTCATCGACGACCTTGAAGAGACCTTCGCATCGCTACGCGAGTACCGCCGGAAGCTCAACCCGAACAAGTGCGTCTTCGGCGTCCCTTCGGGCAAACTACTCGGCTTCATCATCGGCCCGGCGTGGCATCGAAGCCAACCCCGAGAAGATCTCCGCCATCACCGGCATGAAAGCTCCCACGAGCATCAAAGACGTCCGAAGGCGACGGGGTGCATGGCGGCATTGAACAGATTCATCTCGAGGCTAGGAGAACGGGGCCTCCCCTTCTTCAAACTACTCAAGCATCACGAGAAGTTCGTGTGGACTCCAGAGGCGGATCAAGCCCTTGCCCAGCTCAAGGACTTCTTGTCAAAGCCTCCAATCCTCACGGCTCCTCACAAGGGCGAGCGACCTCTTGCTCTACCTAGGCGCGACTACTCACGTGGTCGGCATCGCCATCGTTGTCGAGTGGCAAGAAGACGGCCACGCCTACCCGGTCCAGCGCCCAGTCTACTTCGTCAGCAAGGTTCTATCAGAGTCCAAGGCTCGCTACCAGCCCGTGCAGAAGCTCCTGTACGCTCTACTCATCACCTCGCGGAAGCTACGACACTACTTCCAGGAGTACTCGGTCTCCGTCGTCACCGACTACCCGCTCGGCGACATCCTAAGGAACCAAGACGCCACTGGAAGAATCTCCAAATGGGCTGTCGAGCTCGGCGCCCTCACCATCGACTTCAAGCCACGCACAGCCATCAAGTTGCAAGCACTAGTCGACTTCATGGCAGAGTGGCGGAAGAACCAGCTACCTACTCCCACCGTGCGACCAGAGCATTGGGTGATGTACTTTGACGGCTCACTCAACCTCGAGGGCGCAGGCGCAGGGGTACTCCTGATCTCTACAACGGGCGAACAACTCAAGTACGTCCTGCAGATCTTCTGGAAGGTCTCAAACAACGAAGCTGAGTACGAAGCTCTCCTACACGGGCTCCGCCTCGCGGCTTCATTGGGCATCAAGCGGCTACTAGTCTACGGCGACTCCGCAGTGGTCACCAACCAAGTCAACAAGTCCTGGGACCGCAACAAGGAGAACATGGACGCCTACTGCATAGAAGTCCGCAAGCTCGAGAACAAATTCTATGGTCTCGAGTTCCATCACATCGTCCGTGACAACAACGTTGCAGCGGACGTCCTGTCGAAGCTCGGATCCACCCGCGCTCAAGTACCCGTGGGCGTCTTCGTTAGAGATGGCAACGGGGAATTCCCCGCCGGGGATCGATCGCCCATCCCCGTCCCCGCGGGGACAAATTTTCCCCGCCCCCGCCCCCGCGAAACCGACGGGGGGACAATTTGATACCGCCCCCGTCCCCGTCGGGGATTACATCCCCGACGGGGTCCCCGTCCCCGCTAACAATGTACAAGCTACGGGGTCAATTACTCAATTCATGAGGCAAAATATATATCCATTACTCAAATCACATCAACATTTCAGCACGCAATTTGTAATTGCACGACACGACGATACATACAACACAAAGTGCACAACGATCCAACAACACAACCACAAAATAAATAAGTTCTAGCAATGTAACCACGGCTAGCAGCCACCTAGGCATAGCAATTAGTATTTAGTACAACACAAATCTCCAAAAGCATGGCCATAAGTTTACGAGTTCATGGGTGGCATCACAGATTACATAAAAATAAAGATACAGCGGGTCACATATCACATATTTGATCTCAAAAAAAAATAATGATGCGAGCGGTAAGCAGCCCGGGTGATCGGGTCCAGCCGTGCAACATATAATCTTCAAAGCCATCAATCCTCGAGCAATGCAAGCCCCTACATGCGGCAATGGTATAAACTATATTAGTGAAGCATTTGATAAGATAACTTGGCATCAATCAAAATGAGTTGAGTACAATGCAATGACAATGAGTTGAGTAAAATGAGTTGAGCGTAGATACCTCCATTCCATCTTGGATCTCTTGAAAACTGACTCCAAAAACTTGCGGCTTCTTCATTGTCACCACCTAAAAAAAGACAATTCCAATAATTATTTAGAAGCATGACCATGTATATATTTACGGAGTATAATGTATGAATGATACAACATATATACCTCGATACTTGTTTCTTAACCAATCTTGTGAACACATTAAGGCCTCCACAATCTCCGGAGTGAGCCGGCTGCGGTGTTCACTAATAACCCTTCCACTAGTGCTAAAAGCGATTCGGAGAGGCAACGGTACTAGCTGGAATAGCATATATGTCTCTTGCTACCTTTCTCAATGTTGGATAACGTGTCCCGCCCACCTTCCACCAATCAAGAATCTTGAAATTATCTGTATGAACCGCAACTAATTCTTCCTCCAAGTACCTATCTAACTCGGATTTGAATCTCATTGTGGTTGGCCTCCTACTAGCAACACGTGCGGTAATTGAAGATAGCACATACGAACTAGATAGTGCGGCAGCGAGAGGATTCGTGTTATCTTCATCCTCATCTAGCTCATACTCTTTCATCAATTAACAAAGGGAGTTTTTAACCTCATCAAGTTTATCATAGCACAATGAGGAAGGTTGATCAGTGAGAGTTGCAATGAATTCAATGAGATATTCAGCCTTAAAGCGAGGATCAAGAATGGTGGCCAAACCCATTATTCCTTGAATATCCTTCCAATACTTGTCAAACTTCTCAATCATTTCAGATGACATATTTGCTATAATAGGATTGCCACTTGCACCCCACTCCTTAATTTTCTCCTTAGCCTCACAAATTTTAAGGAGTTGGACATTTGCAGTCACATAATTTGTTCCAGAAAAAACCGTAGTTATGTCATTAAACATCTTGAGCCTACCAACTACAGCTTTAGCAAAATCCCATTCTTCTTCACTAGGAGCACAATCAAATAGCCTCTCAACACGTTTTGCACGGTCAAAAACAGCCTTGTAAGATAAAGCAAGACTAAGCATCTTGTAGGTAGAATTCCATCTAGTTTTGCAATCAAGGCCTAACTTGTGTTCCACTTTTACTTTGACATGCTTAGCAATTTCTTCAAATCTCTCTACTCTTTTAGGTGTTGCTGTCCAAAAGGATACACTTTCACGGATTTTGCTAATTGAATCTTTTATGACCTCTAAACCATCCTTCACTATCAAGTTAAGTATGTGGGCAGCACAACGCATATGCAGCAATTTCCCCTCCAACATCATCTTAGGCTTAGTTATCTTCTTGATAAGCTCAGGAATTACCTTGTCATTAGTAGTGCAATTGTCAAGAGTTAAAGTTGAGATCTTCTCATCGAGGTTCCACTCCAACAGTGCTTCATAAAGCTCATCACAAATTACTTCAGCTGTGTGTGGAGCAGGCACATATATGAACCTACACATAAAGAACTCCTGTTAGAATCTGAAACAAATATGACAGCAAGAAATATACTAGCTTTAGCGTGACAAACCTCATGATAATGTTTCTAAGTGTCCATGAATCATCTATGAAATGGGCTGTGACAGCCATGTACCCTCTTTTCTGGTTCTCAGAGGTCCACATGTCTGTAGTAATAGCAACTCTTGACTTAGTTGCAGCCATGTATGATAGGGCTTTTTTCTTTTCTTCATTATAAGCATCCATAATCTCCTTTCTTGCATATAGAAAATTCCAATCAGATTCTAAACATACAAGACAGCAAGAAATGAAATAATTTGGCACATAAGTACAAAGACATTTTTACCTAATAGTGTTACGAGTTCCAATCTTGAATAAAGGTTGTAGTGCACTCACAAATCTTCTAAAGCCAGTATGGTCAACCATAGATAAAGGATACTCATGAAGAATGATCATGGAAACAAGCTCCTTCTTAGCTACTTCTGGATCAAATGTGTAGTTCTCAACAGATACCTTGCCTCCCTCCTGTGATGCGAACCTCAAAGAAGATTGTTCAAGACACTTATTTTTACCTAACAACTTGATCCTTTTCAGTGAGCAACTCTTCAAATGGTCATGAAGATGTTTGGTTCCGTTCTTGCTTTTCCCTCCAAGGCACACTGGCAATGAAGGCACTGAGCCTTAACTTCACCAGCAATTTTCACTTTCTTAAAATCATTCCAAACAATAGATGTAAGCTTCCTCTTTGTGCCAAAGCGAGTATCTTCAGGTGCCAAAAGGATACTCGCTTTGGCACAAAGAGGAAGCTTACATCTATTGTTTGGAATGATTTTAAGAAAGTGAAAATTGCTGGTGAAGTTAAGGCTCAGTGCCTTCATTGCCACAAAAGTGCCTTGGAGGGAAAAGCAAGAACGGAACCAAACATCTTCATGACCATTTGAAGAGTTGCTCACTGAAAAGGATCAAGTTGTTAGGTAAAAATAAGTGTCTTGAACAATCTTCTTTGAGGTTCGCATCACAGGAGGGAGGCAAGGTATCTGTTGAGAACTACACATTTGATCCAGAAGTAGCTAAGAAGGAGCTTGTTTCCATGATCATTCTTCATGAGTATCCTTTATCTATGGTTGACCATACTGGCTTTAGAAGATTTGTGAGTGCACTACAACCTTTATTCAAGATTGGAACTCGTAACACTATTAGGTAAAAATGTCTTTGTACTTATGTGCCAAATTATTTCATTTCTTGCTGTCTTGTATGTTTAGAATCTGATTGGAATTTTCTATATGCAAGAAAGGAGATTATGGATGCTTATAATGAAGAAAAGAAAAAAGCCCTATCATACATGGCCGCAACTAAGTCAAGAGTTGCTATTACTACGACATGTGGACCTCCGAGAACCGTAAAAGAGGGTACATGGTCGTCACAGCCCATTTCATAGATGATTCATGGACACTTAGAAACATTATCATGAGGTTTGTCACGCTAAAGCTAGTATATTTCTTGCCGTCATATTTGTTTCGGATTCTAACAGAGTTCTTTATGTGTAGGTTCATATATGTGCCTCGCTCCACACACAAACGAAGTAATTTGTGATGAGCTTTATGAAGCACCGTTGGAGTGGAACCTCGATGAGAAGATCTCAACTTTAACTCTTGACAATTGCACTACTAATGACAAGGTAATTCCCGAGCTTATCAAGAAGATAACTAAGCCTAAGATGATGTTGGAGGGGAAATTGCCGCATATGCGTTGTGCCGCCCACATACTTAACTTGATAGTGAAGGATGGTTTAGAGGTCATAAAAGATTCAATTAGCAAAATCCGTGAAAGTGTATCCTTTTGGACAGAACACCTAAAAGAGTAGAGAGATTTGAAGAAATTGCTAAGCATGTCAAAGTAAAAGTGGAACACAAGTTAGGCCTTGATTGCAAAACTAGATGGAATTCTACCTACAAGATGCTTAGTCTTGCTTTATCTTACAAGGCTGTTTTTGACCGTGCAAAACGTGTTGAGAGGCTATTTGATTGTGCTCCTAGTGAAGAAGAATGGGATTTTGCTAAAGCTGTAGTTGGTAGGCTCAAGATGTTTAATGACATAACTACGGTTTTTTCTGGAACAAATTATGTGACTGCAAATGTCCAACTCCTTAAAATTTGTGAGGCTAAGGAGAAAATTAAGGAGTGGGGTGCAAGTGGCAATCCTATTATAGCAAATATGTCATCTGAAATGATTGAGAAGTTTGACAAGTATTGGAAGGATATTCAAGGAATAATGGGTTTGGCCACCATTCTTGATCCTCGCTTTAAGGTCCGAATATCTCATTGAATTCATTGCAACTCTCACCGATCAACCTTCCTCATTGTGCTATGATAAACTTGATGAGGTTAAAAACTCCCTTTGTGAATTGATGAAAGAGTATGAGCTAGATGAGGATGAAGATAACACGGAATCCTCTCGCTGCGCACTATCTAGTTCGATGTGCTATCTTCAATTACTGCACGTGTTGCTAGTAGGAGGCCAACCACAATGAGATTCAAATCTGAGTTAGATAGGTACTTGGAGGAAGAATTAGTTGCGGTTCATACGATAATTTCAAGATTCTTGATTGGTGGAAGGTGGCTGGACACGTTATCCAACATTGAGAAAGGTAGCAAGAGACATATATGCTATTCCAGCTTAGTACCGTTGCCTCTCGAATCTGCTTTTAGCACTAGTGGAAGGGTTATTAGTGAACACCGCAGCCGGCTCACTCCGGAGATTGTGGAGGCCTTAATGTGTTCACAAGATTGGTTAAGAAACAAGTATCGAGGTATATATGTTGTATCATTCATACATTATACTCCGTAAATATATACATGGTCATGCTTCTAAATAATTATTGGAATTGTCTTTTTTTAGGTGGTGACAATGAAGAAGCTGCAAGTTTTTGGAGCTGTCTTCAAGAGATCCAAGATGGAATGGAGGTATCTACGCTCAACTCATTTTACTCAACTCATTGTCATTGCATTGTACTCAACTCATTTTGATTGATGCCAAGTTATCTTATCAAATGCTTCACTAATATAGTTTATACCATTGCTGCATGTAGGGGCTTGCATTGCTCGAGGATTGATGGCTTTGAAGATTATATGTTGCACGGCTGGACCTGATCACCTGGGCTGCTTACTGCTGCATCATTATTTTTTTTGAGATCAAATATGTGATATGTGACCTGCTGTATCTTTATTTTTATGTAATCTGTGATGCCACCCATGAACTGTAAACTTATGGCCATGCTTTTGGAGATTTGTGTTGTACTAAATACTAATTGCTATGCCTAGGTGGCTGCTAGCCGTGGTTACATTGCTAGAACTTATTTATTTTGTGGTTGTGCTGTTGACTGTTGTGCACTTTGTGTTGTATGTACTGCTGTGCTGTGCAATTACAAATTGCAGTGCTGAAATGTTGATGTGATTTGAGTAATGGATATATATTTTGCCTCATGAATTGAGTAATTGACCCTGTAGCTTGTACATTGTTAGCGGGGACGGGGACCCCGTCGGGGATGTAATCCCCGACGGGGACGGGGGCGGTATCAAATTGTCCCCCGTCAGTTTTCGCGGGGGCGGGGGCGGGGAAAATTTGTCCCCGCGGGGACGGGGATGGGCGATCGATCCCCGGCGGGGAATTCCCCGTTGCCATCTCTAGGTGAGGCGGAGGCCGTGAGGGGGTGACGGAACACGGAAGTGATACTGTGTAGTTAGGGTTTGAGCGACATTATATACCTATGTTGTTGGGCCTCAATTACATGGGTTGTTGGGCCAAAATGAGCTGGTTTTTCTATTCGAAGCGGGGAAGCGGGGAAACGGGGACGGGGGGCGGTGTACCGCCCCGCCCCCGCGATCCCCGATGGGGACAGATTTTCCCCCGATTAGATCCCCGCGGGGATCAAATTTGTACCATCCCCGTCCCCTAATGGAGGAATTCCCCGCGGGGAATCGGGGATCGGGTCCCCGTTGCCATCTCTAACTCTTCGTCCATGAGCTTCACGCGCCATCCATCCTGGAGCCGGTGCCACCGACCACTGTCCCAGCCCATCTACCAGCTAGGCAGGAGGTCATGATGATCGACGTGGACTGGAGGCAACCCTTCATCGACTACCTCAGCGAGCAGAAGGTTCCCTCCGACAAGAACGCAGCCGAACAACTCGTCCGCCGCACCAAGTCTTAAGTCCTCGTCGGAGACAAGCTTTACAAGCGGGGCGCATCTTCTGGAGTACTCATGAAGTGCGTCCCTCGCGAAGAAGGCAAGGACATCTTGGAGGAGATCCACAAGGGCATCTGCGGCAACCACGCGTCCTCACGCACGCTGGTCAGCAAGGCCTTCCGGCGAGCTTTCTACTGGCCCACAGCCCTGGGCGACGCCGAAGAACTCGTAAGAAGGTGCCAAGGATGTCAGTACTTCGCCAAGCAGCAACACGTCCCAGCCTACAAGCTAGTCACCATCCCGCCAACCTGGCCCTTTGCCTGCTGGGGGCTCGACATGATTGGGCCACTGCCAACTGCGCCAGGAGGATTCAACAGGGTTCTGGTGGCTATCGACAAGTTCACCAAGTGGATCGAGGTCAAGCCGGTCACATGCCCCAAGGGCGACGAGTACTCGACTTCCGGATGAACTCGTACACCGCTATGGGCTACCCCACCGCATCATCACGGACACGGGGTCCAACTTCAACAACCACCGGTTCCGGGAGTATCGCGAGAACGGCGGAATAGACGTCCGATACATCTCGCTCGCCCATCCACGGGCCAACGGACAAGTCGAGCGCGCCAATGGGATGGTGCTCGACGCCCTCAAGAAGCGGCTACACGACGCCGCTAACTCCAAAGGGGGCAAGTGGATCAAGGAACTACCCAACGCACTCGGGGGCTGCGGACTCAACCATCCAAGCCAACGGGGCAATCCCCCCTACTTCCCGGTCTACGGCTGCCGAAGCCATCCTCCCCGCCGACGTCATATGGAACTCGCCGGCGGTGGAGCACTACGACGAAGGCGTCTCAAAAGACAGTAGACGAGTTGACATCGACAACCTCGAAGAAGCTCGCTGCGCCGCCCTCGTCCAATCAGCAAGGTACCTGGAGGGTATCCGACGCTACCATGATCGCAACGTCAAGGAACGCTCCTTCAACGTTGGAGATCTTGTCCTCCGCCGTATCCCGAGAACACGGAAGGACTCCACAAGCTCGGCTCCCCTTCGGGAAGGCCCCTTCACCGTGGCTAAGGTGACCGGGCCGGCTCCTACCGCCTCCAAACACTTGAAGGCGAAGACGTCAACAACTCGTGGAACGTCGACAAACTCTCGTCGATTCTACGCCTAGTCTACACGACTACTCCGGGTTCAAGTCCAATCGACTACATCAACACCCCCTCGCCGCAAGCGACCCTCCGGTCCCGGCTCCGATCTCCGGACTACTCTTCTCCGGGGTCCGGCCCGTGCGGCTACCTACGGACCATGGGCCGCGACGAGCGTCAAGGACTCTAGCAGCGGTCTACCAAGAGACCACACTCCAAGATCCAGCCTCCGCGGCTACCTACGGATCTACGATCCAGCCTACACGGCTACCTACGGATCACTTGCTGCAAGAGGCTACCCGCTCCAGCGCCACTTAGCTGTAAGCGGCCTCCGGGTCCAGGCGACTACTCTGTAACTACGGCCCTGGCCACCCAGGTGTACTTCTTCAGTAACAAAGTTTGATTGTTCATCAACTTCTTTACTGTCTACTCCCTACAACGGGACTACTGAAGTCGAGTACCACTACTCGCACCTACTCCACGATGGGCGCTCCGCACTCTGAGATCGCGACTACGAGTACTCATTGCTGGAAAATTTCATTTCATTGATACTTGAACAATTCATTACAAGTGTTTCCTGTACAACTATGGCTACTAGCTACCTATGCAGGGCTACTGGAGGTTCAGCTTCTCGGCTACCTGCTCCGCGATGGGAGCCATCTGCTCCAGCAGCTCTGCGTACTGCTCATCCGAGCAGTTGGCGGCTACCCCGCCGGCGACCACCTCCACTGGAGCCTTCGGGAAGTACGACTTCATGAAGGCCAAGACTTGTCTTGGGATCGACTTGGTCATATGCTTGACGTAGGCGGCCAGCCGGCTCGGTGCTTCACAGAGTCGATCCACCAGTGGGGCGATCTTGGGGCCGCCCGGGTGCGGCACCAGAAGCCTCGCGATCGGGAGAGCGGCTTCTTCAAGATCCTTCAGCTGGGCCCGCAGCGCCTCGCAATCTTCATTCAACTTCTGCAAAGATTTGTAGCAGTTGACGAGATCTCTGTCAGAGGCAATTCGCAGCTCCATGTGCTTCTCGCACTCGAAGGCGAGCTCCTTGTAGTCGAGCTCGAGTACCTGGCGGGCTTCCTGCTCCCGGTAGAAGAGGTTCTTCATGCTCAGCTCCGAGGCCTTCAGCTGCTCCACCTGGCCCTCAAGCTCTGCAACACAGCAACGCAACAGCGGGTCAGACGCTTCTCGGCTTTCAACAAGTACCCGACAAGTCGAAGGATGTACCTTTATTCTTGTTGCGGAGGCCCTTGTTCTTCCGCACCAAGTCGTCGCCTTTCGCCTGCAGCTCCATGACGTCATTGTGGTACTTGGCGAAGGCGGCGTCGAGCTTCGATTGCATGGCGGCCGCGTGCTTCCGCGACTTCACGAGCTGCTCCTCCAGGGCCTCGGCTCGGAGCACGGTGTCGCCGTAACCCAGCAAGAGGTTCGACTTCTCGCGGGATCGCTCCGCGACGTCCTGCACAAGACAACTCAAGTCAATAAGAGTAATCAACGGCAAAGGATTGACTACTCGAGAGGCTACGGCTACGTACCTTCATCCATTGCTCGGCTCGCCGGATCGCCTCCAGATGCTGGGCCACCGTTGCCGGCTCGACGAGATCGTCGGCCAGAAGTTCTATCCCGCCGCGGCTACTCGAGGTAGCCTCCGTCATCGGCGCAGAGCGGATGGGCTCCGCGTCTTGGATCTCAGGGGAGCGGATAGCCACCTCAAGAGCAACCTCTGGCGACGTGGTGACCGCCTCTCCCCCGGCAGACTTCTCGACGACCTCCGCCATGGGCTCGGGGGCTCCCTTTGCAGCCTCTGGGGCCTCTGGCGTCAACTCCTACATGGGCACCCCCGCAGGGATGTCACCTCCTTCAGCGCCTGCCAACAAATGACACGCGCATCAGAGCCTACGACTACTCATCCTGGAGCTCTGCAGCTTCAAGAAGGGTACTCACCTTCGACTACGACCGCCTCCGGCAGCGGCGCTTCGGTAGCCGGGGGCTCAGTCGCGGCTTGGGCATCGGGAGCGGCCTCCTCGACGGGCGGCGCGACTTCTTCCGCCACCGCTGATGAGGGCTCGTCCCCATCCCAGCTCAGATCTGTGGATTTTCTGCAGAAGTATTCACAGAGGGTCGTCAGGCAAACATCGACTACTACATCAAGTACTACTCGTGAGGATACGGTACTTACAAGTTCGACCGGACGATGGTCACGGCCGGAGCACCGAGGATGCTGGAAATATCCACCAGTCCACCCTCGGCGGGCGTCTCTTCCTCCGCCTCTGCGGCTACTGCCTCCTCCACGGCGGCGGCGGCCGGCGCGAGCGTCTCCTGCGCTCCTGAAGCCACCACCTCTCCAACGGCGGCGTCCACGGGTACTCTGCTCTCCTCTGGAGCAGGGGGCTGGCGCTCCAGCTGCGCCAGGAGTTCTTCAACGGTGGGGGCTGGACTACGGCTTCAAGCCGGTTCCCCCACCGGGTCCCACATGCCCTCGTCGCCCTCCTCAACGGGCTCCGATGGCGGCACCTCCTGCACATAAGGAAGGCTACTCGTCAGCAATGTACTCGAAACAATGAGTACTCGACTACTCTGCTCAAGACGACTTACCTCCTGAGGCGTGGTCTCCGAGACCTTTAGCTTCTTCGTCACCCGCTTCCTGGCGGGGTTGCGCGGCTTCCGTGGCGGCGCGGCAAGGCTAGCCTCCAGGCTAGCCGGAGGGTCTTGGACAAGTGGAACATGAGGTAAGCCCGGGCGGCTAAACCTCGACCGCAGCTGGAAGCGGTCCTGAAGAGTCTCTTCGTCTTCGTCGTCGTCATCGGAGGTATCCTCCACGATGACGGTATCGTCGCCTTCACCGACTTCGCGGCGCTCCTTCACCTTCCCCCCCCCTCCACCGGGATCTCAATCCCCGCTTGGTGGCGGGCGCGGCTCGGAGACGAACCGCTTCACATCATCCTGCGCAAGACACAAGACGTCAGCAACTCTACTACGAGTACTCACTACTCGACGAGGGGAGTACGACTACTCACCTCCTTGGGCGGGCGCGCGGCGGAGTACTCCTCGACTGGGCACGCCGTGTACGGCGGCATGTCCTTGAAGATCCTCGTCAACCTCTCGACGATGTCGTTGTCGTCCAGCTCGCCCCCCGGCATCCGCGACGTGTCGTCGTCGCCGGTGTACTCGAAGCCCAGGGTCTCCCGCGCCATCAGCGGCTGGATCCTACGCTTCATGAAACTGAAGGCCACGTGCTCGGCCCTCAGTCCCGCATCCCTGAGCACCTTGATGCGTGCTAGCAGCTCGGGGAGCTGGATTCCTTCTTGCATGGTGGGCTCCGTGTTCCACCAGTCCACGGTGCACCGGGCCGCCGTCCGCTCGGCTTCGGCGGCCGGGGTGGTGGTTCGTGATGTAGAACCACCCGGTCTTCCGGTCCGTGTTGGAGTCCACGAGCTTGTACGCCGAGTGCGCTCCGCGGCGTCCTCCCTCGCGTGGATCCCGGCTCCTCCGACTACTCGGGGTTGGAGGCACCGGGGGCGCGGCTTGACGCGGAAGAACTTCCGGAAGAGCACCCGGTGTGGCTTGATTCCGAGGAAGGCTTCGCGAAGTGGACGAAGACCGACGTGTGGAAGATGCCGTTGGGGTTCGGAGTTGAGGTACTCGATGCCGTAGTACCCGAGCAGCCCCCTTGAAGAAGTCGGCCGGGCCGGGAGCGCAAGGCCGCGCTCCACGAAGCGCGAGAACATCGGGATCTCGTCTTCGGCCTTCTCCATCGGATATGGATCTCCTGCGCGGCGGATCTCCACATGTCGACTTCCTTCTCCCCGATGAACCCGCCGTTCGGCGGGGGTCGGCGAGTCCTCCGTCTTGACCTTCGATTTCTTCCACTCGCGGCTCGGATCAGCGCGCGGTGGAGACATGGGCGGCGCCGCTCCGGTGGCGGCCGCGGCGGCCTCTGCACGGCTCCTCTTCTTCCCGGCGGCCTTGGACGCCTTCGACGGCGACGACTTCATCCTCCAAGTACAAGGTGTCTTCACTCGCATCCGCTCGGGGGCTACCCTAAAGCTCTCGGGTGGCGATGCGCTCGGATCTACTACGGCGGCAGCAGGCGCTGGAGTGGATTTGCTTCAAGATTCAAGTGGAATCACTGCGGCTCGAATGGGTGAAAACCCCTAAGGGCTTTGGCTCTTATTTATAAGCCAAAACGGCTCCGCAACGGGCGGCTGGATAAGTCCACGTGCGGCTGACTCAGCGGCTGCGCGTGACTCTTCGTATTCTACTAGTCGACGCGCCTCACCTCGGGGGCTCGGCTACTTCTACACGACTACCTGGGAAGCGGCTAGTCTCAAGAGCATCTCAGGACACATTCTCCAAGAAGACCCTTCAATTCGAGAGGAAGTACTCGACTCAAGGCTCGGGGGCTCCGTGCCACGTGTCCTTCGGTTTTTTCTCTCCGGATTTTTCGGGATTTTCTTGCCAAGACTTCAGATGGACCTTCAGCCAGAGCCCGCGGCTCGAGGCTCGGGGGCTATTCCATGCGGAGTGCGGTTTTACAAGTCGCACCTCCATGTCAGCTCCGGCTTCAAGACAAGACAGGCAGTTTTTGAAGACCTTCAAAGGCAGTTTTCGAGGACGCTTGGGACTACTCGAGAAGACTTCAAGATTGTTCAAACATCAGCTGGAGTACATTCTAGCCTCGGGATGCTTCGACTACTCTTGAGGACCTTGACTTGCAGCACTCGAGGACGCTTGAGGACTGCTTGTTAGGGCCGTCAAGACTACTTGAAGCTATCCTTCTCGACTACAAAGTACTCAGGGGCTTGTCGTATGGACCTCCCTGGGCCCACTACCTCGGTGGGTACCAGGACCGACTACTCGGTGGGCCCCTGGGACTATCCGGCTTGCGCTACACGGCACCTGAAGGCGTGGAGCACAAGGACTACACAGGAGTAGTACTCGGTTAGGGAGCTGTACATGTTCCGCACTGTATAGAGGACTCCTAGACGTCCTCGACTAGTACTCTCTCCCTACACCGACTTGTAACCCTGCCTCCCGGACTATATAAGGCGAGGCAGGGACCGATCCCCTCATCCAATCTCCTCTCATACAACTCACGACGCACCATTGCACCATCTTGTAATTGTGCCCTATCAATCCAGAGCTACGCAGCATACAGGACGTAGGGTATTACGCACCTCGCGGCCCGAACATGTCTAAATTGTGTGCCACGTGTCTCTTCCTTCGAGTTACCGATCTCGGCGAGTCACATTCATCTACTTCGGGTACTCCCCGTAGTAGGTTGCCGGTCTAAAACACCGACAGTCTCCCCTCACCAATCTCCCCTGCTATTCCTCCAATCAAGTCGCCCCCCTTTGAATGTCGTAACGGCCGTCGGTGACCTCCTGGCCATTGATGGCCTTAGCCCTTCCGGTCGCCGCTTCCCTTCCCCTCTCCTTGGCCTATAAAAGTCACGACCGAGCCCCAGCCTCATCCTTTTCGCCTTGACCGTACCTCTGCCCATCATCATGCGTGCACCACCCCCCCGAAGTTCTGGCCGCTGCCATTGTCGGCCGTGCAAGCCTCTCGTCGTCGGTGGAGTGATCCTAACTCTCTCTCCCTTCTTCTCCTTCGCGTGCAAAGCTCATGGAGCTCTCCCTGTTTTAGGCCGCCGCCAGACCGAGCCGCGCCTCGGAGTCCCTATTTCTTCTTCCCAGAGCGCTGCCCGAGCTTGATCTCTATCGCCGCTTCCTCCTCATCTCCAGCTATTCAAAATCTTTTCGAAGTTTCAAACAAACTTTTTAAACTTCACTCCAACACACAAAAACCATGCAAACAAAAGTTGATGCTTAAGCACTTGTTGTTTCTAAAATTATTCAAAAGTGATATTTAAATATTTTAGAGCCAACTTTAATTGATAATTTATTTATTCCTTAGAAAACAAAAACTAAAACACCATGTTGCTTACATTAGTTTAGTGATGGAATTTTAGGGTGTTACACAACCTCCAAGTGGAAATCTTTGATGTCTGGGGGATTGATTTTATGGGACCATTCCCCAGATCGGGACACTATGAGTACATACTGGTGGCGATGGATTACGTCTCCAAATGGGTGGAAGCCATGCCTTGCCGAGCAGAAGATTCCAAGCATGCAAAAAGAATGTTCCAAGACATCATCTTCCCTCAGTTTGGCACTCTGAGAATTATGATAAGCGATGGAGGGTCACATTTCATAGATCAAAGGTTCCGGAAGTACTTATCAGATCTCGGTGTGAATCACAAGGTAGCCACACCATATAATCCCCAAACAAGTGGGAAAGCAGAAACTTCGAACAAGCAAATCAAGAACATACTGCAGAAAACTGTCAAGGAAATGGGGAAGGTATGGAAAGATAACTTATCAGATTCACTATGGGCCTACAGGACAACTTACAAGACCCCTATCGAGATGACACCGTACCAACTTGTTTATGGGAAAACATGTCATCTCCCGGTAGAGGAGACAAGGATCATTGGGCAATTAAAACATGGAGAATGAATCATCCAGCAGTAGGAATAAAGAGACAAATGCAGCTAGCTGAGCTAGATGAGTGGAGAGAAAAAGCATACCACAGCTCAAAGCTATACAAGGAAAGAACCAAGAGATGGAATGATAAGCACATCAAAATCAAGGAGTTCGCACCAGGAGACAAGGTACTCTTATTGAACTCTCGTGTTAAACTCTTTGGTCATGGTAAGCTTAAGAGTAAATGGGAAGGACCGTACACTGTCATCAATGCCGCCTCACATGGAGCAATCATACTCCAAGATGAGGATGGGAACATATTTAAGGTAAATGGACAAAGGCTTAAGGTCTTCCTTGAACCGGAAATGCCTAAGCTTGAGGACCTTGATGTGCTCGAGTTCATAAGCATCGACTAGCGTCCACCTTCCCCTTCGAGAGGTGATGTGCACAAACTCTTCATATTCTTTTCACCTTCATGTAATGAGTTATCTACTTTCTGTTTTTTCCTTTCCAAAAGTGTCATGTTTAGAGGTGCTTTCCTTTCATCAAATAGATCATCTCGCTCTAAAAAACCATAAAAAAAAATTTAAACTTCAATAAAGGCTCCCTATCTCTCCGGCTAGAAGTGCCTCCCTTTTGTTTCCATTTTTTCTCTTTGAATAATAACACCAGGTACAAGAACAAGTGTGGGGGAGATCTCTTAGGCTTGTTGATGCACACAATTAAGATCTCCTGCCAAGGTGTCAGATACATCAACTATGCTAACGTGATAAGGGACAAGGGAAGTGATTTGGAGCAAGCCGGTCGAACTCATAGTTTGGCCGAACCACCATTGGTCTACCTCGTTCCCTATTTTCTTCAAAAGCGATGGTATGTGCACCCTCCACCTCTCTACTTTTGGAATCATGAGTTTAAATGAGCATTAGTTCTGATCTTATTAATTAAACTCAATGAATCCCGATGCTCCATTTCTCTACATGTTTTCAATTGATTGGCTTGCATATTCTTTACTCCTAGCACATACATGTGTTGCTTGTGATCAAATATCATTAGGAAAACATGTTCATCTAAATGGTTGATTGATAAGATATGGTACGATGCGATAAACCTTACTCTCTCTGACAAAGTGCTTGGGATGTTTTATTTGAAAAAAAGCCTTACAAGCTCCTCAGTGATGATATATTCCCACCAAAGCCATATGTTGTTTACATTAGAAAACCTCATACATTTGCTGCTTGTTATTACATTGAGCTTTGTCAAATTGTTGTGACCCTTGCTAGAAGCTTTTCATGCTTTCATGATCAAGATCACGTACACTCCATCTTCATATGCTAAACTTCTACACTGGAAGTTAGTAACATCCATCCATCCATCCATCCATCCATCCATCCATCCATCCATCCATCCAAAAAATATATACTCCAGTCAATTTATGAATCTCTCTCCCTAGTTTTTCCTTCAAAAGAGACATGGGCCATAAAAAAAGAGAGATAAAGACACATGCTAAAGAGAAACTCTTCTCAAGTATGATGCAAAAAAAAGAAGAAGAAGAAGAAGAGAAAAAATATAGCCATGTTCTCAAAATAAAGTTCAAAGGGAGAGAGATCATACAACAAGGAGTACATATTTCGATATCATCCCCTTTCCACACACTTGCACATCTTGATCAGATTGTATGACTAGCCTTCTTCTTTGATCCGGTTTTTGACTTTGCAATTTTATGTGATACAAGTATGCCTTATATTTCATCTTTACCCTGAGCTCCACATATAGCCATCATTAGAAGTAGGATGAAGAAAGGCAAGTTTAATGCCTTGGTGAGGAATCATACACACTGAGCGATCAGAGAGCATCATTTGAGGAGTCAAGTAAGGCTAAGGTTTGAAAAAAAACTCAAGCTACTTTACAAAAGGAGTTGAGGTGATTCACATCCAGCCCTTCCATTCTTCAACAACCATCCAAGATGACATGGTAGACACCCTAAAGAGTCACAAGTACAGGTATGTCTTGGAATATCTTACATGCTTGCATCATACCGTTTTGGATTCATGTTTTCCAACCTAGTCCTTAACCTTTACTCGAGGACGAGCAAAGGGCTAAGTGTGGGGGAACTTGTTGACGGTCGTTAAGTCCCTATTTTCAACACTCACTTGTGGTCAAATCTCGGTCAAAGGCATGGTCAAATTCAGGTTAAACCCCTAATGCCTTGGAACCCTCCGAGAACTTTTGCCACATTCTCCGAATTTCACCTAAATCGGCCAATACAAAAGTTGTTCGTCTGTTCGAGGGACACGCTTTTCATAATTGGCAGCATTTCAAATTTTGTAGTTTTGAAGCTCAAAAACCCAGTCAAAGGCCATTTGAATAGTATTTTCAGCTGTGAAAATCCTGAACTTTGGCACGCGTTCCCAACCGATCTATTCATTGAAACTCCTATAAGCCCCTTGCAAAAGTTGAAGATCGATGTATCATCTACAACTTTGGTACTCAAAGTTTTCGTCACCCAGTTCAAATTTTTGAAGCAAAATTTGGTCAAAGAGGGCCACTTAGAATTGAACTGACTCCTTGACATGCCGGTACCGTGCTCTAGTGCGTGCGACGCCGCGCCGACCGACGCGCGATCCCTCGCACCGTGGCCCCCGGGGCCCCAACGTCGAGGGCATGGGGGCGCCCACGTGGCGGTGCCCGGGGCGTGCACTGCACCCCTGTCTCCGGCCCCTCCCTCGGCAGGCGTCTTCGAGGCGCCATGCGCAGCGCGGCTCGCTTCCGTGTGTTGGCACATTTTATCTATAAATATTTCCCCTCACATCTACTTGGAAAAGGCTAAAATATAATTAGATCACCTTATTAGGGTTTATATTGACAAGTTCCACGAGTTTTGGTGAATCTATGAATTTACATGGACTATTCAGAAAATATGCAAAGAAACCACTCTAGAAGACTCCAGAAGGCTCCAGAACTCAGAAATAAGAATCTAGAAGGATCAAGGACCCACCTAGCCGAAGTGGACCCCGAGGGGGGGGGGGGGCACCCCAGCCTGATCGTCCTGGTGTGGGGTCGGTCGGCCCCTCTGGCGCCAAATGGGTCCAGCTTCCAGAATGTTCTTCCACCGCATATGATGATCAATCTAAACCACAAGTTACGGTCGGTTTGATCGTACGATGCACATCATCTCCTCCGGTATACATATGCAGACCCCCTGACCCCAGGGCAGACAACAATTCATTCTATCAGATCCAAGTGATTATACAACCCCCTGATTGGTCTTTACCTTTTGAAATTATGTGTGATGCAAGTGATTATGCTGTGGGGGCTGTTTTGGGCAAACAAAGGACAAGAAACATCATGCCATTGCTTATGCTAGTAAAACATTGACAGGACCTCAACTCAATTATGCCACAACTGAAAAAGAACTACTAGCTGTTGTTTATGCCATTGACAAGTTTAGATCTTACTTAGTAGGAGCAAAAGTTATTGTTTACATTGATCATGCTGCTTTAAAATATTTTCTCACTAAGAAAGATGCTAAACCTAGATTAATAAGATGGATTCTACTTCTCCAAAAATTTGACTTAGAAATAAAAGATAAGAAGGGAGTAGAAAATTCTATTGCCGATCATTTGTCTAGAATGTATATTGAGAAACCACAGGAACTACCCATCAATGACGCAATGAGGGATGACATGCTCTATCGGATCGCCCGGTCAGACCCCTGGTACGCAGATATTGTTAATTGTATGGTTGCAGGGTATGTACGACCAGGAGCCGACAAGAAAAAGCTTATTTACGAGAGTCGCCATCACCTGTGGGATGAACCATACCTTTTTCGAGTATGCTTTGACGGGTTACTCAGGAGGTGTGTACCGGCAGAAGAAGGAATGAAGATCATTGAGAAGTGCCACTCATCACCATATGAAGGTCATTATGGAGCTTTCTGCACACATGCAAATATCTGGCAAAGCGGATTTTTCTGGCCAACCATGTCAAGACACAAAAGATTTCGTACGAAGGTGCAACTCCTGTCAGAGGCACGAAAACATCAATTCCAGAAATGCCATGCCACTGACAACCAACCTTTAGATCGAGCTCTTTGATGTCTGAGAAATTGACTACATGGGACCATTCCCAAAATCCGAAAAATTCGAGTACATCTTAGTGGCGGTTGACTATGTCTCCAAATGGGTTGAAGCCCTGCCATGCTGATCTGCTGACCACAAAAGCTCAATAAGAATGTTTGAAGAGACAATATTTTCGAGATTCAGTTTGCCAAGGTTAGTGATAAGTGATGGAGGATCCCATTTCATCGACAAGCGCTTCGAGAAATACCTCATGAACCATGGGATCCAGCACAATGTCGCTACTCCTTACCACTCGCAAACAAGTGGTCAAGCAGAGACGTCCAATAAGCAGATCAAGAACATTCTATAGAAGACGGTGGACCAAATGGGGATAAAATGGAAAGACAAGCTACCCGAAGCACTTTGGGCTTATCAGACAGCTTACAAAACCCCCATTCGAATGTCTCCCTACCAACTGGTCTACGAGAAGACATGTCACTTGCTGGTTGAGCTAGAATTTAAGGCTCATTGGGCAATAAAGAGATGGAACACGAATTTTGAAGCAGCCAGAACAAAACGGAAAATGCAACTGTCCGAGCTAGAAGAATGGAGAGAGAGGGCGTATCATAGTGCCAAGATCTACAAGGAAAGAACCAAGAGATGGCACAACAAGAGAATCATAAAGAAAGAATTCAACCCAGGTGATCGGGTATTACTTTTTAACTCCAGGGTACTACTCTTTGGGCACCGGAAGCTATGAAGCAAGTGGGACAGATCATACAAGGTGGTGAATTCATCATCACATGGAGTCATCACTCTTCAAGACGACGAAGGTACGTTATTCAAGGTAAATGGTCAACGTCTTAAAATATTTTTAGAGCATGTTAGCGCCATATCCACCGGATGGGGTAAGCCATCTAGGAGGATGTATGCACCTAACCATGTGCAAGAAGATGAGGTGGTCCCGACCAAACCCAAGGTGAAATCATTCAACGGGCACCACCAACCCAAGAAGTCCAAGTCAATCAACAAAGCTAAGGGGGGAAAGAAGACGGAAATCAAGGAAACCCCTGCCAAAGCCTCATCGACTTCATCGCCACTAAAGAGAACAAAGAAGGTGTGGAGAGTGAAGAGAGCATCGTCGAGTCTTCCACTCCGGGACCAGACGAGCCCAAGATCAACTAAGCAATCGGAGGAGTCCCGCTCACAGACTCTAAACGACGAGCCCTCACCGAGAGGTAAACCGGTATTTATCTCATATTTCCCTTTCAATCATTTTATTTCGTGCATAAATCATGTTTAGATTCCAAATTTGTTTTCATCATTGCATTTAGTAAGTAAACAAGACATTTTTGGATATGTTTGGTGATACGGTCGAACCTAGAGGTATGACCATACCTCCCCTCAACAAATTTTTTTGTGCAGGATGTTTTTAGGAGGGAACACGAGTGCCAAGGAAAAATTTAGTAGGGCCGACCATACCAAGTGATACGGCCGCACCAACGATTTTTCACAGATCCATCAAGGCAACCACTACAAGCATCTAGGTGCTCGTCCCATCACCAAAATGGAGAAAGGCAACCAGAGAGCTAACAATTAGCTTGGGGGAGACCCCATTTTCAATCAAGGACGGTATGTCCATCCAAACTACTTTTTAACATCTTGTTTATCAACCATGTGCTTGAAATCTTGTCTATACCCTCACTTTGGAAATGATGAATGGTTGCTAAGTTAAAACTTTGCAAGAACCTAGTGCATATATTTGTGCTCTATGCCTTTTTGAACTTGTTGGTATATTTTGAGAAGAAGAGCCTGAAATAAAACTTTGTGGGAAGTAAATGCTTATGACTAAATCTAGGTTGTTGACTAGTATGATATGGTGTGACAATGTTGATCTGCTCTATCTCAAAGTATGGTGAAATCTCGGACGATTTCTTTTTGAAAATAAAACAAAGCAAGTTCCTCAATGGTCATATTACCAACCAAAGCCATATGTCGATATCAATGTTCAAACCTTCTACATATACTTGCTTGTGACCCATTGAGTTTTGCCAAATTGTTGTGACCCTTGGTAGAATCTTTTCATGCTTCCATGATCGAGATCACATACACCCACATACACATTCTAACTCCTACACCGGGAGTTACGCAGAACATGCCATCCATCCACCAAAAATAAGTACTCCAAGTTCCAAAGAGATTTCTCTTCTTGCAAAAGGAGAAAGGGGTCACTGAAAAAAAGAAAGAGGAAAAATAAATGCTCAAAGAAGCATAGAAAAAAATGTGTGCTCCAATCAAAGAGCATAGAAAAAAATATGAAGCATGACCCCCCTCTAAAAGCAAGAGGAGAATCTCAAAGCAAAGAGTACATAGAAAAATAAACAGAAAATATTCCACACACTTGCACATCTCGATCAAGTTGCATGACTAGTTTCTTCTTGGATCCGGTTTTTGGCTCAACGACATCATGTGGCACAAGTGAGCCTCATACTTATCCTACCCAAAGCTCCACATACAATCCATAGAACTAGGAAGTTGAGGCTCGCTTAAAGCCTTTGGTGAGGTTCAAATACCACTTGAGCGATCGAGGGAACCATCCGAGGAACCTTGTCTTTCTTTGCAAAATTTTCAAAAACTCCGAGATAGGATCCGGAAAGGAAGAAGAGTGAGAGATGCAAAGTCAAAATCCATTCTACTCGTCAACCTCCAAAGTCAAGGTGGAAAGCTAAAAGCCCCACAGGTAAAGTAAGGCTAAGTTTCTCTTGTACCATCCTTTTCAAATTTGCAAGAAGAGCATAGAGTTTGTGCGCAGGTACTTGCCGAGTGATAACATCTTGCAACCCTTGATCCACCGAGGCCAAGTCTAGGCTTTGCTCGAGGACGAGCAAACGTTTAGCTTGGGGCAGTTTGTTGACGGACCTTACAACAAAGATCCGACCGTCAAAACCTCGGGTTTGAGAGGAGTATACAATGAGTTTCATGCACATTTTTTATACTACTAAAGTTCCACGAGTTGTGTTGCAAATTTTATGGATAGGTACATATTTAGGGGAGAAATGGAGCCAACGCGCCACACGAGCCAGGCACGGCCGCACCACCAGGCACGACCGGCCTGCCCGGGTGCGGCCGGTCGCGGTGCGGCCGGCCCGGCAGGTGCGGCCTATCCTACCAGGTGCGGCCGGCCCTGCCCCGTGCCACGTCCTAAGTCTGGAACACTTCCTTCCCCGCGTGCACAACTTGGATGAACGAGATCTATCAAGGAAACGTCGGTTTGATCGAGTGTGTCCACCTCTCCAGCCGATCAACCACTACAACCGTCATTCCAAGAGCATCCTGAGCGTCACCAAGAGAAGGCGGTTCATCCCACGGCTTAAAGGTGGGTCAGCCGCACCTCCCAACCGCCATATCGGCCAAAACCGACGCAAGGAACCGACCCTCAACCGCCTCAGGAGCAAGGACCAAGAGCGTCCAAGTCAAAGGCGGTGGATCATAGGGCCGGCCACACCTCCTCATCCGGCCGCACCTATGAAAATGGGCCCACGCCCTCAACCGATCTCACTTACCTATAAAAGGAGCCTCACACCCGCTGGATCACACACACCACGCTGGAGCATCTCATTTCCACTCTTTAGTTCACTTAGAGTAGGATTATTGTAGCTTGGGAGTTAGAGTAGAGTCGAGCAAGTCTCGGGGTTCCGGAGGAGTCTTCTTCAGAGTTCCGGTATTGCTCTTGTATCCTTTCTTTGTTTAGACTCAAGTACAATTCAAGTTATCTTTCTATCTTACTTTTCGAGTCAATACATTCAGCTTTTAGTTTGCTCTAGAAGCTTTATTCTTGGTTTAGACTAAAGTTAGTTTAGTCTTGGTTAGCATAGCTCTCTTGAACCCTATAGTGTTGTGGTCGTTCTTCGCTTGATCTCCGGTGTTTCACCGGAGAGAGAGACCTTCCTTCGTGGTACCCGGGGTACGGTTCTTTGGTTCGTTGTGAGCTCGGTGCTCAGAACTTATCTTAGTCTTAGATTGGTGTCCCGCGGAATGGAATAGTTGTGGTACCCTAAGGAGGTGACAGCTCCGGACGGGCTCTGTAGTCCACCATGTTAGTTCGGGCCGGTAGGATTCAGCGCGTCGTAGTCCTCCCTTCTCATCCCTATCTGAGGGTGCGGCTTTGCATGCCCCTGCAACACTAGAAGAGCTTATTGAGTTAGTTTACCTTGGTTAACCTTTGCTTTAGCCCTTTGCCTAGAGTTGACAAGAACAGATAGATTGTGTTAGGATCCTTTCTCGTCTCGTTGTCCTCCCAACTCGCTATCCTCTCTAGTCTTTTATCTAGATCTCCTAGCGTGTGTCAAGTTATCCCCGAATATCTTTATTCGTTATCCCCCACTATAGCTCTTTACCAAGCCTTGGTCTTTCTCCACCGTTTACTCGATCATCTTTGCTGTCGTGCCTCCCTTGGGAAAATATAAATCGACAACCCGAATACCACCGGGTGAAGTGCTACAACGGTAATCCGTGCACTTGCAGACCTTTCTGTGATCGTGTGTTTTAATCCAGACGTCTCCTGGTCCCGTTACTAGAGGTGTGAACCCGACGGTGACGCTAGTAGGCACCAACAAGCATTTCTGTCACCATTGCCATTGGTACCATCTTAGTGGTGAGGCTAAGGAACGTCAATAGCCGCGACATTGATGAGTTCAAGGCAGCGCAACGGATGATCGCATGGATGCTCTCGGTAAGTGCCCGACATCAACCTTGTTGATTTTCAGTTTTCACTTCAAACACTCCAGAGTTTTGATGCTGAATGTATCTTTGTTGTGGTGTAGTCCCTAGCCGAGTGAGCGCAGGCCCGGGCGCACCTAGTTAGGGAGGGTGCCAACACCCACGTAGAGGTAACCGCGGCTCAGAGGCCTTGCTGCAAGCCAGGGTCAAAGCCGCGAAGGAGGTCCAGCGTGTGAAGACCGCCATGGCCCGGCAGGCGGAGAAGGAGGTAGCCACCCTGAAGAAGGAGCTAGTGGCAGCCCAACAGAAGGTGAAAGACGCTGAGGAAGACCTCTGGGTCATCATGGAGGGAAAGTTCCGTGGGATCTTGGGTCTTTGCCTTCTGATGGTTAGGTCATTCCTTAGTCAACCTTTGATACATGCAGATGCCAAGGAGAAGGAGGACTTGAAGAAGGAGCTGATGGAGACTAAGGACCAGGTGAAGGTCCTTAAGGAGAAGACCAAGGAGGTTCGTGTAGGTGAGTAATGGCTCTCCTGAAGAGCTTTATTGGGGTTGCGCTGGGACTTATGGGACGTGACCGTCCCTCTTGTGGGGATTGCAGGTCTGGAGGAGCAGCTCACCGACCTCAAGGAGGCCGCCAGGTACTTGATGGACATATGTGTCCCTCAGGAGGAAGGGGCGAGCCCAAGGAGCTCATTGCCCGTCTGGATGAGGCCGAAGGTCAGATGAGGGCACTGCTGCTAGACACCAGCAAGCTTCCTGCGGCCGCGGCCTTGGCGACGGTGAAGTTCCATGAGTTGACGTTCGACCTGCAGAAGGTCGCTAAAGACGTTGACTTGGCGGAGCTGGTGAACTCTGAAGACATCCAGGCCGCCGCAGGGGAGATCATCAAGAAGGTTGCCTCTAAAAATTAAGGTCTAGATGCATTAAAGTGTCAATGTATATAAGGCTGCAACATTCTTTACCAATGTAAAAGAACTTTGCATGAATGAAAGGTGATGCTTATCTAAAACACATGACCCCTTTTATAGCAAAAATGCCTGTTATGAGAATTCGAGAGTGGCGAGGTTGCAAGACATGTTCCCTCTGCTAACCCAACTCAATGGAGGAACGACTTACCGACTGCACAGCTCAGCGTGGAGGCTTAGGTGCAGCCGACGCGTGGAGGGGGTTCTTGGACCCTAGGTCTCACAACCGCACAACTTACGAACATGCATAAAAAGTGTAAAGGCTATGCTAAGAGATAACCCCTTAGAGAAGGAAAACATAAAAAGAATCCCTTCAGGTCTTGAGACCCTTAGGTTGATAAAGCCAAGCCCACATTTATGGGAAACTCTACTAATAGTTCATACAAATTCTTTATTGTGACCAGGTCCCACATGTAAGTTTCAGTTGAGCCTATAATTACGTATCGAATGGCTGGCGAGACACTTCACTCAGACTTCGCAAAGACTTTTGACTTCCGCTACGCATATCTGCAATAGTTCGTGGTAGGAATGGCGGATCCTAGCATTGAGGGGAAGATGGATGCATCGCCACATCCCAACAACAAGAGGATGAGACAGCAAGACGAGGAAGGTTCTCTTCAATCTTAGATTCAAACTAATACATTTTGTGAATGATTTTTTGAGGGGGTGGAAGATTTAGTGTCCAGGTGGTCATAAGCATCTTCCCAATGGCATCTTGGGCGTTTTGACTAGGCTTCACTATCTCGGGTTCGTGTGGGTTGGCGAGGGAGATGCTCAGCGAGAGGTGCTGGTGACGTCGTTTGACCACTACGCCCTCATGCCCGATTTCCCTGATCTGACTGGGCGGGTGTTCCAGAATAAGGCCGCCCAGGTAGTTCACAAGTTTTGGGCGTCTTACTATCAATAAATTGTGTTTCTGAATAAATCTACTTAATTGGATTTTGCTCATGTATTGACAACACTTTTATATGCAGGATTTCTGCAAATGCGCGTCAGGATACGACGCGGCGACGCAGGACAATGCCATGTTCATTTGTCGGAAGCTTGTGTCGGATATGATTTACGAGTCACGCGTCTCGCAAAATATTGTCTGGAAGGCTAAGCAACATGAGAAAGTCCAAAAGCAGGACATGTGAAACCTGCAGGTCAATCCAGAACAATACATGGAGGTAAATATGCTCAATTCATTTTTCTTAGATTACATCTGATCAATTTTATGTTCTTGCGTGGTATGCACTTGATGACATGCAAGTGCCTCCGTGGTGGTTTGTCGACCGGCCTCGGGTTTGGAGGGTGATTGTGGACAAGTGGTTTCAGCCGGATTGAGAGGCAAAACACCTCGAGCACCGGCAGTGGTGTTTGAAGATGGCAGGTCCGCGCCTACTTTTCGCGTGCACTAATGCAAATCAAGCCACAACCTACACCTGCAACACTCGACCAAGAGTCAATCCACACCATATTGTCAATCACTCATCACACCAGGGAGCGACCATCCACTAGTCCTCAGACGCTCCGGTCCTCAACCCGTCGGTGAGCCAATCCCTACGAGAGATAGGAAGGGAGTGAGGAAGGGGACCCGCGTGAGAGAGATGGAGGGAGGAAGAAGGGAGGGAGGGGCCTGCTCACCGCCAGGGAACCGTACCCACGTAGGGGAAGCCGCGCCCGACGCGTACGCTCGCGCGCCGCTACGCCCGAAGAAGGAGAGGAACAGACAGAGCTGAAGAAGCCAAGAGAAGATAATGTTGAAGATAAGGCCAACGTTTGCAAAAAACACCCTTGGCCTAGGGGTGCAAATTGATTATGATGTGGTGCGCCTACGAACCTCTTTAGTTTAATTATTTGTACTACTTCAACTCAATTTTGAAGAAGTAGTACAAATAATTGAACTAAAGATATTCAGAGGTGCACCTAACAGTTACCCCTTTGCAGCCTTACCTTGGCCAGCAACAAAATCCCATCCAAAACTTCTACCTTCAAAAACTTGCATGAAACATTCTATAAATATTCCCACCATAAGATCCAATTCAAATTGTTTTTAAAGAAGTGACCTTGCAGTTGTAGAAACTCCCTGCTAGCCTCAATCAATAATAATTAAGTACAGATGGTGATGTGCCCATGTGTAAAGTCTTGCAAAGATTTAATAACATGTCCTAAAGTGTGAACCGAAACATTATTCCCTTACTCTCGAGTGCATGAAGGTAGCAGGTGATTATAATATTTTCCATGTCCAGCAGCTACCGCACCATGCAGTCACAAAATCAAGTCTCTTTCTATATTTGTTATTTATTTGATATGATATACACGCACCTTCAATATGATGTGGTTATGCTTTGCTAAATGACTGAACCTACCAGTCATATTTTTAATATAATTATTAGTTGGTTTGTTATATATTTTTTATTTTTTTCAAAAAAATGCATGGAGGTGTACATTTTTCTACAAACAAATCGTTTATTTACTATGTTTTTTAAAATACGTGGGTGTTGCACATGCTTTTCTCACCTGTCTACGGCCATACCCGCCCGCCCCGTACCCGTGGTTGGGTCCACCCACCCACACCGCGATCACTCGTCCGCATTTCCTCTCCGCTGGGCGCCAGCCAACGCGACCCATGCACCACCGCGCGTACCTCCACCCCCTCGCCTCTGACATGGGTCCCGACATCCACTCCCATGCCCCGCGATCGATGCGCCCACCATGTATGCGTTGTCCAGTTGCCCGAGGACTCCATGGCGGCAGCGAATGCCTCCAGCAGCCGCCTCGCCCACCAGAGTCGGTGTCCAGTGAGCTCTCCACCTATTTGGCGACCTCTTCCATGGCGACGACGAACACCTCCAACGGCTGCCTCGCCCGCGGGAGCAGGTGCCTAGCGATACTATCCACTGCCGCCGCCATAAGCCCCTCCCTCTCTTTTTTTGCACCCACAGCCCTCCCTCCCTCTATTTCCTTTCCACTGAAACCCCATGAGTTCTTGAGGTTTTCACAAATAGATCCCTTCCGCCATAAATAGATCCCTCATTGCGCACCCACCCGCTCGAGCCACCACCCACGTGATGCGGATCCTGCGCTGGGCCACAACGCTGAGCTATGCCATATTGATCTCAAATTTCACCACGCCTTTCTGGGGTTTTATATATTTTTTCTTTGCAAGAGAGGATTAAGATACACATTTAGATTCGATTTTGATTATCACAAGTTATTACTGATCAAGTCTCCAATTTGTGGTTCTAAATATCCAAATTTACTATAAATACATATTGTTGTAAAATGTAAATGTAAATACATTTTTTATGTTTTTTAAAACACACGTGTCGCATAAGCATATATGCTACATTCTTAAAGGTCCCTAATTAGGACAATAGATAGACTTCCTAGGTGAAAAAACAACAATAGATAAAGTATTAGAAGTACTTGAAAGTACATGTGTTATTTGTATATACTTGTCTTTCTTATCCTCCTTATACAAAAAAATAAATAAATTTAGAGCATGTCTCTTGTTGGCCTCACCCTGCCACGGCAGGTTGTGGCGTGCCACAGTCCGTGGTGTAGAAAAGGCTCACTGTACTTGTGGTAAAAAAAATTGGTGCAAATGAAGGTAGATTCCTATGGTGAGCCATACTTGAGGTGGAAACCAAACAACAACCGATTTTTTGTGGCGGCCACATCGGTGGCTTGGCAACCGAAGGCTAGGAAGCAAACACCCCCTTACACATAATTGTAAGGGTAACATAGGAATTAATTATTATTAGTAGTACTTTGTGTTACTTCTCTTTAGATACTTCTTGGTATTTCCACAATAGATTTTGTTGGATGGACATCTCTCATTAATTTCAAGTACTCTAAAATCTCATTAACCTTAGCTTAAGATTCGGCTTCTGAGAATGTGGCTTTATAAATCAACAATCTCAAGAATAAACTTTTAAATCGACCCCGATATGTCTTTTGACCAAATAATTACAATCATACATATGTGAATAAGCAATTGTACCACATTCGTAGGATATTAAAATTGCTTAGCCTGCAAGACAATGGGATTACATGCATGTTTAGCACGTCGGTCAAAACATAGTTTTTTTGTGAGTTTTTGTGGATGCAAAACATCGGCCAATATGCAAGATAACACTACCATTGAATTTAAGTGATGCGCGCAAAAAAGTGAGGAAAATAATTATTATATGCTTAGAAGACGGCCTACACTATGATTCCTATGTACATTCTGGTTGAAATTGCTCTAGATAGTCGGTTTGTAAAGAGATAATTTCTTATCTGGCGTAAAACAAAAGAGCGGTTCCTTTCTTTGCCTTGAAAGTTGCTCCCTTCCTTCTTTGGTCCTGAGTTCAGTTTTGATTCCTTATTTGACACTCTGTCTGATTTTCCATCCAAAACCCGTTAAAACACATGTAAAAAGATGATTTTGCCCCTTGGGCCACCACCCTCCTTCCTTTGCTCCCCTTCTCCCTCCTCTCTCTCTATTTGACGCACCGCACCAGCGTCACCGCCTGAATAGTGTCGGCATCCCCCACCCACCACCCCCACACGATGTTCCCACCAACGATGGCTGCCTGCACCGCCACTCGTCCTCTCCCTCTTATGACCACGCCCACGTCACACCACCCTGCTTCAATGTGGTTGCCCCCGTTGGAACACCGGCCCGACTAAATCTGCAACCTTCACAACACCATTTCCAAATCACCACTGCCCAAAACTCGTGTACCTGCCGCCCTCATGCACCCTCTCCGAGATTTGAGTTTCTAGCGCCCGCCATTTGCCACCCACGCCCGATTTCCACACGCATGTCGAGGAACCCTCTGGACTTCCTCGTCATTAACCAGCTGCACAAAACCAGCATTGGTGGTGCTCGTGCTCGCTCCCGTTCACCATGATAGGGAGTTGCCATGCGCGTTCCCACGGCTCGCCGCCTGTGTGCACCGTCGCACATTGTAGCCTGACAGGTAGGGAGATCGGGTGCTCGTTGTGCAGTGCGATGACATCTCTCCCCGGCGATTGTATCTTGCGAGACGGCGGCGCGCCAAAATTTTCCGCGACCCACCCACCCGCGACCTACTCCGATGATTTAATCATCAGCGTGCATGTGCCGTCAAGAAGAAGCTTCACGGTGGCCATCTTTTATGTTATTACTTTCTCTCGCTCTCTTTTCTAGGTAGTTTTCTAGATCGATTGGTCTCCTACTTACCAATTTCGTTTTCACGTACCTCAACTCTTCATCCTTTGTTGTAAAAAAACAAAACTCTTCATCCTCGACGACATCATCTGTGTCACGGCCGGGCTCCCTAGGTGTGTTTATGCGTCCAGCAATCGAGTTCGGCTCCAAGCGCCGTCGTCACGCGACTGCTGCAGTCATCACCATCTACGTGTCCGATTCGTATTCATCTACGCCTAGTCGTGGCTGCCGAGGCTTTTTTGTCTACACCGTTGGCGTGTACTGCACTCTGCAGGCCGCCAACAAAATCAATCTGTAGAAGCTACGTATCCAAGGAACATTTTTCCTAATTTTATTAGTAGGAAAGTGCCCGTGCGTTGCTACGGGCAATAATTTTTTTATTATAATGCACATAGTGTTCACCTGAATAATAATTATGTGAAAATAGGCACATATATTAAACAATTAATCAAAGAACGTTGTCCTTTGCAAAAGTATACCGTGAATGATCATTTCAGAATATCATATTTTTGCACTGAATCCTCAATTGAAAATGTGTGCATACCCTCTTTGCTACTGAATCATTCATAAGCAAAGAAATGGTCACCTTCGTAGCTGACTCCAGTTCACTCCATTTGTTGCTACTGGCGTAAAAAAAATTCCGCATAATACACAATGCATGGCTACTATGTTGTTCATCTTAACAACATGATGTTTCAAGACTAATTGAGATCCAAAATCAACTTATGATACTATTTTTCAATCACTTTCGTCCAGCAATGCACAATTTAAATAGACTCATGCATGCATAGTTTTAACAGTGCATCTTTGCCAACACAGCAACACAATCAAGTCTGAAGATCTTTGCAGCCTAGAAAACTAACACGCATGTTGATGCTCTTTGCAGCCTCTAGAAAACAAAGGAATCTTTGTTGTGATTCCTTCATAAATTTTGCAGCCTCTTCTACTGAATTAGTATCCATCTATTTGCTGGCTTTCGCCCTCATTTGCAGTTGATGCTCTTTGCACCACTCAATCTGTTCCTTCTCAGTGAGCTCTATAACCTATCAAAAACATTATCCTTTGGACACCATGATCTGATGATTTTCCCACTTGTTTAGTGAAGGCCAATCACTGACACCTGCAAAATGATGACATGTTAGGCAGGAACACATAAAAAAAGATTATTACAATGCTACAAGAAATCTACTAAGATGCTATATATATAAATCCCAATTTAAATAGACTCATGCATGCATAGTTTTAACAGTGCATCTTTGCCAACACAGCAACACAATCAAGTCTGAAGATCTTTGCAGCCTAGAAAACTAACACGCATGTTGATGCTCTTTGCAGCCTCTAGAAAACAAAGGAATCTTTGTTGTGATTCCTTCATAAATTTTGCAGCCTCTTCTACTGAATTAGTATCCATCTATTTGCGGCTTTCGCCCTCATTTGCGCTTGATGCTCTTTGCACCACTCAATCTGTTCCTTCTCAGTGAGCTCTATAACCTATCAAAAACATTATCCTTTGGACACCATGATCTGATGATTTTCCCACTTGTTTAGTGAAGGCCAATCACTGACACCTGCAAAATGATGACATGTTAGGCAGGAACACATAAAAAAAGATTATTACAATGCTACAAGAAATCTACTAAGATGCTATATATATAAATCCAATAAAAAGATGCTATTTATATTTAGATTATGCAAAATGAGTGAGATCAAGATATCAAACTTCTCGACTTACAATGGCTGCACCAACTGGGTCCATACAGACACCCATCCCTCTAATATATTTTAGAAGTAGTACAACAATCATGCCAATTACATTTTCTCCTCCTTGCATTTGCACCACAAACTGATGTACAACAACTTGAGGTTTTGAGATGAAGATAAGAAATGCATCAAGTCAACAGCCTGCAAATCAACAATATGCCTGTCAGTGTAGAATCTGAATCATCAACCTGAATTGATTGGGACATCGACCACACAGAGCACAAGAATGAAACCTTTCTAAGGGTTTTATCTTTTCTTTTTGTCTATTGCCATACTGACACAACTCCAACTTAATTGCAATGCAAGCAGACTTGGAGGAAGAAGGAAAATACTATATAAGACTCACTCATGGCCAGTTAGGACAATATTCGTTGAATACGTGAATTGAATGTCCATTCAAGTGTACAGTACAAAACAGGGATTAGGATCTAAATCATCTTTCCTATGAAAAGAAGTATTCAGTGAAATAATAATAATGTGAAAATAAATCTTCGCAGTGTGATCTGATCAGCATGGTAGGACAGCTGGCGGAACAATGCGACATGAATGGTTATTGAGCGCCAATGTAAAACAGTGTAATATGGTCCTCCTCTTTATTTTCTTACTGATCTAAATATTAAGAAAGCAATATTGTACCCATTTAAACATCTCTCCACTGATATTCCAAGTGCAACGCCCTCAACAGTCTCTTTAAGCAACAGATGTAAAAGAATAGAGGTTAGCCTTAATTAGCTCCAAAACTGTTTTCTGATTATTAGGAGTAGAGATTTAGGATATTAAACTTAACCATGCTATTTTATAATTAAGCACAAACAATGGAGCATACAGAGGCAATGGTCAATCACTACATCTTAAAGGAATGGCAAATACCAGTATTCAGTGCTTCCTACCTCTTGATATCCTACATCCACAAAACAACTCAACTTACAACCTATGATCAATAATATACATGATGTATTAAATCATGAAAGATGCAGTAGTAAAAATGCCAGAAATCGAATATAAGAGATTTATGCCTCGTACTTACACAATTTCTTTATGATGATAATTTAATTGAAACCAGTGAAAAGAATATATATATATATATGTGATGATCATTTGCAAAAAAAAATATTCGTCATGACCATTGCAACACACAACCCGGTAATTCACATTTATTGGTTAGAAACGACCACCCTTGTACTTCCATATAAGCATAGCTCACTGTTTACCAATTTTCCCTAGAAATTTCAGAAATGCTTGGTAGTAGCACCAAAGAGGGCATTTTATCTACACTGAAGGTGTGTGTGGCTGTGCCTTGTGCTTCGCACTTCACATGCTGACCTAGATGAAGAAAAAAGGAACAAAGAGCAAGATAATTATATGTTTTTCATAGAAGCAGAATTGAAGGTATAGTTTGCATAGTTGATGTGGCCTTTGTATGTTGAGCTCACTAATATCTACAGGTTCATGAAGAACTAACCAAATTACTTCATCACCAGGGTTGCAATGGGACCCAAAAACTCATCCAGCTACTCAAAATATTAATCCTTCATAGGCTAAAGCCAGTTGGTAATTGCCACCTTGCTTTGGATTCATGAATCAGACCACCACATGACCTATATTAGGATGACAAATTATTTGATTGAAATTCCAAAATATATTTCTAGGTAATTAGATGGTTTGGTGCTGTATGAGCCCATGGCCAATCTAGTCATGTAAACTCAATGGGCAAACATTTGCAGACCCGTGGATTCATTTAGCATCCTCAATTCAGAAATTTAGAAATTGCCTGATTGTCATCTAATGAAGGAATCTGTAACATCAATAATGCATCAAACTCCAGCTTAGGGCACCTTGCTTTAGCCTCTGAAGTGAAGGATTCAGTAAACAAACATGCACACAGTGCTTAAATTTGCAGACACCATGGCTTGTTAGGCGTACAACTCCAGCAAATCGATAGGGGCAAACCTGAATGCAAGAAAGGAAATTGCTAACTAACAGAAGAACTCAACTACTTTACCTATGGTTTCGTAGAGATGCAGGAGAAACTAAAGCAAATAAGAAAAAACAGGAGCACCTCACCTCCTGAGGTCATTGGGTAGGGGAGAGTGATGGCAGCGATCCGTTTTTGCTGTTGGTGACGCCTCCTCATGCTAGACGTGCTACCCTCCCTGGTTCTTGGGTCCTCACACCGCCGATGGCCGCCCTATGCAGCGGCGGCGGCCATATTGCGGCAGCGGCGGATCAGGATGTAGACGCGGTGTGAGAGGGAGGGTACACACCGGCAACGGCGGAGCATGATGCTGCATGGCGATGGGGTCGTAGGACAGGGAACCATGGACGATATCATCGTCAGCGTGGCAATGGGATGGAGAACGAGAACCCTGGGCAGTGGCGACATTGGACAGAGGAAGGGAAACCCTAGACGACGGCGGTGGCGGAGTTGTGAAGGTGATGCAGGCAACAGAAACCTTTATGACAGCGGTCATCGGCGCGACAGTGTGCCGATGTGGACGGAAGACGGGAGAAGGGGCGGCAGCGGCGACTGCGGTCATGGGGAGGTGCACAGTCGGGGAGGAGGCGAGGCAAGGGGCTGTAGGTGATGGTGGAGGCGGGGAAGGATGCGGCCTCCCCACGCAGATTAGGGAAGGATGCGATGGCTCCAGGTTGTGCGGCGGTGGGAGAGGATATTCGGGGGCTGAGGGGGGAGACGACGGCGTGGCGACGCGGTGGAGGTAAGAGACGGCGGGCGACCACAGTGGCATGGTGGAGGTGGAGATGACAGCATGGCGGAGCGGCGCGCGCGGTGGAGCGGAGGTGGCCGGCGGCGGGTGCGGAGCTCACCATGGCCGGCGGCGGGCGCGGAGCTCACCGGTGGGGATGATAGGTTCTAACCCGGTGTTAGAACGAGGTTGGCCCGATCTTCACGGCAGTAGGTCTTGAACTTGAAGAAAGATGATGGGGTAGTGGAAAGAGGATGATAACTTACTGGAATTAGAAGATAACTTGCTGCAAATCAGCGGATAACTAGCTTTATACATAGACAAGGTTGGATACGACCCAAACGACGGGTTATAACCTATCACCTGGTATCAGAGCTTTCGTTGACACGGTAGGTCTCATCACCATCCATATATTTATCCTTATTTGATTTGCTACATATATTTGTTCATATCCTATAGCCCAAAGCAAAAAAATACCTATAGCCCTTTATCGGTACTGCTACCTTGTGTTCTTGTGTTCTTCAAGTTGCTAGTCTCCACCGTTTATTATATTATCTTTTGTTATCAGCACCCTTGTTAGTATTATAAGAAAAGGTCAAAAAAAGAGAAAGAATAGATTCAAAAAAAAGTTATAGAAGAGCAATAGTTGCATCTTGAAGTTGGTGGTGATCTTGTTTGCAACAACTTTATATCTTTTGAACCATCAATTTACTTGGTTGACAGTACCGCAGCCCCTCCTTGTTTAGCCACCTATAGCTCCACTTCAAATCTGAAACTGGGACATTCAAATCGTAATCCTTACGACCTCACTACCACCTCCGTTGAAGCTGCCAACACTAGCACAATCACAGTCCTTGAGGACAGGCAGAACTTCGGTAAGTAAGTGGTGAGTTTGAGTGTTTCCACAAATACTTCATATTCCATATATTTCTTGCTGCCCCTAACATGGCAGGATCAGATTCTAGTATTCATGGTGGGCACCATGGCAGGAACCATGAAGAGGATGAATGCCCAGTTTCTCGGGCTGAGATGCGTCGCATGGCAGATTCACTTGTGGAGGCAATGGGAAGGATGTTCAATGCTCGCCTTCCAGCAGCATGAGGACGTGGACCATGTCGTGATCAAGAAGACCATCATTGGGAAGAGTCCAGAGATGAGAATTCTGGTTTCGGCCATGGATTTAATCGCTTCGGTGATGGCCAAGGAGGATATGGTGGTGGTCATCGTGCTGATTTCGATAATCAGCATGGTGGCCACCGTGCTGATTTCCATCATCAGCATGGCGGAAGTCGTGCACACGAGCGTCGTGTGAGATTTTAAGACGAAGAGTTCGAAGATCATGAGGAAGGGTCTGATGATGAAAATCCCTTTGGTCGTGGTGGGAGGTTCGACCGGCATCATCATCATCGACGTGCTGATTTTGAAGATAGGGGATTTCACCGCGGTCATCGTCATTATGATGACCCTGATAATATTGCTCGTATTAAGTTGAGTATCCCCAAGTTTACTGGAAAGGAGAATGCTGATGAGTATCTTGAGTGGACTGAACAATGTGATCAAATTTTTAGAGTGCATAATCTTTCAGATCAGCATCGTGTTAACCTTGCTTCAGTTGAGTTCTCTGGATACGCTCTCACTTGGTGGAATCAGGTGCAGGAGAATCAACTTCAGTTAGGTCTTGGATATATTCATACTTGGGAAGAAATTAAGCGAGTGATGAAGAGGCGTTTTGTTCCTTCGAGTTATGAGCGTGACCTCATGAATCGTTTGCAAACATTGAGGCAAGGAAAAAGATCGGTTGATGAGTATTTCAAGGAGATGGAATTGCTGCTAGTTCGGACTAGAACTAGAGAAAGCATGGAGTCTAAAATGGCAAGATTTCTTGGAGGTCTTAATGAGGAGATCGCTGGTTTTGTGGAGATGTTTCCATATCATACTTTGCAAGATCTTGTTGATCAAGCAATGCGTACTGAGAGAAAGATTCAGCAGGAGTCACGTGGAAGATCTTATGACAGTCATTCTATTGCCGCCCCTTGGCGCAAATAGCAGTCCAGTACCTCTTTTGGTGGAGAAAGATCTCAAGGTAGTACACCTAAATCTTTTCCATCAAATAGTACATCAAAGATGGCGGGTTCTAGTGCTTCATCGCCAGCAAATCAGCAGCGACCTGCTGCCAGTTCAGCAGCACCAAGTGTTGCCTCAGGTGCTGCATCTTCCACTCGTAGTAGGGAGATTGTGTGCCATAAGTGCCACGGTCGTGGGCACATTGCAGCACAATGCCCAAGCAGGAGAACAATGTTGCTGAATGAGAAGAGTGAATGGGAATCAGAGAGTGATCCTAAGGATGAGGGGCCAAGGTTTGATGAAGAACGTGAAGAGGAAGAAGAGAATGAGATTCGGCCTGATGAAGGTGATCATAATTGCTTTATTTCCCTTCGTGTCCTTAGTGTCACTGCTAAAAAGGAGGAGAATGGGCAGCGACACAATCTTTTCCACACCAGAGGCATGATTAAAGATAAGCTTTGTCGCATCATTGTTGATAATGGCAGCTGCAATAATATTGCTAGCCAAGAGTTGATGGACAGATTGGGACTGAAATCTAGAAGACACCCAAGTCCGTACAAGATGCAATGGCTTAATGATTGTGGTGCTTTGCGTGTGAGTCATATGGTGACAGTTCCTTTCTCCATTGGGAAATATAATGACCATGTGGAGTGTGATGTGGTACCTATGCAAGCATGCCATCTGCTGCTAGGAAGACCTTGGTTATATGATCGTGATGTTCAGATTTTTGGAAGAACCAACAAGTTGTCTTTTGTGTACAAAGGAGAGCGTATTTCTTTGCTTCCTTTGACACCGGAGGAAATTATGAAGGATGATCTCAAGAAGAAACAGAGAGAGAGCGAGAACCACTTGAGAGTGACCCACAAGAATAGTGAGGGATAGTTTCCACAGCCACATAAAACCCCACAGCCGCAAAGAATCCAAAAACCGGGAAAAGAGGGATGAGTCATGATGGCTAGGAAAGGGAATATAAAAGAATTCAGTGAACCTAATGCCATGCTCTTTGTACTCCTGTACAAGGACACTCTTCTTTCTACGAACAACTTACCCTCTACTTTGCCAAGTGTTGTTTTTGATGTGTTACATGATTTTGAGGATGTGTTCTCTGACGAAGTACCACCAGGGCTGCTGTCGTATGGACCTCCCTGGGCCCACTACCTCGGTGGGTGCCAGGACCGACTACTCGGTGGGCCCCTGGGACTACCCGACTTCCGCTGCACGGTACCTGATGGCGTGAAGCACAAGGACTGCAGAGGAGAAGTACTCGGTTAGGAAGCTGTCATGTCCCGCACTGTATAGAGGACTCCTAGACGTACTCGACTAGTACTCTCTCCCTGAACCGACTTGTAACCCTGCCTCCCGGACTATATAAGGCGAGGCAAGGACCCCTCTCTCATCATCTCATCTCACGGTGTAACATTGCATCATCTTGTAATCGTACCCAATCAATCCAGAGCTACGCAGCATACAAGACGTAGGGTATTACGCACCTCGCGGCCCGAACCTGTCTAAATTGTGTGCCACGTGTCTCTTCCTTCGAGTTACTGATCTCGACGAGGCCACATTCATCTACTTCGGGTACTCCCCTTAGTAGGTTGCTGGTCTAAAACACCGACAGCTGGCGCGCCAGGTAGGGGCTCTCGCCCGAGATCACATGGCGAACACGACGGCTCCTGTCTACATCAAGCCGACCGTCGCCTTCAACCACGGCTACACCTTCGTTTTCAGCGCTTGGGTCTGCACTGCTGACGGCGCGGGATCCTTCCAACGCCGCCTCACCATGCCGCCCAACCCGGAGACCGGCTTCCTGACGCTTCCTGAAGTTGTCACGGGCGAACTCGCCGGCAAGTTCGGCGAAATTTCGCTTTTCGACCATCACGCCGACTTGGAGCTTGGGTCCGCTTCCAACTCGAACTCGACATCTCCGTGGGCTATCGCACACGAGCCGGCTGCTCAGCCATTGCATGTGGTCTCCCCACCCGACGAGCGCTCCATGTGTAGCCCGCAACCTCTGCAGGGCCCGCACGGAGGCTCCCTCTGCGCGCCGGGCCGGCAAGGAGCCCGTACCCGAGTACAACTCGGACTCCGACACCGCCCCCGGCCACGCTTCGGACTCCAACCCCCTCTCCGGCTTCTACTCGGACTCCGCGTATGAGTTCGACTTTGGGTCGGACCCAGAGGATCCCGAGTCCGAGGACAATACTACTGAGCAACCCTTGTCAGGGCCGGCTTCCGGGCTGGTTATAACGTCCACTCTGGCTGGGAGATTCATTTACTGGTCAGATCGCAAGCCTGCCGACCTGATAAGCGAGGACTCACGCTACGTCGCCTACCTCGACTCGCTCCCGTTCCAGGAGGGAACACCACTTGCCCGAGCTGACTCGTACACCCCAACTGAGGTGGCGAGCTCTGAATCCAGTCTTGGAAACCCCGATCGCCAAGTCTTCATGGCTGCCGGCGACACGCCAGGACCTTCCGGGACGGCTCAAGACAAGTACCTTGAAGACATCTCCACAGACGAGCTGTCTGCTGATGCACCTGCGGATGATACCGACGCCAACAGGGTTGCTCGACGTGAGCGTAACAGAAAGCGCAACGAACGGCACCGGTGTCTCCGAGACAACCTCCCCATCCATAACCTCGCGGAAGCTCTCGAGGCGGTCGAGAGCAGAGTACACACTACCCCGGAGCAATGCCTCATGTCGATCACAGCGATCGCACGCCAAGCTCAGGGGATACGCACTGGAGAAGTCATCGCCAAGCTCGTTGAAGATGCTTACTTCATGCGGGTCGACAACAGGGTCACCCAGCCTCCCCCCGCCAGGAACCGCGACAACGAAGCTACAAGTCGCAGCACTGACCTTGGCCGCAACCGTACTCGAGCCGAGCTGCCGGCTCAGCCCAACCGTACTCGCGCAAACGCCGGCGGACCCTCACAGGGTGGCAACAGCAATCGTGAGGTCGTCCCTCACCGCGCCCCGGCGGCGGCCGTGACCCCGACGGCGGCGGCGGCCGACGGCGGAAGCTCCAACCATGGGGCCAACGGGGAGGGGCCGGCGGCGGCGGCAGTCGCGGCAGTCGAGACCACGCGAACAGCCACGCCTCCGGAGCCTCACAGGGCGGCTACGATGCCCGTCAGAAGATTGAAGAGCTGCGGCGGAAGACAATGACGGCTTCCTCGCCTTCTCACCTCGACTTCATAACTTGCTCCTCCCCGACAAGTTCAAGCCTTTGGGGATGACCAAGTACGACGCGAAGCAGGACCCCATCCTGTGGCTCAGGTGCTACACCCTCTCCATCGAGAACGCTGGCGGCAACAACGACACCAAGTGCCTCTACTTCCCCTTCTACCTGGACCAAGCTCCACTCACATGGCTCGAGTCGTTGGACAAGCACTCGATGGACAAGTGGGACCAGCTGAAGGAGCAGTTCACCAGCAACTTCGCGGGCGCCATGGGCCGATCGGGTACTCGCATGGACCTGGCCATGGTCAAGCAGGAACAAGGCGAGACCCTCCGCAAGTACATGCGCCGCTTCTTCGACAAGCGCGCCACCATAGTCGACGTTACCGACAAGGAGGTCATCGACCTCTTCCAAGACGGCCTCTACCACCGCCGCACCTTTGAAGACTTCGGTCGCCGTCGCCCCAAGTCCATCCCCCATCTCAAGGACATGATCACGTCCTGGGCAGATGAAGAAGACAAAGCTAACGCTAAGTACGATGCCATCCGTGGCAAAAGCAAGCAGAACGCGGGCGGCGGCAGCGGCAACAATGGGAACCAAGGCGGTCGCAACAACAACAACAACTACTCGGGTCCCAACCGCAAGCGCAAGCTAGACAACACTGTCACGGCTATCCAGTGCCCTGCGAAGGAGAACTCGAAGAAAACCTCTGGCGGCTTCAAAGACTTGCTGAAAGAGAAGTGCCCGTGGCATCTGGACGACAACCACACCACCGAGCAGTGCTACCAACTCAGGCGAGCACTCAGGAGTACTCCAGAGCCACCACACCCTCACGACAAGAAAGGCAAGAAGAAGAACGACGGAGGCAATGACGACTTCCAGGAACCCGACAAGACTGTCAACGTCCTCTTCGGCGGACTACCCAGCAGACGGGAGCAAAAGGCTACTCGTCGAGAAGTCATGAGCATTGAACCAGCGGTTCCGACCCCTCTCAGGTGGTCAAAGGTACCCATCACCTTCTCCCCGCGCGGATCAATGGACCCGCCTTCTCCGAACCGGGCGCTTCCCCCTCGTCCTGAAGCCGGTGGTCGCGGGCTCCAAGCTCAACAAGGTCCTCATCGATGGTGGAAGCGGGCTCAACGTCCTTTTCACCAAGACCTTGAAGAAGATGAAGCTCGACATCACCCACATGCTCACCAAGAGCGCCTCGCCCTTCTACGGCATCATCCTCGAGAACGCAGCTATCCCACTGGGCTCAGTGGTCCTGCCAGTTACCTTTGGGGAATCTCGGGACAACTACTGTACCGAGTACGTCAAGTTTGAGGTCACGGACTTCGAGACGTCCTACCATGCCATCCTCGGCAGACCAGCTATCGCCAAGTTCATGGCGGTACCCCACTACACCTACTTGGTACTCAAGATGCCAAGCACAGCAGGTGTACTCTCGCTCCAAGGGGACTTGAAGATCTCGCACGACTGCGACACTGAAGCCGTGGAGATCGCCTCCACAAATCAAGTACCCAACGCAATGATGGAGGTCTACGCCGCATCGAAGAAGCTTGCTCCAAGTGAACTCGACATCCCTGAGAAGTCAGACAAAGCCAACAAGCCTCAGCCAGCTGAGAAGGTTCTTGTCAAGACGATCAACCTCGGGACAGGCGACAGCAGCAAGACCACCACCATCAGGGCCAGCCTCGACCCCAAATAGGAAGACGCGCTCATCAACTTCCTCCGGGCTAACCGCGACATCTTCGCGTGGAAGCCAGTAGACATGCCAGGAGTTCCCAGGGAGTTGATTGAGCACTGCCTCAACGTCGATCCTAAAGATACCCCCAAGCGATAACACCTCCACCGTTTCGCCGACGACAGACGAGATGCCATCAAGAAGGAACTCGCCAAACTACTCGCGGCTGGCTTCATCAAAGAAGTCTTCCATCCTGAGTGGCTCGCCAACCCCGTCCTCGTCCGCAAGAGGAACTCGAACGAGTGGAGGATGTGCGTCGACTACACCGATCTCAACAAGCATTGCCCCAAGGACCCCTTCGGGTTGACGCGGATTGATCAAGTCATCGACTCCACGGCGGGCTGCGACCTGCTCTGCTTCCTCGACTGCTACTCTGGGTACCACCAGATCGCGATCAAGGAAGAAGACTAGGAGAAGACCGCGTTCATCACCCCGTTTGGCACGTACTGCTACACGACCATGTCCTTCGGGTTGAAGAACGCCGGCGCCACATATCAACGAGCTATCCGGGCCTGCTTCAAGATGAACTCAACAAGAACGTCGAAGCCTACGTGGATGACGTGGTCATCAAGACCATATACTCCAGTACCCTTATCGACGATCTTGAAGAGACTTTTGCATCCCTGCGCGAGTACCGCTGGAAGCTCAACCCGAACAAGTGCGTCTTCAGCGTACCTTCGGGCAAACTAATCGGCTTCATCATCAGCCAACGCGACATCGAAGCCAACCCCGAGAAGATCTCTGCCATCACCAGTGTGAAAGCTCCCACGTGCATCAAAGACGTCCAGAAGCTGACCGGGTGCATGGCGGCACTGAACAGATTCATCTCGAAGCTTGGAGAACGGGGGCTTCCCTTCTTCAAACTACTCAAGCACCAAGAGAAGTTCGTGTGGACTCCAGAGGCGGACCATGCCCTTGCCCAGCTCAAGGACTTCCTATCGAAGCCACCAGTCCTCACAGCTCCTCGCAAAGGCGAGCAGCTACTGCTCTACCTCGCTGCGACTACTCATGTGGTCAGTACTGCCATCATCGTCGAGCGGCAGGAAGACGGCCATGCCTACCCAGTCCAGCGCCCAGTCTACTTTGTCAGCGAGGTCTTCTCAGAGTCCAAGGCACGCTATCAGCCTGTGAAGAAGCTCCTGTACGCAGTACTCATCACCTCGCGGAAGCTACGACACTACTTCTAGGAGTACTCGATCTCCGTCGCCACCGACTACCCGCTCGGCGACATCCTGCGGAACCAAGATGCTACTGGAAGAATCTCCAAGTGGGCAGTCGAACTCAGCGCCCTCACCATCAACTTCAAGCCACGCACAACCATCAAGTCGCAAGCACTAGTCGACTTCATGGCGGAGTGGCGGGAGAATCAGCTACCTACTCCAACCGAGCGACTAGAGCATTGTGTGATGTACTTCGACGGTTCACTCAACCTCGAGGGCGCAGGTGCAGGGGTACTCCTGATTTCTCCAACGGGAGAACAACTCAAATACATCCTGCAGATCTTCTGGAAGGTCTCGAACAATGAAGCCGAGTACGAAGCTCTCCTACATGGGCTCCGTCTCACGGCTTCACTGGGCATCAAGCGGCTACTAGTCTACGGCGACTCCGCAGTGGTCATTAACCAAGTCAACAAGTCCTGGGACCGCAACAAGGAGAACATGGACGCCTACTGCCTAGAAGTTCGCAAGCTCGAGAACAAGTTCTATGGTCTCAAGTTCCACCACATCGTCCGCGACAACAACGTTGCAGCGGACGTCCTGTTGAAGCTTGGTTCTACTCGCGCTCAGGTACCAGCGGGTGTCTTCGTCCACGAGCTTCACGCGCCATCCATCCCGGAGCCGACGCCACCGACCACTGTCCCAGCGCATCCACCAGCTGGCCAGGAGGTCATGATGATCGACGTGGACTGGAGGCAACCCTTCATCGACTACCTTAGCGAGCAGAAGGTGTTAACACCAAAATTTGGTACAGAAGGGAGTCTGATTTGTGGGCCTGACTTGGTAAAAAATCCGGTCCAGCGGAAGAAGATTTCTTCGGAAGATTCGGCAGAGATGCTTGCGGTCGGCAGTTTGCTTCCGTTCGGCAAGGGGACTGTTTGCGCTGATTTCGTGGGATCGCGTGGTGACGTGGCCCGAGCGGAAGGGACGAATGGATGGATAAGCATTTGCACTTGAGCATTAAATTAGGTCTCAAATATTGTGCTCGTAGTCCACCAGGAGTCATGCCAGGACAGGGTATAAATATGAACCCTGGATGTATGTAATTGTATTCGCACATTTTCATAACAAACCGGCTTTACGCCAAACCTTCGAGTCCTCTAGTCGTGTCGTCGAGTTCTTCGAGAGGGTTCATCGATCCGTCGCCCTCCGTAAGTACCGGCAACCTTGTATAATGTCTAGTATCATGCGGTGGATTTAGATCGTGATGCAAATAGTCTTGTTACCATGCTTAGTATCATGCGGTGGATTTAAGCTTGGTTCAAGAGGGTTTTTTGTTAGGTCATGAGCCATGCGGTGGGCTAAGATCTAGCATGGAGCTAGTTATCGGCTCTATTAGATTTTGGCAAGGTCTAATAGATTCATTAAGTTATCATGTGTTGCTTTGAGTTTTTACTTCATGTTTAAATTCATGTACCACTCTTTTGCCCAATTTAGATTGGTTTGGATCGGATTTATCTTGTTTGATGATCTTTTACGTCTCACGATCGCATCTTGGCTCAATAAGGCACGTGGTCATGTGTTTCCAAATAGCCGAAACCGAATCAATCTAAGTTGTTACGTGTTGCGGGTTCAAGCTTGTTAATCTTGTGTAAATCTTGACAGAACCGGGTATCATGCGGTAGATGCAGGTTTTTGGGTTGTCTTAGAGCTAATCATCCGGTGGATTAGATTTCGATTCAATCTGATAGATCTATCATCTTTGGCAATGCTTGTTCCTTCTCCACGGACCCCGATTCGGCTGTACAGCCGTATTCGGTTATGCTTCCATGAGTAAAACGCGTTCATAAGTTATGTTTTAAATAACGCATGCTTTTAGCTTTCCATATTCAGATTGTATCATGCGGTGGATATGTTGACGGATAAAATACGTATCCCTCTACGATCCGCAAGCGTACGGACCCCACACCTTTTTCACCACGGGATTCCCAAGGTTCTTGTCAATCCGCGGAGCAAGGGGATTACAAGCGTTCGATCAACAACGACACACTAGCTACTAAAACCCTAACTACTATTATACTAGAAAAACAACTAAACTCACCAGAGAGAATGATAAACGATCAAGAGAGAAGACACTCGCCCACGGGTCTACGATACTAGAGCATGCAATCGCTTAAAGACATGAAAAACCAATCTAATCTATCGGGGTTGTGACCACGGTTTCGCCCTTTCCCTCCTCTCGTACTGTCACTACGCGAAGGTATTCATGACTAGACCTTTGATGGCCACGGCGTATTGAATGGATCCAAGGAAGCATTGGAGCTCTACTCCCTCTATGGCACGGTTGCAAGCCTTAAGCATTAAAGTATATTCAACACAAGATGATAGATAGAAAATCCGACAAAGTGCGATTACATCTCACGATCGATTACAACCCATGGACGAATGAGAAGATTACCCCATCAAGGTGCTGATCATGGCACCGTTGATCATGGTTTCCCTTCCGCCGGTGTCTTCCTCCTTCTCCACGAGAGGGTGCTTCCTTCGAGGTGGTTGATCTCCGGCCCCGGAGATCCTCCTCCTCTCTCTCTAGCTTGTAGATGGCCTTCTCGGTGCGAATAAACTCCTCTCTCTGTCCGTTGGCGGCGCGTCGGGGGTTTTAGGGTCGAAGATCCTTCTAGGGCAAGGAAAACGGGACCGAACCGGTGCCCGAAGTGGGCCGGGCCGATCCGACCGGGCCGGCCGGCCCATGCCCAATTTCGGCCCGGTTCGGTCGCCCTTTTTGCTCCGTGGGTCCTCGTGCACTTATCTACTTCGCCCCCTCCACTTGGATGATTTTGACGCTGTTATCCTCGCGATCAAGATGGAGACTCTCTTTGCATGAAGTTTAATCTTTTACGCTTCAATCCCCGGGGGTGTTCCTCGTAGCACTTCGGTCCTCACCACCATTGGAAGTAATTTCAGCAAGCTCATGAACACGAACAAGACTCCATGAATGCTCCTTTGAACTTATTGCGAATCCGTCCTTTATGTCCATGATTTCCTACATAAACACAACACTTCCAAATGCATGCACAAAGATGAACTTGTTATATGATTAGTGTGCCTAGTGGCGGGTTAGTTCAATAATCAAATCCAAACCAAAGTGTAATGAACATGCTAGGTGCACCAAAATACACCGTCAACATCTCCCCCACACTTAGCTCTTGCTCGTCCTCGAGCAAGCACTCGTAAAAGAACTTCGTCCAAGGTGTGTAATCGTGTATCACTTATCCTTCTTCACAAGTTAGTCAATCCCTTCATCATTAATACATAAACACAAAGTAATGATAATCAAACATAAACATGGGCGTTTAGAACTTTTACCACGTCAAGATTTACCCCACAACTCAAACTCTTCACTCGAAGCTTTCAATTTCAGCCATACTTACTTCTTTGCTTCCATCGGAGGGTTTTTATGATTTTTAAAACAAAAATCCCCGCAACAAGTATTAGACAAAAACCTTTCTCCGGGGCTCTCTCAAGTCACTCATATGAAGTGGCTATCCTAACCAAATTTTATAAAACTCTCACCTCCCATTAATCTCTCATATATTATGTAAAGGTGGAGCCATAGGTAGGGCTAGCGCAATCAACACAAGTATTGTCAAACTAAGAACTTCCTCTAATGGTCGTCTACCTTTCAAAGCCAATGATCATGAGAATTAACCATATGTAGGGATATCAAGGATGAGAAGATTTAGAATGGTGGACATGTGCAAGGGCAAAAGAAAATTGTGACTTCAAGGCATCAATGATGTCCTCGTTGTCGGATTGCACATGGTTGGAAATAGAGTAAAAGTTTCGTCTCACAATCAACGTGACATCCTTCCTTACACTTTATTATTTTTTTTCTTTTCTTTCACTTGATCCATCCCTCTCATATCTTCATTGCTAACTCATCTCTTTTTTTTTTCTTCCTTCATTCACATATGATTTTTCTTTCTTTCTTTCTTTCTTTCTTTTCCATACACATACTTTTTCTCTTTATTTTTCTCTCTCTTGACGACTTTTCAAAGCTTTCAATTCTCCCTTTTCTCGCATGCATACAATCTGAATTTTTTTAAATAAATCATGCTAGAGACGAGACGAAACTTTGAAAATAGGTTGTGTTCAAGGAATACGATGTTCAAAAGAGATGTATAGGTTTGGGTATGGAATTCGGCGATGTACGTGACTTCCGTTGTGAAAGACATGTTACCGAATGAATGACGAGGCTAGCAACAAAAGATAAGCACAAGGACATGATCATTGCTCGAAATTAAAACTCACCAAGAGAGAAGGGTCCTAGCCTAACTCATCGTGCTAATCACACTTATAGTGGAGCGAAAAAAACAAACTTGGCCTTGGATAGGAATTTTTTTATACTCTCAACTTGGAAAAAGAGATTTTGCTAACCTTTATTACAAGGGTTTTAATATAATTTTCAGAACTGAAATCCTCCAATTTTTAGCATCGAACATAGCACAACTAGCATGTGAAGCTCAAGATCGAAGTGCGGTATGGGTACTTTAAGTAGTAGCGATTCCACTAAGCACCACGGTAAACGATTTTCAAACCATATACTTGTGTTCATATATCAAGAATCGAAGATTAGACAAACAAGTAAATAAAGATAAACAATACATAAAACACAAAGATATGTATAAAGACTCTTTTTATTTGGTTTTCTTGACTCAACACTAATTTAAGACGCTTGCAAAAAAAAATTTAAAAACTGACTCGAAAACTAAAGACTCATTAAAACGCTAAGACTCTCACACGAAGATTAAACCGAACCTAATCTTGAAGTTCAAAAGCTAAGGCTAGCGAGCTAGCTCTCCCCCACACTTAAAACATACGACGTCCTCGTCGTATCTTACAAAAACCAAAGGGGAAAACTAGATCTAATGGTACTTCGAGCAAGCTTTGCACCACTTGCCTCTCATGTTTCCAACCATGCCGAAAAGTTTGCGCACGTTACGGTTAAGGAACTTGTAGTCATCTTCAACTACGCGCTCCAAGTCCTCCATACGCTGCTTCATCGCTTCCATGGTTTGAAGACATTCGTTGGCCGACGCGTAGAGAGCTGCGATGGATTGACGGCAAAATCGACAACACACCGGATGCAATCCGAAGGGGTCGTCGTCGCCATAATCTCCACCGTTGTCACCACCGTCGTCGCCACCTCCATTGTTGTCGCCTTCGCCACCGCCGTTGCCGTCGCCGTTGGGGCCCTCGGGAGTCCTTTCATAGGGCTGTTCGCCCCAATCGTCATCGTCTCTACCAGCAGCCGCCCACGAGCTCGGGCTACGATCGTCGGAGTAGTCGCTATCCCCATATTCCTTAGGCTCCGGCGACACCTCCTTGTAATCCTTACGCTTGATGCCTTGGAGACGTGCCGACCTTCGAACGGGTGTAGGGACCTTCTCTCCTTCGACGGGGTTGCGAGATGCAAGGGCTCCGGTCGGGACACGTCCTCCGCAACGGATACGTGCGGTCCTCATGACGGGTAGCTTGACCTCGCATCGCATCGCCTCCTCCATCGATGGCTTCTTGGCTTCTACCTTCAACTCTAAGCTTTTTGGAGGCTCAATGGTCGCTACAAGGGTGCAACACATTGCTTGAAAGGATTGATTCTCGAGCTCCCAATTCGGCCAAATATATAGTCTCGAGAGAAAAGCCCCGGGAACCTTATTTTCCTTTTTTACACTTCCCTTAAAATTTTCGACCAAACAAGGAAGTCGAAAAGGAGCAATTCGGGCGAAATTCGGGGACATCGGGCGTCGGGCCCCGCCCGGGCCGATCCTACGGGCCGGCCGGCCCACCCCCGCCTCGGGGGCCGGGCCGGTCCGGTTTTTTGCACCTGCTTGCCCTATTTTTTCGTCCTCGGCCCAAGGGAAAAAGTTGGCCCGGTTAATCTTCGCGAAAAACTCCGGAAAGCTAAAAGAAAAATTATTTACGAAGTTGGTGCCTTGTTTTTCGTCCTAGGCGGGACGTTCGGGTTCTTCCTCCACGGTAAAGACGTCAACATGATGAATGGGCACGATGTCGGGTTCGTAGTAAACCTTAAGCCGCTGTCCATTCACCACAAATTGATCGCCGTTTATATCCATAATGGTTACCGCTCCGTTGGAGAACACCGAATGCACAACATAAGGTCCGTCCCACTTGCTTTGCAATTTCCCCTTTCCGAAGGTTTTAAACCTCGAATTGTAGAGGAGGACCTTATCTCCTTCTTTGAATTCTTTTTTCTTCAATCTTTTATCATACCACCTTTTGATTCTCTCTTTGTATATGCTTGCGTTTTCATAAGCTTTCAACCTCAACTCCTCTAGCTCGCTTATTTGAATTCTCCGTTTCACCACCGCGGCATCGAGATCAAGGTTCATCTCTTTAATCGCCCAATAGGCTTTATGTTCTAACTCAACCGGAAGGTGGCAAGCTTTTCCATAGACGAATTGATAGGGGGTCATACCTATCGGTGTTTTAAACGCCGTTCGATAAGCCCATAAAGCGCCGTCTAGTTTCTTTGACCAATCCTTGCCTCCCTTCTCTATGGTCTTGTTAAGTATGCTTTTTAATTGCCTATTTGACGTCTCCGCTTGTCCGTTGGTTTGTGGGTGATAGGCCGTGGAGACCCTATGCTCAATTCCCAACTTGGACAAGCACTTTTTAAAGTTCTTCCCGGTGAAATGAGTTCCTCCATCACTTATCAAGATTCTCGGTGTACCGAAACGGGGAAAAATCACGTTCTTGATCATAGTGATGGACTCCTCCGTAGAAGCTTTACGACATGGTATAGCCTCTACCCACTTGGATACATAATCAACCATCACAAGTATATACTCGAATCCAAATGAGTTTTTAAAAGGCCCCATGAAGTCTATGCCCCATACATCGAATATGTCGACTTGCAAGTTGTATTTCAAAGGCATAGAATTTCTTTGAGAGATGTTTCCGGTTCTTTGGCATTCGGGGCATGACGCAACATATCTCTTAGTATCTTCATGCATCTCCGGCCAATAGAATCCGCTCGACCATACTTTGGCTTCGGTTCGAAAATGGCTATAGTGCCCACCGTACTCCGCCGAGTGGCACTTCCTTAGAATCTCAAGCCTCTCTTCTCTTGGCACACATCTTCTCATCACTCCATCATTGCCAAGCTTGAAGAGGTATGGTGCATCCCAAAAATATTTCTTACTTTCGAAATTATCTTTCTTTGAGTGTTCTTGTCTAGATGATCGAGGGGCATCTTTCGAATTGCTCGAATGATGTCGATCATCCATGTATCTTTATCAAGCACTCTATAGAGGTGGTCATCTCTCATCTTATCTTCTATGGGCTCTTTATCATCTTGGCCACGATTCATCCTAGACAAATGATCGGCCACAACATTCTCCACCCCCTTTTTATCACGAATTTCAACATCAAACTCTTGGAGAAGAAGGATCCAACGAATCAAACGTGGCTTAGCTTCCTTCTTAGCCAAGAGATACTTTATAGCTGCGTGATCGGTGTAAACAATGACTTTCGAGTTCACGATGTAGGATCTGAATTTTTCGAAAGCGAATACCACCGCTAGCAACTCTTTTTCCGTAGTAGCGTAATTTAATTGTGCCCCACTAAGAGTTTTGCTAGCGTAGTAAACGGCGTGAACTCGGCCTTCCTTTCTTTGTCCCAAGACCGCGCCTACGGCGTAGTCACTTGCGTCACACATGATCTCGAAAGGTTGGCTCCAATCCGGAGGTTGGATGATGGGAGCACTCACCAACGCATTTTTCAAGGTCCGGAATGCCGCTAGACACTTTTCATCAAAGTCGAAAGCCACATCCTTTTGAAGAAGGTGTGTTAAAGGCTTGGTGATCTTTGAGAAGTCCTTTATAAATCTTCTATAGAATCCGGCATGGCCTAGAAAGCTCCTTAAGGACTTAATATCCGTAGGAGGTGGGAGTTGCTCAACCGTCTCTACCTTAGCCTTGTCCACTTCAATTCCTCTCTCGGATATAACATGTCCGAGCACTATGCCTTGCTTAACCATGAAGTGGCACTTTTCCCAATTTAAAACCAAATCTACCTCCGCACACCTTGTAAGGACCTTTTCTAAGTTTGCTAAGCAATCCATGAACGTCTTCCCGTAAACGGAAAAATCATCCATAAACACTTCAACAATTTCTTCGATGAATTCCGAGAAAACGGCCATCATGCAACGTTGAAAAGAGGCCGGAGCGTTGCATAGGCCGAAGGGCATCCTCCTATATGCAAACGTTCCGTAAGGACACGTAAATGTTGTCTTATGTTGATCTTCCGGGTGAATGGGAATTTGCATGAACCCCGAGTATCCATCGAGAAAGCAAAAATAAGCATGGTTTGCTAACCTCTCGAGCATCTCGTCTATGAACGGTAGGGGGAAGTGATCTTTCTTCGTCGCTTTGTTAAGCTTACGGTAATCAATACACATCCGCCACCCGGTCACGGTTCTTTGCGGTATTAATTCATTCTTTTCATTCTTCACCACGGTTAAACCTCCTTTCTTCGGCACACAATGTACCGGGCTCACCCATTCGCTATGTGGAACCGGGTAGATGATTCCGGCATCAAGTAACTTGATAACCTCTTTCTTTACTACCTCTCGCATGGCATGGGTTAGCCTCCTTTGGTGGTCCACTACGGCTTACATTGGTCTTCCATTGGTATACGATGAGTGCAAAAGGCTGGGCTAATACCTTTGAGATCGTTAATTGAATATCCAATCACCTTCCTATGTTTTTTTAATAAAATCAGCAACGCTTCATTTTCTTCGGGACTCAACTCGTCGCTCACAATGACTGGATAAGTTTTGTCTGGCCCCAAAAATTCATATTTTAATCCTTTGGGCAAAGGTTTAAGGTCTACTTCGGGCACTTGTGGCTCCTCGGGTTTGATTTCTCCTATGTCTTCGAACTTCTCTTCCTCCACGCTTCCATCATGCGGCTCTAAGCCTCGTGTTGCTTCTTCTAGTTCTTCATCTTGTTGATTACTAACTTGATTTTCCATCGCTCTTTGCGGCGGGTCTCTAAGAGTTTCAACAAAACAAAGACTATCTATCTCTTCTATTTCTTCATCTTCGGGAGGAAAAGGAGTAAGGTGTTTAGAAGCACGAAGAAAGTTATATGTGTACTTTGTTCCATTAAGGTTCATTGTTACTTTGCCTTCTCCGCATCTAACACGGCATCAACCAACTTAAGAAAAGGCCTACCTAAGATTATATGATCAGAATTACCATGGTAAGCATCAATAACAAAGAAATCGGTTGGTATATAGTTTCTAGAGATTTTTACTTTCATGTTGCAAGCAATACCTAGAGGTTTGATAGTTCTACCATCTCCCATAATTAATTTTGTTGAAGTTGGAGCTAAGTCTAGGTTGTGGTATTGAACTTTATCGTAAATTTTAGAAGATAGAACACTTACTTGGGCTCCGATGTCGCATAAGGCTTTGCATTGAACTCCGTTGATCTCGCAACTCAAGTGCGGCGTCATCTTCTCTTCTTCTTCGGATCCGATCGAATAAATTTCAGCAAGGCGGGCGTATGGTGATGCTTCGGGCTTGATCCCCATGATCCTCTTCACCTCGGCAATATGTTCCGGATCCACCACATCATCTCCAAAGAGCTTTTCAAAAATCTCACCGGTGGTTTCGAGGTCGTATGAATTTTCAGCTTTCCTCTCCGGTGGGAAATCGACTTCCAATGCTCTTGCCATTCCCTTTTGATTAGGGAACGGTCTTCTCTTGTCGAATACTTCTCCGTAATCAATAGGAACCCAATCCATTGGCTCGAACTCCCTTAGTGGCTTCGCGCTTGACATGCTTCTCTTGTTCGTCTCATTTGGTGCGACGAAGTCGACGTTTGGTGTAGTTCTTGACTTGATGTGTTCTTGTTCAAGCTTTTCCATGATTGGCTCCTCTTTTGTGACTTCTGGGTTGCCTCTTTAGAAAAATCAGCAAGCTTTTTCTTCCTTGAATTAAATTCCGGCTCTTCCGCAAGTCTTGTTTCCCAATCTCTTCGCATGGCAGCCGCTTTGCTAACTTTTTGTAGAAGTTGGGCGGCTTCCGTGAGTGTTTTCTCCATGAGATCCCCACCCGCACACATTTCGACGTGTCGCATGCAACTAGGGGTTAGGGAAAAGAAAAATGTATGCAAGAGTACGTCACCGGTGAAGCCGAGTTTTGGTCCTTGTTCGATTAATTCATTAAACCTTTCCCGGGCTTGGTCTATCCCTTCCTCTTCTCCTTGCATAAAATTGATCACTTGCCTCCTTAGATGTTGAACCTTGCTCATTGGAAAGAACTTCTCGCAAAACTTCTTTGTCAACTTGTTCCAATTGCCTTCAACTTCAAAGGATGCAACCGAATACCATGTCTTTGCTTTGCCGGCAAGTGAGTAGGGAAAGAGATTCCATTTGAACCATTCATCGGGAACTCCTTCTTGACGCACCGTGTTGCATATTGTCGTGAAATCCCTTATGTGTCTATATGGGTTCTCCTCAACCATCCCTTCAAATGGGTTTTCCGCCACCATCTTCATGATCTTGGTTTTAATTTCATACTTGGTCGCTTCGAGCTTCGAATCCGACTCTTGTACCTTTATGTCTTCACATCGAGGGCTAGCGTAATCCCTTAATGATTTCTCCGGTTCTTCCACGGGTTGATTATCGAACTCCATCTAGACAATAAGATAAAAACAAAAACAAAAAAGAAACAAGTGTTTTTCGATAATAAATGTTAGATATAGCGAATAAAAGATAAACTGAAATATAAAACTAAGTTAGATGCAAATCAAACGATGTAAACTAACTTGCTCCCCGGCAACGGCGCCGAGAAAAAGGGGCTTGTTGACGGATAAAATACGTATCCCTCTACGATCCGCAAGCGTACGGACCCCACACCTTTTTCACCACGGGATTCCCAAGGTTCTTGTCAATCCGCGGAGCAAGGGGATTACAAGCGTTCGATCAACAACGACACACTAGCTACTAAAACCCTAACTACTATTATACTAGAAAAACAACTAAACTCACCGGAGAGAATGATAAACGATCAAGAGAGAAGACACTCGCCCACGGGTCTACGATACTAGAGCATGCAATCGCTTAAAGACATGAAAAACCAATCTAATCTATCGGGGTTGTGACCACGGTTTCGCCCTTTCCCTCCTCTCGTACTCGTCACTACGCGAAGGTATTCATGACTAGACCTTTGATGGCCACGGCGTATTGAATGGATCCAAGGAAGCATTGGAGCTCTACTCCCTCTATGGCACGGTTGCAAGCCTTAAGCATTAAAGTATATTCAACACAAGATGATAGATAGAAAATCCGACAAAGTGCGATTACATCTCACGATCGATTACAACCCATGGACGAATGAGAAGATTACCCCATCAAGGTGCTGATCATGGCACCGGTTGATCATGGTTTCCCTTCCGCCGGTGTCTTCCTCCTTCTCCACGAGAGGGTGCTTCCTTCGAGGTGGTTGATCTCCGGCCCCGGAGATCCTCCTCCTCTCTCTCTAGCTTGTAGATGGCCTTCGGTGCGAATAAACTCCTCTCTCGTCCGTTGGCGGCGCGTCGGGGGTTTTAGGGTCGAAGATCCTTCTAGGGCAAGGAAAACGGGACCGAACCGGTGCCCGAAGTGGGCCGGGCCGATCCGGCCGGGCCGGCCGGCCCGTGCCCAATTTCGGCCCGGTTCGGTCGCCCTTTTTTGCTCCGTGGGTCCTCGTGCACTTATCTACTTCGCCCCCTCCACTTGGATGATTTTGACGCTGTTATCCTCGCGATCAAGATGGAGACTCTCTTTGCATGAAGTTTAATCTTTTACGCTTCAATCCCCGGGGTGTTCCTCGTAGCACTTCGGTCCTCACCACCATTGGAAGTAATTTCAGCAAACTCATGAACACGAACAAGACTCCATGAATGCTCCTTTGAACTTATTGCGAATCCGTCCTTTATGTCCATGATTTCCTACATAAACACAACACTTCCAAATGCATGCACAAAGATGAACTTGTTATATGATTAGTGTGCCTAGTGGCGGGTTAGTTCAATAATCAAATCCAAACCAAAGTGTAATGAACATGCTAGGTGCACCAAAATACACCGTCAACGGGATATATCTTTTATGGTTAGTGGTGTGATTTTAAACAAGTTGTATCATGCGGTGGATTAACTTGTTTGGTTTCATGCTTGACGGGTTTTGGAGTACCTAGACATGCGGTAGACTAGTGCTTTGGGCCTATGCATGCTTGTTCATTACATATTTATGATCATGCTTTACTTTATTTATTTTATTGTTACTTATCCTCGAGGGTCGGTCACGATCTTGTGCATGAGCAATGTTGTTCAAATAAAGACTGATCTATCGTCATGCTTACGTCATCCGTTTGGCTATGTTCTGTTTTACGCTTTAAAGCTCCCGAATGGTTTCTAATCTGTTGACAGATAGCTTCTCATAGCTATATGTCGTCTTACATGGCTTTCTAGCCGCAATTATGGAACTGTCTGGTACCACCCGGCAAGTTCCAAGCTTTGGCATCTAACTATTTTTCCTCTTTGTTAATTTCAGGAAAATTGACTGGCACGCTTTGGAATCTGTTCGCGTGTTAAGCTAGCTTGTTCGGTTTGCTGTGTGCTTGGCGTAGGGTGCGGATTTTGCGTCAACAGAAGGTTCCCTCAGACAAGAACTTGGCCGAGCAACTCATCCGTCGCTCCAAGTCCTACGTCCTCGTCAGAGACAAGCTCTACAGGCGGGGTGCATCTTCCGGAGTACTCATGAAGTGCGTCCCTAGACAAGAAGGCATGGACATATTGGAGGAGATCCACAAGGGTGTCTGCGTCAACCACGCGTCCTCTCACACGCTGGTCAGCAAGGCCTTTCGGCGAGCTTTCTACTGGCTCACAGCTTTGGGCGATGCCGAAGAACTCGTCAGAAGGTGCCAAGGGTGCCAGTACTTCGCCAAGCAGCAACACGTCCCAGCCTACAAGCTAGTCACCATACCGCCAACCTGGCCTTTCACCTGCTGGGGGCTCGACATGATTGGGCCACTGCCAAATGCGCCAGGTGGATTCAACAGAGTATTGGTGGCCATCGACAAGTTCACCAAGTGGATCGAGGTCAAGCCGGTCACATGCCCCAAGGGCGACGAGTACTCGACTTCTGGATGAACTCGTGCATCGCTACGGACTACCCCACCGCATCATCACGGACACGGGCTCCAACTTCAACAACCACCAGTTCTGGGAGTACTGCGAGAACAGCGGGATCGACGTCCGATACGTCTCAGTTGCCCATCCTCGGGCCAACGGACAAGTCGAGCACGCCAACGGGATGGTGCTCGACGCTCTCAAGAAGCGGCTACACGACGCTGCTAACTCTAAAGGAGGAAAGTGGATCAAGGAACTACCCAATGCACTCTGGGGGCTACGTACTCAGCCCTCCAAGTCAACGGGGCAATCCCCTTACTTCCTGGTCTACGGCTCCGAAGCAATCCTCCCTGCTGATGTCATATGGGATTCATCAGTAGTGGAGCACTACGACGAAGGCATATCTGAAGACAGCAGACGAGTTGACATCGACGGACTCGAAGAAGCTCGTTGCGCTGCCCTCGTCCAATCAGCAAGGTACCTGGAGGGTATCCGACGCTACCATGATCGCAACGTCAAGGAACGCTCCTTCAACGTTGGTGATCTCGTCCTCTGTCGCATCCAGAACACGGAAGGACTACACAAGCTGAGCTCCCCCTGGGAAGGCCCCTTCACAGTGGCAAAGGTGACCGGGCCGGACTCCTATCACCTCTAGACACTTGAAAGCGAAGACGTCAACAACTCGTGGAACGTCGACCAGCTCTGTCGGTTCTACGCTTAGTCTACACGATTACTCCAGGGCTAAAGTCTACACGACTACATCAAGACCCCTCCGCCGTAAGCGGCCTCCGGGTCCGGACACTAGTCTCCGGACTACTTCTTCACTATAAGCAGCCTCCGGGTCCAGGCAACAATCTCCGGACTACTCCTCTCCAGAATCCAGCCCATGCGACTACCTACGGATCCTGGGCTGCGACGAGCGACAAAGGACTCTAGCAGTGGTCTACTGAGAGACCATGTACTCCTAAGATCCAGCCGATACGGCTACTTACGGATCTACTGCTGTAAGCGGCTACTTGCCCTAGCACTACTTAGCCGTAGGCGGCCTCCGGGTCCTGGCGACTACTATGTAACTACGGCCCTGGCCACCCAGGTGTACTTCTTCAGTAATAAAGTTCGATTGTTCATCAACTGCTTTACTGTCTTCTTCCCTCTGAGGGACTACTGCCGAGTACGACTACTTGTAGCAGTTTCTGCAATGATTTGTAGCAGTTGACGAGGTCAAGGTCTGATGCAATATGGATCTCCATGTGCTTCTCGCACTCGTAAGCAAGCTCCTTATAATCTAACTCCAGTACGTGGCAGGCCTCCTGCTCCCGGTAGAAGAGATTCTTCAGATCAGTCTCTGAAGTCTTCAGCTGCTCTACCTGAGTCTCAAGCTCTGCAAACGACAAGGCACAGCGGGTTAGACTACCTCTCGACCTCCAACAAGTACTCAACAAGACAAGTGGTATACCTTTGTTCTTGTTGCGAAGTGACTTGTTCTTCCGCACCAAGTCGTCGCTCTTTGCCTGCATATCCTGGATGTCATTGTGGTACTTGGCGAAGGCGGTGTCCAGCTTCGACTGCATGGCGACAGTCTGCTTTCGGGACTTCGCGAGTTCTTCTTCCAAAGATTCCGCCCGGAGTACAGCGTCGCCGAAGCCTTGCAGCATGCTGGACTTCTCGCGGGATCTCTCAGCGACGTCCTGCGCAGACAACATACATCAGATGGGTACTCAACGCTAAAGGATTGACTACTCAAGAGTTATGACTACTCACCTTCATCCATTGCTTGGCTTGGCGGACTGCCTCCAGATGCCGAGCCACCGTTGCTGGATCGACCAGGTCGTCCGCCAACAACTCGATCCCGCCACGACTACTCGTAGCGGCTTCGGTCATCGGCGCCGAGCGGATTGGCTCTGCGTCTTGGATCTCCGGCGAGCGAACGACCACATCCAGAGCGGGTTCTGGTAGCGTGGCGGCCTCCTCTCCTCCAGTCGTCGCGGTGGCTTCCCCGGCGGCCATCTCCATCGGCTCGGAGGCTTCTATGGCTGCCTCCTGAGTCTCTGGTGCCACGTCTTCCACGGGCACCGCCGAGGGGATATCGTTCCTTTCGGCCTCAGCACCTGCCGACAAGAAGACAAGTGTATCAGTCAACATGGTGACTACGACTACTCTACAAAGGCATCTCAACCTCAGTAGAGTACTCACCTTCAACCACGCTGGCTTCGGGAAACGTAGCCTCAACGGCCAGCACTTCGGGCTCCGCCTGAGGGGCGGTAGCGGACTCCTCAGCGGGTGGCGCGGCTCCTTCCTCCGCCACCGCTGCAGAGGGTTCATCCCCGTCCCAGGACAGGTCCGTCGATTTCCTGCAGAGTACACAAGCCGGTTGTCAATCAAGCACAAGTACCACATCAAGTACTACTCGGGAAGATTCAACACTTACAGGCTTGACCGGACTACCGTCACGGTCAGGGCGCCGAGGATGCTGGCGATGCCCACCAGTCCAGCCTCGGCGGGCACCTCCTCCTGCGCCTATGTGGCCACTGCCTCTTCTGCAGCAGCAGCAGCGGGTTCCGTGCTCTCCTGCGCAGCAGGGGGCTGGCGCTCCATCTGCGACAAGAGTTCTTCGACAGTGGGGGCTGGGCTACGACTCCCAATGGCTTCCCCCACCGTGTCCCACTCGCCTTCGTCGCCCTGATCAACGGGCTCCGTAGGCGGCAACTCCTGCAAGCAAGGAAACTTCTTCATCAACAAGTGAACTCGAGACATCAGTACTCGACTACACTACTCAGGATGGCTTACCTCTTGGGACGTGGTCTCTGTGACCTTTAGCTTTTTGGCCACGCGTTTGCGGGCCGGATTGCGCGGCCTCCTTGGCGGCGCGGCCAGACTAGCCTCTAGGCTAGCCGGCGGATCCTGAACGAGAGGCACATGAGGTAAGCCAGGACGGCTGAACCTCGACCGCAACTGGAAGCGGTCCTGCAGTGTCTCCTCGTCGTCGTCCTCCTCGGACGTGTCTTCTACGATAACGGTGTCGTCTCCTTCGCCGATTTCACGTCGCTCCTTTGCCTTGGCTTTCCCCTCCTCTGGGACCTCGACTAGCTGAGGAGGCAGTGGCGGCTCGGAGACAAACTTCTTCAAGTCATCCTGCAGGAAACAACTCACCAGTGCGACCACTCACACGGAATGGGTACTCGACTATGGTTGTGGCTACTTACCTCCTTTGGTGGGCGCGCGGCGGAGTACTCCGGTACGGGGCACGCCGTGTACGGCGGCATATCCTTGAAGATCCGGGCCAGCCTGTCAACAATATCGTCGTCGTCGACTTCGTCCCCAGGCATCCGCGACGTGTCGTCGTCCCCGGTGTACTCGTACCCCAGGGTGTCGCGAGCCATCAGCGGCTGCACCCTGCGCTTCATGAAGCTGAAGGCCACGTGCTCGGCCCTCAGCCCGGCTTCCCTCAGTGCCTTGATCCGCGCCAACAACTCGGGCAGCTGGATCCCTTCCTGCATCGTCGGCTCCGTGTTCCACCACGGGCGGTGCTTGGGCTGCTTCCCGCTCGGCTTCGGCAGCTCCGGATGATGGTTCGTGACGTAGAACCACTTGGCCTTCCAATCCTGATTGGAATCTATCAGCTTGTACGAGAGGTACTGCTCGGCGGCGTCCTCCCTCATCTGGATCTCCACCCCTTCGACTACCCGCGGGTTGCTGGCGCTGGGTTGCGGCTTCACCCGGAAGAACTTCCGAAACAAGATCCAATGGGGCTTGATCCCCAGAAAAGCTTCGCAGAAATGTATGAAGACGGTAGTGTGGAAGATACTATTGAGGTTGAGGTTGAGGTACTCGATGTCGTAGTACCCCATGAGCCCCTTGAAGAAGTCGCTCGCTGGGAGAGAAAGTCCGCGCTCCGTGAACCGCGCGAACATCGGGATCTCATCTGGATTCTTCTCCATGGGGTACGGATCCCCGGCGGTGGCCCTCCACATGTCCACCTCCTTCTCGCGTAGGAATCCGCTGTTCAGAAGCACGATGGATTTTTATTTCGAGCTAACAAACTATGCATTCCAGATTGCTCTGTTCGAATTTTGCTTGTACAGATAGCTCATGCAGAGACGGAGCAAGTGTTGGCCGATCATTTCTTTTGGCCAAAGATGAGAAGAGATGTTGAAAGACATGTTCTTCGCTGCTAATCATGCCACAAAGCTAAGTCTCGATTAAACCCTCATGGACTTTGCACTCCTCTCCCTAACGCTCCTTGGGAAGACATTTCAATGGATTTTGTTTTGGGGTTACCACGAACCAAAAGGGGAAGGGATTCGATTTTTGTTGTGGTTGATCATTTTAGTAAAATGGCACATTTTATCCCATGCCACAAAACTGATGATGCCTCACATATAGCTTAAAGAAGTTGTGCGTTTGCATGGAGTGCCTCGCACTATTGTTTCTGATCGTGACACAAAATTTTTGAGTTACTTTCGGAAAACTTTATGGGGAAAACTTGGAACACGTTTGCTATTCTCTACGACATGTCATCCGCAAACGGATGGGAAAACTGAAGTTGTCAATCGAACACTTTCAATGTTGCTACACGCTGTTCTGAAGAAGAATTTAAAACTTTGGGAATAAAGCTTGCCACATGTTGAGTTTGCATACAACAGGGCAGTACATTCAACCACTAAATTCTCTCCATTTGAAATTGCATATGGTTTCAACCCCACTGCTCCCATAGATCTTTTGCTCTTACCTGTGCTGGAGGGTGTGAACTTTGACGCAAGCAAGCGAGTTGAATATATCAATAAGCTTCATGATCAAGCTAGAACCAACATTGAGAAGATGACTAAGTTGTACGAGAAGCGTGCCAACAAGGGTCGAAAGAAAGTGTTGTTTGAAGAAGGAGACTTGGTTTGGGTGCATCTTCGCAAAGATAGATTTCCCGACCAGCAAGAGCAAGCTGCAACCCCGGGCGGATGGTCCATTTAAAGTGCTTCACAAGATCAATGGCAATGCCTATGAAATTGATCTACCAAGTACTTATGATGTGAGTAAAAGTTTCAATGTGGCTGACCTCTCTCCGTTATTTGGCTTGGAAGAGTCGAGGATGACTCCTGTTCAAGGGGGGGGGGGGGAGGGTGATATGACCATACCAGCACCGACAGCCTCTCCAACCACATTCCCAATTACTACCGGACCTATCATTCGTAGCCGAGCTAAAAAGATCCAACAAGAGGTGCACGCGCTACTTTATGAGTTTCAACTCAATAGCAATGATAACTTTATGCTACCTAAGTCTTGTATGTTGATACTACTTAGGTACGTTGAAGAGAATCATCAAGACGAAGGTCACAAAGCTAGAATCGGTAAAGTTCTCGTCTTTCGGCAAGGTCATTTGGCAAGTTCCAGCAATCAGCAAGTCATTCGGCAAGCTATTCGGCAAGGTCCTGAGTCTGAAGTTCGGGCATTAAACTGTACCAATCTACGAAGTTTCACATAGCATGCTATACACCGTTGGAAAGCTTATCGAGTTAGCTTTCCAATACATCCAGCCCCACGTCATTTGAAGATTCCTAGAAGAAGTTATGATCGAAACATTGAAGACTGCTCAGAAGTTAAACAGTTACGCGGAAACAACTCAGAAGGCCATCTCGGGAGATCCTTTCACACTAGCGACGTATTCAGTTTGTTTTCATGTTTCCACCCACCTAGGAGGGTTGTTCCTAGTATAAATACCCCCCCATATGTAAGCTATAGACAACTTTTGATGATTTGAGATTACCAGTGATATTGTGAGGACCATGTGTAGTTCGTGGACCGGTGGATGGTCGCTTCCTTGTGTGATGAGTCATTGACAACGTTGTATGGACTGATTCTTGGCTATGTATTGCAGGTGCAGGTTGCGGCTTGACTGGTGTTGATGCAGGTGAAGAACAAGCGGGAAAGGTCGTCGCCGGTGAGGCCTCCAGGTGTGGAGAAGACAAGACCCGGTGGCCATTGGGGTCAAGTGCGGGCTGCATGGTGGCATGAACAGCAAGATGAAGTCATGGACGGTTTCTTGGTAGAGCCTCAAAACCAAGGTCGAGTCAGGACTATGTGGGAGCCGAGTCATGAGTGGCGATTGGCGGAGGCTACACCGAGTTCGCGGGGTTTCCGGTGGTTCACCAGAAAACCACTGGGTTCCTTGGTTGATCCACAAAGCCAAGACCGAAGAACCGAAGACGGTGCTTGCGCGGCGCGGCACCGGTCCCGACCGGTGGGTACCGGTCTGACCGGTGAGGAGCACCGGTCTGACCGGTGTGCGACGATGCAGTCCGGAATCTTCGAAGCGGAGGACACACGTCGGGATCGCAAGGCTTGCGTCGAGGCTAAGCAGGTTGCGGTCGCCGGGCATCCGTCCGATGGAGAAAGCTTGAAGATTTCCAAAACCGCCCTTGAGGGGCTTGTATCCCTAGTTATTAGGAAAGGGTATTTTAGACTTTCGATCGCCTCCATATAACCCATGAGGTGAGGGGATGGCAGCCAATCTCTTGAAACCCTAGTTCATTTGCTTTCCTATTTTCCCTTCCTATTTTCTTAGGATTTCCATAGGACTAGCTTGAGAGCTTCATGGTGAGATCTTGTTGAGAGGGTTGGATGATCGGGCGGCAAGCTAGACCTTGTGTGAACCTTTGTGGCATGTATAGATGATTCGGCGTGGTTCCTCAAGGTTTGGATGTGTTGTTCCCGGTTGTTCTTGGTGGTGATTTTCGGAGCCCTCTCTTGGTGATTTCTTTGGGTTGTTTTCGGGACCTTTCTCTTGGGGATTTGATGGGGAAAATTTGTGGGAACTCTTCGTGGTTCTTTGGGCTGTGATTCCCCTCCCAAATTCGTGAGTAAAGTGGCTCGATTTTGGGGTTTTCCGAGTTCTAGGGTTAGAGGTGTTCTTGGCGGGATTTCTTCGATTCCTCCTTTTTGGACAAGTTTTGGTGGGATTAATCTTGGCTAATGCACTCCTCATGAGGTGTTTCTATTATCCCCAGTCTTGTTCAAGTCCGTGGAGCGATTCGGGAGATCGAGGTTTGGATTTGCGGGAGTTGACTCGCGGGTGCTGTTCATCCCGAGCTGCCCAGGCTACACCGGTCTGACCGGTGCTCTTGACCGGTCTGACCGGTGCAACCCTTGGTGGGTTTTTGCTCGGGTGAACGTCTGGGTGAGTTTGCTGTTGTCCTGTGTTGGGGCTGTTTCGAGTTTGGGTCAGTTTGGAGGTCAGTTGGCCTGTTTGGTGATTTGGGGCTTTCTGGCTGTGACCGGTCTGACTGGTGTGTCGCACCGACCTGACCGGTGTGGATCCACTTAGTGGAAGTCGCCGAGTTTCATCAATAGGGACCGGTCTAACGGTGGTGCTCACCGGTCTGACCGGTGTTGGTCAGTGGACTCGAGGTTTGGTGTTCCACTGCGTTCTCGGGTCGGAAGGTTGTGTGTTGGTTCCTAGGTCCAGTGGCACTCCAGTGGCTACGTGGGCTTGGACAACTTGGGTAGTGAGTCGGAGACGTGTGTTGGAAGCCGTGTTCATCTTGTTGGAGTTTCCATCTCCTTCGAGAAGAATTTTTATCGGCTCCCATTCACTCCCCCCCCCTCTGGTTCGCCGTATCGGTCCTTCAAGTGGTATCAGAGCCGGTTCGGGTCTTTATTGACTCTAACTAGTTAAGATCCCAGGATGGCGTACCAGGAACGGGGTTCGGGTCCTCCACACTTCGATGCCAAGAACTACCAGATGTGGAGTAAGCGGATGGCTGCGTTTCTCAGAGGAAAGGGTCAGATCCTTTGGGATGTCACGGTGGACACAGGCTATGTCCAGCCGATGAACTTTCTTGCTGAAGGATCGAGGGACATGTTCGACGCCAACAATAAGGCAGTCGACTACTTGTTTCGTGCTTTGTGTCAGCCTGAGTTCGATCGGGTGCACACCGAGCACTTGACTTGTAGAATCTGGTTGGTGTTGAAGGAGGCTCATGTTGGGAATGCCCAGGTTCAGGCTCGGATGTATGCGACCTACCGGAGAGAGTACGAGAACTTCACTCATCTCCCCGGTGAGTCCATCGATGCCTTGTTTCAGAGGTTCACGGTGGTTGTGAACAACATGAGGGCCAATGTGGACGTGCTCCCGTACGATGATCATGATAGAGCTGTCAAGCTCTTACACTCTTTGGATCGTGCGATTTGGGGCGGAAAGTTCGAGGCCATTATGGAGTCGGAGAAGTATGACACTCTGACAGTGAACGAGCTGTTCTCGAAGCTCAAGTCGGCTGAGGTGAATAGGGGCATGACAGCCAAGATCGAGGGCCCGCTGACTCTCATAGAGCCCTCGTCGGTGGTTTGAAAGGAAAGGCTAACACTAACCCATCCACTAGGATGTTCTCTTTGTCCTCTTTGATGTCTATGCCAGATGAGGAGTTCGACGTGCTTGGAGAGGACGAGCTGGCGCTCCTGACGAGGCGGTTCAAGAGACTGCACGAGAACTGAGTGAACATGAGGAGGAACACGAGGACATGCTTCAAGTGCGGCAAGACAGGACACTATTTCGCCGTCCAAAGGTGAACAGCCACGACACGCACAAGTTCAAGGACAAGAAGAAGAAGTCCAGGAAGAAGGATCATGGACATGAGAAGAAGACGCGGTCTCGAGAGAAGATGAGGAGATCGAGTGACATCGAGTCCGGTTCTGAGGACACGTCTTCAATCTCGAGTGATGAAGACGAAGAGGATGACAAGAAGAAGAAGAAGAAGAACATAGGCAAGCATCTCAACGTTCTTTGTGTGACGAGCCTAAGACTCAAGGACGACTTCTGCGGCATGGCTCGCAGTTCGAGTAGCTAGGGAAGCCAGAAGGGCGCCTCGGACTTGGATTCTGAGGATGAGGTATGTGATGAGCTCTCTTCTTTGCGCAAGGAGAATGAGGAGTTGGTTGACTTGATTGATAATCGCGATCACATGCTTAGAGAGGCTAAGAAGCTTAGGAAGGATCTTAGATCTTTGCTCGAGGATGATAGGACTAGAGTGGCTGAGCTAGAAACACAGGTTCTTGATAGCAAGCTTGAAATTGATTCTCTTAAGGCTAGCCCTGTTGTTTCTGATGAGAATGATTGTGCTGATTGCTCTGCTTTCCTACCTGACTTGACTGATCTTAGGGAGAAGTATGCCTCCAAGTGTGAGGAACTAGATGTGCTTAGGGTTGAGTTGGATGAGCTACAATCTAGACCCACTTTGCTTGGTGCTTGCACTTCTTGCCCTGGTTTGCATGAGAAAATTGTTGAGCTTCGTTCTCGCATTGTTTCGCTTGAGGCTGATTTGAAAGTGCCTATTCCTACTTCTTCTTCTACATGTGAGTTCCATGCTATAAAGAATTTGGATCTTGCAAAATGTGTTGGTCGCTTGCAAGATGAGAATGATAAGTTGCGTGAAGCGCTGAGTTGGTTGTCGAGTCAAGAACCTCAGCTTGGTATGATGATTGCTAGCTGTAAGCGCTTTGATGCTTGGGCTTTGGGATTGGATAAGGTTGTTGAGGGCAGTGGTGAGAGGGAAAGGAAATTTGGGAATGTTTCAGTTCCACCACAACCCACTCCCAAAGACAAGTTTGCATCCAAGCCAAACCAACCGAGAGAAAAACCGAGTGAGAAGGCAAGTGAAAAGCCTAGTGAGAAACCAAGTGAGAAGCCTTGTGAAGAGCCTCACCCCAAGCCTATGCCCAGATCAATCCGTTTCCATTGTGAGTTTTGTGGAAAGGATGGTCACAAGAGAGCGTTTTGCTTCAAGAGGAAGCGTGAGGAGAGAATGGCGAAGGAGTGGGCTAACAAGGACAAGTACCACCCTTCCGATGGTGTACTTGAGCCTCGTGTGCAGTTGCCCAGGGCCAAGGCGAGTGTGAGGATAGTTCAGGCTTGGGGAGAGCGGAAGGCTGTTGGAGGTGTTTCTGCCCAGGCTACACCGGTCAGACCGGTGAGAGGAACTCGGTCGGACGGTGCGAGCCGGACATGCGGCGGTTGGGTTTCGTGCTCGTACGGTGTGTGAGGTTTGGTTCGGAGTTCGTGGTTCCCGTGGTTGGGCCGGAGAGTTTGCGGGAGGAGGTCGGTTGCTAGGCATTCTCCCCCTCGAGCTCACTACGGGGATGGGAGGATCCGTAGCTTTGAGATGGAGAGGAGGGACAGTCCACGGGCTTTCTTTCGTGGTTTTGGTCCTCCTCCAGGTAGAGAAGGTTGGTTCCCTCATGGTGGTTACCGTAGTGGTGTTCGTGGAGGCAGCTTTGGTAGGAAAGATGGTTTGGTTTGTGCTAATCCCACTTTCGAGCAAATGGCTAGGCACTGGTTTTACACTTTTGGAACTAACCCAGTGTTGAGTCGTTTGCTCGCTCTCGCTCTTGGTTTTGAGTTGCAGGTAGGAGGCTCGGAGAACATTTGGTTGATATCGGGGGTGGTTCTTCGGCTTCATATCCCGGTGGTGACATGTAGGTGCATCACATTCGGGGATGGTGGACAAGGATGAGTGAATTGTGAAGAAATGATAAAGGTGAGTGTTTTTGTGACCTTCAAGTGTGTGGACTTGGTCAAGCCACTCGGTTTCTTTTGCTCTTTGCCCTATCTCATGTGTGTAAGGTGAGCTTTGTATGCTCTCTGGCCTTAATGCATGAGTTTAGGGGGAGCTTGTGAGTTTTGTGCTCCCTTGCTCTTTTGCCGGTGGTGTCGAGCCCTTTTTGCCTCCCCTCGAGGTAGCGATGAAAACGGACGAAAACGAACCGAAAATGCCGTAACCGTCTCCCGTCCCATATTATTTCATCGGTAACGGGAGCAGGAGCGGGATAGCTGGGAGCGGGACGGGAAGCGGGATAAATGGGTATACGAAAACGATTAAATACGGACGAAAATATAACGGAAACGGGCGGGAAGCGGGACCATACACCGGGATGACACAAACATTCCAAGCATCCACCATCCTGTCCATCAAGTACAACAAAATATATTTATACAATCATACACAGGCACCACGCCACCACCCAGTCACCCACCGGTACTGGCAGGACTAGGAGCCGAGCCACTGAGCTAGCAACAGCAAGTCCAGCACGGCAGCAGGCCAACAGTCAGCACCATCATGCCCAGTAGTTCACAAATTACATACAATACATAGAGCAATTACAGATTTCCAGTTCAAAGATCACAATTCACAAGTCCACAACCAGCCACAAATCCACAGTAGTTCTAGCCCATAAGTTCACAACACATTTGAATAACCAGTTCAGACTTCAAAGTTCACTAAAAGCATGATGACAAATAAACAGATCGACGATCGACATCATAAATGAACCAAACTGTCATAACTCGTTCTCATCATCCATCTCGTCCGGATCACTTAAAACTCCTTCTTCCTACAATAGAGGGAAATGTATTTATGATAATTGGTGAAATAATTACTTGGAACTTTTGCTCATCTAGATTAGCAGCACACGGTTCATATGGGAACAAACTACAATGACCCGCAACAAAATTAAATACTCAATTGTAAAGGATGCAGCATACACAGATACACTACCTCATCATTCAGGGGTACTCAGGTGAGACATCAGTGGTCTCTCGAGCTTGCAGGTCAGCCACAATAGAGGGAATGTGTTTGGCATCTGAAAAATAAACACATATGGAGGAAGCATTACTATATGAGTAAATATTAGCAATTCTTGCTTACTTGTGACTGAAAAGGGCACTAGGACTGGTACCTTTTCTTGTTGCACGCAACCAATCTTTGGTGCAAATTAAAGCTTGCACCATCTCAGGATCAAGTCGGTTACGATAAGGATCAATAACTCGACCAGCAGCACTGAAAGTGGAATCTGATGCAACAGTTGACACTTGTATGGCCATCATGTCACAAGCTATTTGTGAGAGAATAGGGTACTGACATGATTTCCATCTTCACTGGATTCAGAAGGTGCTAAAGACGATCCTGACACATGACCATCGCTTGCCTTCCTCTTTGCTCCTGTACAAAAATAAAGCAACAAAGACAACAAGTCAGCAAAGCAAATGAGCTACATCTACTAGAGATTGACAGTCATATGGTCGATGTGCTACACTGCTAGTCTCTCTCGCTCGTCATTTTCGAGTTCAGAATCAAAATCTATTCTAAAACATTTTCAGCTGTCAAATTCGGTATGACAATTTTTCAGCCCAGAAAAACAAACGCTGATGAAGAATCAGAAGTCTGCTGCTCTACTTTTATCTACTGTCAGTCTGTCACTCACAAAGCAAGCCACCTACTGCCCTACTTATAATTCACTAGTTTGTTGATGGAAATCACAAATCAAATTCAAGTCACCTAATCTGTCAGATGCCGAGATGCGAGATGCATACCTGAAATCGATCCGCTACTGCTGCCTTTGATGGAAGATTGAGATGGTGGCTTCGGGTTCGGTGGTGCTGGCAGCAACCAGCCCAACCCCAGATGCTTCTCCGGCACCGGCTCTATTGAGGCAGAAGGGCGCGACCGGCCGCCTCGTCCTCCTGCTCCAGCTCCACTGCGCGAGCGCGGCATCCTAGTTTGACGGCTCGGGCGCTCGACTGGTCACCGCGGGGACGGGCTCAGGCACTCAGTAGGAACCTGGCCTGGGGCTGGGGCGGGCGGGCGGCGCGGTGCGGGGAGCGAGGAGCCCGGGGGCCGCGGGGCGGCGCGGTGCGGGAGCTAGGGGGCGGCACGGGCTCACGGCGCGAGAGCCGGCCAGGGGCGGCGGCGCAGCGTGGCACAGAGGTAGGGCGCAGGGTCAGGGGCGGCGTGGTTGAGGATTAGGTTTAGGAGATAGCTTTTATATGTATTCGATGTTGGGCTTGACTCACTGCTTGTTGGGCTGTGCTATACTGGGCCTATCCCGCTAGTTTTGAAAACGGGATGAATGCGGGATATCCCATTGGAATACGGGATACCGCTAAAACGGACGGAAAACCCTTCAACCGTATCCCGTCCCGCTCCCGCAACCGCCCGCCTCGTATCCCGTCTCGTTACCGGTAAAAACCGTCCCGTTTTCGTTTAGGCCGAAATATGGGACAAATATGGTAAAACGGGCGGGCGGTAACGGGATTTTTTCCGTCCGTTTTCATCGCTACCTCGAGGAGCCGGTGGTTTGTGAGTTGTGTGGGAGCTCCTTTGTAGCATAAGTATAGCTTTCCTTTGTGCATTTCTTGCATTTGGCAAGGCATATGTAACATGATGTATAGGCATCCTTGTATCTTAGATTGCATGCATTTTGTATCATATGCATTGGATAGGAAAAGCTTCTCTTATATACATTGTTCACCATGGAATGCTATTTATGTCTTTGTGAGCTTGTTTGGTATGCTATGGTTAGTTTGGTTTAGCTCTTGATGATCTTGATGAATAATCCATGGTTGATAGCTATGTTTTTTTGAAAAATGTCACATATATATGCTATCTCATGTGTAAATGCCTCTATATGATCTTGACATGTTTTAGTGGATTGGTTATGCTTAATTTGTGGTTGGATAGCTAGTTTATTGATCATATGGGGCCAAAGGCTCATTTGCCATCATGAATGTTTAGCCCTCTTGCTTCATCTTGTGGAGGGGCATAAGTTCATTTTTGTCGCAAAGACAATTCATGTACCAATTATGAATCTGAAAATGAAATGTAAAATGCTTGGAAAATGTGCTCCCATGTCATATGTGCTGAATTTAATTTGCTTTGGGTGCTAAACCGTTGCATGATGCCTACCAATGAGAAGTCTCATACATAGAAGTAGGCACATGGCTCGGTGGCTTTGACATGACATGAGGTGCTTGTGGGTGTTTCTGATGGTCTTATGATTAGAATGGCTGTCCTAGCATGAAGTTTGTGTGGCTTTGCCATTTTGATATGTTTTGATCATGTTTAGGACTTTGCTCATGAGAGGCAAATTTTTCGCAAAATTGCCCAAATCCATCTTAGCTTCGTCCAATGGTTGTGAAACTTGAGAATCATGTAGTTGAGGTCGATACGAAGCTATAGAGTATCTAACTTGCTCATTTGGACATGTGTAGCATCCTTTGTTGAATTTTGTCTATTTGAGAAGCTCTAGGTTGAAAGTTTTGCATTTTTGGCTTGATTCATGCATTGTCAACAAGGGGGAGAAGTTTGAGCTTGAAATGGCTTGCTGGATGTATTTAGAAGGTTTTCAGGTGGTTTCGAGCCTTTTCTGGGCTCTGTTGTGAAGCGGTCTGACCGGTCGGGATCACCGGTCTGACCGGTCAGAGTGCTGGTCCTGTGCACATGTTGGGCACTAGTCTGACCGGTGTGAGCTGAAGTTGTTGGAGCTGCCTTGTTTTCAAGTGGTTTGCATGCATTCGTCTAGGGGGAGTTGCATTGGTTCAGGGGGAGCTTGCATGTGTGCATGGGGAGCTCTTTGTGGTTTTTCGAGCTTTGTTTCAGTGGTTTGCGCTCTTTGCTTGAGCTTTGTTTTGTCTCGGATGTGTCGAGCCGTTGCGCTTGCCTAAGGGGTCCGAGACTTGTCTTCTTCAAGTGATCTTGCTCTTTGCCTTTGTTTGGCTTTCGATCGCTTGTTGGAGTTTCTTTTTGTTCGTTTCTTTCCTTTTTCTTTTCTCTCTTGTTACTTTCGTGTGGGTGTTGTCAATGCACTCATCAAGGGGGAGATTGAGGACCATGTGTGGTTTGAGGACCGGTGGATGGTCGCTTCTTGTGTGATGAGTGATTGACAACGTTGTGTGGACTGATTCTTGGCTAAGTATTGCAGGTGCAGGTTGCGGCTTGACTGGTGTTGGTGAAGGTGAAGAACAAGCCCAAAAGGTCGTCGCCTGTGAGGCCTCCAAGTGTGGAGAAGACAAGTAGGCTTCGTTCGAGGGACCCGGTGGCCAGCGGGGTCAAGTGCGGGCCGCATGGTGGCATGAACAACAAGATGAAGTCATGGACGGTTTCTTGGTAGAGCCTCAAAACCAAGGTCGAGCCAGGACTACGTGGGAGCCGAGTCATGAGTGGCGATTGGCGGAGGCTACACCGAGTTCGCGGGGTTTCCGGTGATTCACCAGAAAACCACTGGGTTCCTTGGTTGATCCACAAAGCCAAGACCGAAGAACCGAAGACGGTGCTGCAGCAGCGCCAGTCCGGTCTGACCGGTGGGTACCGGTCTGACCGGTGAGGAGCACCGGTCTGACCGGTGTGCGACGATGCAGTCCGGAATCTTCGAAGCGGAGGACACGCGTCGGGATCGCAAGGCTTGCGTCGAGGCTACGCAGGTTGCGGTCGCCGGGCATCCGTCCGATGGAGAAAGCTTGAAGATTTCCAAAACCGCCCTTGAGGGGCTTGTATCCCTAGTTATTAGGAAAGGGTATTTTAGACTTTCGGTCGCCTCCATATAACCCATGAGGTGAGGGGATGGCAGCCAATCTCTTGGAACCCTAGTTCATTTGCTTTCCTATTTTCCCTTCCTATTTTCTTAGGATTTCCATAGGACTAGCTTGAGAGCTTCATGGTGAGATCTTGTTGAGAGGGTTGGATGATCGGGCGGCAAGCTAGACCTTGTATGAACCTTTGTAGCATGTATAGATGATTCGGCGTGGTTCCTCAAGGTTGGGATGTGTTGTTCCCGGTTGTTCTTGGTGGTGATTTTTGGAGCCCTCTCTTGGTGATTTCTTTGGGTTGTTTTCGGGACCTTTCTCTTGGGGATTTGATGGGGAAAATTTGTGGGAACTCTTCATGGTTCTTTGGGCTGTGATTCCCCTCCCAAATCCGTGAGTAAAGTGGCTCGATTTTGGGGTTTTCCGAGTTCTAGGGTTAGAGGTGTTCTTGGCGGGATTTCTTCGATTCCTCCTTTTTGGACTTGGTGGGATTAATCTTGGCTAGTGCACTCATGAGGTGTTCCTATTATCCCCAAAGTCTTGTTCAAGTCCGTGGAGCGATTTGGGAGATCGAGGTTTGGATTTGGGGGAGTTGACCCGCGGGTGCTGTTCATCCTGAGCTGCCCAGGCTACACCGGTCTGACCGGTGCTCTTGACCGGTTTGACCGGTGCAACCCTTGGTGGGTTTTTGCTCGGGTGAACGTCTGGGTGAGTTTGCTGTTGTCCTGTGTTGGGGCTGTTTCGAGTTTGGGTCAGTTTGGAGGTCGGTTGGCCTGTTTGGTGATTTGAGGCTTTCTGGCGGTGACCGATCTGACTGGTGTGTCGCATCGGCCTGACCGGTGTGGAGCCAATTAGTGGAAGTCGCCAAGTTTCATCACCAGGGACCGGTCTGACCGGTGGTACTCACCGGTCTGACCGGTGTTGGTCAGTGGACTCAAGGTTTGGTGTTCCGCTGCGTTCTCGGGTCGGAAGGTTGTGTGTTGGTTCATAGGTCCAGTGGCACTCCAGTGGCTATGTTGGCTTGGCCAACTTGGGTAGTGAGTCGGAGACGTGTGTTGGAAGCCGTGTTCACCTTGTTGGAGTTTCCATCTCCTTCGAGAAGAATTTTTATCGGCTCCCATTCACTCCCCCCTCTCTGGTTCGCCGTATCGGTCCTTCATATTGCAGCCGAGCTGCCCGAGTGCTTACTCATCCCTTGTTCTTCCTCGTTCTACTTGGACTTGTGAAGAGATCTCTCTGAGGTCCACTAGTTTGTGCTTTGTGAGTTCCAGTACGGCTGCCTCGCCTTGTGTGGATTAGCTCCGATTGTGGTTCTACAGTCGTTTGGAGATCGAGTTGAAGTCCGCGGTGTCTCTCTTCCCATCGTTTGGGTCGCATCCAACCTTGGCTAGGTATAAAGCTAGTTATCCGCTGATCTGCAGCAAGTTATCTTCTAATTCCAGTAAGTTATCATCCTCTTTCCGCTACCCCATCGTCGTTCTTCAAGTTCAAGACCTACTGCCGTGAAGATCGGGCCAACCTCGTTCTAACGCCGGGTTAGAACCTATCAGGGGAGGAGGAGGCCACCATTGCGCCAAATCCCGGCCAGCACGGGCGGAGGTGTTGCAGGTCGCGCGAGCTCAGACCTGGCCGGCGGCGGGGTGAATGGACGGGGGGTGCAGCGTGCGGCGGCGTGGTGGTGTCCCGGCGGCCGGTGCCGGTGGTGAGCGGCCGCCGGCGGGGACGATGAATGGATAGGGATGGTTCGGCATAGACGGAGAGCGCGGGCGGAGGGAGGAGGAGTTGGAGGCGGCGGGGGGAGAATGAGAGGCGCGGGCTATGGGATGCGGTGGCGACGGCGAGATGGGATGGGAGACGCGGGCTATGGGATGGGAGGCGGACGTGGGGAGGCTGATGCGGCAGACTCAGGGCGACGTGGGGAGGCAGATGTGCGCACGGGGGAGGCAGGCGCACGGGGAGGCAGCGAATCACGCATCAGGTTTTTGTCTTCCTTTCATTCTTTTTAGGAGTAGAGATAGAGATATTGCTACACGTCAGCTGTCCCATAGGTCGTCCCATGCAATGCCACACAAGAATTTTGATGATGTGGAGGAGAGAGAGCGAGGAGAGAGAAACAGGTCGTTGCTTCGTGAAACAACCACCTCATGAGGGAAACAACCAAACCACCTCATGAGGGAAACAACCACCTTTAATGAGACAGCTTCACAACCATTGTATGAGTTGTTGTTGCCATGCAACACATAATATTCCTTTTTTATATGCACAAATTAAGAGATTTTATTATTCTACCAAACGACTTATAAGATAACTCATTGTACAAGTACTCTATTGAGTCGACCCAATATCACGTGTCAATGCATGCGACGACCTATCAGACGACACCAATGTACTTGCCCTTAGTAATTGGATCTCCATTGCCTTGCCGGAATTTATCTAATCTATTTCTTCTTTCTAGCTTGGTGCGTGCATGCAATATATGGCTACTACCACGATCCCTGAATGCAAAGTCAGCAAGCACCACGACCTGCTCACGGCCGCAAGCACCACAATTCGGCGACCGATGACTATGAGTTTACAAGCTAGGACTCGACGACAGATCAGCACTACTTGACTTGGAACGCTGCTCAGCACTCGGCCGGCAGCGTCGTGCGCCGTCGTTCGTGGCCTCGGCAGCGCATGGGCCAACAGACGAGTGTTGCAGGCTCCGGCAGGACTGCTACCCGGTGTCAGCGCGTGTGCGTACGCCATCGACGGCTCCGGCCATTTTGTACTCATCACCAGGGAATCACCCGTCGTATTTTAGCTCGAATCGATCGATCTACGGAACAAAGACAGCGCCGCCTCCATGCATGTCCGATACGTGCTGCCAGGACGATCTATCTACAGGATTAGCGTCCACAGCGACCCACAACCGACCTTCTCCGCCTGCTCAATGACCTCGACGGCTCCACGTCGTGTCGCTGGCTACCTGACAGCTCGACATGTGCATGTCATCCACCTCCACTACGTGAAAACTGGCTTTGGTAACGGGCGTAGATCGCCTTTGGTAACGGGCAATGCGCCCGTTACCGATCAAGTGTTACAAATAACCCAAGAAAGGTAACGGGCAGATGCCCGCTATTGATAAGACATATTCGTAACGGGCATTAAACAACGACCGTTACCACAACTAGCCACCGGTCACGTGAAAATGACTGTTTCTCTGGGTCCACAGGGAACTTTGGTAATGGGCACCAAAACAAAGCCAGTTACTGTGAAATCAATATCAGAGACGCGTGTGGTGAACCTGCGTCTCCGATGTCTCAACGAACGGGCCACGTATTGGTAACGGGCTTTTACGGTGCCCGTTACTTTGTTGGCAAGTTTGTAACGGGTGTTCCAATTGAAGCCCGTTACTCAGTGGTCAGTGTTTGTAACGAGCTTTAATTAACGCCCGTTACAGATACGTAGGCCACCCCTACAGTAACCTGCTGCCTGCTTGCCGGCTGCATCCTGGATCCAGCCAGGATTTGGCAGCCATCAGGGGCTGCATCCTGGAACCAGCCAGGATATGACTAAATTCACAGAAATTAGATCCAGCATCCAAATTCACAGAAATCCACAATTCACATGCATCATATGACAAAATTCAGCATCATCATCTCATACAAGGAGGAAATGCATCTCCCAAGGAGGAATGCAACAATATCACAAAAATTCATGGACAACGAGGAATGCAAAAATTCATGGACAAGGAGGAATGCAAAAATTTCCTAGTCACCAAACATAATATTAGCCCACACAGTTTCATCAGCATGAAATTTTCCTCCGGCTGTGATCACATGTTCCTTGAGGAATGTGGCAATTCTTTCACGAACATCTGCTAGCAATGATTTGTCGAGAGGATGCTCATCTAGCCCTAATCTCTAGATATAATAATGTCACCAGTCAGCACACATATATAGGTGGTTCCCAAACATGTGTAGTGCTAATAAGCAAGAACTGTGCTCAGTTGCAGGTTTTACAAATGAAGATCCCAAGAAAGTACCTTCATATGTGTGCCGCTATATTTTAATTGAAGCATGTGATAGGCACAATAGAAGCCGTAGAGTCTGGATCCAGTAGGTTGTTGGTGGCACTGCAATAAACGTACAAAGAAAAATAGTGCTGATCGAGAAGAAATAAACTCAAGCATTGCAATAATCTCAAGAAATACTGGACCTTTACTAGCTTTCACAGGAAGGAAATAAGTGGTATGTACCTTAACATCTTTGACGTGTTTCAAGGGGCCACGACGCGAGAACTTTTTGCGGCAGTAACGATTCCAAGCCCTACAACGAAAATATCAACAGTGGTTAGGACACTATCAATTAATATACTCTGTACAGTTTGTTGAGAAACGTCCACAGGTTAAGAAAGAAATAACTTACTCATTAATGATTAGCACTAAATGGCCAGTATTAGTATTAATTGTCTTCAATGAATCAAGATAGCAGACCTTCCGCTGCTTCGGAACGATCGCCATTGCAATCCAGTGGTTCGTATTGAGATAAGCGGTAAGCATTAAATCCTTTGTAGCATATTGTTCGAAGGCTCTGAGCATATAGTCAACAGAGAAAGAAACAATGTTATCCGTGCTGTTCAACGTTGTTGAGCAAAGGCATTCAGGATCAAAGTAGCCAACTGCAGGGCCCTTGTTGTCAACTTCTACAATCATATTCTTATTAGTTAGAAAAAAAGTATAAGGAGGCAAAATACATGGTAATAAAGATGATGTGAGGCAAAAAGCACAGTTCGATAGAGGATGGATTAGTGAGAAGCAGATTAAATTTTCAAGCAACTTACAGGATTAAGCAGCGGAGAAGTGTCAGATCCAAAGCATCCAAGTTGAAGAGATCGTACAAATCACTGTGTTGCACAGGAATCTGCTGGAGTGCGTTTGACGATTCATCTCTCTTCAGCCATGCATTGGTCCTGGGCCCAAGTGCGACCATAATGTCAGAAGCATCATCTGACTCACCACATTGCATGTAGAATGTGTGGAGCTTTCTGGTAAAAGGAGCAGCCTTTTTAAGATCACCACCACTGAGAATGTTCTTTCCGAATTTGTAATTTGGGTTAGCCATAGCCCAAGGATTCTTCTCAGTGTCACTCTCAGATTGCTTTGGGTTAGTCATATACCGACGATTCTCCTTGGTGTTTCTTTTAGATCGCTTTCTAGTAGGCCTCTTATAGGTTTTATTTACAACAATTTCCTTTTCCTGCTGCTTTGAGATGGCTGAAGAAGATTTCTTAAGGGCTTGCTTGCCTGCTGTAGGTGCTGTAGAGCTGTTAGTTTTGGCAAGTTTCTCTTCTTGTAGCTTTGAAATGGCTGAAGGTTTCTCAAGGGCTTTCTTGCCTAGTGGTGTCTCAGCAGGACCTATTACAGAGGTATTAGGCCCAGATGTACCTACTTTGGCATGATTGTTTTGAGCACTTTCGTTTGGGGGGTGTAGGTTTTGTTGTTTCATGAGGAGGAGAAGGAGGAGGAGGTGGTGGGCGTGGTGGTGGGGATGGAATATTTGGTGTCTATTGCGGATGCGGGGATGCAAGTTTTTCTGTTTTTTAGACTAGGAGTAGGTGGGGATGGAATATTTTGTGTACCTTCCGGATATGGGGATGGAACGTGTGGGGATTGAGGAGGAGGAGGAGGTGGTGGTGGAGGAGGAGGAGGAGGAGGATGAGGAGGGGAACCATCTGAGGAAGGAACCTGTACCGTACTGTGTGAACTAAAAGGAATCTGTACTATAGCCTGTGAACGAGATATACATGTTGGTGCTCCTTTGATGTCAATCCGACACCTTCTCCATTGTAACCTCTATCCTTGAGTTTGTCCGAGTTTCATCACCTCGTCATTAGGAGGGTATTCCAACAGTTCATCTGCAAAGATAGTATACACAGTGATCACTCCAAGCACAACACAGTCTTCATGAATAGAAACTGTTTGTAGCGTAGTCTCCTCTGGATGAACAAGACCAAGTGCAGCCTCACATTGAACCCCCCTCCACGTGATCCATAGGCCACAGTGTGTGGGTTCAGTCAACATGCCTATAAGGTCTTCGTGTGTATGATCGTCACAGTGCACCTCCGTCGCCAACTCTGCAGTGCCATTGATCAAACCTACATCTGTGGATGCACAACTGCTCTTCAGTGTGGCGGGTGAAGGGCTTGCGCGATTGGACATTGGTGACAACACCATCTGGTGACAACACCACCTCTGCATCTGCATGTTCTGCATCCGCATCTCAGCCACCAGTTCTTGCTTGATTTGTTCCTTTATCTTTTCCGTATCAACTGATGTGTCGGTCTTTGTCCTCTTCTTCTTCCTGTACATCTCGACGTGCTGAGGCCATGCATACTTCCAGCCCTGGTAGCAGTGACTTAGCACATCATAGTCCCTCTGCCCTGCCATTCCTGAAGATTCTGCACATGCAATCTTCTCCTTGATGTCTGCAGACAAATTTTCTTCCTCTTTGTTATTGAACACTATCATGGCAACACGGTCTTTAATCACTAGCTTACTCCTTGCCCGTATCCAATTCTTGAAACGATCGTCAGGGTAGGCGTCATATGGGTTGGGGATACCAACTGCAGCTAATTGTCTGTCTCTTACTCTCATTGTTCTAGTTTCGCAGTATAACCAACTGGACCCATGTTGTGCTGGCTTGTGTGCCGGCTTCGGAGTTCTTTGAACTTGACAATAGCAGATGAGGCTTGCTCGGTTTCTGCCTATTTCATGAACTCCTTCCACTGTTTCGGGACAATAAACGGGTGCTTTGTAAATTGCTCAAGTCCTTTTCTGTTAAAATCTCGCCTAAGCTGAAATCTGAATTGTCTCCATGCTTTGGCTACCGTCTTCCAGAAAAGCTTGAATGCCTGCGGTTTCGCATCTTCCTAAAACTTCAAGTGTTTCTGCACATGCTTATCAAACAAGTCCCACTTTTCTTCATTGCTTAGTTCTTTGATTTCCGGCAAGTTCGAAGGTATCTTTTGTCTAGCAACGAGCCCCGCAAGCGCCCTGAACCTGCGCTTTTGAGTCAATGGTACTGGCATCCCCACTATGTCGACCTCAGTGACTATCATTGTGTCACTTGGCCACTTTGTGGATGTCCTTGGCGCTCTGCCTCGGCGCTGAGCCCCACCCATCTGGTCTTGCTGTGCACTAGCAGTGCCATAACCCTCTTCTTCATCTTGTGCCCTAGGTCTATAGTCCATGTCAGAATTATCCTGTGAATTAATAGTCAAGGCAATTACAGTAACTACTTTAGCCCACTATAATATCATTGGTTCTTGGTAAACCATTAACATAAATTAGTGCAGGCAAAGCGACCATACCATTTTAAAGAGCAAGATGCAGGCTGCCTCGGTTGCTGATGAGGTACTTATTCAACTTGGAGAGAATGTGCAGATGTGCATAGGAACAAGAGCAAAACCAAATGTAAGAGTCAATCTAAAAGGATATGCTAAGTATGTATACGATCGACAGCTAAGTATGTCCACATGTACTTATACAAAGGAGCCATAGCATACCCTACAATTCCCACAAGTACAAGTATATTATATGCATTTATATAAAAAGAAAACCATACACACGCATATGTTGTATACTTGATTACCTGAACGCATGCGTGTTGCAAAAGCGCGCTTGGCCTAATTCCATAAACTCGAGCAAATATACCAAATTACCTTATTACTGAATTGTTGTTAATTTTACAATTATTACTGAGTTGGTAGAATGCATTTACCGAATTGCATAAGACATTTTTAGAGCGGCATACCATAAACTCAAATCCTAGATTCACCACTGACCTTCGCACTGCCGGAGCGGAGGGATCTCTACTCCTCGTCGTTGCCTGCTCACCGCCACGTCCTCGTCCTCGCGTCGACCTCGTGGCTGGATCCCTCCTCCTCCTAGTCGTCGCCGTCGTCGTCGCTGGATCCCACCTCTAGTCGTCGTCGTCGCCGCTGCCGCAATTGGGTCCCTCCTCTAGATCTCGCTGTCAGAGGTGTGGTGCATGTCACGCCGAGCGTGGTGTGGCACGCATCTCAGCGAAGGGGTGTAGAGTGGGTCGCGGCATGGGGGAGGTGAGGGGGACAAAGGCGAGGGGCAGAAAGTGGTGGCGGCGGAGTGAGGGGAGAGTGGGAAGAGACTGCGTGAGGGAGGCATCCTTCCCTACTAAGTACTAACCTAGCGCGAGTGGGCTTGTGTCGGTGTTTTGGACCGGCAACCTACTACGGGGAGTACCCGAAGTAGATGAATGTGACTCGCCGAGATCGGTAACTCGAAGGAAGAGACACGTGGCACACAATTTAGACAGGTTCGGGCCGCGAGTTGCGTAATACCCTACGTCCTGTATGCTGCGTAGCTCTGGATTGATGGGGCACGATTACAGGATGGTGCAATAGTGCGCCGTGAGTTGAGATTGGATGAGATGATCCCGAGATCGGTCCCCGCCCTCGCCTTATATAGTCGGGAGGCGGGGTTACAAGTCGGAGTAGGGAAGGAGTACTAGTCGAGTACGTCTAGGAGACCTCTACACGGTGCGGAACGTGTACGAGCCCTAACCGAGTACTACTCCCGTGTTGTCCTTGTGCTCCACGCCTTCGTGTGCCGTGTAGCGCAAGCCGGTAGTCCCGGGGGCCCACCGAGTAGTCGGTCCTGATACCCACCGAGGTAGTGGGCCCAGGGAGGTCCATACGACAAGCCCCCGAGTACTTTGTAGTCGAGCAGGATAGCTTCAAGTAGTCTTGACGGCCTTAACAAGTAGTCCTCAAGCGTCCCCGAGTACTACAAGTCAAAAGTCCTCAAGAGTAGTCGAAGCATCCCGAGGCTGGAATGTACTCCAACTGATGTTTGAGCAATCTTGAAGTCTTCTCGAGTAGTCCCAAGCGTCCTTGAAATCGCCTTCGAAGGTCTTCGAAAATGCCCGGCTTGTCTTGAAGCCGGAGCCGTCAAGAAGATGCGATTTGCAGAACCGCAGTCCACGCGGAGTAGCCCCCGAGCCTCGAGCCGCGGGCTCTGGCTGAGGATCTATCCGAAGTCTTGGCGAGAAAATCCCGAAAAATCCGGAGAGAAAAAACCGGAGGACACGTGGCACGGAGCCCCCGAGCCTTGAGTCGAGTACTTCCTCTCGAATTGAAGGGTCTTCTTGGAGAATGTGTCCTGAGATGCTCTTGACACTAGCCACGTCCCAGGTAGTCGAGTAGAAGTAGCCGAGCCCCCGAGATGAGGCGCGTCGACTAGTGGAATACGAAGAGTCACGCGCAGCCGCTGAGTCAGCCGCGCGTAGACTTATCCAGCCGCCCGTTGCGGGGGCGTTTTGGCTTATAAATACAAGCCGAAACCCTTAGGGTTTTTCACCCAAGTGAGCTGCAGACATTCGCCACTTGAATCTTGAAGTAGATCCACTCCAGCGAGCACTGCCGCCGTAGTAGATCCGAGCGCATCGCCACCCGAAAGCTGTAGGGTAGCCCCCGAGCGGATGCGAGTGAAGACTCCCCTGTTCTTGGAGGATGAAGCCAGTCCCCGTCGAAGACGTCGAAGGCCGGCGGGAAGAAAAGGAGCCATGCGAGAGGCTACCGCGGCCGGCACCGAGCGCCGCCGCCCACGTCTCCACCGCGCGCTGACCCTAGCCGCGAGTGGAGAAAGTCGAAGGTGAAGACCGAAGACTTGCTGACCCTGTTGAACAACGGGTTCATCAGGGAGAAGGAGATCGATATGTGGAGATCCGCCGCCGGAGATCCCTATCCGATGGAGAAGGCGCAAGACGAGATCCCGATGTTCTCGCGCTTCGTGGAGCGCGGTCTTGCGCTCCCAGCGAGTGACTTCTTCAAGGGGCTTCTCAGGTACTATGGCATCGAGTACCTCAACTTGAACCCCAACGGAATATTCCACACCTCTCGTCTTCGTCCATTTATCGCGAAGCATTCTTGGGGATCAAGCCACATTGGGTTCTCTTCCGGAAATTCTTCCGCGTGAAGCCGCAGCCCAGCGCCTCCAACCCCAGAGTAGTCGGAGGGGCCGGGATCCAGTTGAGGGAAGATGCCGCTGAGCAGTACCTGGCGTACAAGCTCATGGACTCCAACACGGACTGGAAGATGAGATGGTTCTACACCACGAACCACCATCCCGAGCTGCCGAAGCCGAGCGGACGGCAGCCCAAGCATCAAGAGTGGTGGAACACGGAACCCACCATGCAAGAGGGGATCCAGCTCCCGGAGTTGATGGCACGCATCAAGACCCTGCGGGATGCAGGACTGAGGGCCGAACATGTGGCCTTCAGTTTCATGAAGCGCCGGGATCCGCCCGCCGTCGGCGCGGGATACGATGGGCTTCGAGTACACCGGCGACGACGACACGTCGCGGATGCGGGGGCGAAATTGAGGACAACGACATCATCGAGAGGTTGTCGAGGATCTTCAAGGACATACCGAGTACACGGCGTGCCCCGTCGAGGAGTACTCGCCGCGCGCCCGCCCAACGAGGTAAGTAGCCGTACCCGCCTCGCCGAGTAGTAGGTGCTTGTAGCGAGTTGCCGACGCTTTTTGTGTCCTTTTGCGTAGGATGATGTGAAGCGGTTTGTCTCCGAGCCGTAGCCACCACCGAGCGGAATTGAGGTCCCAACGGTGGAGAAGGTGAAGGAGCGCCGAGTAGTCGGAGACGACGACGATCCCGTCATCGTGGAGGATACCTCCGATGACGAAGAAGACGAGGAGACGCCGCGGCGACCGCTTCCGGTGCCGCGTCGAGGTTTAGCCGTCCGGCTTGCCTCATGTACCTCTCATCCAAGACCCTCCCCGCTAGCCCGGAGGCTAGCCTTGCTGCGCCGCCGAGGAAGCCGCGCAACCCCGCCAAGAAGCGGGTAGCCAAAAAGATGAAGGTCTCAGAGATCACGCCTCCAGAGGTGAGTCATTTTGAGCGAAGTAATCGAGTACCCAGTGATCGAGTACGGTGCTGACGTGTAGTCGTCCTTGTGTGCAGGAGAGGCCGCCAGCGGAGCCCGTGGAGGAAGGCGATGAGGGCATGTGGCCCACAGTGGGGGAACCGGCTGGAAGCCGAAGTCCAGCCCCCACGGTCGATGAACTTCTGGCGCAGCTGGAGCGCCAGCCCCCTGCCCCAGAAGGGAGCAGAGTACCCGCGACCGCCGCCGCTGAAGAGGTGGAAGCCGCGGGGCACGAAGCTTCTGCGCCGGCCGCCGCCGCCGTGGAGGAGGCGGTAGTCGGAGAGGCGGAGGAAGAAACGCCCGCCGAGGGTGGACTGGTTGATATCGCCGCATCCTCGGTGCTCCGGCCGTGACTATCGTCCGTCGAATTTGTAAGTACCACGCCTTCGTGAGTAGTACTTATTGTAGTAGTCGATTTTTATCTGACGACCCTCTGTGGATACTTGTGTAGAAAATCCACGGACTTGAGCTGGGACGGAGAGGAGCCCACGGCAGCAGAAGCAGAAAAGGCCGCGCCGCCCGTCGAGGAGCTCGCTCCAGAAGCCCAAGTCGCGACCGAGCCCCCAGCCGCCGAAGCGTCGCTGCCAGAGGCGGTCGTGGTCGAAGGTGAGTACTCCTCCTGAAGCTGTAGAGCCCCAAAAAGAGTAGTCGTAGGTACTGATGCACGTGTTCCTTGGTGACAGGCGCCGAAGGAGGTGACATCCCTGCAGGGGTGCCCATGCAGGAGTTGACACCAGAGGCCCCAGAGGCTGCGGTAGGAGCCCCCGAGCCCATGGGGGAAACCGTCGAGAAGTCCGCCGAGGAGGAGGCGGCTACCACGTCGCCAGGGGTTGCCCTGGAGGTGGCGATCCTATCTCCCGAGATCCAAGACGCGGAGCCTATCCGCTCGGCGCCAATGACGGAGGCTACGACGAGTAGCCGTGGCGGGATCGAGCTGCTTGCCGACGATCTGGTCGAGCCGGCGGTGTTGGCGCAGCATCTGGAGGCGATGCGACGAGCCGAACAGTGGATGAAGGTACGTAGCCGTTGCCTCCCGAGTAGTCAATCCTTTCGCTGAGTACTCTGCTTGACTTGAATTGGTTTTGTGCAGGACGTCGCGGGAGCGATCCCGCGAGAAGTCCAATCTGTCCGCAAGGCTATGGCGACACGGCATCGCGAGCCGAGGCCTTGGAGGAGCAGCTCATGAAGTCGAGGAAGCACGCGGCCGCCATGCAGTCGAAGCTTGACGCCGCCTTCGCCAAGTACCACAACGATGTGATGGACTTGCAGGCGAAGAGCGACGAGCTGGTGCGGAAGAACAAAGGCCTCCGCAACAAGAATAAAGGTATGTCTCTTGACTTGTCGGGTACTTGTTGGGGGTCATCAAGCTCTGACCCGTTGTTGTGTTCCGGTGTTGCAGAACTCGAAGGCCAGGTGGAGCGACTGAAGGGCTCGGAGATCAGCATGAAGAATCTCTTCTACCGGGAGCAAGAAGCCCGCCAGGTACTTGAACTCGACTACAAGGAGCTGGCCTTCGAGTGCGAGAAGCACATGGAGTTGAGAATTGCCTCTGACAGAGACCTCGTCAACTGCTACAAATCTTTGCAAGTTGAACGAAGACCGCGAGGCGCTCCGGCCCACCGAAGGACCTTGAGGAGGCCGCCCTCCCGATCGCGAGGCTCCCGGTGCCGCACCCGGCGGCCCCAAGATCGCTCCGTTGGCGGATCGACTTCGTGAGGCGCCAAGCCGGCCGGCCGCCTACGTGAAGCACATGGCCAAGTCAATCCCGAAGCAGGTGCCGGCCTTCATGAAGTCGTACTTCCCGAAGGCCCCGGTGGAGGTAGTCGCCGGCGGGGGTAGCCGCCAACCTGTTCGGATGAGCAAGACGCGCAGTTGCCGGAGCGATGGCTCCCATCGCGGAGCAGGTAGCCGATAAGTTGAACCTCCAGTAGCCCTGCATAGATAGCTGGTAGCCGTAGATGTATAGGAAACAGCTGTAATGAACTCTTTCATATATCAATGAAATGTGATGTTCCATCGATGAGTACTCGTAACCGCGATCTCAGAGTGCGGAGCGCCCATCGTGGAGTAGGTGCGAGTAGTGGTACTCGGCTTAGTGGTCCCGTCGCAGGGGGTAGACAGTAAAGAAGTTGATGAACAATCAAACTTTATTACTGAAGAAGTACACCTGGGTGGCCAGGGCCGTAGTTACAAGTAGTCGTCTGGACCCGAAGGCCGCTTACAGCTGAGTAGTACTGGAGCGGGTAGCCGCTTACAGTGAGTGATCCGTAGGTAGCCGTGTAGGCTGGATCGCATCCATAGGTAGCCGTGCGGGGCCGGATCTTGGAGTGTGGTCTCTTGGTAGACCGCCGCTAGAGTCCTTGACGCTCGTCGCGAGCCCGTGTCCGTAGGTAGCCGCACGGGGGCCGGGACACGGAGAAGAGTAGTCCGAGACTTGAAGCCGGGACCGGAGGGTCGCCCGCGCGCAAGGGGGTGTTGGTGTAGTCGTGTAGACTTGAGCCCCGGAGTAGTCGAGTAGACTAGGCGTAGAATCGACGGAGCCGGTCGACGTTCCACGAGTTGTTGACTTCTTCGCCTCCAAGTGTTTGGAGGCGGTACGAGCTCGGCCCTGGTCACCTTGGCCACGGTGGAAGGGCCCTTCCCGTGGGGAGCCGAGTTTGTGAAGTCCTTCCGTGTTCGGATACGGCGGAGGACAAGATCTCCAACGTTGAAGGAGCGTTCCTTGACGTTGCGATCGTGGTAGCGTCGGATACCCTCCGGGTACCTTGCCGATTGGACTAGGGCGGCACGGCGAGCTTCTTCGAGGCCGTCGATATCAACTCGTCTCGTCGTCTTCCGAGACGCCTTCGTCGTAGTGCTCCACCGCCGGCGAGTTCCATATGACATCGGCAGGGAGGATGGCTTCGCAGCCGTAGACCGAGAAGTAGGGGGATTGCCCCGTTGGCTTGGATGGTTGAGTCCGCGGCCCCCCGCAGTGCGTTGGGTAGTTCCTTGATCCACTTGCCCCCTTTTGGAGTTAGCGAGCGTCGTGTAGCCGCTTCTTGAGGGCGTCGAGCACCATCCCGTTGGCGCGCTCGACTTGTCCGTTGGCCCGTGGATGGGCGACGGAGACGTATCTGACGTCGATTCCGCTGTTCTCGCAGTACTCCCGGGCCGGTGGTTGTTGAAGTTGGACCCCAGGTCTGTGATGATGCGGTGGGGTAGCCCGTAGCGGTGCACGAGTTCATCCAGGAAGTCGAGTACTCTGTCAGCCTTGGGGCATGTGACCGGCTTGACCTCGATCCACTTGGTGAACTTGTCGATAGCCACCGCACTCCGTTGAATCCTCCCCGGCGCGGCTTGGCGGTGGCCCAATCATGTCGAGCCCCCAGCAGGCAAAGGGCCAGGTTGGCGGTATGGTGACTAGCTTGTAGGCGGGGACGTGTTGCTGCTTGGCGAAGAACTGACATCCTTGGCACCTTCTCGACGAGTTCTTCGGCATCGCCCGTGGCCGTGGGGCCGGAGAAGGCTCGCCGGAAGGCCTTGCCGACCGGCGTGCGGGAGGACGCGTGGTTGCCGCGGACACCCTTGTGGATCTCCTCCAAGATGTCCTTGCCTTCTTCGCGAGGGACGCATTTCATGAGTACTCCGGAAGATGCGCCTCGCTTGTAAAGCTTGTCGCCGACGAGGACGTAAGACTTCGCGCGGCGGACGAGTTGTTCGGCCGCGTTCTTGTCGGAGGGGACCTTCCGCTCGCCGAGGTAGTCGATGAAGGGTTGCCTCCGGTCCACGTCGATCATCATGACCTCCCCGCCCACCGGTTGGTTAGCCGGGACGGTGGTCGGTGGCGCCGCTCCGGATGGATGGCGCGTGAAGCTCATGGACGAAGACGCCCGGCGGTACTTGGGCGCGGGTGGATCCGAGCTTCGAGAGGACGTCCGCCGCAACGTTGTTGTCGCGAACGATGTGGTGGAACTCGAGACCATAGAATTTGTTCTCGAGCTTGCGGACTTCTAGGCGCATGGCGTCCATGTTCTCCTTGTTGCGGTCCCAGGACTTGTTGACTTGGTTGATGACCACTGCGGAGTCGCCGTAGACTAGTAGCCGCTTGATGCCGAGTGAAGCCGCGAGGCGGAGCCCGTGTAGGAGGGCTTCGTACTCGGCTTCGTTGTTTGAGACCTTCCATGAAGATCCGCAGGACGTACTTGAGTTGTTCGCCCGTTGGAGAGATCGGGGAGTACCCCCGCGCCCTCGCGCCCTCGAGGTTGAGTGAGCCGTCGAAGTACATTACCCAATGCTCGGTCGCACGGTGGGAGTAGGTAGCCGGTTCTCCCGCCACTCGCCATGAAGTCGACTAGAGCTTGCGACTTGATGGCCGTGCGTGGCTTGAAGTCGATGGTGAGGGCGCCGAGCTCGACGGCCCATTTGGAGATCCTTCCGTGGCGTCTCGGGTTCCTCGGGATGTCGCCGAGCGGGTAGTCGGTGACGACGGAGACCGAGTACTCCCGGGAAGTAGTGTCGTAGCTTCCGCGAGGTGATGAGTAGAGCGTACGTGCTTCTCGCACGGCCGGTAGCGAGCCTTGGACTCGATAGAACCTCGCCGACGAAGTAGACCGGGCGCCCGGACCGGGTAGGCGTGGCCGTCTTCCCCGCCGCTCGACAACGATGGCAAGCATCGACCACGTGAGTAGTCGCAGCGAGGTAGAGCGAGTCGCCGCCCTTGTAGGGAGCCGTGAGGACCGGCGGCTTCGACAGAAGTCCTTGAGCCGGGCAAGGGCTTGGTCCGCCTCTGCGGTCCACACGAACTTCTCGTGGTGCTTGAGTAGTTTGAAGAAGGGGAGACCCCCGTTCTCCTAGCTTCGAGATGAATCGTTCAATGCCGCCATGCACCCCGTCGGCCTTCTCGGACGTCCTTGATGCTCGTGGGAGCTTTCATGCCGGTGATGGCGGAGATCTTCTCGGGGTTGGCTTCGATGCCGCGTTGGCCGATGATGAAGCCGAGTAGTTTGCCCGAAGGTACGCCGAAGACGCACTTGTTCGGGTTGAGCTTCCCCGGCGGTACTCGCGTAGCGATGCGAAGGTCTCTTCAAGGTCGTCGATGAGGGTACCGGAGTCCCCGGTTTTGACAACCACGTCATCCACGTAGGCCTCGACGTTCTTGTTGAGTTGCCGCTTGAAGCAGCGCTCCGGATGGCCCGTTGGTAGGTGGCGCCGGCGTTCTTCAACCCGAAAGACATGGTCGTGTAGCAATACGCGCCAAACGGGGTGATGAACGCGGTCTTCTCCTCGGTCTTCCTCCTTGATTGCGATCCGGTGGTACCCGGAGTAGCGCTCGAGGAAGCAGAGCAGTCGCGCCCCGCCGTGGAGTCGATGACTTGATCAATCCGCGGCAACCCGAAGGGGTCCTTGGGGCGTGCTTGTTGAGGTCGGTGTAGTCGACGCACATCCTCCACTCGTTCGAGTTCTTCTTGCGGACGAGGACGGGGTTGGCGAGCCACTCGGGATGGAAGACTTCTCCGATGAAGCCGGCAGCCGAGTAGCTTGGCGAGCTCCTTCTTGATGGCGTCCCGTCCGTCGTCGCGCGAAGCGTCGGAGGTGTTGTCGCTTGGGGGTGGCCTTTGGGTCGACGTTGAGGCGGTGCTCGATCGGCTCCCCGGGCACTCCCGGCATGTCCGCTGGTTTCCACGCGAAGATGTCGCGGTTAGCCCGAAGGAAGCTGATGAGCGCGTTTTCCTATTTGGGGTCGAGGCCGGCCCCGATGGTGGTGGTCTTGGTGGGGTCGCCTGTTCCGAGGTCGACCGGCTTGACGAGTACCTCCTCGGGTGGCCGAGGCTTGTTGGCGCTGTCAGACTTCTCTGGGATGTCGAGTTCACTTGTGGCAAGCTTCTTCGACGCGGCGTAGACCTCCATCATTGGGGTGGGTACTTGATTTGTTGAAGCGATCACCACGGCCTCTCGTATCGCGGTCGTGAGAGATCTTCAAGTCCCCTTGGAGGGAGAGTACGCCACCTGGACTTGGCATTTTGAGTACCAAGTATGTGTAGTGGGGCACCGCCATGAACTTGGCGATGGCCGGTCCGCCGAGGATGGCATGGTAGGAAGTCTCGATATCCGCGACCTCGAACTTGATGTACTCGGTGCGGTAGTTGTCGCGAGACGCCCCGAAGGTAACGGCGGTACCACCGAGCCTAGTGGGATAGCCGCGTTGCCCGGGACGATGCCGTAGAAAGGCATGCTTGCTCTTGTCGAGCATGGGGGTGACGTCAAGGTTCATCTTCTTCGCAGTCTTGGTGAAGAGGACGTTGAGCCCGCTTCCGCCGTCGATGAGCACCTTGTTGAGCTTAGAGCCCGCCACTGTTGGTTTCAGGACGAGGGGAAAACGTCCTGGTTCGGAGAAGCTGGTCCATTGGTCCGCGCGGGAGAAGGTGATGGGTGTCTCTGACCACCTGAGAGGGGTCATAACCGCTGGTTCGATGAACATCACTTCACGGCGAGTAGCCTTCTGCTCCCGCCTGCAGGGTAGTCCGCCGAAGAGGACGTTGACGGTCTTCTCGGGTTCTTGGAAGTCGTCGCCGTCCTTCTTCTTGTTCTTCTGATCGTGAGGGTGCGGTGGCTCCGCGTATCCTTGAGTGCATGCCCGAGCCGGTAGCACCGCTCGGTAGTGTGGTTGCCGTTTGGATGCCACGGGCACTTCTCCTTCGACGAGGTCTTTGAACCCGCCGGAGTTCTTCTTCGAGTTCCCTTTCGTGAGGACGCCGGATAGCCGCGACGGTATTGTCCGGCTTGCGCTTGCGGTTGGAACCCGAGAAGTTGTTGTTGTTGTTGTTGTTGTTGCGGCCGCCTTGGTTTGGATTGCTTGCCGCCGCCGCCACCTTGGTTCTCGCTTGGACTTGCCGCGATGGCATCGTACTTGGCGTTGGCCTTGTCCTCTTCGTCCGCCCGTGACGTGATCATGTCCTTGAGGTGGGGAATGGACTTGGGGCGGCGTCGGCCGAAGTCCTCGAAGGTGCGGCGATGGTAGAGCCCGTCTCGGAAGAGGTCGATGACCTCCTTGTCGGTGACGTCCACGACGGTAGCGCGCTTGTCGAAAAAGCGGCGCATGTACTTGCGGAGGGTCTCGCCTTGTTCCTCGCTTGATCATGGCAAGGTCCATGCGAGTACCCGAACGGCCCATGGCGCCCGCGAAGTTGCTTGTGAATTGCTCCTTCGGCTCGGTCCCACTTGTCGATTGAGTGCTTGTCCGGCGACTCGAGCCACGTGAGTGGGGCTTGGTCCCGTGCGTAAGGGGAAGTAGAGGCACTTGGTGTCGCCGTTGCCGCCGCCGTTCTCGATGGAGAGAGCGTAGCATCGGAGCCACCGGATGGGATCCGCTTCGCGTCGTATTTGGTGATCCCCAAAGGCTTGAACTTGTCGGGGAGGAGCAAGGTTGCGAAGCCGGGGTGAGAAGGCGGGAAGCCGTCGCCTTCGGCGCGGTCATCGACTTCTTCTCGCCGCAACTCTTCGATTCTCCGGCGAGCATCGTACCCACCGTGAGAGGCGCCGCAGGCGTGGCCGTGCGCGTGGCCGCGGCCGCCGCGGGCCGCCGCCGCCTCCGGCTTTCTTGTTGGCTCCGTGGTTGGAGCCGCCGCCGCCGCCGCCGCCGCCGTCGGGGTCGTTGCCGCCGCCACCGGCCGGAGCATGGTGGGGGACGACTTCTCGGTTGACGTTGTCTTGTCGTGAGGGTCCGCCGGCGGTGGAGCGTCGTCGGTTTGGTTCGGCCGGAATGTCGCCCCGAGTACGGTTAGGACCGGGGTCAACACCGCGACTAGTAGCTTCGTTGTCGCGAGGCTTGGCCGGGGAGAGGTTGGCCGACTCTCTTGTCGACCCGCATGAAGTAGGCTTCTTCGGCCGAGCTTGGCGATGACCTCTCCGGCCCGTATGCCCCGAGCCCGACGTGCGATCGTTGTGATCGACATGAGGCATTGCTCGGGGAGTGGTGTGGACTCGCTCTCAACCGGCTTTCGAGAGCTTCCGCAAGGTTGCGGATGGGAAGGTTGTCTCCGAGCCGCCGGCGTCGTTCATTGCGCTTCCCCGTTACGTTCGCGCCGGCGTCCCCGTTGGCGTCGGGCTCGTCCGCGGGGGCACGCGAGACGCCTCGTCCGCGGAGATGTCCTCCAAGTACTTGTCTCCGCGGCCGTGCCCGAGGTTCCCGGAGTGTCGCCGGCGGCCATGAAGACTTGACGATCGGGCGTACCCAAGCTTGGCTCGAAGGTGCCACCTCGCCTGGTGTGTTTGAGTCGCCCGGGCCGCTGGTGTTCCCTCCTCGGAACGGTAGCGAGTCGATGTAGGCGACGTAGCGTGAGTCCTCCTTTGTCGCCTCGGCGGGCTTGAGGTCCGGCCGCAGACGTATCTTCCGGCCGGCGTCGATCTTATAACCGGCCCGCAGACCGGCCCCGACAAGGGAAGCTCGTAGGAGTCGTCTTCGGACTCGGGGTCCTCGTGGTCCGACCCGAAGTCGAACTCGTAGTCCGGGTTCGAGTAGAACTCGGAGAGAGGGCCGGAGTCCGAGACGCGGCCGGGGGACGGCGTCGGAGTCCGAGTTGTACTCGGTTGCGGGCTCCTTGCCGGCCCGGTGTGGTGTAGAAGCCTCCGTGCGGGCCCGGGCGGGAACGCGGGAGCCACGCGCGGAGCGCCGGCGTGGAGAGGGGGCCGCCCGCGATGGCCGAGGAGCCGGCTCGCATGCGATGGCCCATGGCGACGTCGGGTTCGAGTTGGAGATGGACTCGAGCTCGAAGTCGCCGTGGAGGTTGGAAAGCGAAATTTCGCCGAACTTGCCGGCGAGCTTGCCCGTGACAACTTCGGGAAGCGGCCGCAAGGCCCGTCCTCGAGTCGGGTTGCATGATCAAGCGGCGCCGGGAAGGAGCCCGCGCCATCGCCAGCGCTGCGGACCCGTGCGCCGAAGACGAAGGTGTCGCCGCGGTTGAAGGCGACGGTTGGCTTGATGTGAACGGAAGCCGTCGAGTTCGCCATGTGATCTCGAGCGAGAGCCCCTACCTGGCGCGCCACCGGCTTGTTTTGGACCGGCAACCTACTACGGGAGTACCCGAAGTAGATGAATGTGACTCGCCGAGATCGGTAACTCGAAGGAAGAGACACGTGGCACACAATTTAGACAGGTTCGGGCCGCGAGTTGCGTAATACCCTACGTCCTGTATGCTGCGTAGCTCTGGATTGATGGGGCACGATTACAGGATGGTGCAATAGTGCGCCGTGAGTTGAGATTGGATGAGATGATCCTGAGATCGGTCCCTGCCTCGCCTTATATAGTCCGGGAGGCAGGGTTACAAGTCGGAGTAGGGAAGGAGTACTAGTCGAGTACGTCTAGGAGACCTCTACACAAAGCGGAACGTGTACAGAGCCCTAACCGAGTACTACTCCCGTGTCGTCCTTGTGCTCCACGCCTTCAGGTGCCGTGTAGCGCAAGCCGGGTAGTCCCAGGGGCCCACCGAGTAGTCGGTCCTGGTACCCACCAAGGTAGTGGGCCCAGGGAGGTCCATACGACAGCTTGTGTGGGCCTTAAAACGAGTAATGTAGGTCACATCACCAAGCAAACAAACTCATACTCCCTCCGTCCCAAAAAGACCGTTCGTTTAGAAAATTTAGGACATGCTAGTAGTTGTGACAAATGATTTTGTTACCCCTAATTAATATGCATTGGAACTTGAAAAGAGACATTGTTGATGGTCGATTTTGGTACACCTAGCTATGTCGGTGTTTTAGACCGGCAAACCTACCAAGGGGGTACCCGAGGTAGTAGATTGTGCGGTGAGGATCGTGATCGGGAGACCGAGAACTCGAAGGTATGCGCAAGGACACGGGACACAAGATTTATACAGGTTCGGGCCGCCAAGGTGGCGAGCCCTACGTCCTGTTTGGGGGATCAAGTATGGCGCCCTGCGCTTGGTGTTGGGTTGAGATCCGGTGCCCGGCTAGGTACCCGGCTCTCCTTTATATAGCCCAGGGGGCGGGTTCCTAGTCGGTTACAAGGCAGGAGTCCTAGTAGGATTACACAGAACGAGTCCTAGTAGGATTACAGGGGAATTCTAGTAGGAGTTCGTCTTCTTCCTTCCTTGCATGAGTACCCGGGGAGTATGCCCGACAAGCCCCCGAGCACATTGTAGTCGAGAGTAGTAGTTCGAGTAGTTTTGAAGCCTCTTCGAGTAGTTCTTGAGCGTCCTCGAGTACTGCTTGGAGAAGCCTTCAATAGTATTTGAACTGCCGCGAGGCTGGAAGGTGGTCCAGCTCATCAGTCTTGAAGTCGAGATTATATGGAAGTGCGGTTGCAAAATCGCACTCCATATGGAGTAGCCCCCGAGCCTTAGGTTGAGTTGCAGACTCTAGCTGAGGGTCAATCTTTATTCCGAATCTTCAGTCTTGAAAAATTTTAATGATGGGTGTAGCATAGCAGCCCCCGAGCCTTGAAATGATTAGGTAATCAATCCAAGGGTCTTCAGTGTTCGCAAAAGCCATCATCTGAGTACTCTTGTAGCGTGTAACCCCCGAGATAAGAGAGCTGTATGAGCCACGTCGAGTAGTGATTGGTGAGGAGCCCCCGAGCTTGGGAGCGAGTGAAGCATGCTGAAGTTATCTTCAAGTAGCCCCCGAGCTGGAGAGATTCCAAGTAGTAGTTTGGCGTCGAGTCGTGGATCTTGAGAAGTAGTTGTGCCGTCAGAGCGGACTTTAGATGAGACCGAAGTCGACTTTAGATGCCGGCAGAGCGGACTTTAGAATGCGACTTGAAAACCGAAGTCGACTTTGTGCCGCGCGAAGCGGACTTTAGATGCGACCGAAGTCGACTTTAGTTGCCGCGCGGAGTGGACTTTGAGATGCGACTACAATAGTCGACTTTGTGCCACGCGGGGTGGACTTAAGATGCAAAAAACAAAAAAGCACTTTCCGGAAAGCCAAAGCGAACAAAAAATCAGAGAAAACGAGTAGTTTTGCCGCCGGAGCGGGCTTAAGATTGCGACCGAAGTCGGCTTGTGCCACCGGAGTGGGCTTGGGTGCAACTTTTAGCGTCGACTTGTGCCACCTGAGTGGGCTTGAGTACCTGAGCCATGGATTTCAGACCCAAGGTACAATTTCCGCCAGAGCGGGCTTGAGGGTGCGACCAGAGTCGGCTTGAGGGTGCGACCGGAGTCGGCTTGTGTACCTAGGCTATGGATTTCAGACCCAAGGTATGGTTGCCACCGTAGTGGACTTGAAGGTGCGACCGGAGTCGACTTGCGTACCTGGGCCATGGATTTCAGACCCAAGGTACGGAGCGCGAGTACTTAGGGTACTTGGACCCATGGTACAAAGCGTGAAGACCACGTGCAGCTAGGTTCCATCGTCGCCAGGACCCGAGGGCCGCTTACAGCTAGGTTCCTGTGACAACCCGCCCAGGAAAGTACCGTACTATCGCCTAAGACCGATCCACTTTGGTCATTAAGCAATAAAAAAGTACCATCCTGTCGTAAGTCGTCGGGTTAACGCCCGGTAAATCACTTGAGAGCACAAGGATCGAATATATGCATTAAAACTCACTCGAAGGTGAGTCCAGAGATACAACAACATTCAAATCCAAATTCGTACCCCGAAGGGTTTAATTATTACAAACCATAGTTTTTGTCATGACGAAATAGTTCAGAGTTTTGAAAAGCAGCGGAAATTAACTAGCGGGAGTGAAGACACCACGGGAGGCCATCCATGATGCTTTCAAGAAGCCGTCCTCCACCCATTCCAGCTCCCGGCCCACCGGGATCTCTCCGGGCCACACATCACTGAAGGCATTACCTGGATCAACACATTATAGCAAGGCTGAGTATACTAATACTCAGCAAGACTTACCCGTCAGTGATAACTACTTCCCAATTCTAGACCATGAAAGGCTTTTTGGCTACTGGGTTGCTTTTGCTAAAAAGTAACAAAAAGTAGGTCCTTACTTTCAAGATTTTAGCACAAGTTCTAGTAGTTTAATCTTTACTACATTAGCTAACTAGTACAAACAAGGTTGTATAATACAATTAATCAAGCATCATCTTCATCAACTTCCATCATTAGGGATCACATGACTAGTGGAGTAAGTAGTCTCGGATAACGGTGAGAGGCCGACAATCGATTGATTTAAACCTTGCAAGGTAGACCCAAACACACGGTAGGCTGCCCCCGAAAGGACAACTTTCCCAGGCCGTCCCCAGAAATCCTCGGGTCGGGATCGAATCTTACAGTCTTTGGTGCAGGCTATCCGACATACCCCGCGAGATACCCGGAGTCACCATACACCACCGGTGGCGAGCCGTGAGAGCGAATCCCAAGAGTAGTAACGGTAGGATCCCTAGCCGCCTCATTATGGTACTAGGCTTACCGGCCCCATAACCGGCATGTGCTTAGTACGTTCAAAAACTTAATCCACATAACCACTGGACCGGAGCCCAGATCCCATGCTCTTACCACATGAGCAATCCATTTAAGGATATACTATGATTCCTATCTAGGAACCTATTCTCGCGAGTGAGGTCATCACTCGACTTGTAACGGTCCTATAGCATAGCAGCTACCGACCTATCATACTAGTAGGGACCAAAGGTACCTATGGATCATGCATCTAGGGTTTCATTCAACTCCTGAACGTAAATGCACAATCATTCATAGATAATTGAATAAAGAACTTTAAAACTAGGTTAGATGCACCGGAGCTTGCCTTCGTCAACTAGGTTAGCTTGGGCACCCTCGGCGTCGAGCACGTCCACGTATTGCAGAGAACCTTCCGCTCCGCCTTCCTCGGTTTCCGGGACCAAGGAGTAATCTCTGTCCGGAAGATCTACACGGAATGCAATGCACTTTAGGTGATGTGATAGTTTGTTGTATTATCCAACTCTAGTTGGTCATATTCACCTTAACAAGCATTCATCTAAGATTTCTGTTTTAGGAAGGTTAGGGGGTGTACATGAGTTACTCTTTTATTCCACATTTGAATAAAGATTTTTAATAAGTTTATCATTTCATGTGAAAGCTTCATTTCCTTTTATCCTCACCAACGAGGTGTAATTAATATTTATATTCATGAATTAATCCCTTATCAGAGCTGATAATTAAATTTCTTTTATTTATATTAAACAATACTTCCAAAAAGGAAAAGATTTAATTAAAGGTTTCTCTTTATTTTAATTTCCCTTTAATATTAAAAGGGCATTTGAGCCATTTATTAATCAATTAAATTACCAAAAATTACATGAGTGTTTCTTAAGCATACTAGCACCTATCCTGGTCCATTGGACCCACATGTAAGTGTTGGGTGCTAGGAAAATAAATATTATGGAAAATAACAAAGGCTAGCTAGTGATTCCATTTAAATGCATATAAAAATAAATAAGCATCAAAATGATCCAAATTCTCTTGTGCATGCTCTCTGAACCTAAACAAGTCTAAAGAACCAGCATGTTCACATGGAACCTCTACTGAACTTGGTTTATTAATTTACAAAGGAAAACATGCATAAATCAAGAAGAATTATTTCTGTTAATCCAAAATTCATGATTAATTCACAGGATGTGTCTTTTAGCATTACAAGACAGTGTGCACAAGTTGGGCTCAAGAACATAAATATTTTTAACATGAAAATCATCTAGGCAGCTACTGCAGGAATGGAAAAGAATTTGTCTAGAAAAATCTACTGCATAACTTTGTGCAAATTTTGGCACAACATCTAGTCATATCCTAACACACAACATATCCAAAGCTCAGCTACAGAGGAGTTATATTTTTCAAATTAGGACAGATTCATGCATAACACATTTATATTTTTCCTGCCAAAACTATTTTGAATATAGCCATGAGTATACAACAAAGAGGTGGGGTTTAGCATCCTGAAACCTACAAACTTGATTTGGGATTTTTCTGATTTTTCTGTGAATTTCTAGGGGTTTTACAAGTCACAGTACTGAAATGTAATAAAACTTAGTTAAGTTTCCTTGCAACTAAGCCCTCGAGTTCACAACCATGCCCTCGGCGGCGGCGGGAGGGCTCGCCGGCGGCGATGTGGGGCCCGGCCACAGCAACAAGCGGCACAGGAGTGAAATTGAGCTCACCACGGATCGTTGGGCGGCGGTGGCGGGGTCGGGCCGTGCTCCGGCGGGCGCGCGCGCACGGCGGTGGCCGGCGGCGGCGCTCACGGCGGCTCGGGATGCTGCGGTGTGGAGGCCAAATTGGGGCAAACAAGCGCACGCGTGAGCTTGCCCGGGTGCTAAGGAAGCTAACTACGGGCTTGGACGGCGGCGAACGGGAGCGAGGGGCTCTAGCACCTGCGGCGGCAACGATGGCGGCGGGCGGCTCGGGATGGCGCGCCGGGGAGGAGGGGAAGGCTTTTATACTCCGCGCAGAGCACCTAGGGGTGACGGACGATGACAGCGGAGATGCTTGGCCGTGCTACGGCGCCGGGCGGCGCACGTACGGTGGCGCCGACGCCGGGCGCCTCGGCGGGCGCGCGTTAGGGCGCGTGACCTCGGGACGGGCGTGGAGCGAGTGGCGAGGCCTCGGGCGGCGCGGGCACGCACGCCGGGGCGTGGCCGGCGGCGGGCGGCGGCGGCGCGCGGGCGCGCGTTGACGCGCGCGCGGCGCGCTCCGGCCCCGACGGCGGTGTTCTCGGAGCACCGTTTGATCAACTTTTTCTCTAAAATTTTGCATACAACTTGACCAAGCAATGAATACCAAAGTTGCAGATCTAAGTACCAGCTACAACTTTCACAAAGGCTGTATAGGGTTTTTCTTCCTAGATTTGAATCTATTTGAATGCCAACTTTGAATGTCAGCTTGTGTCTGGGAACAGTGAATCCTGCCTTCCAAGGGGTTTTTCACAATTTTCCCTTCCAAATTTGAAATGCCAATCTACATGAAAGTTGTGTCCCTCAACAAGACCTACAACTTTCCTAAAGGTAGAATTTTAAGTGTTTAGGTGAATTTTGGAGAATGCGGCAAAAATTCCGGCAGACACCTATGGACACTGGGATGGCAAGGGGGTTTGACCCACCCTTTGACCATGGTTGGGCCCACAAGTGTAAACACTATTCATTAAGGGTCACTAGGGGTGTGTTAGGGAGTTTTCATGGGTGAGGGCCCAGGTTGACCTAGGGTTGACCATTTGACCAATTGACCGACTAATCCGGTCATTAGCGTTAATGACGGTAATTAAAAACCTGGGGCATCACAGTTCCATCGAAGCTTACACACGTAGTATGCCACCGAAGCAGGTGAAGATGCGACCGGAGTCGACTTTAAGTTGCCGCACGGAGCGGACTTTAGAATGCGACTTTAGAAGTCGACTGTAGATTGCCGCGCGTAGCGGACTTTAGAAGCTGCTTCCTAGGGATAGCCCCCGAGTTGATGAAGTAGACTCGTGGTGACTTGATTGATATACCCCAAGAGTAGTCAGCAGAGTGTAGCTCCCGTGAAAACCCGCCGAGAAGCGTACACAAATGAGTAGTCGGCAAGTAGTCCTACATGATCGGAGAACAAGCCAAGAAAACAAGAATCATTTAAATAAATGACTTAGCCGTTGTCGCCCGGCGGACCGATGATGAAGCCGTGGCGGTCGGCGATGGAGCCGCGACGGTTGTTGTTAAAGTTGACTAGTCAGAGTTGATTCTGACTAGTTGTTGGGGGCGTGACTGTCGTTCTCGACTAGTTTGGAAAACTAGTCGAGATGAATGGTCGACGCGATGCGACCGGAAGACGACGTCGTGGCGGCGTGCGGCGTGCTCGAAGTCGAGCGAGTGTTGCCGCGAGACAAGTAGCCGCGACGCACGCATGGCTGAAGTAGAGCCAGCGTGGCCGCGAGACGAAGTCGCGCGCACGCAAAGAGTCGACGACGAGCCCGGGCAAGGCGGAGCAGTCGACGACGAGCCCCGCGCGAGGCGGACTCAGTCGACGACGAGCCCCGCGCGAGGCGGAGTAGTCGACGACGAGCGGCGCGACGAGCCGCGCGACGTGCCGAAGCAACCGGACGCGCGGCGAAGACGAAGTAGTCGACGACAAGCCCGCGCGAGGTGGAGTAGTCGACGACGAGCGGCGCGACGAGCCGCGTGACGAGCCGCGCGACGTGCCGAGGCACCCCGACGCGCGGCGAAGACGAAGTAGTCGACGATGAGCCCGCGCGAGGCGGAGTAGTCGACGACGAGCGTCGCGACGAGCCGCGTGACGAGCCGCGTGACGTGCCGAGGCACCCCGGACGCGCGGCGGAGGCAAAGTAGTCGACGACGACGAGCTCGCGCGAGGCGGAGTAGTTGACGACGAGCGGCGCGACGAGCCGCATGACGAGCCGCGCGACGTGCCGAGGCACCCCGGACGCGCGGCGGAGGCAAATTAGTCTACGACGACGAGCTCGCGCGAGGCGGAGTAGTCGACGACGAGCGGCGCGATGAGCCGCATGACGAGCCGCGCGACGTGCCGAGGCACCCGGACACGCGGCGGAGGTGAAGTAGTCGAAGACGAGCTCGCGCGAGGCGGAGTAGTCGACGATGAGCGGCGCAACGAGCCGTGTGACGAGCCGCGCGACGTGCCGAGGCACCCCGACGCGCGGCGAAGACGAAGTAGCTGACGACCGCCCCGCGCGAGGCGGAGTAGTCGACGACGAGCGGCGCGACGAGCCGTGTGGCGAGCCACGCGACGTGCCGAGCCACCTAGACGCGCGGCGTAGGCGAAGTAGTCGACGACGAGCTCGCGCGAGGCGGAGTAGTCGACAACCAGCGCGCGCGACGAGCCGCGTGACGAGCCGCGCGACGTGCCGAGGCACCCGGACGCGCGGCGGAGGCAAAGTAGTCGACGACGACGAGCTCGCGTGAGGCGGAGTAGTCGACGACGAGCGGCGCGACGAGCCGCCGACGAGCCGCGCGACGTGGCGAGGCACCCCGACGCGCGGCGGAGGCAAAGTAGTCAACGACGACGAGCGCCGCGCGAGGCGGAATAGTCGACGACGAGCGGCGCGATGAGCCCAATAACGAGCCGTGCGACGTGCCGAGGCACCCAGATGCTCGGTGGAGGCGAAGTAGTCGAAGACGAGCTCGCGCGAGGCGGAGTAGTCGACGACGAGCGGCGCGACAAGCCGCGTGACGAGCCGCGCGACGTGCCGAGGCACCCCGGACGCGCGGCGAAGACGAAGTATTCGACGACGAGCCTCGCGCGAGGCGGAGTAGTAGACGACGAGCGGCGCGACGAGCCGTGTGGCGAGCCGCGCGATGTGCCGAGGCACCCGGACGCGAGGCGGAGGCGAAGTAGTCGACGACGAGCCTGCTCAAGGCGAAGTAGTCGACGACGAGCCTGGTCAAGGCGAAGTAGTCGACGACGAGCCTGGTCGGGGCGAAGTAGTCGACGACGAGCCGCCGCGAGGCGGAGTAGTCGACGACGAGCGGTGCGACGAGCCGCGTGACGTGCCGAGGCACCCGGACGCGCGGCGCGGAGGCGAAGTAGTCGACGACGATGAGCCTACGCGAGGCGGTGTAGTCGACGGCGAGCGGCGCGACGAGCCGCATGACGAGCCGCGCGACGTGCCGAGGCACCCGGACGCGCGACGTAGGTGAAGTAGTCGACGAGGAGCGGCGCGACGAGCCGCATGACGAGCCGCGCGACGTGCCGAGGCACCCCGGGACGCGCGGCAAAGACGAAGTAGTCGACGACGAGCCCGCGCGAGGCGGAGTAGTCGACGACGAGCGGCGCGACGAGCCGCGTGGACGAGCCGCGCGACGTGCCGAGGCACCCGCACGCGCGGCGGAGGTGAAGTAGTCGACGACGAGCCTGCGCGAGGCGGAGTAGTCGACGACGAGCGGCGCGACGAGCCGCATGACGAGCCGCGCGACGTGTCAAGGCAACCGGATGCGCGGCGAAGACGAAGTAGTCGACGACGAGCCTGCGCGAGGCGGAGTAGTCGACGACGAGCGGCGCGACGAGCCGCGTGACGAGCCGCGCGACGTGCCGAGGCACCCCGACGCGCGGCGAAGACGAAGTAGTCGACGACGAGCCTGCGCGAGGCGGAGTAGTCGACGACGAGCGGCGCGACGAGCCGCGTGACGAGCCGCGCTACGTGCCGAAGCAACCGGAAGCGCGGCGTAGGAAAATTGATTACGCTTTGACAAGAGCAAGGCGACTTGCTTTAATGGATCTCGGCGAGTCGACGAGTAGATTGATGTTGTTGACGAGGATCCTTCGAATTCGCCCGGTGGTGATGATCGCCCCTACCTGGCGTGCCAGCTGTCGGTGTTTTAGACCGGCAAACCTACCAAGGGGGTACCTGAGGTAGTAGATTGTGCGGTGAGGATCGTGATCGGGAGACCGAGAACTCAAAGGTATGCGCAAGGACACGGGACACAAGATTTATACAGGTTCGGGCTGCCAAGGTGGCGAGCCCTACGTCCTGTTTGGGGGATCAAGTATGGCGCCCTGCGCTTGGTGTTGGGTTGAGATCCGGTGCCCGGCTAGGTACCCGGCCCTCCTTTATATAGTCGAGGGGGCGGGTTCCTAGTCGGTTACAAGGCAGGAGTCCTAGTCGGTTACAAGGCAGGAGTCCTAGTAGGATAACACGGAACGAGTCCTAGTAGGATTACAGGGGAATTCTAGTAGGAGTTCGTCTTCTTCCTTCCTTGCATGAGTACCCGGGGAGTATGCCCGACAAGATATAAGTTTACCGTCAACATTTGCACGTATTTGATATTCTAGCCAATGGTACTAACCCCCGGAGGTATCAAGTTCACTCTCGCATGTCGATTTTGGAGTTTGTTGTTTACGTAGGAAACTAGCGCTTAAAGGGAGACTTTCGGGATAAGTTCATCAAGCACTTCAAGAGACGATCATGAAGCCCGACACAAGTCAAGACACATCATGAACATGACTCGAAAGGGTCCAGGGACCAAAGCATGAAGCCGTGAAACTCCACGGACCTGGACAAAAGATGCTGAAGCTTGCGCGACAAGGAGCTCTGTCCAAACCGTGGAGAAGATGACATCAAGGGCCCACATGCATAAGGGAGCAAGTCAACAATTGACCGAGAAGCATCGGGGAGCGAGACGGGACCGAACCGGGCCAAAATGGGCCTGGGCTGGTCGGCCCAGGCTGGCTGGTCCAGCCTGATCCGAGCCCGGTTCGCGTCCCCCTTTTGCCCTAGGTGCTTATCTATTTATTGCCTCTACCTCCACCGGCCGCCACATCCATCCATTCATCAGAGAGCTGCCGCGACAAAGAAGAAGCACCGGGAGGAAGCCGACGGCCGCTGCGAGTCCTCGAGTTGCCTAGGAGATGGCTTAGGCCATGCCCTAGCCACCATGGTTGGCCCTTCGTGGTGAAGCCATGGTGGAGTTCCGGAGCTGCGACTTGAATTTGTCAAGTCGTTTGTACCTTCAACATTCGGTGATGTAATCATATCTTGTTATACTTTGATCTACTACGAGTTATACTTATTCATATGTGTAGCTACCATATGCCTTTAGTAGGACTAGATCGAATCATGGTGATTAGTCTTGTCTTGCGGACACACCATAGTAGTGCACGGACCAAGGTTGTTGCTCGGTGATGAATATCCTCTCGTAGTGACAGTACGAGAGAGGAGAAAGCGGCGAGTGAACGTGCATCGGACCACTCCATATCGGGTTACTCCATATCGAGTGTAATCCTTATCATAGTATAGGTTTAGATTGGTTTATCACATTGGCCGGAACGGCAACAAGAAGACGATAGGCTAGGTTTACCTTTGGTTTGCTTACCTTTATGGCTAGGTGGATGTGATCCATACATCCCTTCGTGTTTGTATGTTATCCTTATGCAATCAACACTTCACATAGGGTTATACCGGTTGGTTAGATAGATAACCTTGGTGGTTTGCTTCCGATCCTTGGATTGACAAATCTAGGGAGAACCCTCCTTGGTGAAAAAGGCACCAAGTCACCCGTAGGCTTGCGGTGAACTTGAGCACGGATTTGAACCGTCAACAGACATCAAGAATTTCATTGTCGCCATGTCAATGTCATGTGCAACAACTTCCTACAACAAATGGAAATTGATGCATTAGAACAATTGATCAGTGAAGATGTGAATGTCCAAGGACAAATCTTGTGCGTGATGGTTTCAGAACTTGCCTCATGGTCTTCAGAATCGTCACCGGAGTTGTTGCCGGAGTCGTCGCCGGAGTTGTTGCCAGAGTCGTTGCCGGAGGAGATGAGGTCTACCAGCACCACTCTTCTGCCCGGGTCATCACTAGAGGACACTCGTCGCCAATGCAGGGGCGGGGCCAGGTCTGTTCGAATGAAGAACACTTTGCTTTTCCCCCTTTAATCTGCAACCAACTTTTGTATCACGCTTTTCTCCGTCAACCGCAATCCAAATTTGATGATATTTATTTCTGAATTTTTCTAAAATCAACATCTATTCATTTATGACATTTTTCGTATGTAATTCCATTTCTTGGATGTTGTTTATACACCTTATATTGTTCCTTATAAGTACAACATACAAATAATATTTTTTTACACAACCATTACTAATTAAACTTTGCATTTCGTAATCTTATGGTGAACATAAGGTTATGTTAAAATTTCAAATGCATATGAGTTCGAACATGTTTTAAAGTGTGGAAAACTTCAATGTTGAAGTAACATTCTAATAAACTAGGTGAGAGATGTAGACATTTGTACACAAGTATAATCTTCTGTTTTCGAAACCATTTGAATTTTTGTAGACAAGCTTAGGGACTTAAATTATGTTGCCAAGTCAATTTGTACAATTTTTAGAACACACTAAGACGTTATTATAATTATTATATCGTAAACAAGAGATAAAAATTCTAATTTTAAGAAATTTGGTTAGACAAGTGTGGTTGTTGATATTTTATTCAAATACTAAATTACGAACTATGAATTATTCGTATTTTTTACGAATTTGTTGGTGCTGTTTATGGGGTATAATATTTGAGGGAAGCAAGTTTCAATTTAGAAAAAAAAGTGTCGGGCCCACGCGTCAGCGTCAGAAGCCTATATAAAAAAGATAACCGTAGCCTGCCCGACCGACAAAGGCGATCCGGGTAGACTAACCATCATCGCCAACAAGTGCTCCATTGTCAGAAATTCCCCTTGCTGAATGAATATGCATCCGCCTCGGCGCCCCGACCCCTGCCCCCTTCTTCTTCCCCGATCTGAGCTCCATCGTCATCACCCTCCTGTCCTTCCCTGTCGTCGCACACATGTCACACTACGTCGATTTGTCTGGAGGTGCACATGCGAGGAGCAGGGTCCAAGGTTGCTGGAGGAGCCGCAATCACTCCATCGTCTTGGATCCAGTCGGTGAGCTAAGCGGCTTTCCACTGGTCCCTTGCCCGGACTGTGGTATGGCTCGGGTGGTGGAGGGGCGGACGCAGAAGGAAGGTGGAAACCATGGTCGTCTTTATTTTGTATGTGCTTTTGATTTTGCAGTACCCCAAGTATTGTGGATTTTATCGTTTCCACAAGGAGTATCTCCAGATGCTGAAGGATGCTGGCGTCATTGTTTTTTGACCATCGAACTGGGCAGACGCGGTCGATGAAGTAGTTGAAGGGGTTAATTGGAAATATGCCATTACGATTTTCAAAGATTGGAGATCTGCCATTAAAAATCACCCAATTGGAAATTTGTCATTGCAATTCAACCACAAGCCAAAATTTGCCATTGCAATTCCGAGTGATATGGAAATTTGCCATGGCAATTCAGAGCGATATTGAAAATTTTCCATTCAATTTCGACATCTGGTTGAATTGCAATGGCATATATCCAATTTCACAAATTGTAATGGCGTATCTCAAAATAGCAAAAGTTGTAATGGCATATTTCCAATTAACCCTTGATTCAGTGGAATGTCAGATTGGGAGCGGCGAGCAGAGGCAAGCACTTGAGGACAAGCAGAGGAAGAAAGCACTGGAGGAGAAGATGGACAATGTGATCTGGAAGATGAACTTGATTATTGTGGTTGTTATTTGTGTAGTATTTGAATGTTTACTAGGGATGTATGCTGCAAAGAAGTAATTCTGATGTTAAAAGTGGTTCTTTTGCTTCATCTGTGTGGATGAAGAATGAAAAATTTGTCACATATGACAAACTTAAATTTATGAATGAAGAATGAATGGATGACAATTGGGTCACAAATTTTAATGTGTCACACATCACAAAATTCATCAATTCATCTGTGATGACATTTCATTGCAGCACGAGGCAAAGGAAATGCGGATTATTAAGATAAACAGAGTAACAAACTTCTGGCATAACTCTGGGATATATACACATTGCAATTCATTGTGAGCTGCTGCCATATAATGACACAAACAGATTATCAAACTTCTGGCATACACATTGCAATTCATTGTAAGCTGCTACCATAGACATTGCAATGCCTTCCAAAATAGGAGACGTGGATTGATCTACCGCGTCTCCTAGATCTAGTAGTTCATCACAAGTTCAACACACACAGATCTACTAGCTAGTCCATCACAAGTTCAACAAGCACACTGGAAGAACACATTAACAGAAGAACAAATTAATTAAGCAGCGGTAGTCGCCGCCGGAGGAGCCCCACCGTCGGAGTTGGAGTTAGAGTCGGAGTCGGAGCTGGAGACATCGAGGCCGCCATCATCGTCGTGGTCTGGGGGGGACCACTTCTCTCTCCAGATGCCTAGCCAAGACATTGACCTTGAAGGCGTAATCTATCACGGTCGTCTGCAGCGGCTTAGGAGGCCGTTGGACCCCGAGATGAACAACCATCTTTTTAAGATTCTGCCAAGCTTGGTAGAGCATCTTCACTGAAAAAGCAGGCATCCTCAATATTTACAGACGGAGCACGCATGGGCAGTGGCACCTTGCGCCGGGGTGGCTTCAGCCGCTTCACCTCCTCGGGCGGGGGCGGGGGCACCTCCTCGGGCTCGGCGGGCGGGGGCGGCGGCACCTCCTCCCTCCCCCGCTTCCTTGATGGATCGCTTGACACCATGCACTTGCTTGAGGAAGGAGAAGCTCTTGGATTCACTTCTTGGTGACCGCAGACGGTGGTGCTGGGGTTTTCTTGGTGCTGCAGTTGACGAAGTTCTTGGCCGGCCAGGATTTATATTGACAAGATGGCGAACCGTAAGGCGGTCGGTCACGCGCCTTGGAACCCGTGTCCGCTCAGGAGAGCTCTTGCCTCTTGGCCACAAAAATCATGTGGTCACAAGGAGTCGTGTGACTGTTCATATTTTATTCAAAATACCAAATGCCCAACTATTCCTATGAGTTGTTCGATTCTTAAAAAAACTATGAATTGTTCGTATTTTTATTAATCTATATCTATATAACTTATATAATTGGTACCCACTAACTATCATTAACTTCATTTCTCTCTTCATTCAAGCTACCCACATCATCTCTCATCAAACTAAGGGTTATTAACTCTATCTCCTTTTCTCTTCATTACACAAATTCTTTCTTCATACAAACTACAAAGCGACCCGGGTTTTCTAACCCATGTCGGCATTGACTGCTACCCCCTCCATCCCAAATATTGCCCCTTTCTTCTTTTCGAATGGATAAGCGCAGCAGTTTTGTTGAAAAAAAGTGCAGAGGAGGCGTGGAGACAGAGACGACGATGAGCACCGGCGTGGGGCCAAGCAGCAGACGACCCCGCACAACCGAGATCGAGGAGAACCAGAAGGCGAAACAGTGTCGCAACTGGATCCGCGCGCGTGTCGACGAGATGGCAGCGAAGAGGGAGACGACGATGAGCGCCGGAGAGGGGCCAAGCGGCGGTGGAGTGAACCCAATGCCGGAGACGAGGGTCCTCGACTGATCCTCTCGGATTCCAACGAGGGGCCAAGCAGCGGCAAGGAGGAGCGATCTAGCGAGGGGGGGCAGCGAAGTGGGCGAGTGGCCTGCCTCACGTTTGCGAGCACAAGTGTCTTGCAACTACGAAGAGGTATCGAGGGAGCAGTGAAGAAGGTGTAGAGGACCTCATCTCTGACTCTGGCAATGACTACGACGACGGCGAGGCTAGTTTCTCTGAATCTCACTGCCTTGTTACTTGTTCTATAGATAGAGCTTAAGGTAGCTTGAGCTTGAGCTTCATAAAGTTAATTAGTGCCTATGATGATGTCTTCCATGCTTGTCATGATCTTAATTATACCAAGTTCTGAGGTAAATCGCCCGAACTAAGTTCTGCTTTTACTTGTCACACCCTGCTCCAAGGTCTGAGGCAAATTAGTTCTGAATTAACTATGTTGTTCTTATACCATGTTTAACCCTGTTTCAGGCAAAACTCTTTGAGTCACGAGCAGAGCTTGAGTTACTTCTTAACCTTAATGTCTGGGATTATGTGAAACCTGAGTTTGAAAAAATCACAAAAGAAGTGAACATCCTCATCAAAAAGGCTAAGCACATAAGGAGGTACAATTATACTGCTGAACAAAATCTCTAGCCCATTGAAGTTGCGCTAGAAGGGCTTCAAGAATCCTTGGTTGCTTACGAAGAGGTTGCAAAAAGAGCCAATAATCCTGATGGGGCATGATCTAGTTCAAGCTTGTTGATGTGCAGGGTGAGTAGACATACTTTTGTGGATGTTCAAGGGGCATGCCTTTGTTGATGTTTATGGTCAGATAGCACGACCATAGTTAATAATGTGATGGACTAGTTAAGTCCAAGCCTGATATGTGGACAAGTTAACCTTTTGTTATAATTATCTTTATTCCCGTGGACAAGTTATCTTCATATTTGTGGACAAGTTATCTCTCTTATGATGTCTGTTTTGTCTCAGAAGATATGTGTGTTGATTGTGCCTGTATGTCGAAATGGAAGCAATGAGAGATGGATAGAGTTGACCTGTCAATGAGGACAGACTCAAAGGAGATGATGATTAACAAACCTCTGTCTCATTTGTTCACTGACGCCGCACTCCCGCTTCACTGCAGTTGAGTGCTCTCAAACTTCAATTATTGGGCTCTCAAACTAGTAACGGGCGTCAAATGCTCATCGGTAACGGACTTTATAGCACATTACCAATACAGAATGATCAGTAATGGACTTAAGCAGCCCGTTACTGATAGCCCATTGATCGGTAACGGACTTTACAAGCCCATTACCGATAGGTTTAACATTTGTAACGGGCTCTTTTAACATCCGTTACAAAGAATTTATGTAACGGGCGTTTAAGAAGCCCGTTACCTGAAGTCCACATTGGTAACGAGCGTTGTGGAGGCCAACCCCGGGGTCTTCCTGGCGCGCTTATAGGTAACGGGCGCCAAACAACAACCGTTACAGATGTGGGTGGATGTAACGGGCGTTAAGGGCCCGTTACAAATGCTGCGTGACCTATTTGAGGTTTTTACGTAGTGCTCTTCGGCACCTCGAGCACGGATCTAGCTCTACTAACCTCAAACGGCTGCTGATGATCACACTCGGCAACATGTACACCGACAATGTTTGGACCTCAGCCGCGTCGACCTCGGCCAGGGCAACGCACAAGCTAAGTAGTTTTATTCACTACGTGAAAAACAGTCATTGGTAACGGGCACAGAAGGTCATTGATAACGGGCATAATGCCCGTTACCGATCAAGCGTTACAAATAACCCAACATCGATAATGGGTAGAATGCCCGTTACCAATAGCAAACATTGGTAACAGGAATAGATTGGTGCTCGTTACCTATATAGCAGACATTGGTAACTTGCTGCACTCTATGCCCGTTACCAATGTCTATTATTGGTAACGGGCACCAATCTATGCCCGTTACAAATGTGAAATTGGAAAACAAAAAAAAACAGAATTTGCCAAATGAAATTTTCTTTAATTTACATACACGTACATATAATCAAATCTCATCTCAACTTTACAACTTTTCACACATATACATCTCAAAAGGAACATATGTTTTCCACTAACAGCAGTACAGTTGGGCCTAACAAGTTGATGTGCATTGCTGCAGGAAAAACTTGAACTACACATATACATATAAGTTCTAGTGACAAGCTGATGCAAGTAAGAAAAGCAAACGAAGCTAGCAAATAGTTTGGAGCATAAGAGAGGGATTTAGATTCAGATAATCAAATAATCTAGCATCAAACTGTATATTTACAAAGCTCTAGGAATCATGACATACACAATTAGTATTTAAATGTTGCATGACCTATTTAAGGTTTTCACGTAGTGATTTGTAATTAAATATTTTACTGCTCCAATTTCTTTCGTAGACCTGCTCTACATATTTTTCCCTACTTTATTTTCCCTCCCCTTCGACACGCTCGGGGGCTTGGCGTAGCTGACCTCGATACGCTCGGGGGCTTGGCTTTGCCAATCTAAGGGTCGTCAGACCTGAGATGCTTTTTACTCGCTATGCGCATTTGTAATTGTGTGGTCGCAAGACCTTGAATCTCTAACTCCCCCCGCGTGCCGACTACACTTAAGACACCATGCTGAGCAGTGTAGTCGACGACTCTTCGCCTTGCTAAACCTAAGGACGACGACGATGATCAAACACATCCTTTACGGCTCTGCGTCTTCATTGCACCCGCTAGGGTCTGCGTCCTGGTGCGCCCACTATGGCTCTGCATGTAAACGGGCCTATTCCAATCAACCTATATTTTTGCTTCCTGAGCAGAATGGTCGTAGGCTCGATTAAAGACCCTCCGGGGTAGACGTGCTTCGCTGCTCTACCAGATCTGTCTGGGCGCCTGGAGTCTAGTCCATGATTACGTCGGACCCCCGAGGTCGTTGTGCTCGTTACTTAGTGAGGACCATGTGTGGTTCAAGGACCAGTGGATGGTCGCTTCCTTGTGTGATGAGTGATTGACAATGTTGTGTGGACTAATTCTTGCCTAAGTATTTGCAGGTGCAGTTTGCGGCTTGACTGGTGTTGGTGCAGGTGAAGAACAAGAGCGAAAGGTCGTCGCCAGTGAGGCCTCCATGTGTGGAGAAGACAAGTAGGCTTCGTTCGAGGGACCCGGTGGCCAGCGGGGTCAAGTGCGTGCCGCATGGTGGCATGAACAGCAAGATGAAGTCATGGACGGTTTCTTGGTTGAGCCTCAAAACCAAGGTCGAGCCGGGACTACGTGGGAGCCGAGTCATGAGTGGAGATTGGCGGAGGCTACACCGAGTTCGCGGGGTTTCCGGTGGTTCACCAGAAAACCATTGGGTTCCTTGGTTGATCCACAAAGCCAAGACCGAAGAACCGAAGACGGTGCTGCCGCAGCGCTAGATCGGTCTGACCGGTGTGTCTGACCGATCTGACTCGTGGGTACCGGTCTGACCGGTGAGGAGTACTGGTCTGACCGGTGTGCGACGACGCAGTCCGGAATCTTCGAAGCGGAGGACACGTGTCAGGATCGCAAGGCTTGCGTCGAGGCTAAGCAGGTTGCGGACGCCGGGCATCCGTCCGATGGAGAAAGCTTGAAGATTTCCAAAACCGCCCTTGAGGGGCTTGTATCCCTAGTTATTAGAAAAGGGTATTTTAGACTTTCGGTTGCCTCCATATAACCCATGAGGTGAGAGGATGGCAGCCAAGCTCTTGGAACCCTAGTTCATTTACTTTCCTATTTTCCCTTCCTATTTTTTCTTAGGATTTCCATATGACTATCTTGAGAGCTTCATGGTGAGATCTTGTGAGAGGGTTGGATTTTCGGGCGGCAAGCTAGACCTTGTATGAACCTTTGTGGCATGTATAGATGATTCGGTGTGGTTCCTCAAGGCCTTGTTGTGTTGTTCCCGATTGTTCTTGGTGGTGATTTTCGGAGCCCTTTCTTGGTGTTTTTCTTGGGTTGTTTTCGGGACCTTTCTCTTGGGGATTTGATGGGGGAAATTTGTGGGAACCCTTTTTGTTCTTTGGGTTGTGATTCCCCTCCCAAATCCGTGAGTAAAGGGGCTCGATTTTGGGGTTTTCCGAGTTCTACGGTTAGAGGTGTTCTTGGCGGGATTTCTTCGATTCCTCCTTTTTGGATAAGTTTTGGTGGGATTAAACTTGGCTATGGACTCCTCATGAGGTGTTCCTATTATCCCCAAAGTCTTGTCCAAGTCTGTTGAGCAATTCGGGAGATCGAAGTTTGGATTTGAGGGAGTTGACCCGCGGGTGCTGTTCATCCCGAGCTTCCCAGGCAACACCGGTCTGACCGGTGCTCTTGACCGGTCTGACTGGTGCAACCCTTGGTGGGTTTTTGCTCGGGTGAACATCTAGGTGAGTTTGTTGTTGTCCTGTGTTGGGGCTGTTTCGAGTTTTGGTCAGTTTGGAGGTTGGTAGGCCTGTTTGGAGATTTGGGGGCTTTCAGGCTTGGACCGGTCTGACAGGTGTTGGTCAGTAGACTCGAGGTTTGGTGTTCCGCTGCGTTCTCGAGTCGGAAGGTTGTGTGTTGGTTCCTAGGTCTAGTGGCACTCCAGTGGCTACGTGGGCTTGACCAACTTGGGTAGTGAGTCGGAGACGTGTGTTGGAAGCCGTGTTCATCTTGTTGGAGTTTCCATCTCATTAGAGAAGAATTTTTATTGGCTCCCATTCACTCCCCCCCTCTCTGGTTCGCCGTATCGGTCCTTCAAGTGGTATCAGAGCGGGTTCGGGTCTTTATTGACTCTAACTAGTCTAAGATCAAAGGATGGCGTACCCGGAATGGGGTTCGGGTCCTCCACACTTCGATGGCAAGAACTACCAGATGTGGAGTAAGCGGATGGCTGCGTTTCTCAGAGGAAAGGGTCAGATCCTTTGGGATGTCACGGTGGACACAAGTTATGTCCAGCCGATGAACTTGCTCCAGGATCGAGGGACATGTTCGACGCCAACAATAAGGCGGTCGACTACTTGTTTCGTGCTCTGTGTCAGCCTGAGTTCGATCGGGTGCACACCGAGCACTTGGCTTGCAGAATCTGGTTGGTGTTGAAGGAGGCTCATGTTGGGAATGCCCAGTGTTCGGGCACGGATGTATGCGACCTACCGGAGAGAGTACGAGAACTTCACTCATCTCCCCGGTGAGTCCATCGATGCTTTGTTTCAGAGGTTCACGGTGGTTGTGAACAACATGAGGGCCAATGTGGACGTGCTCCCATACGATGATCATGATAGAGCGGTCAAGCTCTTACACTCTTTGGATCATACGATTTGGGGCGGAAAGTTCAAGGCCATTGTGGAGTCGGAGAAGTATGACACTCTGACAGTGAACGTGTTGTTCTCAAAGCTCAAGTCAGCTAAGGTGGATAGGGGCATGACTGCCAAGCTCGAGGGTCGGACTGATCCCCATAGTCTTGCCCTCGTTGGTGGTTCGAAAGGAAAGGCTAACACTAACCCATCCACCAGGATGTTCTCTTTGTCCTCTTTGATGTCTATGCCAGATGAGGAGTTCAATGCTCTTGGAGAGGACGAGCTGGCGTTGCTGACGTGGAGGTTCGAGAGGCTGCACGAGAACCGGGTCAACATGAGGAGGAACACGAGGACATGCTTCCATTGCGGCAAGCCGGGACACTTCGTCGCCGACTGCCCGGAGAAGGTCGAGAACAAGGACGGCTACAAGCACAAGTCAAGGATGGATGGCAAGTACCAGTCGAGACGTGACCACAAGAGCAAGCACAAGAACAAGCACAAGGACGAGCGACGATCGAGGAAGAAGGAGAGCCAAGGCAAGGCACGAGCGATGGTGGGAGCGAGCGACGTCGACTCCAGTTCTACGTACTCCACCTCGAGCTCAAGCAGTAGTGAAGACAAAGGCGATCGTCGCAAGAGCAGAAAGTCGTCCAAGAACCTGAGCATGCTGAGCTTCTTCGCGAGAGACGGCTTCTGCACCATGGCGCTGAGCTCCGGCAGCAAAAAGAGCACACAGAGCGACTCGGACTCTGATTCCGATGACGAGGTGCGTGATGAACTTCCCTTCTTGCGCCAGGAGAATGAGAGGCTTGGCTCTTTGCTTGATAACCGTGATGACATGCTTGGAGAGGCCAAGAAAGCGAGAAAAGAGCTTAGGACTTCACTCGAGGATGCTAGGACTAGAGTGGCTGAGCTAGAAACACAGGTTCTAGATAGCAAGCTTGAGATTGATTCCCTTAAGGCTAGCACTGTTGTTTCGGATGAGGCTGATTGTGCTGATTGCTCCATCTTTCTTGCTGATCTTGCTTTGTTTTAGGAGAAGCATGCCTCCAAGTGTGAGGAACTAGATGTGCTCAGGGTTGAAGTGGCTGAGCTTAAATCTAGACCGGCTTTGCTAGGTGCTTGCACTTCTTTCCCTGTTTTGCATGCTTAGATTGATGAGATGCATGCTTACACTGCTTCCCTTGAGGCTTAGCTGAAAGAACCAATTCCTACATCTTGCTCTACCTGTGAAATGCATGCTTTGAAGAATTTGGAACTTGCGCATTATGTTGATCGTTTGCAGGACGAGAATGATGAGTTGAGAAAGTTGATGGGTTGGTTGTCTGGTCATGAGCCTCAGTTGAGGATGATGACCGAGGCATTTAAGAGGCAGGATGGTGAGGGACTTGGGGCAAACAAGGTTGGTGAGGGAAGTGGAGAGAATATTCCAGAGCCACAAAAAACCCACCACAAAAATGATTTCCCCCCAAAACCTAACCATCTTAGGAACCGACTAGACACAACCCCAGCTCCACCCGTGTTTCCTACACCTACAAATGATCTCCAAAAGCCCATCAAGTTTGTGAGCACTTCCGGGAAAGTGTTCTTTGGGAAAGAAAGTGAGAAGGCTAGTGAGGAGAAACCGGTGGAGAAGTTGAGTGGAGAAAAACCAAGTGAGCAGCCACAGCCCAAGCCTAAGCCTAAGCTTGTGAGGTTCCATTGTGGCTATTGTGGGAGAGATGGCCATAAGGATGAGTTTTGCTTCAAGAGGAAGCGAGAGGAGAGAATGGCTAAGGAGTGGGCTAACAAGGACAAGTACCACCCTTCCGATGGTGTACTTGAGCCTCGTGTGCAGTTGCCCAGGACCAAGGCGAGTGTGAGGACAGTTCGGGCTTGGGGAGAGCGGAAGGTCGTTGGAGGTGCGTCTCTGCCCGTGCTACACCGGTTAGACCGGTGTGGGGCACCGTCGGACCGGTGCGAGCTCCGGACGGGCGGCGCTTTGGGTTTCATGCTCGTACAGGTGCGAGGGTTGTTTCTAGAGGTCGTGGTTCTGGTGGTTGGGCTGGAGAGTTTGCAGGCGGTCAGGTTGCTAGGCATTCTCCCCCTCGAGTTCACTAAGGGGATGGGAGTAGTCGTAGCTTTGAGAAGGAGAGGAGGGACGGTCCACGGGCTTTCTTTCGTGGTTTTGGTCCTCCTCCAGGCAGGGAGGGATGGTTTCCTCGGAGTGGTTACCGTGGTGGTGTTCGTGGAGGTAGCTTTGGTAGGAGAGATGCTTTGGTTGGTGCTAACCCCACTTTCGAGCAAATGGCTCTGCACTGGTTTTACTCTTTTGGTACTAACCCCAGTGCTGAGTCGTTTGTTCGCTCACGTGCTCGTTTTTGAATTTCAGGTGGGAGACTTGAAGAACATTTGGTTGATTGACTCCGGTTGCTCGAGGCATATGACCGGAGACAGGGGTGGTTCTCAAGTCTCGTCCCGGTGGTGACGAAGAGGTACATCACTTTTGGGGACAATGGGCGTGGGTGTGTGCTTTCAGAAGGTGAAATCAAAGTGAGTGACAAGATCACTCTAAGGCATGTTGCTCTTGTTCAACCGCTGGGGTACAATTTGCTTTCTGTGTCCCAGTTGTTGGATGAGGGTTTTGAGGTGTTGTTTCGGCCAGGTGGTTCTCGGATTGTGGACTCTCGAGGGGACCTTGTCTGTATGGTCGTTCCCGAGGGTCAAGTGTTTCGTGCTGATTTTTCTCAGTCTTCGGGTGTGGAGCGTTGTTTCTTGGCTGGTTCTTCGAGTGATTGTGGAAGTGGCATAGGAAGTTGGGTCACTTGAGCTTTGACCTTTTGTCGCGCTTGAGTAAACTCAATTTGGTCCGAGGATTGCCACGGTTGAGGCTTGAAAAAGAGTTGGTTTGTGCGCTGTGTAGGCATGCCAAGATGGTAGCCTCTTCTCACCCGCCTCTCACCGATGTGATGACTGAGCGTCCATGCGAGCTTCTCCATATGGACCTTGTTGGCCCAGCTCGTGTGCGATCTGCGGGTGGGAAGTGGTATGTCCTTGTTGTGGTGGACGACTACTCTCGGTATGCGTGGGTGTTCTTTCTCGAGGATAAGGGGGAGATCTTTGGTTTTGTTCGAGATCTAGTCTTGAGGTTGAGGAACGAGAGGCACGGAGATGCCATACGAGCTATCCGCAGTGATAATGGTTCGGAATTCAGAAACTCTCGTTTTGAAACCTTTTGCCATGACTTGGGTCTTGAGCACCAGTTTTCGAGTCCGTATACGCCTCCCTAGAATGGAGTTGTGGAAAGGAAGAACAGGACATTGTGCGAGATGGCTCGGACAATGCTTGATGAGCATAGGACTCCAAGGAGGTACTGGGCTGAGGCGGTGAATACCGCGTGCTATGTGTCAAACAGGATCTACCTCAGAGTGCACAAGAAGAAGACATGCTATGAGTTGATGCATGGTCGCACACCCAAGGTGAGTCACTTCCATGTCTTTGGTTGCAAGTGTTTCATTCTGAAGAAAGGCAGGAAGTTGGATAAGTTTGAGGCTAGGTCTGTCGATGGTATTTTCTTTGGTTATGCATCTCATTCTAGAGCATATCGTGTGCTCAATCTTGAAACTAACCAAATCGTGGAGACTTACGAGGTGACCTTCGACGAGACACAGCCACGTAGTTAGCTTGTCTTTGAGTGTGCAGGTGATGATGAGCTTGGCGAGGAGATCTTTCAAGAGGAGGAGCATGAACATGGAGACGATTAAGATGGCTGTGTGGTGCCCCCGACTCAACATGTACCCACTACTTCGACTACGGTGATGGACGGACCCTCTCCTACACCTACGATGACAAATCAAGATCGAGGAGAAGCTGTTGTAAAGGGGGAGGTAGCATCGAGGCGAGAACCTCCCCGGCGAGTACAAGTGGATCACCCAACTTCGAGGATCATCGGCGACATGAATGAACGCACTACACGGTCGAGGTTTCGGAACAATTCTCATTTCGCTCATGATGCATTTGTTGCTACTTTTGAGCCCAAAGACATTGGACATGCACTATCTGATCACAATTGGGTTAATTCGATGCATGTGGTGTTGGAGAACTTTGAGAGGAATCAGGTTTGGGAGTTGGTTGACCCTCCCCCAGGGTGTAAGCCGATTGATACAAAGTGGGTGTGGAAGAACAAAGAGGGAGAGAAAGGTGAAGTGGTGAGAAACAAGTCGAGGCTTGTTGCTCATGGGTTCAGTCAGAAGGAGGGGATCGACTACCAGGAGACCTTTGCTCCTGTAGCCCGTTTGGAGGCAATAAGGATCCTTCTAGCCTTTTCCGTGGCTAAAGGGTTCAAGTTGCACCAAATGGATGTGAAGAGTGCTTTCCTGAATGGTGTCTTGGAGGAAAAAGTGTATGTGAGGTAACCTCCGGGGTTTGAGAGTGAGAAGTACCCCCACCGGGTGTACAAGTTGAGGAAGGCGTTGTATGGGTTGAAGCAGGTGCCTAGAGTTTGGTATGGAAGGTTGAGGGGGTTCTTGTTCGAGAGAGGTTTTGAGATGGGGAAAATCGATCAGACCTTGTTTTTACTGAGGCAGGGCAGAGATATCCTGATTGTGCAGGTGTATGTGGATGATATTGTCTTTGGTGGCTCGTCTAACTCTCTTGTTGCAAGGTTTGCAGAGGATATGAGCAGGGAATTTGAGATGAGCATGATGGGTGAGTTGCAGTTCTTCCTCAGGCTACAAATCAAACAATCAAAGGAAGGAACATTTGTGCACCAAGCTAAGTACACCAAGGACATTGTGCAGAATTTCAAGATGGAGGATTCCAAGGCTATGACGACGCCGATGAGTACGACTACGGCTCTTGATGCGGACGAGGAAGGTGAACACGTGGACCAGAAGGAGTACCAAAGCATGATCGGGTCACTCCTCTACTTGACGGCGATGAGACGGACATCCAGTTCTCGGTATGTCTGTGCGCTCGTTTTCAAGCGTCTGCGAGGACTTCGCATCGGCAAGCGGTGAAGCGAATTTTCAGGTACTTGCATCACACTCCCGACTTCGCCTTTGGTACTCTGCGTCCTCTTCTTTGGCGCTTCATGGTTTTTCAGACGCGGATTTTGCCGGGTGTCGGTCGGATAGGAAGTCCACTTCTGGGACTTGCCAGTTTTTGGGTTCTTCTTTGGTGTCTTGGTCTTCCCGCAAACAAGCCGAGTGTTGCTCAATCCACTACCGAGGCCGAGTACGTTGCCGCTGCTAGTTGTTGCTCTCAGCTCCTTTGGATTTCATACACCATGAGTGACTTTGGTGAGGAGTATACCCATGTCCCACTTCAATGTGATAGCACCAGTGCCATAAGCGTTGCAAAGAACCAGTGCTCCATTCCAAAACCAAGCACATAGAAGTGAGATATCATTTTCTGAGAGACAACGTGGACAAAGGAAAGATAGCTTTGATCCATGTACCCACACATGACTAACTAGCCGATATTTTCACCAAAACCCTAGATCAAGCAACTTTCACTCGTTTGCGAGGGGAACTCGGTGTGTGTTTGATTTCTTGAGTTGGGTGTGCGGGAGCTCCTTTGTAGCATATGTATAGCTTTCCTTTGTGCATTTCTTGCATTTGGCATGGCATATGTAACATGATGTATAGGCATCCTTGTATCTTAGATTGCATGCATTTTGTATCATATGCATTGGATAGGAAAAGCTTCTCTTATATACATTGTTCACCATGGAATGCTACTTATGTCTTTGTGAGATTGTTTGGTATGCTATAGTTAGCTTGGCTTAGCTCTTGATGATCTTGATGAATAATCCATGGTTGATGGCTATGATTTTGAAAAATGTCACATATATGCTCTCTCATGTGTAAATGCCTTTATATGATCTTGACATGTTTTAGTGGCTTGGTTATACTTAATTTGTGGTTGGATAGCTAGTTTATTGATCATATGGGGCCAAAGGCTCATTTGCCATCATGAATGTTTAGCCCTCTTGCTTCATCTTGTGGAGGGGCATAAGTTCCTTTTTGTCGCAAAGACATTTCATGTACCAATTATGAATCTGAAAATGAAATGTAAAATGCTTGGAAACATGCTCCCATGTCATATGTGCTGACTTTAATTTGCTTTGGGTGCTAAACCGTTGCATGATGCCTACCAATGAGAAGTCTCATATATAGAAGTAGGCACATGGCTCGATGGCTTTGACATGACATGAGGTGCTTGTGGGTGTTTGTGATGGTCTTATGATTAGAATGGCTGTCCTAGCATGAAGTTTGTGTGGCTTTGCCATTTTGATATGTTTTGATCATGTTTAGGACTTTGCTCATGAGAGGCAAATTTTTTCGCAAAATTGCCCAAATCCATCTTAGCTTCGTCCAATGGTTGTGAAACTTGGTGATCTTGTAGTTGATGTCAATACGAAGCTATAGAATATCTAACTTGCTTATTTGGACATGTGTAGCATCCTATGTTGAATTTTGTCTATTTGAGAAGCTCTAGGTTGAAAGTTTTGCACTTTTGGCTTGATTCATGCATTGCCAACAAGGGGGAGAAGTTTGATCTTGAAATGGCTTGCTGGATGCGTTTAGAAGGTTTTCAAGTGGTTTCGAGCCATTTCTGGGCTCTGGTGTGCACCGGTCTGACCGGTCGAGGTCACCAGTCTGACCGGTCAGAGTGCTGGTCCTGTGCACATGTTGGGCACCGGTCTGACCGGTGGTGGTGATCGGTCTGACCGGTGTAAGCTGAAGTTGTTACAGCTGCCCTGCTTTCAAGTGGTTTGCATGCATTCGTCCAGGGGGAGCTTGCATGTGTGTAGGGGGAGCTCTTTGTGGTTTTTCGAGCTTTGTTTCGGTGGTTTGCGTTCTTTGCTTGAGCTTTGTTAAGTCTCGGATGTGTCGAGCCGTTGCCCTTGCCTAAGGGGTCCGAGACTTGTCTTCTTCAAGTGATCTTGCTCTTTGCCTTTGTTTGGCTTTCGATCACTTGTTGGAGTTTCTTTTTGTTCGTTTCTTTTCTTTTTCTTTTCTCTCTTGTTACTTTGTGTGGGTGTTGTCAATGCACTCATCAAAGGGGAGATTGAGGACCATGTGTGGTTCGAGGACCGTGGATGGTCGCTTTCTAGTGTGATGAGTGATTGACAACGTTGTGTGGACTGATTCTTGGCTAAGTATTGCAGGTGTAGGTTGAGGGTTGACTGGTGTTGGTGCAGGTGAAGAACAAGCGTGAAAGGTCGTCGCCAGTGAGGCCTCCATGTGTGGAGAAGACAAGTAGGCTTCGTTCGAGAGACCCAGTGCCCAGCGGGGTCAAGTGCGGGCCGCATGGTGGCATGAACAGCAAGATAAAGTCATGGACGGTTTCTTGGTTGAGCCTAAAAACCAAGGTCGAGCCAGGACTACGTGGGAGTCGAGTCATGAGTGGAGATTGGCAGAGGCTACACCGAGTTCGCGGGGTTTCCGGTGGTTCACCAGAAAACTATTGGGTTCCTTGGTTGATCCACAAAGCCAAGACCGAAGAACCGAAGACGGTGCTGCAGCAGCGCCAGACCGGTCTGGCCGGTGGGTCTGACCGGTGGGTACCGGTCTAACCGGTGAGGAGCACCGGTCTAACCGGTGTGCGACGACACAGTCCGGAATCTTCGAAGCGGAGGACACGCGTCGGGATCGCAAGGCTTGCGTCGAGGCTAAGCAGGTTGCGATCGCCGGGCATCCGTCCGATGGAGAAAGCTTGAAGATTTCCAAAACCGCCCTTGAGGGGCTTGTATCCCTAGTTATTAGGAAAGGATATTTTAGACTTTCGGTTGCCTCCATATAATCCATTAGGTGAGAGGTTGGCAGCCAAGCTCTTGCAACCCTAGTTCATTTGCTTTCCTATTTTCCCTTCCTATTTTTTCTTAGGATTTCTATAGGACTAGCTTGAAAGCTTCATGGTGAGATCTTGTGAGAGGGTTGGATGATCAGGCGGCAAGCTAGACCTTGTATGAACCTTTGTGGCATGTATAGATGATTCAGTGTGGTTCCTCAAGGCCTTGTTGTGTTGTTCCCGGTTGTTCTTGGTGGTGATTTTCGGAGCCCTTTATTGGTGTTTTTCTTGGGTTGTTTTCGGGACCCTTCTCTTGGGGATTTGATGGGGGAAATTTGTGGGAACCCTTCGTGGTTCTTTGGGTTGTGATTCCCCTCCCAAATCCGTGAGTAAAGGGGCTCGATTTTGGGGTTTTCCGAGTTCTAGGGTTAGAGGTGTTCTTAGCGGGATTTCTTCGATTCCTCCTTTTTGGACAAGTTTTGGTGGGATTAAACTTGGCTATGGAGGTGTTCCTATTATACCCAAAGTCTTGTTCAAGTCCGTGGATCGATTCGGGAGATCGAAGTTTGGATTTGAGGGAGTTGACCCGCGGGTGCTGTTCATCCCGAGCTGCCCAGGCTACACCGGTCTGACCGGTGCTCTTGACCCGTCTGACCGGTGCAACCCTTGGTGGGTTTTTGCTTGGGTGAACGTCTAGGTGAGTTTGTTGTTGTCCTGTGTTGGGGCTGTTTCGAGTTTGGGGCAGTTTGGAGGTTGGTAGGCCTGTTTGGTGATTTGGGGGCTTTCAGGCTTGGACCGGTCTGACCAGTGTGTTGCACCGGCCTGACCGGTGTGAAGCCACTTAGTGGAAGTCATCAACTCTCACCAGCAGGGACCGGTCTGACCGGTGGTGCTCACCGGTCTAACCGGTGTTGGTCAGTAGACTCGAGGTTTGGTGTTCCGCTGCGTTCTCGGGTCGGAAGGTTGTGTGTTGGTTCCTAGGTCCAGTGGCACTCCAGTGGCTACGTGGGCTTGACCAACTTGGGTAGTGAGTCGGAGACGTGTGTTGGAAGCCGTGTTCATCTTGTTGGAGTTTCCATCTCCTTTGAGAAGAATTTTTATCGGCTCCCATTCACTCCCCCCTCTTTGGTTCGCCGTATCGGTCCTTCACTTAGTCCGTCAATACCTTAGTACCATGGCTCCGCTGGATGATTGACAGCTATGCTAGTCATCTGGGCACCAAAATAGCCTTCCTTAGGTTGGTGTGATATTATAGCCCTGCCAGTCTATTCTGGATGTCCCCCTTGCTTTAGCATGAAGGCCTCCGTGTGGGGTGCGTGCCTAACGGCCCTGCCAAGCATCTTGAGGTGCTTGGGCGCTGCTAACTTGAGACCTTCCTAAGGTCGGCATGCCTCGGGTGGCTCTGCTAGACTCTTTGCAGCCATGCGGGATATCTGGGTGTCTCTACACTCTGTTTGATCAAGACCGACACCTTCCCACGACTCTGTCGTTGTTGACGGCTATTAAGTACCACTTTCATGTCGTCAATTCCTACATAATATAAATGGAAAGTGATCATCAACACTAAAATAGATCTTTATACAGACAAGTTCCACAAGTGCGGGTGCTTCTATCTTTTGTTGCAGGACACATCAAAATACGCATGGAATGATATAGTTGAGAGCAAGTGAACCAATGGCACAGATATGGCATCATAATAAACAACCTCAAATGCCAAATTGGTCTGCACCATTACGTCGGGCTCAACGAGACTATCGAAACAGATATATCATTTGCATACATCGGAGCCCAGATGAGAGATATTTGCTCAAGACATCATATGGACCCGGTGGGACCTGCACTAGGCCACGTGGCGACGTGCGCCACACAGGCACCCACGTGGCCATGACACCTCACTGATCCAAAGAAGCACACTCTCAACCAATCAGGAGCAAGCACGCGGATCGAAGGGCCCACAACCATGAGATAACGGGATAGAAACAATGCAGACACCCCCATACCCACCTTGGGACCCACCTGGCAGTCACCTGGACGAAAACCGGCGCGATCGGGCCCACCCCGAGATCGGCCGATCCCCAAGTCTACCGAACCCACTCTAAGGCCTCTCGCGCCGCCCTTCCACGTGTCGTGTCGTCTTGTCGTGACGAGCCAAAGGCGATGTCAGGTGTATGCCCGAATATCCGCCCGGAAGCCTGCAACTCCTTCTCATGGAAGATTCACCAACTTGGCCCCCACTCCTTTGCGCCATGTGTCACCACCTCATTGGTCCTTTGGTGGCGCCCAAGGCAACCTAGGGAGCTCGTCCTGGCCTATAAATATGAGGGGAGGGGGTAGAGATTGAGACACTTCACCACTTGACCCAAGGATGAGAGCTTCCCTTTAAAGGAGAGGCCTCTCCTTGGTAGATTAGAGAGTAGGAGAGTGAGAGAGAGAGAGTTGTATCTACGGATGCTTGTTCTTCAATTAGAGTAAAGTACACTGGTGGAGAGCGAGGCTTTTGTTCAGGCCTTTAGTCCCGGTTCAACTTTGGAGCCGGGACTAAAGGCCTTTCGTCGACGTGGTCCGAAATGCCCGCTGGAGACACCCACCCCTTAGTCCCAGTTCGTATTACGAACCGTAACTAAAGGGGGGTGTCCCAACGACATTTTCCCGCAATGATTGACGCGGGCTTTTCTCAGTTGGTAATTCCACCCGGTGCTAATTCTTTAGTCCTGGGTGGAGTTACCAACCGGGACTAAAGTGTTCCCTTTAGTCTCGGTTGGTAACTCCAACCGGGACTAATAGTCCGCGCCCTATAAATCCAGCTTCTTCTTCCCCTTTCTCTTGCCCGAGCCATTCTTCACGAAGAGCTCAAGCTCCTCCTCCATGGCGCCTCAACCTTAGAGAGGTGTTGCTAAATTTTTTCTTCATGTATTTGTGAAGATTTCTCTCCTCTAAAGTCTTTCTGAGGTTTGATTCTTCTTCCTCCCATCATTTGTTGTGATTAAATGTTTTGATATATTTTAGAGATGGAGAAAATAGAAATCTTAAATCCTAGGTGGGAGGAGGTAATGAGAGATGAGGTTATTATCTATATACTTTAGATTGAGAAAATTGTGGTTGGCTAAACACTAGCATTGTCTTGTTATCTTTTATATTGAGGTAACGAAAATTAAATTTTACTTTTTGATATAATGAAACATAGAACTAATTATGATTTTACATTTAGCTAATTTTATAGAAGTTAGTTTATATTATAAAGAATGTAGGTAGGCCTCCAGTTCATAACGGTATACATCATCGAATTCACCCTTCTTCATCTTTCTCTTTGTTAATTTACTTTTTAATATAACGGAACATAGAACTAATCTTAATTTTGCATTTAGCTAATTTTATAGAAGTTAGTTTATAAAAAGTATGGTCACTGATAATGGAGATCAAAATGGCCATCAAGTGACCTCTGTATGTCATTGTATCACAAGTCCCCAAGCTACTAGTCAGCTTCTAGCTTTTGAACCTCTGCTTCAAACACATTTATGAATTCACATATTGTGTTGAGATGATCAAAATGTTATGGAAGAATGTAGGTAGGCCTCCAGTTCTCATCATCTAGTTCATAACGGTATACATCATCGAATTCACCCTTCTTCATCTTTCTCTTTGTTAATTTACTTTTTAATATAACGGAACATAGAACTAATCTTAATTTTGCATTTAGCTAATTTTATAGAAGTTAGTTTATAAAAAGTATGGTCACTGATAATGGAGATAAAAATGGCCATCAAGTGACCTCTGTATGTCATTGTATCACAAGTCCCCGAGTTAAAAACTAGTCAGCTTCTAACTTTTGAACCTCTGCTTCAAACACATTTATGAATTCACGTATTGTGTTGAGATGATCAACATGTTAAGGAAGAATGTAGGTAGGCCTCCAGTTCTCATCATCTAGTTCATAATGGTATACATCATCGAATTCACCTTTCTTCATATTTCCCTTTGTTAATTTACTTTTTAATATGATGCAGATGAATCGTAAATGGATGAATGCCGACAGACGATCCCCGGAGTACATTGCTGGCATGCAAGCTTTTCTCGAAGTGGACAAAGCCAACAAGAACCCAATGGCATTCATGTGTTGTACATGCTCTTTGTGCAGAAACGACAAAGACTACTCTGACTGGGGGACTCTTTACCTCCACTTGATTAAAAACGGATTCTTGGCGAACTAAGTGCTTTGGACCAGGAACGGTGAAATAGGGGTTGTGATGGAAGAGAACGAAGATGAGGAGGATGATAATAACATTACAGACTGGCCCGCAGGGCAAGATTTTGCGGATACTTTAATGGAAGATGCTGACGAAGAAGAGATACCGGAGGACGGCCATGTTGATGATCTTGGTCAAGTTATAAAAGATGCACAAAGGGACTGTGAAAATGATAATGAAAAAGCAAAGTTGCGTCATATGATAGAAGATCATAGAAAACTATTGTACCGAGATTGCAAACAGGGTAACAAAAAGCTTGGTACTACACTTGAAATGTTGCAATGGAAGGCAAAATATGGTGTGTCTGATAAAGCATTTGAGGGGATGCTAAAAATTGTGAAGGACAAGCTTCCCGAGAACGATGAATTACCGTCAACAATATATGAAGCGAAACAGACTGTGTGCCCTCTGGGGTTGGAGGTTCAGAAGATCCATGCCTGCCCTAATGATTGCATCCTATACCGAGGCACGAAACACAAGAATTTGGAAGCTTGTCCTGTGTGCAACGTGCTATGTTATAAGATCCGGAGAGATGATGATCCTGGTGCTCCCAAGGGGACACCTCCCAAGGTGACGAAAGTACTGGCGAAGGTTATGTGGTATTTTCCTATAATACCACATTTGAAGCGTTTGTTCAGGAATAAAGAAAATGCTAAGTTGATGACATGGCACAAAAGTGATCGTAAGCAAGACCACATGCTGAGACATCTGCAGATGGGTCTCAATGGAGAAAGATTGATAGAAAATACAAAGATTTTGCTGGGGAAGCAAGAAACATAAGATTTGGTTTAAGCACAAATGGCTTCAATCCATTTGGTGAGTTTAGCAGTGGTCATAGCACTTGGCCTGTGACACTATGCATGTTCAACCTTCCTGGTTGGATGTGCATGAAGCGAAAGTTCATTATGATGTCGGTGCTAATCCAAGGTCTAAAACAACCTGGCAACGATATTAATGTGTATCTAAGACCATTGGTTGATGAACTATTACTGCTATGGAAGAAAGAAGGTGTACGTGTGTGAGATGAGAATAAGCAAGATAACTTCAACCTACGAGCATTGTTATTCATTACCATCAACGATTGGCCTGCTTTAAGTAACCTATCTAGGAACTCAAACAAGGGACATCAGGCTTGCACCCACTATTTACATAAAACAGACGGTATTCATCTGAAAAATTGTAAGAAGGTTGTGTATATGGGTCACCGTCGCTTTCTTCCTAAGAAGCATCCCTTAAGGAAGAAAGGTTTGCATTGGAAAGGAAAGGCTGATCATCATACATAGCCCCCCCCATTTTAAAGGTGAGGAGATATTTGAGATGGTAAAGGATCTAACGGTTGTCTTTGGAAAGGGTGACGGTAGTGAACCTATTCCACATGATGCTAATGGGCGTGCACCAATCTGGAAGAAGAAATCTATATTTTGGGAGTTACCTTATTGGGAAATTCTTGAGGTCCGGAATGCTATTGACGTGATGCACTTGACAAAGAATCTTTGTCTGAATGTCCTAGGCTTCTTGGATTGTTACAAGAACTCTAAGGATACATTGGAAGCACGATGGGACCTGAAAAATATCCATAGGAATGAAGCACCTCCGATAGAGGTTGATGAGGAAGAAGCAGATCCTGAAGAGGTTGAGGAGGAAGAACAAGATTACTTAGGTCCTGCTAGTTACACCCTGAGCAAGGAAGAGAAGGACATCATGTTTGATTGTCTAAACAGTATAAAGGTTCCATCTGGCTACTCATCGAATATAAAAGGGATAATAAGTATGAAAGATAAGAAGTTCACAAATCTAAAGGCCCACGACTGCCACATGTTGATGACACAGTTACTTCCAGTTGCGTTGAGGGGTGTTCTGCCGGAGAAAGTACGATTAGCACTCGTAAATCTTTGTGCATTTCTCAATGCAATTTCACAGAAGGCAATCGAGCCAAGGAACCTAGTGAAGCTATAAAATGATGTTGTGCAATGTCTTGTCACCTTTGAGTTGGCATTTCCACCTTCATTCTTCGATATTATGACTCACCTCTTGGTGCACTTTGTGAAAGAGATTACTATTCTTGGACCAGTATACTTGTATAACATGTGGCCTTTTGAGAGGTTCATGTCAGTCCTCAAGAAATATGTTCTTAACCACGCACGTCCGGAAGGAAGCATCGCAAAAGGATATGTAACTGAGGAGGTCATTGAGTTTTGTGTGGACTTTGTCGACTCAATTGACTCGATTGGGGTTCCAGTATCACGACACAAGGGGAGACTAATAGGAAAGGGCACCATTGGAAGGAAAGCATGTTTGAGCAATGATACTGATTTGTTGAATAAAGCACACCTAGCTGTTCTGTAACAATCAACCTTGGTCACTCCGTACATTGAGGAACACAAGCAGATTATTTCTTCACAAAATCCATCCAAAACAGAAGCATGGGTTACACGCCATCACCTGGAAAATTTCCCCTCGTGGTTGAGTGAACAAGTTATTGGTGCTTCCACATTTCACCCACAACTCGCTTTGTTAGCCAGGGGACCTTCTAGCACAATTGTCAAATTCCAAGCTTACGATATAAATGGTTATACTTTTTACACAAGAGACCAAGATCGGAAAACCACACACCAAAATAGTGGTATCCGTATAGACGCCATGGACAGCATGTGGACCAGGAGCGTCCCAGTGGTCGGTGGATGACCGCTCCTTAGTGATGAGTGATTGACAACGGGTGTTGGACTGACTCTTGGCTTAGTGCGCAGGTGTAGGCTGCGGCCTAGTTCGTGTTGTTGCAGGTGAAGAACGGGCGCGAAAGGTCTTCAGCCTTGAGGGGCCTCCGGGAGATGGAGAGACAAGTAGGCTCGGTTCGAGGGACCCGGTGGACGGCGGGGCCGGGTGCGGGCCACATGGTGGCGACACAAGCAAGACGAAGTCATGGACAAGTGAGCCGGTGCACGGTGGCGGTCAAGTCAAGTGGTTTGGCGGGAGGCCTGACCGAGCACGCGGGGTTTGGTGGTTTGCCCACAAAACCACCGGCGGATGGTTTCTTGGTTTGGGCCTCAAAACCAAGTCCGAGGGCCCAACACGACGGAGACGGGATCCGGGCGTGTCGGGAAGCTTCGAAGCGGAGGACACGCGGCGGGATCGCATGGCTTGCGTCGGGAGGACGCGGGGTGCGGCAAAGGCGTGGCCGTCCGATGGCAAGACCCACAAACATTACCAAAATGCCCCTACGTGGGTTGTATCGCCGCTAGTGTAGTTAGGGGTAGTCGAGTCATTTACCACTCCGGCGGGACTCGATATATAAGCCCGGAGTGTGTGTTGATGGCTCTCTCTCTCGCGACTTAGGGTTTCATTTGCTCCCTCCTCTTTCTCATTTTCGTAGCTATTTTCCTTCCTATTTTCTCTAGGCTAGCATGAGAGCTTCATGAGAGATTTGTTGAGAGGGATGGATGCTAGGGCGGCATGCTAGACCTTGTGAATCTTTCCTGGTTTGTATAGAAGATTCGGGGTTGTTTTTCGTGGCTTTTTGTGCTTATTTTCGTGCCTTTGTTCCCGTGTGATTCCGCGGATTTGAGTGAGTTTCTTCCCGGATTTCTTTGAGGGAAACATGGATAGATGTCTTGTGCATCTTTGTGCTTGATCTTGTGCCCTCAAACGCCGGAAACTACTTCGATTCGTGAGTTTTCGTTCGGTGCTCTAGTTTTTGGTGGTGCTCAAAGGATTCGCGATTCCCGGTGATTTAGGGAGTTAGGAGGCAAGATTTTTGGGCTATAGCATCCTTGTGTGACGCTTTTCAAGTCCCCAAACCCTTGTCTCCATAGCTTCAACCGTTTGGGAAATCCGATGATGATTTGAGGGAGTTGACTTTCGAGGTCGGGCGTTTTTCTGCTCGTCCGAGCCTCGCGGACGGTCCGCGCCCTCCCCGGGCGGACGGTCCGCGCCGCTCGAGTTCGTCCCGAGTTCTTCGTGTTCTTGCTCGTCCTTTGTTTCGATCCGTCGTGTTTTTGGTTTTTGGTTGGACGGAGTTTCGGACGGTCCGCGGTGTCGGGCGGACGGTCCGCGGGTGCTTGGCGGACGGTCCGCGTGCTCCCCGCGGACGGTCCGTGGCACGGGGGTGTCTTTGGGTCGTTCCGTGTAAATTAACGGACGGTCCGCGGCTAAGGCCGGACGGTCCGCGGCTCGGGTGCGGACGGTCCGCGATACCCCCGGCCGGACGGTCCGCGCGGCTCTTGCGGACGGTCCGCCCCTCCCCGCGGACGGTCCGCCGCAGCCCGTGTGCTTTGCTTCTTGGTTCGATTCCCTCCTCCCTTTCTCGTGCTTCCGCGTGTGCTTTGAGGAATCGTTCCTAAGGCTAGAGGTTGATCCATAACCTCGTGGTCTTGGTGATTGGTGCGTGATTCGATCCATCGCTTGTGTGTGACCGGGATTTGAGTAGGACATAGGCCGGGTTCTTTGGGAAGAATTTTTACCGGCTCCTATTCACTCCCCCCCCCTCTCTAGTCGCCATCCGTTCCTTCAATTGGTATCGAGCTTGGTGCGGATTCTTTGCGACTTTGACAAGTCTCGAATCCTAAGATGGCGTACGTTGAGCGGGGCGGTCCGCCGCACTTCGATGGCAAGGGTTACCACAAGTGGGCGGCTCGTATGATGATTTTTCTTCGAGGAAAGTCGTTGGATTTTATTGTGCTTGACAAGACATATGCTATTCCGGTCAACATCCATACTCTTATGGTGACCGATGCCGATGCCAAGGCCAAGTATGAGGCTAATGCAAAAGCCGTTGATCACTTGTGCCGAGCTTGTGTGATCCGAGTTTGATCGTGTTCGCCATTTGAATCTTGCTTGGCAAATTTGGGATAAGTTGTTGGTTGCTCACGGTGGTGATAACCATGTGAAGGCTCGCCTCTTTGTCTCTTACCGGATGCAATATGAGAATTTCACTCCACTTCCCGGTGAGGACATTGATGCGATGTTTCAGAGGTTCATCGCCATCGTGAACAACATGAAGGCTAATGTTGAGGATTTTCCGTACTCCGAGCATGATCGGGCTTTGAAGCTCTTGCATGTCTTGGATCCAAATGTTTGGGGTGCTAAGGTTGAGGCCATCAAGGAGTCCGGGAATTATTTGACTATTGAGTTGGATGACCTCTTTTCTAAGCTCAAGTCGGCCGAGGTTGACGGAAGTTGCTATCCAAGCATGAGGGCTCGACCGACCATAGTCTTGCTCTTGTGGGAGGATCAAAGGGCAAATCTAACCCTTCCCGTCGACGCTTTTCTTTGTCCTCTCTTATGTCCATTCCGGATGAGGAGTTTGATGTGCCGGGCGAGGAGGAGCCGGCCTTGCTCTCAAGAAGGTTTGAACGACTACACGAGAGTCGGAGGAACGCAAGGCGGAGCTCAGGGACGTGCTACAAGTGTGGCAAGCGTGGTCACTTCATCGCCGAGTGCCCGAAGCGGAGGAGAACAAGTACAAGGTGAACGAGTACAAGGCGCACCCGAGGCGTGAAGACAAGTACTCCTCCAAGGGCAAGCACTTCAACAAGTCCAAGAGCAAGGACAAGGACAAGCGGCGACCGAGCAAGAGCACCTACAAGAAGAACAAGGCAAGAGCGATGGTGGCCGGTGCGAGCGACGTCGACTCAAGCTCAAGCGAGGAGCGATCAAGCTCAAGCGGTGAAGATGAAGACGCCGGGAGGCGCAGGTGGCAAGAAGAGTGCAAGCCGGAACCTCGGCGGCCGAGCCGTGTGGCACTTGAGGGCTTTTGTGGCATGGCCCATAGCTCGAGCAGCAAGAAGAGTGTGAAGGAAGACGGCGACTCCGACTCGGAGGATGAGGTAAACCGTGATCCCGACTCTTTGCTTGCCGAGATTGCTAGGTTGAATGGTTTGCTTGATAACCGTGATAGTGTCTTGAGAGATGCCAAAAAGATGAGGAAAGATCTTAGGGCTCGGCTTGAGAATGCTAGTGAGAAAGTAGGAGAGTTAGAGTCAAAATTGCTTGAATTGAAACTTGAGAATGACTCTTTGAAACTTGCTCCTACTCCTCCCGATGATGTTGAATGTGTTGAATGTGATGCTTGGTTGAATGAGATCAAACTCGCTTAATGAGAAGAATGCTTCTATTTTGGCTCAACTAGATGCTCTTAGGACCGAACATGATGAGCTTAAGGCTAGACCTACTTTGCTTGGTGCTTGCAAATCATGTCCTACTATGCATGCTAAGCTTGTCGATGCTCGTTCTACCATTAGTTCTTTGGAAGCATCTTTGAAATCTCCTCGTTGCAAATGCATGTTCTAGCCGTGATGAAGTCACTTTGCGTAATCTTGAACTTACTTCTCGTTTGGATGTCATCTATGAGGAGAATGACTATTTGAGGAAGGTGTTGGGTTGGTTGTACGGGCGGGAACCTCAATTGAAAATCATGATTGAGGAGTTCAAGAGAGCCGATGGTCGTGGTTTGGGGTTTGAGAAGTTGGGTGAGAAAGTGGGAGAGAACAAAGGGGGAGAGTGTGTACGAGAAGTGTGTTGAGTCAAACCCCGGTTTGAGGTGATCGGAGAGATCCAAGTCCCACTCCCAAAAGCACCCAAGAACTCTTTCACACCAAAGCCCAACCACCTTTGCAACAAGCTTGACACAACCCAAGATCCACCCAAATTCCCACCTAAGACAAATGATTTCCGAGAAACCAATGAAGTTTGTGGGTGAGAAGGGTGAGAAGCCTAAAGAGAAGCCGAGCCAAAACCAAAACCCATCCCCTTCGGTGTGAGTATTGTGGCAAGGAGAGGCATCTTGCGGAGTTTTGCTACAAGAGGAAGAGGGATGAGAGGCTTGCTAGGGAGCAAGCAAACCGGGACAGGTATCGCCGGTCTCGCGGTATTCCCGAGCCTAGAGTGCCACTTCCACGGGGTGTGGGAAGTGTGAGGAGTGTCGGCGAGGTTCCCACGCAGAGGTGGTGGTGGTGAGAGGTTTGTCGGGAGAGATGATGGTGTGCGTCTTTGGTGAGAGGTTTGGTCGGGCTCGTGGTGGTTTTGTCGGACGTCCTCCTACTCGTCCTCGGTACGGGTTCAGGGGAGATGATCGCAGCTTTGGGTTCCAGAGGAACTACGGACCACGTTTTCCCCCTCGTGGTGCTCGTACTCCTCCCATGGGACATGGGAAGTTTGGTGGCAAGGGAGTGATGTTTGCTAACCCCTCTTTGAGCAGATGGCTCGACACTGGTTTAACTTTCTCTGTGCTAACCCCAGTGTCGAGTCGCTAGCTCATTCTCGTTCTTGTTTTTGACTGCAGGCAGGAGGCTTGGAGAACATTTGGTTGATCGACTCCGGGTGTTCTCGACACATGACCGGAGATAAGAAGTGGTTCTCCAGCCTCACCCCAGTGAAGGAAAAGATGTACATTACATTTGGGGACAATGGACGAGGTAGGGTGCTGTCTGAGGGTGTTGTGCATGTGAGTGACAAGGTAACATTGAAGAGAGTGGCTCTTGTGAAGTCTTTGGGTTTTAATTTGCTTTCGGTTTCTCAGTTGCTTGATGAAGGTTTTGAGGTGCGTTTCAAGTCTGGCGAGTCTCGTTTGCTTGATTCTCGAGGTGATCTTGTTTGTATGATCATCCCCGAGGGTCAGATTTTCAGGGCTGATTTCTCTCGTTCTTTGGGTCCTGCTCGCTGTTTGATGGCTGGTCCTTCTTCCGATTTGTGGAAATGGCATAGGCGGTTGGGACACTTGAGCTTTGATTTGGTTTCCCGCTTGAGTGGTCTTGACCTTGTCCGAGGATTGCCGAAGTTGAAGTTTGAGAAGGATTTGGTTTGTGCTCCTTGTAGGCATGGTAAGATGGTAGCCACTCCCCATCCACCCCTGACCGATGTCATGACCGAGCGTCCGACGGAGCCGTTGCATATGGACCTTGTTGGGCCGGCTCGAGTTCGCTCGGTGGGTGGGAAGTGGTATGTCCTTGTTGTGGTGGACGATTACTCTCGCTATGCCCGGGTGTTCTTCTTGGAGGATAAGAGTGAGACTTTTGGCTTTGTTCGAGATCCGATCGTGAGGTTGAAAAACGAGAGGCATGGGAATGCTATTCGAGCTATCCGCGGTGATAATGGCTGCGAGTTCAAGAACTCTCGTTTTGATGCCTTTTGTCGTGATCTAGGTCTTGAACATCGGTATTCGACCCCTTATGTGCCCCCTCAAAATGGAGTCGTGGAAAGGAAAAATCGGACTCTTTGTGAGATGGCTAGGACGATGCTCGATGAGCACAGGACTCCTAGGAGGTTTTGGGCCGAGGCGGTCAATACGACTTGTCATGTTTCCAATCGGATTTTATTGAGAGCTTTCAAGAAGAAGACCCGTTACGAGCTTATGCATGGTCGGGCACCCAAGGTGAGTCACTTCCGAGTTTTTGGCTGCAAGTGCTTTATTTTGAAGAAGGGAAAACTCGACAAGTTTGAGGCTAGGTCTAGTGATGGTATTTTCTTTGGATATGCTAACCACTCTAGAGCCTATAGGGTGCTTAACCTTGAGACTAACAAAATCATGGAGACTTGCGAGGTGACCTTCGACGAGACAATGCCATGTACCTCTCTTGGCTTTGAATGTGCGGGTGATGAAGAGATGGCCGAGGACCTCTTTGAAGAGGAGAAAGATGAAGCCGGAGATGATGATGGGGAGAACCATGCGCCCGAAGCCGAGCATGTACCCACTACTTCCCCTACGACCACTTTGGAGCATGGACCGTCTACTTCATGGACAACGACGGTGCAACAAGAGGACCAAAGCGAGAGAAGGGCCGAAGTTGAGGGGGAGGTAGTCTCGAGGCGTGAGGCTCCCCGGCGGATTCAAGAAGTGCATCCCCCGTCGAAGATCATTGGAGACATCAATGAACGCACTACACGGTCGAGGTCCGGGAATTCCTCTCATTTTGCTCATGCTGCTTTTGTTGCTACTTTTGAGCCCAAGGACATTGGACATGCTTTATCCGATGCAAACCGGGTCAATTCTATGCATGAGGAGTTGGAAAACTTTGAGAGGAACCAGTGTGTGGGAGTTAGTTGAACCACCTCCAAATTGCCATCCCATAGGAACCAAGTGGGTTTGGAAGAACAAAGAGGGAGAGAATGGGATGGTTGTGAGGAACAAGTCCGGACTTGTTGCTCGGGGGTTTAGTCGAAGGAGGGGATCGACTATGAGGAGACCTTTGCTCCTGTGGCCCGTCTTGAGGCAATTCGGATCCTTCTAGCCTTTGCCGTGGCTAAAGGGTTCAAGTTGTTTCAGATGGACGTGAAGAGTGCTTTTCTGAATGGGGTCATAGAGGAGGAGGTGTATGTGAAGCAGCCACCTGGGTTTGAGAGCGAGTTGTACCCACACAGGGTATACAGGTTGAAAAGTGCTCTGTATGGGTTGAAACAGGCACCCCGTGCTTGGTATGGGAGATTGAGAGGTTTTCTTTTGAGCAGAGGGTTTGTGATGGGTACCGTGGATAGAACCTTGTTTCTCCTCAAGCATGGAAATGACTTGCTGATTGTTCAGATTTACGTGGATGATATTGTCTTTGGTGGCTCGTCCCATAATCTTGTTGCCAAGTTTGCAGATGAGATGAGCAGGGAGTTCGAGATGAGCATGATGGGCGAGTTGCAGTATTTTCTCGGGGGTGCGCGGATCAAGCAAGTGAAGGATGGTACATTTGTGCACCAAACCAAGTACACGAAAGACATGCTGAGGAAGTTCCAGATGCAAGATGTGAAGCCGATGTCGACTCCCATGGGGAGTACGGCCACTTTGGATGCGGATGAGGACGGAGAACCGGTGGACCAGCGGGAGTACAGGAGCATGATCGGCTCCCTCCTCTACTTGACGGCGACGAGGCCGGACATACGGTTCGGCCGTGTGTCCGTGCGCTCGTTTTCGAGCTTCGCCGAGGACATCACATCGACGGCCGTCAAGAGGATTTTCGGTACCTACGGTCCGCCCCTCGGTCTTGGCCTTTGGTATTCTTCCTCCTCGACTCGTCTCTTCATGGTTTTTCCGATGCGGATTTTGCCTTGGTTGTCGAGTCGAAAGGAAGTCTACTTCGGCACTTGTCGGTTTCGGGTTCTTCGTTGGTCTCATGGTCTTCCCGAAAGCAGCCTAGTGTAGCTCGGTCTACCACGAGGCGGAGTATGTTGCCGCCGCGAGTTGTTGCTCCCGACCGCCGTGGATTTCATACACTTTGAGAGACTTTGGTGAGGAGTGCACCCGCATCCCACTTCTTTGTGATAGCACCGGTGCCATAAGCGTAGCCAAAAATCCAGTGCTTCACTCCAGAACCAAACATATAGAAGTGAGGTATCATTTCCTGAGGGACAATGTGGAGAAAGGAACCATAGTTTTGAGCCATGTCCCTACCCAAGATCAGCTAGCCGATATCTTTACAAAGCCTCTCGACCAAGCTACATTTGTGCGCTTGCGGGGGGAACTTGGGGTTTGTTGCCCTTTCTAGTTGATTTTTGGGAGATTTCCTATTTGTACCATATGTATCATACCATGTTTATTTTGATGTATATACATGCTTTGCTTGATGTATAAACCATGGTAGGATAGCCATCTTGTCATATATCATGTTGCACTTGTGTCATATTGCATTTTAGGATGATGAGCTTCTTTCATATGCCATATTTGAGTCTCTTTTGGCTATTTGTGAGATATTGGTTATATGTGTGGAGAAATGGTGATGTGAGGCTATGCTCTTGGAATATTTGAGATATATGTGTGGTGAGATAGCCCCTTTTGAGATAAATGCTTAACTTGACTAATTTTTGATGAAATATGCTCCACTCGTGTGTAGTTGTGTATCCATGTCACAATTTGGTCTAAATATGCTTTTCATGCTTAGATTGTGCTTGGATGCCCTGTTCTTGCATTTGGGCCAAAGGCCGGATATCATTGTGAATGTTTAGCCTATGTTGCATTCATGGGGGAGCATAAGCTTCTTTTTTCCACAAAGGCACTTCATGTACCATGAAATGAATTAATCTTGAAAAGAAGTGCATAATGCTTGAAAAATGCTCCATCCATCATGTCTATGTTTACAATGTCTTATCTTTCACATCTGGGTGCAAAACATGTTGCATGATGTTCACCAGTGGAGAAGTCTCCCCGAAGTGGACACATGGCTCATGAGCTTTGACATGACATGCTTTGCTTTATGGGTGTTTGCCATGATCTTTTGCTGAGAATTTGATATCCTTGTATGATCTTTGAGTATTATGCATGTTTGTGGCTCAAGTGTGACATGGATAGGCTTTTACATGTGAAGCGAGTCTTCTTTTGGTAAAACTGCTTAAATCTGAAAATTTTGCTTTGTCACATGCTTGTATTTTCATATATTACTTGTGGCAATGCTTTGACTGTGCTATGATTCATGTGTGTGATCTTTGTCTCATTTTTAGCCTTTGACACTAGATTTGGCCTATTTGAGAAGCTCATGTAGTTGTCTATATGCTTTGCATTTTTGCATTTTCACCTTGATTCATACATTGTCAACAAGGGGGAGAAAAGGTGAGCTTAATGAAAATTCAGCTTAATGAAAATTCAGAAGAGGTGAGCTGAAATTTGGAAATTTGCATTCACATGTTCAGGGGGAGCTTGTATTTGTTCAGGGGGAGCTCTCTTGCTGTTTTCGGTGTGGATTTTGTGCTTTGCTTGGCTTGTGACCTTTCTTCGCCTTTCTTCGGTTTTGGTCATGAGTTGAGCTTCCTTGTTTTTCTTTCTTCTTTCTTTCTCTTTCACTCGAATTTCATTTCGCGTTGTGTGTTGTCAATGCACTCATCAAGGGGGAGATTGTGGACCGGGAGCGTCCCGGTGGTCGGTGGATGACCGCTCCTTAGTGATGAGTGATTGACAACGGGTGTTGGACCGACTCTTGGCTTAGTGCGCGGTGTAGGCCGCGGCCTAGTTCGTGTTGTTGCGAGGTGAAGAACGGGCGCGAAAGGTCTTCGGCCTTGAGGGGCCTCCGGGAGATGGAGAGACAAGTAGGCTCGGTTCGAGGGACCCGGTGGACGACGGGGCCCGGGTGCGGGCCACATGGTGGCGACACAAGCAAGACGAAGTCATGGACAAGTGAGCCGGTGCACGGTGGCGGTCAAGTCAAGTGGTTTGGCGGGAGGCCGGACCGGCACGCGGGGTTTGGTGGTTTGCCCACAAAACCACCGGCGGATGGTTTCTTGGTTTGGGCCTCAAAACCAAGTCCGAGGGCCCAACACGACGGAGACGGGATCCGGCGTGTCGGGAAGCTTCGAAGCGGAGGACACGCGGCGGGATCGCATGGCTTGCGTCGGGAGGACGCGGGGTGCGGCAAAGGCGTGGCCGTCCGATGGCAAGACCCACAAACATTACCAAAATGCCCCTACGTGGGTTGTATCGCCAGTAGTGTAGTTAGGGGTAGTCGAGTCATTTACCACTCCGGCGGGACCTGATATATAAGCCTGGAGTGTGTGTTGATGGCTCTCTCTCTCTGCGACTTAGGGTTTCATTTGCTCCCTCCTCTTTCTCATTTTCGTAGCTATTTTCCTTCCTATTTTCTCTAGGCTAGCATGAGAGCTTCATGAGAGATTTGTTGAGAGGGATGGATGCTAGGGCGGCATGCTAGACCTTGTGAATCTTTCCTGGTTTGTATAGAAGATTCGGGGTTGTTTTTCGTGGCTTTTTGTGCTTATTTTCGTGCCTTTGTTCCCGGTGTGATTCCGCGGATTTGAGTGAGTTTCTTCCCGGATTTCTTTGAGGGAAACATGGATAGATGTCTTGTGCATCTTTGTGCTTGATCTTGTGCCCTCAAACGCCGGAAACTACTTCGATTCGTGAGTTTTCGTTCGGTGCTCTAGTTTTTGGTGGTGCTCAAAGGATTCGCGATTCCCGGTGATTTAGGGAGTTAGGAGGCAAGATTTTTGGGCTATAGCATCCTTGTGTGACGCTTTTCAAGTCCCCAAACCCTTGTCTCCATAGCTTCAACCGTTTGGGAAATCCGATGATGATTTGAGGGAGTTGACTTTCGAGGTCGGGCGTTTTTCTGCTCTGTCCGAGCCTCGCGGACGGTCCGCGCCCTCCTGGCGGACGGTCCGCGCCGCTCGAGTTCGTCCCGAGTTCTTCGTGTTCTTGCTCATCCTTTGTTTCGATCCGTCGTGTTTTTGGTTTTTGGTTGGACGGAGTTTCGGACGGTCCGCGGTGTCGGGCGGACGGTCCGCGGGTGCCTGGCGGACAGTCCGCGTGCTCCCCGCGGACGGTCCGTGGCACGGGGGTGTCTTTGGGTCGTTCGTGTAAATTAACGGACGGTCCGCGGCTAAGGCCGGACGGTCGCGGCTCGGGTGCGGACGGTCCGCGATACCCGGCCGGACGGTCCGCGCGGCTCTTGCGGACGGTCCGCCCCTCTGCGCGGACGGTCCCGCCGCAGCTCGTGTGCTTTGCTTCTTGGTTCGATTCCCTCCTCCATTTCTCGTGCTTCCGCGTGTGCTTTGAGGAATCGTTCCTAAGGCTAGAGGTTGATCCATAACCTCGTGGTCTTGGCGATTGGTGCGTGATTCGATCCATCGCTTGTGTGTGACCGGGATTTGAGTAGGACATAGGCCGGGTTCTTTGGGAAGAATTTTTACCGGCTCCTATTCACTCCCCCCCTCTCTAGTCGCCATCCGTTCCTTCACAGCAACAATAACAAAAACTCATATTATGGTGTCATAGAAGAGATATGGTAGCTTGAGTACGGGCCACTTAACATCCCTCTGTTTCTTTGCCAATGGGTAAAACTAACTGGAGGTGGCATAAGGAAAGATCAATATGGAATGACAATAGTCGACCTGACCAAGATTGGTTTCAAAGATGAACCATTCGTCCTTGCCAAAAATGTGCATCAAGTTTTCTATGTCAAGGATATGACTAGCAAACCGAAGAATAAAAATCCCAAAGGACCACAAGAGCCAAAGCGACACATTGTTCTTCCAGGTAAAAGAGTAATCGTGGGAGTCGAGGACAGAACAGACAAATCAGATGACTATGATCAGTTCGATGGCATGCCTCCATTCACTGTCGAAGTTGACCCAAGCATACCGCTAGGAAATGAAGAGACACCATACTTATGTCACGACCATGACCAAGGAACTTTCATCAAGAAAAGAAACTTCAATACTGTATTGTAATGATTAATGTTCAAATCATTTGTGTAATGTTCTATGACTGTATTGCTTTAGTTATTTGAACTGAAACTTGTTAAAGCCTTTCAGATGCCCTGTGGGAAGTAACCACAAAGTTTGACATTTTTCTTATGTTCTAGGAGACAAATATTGTCGACTCCGAAAAGAAAATAATTATTTCAACTATTAAATTATTTTTGATATTGGAAAGTTAAGGCTGTTAACACCTAACTAAATATAATTTTGCATGGTTCAAATATTAAACTTACTATTTTTTAAAAATATTGCAAAGAGAAAGATTGAGAAAATGAGGAGGGAAAATGGGAAAAGAATTAAAGTCCTGCTCCTAATACACCTTTAGTCCCGGGTCGTGTAACGAACTGAGACAAAAGGCCACCCTTTTATCACGGTTCGTTACACGACCCGGGACTAAAGAGGGAAAATTTTCCCTTTTGACACTCTCGCGCGAAATCACCCTTTAGTCCCGGGTGTTATCACCAACCGTAACAAAAGACCACCCTTTTATCACGGTTAGTTACACGACCCGGGACTAAAGGTGTGTTCATATAAAAGCAATGACCCTCCCCCTCCAGCACTTAGCCACTTTTTCGTCCCCGATCCGCCGCCATCGTCGTCGTCGTGTCGTCCTCCTCCGCCGCCGCTGTCATCCTACCCGACCGCCGCTTCTGCGGCACCCTCCGTCCTCTGCCCCACGGGATTCTCCTCCGCCGCCGGCCTCCCGAAATCCGCCGACACCCTCGCCCCCCGCCATGCCGTCGGTCCGCCTCCGTCGACCCTTGGAACGTGGGCGGCTTCCTCCCCGACCTGCCCCGGCCACCCCGGCCTCCGGGGCTCCCCCCGCCGCCGCGCCGTCCCTCCTCCTCTCGCGCCGTCCTCCCCCGGCCTCCGGGGCTCCGCCGCCGCGGCGCCGTCCTCCTCCTCCGCGCCGTCCTCCCCGGCCTCCGGGGGCTCCGCCCCGCCGCCGCGCCGTCCTCCTCCCCGCCTTGCCGCCGGTCGTCCTGAGCATCGTCGCCTCGTCCTGCACAGTTGTCCTCCTCAACGTCGCCGGTAGTGCCGCGCCCCCCTCCCCCCACGGACACCGACCCTGCCCCTTGTCCTCCCAAATTGGGTCTTGCCGACGCAAGAAAATTAATTGTTTGCATTAGCATTTTTTTAATTTCTTTTAAAGAATTAATTTATGTATAAAATTGTACTAAATATGTCTATAATAATAATTCTAATTAAATTTGTTTCTCCCCAGCATCGGCAACCTCCATCTCGCCCCAGCTCCCCACTACCTCCCTCGACGCACCCAAGATCCTGCCGTCGTCTCGCCCGGGCTCCCCACTGCCTCCAAGATCCCGCCGCCGTCTCGCCCTGGCTACCCACTGCCTCCCTCGACGCACCCTAGGATCCCGGCTTCTCTTCTCCTCACCGACTGTGGTAGGCGACACTATTGTATATTCCCCTTCTCGTAGAAATACATAGAAATTATTGTATATTCCCATAAATTCGTGTCGATTCATAGAAAATTAGTGTGTATTCTACATGGATACTAGAAATACCTAGAAATTATTGTATATTCTCATAAATTTGTGTCGATTCATAGAAAATTAGTGTATATTCTACATGGATACTAGAAATACATAGAAAGTATTGTATATTCTCATAAATTCATGTCGATTCATAGAAAATTAGTGTATATTCTACATGGATACTAGAAATACATACAAATTATTGTATATTCTCATAAATTCGTGTCGATTCATAGAAAATTAGTGTTTATTCTACATGGATACTAGAAATACATAGAAAATCAGTGTATATTCTCATAAATCCGTGTCGATTCATAGAAAATTTCTGTTAATTCTAGATGGATAACAATGACAACGATGAAAGGATTATGGAGGAGATTATTGCTGGCGGTGCAAATGCCTTTGCATCCTACACGGACGAGGAAATTACTCTAAATATGATTGGTCAAGGAGGCGTCACCGCCGATGACTTTGCAAATAACGAGGAAGACATAGCCGCCGACTCTGCAAATGACAACCTTGAGGATCCTAATGCAGAAGGTTCTAACGAGGTATACATATCATGCATTAAGTTCATTACTATTAATTCGATAACCCCATTTCTTGTATATTCTCATAAATTTATGTCGATTCATGGAAAATTACTGTTAATTCTTGTAGGCTTCTAGATCGACGACAAAAAAGTCCAAGAGAGGTCGTGCAAAACTAATCGTCGGCGATGTGATGTATCGTATCACGGAGGTGTCAGATCTTGGCCAGCCCGTTGCTCCAAAAAAATCAAGGACAAGTTTGTGTCTCAATGCGGGGCAATTGTAAGGGACAACGTGCCCATCAAGTATAGAGAATGGAAGGGAAAACTAAGTAATCCATATGTGGTTCCAGACTCAGTAAAAGACCAGCTGTGGAATGATGTGCTAAAACACTTCGCACTTCCTGAAGGCGTCGACCCAAACCTTGTTAAAGGGTGGACTCTAGTGAAGATGGCAACTCAATTTCAGAATTTCAAGAAGAAGTTGACTAGAGATTTTATCAAGAACAACCGAACTCCAAATTGGGATGAATATCCGAAGATAAAAGATCACTGGAAGCCCTTTGTTGAATACAAGAAAAGTGAAACTTTTGCCCAAAAAAGTGCCCAAGCGAAGAACGGTGCTAGTAAGAAAGGGGAGTACAACCATCGTCTTGGTCGAGATGGTTACGCGGCAGCAATTCCCAAGTGGAGGAAGATGGAACAAGACCTTATCGCCAAAGGTATCATATCAGCAGTCTTTCACTGGCCCGAAAGATCGAAGAATTGGTATTATACGCATGGAGACAGATTGAACCCGGATGATGGTACCCTTGAATTCCCGCCCACGTTACGAGAGAAGGCACTTGAGTTAATGAACAAAATAGAAGATGTCAAAGCTGGTAGATTGAAGGTTGACAAAGAAATAGATGAGCTCACTATTGAAAGTGGGAGATTGAAAGTGCATCTAGGCCCCTAAGTGGATTTTGGTGAATTGAATGACAAGGCGATTAAAGGACTAATGATTTTGTCTAAGATTGTGAGCAGGTTTTCTTTATATATTCATGAGCAACTATTGAAGTATTTTAATTATGGATGTATTTTATGGCTCACATTTACAAAGATAAGTATATGGTACAAGACTTCATAAGGTTATTGAAAGAGAACAAGATGATGAGTGTACACACTATGGTTCTAAAATTGGAAGCTTGCATATCCGTTGTCTATCAAGATCAAGCATTTGGAGCAAGGTTTACAAATGAAAGGTTAATTGTGGATGAAGCAATGTGGAACTCAAAGTGGATTGGATAAGTGATGAAGAGATCAACCGAGATGTCTAGGGTGAGGGACTAAGCAATCTTTGGGGCCGTAGCTAAGCCGCCATTAGTGTTTTGCTAAGGTGAAGGTCTAGCATCCGTGGGGTCTTCAAGTATCATATTCAAACCTTAACCGAGGAAAGCTTTGCGAGTCATCAACTTGTTAAGATTGGCAATATGGAGTGACCATGGATCCAAATGTGCATTGCTATGCTTTATGGAAAGATCCTAAGTCACTAGCTCAAGTATGGGCGTGCTCAAGTCAAAGGCTATGTTGAAAGCCCTCAAGTGGATATTGTTCAAGTATGGCAAGAATTGAAGTTGTTCAACCTCAAGAGGTTAACGAAGCTCTTTTATTCTTTTCTTGAGTATAGGTATGCCGTACTATCAAGAGGGATGCATCTTAGCGAGTTGACAAAGTCAAAGTGCTCTTTAGTTGACCTAAGTGAGATCTAGCCTTAGAGTGTGCTAACAAACCCTCCTAACCTAACCTGGGTCACTTCTTCTTGGAGGTGAAGTGCTAGTTTCTTTGAAAAAAGGTTTTGGGGTTATCTCGGGCTTGACCGGTCTGACCGGTCAGAGGCACCGGTCTGGCCGGTGCCGCTAGCCCAACTGCTAGTTTTTCGAACACCTGTCTGACCGGTGTGGGGCACCGGTCTGACCGGTGCCACCTGGGGACTAACGGCTAGTTTTCTCCTTTGAGGGGTATAAATACCCCAAGCCTTCTTCAAGTGAGGGTTGCTGTTTCTAGTGAGTTTGCTGAGGTCCCAAGCCATTTCCATCTAGCTCTAAGCCTTAGTGGCTCTCCCCAACCATCTCTTTGTGAGATTTGTGGTTTCAAGTCATCATCTTTGTGTTGGGTTGAGAAAGTGAGCTTAAGAGCGACCTAGTGAGCTAACAAGAGCAATTTCCATATCTTGAGCACTTTGGTTTCGCGTCTACAATCTTTGAAGCATTTGTTACTCTTGGAGGTTTGCCTCCTTGAGGACCATGTGTGGTTCGAGGACCGGTGGATGGTCGCTTCCTTGTGTGATGAGTGATTGACAACATTGTGTGGACTGATTCTTGGCTAAGTATTGCAGGTGCAGGTTGTGGCTTGACTCGTGTTGGTGCAGGTGAAGAACAAGCGCGAAAGGTTGTTGCCGGTGAGGCCTCCAGGTGTGGAGAAGACAAGTAGGCTTCGTTCGAAGGACCCGGTGGCCAGTGGGGTCAAGTGCGGGCTGCATGGTGGCATGAACAGCAAGATGAAGTCGTGGACGGTTTCTTGGTAGAGCCTCAAAACCAAGGTCGAGCCGGGACTACGTGGGAGCCGAGTCATGAGTGAATATTGGAGGAGGATACACAGAGTTCGCGGGGTTTGCAGTGGTTTACCAGAAAACCACTGGGTTACTCGGTTGAGCAACAAAACCGAGGTCGAAGACTCGACGAGGAGGTGCGGCCACCCAGGCCGGTTCAATCGCCCAGGAGGGGCGGTCAGACCGCCTAGGGCCGGTCAGATTGCTCAGGCCGGTCTAACCGCCCAGGGGGGGCGGTCTGACCACCCTGGCCGCCGGCGCCGAGATGCTTCGAAGCGGAGGACACGCGTCGGGATCGCAAGGCTTGCATCGAGGCTAAGCAGGTTGCGGTCGCCGGGCATCCGTCCGATGAAGATATTCCGAAGATTTCCAAATCCGCCCTTGAGGGGCATGTATCCCTAGTTATTAGTGAAGGGTAGTTTAGTCTTTTGGGTGCCTCCATATATACTCATTGAGTGGATGGATGGCAGCCAACTCTTGGAACCCTAGCTCATTTGTTTTTTCCATTTTCGTTCTCTATTTTCCTTAGGTTTTTACAGGACTAGCTTGGGAGCTTCATGTGAGATCTAGAGAGAGGGATGGATGTTTGGGTGGCAAGCTAGATCTTGTACGAACCTTTCATGGTATGTATAGATGGTTCGGCGTTGTTCATCATGGTGGTTTTCCTGTCTCTTTTGTGGTGATTTTCGGAGCTCTTTGTTGGCGGTGTTTTGAGGACTATTTCTTGGGGTTTTTGGTGGGTGTCACGTATGAGGTCCTTGTGCCTCTTTGGCTGGTGACTTTTCCCCCAAATCTCCTTTGAATCGGACTCGATTTGATGGTTTTTCGAGTTGGGCGAGTTCTTGACCTAGAGAAGCGATTTCTTCGATTCCTCTTGATTGTGAGCGTTTTGGGTCGATTCCTTTAAGGTAGAGGTTGCCCAGGAGGTAACCCAGCTATTCCCGAAGTTTTGCTGCAATCCGTGGAGTGATTTGGGAGATCGGGCGCGAGGAAGTTGAGGTTTGACCCGCGGGTTCGTTTTCTAGAAGGGGCGGTCTAACCACCTGCAGGGGGCAGTCTAACCGCCCTGGGTGTTTCTAGGTCGAAGTTTTGTTTCGCCAGATTTTCCTCTGTGAGTTTGTTCGCCTTGATCAGAGGAGTGTCTGGGTGAAATTTGGGGTCATTCTCGTGCTGTTTGCTACGTGTTCTTGGTTGGAGTTCGTTGTTGGGTACAGGAGGTTAGATGAAGCGTCCCCTCATCAGAGGTGACTAAATGTGACACAAATACCAGTCCCAGGAGGCTGGCAACACATTTATTACAACAGGTGGATCAGTCTTTTACATTACGGCGACACAGAGGGCACGGAAGTGCCAACGCTACAAGGAACAACACAAACGCTAACGACCAAACTACAATAGCAAAGGCTTCCATAGCCTCCTCAGAGTACCACACCATGGAAGCTTTCCGCGGGGGCCCTGGGTACACAGGCACGGTTGGGTGTAGGGCAGCGACCTACTCGACGTCTTCGGGAATATAATCGGGATCCTCCTCTGAAAATAGTTAGTAAAACAAGGGTGAGCACATACGTACTCAGCAAATCCAACCCCACCCACGGAGGGGCTTAAAAGCAGAATCATGCAGAAAGTATAACAAGGATCAGGTTAAGGTTCATTTTGCAAACTTACTCATGCAGGGGTTCATTTCAAAAGGTTTTCGGAAACATTTTCATAACCAAAGTGACTCAACCGTTTTAGGAAAACCACTGTGGAACTACCGGACTTCCCGTCCGTCGTAGCCCAGGCACACAGCCACACACCTCACCCGGAAAACAACTCACGCCAGAAAATATCCCATCCCAAACACTAGTTTTTGTGACCACACCGTGACTCGTCCAATACCGTGGACACGGCTATTCGAATAGGTTTGACACTCTGCAGAGGTTGTACATCTTTACCCACAAGTAGGGTACCGTCACACGGACACCTCAATGTCGGCGCTGTCGGGGACAGCCCTAGGGGTCCCCTTAAACAATGGGGAAAACCTCACCTAAAACCCGCAACGAAACCAAAATACGCTAAGCTTAACCATGCAGGTGCCTAACCATGCAGGACACAGCCCACAGGGGCTCCAACGGCCCATCGAGGCGGCCCACGTAAGGATCCCCTCGAACAGGCTCCGCCTCGTTCGAGGATGCTCGCTCCCTTCGGGCGGGTTTCGCCCCGCTCGAGGGGCAGCACTTCCCTCGAGCAAGGTCCGCCTCGCTCGAAAGTACGCCCCGCCCTCGGCCGGGGTCCGCCACGCTCGAGGGTGCCCCTCACGCGTGCGCCGGCCCCCGTACACGGGCATTTAACGCCCCGACGCGCGGGGACGGCGCCATCATGCGCCCGGGCTCGCACCCCCGGTGCCGCCGCACCAACTCCCCAGGGAGGAGCCCATCCCCGCCACTGTGGGAGGGGGATCGTGCGGCGCGCGACCGGTGTCGGTCCCGTGACACCGTGCGCACGCCCCAGTACGGCTAACGCGCCGAGCCCTCGAAAGGGGGCCGGCGCACCCTCGATTCACTTTCTTGTGACCCTACAGGGTTAGGTGGAAGCGCTAGGCCGGTGGACTGCCATCCCCGCCACTGTAACGGCGTGGCCGCCGTACCCGCGCGTGCAGGCGCACGCCAGACCCTGTGGCAACGACTCCAGCCCCGTGAAGCGCGTCGGGAAGGAACGCCGTTCTGCCCACTCCTGTACGCCGTACAGGCCTGCGTCAGCACCTCCCTCGAGCCTATCAGAGGACATCTCGCCATCCGCTGCTCTCCTACCCTCGAACCGCCACTGTTCGGGTACAAGTCAGGCCATGATGACCAGATCGCTGCAAGGATCGCCCGGACGGCCGCCCACTCTACAGCATAACATTCGTGCTTCTCCACGTAGCTAGATAGCGCGGCATGCATGTAGTTCGCCTCCCCCTTGATCTATAAAAGGGGGACGAACCCCCCAGCCGCGGGGGGACAAACAGAAGACAGAGAACATCGACACGCTCAAGGCCACAAACCAAGAGCCCTGGACATAGGCTGTGCACTCACTCTCTTATTCTCCCACAACATCTTCAGCCACTCCACCAGGGACTTGGAAGCCACGCTTCCTCTCCCGCCTCGCTTGTAGCAGCCCCACTACAGGCACCCCCGGTGCTGAGCAATATAGTGCCGTGAGCACACCCCTGCTGGACGTACGGCCCCCTCGGCCGGAACCAGGATAAAAACCCCGTGTCACTTGTTGCTTAGCATCGACCATTGAGGGATAGACCTCGGCGCTATCTACTGGTTAGTGTCGGGACCATATTCCGCACCGACAGGCGCGGATCCCGTCAAAGCCATTACCCACCTTAGCTAACACTACGAGCCACCACGGAAGCAACCAAGGGGTTATCCCACATAACCAGGGCGTACCTCACACAGAGCGTACCCCTACTCCTTGGTCTCCCGCCGCTCACCCGCACACCAGATGGCAAGTAGATTAACTAGTGGGGTTTATGCTAAGCCGTTGCCACATACAACGGTCGAGTGGTTGTACGATGATTTGGGTCAGGTGAGATGTCACGCAACCCGGTTCTTAACCGACAAGATGGACAACTCCCAACACGCTCAACCACACAGGTACGAGCTCACCCATACTCCTGACACACACGTCCATCCCGTCTACCCAGTTCTTTACTCATTTTCCAAACATATCCCATTTTCATTTTAAAAGCACTCACACATTTTGAAAGCACTCACATATTTTTAAAGCACTCATTTAGGCCAAAACAAGGTTCAATCATAGCAATCAAGGGTGGCTATCCTACCATGTTTTGCAGTAAACAATATGCAATTTATAAAACGGGTATAGGGTTATATTTATAAAACTAGGACAAAAGCATGCATCAAAGAATGAGATTGAACTTGCCGTCTTCGAAGTCTTCGGGGAGTGCCGGCTCGGCGTTCGGGACCTCGGGCTCCTGCTCGCAGTAGTCGGCTCCGATCTCCGGCTCGGGGTACCTTCCTTCGTCTACTCCGTCGGCTATAGCACACACACAGGCAAGCAAGCAATCAATACAAGCACACAAAATTTACCGGCTGAGCTCAAGGAAATAAATACATAGATAGTGAGGGAGTAAATAATTATTTATGGATATATGGCTAGGCGGAATTAATTCCGGAAAAGATGTGGCAAAGTTCATATAATGAACAGTTAAAGAGGGAGGAAAAATAGTTGGAATTGCTAGAATATGATTTTATGGGAATTTAGGAAAAAGAATTAAGTGAATCGGAGGCGGAACCTGCAAGATATGGTATTTGTAGGGTAGGAATGCTAATTAATTTCGAAAATGGATTTAATATAAACGGATGGTGCCTTCTTACGTGATTGGTGTGGGTGGAGTTATGGGCTTTTCGTGCATCACATGGGCTGGTGGTGTGTATGGGCTGTAGTGTCTTTCCTGGGAAAGAATAATAGATAGAGAGAGACGGGCAGAGCACAGGGAGCTCGTGCTCCTCGTCCGCCATGGGAGGCGGCCGAAGCTCCTGGAGCTCCGTCGGAACGGCGATTTTGGGCACCATTTTCAAATCCAAGGGCATGGGGAGGGAGATGAGTGGATGTGGATGCTCATCCCAGGCTCACCTTGGGCAGGGGCGGCTCGGAGAGGGAGATCTACGAGGGTGACTTTCCTCTGCGCAAGAACAGAGGAGGGAGGTGGGCGACTCTGGTGGTGGCGCTGCGAGGCAAGGGAGAGGGAGGGAGCAAGCTGGGAGGTGCGTGGTGCCGTGGAGAGCGAGGGGGGTCTCTTTATAGCTGCGGGAAGGCGGTTCGGCCGGCTGGAGGGATGCGCACGCGGAGCTCGTGCGCCTGCAATGGCGGTTCGGCCGGCGCGTCCGTGGCGGAGTAATTGCGTTGCTCCAACCTTGCTGTTGGATGCGACTCGTCGGGCAGTGGCGTCGACGAGACGTGAGCGGCAGCGGTGCTGACGAGCCAGAGTTAAGGCGGCCTGCAGCTCGGCGACACGGTGGCGCTGTGCAACCGAGGTGACGACTCGACGGCAGCGGCGCACTGGTGGCCGGCGATGGTGTGCTTGCGCGGCCTTGCGCGTGGAACACGTGACGGCGCAGACGGCGAGGCCGCGGCCTAGTCGGCATGCGCGGCCTGGCGCGGCGCGGCGTGCACGGTGATGGGATGGCACGACGAGCTCGGCTGGGTGCTGCTGCTTGCGCGTGCGCTCGCGCTATGCTGCTGGCAGGGAAACCTTGCGTGCTACTGTTGCCTTTGGTCTGTGTTGCTGTGTGTGTCGTTTGCTGGTGTCAGTGCATGGCGTGGCAAGGATTTGTGTTGCAAGCTTGCATGCATACTGGATGGCGAGGTGTGCCTGGCATGCGAGCTTGCTTGCTGCTGTTGCATGTTGTTTTGTGCGTGGCTTTCTGATTATAGGAAGGAGACGACGGCGTGCATGGCAAGGTTCTTGTCATTGCGAGCTGCTGTTACGTTACATCCATGTGTATCTAGCTTGTACGTGCTTACGTACGGTGTATGTTGTGTGCGTGCCTAGCTAGGAGATGCTAGCAGAGAGGTGGCAGTTTGTGCATGCGTGAGAGCATGGGTTAGGAATAAACAAAGGTTAAAGGAAAATCATGAGCGCTGATTTGGGGAGGCAACGGGATTAAGGAGAGATTAGACATTGAATGGTTTATGAATGGACAAGAATTGAGCTCAAACTATGAAAAGATTTTGAAATAATTTTTTTAGCGAATGATTTAACATGTGATTTATTTGGAAGAATTTTCCGGGCGTCAGCGTGATTTTCAGGACGACGGTGATGGCGAGGCGGACTGGCCGACGGGACCGCGGCGTGCGGGGATCCCCGGCGTGGTGGCCGACAACGGCACCGGGGCGGCACGCGATGGGCGATGGCGCGAGTGCGGGCGGTGCCGGCGGGATTCGTGGCACGCGCGCCGAGGGTGAGAGAGGGAGAAGATGACCGGGGTTTCGAATGAGCTCAGCGGGAAAGTTTTGAAAACACGCATGAATTATTAGGTGATTTATTAGGGGCTAAAAACGCGGGCGTTACAAACCTACCCCACTTAAAATGAATCTCGCCCTCGAGATTCGGCTAGGCTTCGAATAGGTGGGGAAACTCCTTCTTCAACGCGTCCTCTCGTTCCCACGTGGCTTCTTCTACTCCGTGTCTGCTCCATTGGACTCTGCACACCCGTACTTCTGATGTTCTCGTCCGCTTGACCACTGTGTCCAAAATCTTGACGGGCACCTCCTGGTACCTAAGGTCTGGCTGAAGATCGATGGCTTCTACCGGTACTCGCTTTTCTTCAAGAACCTTCAAACATCTACGCAGCTGGGAGATATGAAACACTGGGTGTATATCTGACATTTCTTCGGGTAGCTCCAGCAGGTATGCTACTGCTCCGACCCTCTTTAGTATTTTATATGGCCCGATATACCGAGGGGCCAATTTTCCATGCACTTGAAATCTCCGAGTCCCTCGGATAGGTGAAACCTTGAGGTAGGCGAAATCCCCCGGATTGAAGCTCGCTTCTCGCCTCTTCTTGTCTGCGTAGCTCTTCTGTCGGGATTGGGCGGCTTTCAACTTTTCTCGGATGTCGGCTACTCGCTCTTCGGCTTCCTTTATAAGTGCGGGCCCAACCAGGGCACGCTCTCCTACTTCTGACCACATCAGGGGTGTCCTACATTTTCTCCCGTATAGTGCTTCGAATGGTGACATTCCCAGACTTGCTTGGTAGCCGTTGTTGTAGGAAAATTCTGCATATGGCAGACTCTGCTCCCAATCTTTGCCATAGGTGAGGACGCATGCTCTCAACATATCTTCCAAAATTTGATTCACCCTTTCGGTCTGTCCGTCTGTCTGCGGGTGGTACGCTGAGCTGAAATCTAGCTTGGTACCCATGGCTTTATGCAGGCTTTTCCAGAACCTAGAGGTGAACTGGGTCCCTCTATCTGAGACTATTCTGCTAGGCACTCCATGCAGCTTTACTATATTCTCTATGTAGAGTTTTGCCAACTTCTCTCCACCATAAGTGGTCCGTACGGGTAGAAAGTGAGCGACTTTAGTGAGTCGGTCCACGATCACCCATATGGAGTCATGTCCCTTCTGAGTCCTTGGTAACCCTACTACGAAATCCATACCTATCTCGTCCCATTTCCATACCGGGATTGGTAGAGGCTGCAACAGTCCTGCGGGCTTCTGGTGTTCGGCTTTGATCCTCTGACAAGTGTCACAGTGGGCGACGAATCGGGCAATATCTGCTTTCATCCCATTCCACCAATACTTCTGTTTTAAGTCAATGTACATCTTGGTGGATCCCGGGTGAATAGAGTATGCCGAGTTGTGTGCCTCATCCATGATTGTCTGTCGAAAATCTCCACCTTCAGGCACGCATATCCTGTTTTTGTACCACAGGGTGCCTTGGTCATCTACTCTGAAGTCCGGGGCCTTGTTCTCTCCGGTATGCTTGTGAATCTTCATCAGATTCTAATCGGTTTCTTGGGCCTTCCGGATCTTCTCTTCTAAGGTAGGCTGAACACTTAGCTGGCAGACGTAGCCTCGGGGGGCAATGTGTACGTTGAGTCGTTCCATCTCTTCTTGCAACTGGGCACTCTTGGGGGCTGCCCTCTCGTAGGTTTTCCGGCTTAGGGCATCTGCTACTATATTGGCCTTCCCTGGGTGGTAGTGGATTTCCAGGTTATAGTCTTTAACCAGCTCTAGCCACCTTCTTTGCCTTAGGTTCAGGTCGGGCTGGGTGAAGATGTACTTTAGACTCTTGTGGTCTGTGTAGATTTCACACTTGTTCCCGATCAGATAGTGTCTCCAGATCTTCAGGGCATGCACTACGGCTGCAAACTCCAGATCATGGGTGGGATAGTTTTGCTCATGGGGTTTGAGCTGACGGGAGGCATATGCCACTACCTTCCCATCTTGCATGAGAACACATCCCAACCCTTGTCGGGAGGCGTCGCAATACACGACAAAGTCCCGTTGAATGTCTGGCGGGGGTCGACGACGGGGCCGTGGTCAACATCTTCTTCAACTCTTGGAAACTTCTCTCGCAGGCCTCGGTCCAGTTGAACTTCTTATCCTTCTTGAGCAGCTCTGTCATGGGCCGGGCGATCTTGGAGAATCCCTCGATAAATCACTGGTAGTACCCTGCTAAACCTAAGAAACTCCTGATCTCGCTCACGTTGGTCGGTTGCTGCCAGTTGGAGACTGTCTCAACTTTCCCGGGGTCTACAGCTACTCCTTCTGCAGTCAGAATATGCCCAAGGAAGGATATTTTCTCTAGCCAAAATTCACACTTGCTGAACTTGGTGTATAGCTTGTGTGCCCTCAATTTTCCCAGCACTACTCGAAGGTGTTGTTCATGCTCCTCCACGCTCTTGGAGTAAACAAGTATGTCGTCCATGAAGACTACGACAACTTGTCCAACTCTTCCATGAACACCTTATTCATGAGGTTCATGAAGTATGCCGGTGCATTGGTTAGTCCAAAGGACACCACCGTGAACTCATACTGCCCGTAGCGAGTGACAAAGGCAGTCTTGGGGATATCACTTTCCCTAATCTTGAGCTGGTGGTACCCTGACCTTAGATCCACCTTCGAGAAATACTTGGCTCCCTTCAGCTGGTCAAACAGGTCATCTATTCTGGGGAGGGGGTACTTGTTTTTAATAGTGACCTCGTTCAGCGAGCGATAGTCCACGCACATCCTCATGCTCTTATCCTTCTTCTCCACGAAAAGCACTGGGGCTCCCCATGGTGATGAGCTTGGTCTGATGAACCCACTTCGCTGGAGTTCTGCTAGCTGCTTCTTCAATTCTGCCAACTCAGGGGCTGCCATCCTATAGGGTCTCTTGGCTATGGGAGAGGTTCCAGGGATGAGGTCGATGACGAACTCTATGTCCCTATCTGGTGGCATTCCGGGGAGTTCTTCTGGGAACACATCTGGATATTCTCGCACTACTGGGACATCCTCTATGGACTTGGCTTCTATGTTGAAAACCATTATGTCTGGCCTGTGTCCTCGGGTGTGGCAGGTCACTTGTATCCCGTCTGGGTTGGTCAGGTGCACTACTTTATCGGCGCAACTTATGAGGCCATGGTGTTGGCTTAACCAGTCCATCCCAAGGATCACATCTATCCCTTTGGACTTCAGTACTACCAGGTCTGCTAGGAACTCTACCCCACTTAAAATAATCCTTACCGGGGGCATCCCGATTGACACTTAATGTCACCTCCGGCGTTCGAGTTATTAGGGGCGCTTTTAGTAGTACTGTGGGTATGCTATGCTTTTCCACAAAGCTTGAGGATATGAATGAGTGTGATGCTCCCGAATCGAATAGTATGGTAGCCAAAACTGAGCTGACCAGGAACTCACTGAGTACTACGCCTTGTGCTTCCTGTGCCTCTTGCGCATTGATGTGATAGACCCGGGCGCGTCCATACGACTGCTGGGGCTGCCTCATCTGCTGGTTGCTGTTGTTGTTGCCGAAGTTATTGTTGCTGCGCACTAGCAGGCGGTCGGCTCCAGACACTAGTGGCCTTGGCCCGTTCACCGAGTTGGAGTAGGTGGTGGTGGTTGGCTTTTTGGCATACGGGCAGTTGGCGATGAAGTGCCCGGTTTCTCGGCAGTTGAAACACACTCGGGAGCTGTTATTGTTGTTGGCAGTGATCCGGGCCGGTGCTGTTCGTGGGGGCTTCATGGCACTGCGGTTGTAGGAGGGCTTGAACTGGGCTCTGGGGGCTTGCGAGCTCGTGGCTTGGGATTGGGTTCGGTACTGCATGGGAGCTTGGAACCTGGACATGGGGTGTCCAAAGTTTCTCGGCCTCTAGGACCGCTCTTGCTGCTTGGCCTTGTGCTCCATAAACTTGCGCTTGTTTTCCTTCTTTTCTTCAGCCCTTGCTCTCTCCGTGAGTATTGCCATGTTCATGAGGGTGTTAAAGTCCGGGTAGATCTGAGGAGTCAGCAGTGTCCTCAGTTCCGGAGTCAGCCCCTTCTTGAACATCTCTTGCGTTTTGGAGTCTTTATCCACCTCCTCGGGGGCATAGCGTGCCAGCTCTATGAACTGGTACGTGTATTCCTCCACAGACATGTTGCCTTGGCGGAGTTCGCGGAACTCGTCCGCCTTCCGCTTCGGTGTGGCCTCGGGATGTGGTAGCGGAGGAACTCCTCCACGAATTCATCCCATGTGATGGCGAGAGGGATCCTTGGCGGCGGCGCGGTAATTTTCCCCACCGAGGCTAGGGCTGTCCCGGTGAGCCGGGTGAGCCGCCGAGAGAACCTTGTCATGGTCCTCGCAGTGGAGGGGCTCCAGTTCCCTCAGGATGGCTCTCAGCCAATCGTCAGCATCCAAAGGATTCACCGACCCGCCAAAGGTGGGCGGCTTAGTCCTGAGGAACTCGATCAGCTTCTCATTCATGCTCAAAACTCGGGGTCTTGGGCGGTTGACGGCGTTGAAGATAGCCTCCATCAGGACAGTCTGGTTGGCTAAGACCTGTGCCAAGTCAACGGGAGGGGGTGGCGGTGGCAGGACCACGTTCTCTCCTCCATCTTCATTTTGGTTAACCTCCTGGTCGTGGAGACGCTCCCTCCGATCGGCTTGCGATCCTTCAGCGTCCGATCGGTGGGTCCTGACAAGGCGCCTGGAAACCATCTGTAGAGAAGCGGGTTTTCTAAGAGATCTAGTTTTATGTGATGTTTAGGTGGATTATATCGGATTTCTTTTTGAAAAGGCAGGGTCTACTCCTGCCGGTAAGCACATAGCAAACAAGCAAGCACAAACAAGTTTTTATTACACACCAGCGAGGAGGATACATCCCGACTATGCAGATACACTACACGACTAAGGACTAAGGGCGCGACTTGGCCAGTACGGCTTCATTCCCTGGGTCTTGGGGCACACTACTCGCGAGGGGAGCTGCCTTCTAGGGTCGAGTGTTCTTCCAGCGGAATGAGCAGCTCGTCATCATTCCCGCCTTCGGGGTTTCCGTTTTCCTGAGGCTGTGCTGCGGCTTCAGTGGTCGTCGTTGGGGGTTCGGTGACTGCTGGTGGTGCTGGGGGGACTTCGATAGTTCCTCCCCATCCTACAAGGGGTGTTCCCAGCAGGACTTGAGCTTCTCCAATGGCTGGAACGGGTGTTCCGCCGTTGGTCCATTCTTGCATGCGTTGGTCCTGGATTCTCCTGAGGCTTTCCTGGGCAACGGCTTCACTGCTTATGGCGGCTGCGGTCCTTGCTTCAGCTTGAGCCACTCGGACTTGGTGTATCCTCACTATGACTTTAGCTTGCTCGGCCCGACTGATTTGTTCCCTCAAGTGTCTGGCCTGGTCATCAAAGAGCTTATCCAGGGAGACAAGGTAGGCGACTACGTGGTACAGCAGGTCTTCTTGGTGGCGGCGTCGTTCCAGGTTTCTCATGCGGGCCTGCCAAACTGGGGTTCTGATGGCGGGAGGGAAGTACCTCATTGGTGTGGGGACGAGGTGTTCCTCGTAGATCCGGCACAGGTAGCGGAGGGCTTTTCTGAGGGCCATGGGATAGGTGTCTCGGTGTCCAAACCCTGTGGCGGTTACGCGCCACGGCTCGATGTTGGTGTGGCGGTTGCTTCTAGCGACGGAGAGGACCACTCTACAGCGAAGAGTACCGAGTTGCTCGTACTCTCTGCTGTAGTACCTAGGGCGCTCAGTGATACCGAGGCGCTCCAGGGAGTTGATGAGAAGGCGAGCAAAACCAGGCTCCTCCTGGCACACGCCTTGGGTCCATCCTTCTTCCGCCATCTGAAAACAAAGGTAGAGTTGAACAGGTGGTGGGGTACAAGAGATGGATAACTTTATTTAGTAGGAAGGTTGGGGTACATCCTTCGGGGTACACTTATTATCACTAGGACTCAGTTTCTAGCCTAAACACCCTAGTCTTATCCTCATGGTGATTCTTCCTCTAGCTGGATACGGCGCTTTTTCGGTGGAAGATCTTGCTCCAGTATCTCATCTTCAGTCTGGGTCCCTTTGTCCCAGTGGGTTTCTTCGGGTTCATCTTCTTCTGCTCTAACTCCTTCATCTCTGCTGTGACACCCTAAAATTCCATCACTGAAATCACTTAGCAACTTAAAATGTCTTAGGGATTTAAGGAGATTAAAATGCTAAATAAAATGTGAGCTCTAAAAATATTAAAGATAATATAATAAAGTTAGAAACAACAAGTGTATGTGCATCATCATTTGGCTTGCATAGATTTTGGTTGCTTGTGTGGTCTCTAAAAAGCCTATAAAATATTTGAGAAAAGTTTGCAAAAGTTTGAAATGGATTTGGATTGAAAATGGATTTGAAAATGAGGTTTGAAAAAGAAAAGAAAAAAAACAAAACCCGCACCCTTACCCTTTCGGCCCAGCCGGCCCAACCCAGTCTCCCCGCCGGCCCACCGTTTCCCTTCCCTTTTCCTTTTTCTTTTCAGCGGCGCCGACAGGTGGGCCCCACCTGTCAGCCTCTATCCCTTCCCTTCCTTTCTTCTTCCCCGCGCCCGCGCCGGCCGCCGCGCCGCGCGCGCCACCGAATCCGCCCGGCTCCCGCCCCTTCCCCTTCCTTCTTTTCCTCCCCGAGCCTGCCAATTAAGGCAAGTAACCCCCCGTGATCAATTGGGGGTCGTTTCCCCCCTTTCCTTACACCGAGCCGTGATGGCCGCCGGCCATCAATGGCAACCCGCCGCCGCCCCGTCCCCTAGCCGCTTCACTTCCCTCCCTCGGGCCCTTATAAGCTTGCTCACACGCTCCTTGGCCCCCCTTTCGCCTCTGCAACACTCACGCGCCCGAGCCCGAGCCCAATTTCTTCAGCGCCGCCGCCTCGGTTTCCGCCGCCGCCGTCGTCTCGTCGCCGCCGGTGAAGGGCTAAGCTTTCTGCCCGTTTCTGTTGATCACTAGGTCCGTAAGGGGCTTGACAAGCTCATGCGCCGCGGGTTCGCGCCCCGACGCCCGTGGCGGCCGCGCCTCGTGCTCGCCGGAGCGCCGCCCGATCCGCCGTCGTCACCAAGCCGCCCCATTGCCGCCTCCTTTCCACCCTTCGGCCCGTCCTCATCGCCTGCGTGTGGTAAGCAACCCCCCCTGCCCAGTTTCCCCTCCTATCGCGCCCAGCACCTTCCCCGCGAGCTCGCCGGAGCAACCGCGCCGCCCCCTCACGGAGCCGGCCGCCGGTGAAGCCTAATCGAGCCCGTAGAGCCCGCGATTGTGTGCGCAAGCGTCCCCGCGTCGTTTTGCCCCAACCCGTGGTCGAAGAGACGGCCGGGAGCTCACCCCAGAGCTCACGCCGGCGAGCTCCGCCGCGCGCCGCCGCGCCGCCCCTGTTCCCGGCGACATCGCCGCCGCCCGCCGCATGCATTCGTCCAGGACCGTTGGATCGCGCTTGGACGATGGGGATCACGTACCCCTTCAGTTAAGTGGCCGGGTCCACGGTGAACCCATGGACCGCGCCCACGGCCGGGTCCATGGTGCACCCTTGCGCCATCCGCCGTTGGATCTCAGATCCACGGTGTGGAGTGGCGGTTTTGTTTAAGAGTCCCTGGGATTTCAAATATTAGCAAGCCGGTCCTTCCACCTTTGAAAATAATTACAGTTAGGTCCTGATTCTTGCAAACTAGCCCCTATCTACCCCCGTTTAATTCTGTTTTAAGCCCTTTTCACTTCTTTTTGCACATAAACCCTCTGATTTAATTTATAAAAATGTTTTAGCCCCTGAATTTATTCATAAACAACCCCGTAAACATAGTTTTCTTGCAAATAGGCCCCCGAGAACTTGTTTTTAATCATATCTTTCTCATTTTAACTCCGTTTTTAGCGTTCTATATACCGAAATGATCGTCTCGACGAGTAGAATCTTTTAAACAGTAAATTTACCAGTTTTACTACTGTTTGGTGTACTGTTTTGTTTATTGATTGTTATCCATGTTTGACTCGTAGATATCGTGCTCGTTTCGTCCGAGCTCCCTGTCGGAAGTGATCCGGAAGAACTTGTCTTTGAAGAGGAATTCACCCAGCTTGTAGAGGAAGGCAAGTGGATTTCCCCCTCTGCATAATCTTTTTGAACCTATGTCACCGCATGCTAAACAATGTTTACTATTCCCGTTGATATGCATAAATGCGATGGGCAAACACCTAGCTAAGGACTTGACTAGATGCTTTATCACTTTACCTTGATCAACCCCTGTTTAAACAAATGTTTGGGGTAGATAAATGCTTAGCTTGCTCAACATAAGTATGGTCATGCTTTGTTTATGTTTTACATCTCGCTTTTGTTTATGTATATGCTTGTGCTTTAACAAGATAACTCGATATAATCGGAACATGGAGAACCACCCAAGATAACGATACAACCACAGTCCACATGGCTCGGCTTAGCCAATTAATTAGGAGAGTGGGGTAGCCGATAGCTCTTTTCCGAGAGGGGCACGGGGGCCGGAGTTGAAGGGGTATAGCCCGGTCCTTTTGGGGTAGCGACCTTGGCTAAGGTGTTGACCACTAGGGAGGGTTATGGCCGCTCCGCCTTGTAAATCTGTTGCGGGCTGTTGGTTTCTCTTCTTTCCTTTGTAAAGGCTTCGTAGTGGACCCCTAGCCACTCACCTTGGAAGTGTTTAAGGGTCTAGCTAACCCGGGCAAGATGGGGAACACGAACTGTGGGTAAAGTGTACAACCTCTGCAGAGTGTAAAACTGATCGATCAGCCGTGCTCACGGTCACGAGCGGCTTGGACCCTCACATGACTAATAAACTTGAAGATTAATGTAAATCGTGGGTTGGAGGTTTGGTTTGAGGTTTCTTTTAAAGGTTAAGTGGGTTGGTATACACTTACATCTAGTAACTAGGTGCTTGCTAATAAAACTTGACCAACTTATAAAATGCTTACCGCTGTGAACCATAGCCTATCCTTGATAGCCTTGCATTTTTCCCCCACTTGCTGAGCTCCAACCATAAGTGTGCTCACCCTTGCTTACCGCCGTTCGCAGGAGAACGTCGGAGGCGAGGACGAGTACCGGAGTGACTTCGAGGAGTTCTAGGCATGCGGATCCCCCGCTCATCATGCTCGTGGATGTCGGCGATGGAGTTGCTCGTCGTCGTTTAGTTATCGTTTTGTTTGGACCTTCGAGTCCACCCTTATGGATGTAATAATGGATATCATACTGGTTTAAACTCTTGTACGTTTTGTTACAGCAATGGTATTACTCTCGTTTTGTCTATCATGTGTGTGTAAATGATCCTGGCGCACATATGAGATGCATTCGGTTTTCCTTGTAAAATCGGGTGTGACAAAGTGGTACCAGAGCCGTGATGACTGTAGGACGCAGCCTTAGTTAGAAATGGACGAAATTAAGGATTCATGTTCTAGAAAGCCTCATCATGCTTCAAATCATCTTATTTACGCACTAAAAATCTAATTTAATTTTGTTTACCATTTTAAACTATCATTTTGATTTATTCTGCACTCTGAGATCAGTTTTGCTTTGACAGATGGCCAGGACTTACATGACCCCTCGCAAGAGCACTGGTGGGCGTTTCCCTACTGGACAGCTGGCTCCTCGCCATCGTCTTGAAGATGTTGAGGAGGAACGGGGAGGAGTTCCGGCGGGGAGGTTGAGGTTGAGGAAGACCCGAGAGGAGGTCCAGCGAAGAAGAAGAAGAGGATCCCGAAGAAGTTGAGATGGAGGAGGAGGAGCCGGAAGAGCCATTGGAACGACCACGGTACCGTACGATGGCACGGTGCTTGAGGCGGACGCAGACGGTGACATTGTGATTCCACCGGCGCTGCGGATCAATGAGGAAGCACCCCCCGCACCTCGCCGATCTGTGCCGAAGGTGATCCGGGAAGACTCCGGTGATGACGGTGTGGGTGAGGATGATGGTAACCATGCTGCTGGCAACCCAGAGGAAGATGAAGATCCCCGCTACCATGGAGCTGAATACCATAAGCACTCTACTGAAGCTGAGAATGGGCGGTTCTGCATTCTCTTGTGGGATGTTTTGAGGTATATGGGGTATACCATAAGGCCTCTCTATGTGACCAAGCATTTCAGTGAGCCTGGAATGAGGGATTACTACACTTGCAAAGTTTACATCAGGAAGCCTCTGAATGATACTGAAGGATGGAGGTATCGCTCATCCCACCATAGCACGGCTCGGTTCTCTACGGATGATGCTGCGGTGAATGATGCAGCAAGGAGGGCGCTGCGGTCGGTTTGTAATGCTAATCGAGTGCGGTTGTTCCAATCGGAGTACCGTCATGTGCCTCGACGTGCAAGTGGCACGAAAGTGACCGTGGTGCCGGCGGAGGCGATGACCGCATCGATGTCTTGGCAAGGGCGACTGCTGCTGCGAATGCTGATCCGGAGGGAGCAACTTTGGAGATAAACAAGTATCATGAAGAGCTGCGGTCGCTCGGGCAAAGATAGCACGTCCGGAAGCACAACTTGCGGGACAACGGCGGCGCCTCGGAAGTCATGCCATACCGACTACAGCTTCCCCTCCGCGCAAGAGGCTTCGTTACAACACTAATGAAGCTACTACTCGTCTTGGCTAGGATCCTAGGATGCTCGCCCTTATCATTTACCTTTTCGATAGACCGTTCCTGCGTGAACGTATTTGCTTGTAATAATGAATGCTGTTTGCAAACATGCTTGAGTTGGATCTTTGCTTGATTGTAAATTGTATGGTGGAGTGATGGACACTATACAATCTGAAATTTTAAGTTAATCAAAGTTTGATTCGGGTTTTATCGGTTGTCATTGCTTAATCTCTCATGCAAGTATGTTTGGATCAAATCTGTTTTCGCAGTCATATGACATGTCAGTAATGTTTTGTTTATAACTCAAGCTACAGAATTCCAAATGACATGAAACCAGTTGGGTTAGTTCACAAATTTAGAGGATGAATTTCTGTCAAAAATTCAATGGTATACAATACATATTCTGGGAATTATGCACAAAGTAATGAACATGACAGAACCTGTAAATCTCTGCTGATATAGCTGTACTGTTGGAATTATATCTCGAGTTATACATATCCAAATGAGGTGATTCCAGTTGGGATGGTTCCATAATTTTATACACTATAATCTGGTAAAAATTCGTGGTCATTGGATATTTACACAGAAAGTTATGCATAATTCTTTGAGGTCAACAGAATCTGTCTTAACTGAAGTACATGCTGTCATTTTACTTTGAGTTATTCTCTTATGCAATGATTCAAGTACAATTATCGAGATATGATTTTTCTAACGGTCAGATGGTAAACACCAGGTCCGGAGGAGGTCAAGACGTGCCACCTGTGATCCGGGCACATATTGCAAATCAACAAAACCCAGCACCACCTCCACCGATCAACCAAGCAATGGACCCGAACATGCAGCAATTCCCGGCGGCGCGGATGCAAGCGATTCAAAACCTTACCAACACGGTGCAGCAGATGCAAGCTCAACGAGAACCAGCCACCACCCCCGATGCCTCCACCACCCCCGCCACCAAGGGACGAGGCACAAGGAGTTCATGAGCCACCATCCCCCTACATTTTCTCACTCAGCTGATCCACTAGATGCTGATGACTGGCTGAAAACTATCACTAAGAAGGCGGAAATCGTGCGGTGCACGACGGGGAGATGGTTACGTATGCTGCTGGAAGACTTGTGGGGCGGGCCGCGATTGGTGGGATGCGTACTCTCAAGCTCATCCCAACGGGCGAGAACATCACTTGGCAGGGAATTCCGTGACAACTTCCGCACCTATCACATTCCTTCAGGGGTTCTCAAGCTCAAGCAGAGGGAGTTCTTGTCACTGAGGCAAGGCAATATGTCAGTGACTGAGTATCTGGACAAGTTCACTCACTTGTCACGTTATGCACCTGATGAAGTCAACACTGATCCAAAGAGGCAAGAAAGGTTCCTGGATGGCTTGATTAGTCCTCTGAACTATCTACTGCAGAGTCACATCTTCCCGGACTTTCAGACGCTGGTAAACAAAGCTATTGGGCTGGAAAGCAAGAGGAAGGAGATGGGTGAACATAAACGCAAGTTTCAGTCTCAGGGGCAGTCTAGCAGTAACACCCGTCCCCGTTACAGTTCTCAGCAGAGCCTGACTCCATATCGTCCTGGTGGTCAAGCTGGGAGGTACCCACAGAACATGCAGCTCCAGCGCTCGTTTCAGCCACAGCGCTTCAATCCTCAGACACCCAGAGCTCCTACCCCTCGGTCGAGTCGTCCTAGCAACAACTGCGGGGCACCCGTCGGAAACACCAACCCCCGTTCGACGGTGGATGCTTCAAGTGCGGAGAGCCGGGGCATTATGCTAACAACCTGTCCTAAGAGGGTGATGCGGACTCCACGGAGGGACATTGGGAACGGGACCGGGCAGCCATCTTCTCGGGCTCGTACTCCACGGACACCCGGCAAGAGAGGCCGGCGAGTCATGTGCGTGGCCGAGTCAATCATGTATCGGTGGAGCAAGCTCGGAATGATGCCGGCGTGGTATTGGGTACGTTTTTCGTCAACTCGTACACGCTACCGTTATTTGATTCAGAAGCATCACATTCATTCATAACTGATCAATTTGTGGCAAAATATAACTTATCTATGAGTACAATGAAGAACCCACTGATAGTTAGCACTCCTGGGGGAGAAATGAAAACTGGTCACATATGCCCACAAGTAAAGATAAATATCATGGGGGTAGACTTTCTTGCTAATCTGGTAGTTCTAAAATCGTGGGGAATAGATGTCATTCTTGGTATGGATTGGTTAAGGAGTTGTGATGGAGTTATTCAGTGTCGGAAGAGGTCAGTACTGTTAACCGGTCCTCAAGGGGAAAGAGTAGAGTATGTGAGTGCACGCTCATCTGTTAAAGGAGTTATGAACTCTGTTGAAGGCAAGGCCTTGGAGGATATAAGGGTAGTGAATGAATTCCCTGATGTGTTTCCAGAGGATTTGCCAGGTATGCCACCTGATCGTGACATTGAATTTAGTATTGAACTTATACACAGTCTTGCTCCCATATCTAAAAGACCATATAGAATGGATGTTAATGATCTAGCTGAATTAAAGAAACAAATTGAAGAATTACTTAGTAAAGGGTTTATCCGTCCTAGTTCATCACCATGGGGAGCCCCCACACTCTTCGTTGATAAGAAGGATGGATCTAGGAGGTTGTGTATAGACTATCGATCACTTAACGAGGTTACTATCAAGAATAAATACCCATTACCTCGGATTGAGGATTTGTTTGATCAAATGAGAGGAGCTAAGGCTTTCTCTAAGATAGATCTTAGATCAGGTTATCATCAATTGAAAATCCGTGTGGAGGATATACCAAAGACAGCATTCACTTCTAGATATGGGTTATATGAGTTCACTGTGATGTCCTTTGGCTCGACCAATGCACCAAAGATACTTTATGTATTTGATGAACAAGGTATTCATGGAGTATTTGGATAAGTTTGTTGTGGTATTCATTGATGATATATTGGTATTCTCTCGGAGTGAAGAAGAACATGAAGAACATTTGAGGCTTGTGTTACAGAAGTTACGGGAACATCAGCTGTATGCCAAGTTCAGCAAGTGTGCTTTCTGGTTAAAGGAGGTATCTTTTCTCGGACATATCATCACAGATGGAGGCATAGCAGTCGATCCAAGCAAGGTTCGGGATGTATTAAACTGGAGTCCGCCTAAGAATGTGCCGGAGATCAGAAGTTTCCTTGGTCTTGCAGGATACTATCGGAGGTTCATTGAAGGGTTTTCTAAGATAGTGAAGCCACTTACCACTGCGCTCGAGAAAGGAAGAGAATTCAAATGGGATGAGAAGTGTCGGGCTAGTTTTGAGGAGTTGAAGAAGAGGTCGACCACAAGCACTCGTGTTGATCATGCCGGACATACACAAAGGGTTCGATGTGTACTTGTGATGCCTCTCGGCAAGGTTTGGGATGTGTGTTAATGCAAGAAGGAAAGGTAGTAGCTTATGCTTCAAGACGCAGTTGAGCAAACATGAGCGAGAACTATCCTACTCATGATCTTGAGTTAGCTGCGGTTGTTCACGCATTGAAGATCTGGAGACATTATATGATTGGGAACAAGTGTAAGATCTTTACCGACCATAAGAGTCGAAATATATCTTTACTCGAAGGATCTGAATTTGAGGCAAAGAAGATGGTTAGAGTTGATCAAAGATTATGATTTGGATATCCGGTATCATCCGGAAAAGCGAATGTTGTGGCGGATGCTTTGAGTCGGAAGGGACAGACTAATATGCTATTGGGACACACGTTACCTCAAGAACTATGTTGGGAGATGGCACGACTTAACTTGGGAATGGTTGCTTCGAGTGAGACTTTGACATTAGGGATTGAATCGACACTTGAGCGGGATATCGGGAAGGGACGGTTGACCGATGCCAAGATTGCGAGAATACGGGAAGTTGATTAAGTTAGGCAAAGTTCCGGAATTCAGAGAAGATGAGCAAGGAACGAGTGTGGTTTAAGAACGAGATCGTGTACACGAGATCAAGGAATTGAGAGAAGTTATTTTGAAGGAAGCACATGATTCAGCTTACTCTATACACCCTGGTAGTACCAAGATGTATCGGGACTTGAAGCGAGAGATACCGGTGGTATGGGATGAAGAAAGATGTAGCGACTCATGTAGCTTTGTGTGATGTGTGCCAAAGAGTGAAGGCCGAGTATCAAAGACCGAGCGGGATTGCTACAACCTCTGAAGGTACCTGAGTGGAAATGGGAGGAAATCGGTATGGATTTCATAGTGGGATTACCTCGTACTCGTGACGGGTAAGATTCTATTTGGGTTATTGTGGATAGACTAACCAAGGTAGCGCACTTCATTACAGTGAAGACGACCTATACAGGAGTGAAGCTAGCTGAGTTGTATAATTCAAGGATAGTATGTTTGCACGGGGTACCGAAAAAGATAGTGTCAGATCGAGGTACACGGTTCACCTCACGGTTTTGGCGAAAGTTGCATGAATCAATGGATACAAAGTTAAACTTCAGCTCGGCATACCATCCTCGGACGGATGGACGGACGAGAGAGAACAAATCGGATACTCGAGGATATGTTGAGAGCTTGTGCATTAAAGAACAAGTGTTAGTTGGGATAAGAGTTTGCCTTATGCGGAGTTTGCTTACAACAACGGCTATCGATTCCGCATCAAAATGGCACCTTTTGAAGCTGCCGTATGGAAGGAAGTGTAGAACACCGTTGTTTTGGAATCGGACAGGTGAAAGGCCGAAGGTTCTTTGGGCCGAACGACATACGAGAAGCAGAAAAGCAAGTTGAAATCATAAGGGAGAATCTTAAGGCAGCACAGTCTAGACAGAAGAGTTATCGTCGATCCTCGGCGAAGAGAGGTGATCTTGGAAGTCGGTGATTATGCATACCTCAGAGTGTCACCTATTCGGGGGTTACGAAGGTTTAATGTCAGGGGAAAGTTATCACCTCGATTTATCGGACCTTTCAAGATTTTGAAACGGAAAGGAGAAGTAGCATACCGAGTTAGAGTTGCCGGCACGTAATCTGTCGGAGTTCATGACGTGTTTCATGTATCTCGGCTAAAGAAATGCACAAGTGAGGTTAGAATAGAACCAAAGCAGTACGGTTAGAGGATATTCAAATGGAGAATGATCCGACGTACAAGGAATACCCCGTTAAGATCTTGGATGTGTCGAAAGAGTTACCGGAGTAAGATCATCGGGAATGTGCAAAGTGCGGTGGAGTCATCACACCGAGGAAGAGGCAACTTGGGAAAGAGAGGATGAACTCAAGGAAGACTTCCCTCAACTTGTTCTCTAAGTCTTCGAAATCTCGGGACGAGATTCTCTTTAAGGGGGTAGGATTTGTGACACCCTAAAATTCCATCACTGAAATCACTTAGCAACTTAAAATGTCTTAGGGATTTAAGTAGATTAAAATGCTAAATAAAATGTGAGCTCTAAAAATATTAAAGATAATATAATAAAGTTAGAAACAACAAGTGTATGTGCATCATCATTTGGCTTGCATAGATTTTGGTTGCTTGTGTGGTCTCTAAAAAGCCTATAAAATATTTGAGAAAAGTTTGCAAAAGTTTGAAATGGATTTGGATTGAAAATGGATTTGAAAATGAGGTTTGAAAAAGAAAAGAAAAAAAACAAAACCCGCACCCTTACCCTTTCGGCCCGACGCTGCCCAACCCGATCTCCCCCCCCGGCCCAACGTTTCCCTTCCCTTTTCCTTTTTCTTTTCGAGCGCGCCGACGGCGGGGGCCCCCCCCGTCGCCCTCTATCCCTTCCCTTCCTTTCTTCTTCCCCGCGCCCGCGCCCGCCCGCCCCCCCGCGCGCCACCGAAATCCGCCCGGCTCCCGCCCCTTCCCCTTCCTTCTTTTCCTCCCCGAGCCCCGCCCAATTAAGGCAAGTAACCCCCGTGATCAATTGGGGGCCGTTTCCCCCTTTCCTTACAACCGAGCCGTGATGGCCGCCGGCCATCAATGGCAACCCGCCGCCGCCCTGTCCCCTAGCCGCTTCACTTCCCTCCCTCGGGCCCTTATAAGCTTGCTCACACGCTCCTTGGCCCCCCTTTCGCCTCTGCAACACTCACGCGCCCGAGCCCGAGCCCCCAATTTCTTCGGCGCGCGCCGCCCTCGGTTTCCGCCGCCGCCGTCTCGTCGTCGCGCCGGTGAAGGGCTAAGCTTTCTCGCCGCGCTCGCGTTGATCACTAGGTCCGTAAGGGGCTTGACAAGCTCATGCGCTGCGCGGTTCGCGCCCCCGACGCCCGTGGCGGCCGCGCCTCGTGCTCGCCGGGAGCGCCGCCCGGTCCGCCGTCGTCACCAAGCCGCCCCATTGCCGCCTCCTTTCCACCCTTCGGCCCGTCCTCATCGCTCGCGCGTGTGGTAAGCAACCCCCCCCCCCCCGCGGTTCCCCTCCCTATCGCGCCCGGCCCCTTTCCCCGCGAGCTCGCGCGAGGGCAACCGCGCCGCCCCCTCACGGAGCCCGCCGCCGGTGAAGCCTAATCGAGCCCGTAGAGCCGCCGCGATTGTGTGCGCAAGCGTCCCCGCGTCGTTTTGCCCCAACCCGTGGTCGAAGAGACGGCGGGACGGGGGGGCTCACCCCGCAGCTCACGCCGGCGAGCTGCTGCCGCGAGCCGCCGCGCCGCCCTCGTTCCCGGCGACATCGCCGCCGCCCGCCGCATGCATTCGTCCGGGACCGTTGGATCGCGCTTAGACGGGATGGGGATCACGTACCCCTTCGGTTAAGTGGCCCGGGTCCACGGCCAACCCATGGACCGCGCCCACGGCCGGGTCCATGGTGCACCCTTGCGCCATCCGCCGTTGGATCTCAGATCCACGGTGTGGAGTGGCGGTTTTGTTTAAGAGTCCCCGGGATTTCAAATATTAGCAAGCCTGGTCCTTCCACCTTTGAAAATAATTACAGTTAGGTCCTGATTCTTGCAAACTAGCCCCTATCTACCCTGTTTAATTCTGTTTTAAGCCCTTTTCACTTCTTTTTGCACATAAACCCTCTGATTTAATTTATAAAAATGTTTTAGCCCCTGAATTTATTCATAAACAACCCCGTAAACATAGTTTTCTTGCAAATAGGCCCCGAGAACCTTTTTTAATCATATCTTTCTCATTTTAACTCCGTTTTTAGCGTTCTATATACCGAAATGATCGTCTCGACGAGTAGAATCTTTTAAGCAGTAAATTTACCAGTTTTACTACTGTTTGGTGTACTGTTTTGTTTATTGATTGTTATCCATGTTTGACTCGTAGATATCGTGCTCCGATTTCGTCCGAGCTCCCTCCGTTGGAAGTGATCCGGAAGAACCTGTCTTTGAAGAGGAATTCACCCAGCTTGTAGAGGAAGGCAAGTGGATTTCCCCCTCTGCATAATCTTTTTGAACCTATGTCACTGCATGCTAAACAATGTTTACTATTCCTGTTGATATGCATAAATCTGATGGGCAAACACCTAGCTAAGGACTTGACTAGATGCTTTATCACTTTACCTTGATCAACCCTGTTTAAACAAATGTTTGGGGTAGATAAATGCTTAGCTTGCTCAACATAAGTATGGTCATGCTTTGTTTATGTTTTACATCTCAGTTTTGTTTATGTATATGCTTGTGCTTTAACAAGATAACTCGATATAATCGGAACATGGAGAACCACCCAAGATAACAGTACAACCACAGTCCACATGGCTCTGGCTTAGCCAATTAATTAGGAGAGTGGGGTAGCTGATAGCTCTTTTCCGAGAGGGGCACAGGGGGCCGGAGTTGAAGGGGTATAGCCCGGTCCTTTTGGGGTAGCAGCTCCTGGCTAAGGTGTTGACCACTAGGGAGGGTTATGGCCCTCGCTCCGCCCGCCCTTGTTCCGTTGCGGGCTGTTGGTTTCTCTTCTTTCCTTTGTAAAGGCTTCGTAGTGGACCCCTAGCCACTCACCTTGGAAGTGTTTAAGGGTCTAGCTAACCCGGCAAGATGGGGAACACGAACCATGTGGGTAAAGTGTACAACCTCTCCCGAGGTGTAAAAGAATCGATCGATCGGCCGTGCTCACGGTCACGAGCGGCTTGGACCCTCACATGACTAATAAACTTGAAGATTAATGTAAATCGTGGGTTGGAGGTTTGGTTTGAGGTTTCTTTTAAAGGTTAAGTGGGTTGGTATACACTTACATCTAGTAACTAGGTGCTTGCTAATAAAACTTGACCAACTTATAAAATGCTTACCGCCGTCGAACCATAGCCTATCCTTGATAGCCTTGCATTTTTCCCCCACTTGCCGAGCTCCAACCATAAGTGTGCTCACCCTTGCTTACCGCCGTGTCGAGAGGAGAACGTCGGAGGCGAGGACGAGTACTGGAGTGACTTCGAGGAGTTCTAGGCATGCGGATCCCCCAGTCATCATGCCTGTGGATGTCAGCGATGGAGTTGCTCGTCGTCGTTTAGTTATCATTTTGTTTGGACCTTCGAGTCCACCCTTATGGATGTAATAATGGATATCATACTGGTTTAAACTCTTGTACGTTTTGTTACAGCAATGGTATTACTCTCGTTTTGTCTATCATGTGTGTGTAAATGATCCTGGCGCACATATGAGATGCATTCGGTTTTCCTTGTAAAATCGGGTGTGACATCTGCTCCTACGCTCCTTTAGTTCATCCCATAGGGCTTTATGGGCTAACAGGGTGCGCTCTCTTTCCCTAAGGTACTCTTGCTTTGTGTTGTGTAGTTCAACTTCTACTATGGTTGTCTTCACCCTTTCTAGTTCTATCCTCTTCTCTGCTCTTTCCGCTCGTTCGTCTGATATCTGCCTTCTTTCTGATCCTGGGCTTGCTCCTGATAAAGGTGGTCTAGGCATCTGAGGTATATGGATAGGTGGGAAGCGACCCCTCTTCTAAGTCTTCTTCCTCTCGTTCTAGTCCTCTCATGCGATCAATCCACGAGCGTCCTCTTCCTCCGGGAGGGTGGAAAGAATCCCATTGGAGTCCTTCGGAGGTGTTGTCTATAAACCACTCGTAGGCCGTCGCGGGGCCCTAGGCCTTCCGGGCGCTTGGGGTAGGTGTCGGCGAAACGAAAACCCGATCGGGGGCAGACGAACCATGGTTCTATGTCGGGGTAAAGCGTGCTTCTTCCCACAAAGATCAGCAGCTTACACCGAAGGGTGCCGTAGCGTTCGTACTCCCGGTAGACGAACTCTGTCGGATCCCTTACTCCGACGCGCTCTAAGCTGAGTAGCAATAGGTTAGGGAGGCCAGGCTGGACAAGGCAGATTCCTCCGTTCCATCCGGGGTTAGCCATCTGGAATCAGGCAAGGATCAAGGTAAGGATTTGGGAAAAGATGAGCTTAGCAAAGAAAAGGTTAGAGAGGGCCAGAGGAGGTCTCGTATCCTAGGGGTCATGTCCTACGGCCAACCTACGGCTCTGATACCACCTAAAGCGTCCCCTCATCAGAGGTGACTAAATGTGACACAAATACCGGGCCCCATCCCGGGGAGCGCGGCAACACATTTATTACAACAGGTGGATCAGTCTTTTACATTACGGCGACACAGAGGGCACGGAAGTGCCAACGCTACAAGGAACAACACAAACGCTAACGACCAAACAACAATAGCAAAGGCTTCCATAGCCTCCTCAGAGTACTGTTAACACCAAAATTTGGTAAGGAGTATGACATGTGGGTCCGGTTCGAAAAAGAGTCCGTCTGGTGGAAGGAAAGATATTTTCAGAGATTTTCGGCAGAAGGATCCGCGGTCGGCTATCTGCTCCAGTTCGGCAAAGGAATAGTAGAGCTGATTTTGCGGGATTGGACGGTGACGTGGCTCAATCAGAGGAAGCGAATGGATGGATAGGCGATCGAGTTTAGTTAGGCAATGAATCCATTCGCAATTGTATTCAGCAGGGTATAAATACGATCCCTTGATGTATGTAACACACACGTTCATTCCTCAATACACACCGGCCTTACGCCAAACCCTAGAGTCCTTGTCGTGTCGTCGAGTTCTTCGAGAGGGCCAATCGATCCGTCGACCTCCGTGAGTACCGGCAACCTTGTATCATGTCTAGTATCATGCGGTGGATTTAGATTTGATGCAAGTAGTCTTGTTACCATGCTTCGTGTCATGCGGTAGATTCAAGCTTGGTTCAAGAGGGTTTCTTGTTAGATCATGAGCCATGCGGTAGGCTAAGATCTAGCTCGAAGCTAGTTATCGGCTCTATTGGATTTTGGCAAGATCTAATAGATTCATTAAGTTATCCCGTGTTATCATGAGTTTTACTTTATGTTTTAGTTCATGTAACACACCTTTGCCCAATCTAGATGGGTTTGGATCGGCTATACTTCTTTTTGAGATCTGTGTACGAGCAGGTTTCGCGCTTCGACGCGTGGGTCTTGTGCTCTCCGATAGCCGAAACCGAATCGATCTAGGTTGTCACGTGTTGCGGGTTCAAGCTTGCTTTGTGCGTATAAATCTTGAAAGAACCGGGTATCATGCGGTAGATGCAGGTTTTTGGGTTGCTTTGGAACTAGTCATCCGGTGGATTAGATTTCCAATTCAGTCTGATAGATTTGTTCACGTGGTAATGTTTGTTCCTTCTCCATGGACCCCGGATCGGTTGTTCAGCTGTATTCGGTTATGTTTTCACGAGTAGACCACGTGCGTTGTTCGTGCCTTAAGTGATGTATGCTTTTAGCTTTCCATATTTAGATTGTATCATGCGGTGGATAGATCTATTTGCGGAAAGTGGTACGTTTTTCATGCAAGTTGTATCATGCGGTGGATAGACTTGTTTGTGATCGTACCCGACGGATCTTAAAGTACCTAGACATGCGGTAGACTAGTGCTTTGATCTATGCGTGCTCATTTAATACGTGATCATGTCCGTGCTTTACCTCATTTTATTTAATGATAAACCTCACGGGGATCGGTCATAACTTCATGCTTACATCTTTATCTATACGAAGACCGATCGTCGTCACGCTTACGTCATCCATTCGGCAATGTTCTTTTTCCCTTTGCAGGTTACCCGAATGGTCATGGTTCTTTGACGAGATAGCTCTACATAGCTACATGTCATTCTTGCTCGGCTTCTTGGCCATAAATATGGAACCGTGCGGTGCCACCCGACACGTTCCAAGCTTTGGTATCTAAGCGCTTTATCTTTTGTTGATTTTCAGGAAAAATTGACTGGCACGTCATTTGCTCTCTGCGCATGCGAAGCTAGCTTTTCGGCTTGCTGTGTGATTGGCGTTGAGTGCGCATTTTGCGTCAACACACTTTTTGGCACGCCCAGTGGGACAACAGCCGAATTGGTTCAAGATGCCTGAAGTCTCAGACCTCCTGGATGTCAGCATCGAAGAGCTTTCTCCAGAACAGCATCAGCAGCTCCTGGACGTCGTGAATCAATTTCAGCAAAAGTGTCTCATGTCGTTTAAGAAGAATCGAAGTGGTGTACCGTATCTAAAGAATGACACCGCCCGAGTGCTTTCTGCCGGGAGAGAGCGATGCCTCAACCCAACAGGAAAAGGAGGAATGCGCTCGGATGTTCCAAGAGTCAGTGGACGACATGCTCACCAAGCACAACCAGGCTTTCCTCGGGTCACTCCAGCAGATGATGGTGGCCCTCTTTGGCCCGGGCGCGAGGCAAGCGTTCGGGAGGGCATCCGCCGGAAAGAGCACCGTGGAGCTGGGTGAATCAAGCTCTCAGCCGCCGCCACGGGACCAATTACAGCAACCTCCCCCTCAAAGCTCCGGGAGCCAGACATTCCAACCTCCTCCGCAGGGCGCCGGGGGGCGGCCGGTTCGGCCCCCCGTTGCAAGCTTCGGGAAGTCAACCAATCCGGCCGCCACCACGGAGTAGCACGGGTCGGCTGCGCAACGGCCGAATCCGTACCGGCCTACGTACGGGGGACCTAGCGTTCGGCTCATCGGGGCCCCACTCGACCCCGGTCGAAGAATAGCTCCGTCGACCAACGGCTCCCGGAGAGGAATTTGTACGGCGGTGGTTATCATGAAGTGGGAAATTACGGAGCGTTCGATGCCTTCCCGCACCCGGGGTACGCGCGCGGCCGCGGGCGCTCAAGAGGAAGACGCCCTAGCACGCAAGATGGCCGAATTGATGCGAGAATCGGTTCGGCCTCAAGCCAAGGATGCGGGGCCCCACCTACGAGCCGCCGTTCCCCGCAGTGGTACTATAATGTGCTCCTCGCCACCGAGGGTGAAACCGCCGACGGAATTCACAAAGTTCTCTCGGGCGAGGACGAGACAAGCACGGTCGAGCACATCGCTCGTTACCTCATGCAGCTTGGGGAATGTTCGGCCGAAGAGACGTTCAGGGTTCGCTACTTCCCCGCCTCGCTGACGGGTCCAGCTTTTCAGTGGTTCTTGTCCTTGCCGCCTGAATCAGTGGCCAGGTGGAAGGATTTGGAGCGTAAATTCCACGCTCATTACTTCAGCGGCAGTTCTGAGAAGAAGTTGATTGATCTCGCCACCCTGAAGCAAAGGCACAGTGAAACACCGCTGGAGTTTCTTAGAAGATTCAGAGAAGTTAAGGGCATGTGCTTCTCATTGAACTTGCCGGACGATCGGTGGCCGATATGGCCGTCGCCGGGATGTTGCCGGCCGTGCGCGAGAAGCTATTTGGGATGGAGTTTGAAAACTTGGGCCAACTATCGCAGAAGTTATCCTTGATGAGCAATCAGGCATATGGCCTCAAGAAGGACCCCAAGTTTGGCAAGCAGCATGACATCGCTGACATCTACAACCAATTCTTGGACAAGGCTGATTTGTGCGAGGATTCTGACGACGAATTGGAAATAGCTGCAGCGGAGATCTTGTGGGGTAAAGAGCCCTTGACAATGAATCAGCGGTGGGTCAAGCAGACCAAAGGGACCTACGACTTCGACATCACAAAGGCTGATAAGTTGTTTGAGCTCTTGGTAAAGGAAGGCCGAATCAAGGCGCACGAAGGGCACTCTATGCTTCGGCTGACGGAGTCAAAGCGAAACGTTACTGCGGCTTCCATGACAGGGACTCGCACTCCATCAACGACTGCAGGGTCTTCAGGATGAGGATCCAGAAGGCTATCCAGGAGGGGCACCTCAAGTTCGATAACAAGATGAAGCTGGATGGCCACCCCTTCCCTCAGAACATGCTCGGCTTCTCTATCAATGCGATAACAGCCGAAGAGAAGGGGAAAGTCAAGGTCCTGACCTCAGCCAGGTCCAAGCAAGATGGATCAGTTGACCCGGAGCGCCAGGTGACCCTAGAACAAGTGCAGGGCGACGCCCCCCGCGTTCTCAAGAGCCACATCGAGGTTGGGGAATCGTCCAGGCCTAAACCCAAGGTGACGTCACGCATTCTCCTCAACAAATGGCAGCGCCAGATGGAGAAAGAGCGCTACCAAAAGCGTCGTCACGAGGAGGAGCAGCGCAGGGCTGAAGAGGAGGCGCGCAGATGGAATCAAGAACAGCACACGCGCGAGCGAGCGCGCGCCCCGCGGGGGTGCGCCTTCTTCGAGCACCGCCGTGGAATGAGGGCCTAAAGCTGCCCACATTAAGGAACCGTCCCGAATGCGGCGACGGATATGCGGAGTACGGGCGGGAAAGCGCAATCGCCGATCCGTCCATGAAAGACTTGGAAGGATCCACCCGAATGGGGATCGGCGGCAAAAAATTGAAATCATTGATCATCCCGGGAAGCGCCAAGCCGATCTCGGGTGGGGCCGATCGGGGAGAGGACGAGGATGTCCACGTGCGGCGAGAAGGGGCGGTGGTGCCCGCCCGGCCTACGCGGGGAGCCGAAGAAGAGGCGGGTCCGGCGCTTGAGGAACCGCGAGATGAAGCAAGCGGGATCCGGACGAGGCGAAGTGGCGCCCCAAGGACCGGCCGGGAAGGATCGAAGCGTTCGGCCCCTACATGCATGGTATACTTCTCGCCGAACGAGTTCATGGCTCCCGCTAACCGGGGTGATGCGGGGAGGAAGCTTCCTTTGACGACGAGCGGCCCGAGGAGATGATGGCGCGGCGGTGCTTGCCAAGCGAGGCCGTTTTCGACAAGCCGGCCAAGAATCGCCATATGAGGCCGCCGTACTTGAGGGGGGTACGTCAATGGCAAGCCATTGACCAAGATGTTCGTCGACGGTGGCGCGGCGATCAACATAATGCCGTACACCACCTTCAGGAAGCTTGGCATGACCCCGAGCGATCTGACACCTACAAGCATCATCACCGAACGACTTCGCCGGAATCCCTCGGACACCAAAGGATGCGCTCACGTGGACTTGATGATCGGGTCCAAGACGCGCTCACCACCTTCTTTGTCATCGAAGGCAAGGGAGCCTACAACCTGCTGCTTGGGCGGGACTGGATTCACGCCAATCTGCTGCGTCCCATCCACCATGCATCAACGGCTTATCCGGTGGGTGGATGACGAGATCGAGGTCGTCCGGGCGGATGACTCCGTGAGCGTGGCCAACATGGAACCGGCCTTACGGGAGTATCAAGGCATCGATTGCTTCTCGGGGAAGGACCGGGGAGAAGGTCTGTTGAACTCGTCGGCGGTGACCAACGGCCGATTCAAGCAGTCGGCTCTTATAGTAATTTTTAATGGAGAACCCCGTGGATGGCACCGATGGCAAGTTAGGACGAGGATTCATGTCGGCCGATAAGCTGGAAGAAGTTGACATTGGAAACGGTGATAAGCCAAGGCCGACGTTCATCAGTGCAAATTTGCAGCCAGACTTCAGGGGGGACTTAATTGAGCTTCTCAAAGAATATAAAGACTGCTTCGCCTGGGATTACTCGGAGATGCCTGGATTGGATCGTTCCATCGTCGAGCACCGGTTGCCAATCAAGCCTGGTTTCAAACCATATAAGCAACCGCCCCGGAAAATCTACAAGGATGAAGTATTGGCCGATGTGAAGAAGGAGATCGAAAGATTACTTGACGCAAACTTCGTTCGGCCCTGCAGATATGCGGAGTGGATTTCTAACATCGTCCCTGTGTATAAGAAAAATGGAAAAATGAGAGTTTGCATAGACTTCAGGGACCTAAACAGAGCTACTCCCATGGATGGATACCCGATGCCTATTGCCGATTTGTTGATTGACGCCGCTGCTGGGCACAAGGTGATTAGCTTCATGGATGGCAACGCGGGATACAATCAGATCTTTATGGCAATAGAAGACATTTCGAAGACGGCCTTTAGATGTCCTGGTCATATAGGCCTATTTGAATGGATCGTCATGACATTTGGGTTGAAAAATGCCGGTGCGACCTATCAGCGGGCCATGAATTACATTTTTCATGAGTTGATCGGCAAGACCGTGGAAATCTACATTGACGACGTAGTGATCAAGTCCTTAAGTCATGACACCCATCTGGAAGATGTGAAGAAGACCTTGGAATGCACCCGGAAGCATGGCCTAAAGATGAATCCAAACAAGTGTGCATTTGGGGTGTCAGCTGGAGAGTTCTTGGGGTTTTTGGTCCACGAAGGGGGAATCGAAGTTGGCAAAAAGAGCATGAAAGCCATTGATGAGGTCGCTCCTCCAACCAACCTCAAGGAATTGCAATCACTGCTCGGCAAGATCAACTTCGTGAGAAGATTCATCTCAAATTTATCGCAGAAAGTGTTGCCATTCTCTCCATTGCTGAAGCTAAAGAAAGATCAGAAATTCACATGGGGCGACGAACAACAAAAGGCTTTTGACGAGATCAAGCAGTACATGAAGGAGCCGCCGGTCTGGTTCCTCCTCAGCTAAACAAGCCTTTCAAGTTGTACGTGGCGGCCGATACCCAAACCATTGGATCGGCCCTTATTCAAGAATTCGAAGGAAAGGAGCGGGTAGTAGCTTACCTTAGCCGAAAATTACTTGATCCTGAAACCAGGTATTCGGCTATGGAAAAACTGTGTCTTTGCGTATACTACTCGTGTACAAAGTTTCGGCACTACTTGTTGAATGCCGAATGCACTGTATACTCGAAGTTTGATGTGATAAAACATATGTTATCTATGCCAATTTTGAATGGACGGATTGGCAAATGGATTTTAGCTTTATCAGAATTCGAGTTGAAGTTCGAATCGGCAAAAGCCATCAAAGGTCAGGTCATTGCCGATTTTATTACTGAACATCGTGACCCTTCAGTTGATCTGCTTGAAATTACCCCTTGGGCTTTATTTTTTGATGGGTCATCATGTGGCAAAGGTGGGGGAGTAGGGATCCTGCTAATTTCTCCCAGAGGTGAGATGTTTGAATTCGCCATTCCTATACAACCCACTGTCACAAATAACCAGGCTGAGTACGAGGCACTGCTTCGAGGGCTTCAATATTTGAAAGAAGCCGGGCCGTTTCAGTTGAAATCTATGGAGATTCAGAGTTGGTCATCAAGCAATTGAACGGCCAATACGAGTGCAGGAGCGAGGCGCTGAGGAGTTACTACGAGGAATGCAGAGAAATCTTGAAGGGTTTTCCACTGGTAACCCTACAACACATTCCTAGAGAGCATAACGAGGAAGCAAACAGGCTGGCTCAGAGCGCCTCTGGTTATAAAGAGAGTCAAGAAGCATTTGCGGCAGAGGTGAGTGCACTAGGGGCGGATCTTATAGAAGATGATTGGAGAAAAGAGATCGTTGATTATTTGAGAGATCCATCCCGAAAAGTCTCTAGGAAGCTCAGGTACAAGGCAATCAAGTTCGTTCTTCTGGATGATAATTTATTCTATAAATCATTAGATGGAGTATTGCTACGATGCCTGGGTCCAGAAGAAGCCAAGAGCATGATGAGCGAGGTGCACGATGGGATATGTGGAGCGCACCAATCGGCCTATCGGATGAAATGGGTTATTAGGCAAGCTGGATGCTTTTGGCCGACGATACTAGAGGACTGCTTTGAGTATTACAAGGGGTGTCAAGATTGCCAGAGGTTCGGGAATATTCAAAGAGTCCCTGCATCAGCATTGAATCCCATCATCAAGCCATGGCCATTCAGGGGGCGGGGTATAGACTTGATTGGCCAAATTAATCCGCCGTCTAGCAAGGGGCATAAGTTCGTGCTTTTGGCTACAGACTACTTCACCAAATGGGTCGAGGCGGTCCCACTAAAGAAAGTGACGTCAGAAAACATGATCGAGTTCGTCAAGGAACACATCATCTATCGATTTGGGATCCCTCAGACGATTACCACTGACCAAGGGGCACAATTCGTGTCATTGGAATTTAGAGATTTTGCCGAAAGCATGGGAATCAAGTTATTTAATTCTTCTCCATATTACGCCCAGGCTAACGGTCAGGCAGAGGCTTCTAACAAGATCATGATCAAGCGATACGAGAAGAAGATCGATCGAAGCCAAAGAGGTGGCATTCGGTACTCGGTGAAGCGTTGTGGGCTTACCGAATGGCCCCCCATGGAGCTACAAAGACTTCTCCTTACGAATTGGTTTACGGGCATCACGCGATCCCCGCCCCGGGAAATGCAATCGAGTCAAGGAGAGTAGTGCTTTGCAAAACGATTTGAGCTCCAAGGATTACGGTGGCCTAATGATGGATGAGTTAGAAGATTTGCATATGATCCGTCTCGGGGCCCCGGAGAACATCGAGAAAAACAAGCTGCGGGGTCGCCAAATATTATAACAAGAAAGTAAAGGTAAAGCAATTCGCGAGAAGGCGACCTAGTTTGGAAAGCGCTATTGCCGATTGGAACTAAATACAGTGAATTCGGCAAATGGTCCCCTAACTGGGAGGGGCCTTTTCGTGTGGTCAGATGCGTCCCTGGTAATGCATACATATTGAAAACTTTGCTGGGAGAAGAGTTTTCCGCTGCGATAAATGGGCGATATCTAAAGAAATATTATCCTAGCATTGAGATCGATCGATGATTACACGCATCTGGCACAAAAAATAGCCGGTGCTCAAGGATGAGGCCGCCTTTAGAACAAAATCCATGAACAAAAGAAGATGGCCAGTGCCTGGATGCATTGCCCTTAGCTCAATAATACATTACGAACTTTTTCTTGCGGGATTACACATAGCAGCCACGAGGGTCAAGTCCCCTAAGGGGTGGGAAGCAGAAGGCGTGAAGAAAGAAGCGAAAGTATGATTCAATCTTTTCTTTGCTTCTTCGGCTGCTGCTCCCTCTTCAGTTGTTCCAGGACCACCGTGACGGCGACTTGGAACGCACGGGGATGACCGTGATTGGTGGCCTCTACCAAGCTATCCCAAGCCGCCTTCAGGTTGCTGTACCTGTCAGAAGCATCTGGAAGCAGAGGAATCAAGGTTAGGGGCAAGAAATCCAGATGCAAACATGAAGGAGTCAGAAGCATTTACCCCCTACTAACGCTTCCAGCGCCATGCGACGCTCACGCTCGGCTTGGCAGCGGACGGACATGTCCCTGAGGTCACGCTCCAGGTGCCGGGCACGGCGGCGCAGCTGATGAATGGCCCTCTGCTCAGGCGTGGCGTCCTCTGCTTCAGGGGAGGAATCGGAGGAGATGTACTCAGGAACATCTTCGGTCCCGATGACCTCTTCAGGAAGCAAATCAAGGCTGAAAAGGCGAGAAGAAAACATGAAGCGCAAGATCAAGCAGGAGGACGAGGAACAGATCAAGAGAGGACTCACTTCCGAATCGTACGCTTCCTTGATGAGCCGCTCCCCTGAGGTTGTTTACCCTTGTCCATGGCGTTGGGGTTTTTTCCTCTAGCAGCAGGGGAAGAGACGAGAAATGATGGAGGAGTGTACGAGTGGATTTGCAGAGCACCCCACGGGTTATTTTATTGACCAAGGAGGCGCATTGGGAGTGATGATCTGGCCAGTACACACTGTTGGAATACCGAGCGGCAGGGGTTTCCACCGAGTGCGAAGGGTTTTCTTTTGAACAGTGTTTGCGGATTGCCGAATTGGGATCCTTTGTGGATCTTGCACCGAGGGGCAGTTGTTCGCGCGCGTTCGGCTAAAGACAGTTCCCAGATGCATTCGAAGAAGACAAAATTCACAGATGCAAATGCAAAGGGGGACATCACGGAACAAATGCAGAATTCAAAAGTTCATCATATATTGCCGACATTTACACATCCCTAGTACAATCTAGTCAAAGAGCCTGTTCAACACAGACTGGGGATGGGTAATTTCGGCAATGGCGTCGCCGTGGCCGTCGAGGCGCTCCAGGATGAGCTCGATCTCGTCGATATCCTCCGGCGCGCCGCCCTAAAAGCCACGCGGCCTGTGGAGTAGTCGACGTCCGTATGCGTCGCCATCGCGGCCGGGGCCCAAGGTAGTGCCCGGCGAACGCCATGAACGGCCACCTCGTCGACGCGGCGCTCCCCCCTGCGGCCGGGCGCTCCGCCGGCGTGTCGCCGTGGGCATTCACCTTCTCGGCCAATTGCTCTACCGGCGTCTTTGGCCGGGTCGAGCTCGACGTCGCGGGCCGCAAAAGACAAACGAAGGGGTTAGCATCAAAGGCCGAGCTGGACCAAGAATCAATCTCAGGGCCATACCGTCAATGGCCTCCAGCAGTTGTTTGCGCTGGTCCTCCCATTCTAACTCGGCCACGCCCGCTTTCTTGGAGATGTCCTCCAGTTCGCGACGGGACGCCTCTAACTCCTCCTTGTAGCGGATGGCGTCTGCTTCCCCGTACGGCACCGGGGAGTGGCCATCGGACTCCGAGGAGTCATCTGGGAGGGGTTGATTGGTCGGCGCGCGAGGCGGATTCCACTGAATCAACCTGCGAAAGGGAGGTGATTGTCAAGGCAAAAGAAGATCAAGAGAAGGATCGAAGAGGAGAAGTTGACAGTCATCACCGCCTGCGCGCGTTAGCGCTGCTCCCCTCAGCCTCGTCGGAGGCGCGGCGGCGGTTGAGGCGGCGCACCATTGCGGTTTGGGGATGTGCATTGTTTGCGAGAAGGCTAAAGATTGGCAAAGATTTGAGAGCTAGAAGGCCTGATGAAGAGCTAGGGGCACCTATGGCAGCATTTATAGGCCTGGCAGGGTGAATCATGGCTTCGAGTCGTGGCTGTGGATCGCGGCGCACGTCCCAATAAAATCGGAAGGTGGAAAGATTTCCTTAACCGGCCCGCCGGCGGGTCGTTTGGAGTCCTAAGCTGGACCGTGCGCAGGTCGATTGGTTCAGCTAAAGGAACTCAAGGTGTCGTTCGGGAGCTAGCGTTTCACTGCCGAATGAGTCGTTCAGCATTACATCTCAAAAGTACGCAAAAGAAAGGAAGCAAATCACAAGGAGATATTACGAGAGCGACCAGTTCAATTGTACATCAATAAGAATTCAGGCATTCAGGAGTTTGGCAAGTACACGACGAACATTGGATATTATCAAACGGGAATTGTCCAGCATCTCCTGGCAGTCTTGTTGGGCACCAGATAGGTCAGTGAGCTCCGCATCGCATTGCTTTATTCTGGTGACAGCCGATTCTACCTCCGCTTGGGTCTTTGCCATCAATCCAGGAAGTTCGGCTATTTTCTTTTGGTCAATCTCCATCTCCGCTGACAAGCTTCTCAGTTCGGCCTCTAGAGCAGCCTTCCTAACAGCTTTCAGATCATAAGAAGCTTGCAGGTTAGCCAATACGTCTTTATGGTTCTCTGCTTGGGTTTGTGCCCCGATCATGGCTTGTTCAGCATCAGTTTTCCTTTTCTCAATGGCCGGACGGGAGCGCAATTTCCTCCAAGCGCGCCTCAAGGGTACATAAAGGGGCTCTAAGTCGTAGATGGATGACAGAGAAGCTCTGATGTCTTCAGGGAGTTCTTGACTAATGGGTTCAAACATTTCTTCGAAATGATGGAGATCATTGAGCCGATCCCGAGCATCTTTCTCTAGCCGAGCGGCAATTTCGTGAGCTTGAACAACACTTCATTTGGCAACGTACGGAACACTCCTTCCATCACCTCGGCAGTGGATTGCTCTCCGATGGCGGGCTCGATGATGATGGAGCTTGATCTCGGTGAACAACATTGCCGAATTAAGGATGCTAAACACCAAGGCACCAGAATTGAGTACGGGTGGTTACCTCATGGCTGGTTTCTTGAGTAGGGGCAATCACAGGTGAAGAGGACGCTCCAAGAAGAGCCGAAACTCCTGAGCTAAGGGGTGCCGATGCGGGCATTGGCAGCTCGTGGGTTTCTGGCTGGAGAGGAGTTGGGTCTGCCGCCTCTGGTGGATTGGCTATCTCTGTTCGACCAATAGGCGATGGCACCCTGGGGGAATTTGCTGGCTCCAGTTGAGTTGGGAGATTCATCTCTGGAGAATTGATGGCTTCTGCAGAAGGTGATGAGGATGAGATCTCCACCGGGATAGGTAACTCAACCCTGTATGGACTCGCCTGTTGAACCACCGGAACATCTACGAGCTGTTCTCCCACAGCTTCTTCTGCAAGTGTCCAATTGAAAGAGTAAGTGCCAGTGCTCATCCTTGAGAAAGGACAGTAAAGGTCATACCAGTGGATGGAGCATTGGCGAGTCTTTGGTTACGAAGAATGTTGGGCTGCGGTCCGAAAATACACAATGATATGATCCATCAAGAACGAGTGACCCGGTAATCAAGAAGGTAAAGGGGTTTTACCTCAATCAGCACTTTCTTGATAGTTCTCCTCCTTTTAGCACTTGGAGGAGCAATCAGATGCAGACCTTGCCTCCTGTCGACAGCAAGGCTGGAAAGGCTGGGATCGGTGGTAGCATACCTGGCCATTAATTGATGCAGGGTTGTAGACTTGAACCCTAATGCTGAAATTGGGCCTTCAGCATTGTAAGCAATTGCCCTGGCTCGAGGGGCAGGCACTGTGTTCTGTGGACAAAAGACGAAGGTCAAAACCATGAATGAAGAAGAAGTGTTTGATCCAAGGGCTCATTGTGTTACCTCTGAAGTCGGCAGGAAATCAGGCACCAATTCTGCACAGAACACATGAACGGGTTCACTAAAGATGTGGTCATGGAATTCTTGCCACCATGAGTTGAAGGTGGGGTGAGCTATGGTTGCAGGCACAAAAGGACATGTGTAGACAGTGGGACTGCACACATAGTTGAAAACTCTGCTGCACTGCATCAGTTCTTTGATTTCCTCTCTGGGCTTGAGGAATTCATGCAGAAACAATCTTGGGGGCATCTGGCCACATCCAAGTTGCCTGGCCATTACATTAGGCTGGTAGTACTCATAAGTACTGATATTCTGCCTCCCTCCATTGAACTCGGCCGGTAATATGCATGGGCGGATTATGATGTTAAAGATTTCCAAGAATCTCCTATCTTGATGGCCGGGTTCAAAGGAGAATTCGACAGGGAAGGTCAGAGTGTCATTGCCTAGATAAGGAAGCCAAAGAGGATTGGAGAAGCCTTTGAAGAATAACTCGAAGAGCTGGATGATGTCCTGCTGAACGATAACAGTTGAAGCTGCTTCTCCATAGTTTTGGCATCCTCTGGTAACTTGAGGCTCTCCTTCGGGGGGATTGGACCAGGGGAAGAACCTGGAGTTCAAGTCGACGCCTACAATCGATGCATGTGAAGGCTGCGGCCAAATTTGAACAAACCACCAAGGGCCATTGACGCATGCTATCCTCTGGCTGGTGTACATTTGGGTAAAGGTCTGATGAAGCATATGGTATACACTGCCCAAGAGGAATTTTCCCAGAGGAAGGCGATTGCCACTAGCCAGATGGATCGCCATTGCGATATGATTCAAAGTGAGTTCGTTGGCCTTGCCACAGAAGACAAATATGCATAACCACATGTTCAAAAAGGCTCTGTATTCAACTTCGCCAAGGGGATTATCTCTCATGTGCTTCAGGATATAATGCTTGTAGCCATTCCCTGGTTTTACCCCTGTCTGGCGTGAAGAATTTTTGAAGTTCCAGGGCTGGACAGATCCGGTGACATCAAGGCCGGTGATCATGTATACATCGGCCAAGGTTGGGGACATTGGGCCATGCCCAAAAAGGAAGGCGTTGACGCCATTTGACCAGAAGTGGCATGCGGCTATCAGAAGATCTTCATTCTTGGGTGTCTCAGCTACGGATAACTCCAGACATTGAGCAATGCGGAGAGCATCCAGATTGGTCAATCCACTCTTATCCGCAAGAATCCTCCGATACCAAGTCTTCCAGCCTGCAATTGGGGGCAAAGGCCAGTTCTTGAACGCATCTTGCCACTAGGGAGGTGGAGATAAAGCTACCTTGAAAGGGATTCTCTGAGATTCAGCGGCAATAAAATCTCGAGGGTCAGGATTCCCTTCGGGACCAAGATAATAAGACTGCGAATTGGCCTCAATAGGAATCAGAAGAGCAGTAGAAGGTTCCTGGAGGAGAGCGGAAGAGGAAAATCTCAGGTAAAGTTGAAAACCTAATGCCGAACAAAGGTTTGGAGGGGTGAATTTACCTGAGCAGCTTGGTTCTGAGTTGACATTGGAGATTCGAACTCGGAACGAAAGGGATCTAGGGTTGGATCTGAACGAAGAATCCGGCGGATTGCGAAGAACAGGTGTTGACAGGTTTGGCTCAAGGATTCGTGGCTAGAGTCAATTGTGGAACAAAATTACTTTTATCCCACAATTGAAGGGGCATGTGTTAACACCAAAATTTGGTAAGGAGTATGACATGTGTGTCCGGTTCGAAAAAGAGTCCGTCTGGTGGAAGGAAAGATATTTTCAGAGATTTTCGGCAGAAGGATCCGCGGTCGGCTATCTGCTCCAGTTCGGCAAAGGAATAGTAGAGCTGATTTTGCGGGATTGGACGGTGACGTGGCTCAATCAGAGGAAGCGAATGGATGGATAGGCGATCGAGTTTAGTTAGGCAATGAATCCATTCGCAATTGTATTCAGCAGGGTATAAATACGATCCCTGGATGTATGTAACACACACGTTCATTCCTCAATACACACCGGCCTTACGCCAAACCCTAGAGTCCTTGTCGTGTCGTCGAGTTCTTCGAGAGGGCCAATCGATCCGTCGACCTCCGTGAGTACCGGCAACCTTGTATCATGTCTAGTATCATGCGGTGGATTTAGATTTGATGCAAGTAGTCTTGTTACCATGCTTCGTGTCATGCGGTAGATTCAAGCTTGGTTCAAGAGGGTTTCTTGTTAGATCATGAGCCATGCGGTAGGCTAAGATCTAGCTCGAAGCTAGTTATCGGCTCTATTGGATTTTGGCAAGATCTAATAGATTCATTAAGTTATCCCGTGTTATCATGAGTTTTACTTTATGTTTTAGTTCATGTAACACACCTTTGCCCAATCTAGATGGGTTTGGATCGGCTATACTTCTTTTGAGATCTGTGTACGAGCAGGTTTCGCGCTTCGACGCGTGGGTCTTGTGCTCTCCGATAGCCGAAACCGAATCGATCTAGGTTGTCACGTGTTGCGGGTTCAAGCTTGCTTTGTGCGTATAAATCTTGAAAGAACCGGGTATCATGCGGTAGATGCGAGGTTTTGGGTTGCTTTGGAACTAGTCATCCGGTGGATTAGATTTCCAATTCGGTCGATAGATTTGTTCACGTGGTAATGTTTGTTCCTTCTCCATGGACCCCGGATCGGTTGTTCGGTTCGTATTCGGTTATGTTTTCACGAGTAGACCACGTGCGTTGTTCGTGCCTTAAGTGATGTATGCTTTTAGCTTTCCATATTTAGATTGTATCATGCGGTGGATAGATCTATTTGCGGAAAGTGGTACGTTTTTCATGCAAGTTGTATCATGCGGTGGATAGACTTGTTTGTGATCGTATCCGACGGATCTTAAAGTACCTAGACATGCGGTAGACTAGTGCTTTGATCTATGCGTGCTCATTTAATACGTGATCATGTCCGTGCTTTACCTCATTTTATTTAATGATAAACCTCACGGGGATCGGTCATAACTTCATGCTTACATCTTTATCTATACGAAGACCGATCGTCGTCACGCTTACGTCATCCATTCGGCAATGTTCTTTTTCCCTTTGCAGTTACCCGAATGGTCATGGTTCTTTGACAGATAGCTCTACATAGCTACATGTCATTCTTGCTCGGCTTCTTGGCCATAAATATGGAACTGTCTGGTGCCACCCGACACGTTCCAAGCTTTGGTATCTAACTGCTTTATCTTTTGTTGATTTTCAGGAAAAATTGACTGGCACGTCATTTGCTCTCTGCGCGTGCGAAGCTAGCTTTTCGGCTTGCTGTGTGATTGGCGTTGAGTGCGCATTTTGCGTCAACAAGTACCACACCATGGAAGCTTTCCGCGGGGGCCCTGGGTACACAGGCACGGTTGGGTGTAGGGCAGCGACCTACTCGACGTCTTCGGGAATATAATCGGGATCCTCCTCTGAAAATAGTTAGTAAAACAAGGGTGAGCACATACGTACTCAGCAAATCCAACCCCACCCACGGAGGGGCTTAAAAGCAGAATCATGCAGAAAGTATAACAAGGATCAGGTTAAGGTTCATTTTGCAAACTTACTCATGTAGGGGTTCATTTCAAAAGGATTTCGCAAACATTTTCATAACCCAAGTGACTCAACCGTTTTAGGAAAACCACTGTGGAACTACCGGACTTCCCGTCCGTCGTAGCCCAGGCACACAGCCACACACCTCACCCGGAAAACAACTCACGCCAGAAAATATCCCATCCCAAACACTAGTTTTTGTGACCACACCGTGACTCGTCCAATACGGTGGACACGGCTATTCGAATAGGTTTGACACTCTGCAGAGGTTGTACATCTTTACCCACAAGTAGGGTACCGTCACACGGACACCTCAGTATCGGCGTGGATCCTGTCAAAGCCATTACCCACCTTAGCTAACACTACGAGCCACCACGGAAGCAACCAAGGGGTTATCCCACATAACCAGGGCGTACCTCACACAGAGCGTACCCCTACTCCTTGGTCTCCCGCCGCTCACCCGCACACCAGATGGCAAGTAGATTAACTAGTGGGGTTTATGCTAAGCCGTTGCCACATACAACGGTCGAGTGGTTGTACGATGATTTGGGTCAGGTGAGATGTCACGCAACCCGGTCCTTAACCGACAAGATGGACAACTCCCAACACGCTCAACCACACAGGTACGAGCTCACCCATACTCCTGACACACACGTCCATCCCGTCTACCCAGTTCTTTACTCATTTTCCAAACATATCCCATTTTCATTTTAAAAGCACTCACACATTTTGAAAGCACTCACATATTTTTAAAGCACTCATTTAGGCCAAAACAAGGTTCAATCATAGCAATCAAAGGTGGCTATCCTACCATGTTTTGCAGTAAACAATATGCAATTTATAAAACGGGTATAGGGTTATATTTATAAAACTAGGACAAAAGCATGCATCAAAGGATGAGATTGAACTTGCCGTCTTCGAAGTCTTCGGGGAGTGCCGGCTCGGCGTTCGGGACCTCGGGCTCCTGCTCGCAGTAGTCGGCTCCGATCTCCGGCTCGGGGTACCTTCCTTCGTCTACTCCGTCGGCTATAGCACACACACAGGCAAGCAAGCAATCAATACAAGCACACAAAATTTACCGGGCGAGCTCGAGGAAATAAATACATAGATAGTGAGGGAGTAAATAATTATTTATGGATATATGGCTAGGCGGAATTAATTCCGGAAAAGATGTGGCAAAGTCCGGATTAAGAGCTAGAACCGTTCATGCAATGAACAGGTTAAAGAGGGAGGAAAAATAGTTGGAATTGCTAGAATATGATTTTATGGGAATTTAGGAAAAAGAATTATGTGAATCGGAGGTGGAACCTGCAAGATATGGTATTTGTAGGGTAGGAATGCTAATTAATTTCGAAAATGGATTTAATATAAACGGATGGTGCCTTCTTACATGATTGGTGTGGGTGGAGTTATGGGCTTTTCGTGCATCACATGGGCTGGTGGTGTGTATGGGCTGTAGTGTCTTTCCTGGGAAAGAATAATAGATAGAGAGAGACGGGCAGAGCACAGGGAGCTCGTGCTCCTCGTCCGCCATGGGAGGCGGCCGAAGCTCCTGGAGCTCCGTCGGAACGGCGATTTTGGGCACCATTTTCAAATCCAAGGGCATGGGGAGGGAGATGAGTGGATGTGGATGCTCATCCCAGGCTCACCTTGGGCAGGGGCGGCTCGGAGGGGCAGGGGCGGCTTGGAGAGAGAGGGGGGTCTCTTTATAGGTGCGGGAAGGCGGTTCGGCCGGCCGGAGGGATGCGCACGCGGAGCTCGTGCGCCTGCAATGGCGGTTCGGCCGGCGCGTCCGTGGCGGAGTAATTGCATTGCTGCAACCTTGCTTTGTTGGATGCGACTCGTCGGGCGGTGGCGTCGACGAGACGTGAGCGGCGGCGGTGGCGACGAGCCGGAGTTAAGGCGGCTGCGGCTCGGCGACACGGCGGCGGCCGTGCAACCGAGGTGACGACTCGACGGCGGCGGTGCACCGGTGGCCGGCGATGGTGTGCTTGCGCGGCCTTGCGCGTGGAACGCGTGACGGCGCGACGGCGAGGCCGCGGCCTAGTCGGCATGCGCGGCCCGGCGCGGCGCGGCGTGCACGGTGATGGGATGGCACGACGAGCTCGGCGGGGTGCCGCTCGCTTGCGCGTGCGCTCGCGCTATGCTTTGCCGGGGGGAAACCTTGCGTGCTACTGTTGCCTTTGGTCCGTGTTGCCGTGTGTGTGTCGTTTGCGGTGTCGGTGCATGGCGTGGCAAGGATTTGTGTTGCAAGCTTGCATGCATACCGGATGGCGAGGTGTGCCCGGCATGCGAGCTTGCTTGCTGCTGTTGCATGTTGTTTTGTGCGTGGCTTTCGATTATAGGAAGGAGACGACGGCGTGCATGGCAAGGTTCTTGTCATTGCGAGCTCGTTACATCCATGTGTATCTAGCTTGTACGTGCTTACGTGCGGTGTATGTTGTGTGCGTGCCTAGCTAGGAGATGCTAGCAGAGAGGTGGCAGTTTGTGCATGCGTGAGAGCATGGGTTAGGAATAAACAAAGGTTAAAGGAAAATCATGTGCGCTGATTTGGGGAGGCAACGGGATTAAGGAGAGATTAGACATTGAATGGTTTATGAATGGACAAGAATTGAGCTCAAACTATGAAAAGATTTTGAAATAATTTTTTTAGCGAATGATTTAACATGTGATTTAATTGGAAGAATTTTCCGGGCGTCAGCGTGATTTTCAAGACGACGGTGATGGCGAGGCGGACTGGCCGACGGGACCGCGGCGTGCGGGGATCCCCGGCGTGGTGGCCGACAACGGCGCCGGGGCGGCACGCGATGGGCGATGGCCCGAGTGCGGGCGGTGCCGGCAGGATTCGCGGCACGCGCGCCGAGGGTGAGAGAGGGAGAAGATGACCGGGGTTTCGAATGAGCTCAGCGGGAAAGTTTTGAAAACACGCATAAATTATTAGGTGATTTATTAGGGGCTAAAAACGCGGGCGTTACATTAGACCGCCCCTGGTAGCCGGTCTAACCGCCCCTAGGCCCCTGGTTGAGTTTTGGTTTTCGCCAAGATTTTCTGGTAGCTAGCATGGCCTTGACCAGAGATCTTTGTTGGTGAAACCGTGGTGAGTTTTGGTGCTCGGAAGAGGCGCTTCGGAGGATTTCTTAGTTACCAAGTGGAGGCGGTCTAACCGCCCCCTATACCCGGTCTAACCGCCCCCCTCTGGTTAGCCGGCTTTCGAGTTGTTTCCGCTGTCGTTGCTGTGTGTGTGTGTTGTGGTTGCTGGTAGAGTTTGTTCCTAGGACCAGTAGCACTCCAGTGGCTACGTGGTTTTGGCAAACGGAAGGTAGAAGTGCGGAGCGTGTGATTTCGGGGGTTCGACCGAGCTAGTTCGTCTTGTCGGAGTTTCAATCTCCCTCGAGAAGAATTTTTATCGGCTCCCATTCACTCCCCCCTCTCTGGTCGCCTAATCGGTCCTTCAAGTGGTATCAGAGCCGGTTCGGGTCTTTGTTGACTCTAACCAGTCTAAGATCCAAGGATGGCGTACCAGGAACGGGGTTCGGGTCCTCCACACTTCGATGGCAAGAACTACCAGATGTGGAGTAAGCGGATGGGTGCGTTCCTCCGCGGAAAGGGTCAGATCCTTTGGGATGTCACGGTGGACACAGGCTATGTCCAGCCGATGGACTTCCTCGCTCCAGGATCGAGGGACAGATTCGACGCCAACAACAAGGCGGTCGACTACTTGTTTCGTGCTTTGTGTCAGCCTGAGTTCGATCGGGTGCACACCGAGCACTTGGCATGTAGGATTTGGACGGTGCTGAAGGAGGCTCATGTTGGGAACGCCCGGTGTTCGGCATAGATGTATGCGACCTACGGAGAGAGTACGAGAACTTCACTCATCTCCCCGGTGAGTCCATCGATGCCTTGTTTCAGAGGTTCACGGTGGTTGTGAACAACATGAGGGCCAATGTGGACGTGCTCCCGTACGATGATCATGATAGAGCGGTCAAGCTCTTACACTCTTTGGATCGTACGATTTGGGGCGGAAAGTTCGAGGACATTGTGGAGTCAGAGAAGTATGACACTCTGACGGTGAACGAGCTGTTCTCGAAGCTCAAGTCGGCTGAGGTGGATAGGGGCATGACTGCCAAACTCGAGGGTCCGACTGAATCCCATAGTCTCGCCCTCGTTGGTGGTTCCAAAGGAAAGGCTAACTCTAACCCATCCACCAGGATGTTCTCTTTCTCCTCTTTGATGTCTATGCCAGATGAGGAGTTCGACGAGCTTGGAGAGGACGAGCTGGCGCTCCTGACGAGGCGGTTCGAGAGGCTGCACGAGAACCGCGTGAACATGAGGAGGAACACGAGAACATGCTTCCAGTGCGGCAAGCCGGGACACTTCGTCGCCGACTGCCCGGAGAAGGCCGAGAACAAGGACGGCTACAAGCACAAGACAAGGATGGACGACAAGTACCGTTCGAGGCGCGACCAGAAGAGCAAGCACAAGAACAAGTACAAGGACGAGCGACGATCGAGGAAGAAGGAGAGCCGAGGCAAGGCCCGAGCGATGGTGGGAGCGAGCGACGTCGACTCCAGTTCCGCGTACTCCACCTCGAGCTCAAGCAGCAGTGAATACGAAGGTGATCGTCGCAAGAACAAGAAGTCGTCCAAGAACCTGAGCGGGCTGAGCTGCTTCGCGAGAGACGGCTTCTGCACCATGGCGCTGAGCTCCGGCAGCAAGAAGAACACACAGAGTGACTCGGACTCTGAGTCCGACGACGAGGTGCGTGATGAACTTGCCTTCTTGCGCCAGGAGAATGAGAGGCTTGGCTCTTTGCTTGATAACCGTGATGTCATGCTTAGAGAGGCCAAGAAAATGAGAAAAGAGCTTAGTGCTTCACTCGAGGACGCTAGGACTAGAGTGGCTGAGCTAGAGACACAGGTGCTTGATAGCAAGCTTGAGATTGATTCTCTTAAGGCTAGCCCTGTTGTTTCTGATGAGGTTGATTGTGCTGATTGCTTCATATTTCTTGCTGATCTTGCTTTGTTTAAGGAGAAGCATGCCTCCAAGTGTGAGGAACTAGATGTGCTTAGGGTTGAAGTGGCTGAGCTTAAGTCTAGACCTGCTTTGCTAGGTGCTTGCACTTCTTGCCCTGTTTTGCATGCTAAGATTGATGAGATGCATGCTTACACTAGTTCTCTTGAGGCTAAATTGAAGGAACCCATGCCTACATCATGCTCTACCTGTGAAATGCATGCTTTGAAAAATTTGGAACTTGCACATTATGTTGATCATTTGCAGGATGAGAATGATGACTTGAGAAAGTTGATGGGTTGGTTGTCTGGTCATGAGCCTCAGTTGAGGATGATGATCGAAGCATTTAAGAGGCAGGATGGTGAGGGACTTGGGGCAAACAAGGTTGGTGAGGGAAGTGGAGAGAATATCCCGGAGCCACCAAAAACCCACCACAAAAATGATTTCCCCCCAAAACCTAACCATCTTAGGAACCGACTAGACACAACCCCAGCTCCACCCATATTTCCTACACCCACAAATGATCTCCGAAGGCCTATCAAGTTTGTGAGCACTTCCGGGAAAGTGTTCTTTGGGAAAGTGAGTGAGAAAGCTAGTGAGGAGAAATCGGTGGAGGAATTGAGTGGAGAGAAACCAAGTGAGCAGCCCCAATCCAAGCCTAAGCCGAAGCTTGTGAGGTTCCATTGTGGCTATTGTGGGAAAGAGGGCCACAAGGATGAGTTTTGCTTCAAGAGGAAGCGAGAAGAAAGGATGGCTAAGGAGTGGGCGAACAAGGATAGGTACAACCCTTCCCATGGTGTACCTAAGCCTCGTATGCCACTGCCCAGGGGTAAAGCTGTGGTGAGAAGTGTTCCGGCATGGGGAGATGCGAGTTCCCGCGGCCGAGGAGCGATTTTGGAGGGGGCGGTCGGACCGGCCCGGCTAGGCGGTCGGGCCCGGCCCCGGCCCGCAGGGGGGGGGCGGTTAGGCCGGCCCGGCTAGGCGGTTTAACCGCCCCCCGCAATTTTCTCGGGCGGAGTGGTTTTCGAGGTGGCGAGTCGAGAGGTTTCGGTGTCCGGAGGTGGAGTTGCTCGGTGGTTGGTCCGGAGAGACGGCGGGTGGTCGGTTGCTAGGCATTCTCCCCCTCGAGTTCACTACGGGGATGGGAGGAGTCGTAGCTTTGAGAAGGAGAGGAGGGACGGTCCACGGGTTGTCTTCCGTGGTTTTGTCCTCCTCCAGGCAGTGAGGGGTGGTTTCCTCATAGTGGTTACCGAGGTGGTGTTCGTGGTGGTAGTTATGGTAGGAAAGATGGCTTGATTTGTGCTAACCCCACTTTCGAGCAAATGGCTCGGCACTGGTTTTCCTCTTTTGGTACTAACCCAAGTGCTGAGTCGTTTGTTCGCTCACATGCTCATTTTTGAATTTCAGGTGGGAGACTTGAAGAACATTTGGTTGATTGACTCCGGTTGCTCGAGGCATATGACCGGAGACAGGGGGTGGTTCTCAAGTCTCGTCCCGGTGGTGACAAAGAGGTACATCACGTTTGGGGACAATAGGCGTGGGCGTGTGCTTTCAGAAGGTGAGATCAAAGTGAGTGACAAGATCACTCTGAGGCGTGTTGCTCTTGTTCAATCGCTGGGGTACAATTTGCTTTCTGTGTCCCAGTTGTTGGATGAGGATTTTGAGGTGTTGTTTCGGCCAGGTGGTTCTCGGATTGTGGACTCTCGAGGGGACCTTGTCTGTATGGTCGTTCCCGAGGGTCAGGTGTTTCGTGCTGATTTTTCTCAGTCTTCGGGTGTGGAGCGTTGTTTCTTGGCTGGTTCTTCGAGTGAGTTGTGGAAGTGGCATAGGAAGTTGGGTCACTTGAGCTTTGACCTTTTGTGTCGCTTGAGTAAACTCAATTTGGTCCGAGAATTGCCACGGCTGAGGCTTGAGAAAGAGTTGGTTTGTGCGCCGTGTAGGCATGCCAAGATGGTAGCCTCTTCTCACCCGCCTCTCACCGATGTGATGACTGAGCGTCCATGCGAGCTGCTCCATATGGACCTTGTTGGCCCAGCTCGTGTGCGATCTGCGGGTGGGAAGTGGTATCTCCTGGTTGTGGTGGACGACTATTCTCGGTATGCGTGGGTGTTCTTTCTTGAGGATAAGGGGGAGAAGTTTGGTTTTGTTCGAGATCTATCCTTGAGGTTGAGGAACGAGAGGCACGAAGATTCCATACGAGCTATCCGCAGTGATAATGGCTCGGAATTCAGAAACTCTCGTTTTGAAACCTTTTGCCATGACTTGGGTCTTGAGCACCAGTTTTCGAGTCCGTATACGCCTCCCCAGAATGGTGTTGTGGAAAGGAAGAACAGGACCTTGTGCGAGATGGCTCGGACGATGCTTGATGAGCATAGGACTCCGAGGAGGTATTGGGCTGAGGCGGTGAACACCGCGTGTTATGTGTCAAACAGGATCTACCTCAGAGTGCACAAGAAGAAGACATGCTATGAGTTGATGCATGCTCGCACACCCAAGGTGAGTCACTTCCATGTCTTTGGTTGCAAGTGTTTCATTCTGAAGAAAGGCAGGAAGTTGGATAAGTTTGAGGCTAGGTCTATCGATGGTATTTTCTTTGGTTATGCATCTCATTCTAGAGCATATCGTGTGCTCAATCTTGAAACTAACCAAATCGTGGAGACTTGCGAGGTAACCTTCGACGAGACAGAGCCACGTAGTCAGCTTGTCTTTGAGTGTGCAGGTGATGATGAGCTTGGCGAGGTGATCTTTCAGGAGGAGGAGCATGAACATGGAGACGATGAAGATGGAGGTGCGGTGCCCCCGGCTGAACATGTACCCACTACTTCGACTACGATGATGGACGGACCCTCTACTACACCTACGACGACAAATCAAGAACGGGGAGAAGCTGATGTTGATGGGGAGGTAGCATCGAGGCGAGAACCTCCCCGGCGAGTACAAGTGGATCACCCAGCTTCGAGGATCATCGGCGACATGGATGAACGCAATACACGGTCGAGGGTTCGGAACAACTCTCATTTCGCTCATGCTGCATTTGTTGCTACTTTTGAGCCCAAAGACATTGGACACGCATTATCTGATCACAATTGGGTAAATTTGATGCATGAGGAGTTGGAGAACTTTGAGAGGAATCTGGTTTGGGAGTTGGTTGACCCTCCCCCAGGGTGTAAGCCGATTGGTACTAAGTGGGTGTGGAAAAACAAAGAGGGAGAGAAAGGTGAGGTTGTGAGGAACAAGTCGAGACTTGTTGCTGAAGGGTTCAGATAGAAGGAGGGGATCGACTACGAGGAGACCTTTGCTCCCGTAGCCCGTTTGGAGGCGATTAGGATCCTTCTAGCCTTTTCTGTGGCTAAAGGGTTCAAGTTGCACCCGATGGATGTGAAGAGTGCTTTTCTGAATGGTGTGTTGGAGGAAGAAGTGTATGTGAGGCAGCCTCCGGGGTTTGAGAGTGAGAAGTACCCCCACCGGTGTACAAGTTGAGGAAGGCGCCGTATGGGTTGAAGCGGCGCCTAGAGCTTGGTATGGCGGGTTGAGGGGGTTCTTGTGTGCGAGAGGTTTTGAGATGGGGAAGGTCAATCGACCTTTCTTTTCTTGCCGAGGCAGGGCGGAGATATCCCGATTGTGCGGTGTGTACGTGGATGATATTGTCTTTGGTGGCTCGTCTAACTCTCTTGTTGCAAGGTTTGCGGATGATATGAGCGAGGGAATTTGAGATGAGCATGATGGGCGAGTTGCGGTTCTTCCTCGGGCTACAAATCAAGCAATCAAAGGAAGGAACATTTGTGCACCAGGCTAAGTACACCAAGGACATTGTGCGGAAGTTCAAGATGGAGGACTCCAAGGCTATGACGACGCCGATGAGTACGACTACAGCTCTTGATGCGGACGAGGAAGGTGAACACGTGGACCAGAAGGAGTACCGGAGCATGATCGGGTCACTCCTCTACTTGACGGCGACGAGGCCGGACGTATAGTTCTCGGTGTGTCTGTGCGCTCGTTTTCAAGCGTCTCCGAGGACTTTGCATCAGCAAGCGGTGAAGAGAATTTTTAGGTACTTGCGTCACACTCCCGACTTCAGCCTTTGGTACTCCGCGTCCTCTTCTTTGGCGCTTCATGGGTTTTCAGACGCGGATTTTGCCGGGTGGCGGTTGGATAGGAAGTCCACTTCTAGGACTTGCCAGTTTTTGGGTTCTTCTTTGGTGTCTTGGTCTTCCCGCAAACAATCGAGTGTTGCTCAATCCACTACCGAGGCCGAGTATGTTGCCGCTGCTAGTTGTTGCTCTCAGCTCCTTTGGATTTCATACACCATGAGTGACTTTGGTGAGGATTATACCCATGTCCCACTTCAATGTGATAGCACCAGTGCCATAAGCGTTGCAAAGAACCTAGTGCTACATTCCAAAACCAAGCACATAGAAGTGAGGTATCATTTTTTGAGAGACAATGTAGAGAAAGGAAAGATAGCTTTGATCCATGTACCCACACATGACCAACTAGCCGATATTTTCACCAAACCCCTAGATCAAGCAACTTTCACTCGTTTGCGGGGGGAACTTGGTGTGTGTTTGATTTCCTGAGTTGGTTGTGTGGGAGCTCCTTTGTAGCATATGTATAGTTTCCTTTGTGCATTTTTTTTTGCATTTGGCATGGCATATGTAACATGATCTATAGGCATCCTTGTATCTTAGATTGCATGCATTTTGTATCATATGCATTGGATAGGAAAAGCTTCTCCTATATACATTGTTCACCATGGGTTGCTATATATGTTTTTGTGAGCTCGTTTGGTATGCAATGGTTAGTTTGGCTTAGCTCTTGATGATCTTGTTGAATGATCCATGGTTGATGGCTATATTTTTGAAAAAAGTGTCACATATATGCTCTCTCATGTGTAAACGCCTTTGTATGATCTTGACATGTTTTAGTGGCTTTGCTATGCTTAAATTGTGGTTGGATAGCTAGTTTATTGATCATATGGGGCCAAAGGCTCATTTGCCATCATGAATGTTTAGCCCTCTTGCTTTATCTTATGGAGGGGCATAAGTTCCTTTTTGTCGCAAAGACATTTCGTGTACCATTTATAAATCTGAAAATGAAATGAAAATGCTTGGAAAATATGCTCCCATGTCATATGTGCTAAATTTAATTTGCTTGGGTGCTAAACCGTTGCATGATGCCTACCAATGAGAAGTCTCATACATAGAAGTAGGCACATGGCTCGGTGGCTTTGACATGACATGAGGTGCTTGTGGGTGTTTGTGATGGTCTTATGATTAGAATGGCTGTCCTAGCATGAAGTTTGTGTGGCTTTGCCATTTTGACATGTTTTGCTCATGTTTAGGTTTTTGCTTATGAGAGAGTAACTTTTCGCAAAATTACTCAAATCTTTTTTAGCCTTGTCCAATAGTTGTGAAACTTGGTGATCATGTAGTTGAGGTCATTATGAACCTGTAGAGTATCTAACTTGCTCGTTTGGACTTGTGTAGCTCCTTGTGATGAATTTTGTATATTTGAGAAGCTATATGTTGAAACTTTTCACTTTTTGCCTTGATTCATGCATTGTCAACAAGGGGGAGAAGTTTGTGCATGATTTGGGCACCTAGGAGCTAATGGAAGGTGTCCAAAGTGGTTCGGCAATTTTCAGAGAAGTTTTTGCAGGGCGGTCACATGACCAGGGGCGGTTTAACTGGCCTGTGCAGGCGGTTTAACCGCCCTATGCAGTGTGAGCTTGGTTTGCTCTTTGTCATGCATTTCCAAGTGACCTTCTTGCATGCATTGGTTCAGGGGGAGTTTGCATATGTGCAGGGGGAGCTCTTGTGTGAGTTTTTGGCTCGTGGCCTTGTGTGCCTTTGGTGGTTTTTGCTCTTTGCTTGAGCATGTTTTGTCTCGGATGTGTCGAGTCGTTGCCCTTGCCTAAGGGGTCCGAGACTTGTTCTTCTTCAAGTGATCTTGCTCTTTGCCTTTCTTTGGCTTTCGATCACTTGTTGGAGTTTTTCTTTTAGTAGTTTCTTTTCTTTTCTTTTCTTTTTCTCTTTGGTTACAAATCATGTGTGTTGTCAATGCACTCATCAAGGGGGAGATTGAGGACCATGTGTGGTTCGAGGACCGGTGGATGGTCGCTTCCTTGTGTGATGAGTGATTGACAACGTTGTGTGGACTGATTCTTGGCTAAGTATTGCAGGTGCAGGTTGCGGCTTGACTCGTGTTGGTGCAGGTGAAGAACAAGCGCGAAAGGTCGTTGCCGGTGAGGCCTCCAGGTGTGGAGAAGACAAATAAGCTTCGTTCGAGGGACCCAGCGGCCAGTGGGGTCAAGTGTGGGCCGCATGGTGGCATGAACAGCAAGATGAAGTCGTGGACGGTTTCTTGGTGGAGCCTCAAAACCAAGGTCGAGCCGGGACTACGTGGGAGCCGAGTCATGAGTGAAGATTGGCGGAGGCTACACAGAGTTTGCGGGGTTTGCAGTGGTTCACCAGAAAACCACTAGGTTACTCGGTTGAGCCACAAAATCGAGGCCGAAGACTCGACGAGGAGGTGCGGCCACCCAGGCCGGTTCAATCGCCCAGGAGGGGCGGTCAGACCGCCTGGGGCCGGTCAGATTGCCCGTGCCGGTCCTAACCGCCCGGGGGCGGTCCGACCGCCCGGCCGCCGGCGCCGAGATGCTTCGAAGCGGAGGACGCGCGTCGGGATCGCAAGGCTTGCGTCGAGGCTAAGCAGGTTGCGGTCGCCGGGCATCCGTCCGATGAAGATATTTCGAAGATTTCCAAATCCGCCCTTGAGGGGCATGTATACCTAGTTATTAGTGAAGGGTAGTTTAGTCTTTTGGGTGCCTCCATATATACTCATTGAGTGGATGGATGGCAGCCAACTCTTGGAACCCTAGCTCATTTGTTTTTTCCATTTTCGTTCTCTATTTTCTTTAGGTTTTTAGAGGACTAGCTTGAGAGCTTCATGTGAGATCTAGAGAGAGGGATGGATGTTTGGGTGGCAAGCTAGACCTTGTACGAACCTTTCATGGTATGTATAGATGGTTCAACATTGTTCATCATGGTGGTTTTCCCGTCTCTTTTGTGGTGATTTTCGGAGCTCTTTGTTGGTGGTGTTTTGAGGATGATTTCTTGGGGTTTTTGGTGGGTGTCACGTATGAGGTCCTTGTGCCTCTTTGGCTGGTGACTTTGCCCCCAAATCTCCTTTGAATCGGACATGATTAGGTGGTTTTTCGAGTTGGGCGAGTTCTTGACCTAGAGAAGCGATTTCTTCGATTCCTCTTGATTGTGAGCGTTTCGGGTCGATTCCTTTAAGGTAGAGGTTGCCCAGGAGGTAACCCAGCTATTCCCGAAGTTTTGCTGCAATCCGTGGAGTGATTCGGGAGATCGGGCGCGAGGAAGTTGAGGTTTGACCCGCGGGTTCGTTTTCTGGAAGGGGCGGTCTAACCGCCTGCAGGGGGCGGTCTAGCCGCCCTGGGTGTTTCCAGGTCGAAGTTTTGTTTCATCGGATTTTCCTTTGCGAGTTTGTTCGCATTGATCAGAGGAGTGTCTGGGTGAAATTTGGGGTCATTCTCGTGCTGTTTGCTAGGTGTTCTTGGTTGGAGTTCGTTGCTGGGTACAGGAGGTTAGACCGCCCCTGGTAGCCGGTCTAACCGCCCCTAGGCCCCTGGGTGGAGTTTTGGTTTTCGCCAAGATTTTCTGGTAGCTAGCATGGCCTTGACCGAGAGATCTTTGTTGGTGAAACCGTGGTGAGTTTTGGTGCTCGGAAGAGGCGCTTCGGAGGATTTCTTGGTTACCGTGTGGAGGCGGTCTAACCGCCCCCTATACCCGGTCTAACCGCCCCCCCTCGGTTAGCCGGCTTTCGAGTTGTTTCCGCCGTCGTTGCTTGTGTGTGTGTTGTGGTTGCTTCGGTAGAGTTTGTTCCTAGGACCAGTAGCACTCCAGTGGCTACGTGGTTTTGGCAAACGGAAGGTAGAAGTGCGGAGCGTGTGATTTCGGGGGTTCGACCGAGCTAGTTCGTCTTGTCGGAGTTTCAATCTCCCTCGAGAAGAATTTTTATCGGCTCCCATTCACTCCCCCCCTCTTTGGTCGCCTAATCGGTCCTTCACTCCTAGATGGCTAGGTGTCGCCGGCTAGCTCCCAAGGTTGTGGTGAGCAGCGGGAACTTTGTAAGGGCTGCGATCTTGCCTCTTCGTGGAAAAGATCACCTTAGTGGAAAGGAGGAAAGTGGTTGAAAGGGACCCGACTTGTTGTGGGAAGTGTCCCTTACAAGCTCCTCAACGGAGACGTAGCCATTCCTCAGTGGGTGGTGAACTTCGGGAAACAAACCTTTGCTTCTTCATGTGGTTCGACTCTCTAAGTTGTTTATTCTAGCATATTACATTTGCTTCCGCTTCGATCTACTTGGGTGTGTTACTTGTGTGTGCAGGGCTCATTACTCTGCTTGTGATCATCTACAAAGGCCACACCCTAAGTTTGGTTCGTGCTAGAAGCCAAGAGGTGCTTGAAGTTGTTTTTGCAGGTTCTCTGTGCTACACCGGTCTGACCGGTGAGGCGCACCGGTCTGACCGGTGTCTCCTGTGAAGTCCAGTGTCTGACCGGTCACCACCATCGATCTGACCGGTGGAGCACTGTCAACTCAAGTGTTTGGGGAGAAAGAGTTTAAATTGGTCGTCTCGCCTATTCACCCCCCTCTAGGCGACATCAAGGTCCTTTCAATTGGTATCAGAGCTTGGTGCTCCGATTCGAGCTTAACCGCTTGGAGTTCTTCGATGTCGACAACTTGTGAGGTACCGTTTGAGACTCTAGCTCTAGATGGCTCAAACTATTCTTCTTGGTGCGCTAATGTTCTCATTGCACTTAAGGTTTTGGGTCCTACCACTGAGAGCATCATGGTTGCGAGTATCCTTCCAAAGGATGAGACATGTGTCTCGCCAATGGACTTGGAGAAGAAGCAACTCAATGCCGTTATTACTAACCTTTTGTGTATCTGTGTATGTAGAGAACTAAAGTATATTATTCTAATGAGCAAGAAGATTTGCGAAGATGCTCATCTCATTTGGAAATTACTACTTGAGTTGGTAAACACCAAATGGGATGAACTCGAGAGCGATGATGAAGATGAGTCAGTGGAGATGTGCCCTACCTCTACAACATCCACTGATCACCAAGCATCAACCCACGAGCAAAGAAAAGAACAAGGAAGTGAACACGCCGTCCCTCTGCAGGGACCGGTCAGACCGGTGACACCCACCGGTCAGACCGGTGCCAGTAGGGGCACACCAACTTGCTTGATGGCCAAGAAGGAAAAGAAGAGCAAAAAGAAAAGACAAGCCAAGGGCACTAAGAGCCAGAAGATTGAACCATCTAGCTCTCCGTCAAGAGAACTTGAACTTCTCAAATCCGAGCTTGCATCCTTGGTTTGTAAGTATGAAACTTTGGCTACCAAATATGATCATGACATCAAATCCTTTGCTTGTAGAGCTAAGATAGAAGAAGATGCCAATGATGATCTAGAAGCCAAACTAGCGAAGCTCACTAGCGAGCATATGGTTCTACAAGTTAATCACAATGAACTTGAACATTCCTATGAGAAGCTTGTTGATTCTTATGCAACACTAGAGATAGCACATGAGGTTGTGCTTTCGTCGGTAAAATCTATACAACCTCTATCTCACACATGCACATGCTCACAAATTCAAGTTAATTTATCATGCGCTAATGATTGTTTGTCTCAAGCAAGCCAATCTAGCATTGAGCATGTACTTGTAGAATCTTGTGATGACCTCATTGCTGAAGAAAATGATAAACTAAAATAAGAGGTTGAAAAGCTACAAAAGGACTTGTATATGTTGAAGGAGAAGAGCAAAGTGCAACCTTCTCAAGATAACCGTGAAAGCATGGTGAAGAAGCTTGAAAAGGGGTCAACCGCCACTAGTTCAACCCCTCAACAAAATACAACGTCCCACAAGAACAAGATTCAAGAAAAGAGTGAGATTGGGCAAATCAAACCCCAATATCGCCCGATCAAGAACAAGACACAAGAGTCACTCTCCAAGAAGCCTAGAAGCTCCAACAAGTGGAGGGTGTGCTACAAGTGCAGAGAGAAGGGACACTTTGCCGACTCGTGCCCTAATGCAACAACGGGCAGTGGCACTGACCGTGACCGGTCAGACCGGTGCCGGCCAGGGCAGGCCCACTTCAAGCAAACAAGGCAAGAAAGCCACCTTCTTCAAGAGAAAGACTCAGAAGCAAGTGTGGAAAAGAAATTGCAAGGAATGGTGTGACCAACAAGAACAAAAGTCGCATTTGCTATGAATGCCGTCAAAAGGGTCACATGGGCAAAGATTGCCCAAATGGTAACATTCCTAAATCAAACCTTGTCCATTATAATTTTCATAAGCTTAGGAATGATAAGAATGGAACTTGTGCTATAAGGGAGATTAGTTCACCTCGATATAGCACGAGAGCTATTTGGGTTCCTAAGCACCTTGTGACTAACCCAATAGGACCCAACAAGTGTTGGGTACCAAGAAATGCTTATTGAGCTTGCAGGTTGAAAGAGATGCATTGAGCACATGGTTGGAAGAGTTGGAAATCATGATTGGATTCAATTGACCATGTGAAGGAGAAACTCATATAAATCTTGAAATCAATGTCATCTCGGTAACTAATGCGCTTGATTGAGCCTAAGCCGCTCTTGGTCCTTGGTGAACACTCATGACGTTTTTCTTGTAAAAGCGAGACATGAGGCAGTGACTTTGACTATTTTGTGAAACTCTTCTCTCTCATGCCATTCGATGCTTTTAATGGCTCTCTAGAAGAGCAATGCCCTATCCGTGTTGCAGGATTTAAATTGGGGACACAACCACACATTCGAGGAAAAAGAAAGGCAAAATCACCAAAAAGGATGTGATTTGGTGGTCACCAGTCTGACCGGTGTCAATGCAGCAAGTCCATTTGGGTGGGTGACCCGGCACGAATGCCCGGGTGACCCGGTACGCCTCTGTATGCTGCAGGGTGACCCGACTCCTATGACCAGGTGACCCGGGGTTGTTCAAACCCTCAAGAAGAAGGATGATTTGGCGTCGAAGGTTATGAGAAACTAAACACATTTCAATTAATAAATTATTCACGTGTTGTGACCAAGTTTGGAATGAGCCTCACCGAGTTCTTAATTGAACAAAGTGCCTTGTTCGAGAAATTCAAAATCTCTAGCACTACTTAAGGGGGAGCTCATTACAACATTTGAGTCACTTGTGGGACTAACAATTTCTTCAAAGTGATCTTGTAGTCTCATTCGTTTGTGCATCTCAAAGGAAGCTCTCGATAAGCGTAACCTCCAAAAGAACAAGTAAGAGCTAACACCCATCAAAATTTAAATATATGCACAAATGAAATGGTCTTAAGGCAAAGGTATGTTTTCACGAAACTCATTGAAATACCGTAATGCATCTAGGCCATAATACCATGCTAGTGTGCCATCCTTAGTGTGTAATTGCTTCAAGTGAATCTCTTGTGCTCCTCTTTAGATATTTGGTTGATATCTTTATTTCCACTTGTCTTTGTGTCTCGAGGATGAAGATATGAGCCAAATATGCTTGTTAGGGAATTCATTTGAAGTGGATGCATGCACTTTGTGACATAGGATAGATTTTTCGAAAAATCAACTAGCATGTATAGGTAGTGTGCTTACTTTGAAAAATATTTGGTTCTTGGTCTTAGTGACCCAATCAACTTAGTTGTGACTATAGTTCTCCTTGTTTGATTGATGGATAGTCACAATTAAGAAGATTTTCTCAAGTCCCTAAAATCCATCTTTATTTATCTCTCTCTCTCTTGGAAGGATCAAGAACTCTCAAATAAATTGGTTAATCCTCCATTCTTCTAAGAATTGATGGTTTTTGGATCAATATCATCTCCCTATCTCATATCCTAAACATCTCTAAAGGTTGGAATGAAAATCTACCTTTGTGGCTCAAAATCCTTTTTCTCAAGAGAGCACCGGTCTGACCGGTGCGCATCACCGGTCTGACCGGTGGTGACCTTGAAGTCAAATAGTCACTCTTCTGCGACCTAAGTGGATGCAAAACGTCTTATAAAATATTTGGAGAAGTTTTAAGGAGCAAAATCTCAAAAAGGAAGAAAAGGATCGGTACTACTGAGGGCATGTCGGTTCTACCGATAAGGCCTCTCTGTTGAATTTTATCAAGATCTTCGGTTCTACCGAGGGTGGGTCGGAAAAACCGAGAAGGGCTCTCTGGCTCGACCATGGGCGGTCACCGGTCTGACCGGTGCCCGTCACCGGTCTGACCGGTGACGCCCGACTTCAACCCGTGGGGCCACAGTAAAAGGAATCCACTTTTTACCCCTCTCATTCTCTCACTTCTATCATTTCACCAGCACCTCAGCTCCAAACCGTGGAGGTCTCTCTCTTCTCCTCTCTTCCATCTCTCTTTCACTCCACCTTTATCCATGGAGGTTTGAAGATTCAACCAAGAAAAAGGCTCAAGATTAGAAGCAAAAGGATCTCCCAAGGCTCCTCTTCACTTTCCCCTTCGAGTTCTTTGGATTCAACTCGAGTTCCTCTCTCCAAAGGTATTCAAATCTTCCTTTTACCCGATCTCCTCACATGGTGCAAAGATTTGAATTTCCTTTGGTAGAACATCTTCTGAGATCACCTAGAAGACATACCTATAGATCCATAAGGTTTCGTTGGACACATTGTGAGAACCCACGATTTGGGGTCGGACGGCCTTCACCGGTCTGACCGGTGGTCGTCACCGGTGGCGCATGTCCACCCCCAAATTGTGTTTTCTCCATGTTTTTCAACACATATCTATTCTAGGATGTCTTTTGTTCATATAGACCAAATCTTAGATTCCTAGCTGCTCAGATTGGATGTGGGAGCAGTTGGCTCTGACCGGTGCCCCTCACCGGTCTGACCGGTGTGGCCCAGAGCAGACCCAATTGTTCTGAACTTTCAAGAATCAATTCTATATCAATTCAATCTTTTTCCTAGAGTCTTATACAATCTTGTCATCCTATTTGTGACTCAGTACAATAGCTATGGTACGGGAAAAGAAAGGGGCAAAGAAAATAAGAGAAGAGGTGCACTCTAGCCGAGGAGCTATCCCCGGTGAATTTGGGGAAGGGGGCAGCACCGTCAACGTCAGCGGCAAGAGGTTGAGACGCCGCTTAGCTCAAGCAAGTGCAGAAGATCCCGACCTAGGAGGTGACACCGGCACTAGCAGCGATGATAATGTTGAGAATGAGAATTTTCCAGGTCAATATGAGCTGAGGAGGCACCAGGAGGCTGGGTCTGACAGCGACGAGGCTGAGGATGAGGATGAGGAGGATGAGGAAGAGGATGTGGATGCCATGGATGAGGATGATGACGATCAGGGTAGATTGAAAATCATGCCACCCACTTACATTTATCCTGACAGGCCAGTGAAGTACCACGGGGCAGGCATGACCAAGGCCCTAAAGAAGTTGAGGGATAAGAACCCATATGAGGAGGGTAAGACCGCGTCGGATCCGAGGTTTTGGGCTAAGTTTCAGCAGGATTACTATGCTACGGTGATCATAAAGAAGCCCAAAATCACTCACAAGGCACAGTATGTGGATTGGGAGCACATGGCTAGAAAAGGTGACCCGATATTTGATGAAGTCATTAGCAACTGTGAGAGGCAAAGGGTCAAGACACTTATGGGTTTCCGACAGGATTGGAACAAGGAGATCATAGCCCAGTTCTATGCCACGATGCACTCTGGATACATTGAGACTGATAGGGCTATGACTTGGATGACAAATGGCCAAAAGTACTCCATCACTTTCCATAGATTTTTGAGGTGCTTTGGGATCATGGCGGGAGACGGGGAGTTAAGGAAGCTCCATGATGAGGGAGAGCTCGAGAAGGATGCCTTGCATGTTATGTACCCGCGAGGTGAGCATGCCAACTATGGGAGGGTGAAGAATCTCTACACCTACTTTGCTGTCCTAAATAGGCTCCTTAGGGTGTCTATTACACCTAGAGATGGAAACCCCTCAGAGATCACAAAGTTTCTGAAAAACTTGATGGTTGCTTTGAGGTCGGGAGCTCCGGAGTTTAGTGTTGGGGATTTCATGTGGCAAGACATCAAGCATCTATCCGAGGACCCCAAAAAGATTTGCAGATATAGTCCTTACATCATGTATATGATTGAAAAGGTTGCAAAGACGGAGTTTCCCAAAAATGTGACACACAAGCCCTTGAAGCTCAATCCTAGCAAGAATCCTCGGTTTCCTTCACCTAGAGTTGAGCATGCACCTGGATATGAGGGACAAATTTTTGAGGAAGGAGCAGCTCAGCCAGATCTGCCTCAGGTAGGGGCTCAGACTGTCACCGGTCTGACCGGTGCTGAGCACCGGTCTGACCGGTGGGGTGGCTGGCAGCCCGAAAGGCCACGCAGGTCCACCTCTCCTTTGCGGAAGTTTCTCAACTTCATATTTGGGATGTGCAGGAGCCAGCATGACATCCAAGTTGAGCAACAAAGGTCGAGAACGGCTAACAAGCAAATGAGGGAAACGATGAAGCTAATGCACAATGCCCAAGGATTTCAACCACCTCACTCTCCACCATCTCTAGAGTCTCCACAGGTTGAGATACCGTCCATTGAGGAAAGGATGAGAGGATGGGCCAACTCCGACATGCTTAACCAATATGGGCCCATGTTCTTTGAGTCCGGGCAAGGACAAGGATCTTCCTCATCGGTTCCTCCTCCACCTCCATCATTTGTACCTCCTCCTCCGGATGTGGCAGGATCATCACATTTCATGGAAGAATAGAAAGCACCCCCACCTCCTCCACCTCCCGAGCAAGTACAAGATTGGGGCGCTCGCTTTTCCGCCGAGATCTTTGGCTACAACCCTTATTACTACGGTAAACACAGCGCACCCATAGCTCATCCATCTCAAATCACCGTCTCGGAGTCTATTTACCTAAACTCTCCTTTGCATTGGATTCTTGACAAATCTCAAATAGGAGGGAGCTCTCACCCGGGAGACGGATCTCAGGGACAGTGATCGGCAGTTGCTTCTCCTCCAGGCCTTTCTTGGATGCTTGATGACAAAGGGGGAGAAGATTCGAGATTAAAGCCACAAGTCTGTGCTGTCTGTGTTGCACCGGTCTGACCGGTGCCTGTTGGCTGTTGAGAGAAGCCATGTAATAAGTTAGAACCTTATCTTAGTGGACTTGAGAACATTTGTGTGAGTGCTACTGTGTGTTTGAACCTTATTGTAATATCTAAGCGACTTTATTGCTAGTTTGTGATGCATAAATTGAATGGTGTTTGTTTGCGTTGGCTAAATGGAGCAAAGTGATCTAAACCAGCTTTCAACCTTGGCATGATCACCTTGGACCAAATAGCACGCACCTCTGTTGCTTTGTGCGCTGACTGGACCTGACCGGTCTGACCGGTCAGGGGCACCGGTCTGACCGGTTCCGCCCAGGTGTGTGTGTTGGCTGGACCTGACCGGTCTGACCGGTCAGTAGCACCGGTCTAACTGGTGCTGCCTAGCCAGTACATTTTCCTTTGCTTTGTGCATATCTTGTCATACGCATCATGGATTTTATTTTGTCGCTCACACATGTTGCACTCCATTGATTCTAAGATATAGGGGGAGCTCACACGCTTTTTTCTTCCAAATTTGTGCTAATGGCATTAAAGGCCAATTTTTTGAAATTCAATTCAAAGCACAAATTAAGGGGGAGCTCTAGCTATATCTAAGAATCTAAATGCGCTTTAATGCTTTATTTGTAAGCTTTAATCGAATTGTCATCAATCACCAAAAAGGGGGAGATTGAAAGTGCATCTAGGCCCCTAAGTGGATTTTGGTGAATTGAATGACAAGGCGATTAAAGGACTAATGATTTTGTCTAAGATTGTGAGCAGGTTTTCTTTATATATTCATGAGCAACCATTGATTTTAATTATGGATGTATTTTATGGCTCACATTTACAAAGACAAGTATATGGTGCAAGACTTCATAAGGTTATTGAAAGAGAACAAGATGATGAGTGTACGCACTATGGTTCTAAAATTGGAAGCTTGCATATCCGTTGTCTATCAAGATCAAGCATTTGGAGCAAGGTTTTTCAAATGAAAGGTTAATTGTGGATGAAGCAATGTGGAACTCAAAGTGGATTGGATAAGTGATGAAGAGATCAACCGAGATGTCTAGGGTGAGGGACTAAGCAATCTTTGGCGCCGTAGCTAAGCCGCCATTAGTGTTTTGCTAAGGTGAAGGTCTAGCATCCGTGGGGTCTTCAAGTATCATATTCAAACCTTAACCGAGGAAAGCTTTGCGAGTCATCAACTTGTTAAGATTGGCAATATGGAGTCACCATGGATCCAAATGTGCATTGCTATGCTTTATGGAAAGATCCTAAGTCACTAGCTCAAGTATGGACATGCTCAAGTCAAAGGCTATGTTGAAAGCCCTCAAGTGGATATTGTTCAAGTATGGCAAGAATTGAAGTTGTTCAAGCTCAAGAGGTTAACGAAGCTCTTTTATTCTTTTCTTGAGTATAGGTATGCCGTACTATCAAGAGGGATGCATCTTAGCGAGTTGACAAAGTCAAAGTGCTCTTTAGTTGACCTAAGTGAGATCTAGCCTTAGAGTGTGCTAACAAACCCTCCTAACCTAACCTGGGTCACTTCTTCTTGGAGGTGAAGTGCTAGTTTCTTTGAAAAAAGGTTTTGGGGTTATCTCGGGCTTGACCGGTCTGACCGGTCAGAGGCATCGGTCTGGCCGGTGCCGCTAGCCCAACGGCTAGTTTTTCGAACACCGGTCTGACCGGTGTGGGGCACCGGTCTGACCGGTGCCACCCGGGGACTAACGGCTAGTTTTCTCCTTTGAGGGGTATAAATACCCCAAGCCTTCTTCAAGTGAGGGTTGTTGTTTCTAGTGAGTTTGCTGAGGTCCCAAGCCATTTCCAACTAGATCTAAGCCTTAGTGGCTCTCCCCAACCATCTCTTTGTGAGATTTGTGGTTTCAAGCCATCATCTTTGTGTTGGGTTGAGAAAGTGAGCTTAAGAGCGACCTAGTGAGCTCACAAGAGCAATTTCCATAGCTTGAGCACTTTGGTTTCGCGTCTACAATCTTTGAAGCATTTGTTACTCTTTGAGGTTTGCCTCCTAGACGGCTAGGTGTCGCCGGCTAGCTCCCAAGGTTGTGGTGAGCAGCGGGAAGTTTGTAAGAGCTGCGATCTTGCCTCTTCGTGGAAAAGATCACCTTAGTGGAAAGGAGGAAAGTGGTTGAAAGAGACCCGACTTGTTGTGGGAAGTGTCCCTTACAAGCTCCTCAACGGAGACGTAGCCATTCCTCAGTGGGTGGTGAACTTCGGGAAACAAATCTTTGCTTCTTCGTGTGGTTTGACTATCTAAGTTGTTTATTCTAGCATATTACATTTGCTTCCGCTTCGATCTACTTGGGTGTGTTACTTGTGTGTGCAAGGCTCATTACTCTGCTTGTGATCACCTACAAAGGCCACACCCTAAGTTTGGTTTGTGCTAGAAGCCAAGAGGTGCTTGAAGTTGTTTTTGCAGGTTCTCTGTGCTACACCGGTCGGACCGGTGAGGCGCACCGGTCTGACCGGTGTCTCTTGTGAAGTCTAGTGTCTGACCGGTCTGACCGGTCACCACCACCGGTCTGACCGGTGGAGCACTATCAACTCAAGTGTTTGGGGAGAAAGAGTTTAAATTGGTCGTCTCGCCTATTCACCCCCCCTCTAGGCGACATCAAGGTCCTTTAAACTATGGCACTCGGGAATCCAGAACACCCTGGACGTTGCAGGGGCTACGGGGTGGTGCCGTGGAAGTATGCCTTCAAGGGAAACCTCGATAGCTATAGAAGCCGCAAAAGAAGAAAAGAGCGCGAAGAGGATCATTGGCACCAAATGATGGAGAAAAGACTTAAAGAACAAGACGAAAAGATGCAGGTAGAGATTGAACGGCGACTGGCCGTAACGATATCTAAAATAGCCCAAACTGGAGCACTGCCTGAAGTACCTCTGGATCCCGTCATTAGCCCTTCCGCTCAGAAAAGCAGTTGTGCTTCTACCGAGGTTGCACCAGGTGCTTGCATAGAGGTCGCACCGGGTGCTTGCACAGAAGGCCTTGAAGAGCCTAGGGAAATCGAAGGAGTTCCAGTGGATGACAACCAACAATAATCGGTGGATTTTCTCTGTCGGTGCACCCCATGTGAGCTGCACAAGCCATTCGGCAACATCACAATGCAGGTGGCGTACGGAAGTGCTTTTGCACATTTTCCTAGACAGACTAGCCATGGCATGTTGATTCCACCCAGCTATGCCTCGGTTTCTGTGGAGGAGATTTGTCAGTCACAATTTGAAGATTTAGAGCTAGACATCCCAGGAGGTGACGGGGAAAGGACACTCAAGGATGCGGTTCACGATATCATATTGTGGCCCAAACGCTACATTATAGTCCCCCAGACGGAGGGATCAATCCCTCCTACAGATCCCCCGCAGTCGCGACCATCATCATCTCCTAGGTCGTCCTCACGACCTTCAATATCACCTCGCTCACCGTCTACACAAGAACCATTATTCAATTCTAGAGGTGCGAGCTACAGCCATGATATTGACATCAATCCCGAATCACCTCCAAAAAAGCAGAAAAAACCAATGGCGGCAAAGCAAGCGCCATCAAAAGCACAAAAAAACACCGCAGCACCGTAGAAAAAACCGCCCAGCCATGAAAGCACATCAGAAAAACCACCAACCACCAAAGCATATCTGAAAAAACCGCGAAACCACCGCAGTAGAAACCACCTCAAAAGAAACCACTGCTGAAAAAACCACCTAGCCACGAAAGCACAACCAAAAGAACTGTCGGAGCACAATCTTCCAACCCTGTGCAACCACCAAAACCACCAAAGATAAAGAAAATGGTTGAGCCCATTAACAAAAGGAAGCTAGCATCGGAGATGGCAGAAGAAGAAGGAAAAACAACGATCGGTGCACAACATGTGCATTAATCTTTCAGCAATCTGAATACAAAACAGCAACGGAGGGAGCTAGAGAAGACCAAACAACTAGATGCGTCAAAACTTGGGTTTTTCAAACTAATGAGTGAAAACAGAAAGAAATTGATGATGCCCATACTGGCGTCGACGTCGTCTAAAGAAGATGCATCGATGAGGAAACAAACTTACGTTCCCACCGGCCTCAATGCACAAGAACGAGCTGTAGCAGAAATCCCTACACAAGAAGTAGTGAAGCTCCTTGGATACATGGAAGAAACAAGGATGCCTTTAGGTGTTGCACTCGGCCATGAAGAACCACCTCGGGATCCAAGTTTCGAGTATAGATGGCCCTTTCAGCTAGGAAAACCTCTTGTCAAGCCAGAAGTAGTACTTAAGCTCTCACCTAAGATGTACAAATTTCATGAGTGGTACATGCAGCAATCACTGAAAGACATACATAACTTAGCTATGCTTGCTGCACTCGAAGATTTTGCCACTGAAGGCAACAAGGTGGTCTGGCTGGATTTCAAAGATATTTATGAAGTTTACCATCAAGATCCCTGAGTACCGATCTTATCGTCGCTTGGTGTCTGTAAGTGACGTCTTTTTTTATGTTTATTAATTAAATTATTACATATGTGTATTTACTAATTAAATTTGTATTTCCTTTTTGGTAGCCTGCAAAAACGTGAGATGCAAAAAGAATATTGCCAGTATTGGTTTCTTGGACCCATCAAAAGTCAATGAGTTTGAGGTCAAGCATCAACCAGACACATCAATCGCGACAATCTATAGGACCTTGTCTAGGTTTCATGACAAGGATCTCATACTAATGCCTTACAGCTGCGAATATATGCAATTGCCATCTAATTGTCTTTGCTAATTCTATTTAGTTCTAATTTGTATGACTATTATGACCATGTTTGTGCAGTTTCCACTGGATTCTTATGATCATTCAAGTCGACAATAGCAGCATCATGGTGTGGGATTCATTGAGAAAAATCCCCGCAAGTTACCAAAACCTTCAAGATATGTTTCAAGTGTAATAATTCTACCTAAGACATTCTTTTAAATGCAATATTTACTTATATATGTATTTATTTATATATTTATATATACATATATATTCTTTTACCCGCAATTTACCAAAACCTTCAATATTTGTTTCAAGATATGCTTTTACTAACACATCATCTCTCATTAATTTTCCTCAGAGCTTGGCAAAAAATCATTGTAGAGAAAGAAGGTGAATTTAACCCAACAATTACATTCTATAATGATTATCCGGTACGTAATCCAAATGACAACTTTGGATTTGAGAAAATTTAAATTTATCACACTTAAATTTCATAACATTTTCTCCTATCCACTTTAGTGTTTGAGATAGGAACAAGGAAATAATTTATGTGGATACTATGTCTGTGAGCACATACGATGTTTGGCAAGTGCAAAGTCCGGAAATTATGATGTAAGTTAATTAAATAAACCTATTAATAATACATCATTTCCTAATATATTAACATATTTGCACATTATACAGATGCTTCTATATTAAATTGTTGGGTGCAATATATTAACATATTTGCACATTATACAGATGGATATGGTTAAGGACGCGGTCATTCAGAAGGATCGTCTTTTGGCGATTCAAGAAAGTCTCTTGGGATTCATCCATGAGGAGGTGGTTATGCCAACAGGAAAACATTATTATGATGCATCCAAAAAATCTAATAGAGACTAGAAATTTGAAGTGAACAATATTTTGATGTATAAATACTATTTATTTTGATGTGTATATTTCTAAGTTTATGCAAGTTTATATATAAGTCTAACTTCAAAAACTTTATACATAAGTCTAATTGCGTATATGGTATATATAGACAGGTATATACCTATATACATGTTCAAATACGTATGCATGCATATACGGGTTAGACAATAATATAAGCTCAAATCGAAAAACAAAAAAAGAGAAACGAGACCCTTTAGTCTCGGTTGGTATTACCAACCGAGACTAAAGGGGTGGGTGCAGGTGCTGGCGTGCCCCCCAGGATCCTATAGTCCCAGTTGGTTCAACTGGGACTAAAGGGGGGGGGGGCTTTTGTCTCCGAACTTTAGTCCCGGTTGGACTTGAGAGATATAAACCCATCTCCAACCGGGACTAAAGCCCCTCTCCCTACCAGTGGTAAGTATTCCCGCATTTCCTATTTAGACTAAAGTAGCATTCATGCATAGGGGATATGTTCTTATGTTCTTCGTGTGTTCTTGATATAGAGGCTTGTGTTCTTCGAACACAACCTTTCAATCTTGTAGCATCGGATCATAAGTGCTCATATATGTTTGTATGCATGTTCTTCATTTAGAATAAAGTGGGGATGCTTGCATGCTCTCATTAGAATAAAGTGTGTTCTTGATTTCTTTCTAATAGTTTATACTAGGTTGCATGAGTAGTCTTTCTCCTCTGCTAGTGCGTAGATCCTGGGTTTATACGTTCGTCTGCTACAAGTCGTTCGTATACGTTGGAAGCTTAGTACGGGACCGAGTGCTCTCTAGTATGTCATTAGCATAAGCTAGTAGTACCTATAGTTGAGTGAGATCAGTTCTCCTCCTTGCGGGTTCATCGCTCTATATTTAATATAGAGTGTCGTAGGTTGCTACACACCGCGGGATAGCGTAGACAGGCTGCGGTAGTAATCAATAGCTTAGACAAAGTGTCTAGGCTAAGGGTTATCCTTCGGTTGCCCTATATCCCACAGATTGGTAGAGGTAGATCGTAGGTGGTGACAACCCTATTGATTCTTTGAAATCCTCCACGTTCGGATATAGTGCAAGTTGAGGTCCATCTTAGATCCATAGGCCGGAGTCCCCTTTGACCTAGCCGCCATTCGGGATATTTATAGCCCCGGGGTCAAGAGCCACGCATCAATCCATTCGTCATTGGCCGCCGAGGAGCAGAAAAGAGAGGGGCACCATCTCAGAGAGGAGAGGGTCGAGCTAGTTGACTAGGATCTCCCTAGCCGACGTAGGAACCTTGCGAGGAAGACCACATCGGATTTCCCGGAGCTAGAAGCAAGATCAAGGTAGGATCCCGGTGGTGATCTTGTTCATGTATCATTAACTAGATGCATTAGGGTTTTATCTCTCAAAGATTGAAGTTACTTGGCATTACTAGATCATCTCTTGTGTCACACATTTGTTCCACGGATTCGATACCTTGGGTTCACCACTCGAGGGAAGAAGGGTCCCTTGACTACGACGGGAGACTTGTCCGCTTGCAAGTCTAAATGAACTTTGATACAACTATTAACCGTCAACAAGCCTCTTTTTCTGGCGCCGTTGCCGGGCAACAAGTGATCAAGATTTGATCTTTTATTGCTTTTTTGTAATTTTCTGTTTTCTTTTAGTTTTTCTTTTTGCATCTACTAAACTTTGATCATCCTCAAAATAAATTTAATCTAGTTTGTCTAACCCTAGTTTTTCATAGATTTGTTTTTACTTTCTCATTTTTGCATATTTTGTTTATCTCTAACCCTAACAGGAGATGGACGGCTACCTCTCCAACAAACCCGATAATTTTGTGGATGATCGAGAAAAACTTTACAGGCTAAGGAGATGCGAAGCGCAAGAAGCTAAAAAGCTGGATTTTGTAGATTCGAAGTCGCAAGACCAAGGATCATTAGAATATCCGAAGAATTCACCACCTCAAAATCCTCAGGAGAATCGACTTCCACCGATGGGAGATCAACCGCAAGAACGCAAGATCTGGGAGCTATGCACCCCGAACATCATTAACCTACCAATCTTGAACCTCGCGGAGATAGGAAGGTCGTTCGAGATCAAGACTTCAACAATCCAACATTCACCCTTCACCAGTAAAGAAGACCCGAACCTTCACCTCCAAGCGTTCATTCAGCTATGTCAGACTTTCAACATGGATGGGGTGACTCAAGATCAAATGAAGGCGAGGCTTTTTCCGTTCTCTCTACTCGGGAAAGCTTTGCGATGGTTCCACTCTAAACCGGCGGAGACGGTGCAAGATTGGAATGCTTTGATGAGGGCCTTCATAAAGGAGTACTACTCACCGGGTAAAACTCAAAGCTTGCGTAATAAGATTGCCACTTTTGCTCAATATCCTACGGAGACTACCTCATAGGCATTCGAGCGCTTCAATGAGTACACTCGAGCGGTTCCACATCACAAGTTCCCGAAGTTGGACCTCATTCAAAAATTCTACCAAGGACTCACCATGGCGTCAAGGATGATCATCGATGCATCGGCGGGAGGATCTATCATCGAGCTTATGCCGACTCAAGCTTTCACTCTATTCAAGAAGGTCGCGGATAATGACACGTGGGCGTCATCCGGACGCTTACTTCTGATCCAACCCACAGGGAACGTCAAAGGAGACTTGCAAGTGGAGAAGGAAGATATACTTGAAGGCAAGATCGATTCATTCATGAGGAGGTTGGAGAAGATGGAGATAGAGAAGAAAGAGGCTCAAGATTTGAAGGCTGCCGAAGCAAGATCCACATGTGAAGAATGCGGAGAATATGGCCATGTCCACAAGGATTGTCCAGAGGAAGCCAAGGTGCTCGACTACATGAGGAAGGGAGATTTGTCGAACTTCCGCTACGGGCAAGGTAGACCTCAATTTAATGCAAGCTCATCCATTCCAAATTAGGTTCCACTTCGTATACAATTGAAGGACTTCATGGATGAGCAATCTAAGATCAACAAGGACACCGTCACCAAGTTCAAGTCCATAGACAAGGTGTTGGAGAACATCGATAGCAAAGTGACGGAGGTCAGAAGCTCCAACCATCAAGTGCTCAGCATGATGAAGACGCTCGAGACGCAAGTGGGTCAACTTTCCCGGCACCTCACTAATAATGAAGGAAGCTTCCGGGACAACCTAAAGGTCCCGAATCGGCGAAGGCTATTCAAACACATTAGGGAAAGGAGACCGAAGATCCTGAACGTTCCGCAGGAGCAAGGAAGCCTAAACTATCCGCCGAGGCGGAGGAATTTGCTAAGGAGGAAGTTACGGAGATTGTCACTGAAGAACCCGATTTTGACATGCCGGGAGAAGACACAAAGATACCGCAACTCAAGCCACGCTACTTCCAAGGTAAACTTGATAACCACTTTGAGAAGTTTGTGGAGGTTGTGCGTAGACTTAGCATCAACATGCCGTTATTGGATGCCCTTCAAGTACCTACATATTCTCGTTACTTTAAAGACATACTTGCACATAAATATGAGATAGCAACACTCGGGGTAGATCATGTCAAGATGTCTGAGCAATGTAGTGCTGCTATTGCTAATGGGCTAGAGAAGCAAAAGGACCCCAGATGGCCGACAATTCCATGTTCCGTTGGTTCGTTCAAGTTCGAGAAGGCATTATGCGACCTTGGAGAAAGTGTGAGCGTCATGCCAAGGGATGTGTTCGAGAAGCTACGCCTACCATTGGAGCCTACGTGTATGTGCTTAGAGTTGGGTGATAACTCCATTCGCTATCCCTTGGGCATCGCCGAAGATGTGCCCGTGAAGGTCGGACACCACTTCATCCCCATCGACTTCGTGGTGCTCGAGAGGGAAGAGAGGAGAAAGCTGCCGCTCATCCTTGGGAGGCCTTTCCTCAAGACTGTGGGAGCTACTATTGATGTTGGCAAGGGGGAGATTATGTTCGACATTAACGGAGAAAGGAGTTCCTTCAAGTTCCGACCACGCCTCGAGGTATGCAATATGATTGAAGTTAAAAATGATCCACCTCATCGTGCGTTGTTAAGGAAGAACCAAGGGAGAAGGAAGGGCTGAAGAAGAAGAAAGTGTCGAAGAAGAAGGATGTAAAGAAAATCAAGGAAGTTGTTGCATTCGTCAAGACGAAGGAAGAAAAGCTGCCTGTGAAGACCAAAAAGATGACTAAGCCGGAAGATAAGCCCGTGCCCAAGATGGTGTGGAAGTGGGTACCCAAGATTGCAATGCTCGCAACGAGTGTTGATCCGAAGTAATCAAATAAATAATTCTAGCCATGGACTATAAACGAAGCGCTAGGCGGGAGGCAACCCATTTCGTCGAGTCAAGAATAAGCTACCGGGAGGACAACCTGATTCCAGGTTTTTCGAGTCTTTTCAAGTAATCTAGTTTTGAATTTTACTACGTAAAAACATTAGACTTAGAAGTGGTTGAACAATATTAGAGACATAATTCTTGGTTGAATATTTTGCTTTGATCATAAACCCTTTACATGAACCCTCCTATGTGATTGTTTGCTTCTTTTCGAGAAACCACAACCAAATAAATTCAGAACCTAACTGGGCCATTCATCCTCTTTATGATGTTGTGGTTGACTTGTTTTTCATGCTAAAAACACACGAGTAGAGCCACGACTTGTACCTAGATGTTATTTAATTTTCAGCACGTGGTAGGACTCGCGTGAACCTAGAAACTAAACTTTTGGTTGGTTTAAAAAATCTTTATCCTTTTTTTCTCGAAAAACGTTGGAGAACTGCGCTTCATTATATTAAGAAGAAGAAAAAAAAGGGAAAATCCCTAAAAACAAGAGTCAAAACCCAATGCAACACACACCACACACACAGCCAAGCACCCAGACACAAACCACCCCAAGGGGGGTTTTTTCAGAAGCCATCACACCCGTGACACGAAGAAATGAGCGACCTAAATCCTTCTACCTATTCCACTGATGTAGGGGCTGTTAGAAATGAAATTCCTCGAGCCCCTGCAATCGACCATAACTTCCTCTCCTCGCTGGCCATGGTAAGTGCTCGTGCCATATCAGGAACGGCTCCATCAAAAACACACTTGTTTCGCTGAGTCCATATCGTCCAAGCCCCAAGAATGGTAAGGGAGTTGAGTCCCTGCCGCAGCTCTCCATTTCTGTCCTTGCTGGCCTTCTCCCACCAATCAAAAAAGGATGTATCGGAAGGCTGAGGCGAAAGAGTTTGCAAACCAACTTGCGAGAGAAAATGAAACCCGAATTCCCTCGCAAAGGTGCAGCCAACAAGGAGGTGATTGATAGTCTCAGACTCTTGGCCACACATAGGGCAGCGCTCAGGATGAGGGAGGCTTCAGCGTGCCAGACGATCCGCGGTCCAGCAGCGATCGTGGGCAACAAGCCACAAAAAGAAGGAGCACTTGGTAGGAGCCCAAGATTTCCAAATTTTCTCCCAAGACCTGAAAGTAGTTGCCCCCGGGAAGAATCCCTCATAAGCCGTCTTAGCTGAATATTGTCTAGTGGGTGAAAAACGCCAGATGTGTCTATCCTCAATGCCAGGGTGAAGCTGAAAGTCTGCTAAGATGTCCCACAGCCGGAGATAATCAACAAGCACTCCCACAGGGAGACCCCCTTGTACATCTGAAACCCAAGCATGGTTGAGAAGGGCCTCTTGCATCGTTCACTTCCGACGTTTCCTAACTGGAATAACAGCCAAAAGCTGAGGTGCCAAATCAGCAATGCTCTGTCCATGGAGCCAACGATCAGTCCAAAAGAGAGTAGTAGTTCCATCTCCCACTTCGGAGAAAACGGCTGCTGCAAAGAAAGCTTTAATCTGCTCTAGAACATGTATATTAAACTTTGTCCATGGACGATTTGGTTCTGTTTTTTGCAGCCACACCCAACGCATCTTCAGTGACCAACCCAAGGTCTTAAGATCTTAAATACCGAGCCCACCAAGCTCCTTGGGTCTGCAAACTTTGAGCCAAGCAACTAGGTAGTGGCACCCAAGTGCGTCTTTGCGATGTCTCCAAAGGAACCCGCGTCGGATTTTATCAATGGCTTTGAGAGCCCAAGTTGGAAAATCAACAGCCATAAGAAGGTATATAAGCATTCCAATGAGAACAGATTGCACCTGGACCCTTGTACCTGCCTTAGCCATTAGATTTGCTTTCCATCCCTGAAGTTGATCTGCAATTCTTTCAATGTATGGTTGTACTTGTTCCTTAGTAAGTATCTTAAGGGAAAGGGGCAAACCCAAATATTTCCATGGAAAATTCGCAAGAGCACAGGGTAGTAGATTCTGAACATTTGCAATATCAGTGTCCTCACAACAGATGGGCAACACATTGCTCTTTTGTAGATTAGTATTTAACCCCGTAGCTTCCCCAAATAAGCTAAGAATGTCCATAATGACCTCAATGTCTTCAGCGGTAGGACGGAGAAACAGTACCACGTCGTCCGCATATATAGAGACACGATGCTTGAAAACCATTCTGGATAGAGGCTGCAACAGCCCCTCATCGGCAGCCTTCGAGATCATATGCCCCAGTACATCCATGACTAAGATGAACAACATTGGAGAGAGGGGGTCACCCTGTCGCAGCCCTCGACGATGAGAGATACGGTCACCCGGGACCCCATTCATAAGAACTTGAGTGGTTGAGGTGTAAGGCAGCCCACTAATTATGTCCCGCCAAATCTGTCCAAAACCCAAATGTCGCAAAATCTCAAGGAGAAAGGGCCAAGACACCGAGTCAAATGCCTTAGAGATATCAAGCTTCAAAAGTATGTGAGGTTGTTTTTGTTGATGAAGAAACCTTGCAGTTTGTTGCACAAGCATGAAATTGTCCTGAATAAATCTTCCCTTGATGAAGGCACTCTGGATGGGAGAGATCATTTCCTGCAGCTTTGGAGCAAGCCGATTGGCCAACAACTTCGTAACTAGCTTGGCAAAGCTATGGACTAGACTAATAGGTCTGAAGTCTTTGGGCTGTTCTGCATCATCCTTTTTGGGGAGTAGAGTGACATATGCTGACTTGAGAATCCCAAAATTGACCAGCTTTCTACTCCAGATTGCAGAGATGGCCGCCATGATATCCTCTTTAATAATGGGCCAGCAAGTTTTGTAGAAACGACCTGTCAATCCATCTGGACCAAGCGCCTTATCAGAAGGCATTTGCTTAATGGTGTTCCACACCTCTTCCTCAGAAAAGGGAGTGTCAAGTTCAGTCAAGTTATGAGCAGGAATTCCCAATTCCTCCAAATTGATAGTGCGCTCTCTATTTACACAACTTCCTAAAAGGTTATCATAGAATTCATCAATGACGACTGCTTTCTCTTGTTGGCTGGTGCAGATTTGATCTCCAGAAATCAGCTTTGCAATAAAGTTTTTCCTTTTCATGTGTCATTCATGAATGTGGAATAGGTGTGTGTTAGCATCACCCTCCTTAAGCCAATTAATTCGTGAATGCAGCCTCGCCATTTTTTTCTTGAGATATGCAAGAGCTAAGCTGTGCTTTTTAAGTTTATTCTTAAACCAGAGTTCCTCCTCAGAAAGATGGCGGCTGTCCTGAGCAATTTCAAACTGATGGAGAATTTCTCTTGCAAGAGCAAGCTGCATAGATAACTGAACAATTGTTTTGCTACTCCAACTTTGCAGGCTCTTGTTGACTGCACTGAGTTTCCTCTCAATTGTGATGAAGGGGCACGTGCTAGAAGGCACAGAGGTCCAGGAAGATGTAACAGCTTCATGAAAGCCATCCAGTTTGGGCTAGAAAGACTCAAAATGGAATCGACGTCGTCCTCGCATGTTGTCACGAAGTCCGAGAAGCAAGGGGCAATGATCAGAATCATCTGAGGCTGTACTCTGCAGTAGACAGTTGGGAAAAATATCTTCCCAATCGACCGAGCACAACACCCTATCCAGACGCACCAGTGTTGGAAAATCCTGGTGATTTGACCATGTGAATTTACGACATGCAGGTGTAATTCCTTTAGAGCCAGATCATTAATCAGTTTTCGAAATCGTCCCATCATTGCTCTGTTCAGATTTGAATTGTTCTTGTCTTCATCTCTATAAATAAGATTAAAGTCACCAGCAACCAACCAAGGTCCTGGACAAGCCGCCCGAATGTCATGAAGCTCTTGCAAGAATTGGATCTTAGCATCATTTCCTTAGGGGCCATAAACACAGGTGAGCCACCAGCGTTGTCCATTAGTTTGAGAAACCTGAATAGTTATACTATGATTATCAATTCTAGGATTGCCGAAGACACTGATGTGTCGCCTCCAGGCCACCAGGATCCCCCACTAGCACCAACAGAGGGAACAACCAAGAATTCAGAGAAATCCGACCCAAGAGCAGATAGTAAAATTCTAGTGGTCATTGTGGTAATTTCTGTTTCCTGAATGCACACGATATCAGCCCGTGAAGTATCCGCGAAGGTGCGAACGGAGTCGTGCCTAGCGACAGAATTGAGTCCCCTCACATTCCAAATAAAAATTTTTTCAGGATCCATAAGAAAAATATATAGAGAAATGACCAAAGGAAACACCGGTTAAGCTAATAAATCCCCATCAGCACCAAGCCCCAGGTCCTCCGGCAAGGACCAATTTAAACAGGGCTGTCATGGCCTGGATATGTTTTGTAGAAGGACGATGACCAAATAATTTAGCATACTCATCTTGGGCTTGCTGATTGATTCCTTCATTCTCACCGATGATGTCCAGGGCCCTCATGACCTTTTTTCTTGCTCTTGTCTCAAGCTCTCCTAGCTGAAATGCCACAGTGGCACCAGCGAGACGACGGTTGCGGCGAGGAGTCTCACCCGCCGCCTGGCTTGACTTGCTCCTGCGCTTCTGGATGAAAGGAACCGGCAGCAGGTGTTCAGCACGACGCGTGAGCTTGTCGAAGAAGGCGATCCAAGCTACAGGTGGAGTGCGAGGAGAGGGAGTCACCCGGGGTGTAGTGGCAACAACAGCATCTACATCCCGGATCGACGTCGCGTCTCCGCCCACCTCAGTTGCAGCAGGCTGCTCAGCAGGAGGATTAGGAGCGTCGTTGTCCACAACAGGAATCTCTTCATGGCGGCGGGCACGACGTATCTGACTCTGGGAGTAGAAGCGCGTCGGGCTGGAGTGGAGGCGGGGGGGGGGGGGGGGCTGAGACGGTAGCAAGGTCGCCGGCGGAGGGTGTGAAGGAGATTGCGCAGAGGCTGTGTCCTCCACAACGGCTGGGCTGGAAAAGGCCGGAAGCACCGTAGCCTCCCGTGCCGATCCGGAGGAGGCCAGATTCACCGTCGCCTCAACACCAGTCGGGTCAGGAGAGGCCGGAAGCGCTGTCACCTTTTCAAAGCCCAGATCATTCTCTAAGATTAGAATTTTTCTAAGCCTCATTCAATTTTATTTTATTCAAAATCTCTCTCATTTAGCCAAAATAAGAACCTAAACCTATGCCCCCATGATCAAGCCTGGAAAAGTTTGCTCTCAACCAATGAAGGCAAACTATACCGGTGAGACCAATATCAATGTAGTCGGAAAATATTTTTGACTTACATTTGCTTTTAATGGTTTAAAAACTTCTCTAAATTTATGCTTGAGCTTTCCTAGAGCTCTGAAAACATTTTTAATTTTCGAAATTAGAGGAGTGCTTAGCCTTAAACATTCTTAGAGGGAGGCAATCTAGTTAAGTTAATCATGCATGCACCATAATGCATCATTGGATGCCCTTTCAACAACTTTCATCAAGACCACATGCAAAGGACAAGCATGGGTAGGCAGCAAGCATTGCTTTGCAGGAAATTCATGGTGGCATGTGAAGCAAGTGGAGCAAGGGAGCATGAACATGACTAAAACCATGAAGCATCAAATGGAAGGAGTAATAATGCAAGAAAAGGAGTGGACGAGAACGTTTGGGCGGTGCAACTCGTGGAGCACGCGGGCAAGAAAGTCACGAAGGGGAAATGATCATGCTGGGAGAAAGAACCAAGCCAAGGGGGGCCGAACCACCCCAGGCCGGTCGGCCCAGGCCGGCCGACCTTGCCTATAAATGGTGCCTCCCGGCTCCCATCTTTTGCAGGCAAGTAGCCCTCTCCTTCCTCAATTTGTGTGCTCAAGTTTTTGTGCCCAGAACCACCGTAGACATAGTTATCCTTCCTGAGCTTGATTGCTCAAACAATTCACACCCTTAATCCACTCAAAGTCCACATTTCGAAGTAATTTTTTGAAGTGCCTAGTTATCGGTTGCAACCTAGAGTTTTAGTGGAGAGAAGAGTGCTGCAATCATGTGGAAGAAAACCACAAGTCTCTTCACCAAGAAGAAGGGGTCATAGTCATCCAATCCATCTTAGACGACGTCTTCGAGGAGGCACTCAGTTTCCGAGTCTCCTCGGAGCATGGAGGAGGACATGACACCGCCAAGGAGGAACGGCACTCTCCTCCTCGGTGGCATGAGGGCAATAAGGAGCACGTCCATGAGGTTTACTAAACCTCAAGGGCGTACGGAGGAGCCGCCCTTCCCACCTCGTTGATCGACCCGTTCATCCGCGCCACTTCCATACACTCCACGGTACTCCACATATGGCTTCATCATATTGTCGGAGGAGGAAGAGAAGAAACTCTCCCGTCTTGAGAAGAGGCTTGTGGCAAATGTCGATTTCGACGATCAAGCTCTCAACTATTTGGGTTTCAGCACAGACATATATTATATGTTGGGGCACCTTGGATGGGTGCAATTCTCCAACGGGGTGTCAGCAAACACCCAGAAGGAGTTTGCCTTGGAAATCTTGATGACTATGGCGCCTATCCTTGATGAGGGGGTGCAAAGTTTATCATTCTGTTTGGAGGGAATTCAACAAGTGGTTCCCTACGAGTATATTAGGGAGCTACTTGGGTTCCAAAAGGGAGCCCCGGAGAAAGTTGACGTGTCGGATGGCATGTTGGATGGATTTTGGAATTTAATCTCCGGAGAAGCCCACCAACAATGCAATTCCATCCGCAACCCCATTATCCAAGTATTCCACTCTTGGATGTGCAAGAGGATTATGGGGAGGATGAGGGAGACGAAGGTGACCGACACAAAGTTAAATTGGCTCTACTCGGCTTTAATTGCCAGGCAGCCAATAAACCCCTCATACCTTATGATCAACCGATGGTGTTGTGAGGCAACATCTGGGATCGGGAGATATTGGTTCGGAGTGCTACCTCTCCATGTTGGCCATCTCCTTAAGGCCGGGGTTTACAAGAAATCCCGAATATCTTTTACTCGGGACCCCTCTCGGATTCGAATATTTAAAGCAAGGAAAATATATTAGTGGAGATGAGAGAGGGGGCTTTCATGTGGCCAAGGTGAACTTACCCCTTCCGGACCCAAGACTTAGGCTTTTCATTCAAGGGAAGGAAGATTGGTTGGAGGAGGGACTCCTTGTCCCAGTGAAGAAAAATAAAAGAGGAAGAATTGTAGAGGAGGGATCCTCCTCCGCGCAAGAGGGTAGTGCACAACCAAACTATGTGCCACCATTCGGAGGAATCCCTACTCCGCCAAGTTATTACGGAGGGCCACAAATGTAAGCATGGGGAAGTGGTGCACCGGTGCCCCCACAAAATTATGTGGTGCCCAACGTAACCTTTGCGGAGCCCTGTACGCAATACCCATAGTGTTTTATGTGCTCTCAAGTTTTAGATAGATTAAAGATGGTTTTTATTCTTAATAGTAATGCTAACCTTGTCATGAATATCACTTGTGTGTTGCTCTACCTATCCAAATCCTTATATATATTTGAGTGCATGAACCTTAGTGTACAAGAATTATTTTTGAGTGAGTTATTGCAGGCCATGATTTCTCTGGCCCGAGACTAAGAAGCTGGTCATTCCGTTTTTGCATATCTATCTTATTGCTAGCCTTTTATTAGTGCATTGTGTATCCCCACATCGGAGATCTCACAAACCTCGTCGGATATCCACCCTTAAAACCAAATATCATCTTTTGTGATTACTTCCTTGACCACAACCTATCGTTGAGAATGGATCATCAATCCAAGGAAGATCGCAAGACGGTGCTAACATTGAAGATTTCAAGTATCTCTCCAAAGGAAAAGTGTTCCCGGTACCTACCTTATCTTTATCACCTTTTTGTCCGAGGACGAGCAAACGTCTAAGCATGGGGGAGGAGGTAGGTACAATGTAATTTTAGAGTTCAAGGGGAGCAAATAAAAAAATTTGCTGAGAAAGAAAAAGGAAAAAATGAGAAAAAGAAAGAAAGAAAAAAGATAGAAAAAATATATGTATAAGAAAAAAATATGAGTATGTGTAAAAATAAAATAAAGTGAACTCCCGGTTCTCTAAAGTGCATTAGGAATTTTAATGTTTCAAGATTAAAAGATCCATACTCGTTTTCCAACCATGTGCAATCCGATAATGAGGATTTCCTTTGTGCCTCGGGATCACTCTTTTCCATTTACACATGTCCACCTATCTCAAGTGTGTGTATTTTTCTCTTCCCCTCCTTGACTTAACATTATTTTCCAATGACCTTTTTGACGAGTCTCGGTAAGATCATGAGAAGCTTGTCTTGTTTTGACAACATCTCATTTATAATATCTTGGTAGGACTAAACTTTCCCATAAAGATCCATATAAAGCCTACCACATATATATGTTATGAGAGGGAAAGGAGTAGAATGAATAGGCTTGAGAGACAAGTGAGATGAGAGTTCATAAGCATTATGCAAGTTGATTTAAATTTGTGAACTTGGTTTAGCTATTTTCATCTCGTTCTTTATTTCAAAATTTCTGAGATCTATTTAAACTTCGGAGCATGTTAATACTTGCGGGATGAGCTTAATTAATAATCTACCCTCCGCAGAGATGAAGGCTAGTACATTATGAAACCTTAATGAATTAAAAATCTTGAGAGCATTATGTTTTTTCATGTATGATCAAGAGCAAAGTTTAAACAATGAAGGGCAACGATGATATCCATCGATGGCTTACTCGAGGATGAGCAAGGTTTAAGCATGGGGGAGATGTTGACGGTGAAATTCCGTCAACCTAGCCATGAGTTTACCTTCGGTGTTGGCATAACTTTTATACCTTATCCATTGGTACTAACCCCCTTGGCATAACAAGTTCATTCGTGCATGTCGGTTTTGGAGTTTAGTGTTTATGCAGGGTTTTAGTGTTGAAAGCAAGACTTCCGGGATAAGTTCATCAAGCACCTTGTGACAAGACCTTGAAGCCACGTACAAGTCATGCAATGAAGCAAACTTGACTCCAAGAAGCATAAGGACCAAACCCGAGAATATGACAAATTCTGAGGACCTACCCAGAAAAGTGCCGAATCTTGCGGGACAAGGAGCTACGTCCAACTCGGAGAGAAACTGACGACAAGGGCCCACATGAAGAAGGGGAAGGATCTAGAAGACTCGGGAACCGACGTAGGGCAAAGGAGGCAGGCAACTGGGCCAGGGTGGGCTAAGGCCGGTCGGCCCAGGCCGACCGGCCCAGCCCATTCCAGGGCCCCGTCGCCTCCCCCTTTGACCTAGCCGCCATTCGGGCTATTTATTAGCCCCAGGGTCAAGAGCCACGCATCAATCCATTCGTCATCGACTGCCGAGGAGCAGAGAAGAGAGGGACACCATTTCAAAGAGGAGAGGGTCGAGCTAGTTGACTAGGGTCTCCCTAGCCGACGTGGGAACCTTGCAAGGAAGACCACGTCGGAGTTCCCGGAGCTCGAAGCAAGATCAAGGTAGGATCCCGGTGGTGATCTTGTTCATCTGTCATTGTACTAGTTGAATTATCAAGTTGAATCTGATTTCTAGCGATCAAGTGTTTCTCCGAAGTCTTCGTTTTCGATCGGCTTTGCTTATTTTAGATCTATTCTCGAGATAGATCACTTAGGGTGTTCTTGTAGACGTGGTGTCTAGAGGTGCACGCCTGACCTTCTGAAAGATCTCGACTTGTCCTCGGACTCTCCCTAGACTACCCGCATGAATAGTAGTGCGTTGTGACAGAACGGTGGCTCTAAAAGGCGGGCGTTTTCGGAGTCGGATGGGAAACCACAGTTTAAAGAGGCTTCTAATGAGATTAAACTTGCTACTTCTTCTTTTGCCTAGAACTTCAACAAAAGGCTTGACCCGATCTCTCTAGATCAGTTTATCTACCCCCTCTATCTTTGCTATCTCCGGTCTTTAGTAGATTAGATTTGTTTTTGATGTTCTTTGACTAGATGCATTAGGGTTTTATCTCTCAAAGATTGAAGTTAATTGTCATTACTAGATCATCTCTTGTGTCACATATTTGTTCCACGGATTCGATACCTTGGGTTCACCACTCGAGGGGAGAAGGGGTCCCTTGACTACGACGGGAGACTTGTCCGCTTGCAAGTCTAAACGAACTTTGATACAACTATTAACCGTCAACATCGAGCTCCTGGAATGTAGGTCCAGAAGGTCGATGTGAAGACAAGACGTCGATCTCGAAGAACCGCCAACCTGATCTAGATCAAGTAACACAAAGGAGATTATGCGACCTTCAGGATGGTCGCAACGCCAACCGTAGGTAGGTCCAGCAAAGGAGTAGTGGAAGGAGGCTTCTAGTAGGTCGATGCGACGTTGAAGAAGAGGGTGTCATAAGACACACTCGTGGAGTAGCCCCGAGTAGTGAAGCGAACAGAATGGCTAGTTTGATGCTCCGTAAATGACGAAAGTGAGAACCTATGGCCTTCTTCTTCCTTCTAGTGCTCTGCGGATCCGTTGGAATATGACGAAATACATGAAATCTTGAGGAACGTGCGAGACACCAAAGGTTGTCACGTCCTGAATCATGGTCACAGTCCCTGCCTCCAAGCCAAGCAATTGTCCACCTGCAAAGGGCAAAGAGCGCCAAGATGTTGTCAGGTATGGGATAAGCACGCTAATGCTCCCACAAGCAGACAGGGACCTCATTCTTCACGTGGTAACAGAGACCAGATAAGGACGCCACACGCGGTTGAGTTGTAGGTAGTATCCCAGACCAAGTGCTATGGGTATAAATAAATGCCCACACCACCTAAGCAAGACACTTGAACCTTCTGACAAGAGCCATGGCCAAGCTGTGTAGTAATTTTTCCATGCCTTGGGCTTGTATTCGTCCACCAGAGCATAGAGATAGGCCATTGATGACTGGAGCTAGAAGAATGCTTGCGAAGCTCGGAGAACTCCATCAGCCGCTTCACCCAGGCCCATCGAGGAATCAAGGTGCAGCATGGTGCAGTACATGCCTTGACGGACCTTGTGAGCGAAGGCTCGAGGTGACACTAGTTCCATTTGGAATCTTGTGGGAAACCCAGGCGCAAGTGTGGGTACACAGGAAACCTTCTGGGGCTCGAGTAGAGGTGGCTATGTGGCAGCTATGACAACGGTGGCGCTGGAGACCTCTGAGTAGGTCCTAAAGCTAGAAGAAAACTTGCAATGCACCTCATCAGTAGAGGTTGCGTCGCAAACACTACGTTAGGTAGTTCAGAATCTTTAGTATGTTTGTATCTTGTAATTGTCCATGGGTCGAAGTCCTTGTAACTTATGAAGCTTCGTATACATGTTTGCATGATAAACAGTACGTCTCAAGTGTATGTAGAGGCGGTCAGGCAGCGATGGCATGGCTACCAAGGTCCCAGCAGGGCTGTAATAGCACGCTGACCTTCAGGGGGGGCCTTAAATATCGACAAACATCCCGTGCCGACCTGGGTCGATACGACCGCTATGCAGTGGCACAATGCAGGGTGTCAACCCGAAAGCCGTAGATCTAGTCGATCTAGAAGGCAGCAGGGCCCCAGCGACCTTAGGGAGGAGCTGTAGTCAACACCAAGAGGTCACCAACAGGCAGTAGAGCCTTTAAGCACGGGGCTGTTGGTAGGGTTCGCCGCTGTAGGTCGAGGTGATCTAGAAGGCATCGAGGCAGCTGGGCCTAGGAGTTGTGGTGTGAACCCACCGTTTGTAGGCCGAGGCGACCTAGGAAGCTGATGGGTCCTTATCGATCTTATAGAGTGTTGACGGTTGAAACACATAACAACCTTCGATCCGCAAGCGTACGGACCTACACCTTTTTCACCACGGGGTGACCCCCAAGGTTCTTGTCAATCCGCGGAGCAAGGGGATTGCTAGCGCTTAACCAAGCACTAATCTAGTTGATTGGAAAGCCTTGAAAGAGAGGATGCTCTAAGGTAAAAGCAATCTAACCTAAGTTAATCTAAGAAGTCTAAAGTTAAACTAGATGGCAAAGGGTGGACACAAGAGAGAGAGGTTAAGATAGATAAGCGTTCCCTCCCTAGGGTTTAGGAACACATGAAGATGCATCTACTACATGAAATGGGTGTTGCCTACACTAGCTTCATGGCGGTTATGCGGCCGCTAAGCCTTTTCCCTCCACCGTACTGTCACTACGCAAGGTAATCAAACACTTTCACATATAACCGCATCTATACCTAAGCATCCATAGGGTTAAGCTAATCACCACGATTACCACATACCCTACTAAGACCACATGTTGCGCAAACATATGTAAACAAAGCATACGCGAAAACATAGACCATAAAGAATAATTGACATAAGGTTCATGTATAGATTACTTATCATGCATCCATCTAACCCTAGGGACAAACGGAGACATTACCCCATCATCTTACATGGATTGAAGCACATAGGGGTGATGGAGACTCCGGAGAATGTCGTCGATGAAGATGGCGGCGATGAAGCTTGGGAACACCCCTAGGCCAGCGGCTTGGAGTCCTCCTCTTGCTTCCTTCCCTCCGTTGGTGTTGATCCTTGCGACAAGCTCATCCAACTCTCTCCCTCATCTTGCGACGGTGGTTTTCTGGTGAATTGCGTCGGTAGAATGATTGGATATGGCGGCCGTCGGAGGAGGGAGCTATTAAAAGACCAAGGAGCAACTAGGTCAAAGGGCGGGCCGAACCGCCACAGAAAGTCCCTGGGCCGGTCCAAATGGGCCGGTCGGCCCAGGCCCTTTCTGGGCCGGTTCGGGCCCGTCTTCCTCCCTGCGGCTCATCTTCACATTTTGGACTTAGCCCCCTTGATTTGTGTCATTTTGAGGTCGTCATCCCCGCGATCAAGATAGAGGGTCTTCTCGTATGAAGTCCGAACTTTACGTCTTAGTCCTCGGGGATGATCCTGTTGATGCAAAACGTGCACCTAGCGCTAAGCACACAGCAAGCCGAACAAGCTGGCTTCACACGTGCAAAGAATCACTAGACGTGCCAGTCAATTTTCCCTGAAAATTAACAAAAGACAAAGTAGTTAAATACCAAAGCTTGGAACTTGCCGGTGGTACCGGACGCTTCCATATTTACGGCTACAAAGCCAGATGAGATGACATATAGCTATGTAAAGCTATCTGCCAGCAAACTGAAACCAATCGGGAGCTGTAAATAGGAAAAAGTAATATAGCCGAATGGATGACGTAAGCATGACGGCGATCGGTCTTTGTTTGGACAAAGATGCTTACGCGCAAGATCGCGACCGATCCCCGTGGTAAACAACATTAAATAAATAAATAAAGTAGAGCGCGAGCATAAACATGTAATAAACAAGCATGCATAGATCCAAAGCACTAGTCTACCGCATGTCTAGGTACTTTAAAACCCGTCGGGTACGATGCCAAACAAATCTATCCACCGCATGATACAACTTGCATGGGGATCGTACCACTTTCCACAAATAGACCTATCCACCACATGATACGATCTAAATATGGAAAGCTAAAAGCATACATCATTTAAAACATAGATTACGCACGTGCTCTACTCGTGAGAAACATAACCGAATGCGGCTGAACAGCCGACTCGGGGTCCATGAAGAAGGAACGAACATTACCAAGAAAGATAAATCTATCAGATTGGTTTGAAAATCTAATCCACCGGATGACTAGCTCCAAAACAACCCAAAAACCTGCATCTACCGCGTGATACTCAGTTCTTTCAAGATTTATACAAACGTTGGTAAGCTTGAACCTGCAACATGTAACAACCTAGATCGATTCGGTTTCGGCTATTCGAGGAGCACGTGATCCACATGTCGAAATAGCTAAAGGATTGAACTTGATTCGCATAAGGATCATCAAAGGGTATAAAGCCGATCCAAACCCATCTAGATTGGGCAAAAAGTGTTACATGAATTTAAACATAAAGCAAAAACTCAAAGCAACACGGGGTAACTTAATGAATCTATTGGATCTTGCCAAAATCCAATAGACTCGATAACTAGCTTCGAGCTAGATCTTAGACTACCGCATGGCTCATGACCTAACAAGAAACCTTCTTGAACCAAGCTTGAATCTACCGCATGACACTAAGCATAGTAACAAGACTACTTGCATCAGATCTAAATCCACCGCATGATACTAGACATGATACAAGGTTGCCAGTACTCACGGAGGTCGACGGATCGATGAACCCTCTCGAAGAACTCGACGACACGACAAATGGACTCTAGGGTTTGGCGTAAAGCCGGTTTGTATTGAGAATTATTACGTATATTTGTTACATACAATCAGGGCTTATATTTATACCCTGCCAAGCACAACCTCAAATGGATTCGATACCTAATTTATCTCTAAGCTTGATCGCTTATCAATCCATTCGTCCTTCCTGCTTAAGCCACGTCACCGCACAATCCCGCAAAATCAGCTCAACTGTTCCCTTGCCGAACGGAGCAAATAGCCGACCGCGGATTTTTCTGCCGAATGCATCTGAAGAAACCTTCCTTTCACCGGACGGATTCCTCACCGAGCTGGACCCACAAGTCAGACTCCTGACCAAATTTTGGTGTTAACACATGCCCCTTCAATTACGGGATAAAAGTAATTTTATTCCGGAATTGACTCCAACCTCCATCGTCTTCAAATCGAATCTGTTCAACACCTGTTTCCTCTCTTCGCAATCCACCGGAGTCTTCGTCTAGATCCAAACCCTAGATCCCCTGTTCTGAGCTTGAATCCCCAATGGCGGCTCAAAATCCAGCTGCTCAAGTAAATTCCTCTACCATAAACTTCATTCGGCATTTAGGTTTTCAATTTTCTACCTGAGATTTCTTTTCCGCTTTCCTGCAGGAGCCATCCACCGAGCTTTTGATTCACACCGAGGCCAATTCAAGATCCTACTACCTTGGCCCTGTGGGAAGCTCTGATCCTCGAGATTTTATCGCAGCCAAATCTCAAAGGATCCCCTTCAAAGCGGCTCTATCCCCACCTCCTCAGTGGCAGGATGCATTCAAGAACTGGCCCTTGCCCCTAATTGCGGGCTGGAAAAATTGGTACCAGAGGATCCTTGTGGACAAAAGCGTCAGGACCCAAAATTGGGATACCCTCCGTATTGCTCAATGCTTGGAGTTATCTTTGGCCGAGACCCCCAAGAACGAAGACCTCTTGATAGCGGCTTGCCACTTCTGGTCAAATGGCGTCAACGCCTTCCTCTTTGGTCACGGCCCGATGTCTCCAACTCTGGCCGATGTGTATATGATCACCGGCCTTGACATTACTGGATCCGTTCACCCTTGGGATTTCAAAGGTTCCTCGAGACAAACAGGGGTGAAACCAGGGAGTGGATACAAAAATTATATCCTGAACCATATGAAGGATGGCCCCCTTGGTGAAATTGAATACAGGGCCTTTCTGAACATGTGGCTATGCAGGTTCATCTTCTGTGGTAAAGCCAATGAGCCCACCCTGAATCATATTGCGATGGCTACACATCTAGTCAATGGCAAGCGGTTCCCTCTTGGGAAATTCTTTCTAGGCAGTGTGTATCATATGCTTCATCAAACCGTCACCCAGATGTACACTAGCCAGAGGATAGCATGTGTCAATGGTCCCTGGTGGTTCGTTCAAATGTGACTGCAGCTGCACATGCATCAAATTGTTGGTGTCGACTTGAACACCCGGTTCTTCCCTTCATCCACTCATCATGAAGGGGAACCCCAAGCCACCAGAGGATGCCAGACTTATGGAGAAGCTGCTTCAACCGTCCTCATCCCGCAGAATATCAGCCAGCTATTCGAGCTCTTCTTTAAAGGCTTCCAAAATCCTCTCTGGCTCCCTTACTTGGATAATGACAATTTGACTCTCCCTTGTGAGTTCTCCTTTGAAACTGAAGGCCAAGATGGAAGATTCCTGGAGATCTTCAATATCATTATCCGCCCATGCATCCTACCGGCTGAATTCAGTGGAGGAAGGCTGACCTATAGCACTTACGAATATTATCAGCCCAACATAATGGCCCGGCAACTTGGATGTGTCCAGATGCCCCCAAGACTGTTTCTGCATGAATTCCTCAAGCCCAGAGAGGAAATCAAGGAACTCACTCAAACTAGCAGAGTTTTTCAATATGCATGCAGTCCTTCTGTTTACACCTGGCCTTTCGTACCCACAACAATAGCTCACCCCACCTTCAACTCCTGGTGGCAAGAATTCCATGATCATATCTTCAGTGAGCCTGTACACTTGTTCTGTACAGAGTTGATGCCTGACTTCCAGCCAGTTTCAGAGGTAATATGATTGACTCTTAAATCAGACATTCCCTCTTCCAATTATGATTCTGACTTCATTTCTGTTGCTCTCAGAACACCATGCCTGCCCCTCTAACCAGGGATATTACCTACAATGCAGTAGGCCCAATCTCAGCATTGGGATTCAGATCACCAACCCTGGCCCAGCTTATGGCTAGGTATGCCACAACAGACCCAACTCTGTCCAGCCTTGATGCTGACAGGAGGCAAGGCTTATCTCTGATTGCTCCTCCAAATGCCAAGAGGAGAAGAACTGTCAAGAAAATCCTTGTTGAGGTAAAATTTTCTCCTTTATCCATCACAGGATTACTTTGTATCTGATAAATCATACCTTGTGCATTTTCAGACCAGAAACCAGCAATCCTCAGCTTGAGAACCTGCCAATGCCCCATCCACTAGTATGATCTTTATTGTCCTTTTCCTTGAGGATGAACACTGGCATTTTATTTTTTTTAATTTGGCATTTGCAGAAGAAACAATGGAAGACCAACTTGTGGACGTCCCAGTGTCTCAACAAGCAAGTCCACCTAGGGTTGAGTCACCTGTCCCAGTGGAGATCTCATCTTCATCAGGGACCCAATCACCCCCTGTTCAAGCAGAAGCACCAAACTCGCCAGAGATGAGCTTCCCAACCCAACCAGAGCAATCAAGTCCCCCAAGGGTCCAATCACCCACTGGTCATGCAGAGACACCAACCCCAACAGAGGTGAACCCAGCTCCTCTTCAGCCAGAAGCTCTTGAGTTGTCAGGAACGGCATCAACGCCTTCTCACACAGAAGCTTCAGCTCTGCCTGGAACACCTCTTTTACCAGTGGCCGCCCCTGAACAAAATCCTGCTCCAGTTCAGGAAATCAGACATGAGGTACTTGTTTGCACTTACCCCTGTTACCTTTTACTTCCAACACTCTTGACTCGGCAATATTGGTTTCTTAGGATCAGGCCCCATCATCATCAAGTTCATACATGGGGAACAATCCAGTTGCCGAGGCAAGGGAAGGAGCCCCTCAAACTCTGCCAGAGGAAGTGCTGGAAAAGCTCAAGGAGATTTTTGCCTGGCTACAAAGAGACGCGCGAGATCAGTTCAAAGATCTCGATTACTTTGAAGAAATGCTCGAACCCATTAGCCAAGAACTCCCTGAGGACCTCAGTGCCTCTCTTGCATCTGTCTCTGGTCTGGAAATTCATTACGTGCCCATAAGACAAGCTTTAAGAAAGGTATCATCCCACCCAGCTGTTGAAAAGAAGAGGGATAGTGCTGAACAAGTCATGAAAGGGGCACAATCTCAGACCGAGAGCCACAGAGATACATTGGCCAATCTGCAACTACCCGCGAATCGAAGATCGCCAGAAAAGCTGCTTTGGAGGCAGAACTGAGAAGCCTGTCAGCTGAGATAGCAGCCGATGACAAGAAAATAGCCGAGCTCCCTGGATTAATAGAGAAGACCCAAGAGGAAGCAATATCGGCTATGGCTAAGGTGAAACAATGTGATGCAGAACTTACCACCCTGTCCAGCGCTCAGAAAGATTACCAAGAGCGGATGGAAAGTTTTCGCCAAGCAACATCAAATGTCCGTGATGTAATTGTGAAATACTTGAGCATCTAAACGCTTCAATTGATGTGTAACCGAATTGGTCGCCCTTGTAATATTTGTTTCTTGTAATTTTATTCTTGCGCATTCTTAAATGTGATGCTGAACGACCCATTCGGCAAAGAAATGCCAATACCCGAATGGCACTTTGACTCCTCTCAGCCGAGCCAGTCAACCGAATATGACTCGACCTAGAACTCCAAGCGACCCATTGGCGGACTGGTCAAGGAAACCTTTCCACCTTCCGATTTTTCTTGGGATATGCGCCACGATTCAGAGCCACGACTTGAGGCCACGATCTGTCTTGCCAGGCCTATAAATGAAACCGTAGGTGCCCCTAGTTCTCCATCAAGCCTTTAGCTCTCAAATCTTTGCCAATCTCAACTCTTCTTCTCCTTTCCAAACAGTGCACATCCCAGAGAAGCATGGTGCGTCGCCTCAACCGACGCTGCGCCTCTGATGAGGCGAGGGGAGCAGCCGCCAATGCACGCCGGAGGCAATGATCGTCAATTCCCCTTCTCTGATTCATCTTTGATCTCCTTTTGTTTTGACAATCATCTCTTTTTCAGGTTGATTCAATGGAATCCATCTCCTGCGCCGGCCGGTCAGCCCCTACCGGACGACTCCTCGGAGTCTGACGGCCACTCCCTCGTGCCCTACGGGGAACTCGACGCTCTCCGCTTCAAAGCGGAACTAGAGGCGGCCCAGCGCGAGCTGGAGGACGTCTCCAAAAAGGTTGGCATAGCCGAGTTGGAATGGGAAGACCAGCGCAAGCAGCTGCTGGAGACCATTGACGGTACGGCCTCGACACCGCTCTTTGATCCAATCCGGCCCTTGATGCTAATCCCCTTTTTTCTTGCACTTTGCAGCCCGTGATGCCGAGCTCAACCTGCTAAAGGTGCTGGTGGAGCAACTGGCCGATAAGGTGAACGCCCGTGGAGACACGCCGGCGGAGCGCCTCGCTGCGGTGGAGCACCGCGTTGATGAAGTGGCCACCCATAGCGTCCGCTTGGGCACCACCCTGGGCCTGGCTGCCATGGCGACGCACACCGACGTCGACTACTCCACCAGGCCGCGCGGCTTCCGGGGTGGCGCGCCAGAAGACATCGAGGAGATTGAGCTCATCTTGGAGCGCCTCGATGGCCACGGCGACGCCATTGCCAAACTCACTCATCCCCAATCTGTGCTGAACAGGCTCTTTGATTAGATTGTATTAGGGATGTTTGAATATCGGCAATAAATAAAGAACTTTTGAACTCTGTGCTTGTATTGCGATGATTTTTCTTCATATTTGCATCCGTGAATCTTATCTTTTCCTTAAACGTATCCGTGAACTGTCTTGAGCCGAACACGCGAGAACAGATGCCCCTTGGCGCAAAATCCACAGAAGATCCCTGAATCGGCAATCCGTAAGCACTGTTCAAACGAAAACACTTCGCATTCGGGAAGAAAACCCTGCCGTTTGGTATTCCAATAGTGCATGCCGGCCAGTCATCACTCCCAATGCACCCCCTTGGTCAATAAAATAGCCTGCTGAGATGCCTTGCAAATCCACTCGCACACTCATCCATCACTTCTCATTTCCTCCCCGTCCTCAGAGGAGAAAACCCCAAGGCCATGGACAAAGGCAAGCAACCTCAGGAGAGCAGCGCTCCAAAGAAGCGCACGATTCGAGCGTGAGTTTTCCCTTGATTTACTCCTTGTCTTCCACATGATCTTGCGCTTCACCTCCTCTTTTCCTTTCCTCTTTCAGCCTTGATTTGCTTCCTGAAGAAATCATTGGGACCGAAGATGTGCCTGAGTACATCTCCTCCGATTCCTCCCTCGAAGCAAAGGACGCCACGCCTGATCAGAGGGCCAGCCACCAATTGCGCCGCCGCGTTCGGCACCTGGAGCATGATCTCAGGGACATCACCACTCGTTGCCAGGCCGAACGCGAGCGTCGTATGGCTTTGGAGGCATTAGTGGGAGGTAAGTATTTTTGACCCCTTCTTGACTTTGCGCTCACATCTGGATTTCTTGCCCCTAACTCCTCTGTTCCAGATGTCTCTGACAGGTACAACAACCTGAAAGCGGCTTGGGACAGCTTGGTGGAGGCCGCAAATCATGGTCACCCCCGTGCATTCCAAGTTGTCGTCACGGTGGTCTTGGAGCAACTAAAGAGGGAGCAGCCGAAGAAGCAAAGAAAAGATTGAATCATACTTTCGCTTCTTCCTCCACGCCTTCTGCTTCCCACCTCCTCGACGTCCTGATCACCAGGGTTGTTGGATGTAAACCTGCAAGAGGCAGTTGTAATATAGTTTTGTGCTGGGGGCAATGCATTTAGGCACTGGTCGTTCCTTCTGTTTGTGAATTTTTGTTCTAAAGGCGGTCCCGTTCTTGAGCTCCGGCTATTTCCTGTGTTAGATGCATGTAATCCCACTGCTGGTGATCATCAATCGATTTCAATACTAGGATAATATTTCTTCAAGTATCTTCCATTTATTGCAGCGGAAAATTCTTCTCCTAGTAAAGTTTTCAATATGTATGCATTACCAGGGACGCATCTGACCACGCGAAAGGGCCCTTCCCAGTTAGGGGACTATTTGCCGAATTCACTGTATTTGGTTCCAATCGGCAATAGCGCTTTCCAAACCAAATCCCCTTCAGCAAATTGCCTGACCTTTACTTTCTTGTTATAATACTTGGCAACCCGCAGCTTGTTCTTCTCGATGTTTTCCAGGGCCCTAAGACGGATCATGTGTAAATCCTCTATCTCATCCATCATTAGGCCACAGTAATCTTTGGAGCTTAACTCTTTATGTAACACGATTCTCCTGGAATCTGATTGCATCTCCCAAGGCAGAACCGCATGATGCCAGTAAACCAATTCATAAGGAGAAGTCTTTGTAGCTCCATGAGGGGCCATTAGGTAAGCCCACAGTGCCTCACTGAGTACCGAATGCCACCTCTTTGGCTTTTGGTCGATCTTCTTTTGTATCAGCTTGATCATGATCTTATTAGAAGCCTCTGCCTGACCATTAGCTTGGGCATAATAGGGAGAAGAATTAAACAATTTGATCCCCATGCTTTCGGCAAACTCCCTGAACTCCAGGGACACGAATTGGGCCCCTTGATCAGTTGTGATTGTCTGAGGGATTCCAAACCGATAGATGATGTGCTCCTTGACAAATTCAACCATGTTTTCTGACGTCACCTTCTTCAGTGGGATCGCCTCAACCCATTTAGTAAAATAATCCGTAGCCAAAAGCACAAACTTATGCCCCTTGCTAGATGGTGGATTAATCTGGCCAATCAAGTCTATGCCCCAGCCCCTGAATGGCCATGGCTTGATAATGGGGTTTAATGCTGACGCAGGGATCCTTTGAATATTTCCAAACCTCTGGCAATCTTGACATCCCTTGTAATACTCAAAACAGTCCTCTAATATCGTCGGCCAAAAGCACCCAGTTTGCCTGATAACCCATTTCATGCGATAGGCCGATTGATGTGCTCCACACAGCCCATCGTGCACTTCACTCATCATCTTCTTGGCTTCTTCTGGACCCAGGCATCTTAACAACAACCCATCTAATGATTTGTAAAGCAACTTGTTATCCAGAAGAACGAATTTTATGGCCTTGTACCTGAGCTTCCTAGAGACCTTCCGGGATGGATCTTTCAAGTAGTCAACGTTCTCTTTTATCCAATCATCCTCCGCAAGATCCGTCCCTAGTGCACACATACCTGCAGCAAACGCTTCTTGACTCTCTTTGTAACCAGAGGCGCTCTGAGCCAACCTGTTTGCTTCTTCGTTATGTTCCCTAGGAATATGTTGTAGAGTTACCAATGGAAAACTCTTCAAGATCTCTCTGCATTCTTCGTAGTAACTCCTCAGTGCTTCACTTTTGCATTCGTATTGGCCGTTCAATTGCTTGATTACCAACTCTGAGTCTCCATAAACCTCAACTGAAACAGCCTCGGCTTCTCTCAAATATTGAAGCCCTCGAAGCAATGCCTCGTACTCGGCCTGATTGTTTGTAACAGTGGGCTGTATAGGGATGGCAAATTCAAACATCTCACCTCTGGGTGAAATCAACAGAATCCCTACTCCCCCACCTTTACCACATGATGACCCATCAAAGAATAAAGCCCAAGGGGTAATTTCAAGCAAATCAATTGACGGGTCACGATGCTCAGTTATAAAATCGGCAATGATCTGACCTTTAATAGCTTTTGCCGATTCGAACTTTAACTCAAACTCTGATAAAGCCAAGATCCATTTGCCAATCCTGCCATTCAAAATTGGCATAGATAACATATGTTTTATTACATCAAACTTGGAATATACAAAGGCATTCGGCATTCAACAAGTAGTGTCGAAACTTTGTACACGAGTAGTACACGCATAGGCACGCCTTCTCTGCGGTACCGAATACCCGGTCTCAGGATCAAGTAATTTTCGGCTAAGATAGGCTACTACCCGCTCCTTTCCTTCGAATTCTTGAATAAGGGCCGATCCAATGGTTTGGGTATCGGCCGCCACGTACAACTTGAAAGGCTTATCCAACTGAGGAGGGACCAGCACTGGTGGCTCCTTCATGTATTTCTTGATTTCGTCAAAAGCCTTTTGTTGTTCGTCGCCCCATGTGAACTTCTGATCTTTCTTTAGTTTCAGCAATGGAGAGAACGGCAAAACCTTCTGTGACAAATTTGAAATGAATCTCCTCACAACTATTAATCTTGCCGAGCAGTGATTGCAACTCCTTGAGATTAGTGGGAGGGACGACTTCATCAATGGCCTTCATGCTTTTCTTGCCAACTTCGATCCCCCCTTCGTGGACTAAAAATCCCAAGAACTCTCCAGCTGATACTCCAAAAGCGCACTTGTTTGGATTCATTTTCAGGCCATGTTTTCGGGTGCACTCTAAGGTCCTTTTCACGTCCTCCAAATGTGTGTCATGACTTAGGGATTTGATCACGACATCGTCAATGTAAATCTCCACAACTCTGCCGATCAACTCGTGAAAGATGTAATTCATGGCTCGCTGATAAGTTGCACCGGCATTTTTCAACCCAAACGTCATGACTATCCATTCAAACAGGCCTATATGACCAGGACATCTGAAGGCCGTCTTTGATATATCTTCTATTGCCATAAAAATTTGGTTGTATCCCGCATTGCCATCCATGAAACTGATAACTTTGTGCCCAGCAGCGGCGTCAACCAACAAATCGGCAATAGGCATGGGGTAACCATCCATTGGAGTAGATCTGTTCAGATCCCTGAAATCTATGCAGACCCTCATCTTTCCATTCTTCTTGTAAACAGGGACACTGTTAGAAATCCACTCCGCATATCTGCATGGCCGAACGAAGTTTGCATCAAGTAATCTTTCAACTTCTTTCTTCACATCGGCCAATACCTCATCCTTGTAGATTTTCCGGGGTGGTTGCTTGTATGGTTTGAAACCAGATTTGATTGGCAACCGATGCTCGACGATGGAACGATCCAGTCCAGGCATCTCCGAATAATCCCAGGCGAAGCAATCTTTATATTCCTTGAGAAGCTTGATTAATTCCTCCCTGAAGTCTGATTGCAAGTTCGCGCTGATGAACGTCGGCCTTGGCTTGTCACCGCTTCCAATGTCGACTTCTTCTAATTTATCGGCCGACATGAATCCTCGCCCCAACTTGCCATCAGTACCATCGACAGGGTTCTCCATTAAAAATTTCTATAAGAGCCGACTGCTTGAATCGGCTGTTGATCGCTGCTGACAGGTTCAACAGACCTTCTCCCGCCTTTTCCCCGAGAAACAGTCAATGCCTTGATACTCCTAGAAAGCTGGTTCCATGTTTGCAACGCTCACGGAGTCATCGTCTTGGATGACCTCAATATCATCATCCACCCATTGGATGAGCTGTTGATGCATGGTGGATGGGACGCAGCAATTGGCATGAATCCAGTCTCGTCCGAGCAGTAGGCTGTAAGCCCCTTTACCTTCGATAACAAAGAAGGTCGTGAGCAGCGTCTTGGACCCGATCATGAGGTCCACGTGGGCGCATCCCTTGGTGTCTGAAGGATTCCCGGCGAAATCGTTCAGTATTATGCTTGTAGGCATCAGATCGCTGGGGCCCATGCCAAGTTTCCTGAAGGTGGTGTACGGCATTACATTAACCGCCGCTCCACCATCGACAAACATCTTGGTCAATGGCTTGCCATTGACATATCCCTTGAAGTACAGCGGCCTCATGTGTCAATTTTTGGCCGGTTTGTCGAAGACGGCCTGCTTGGCTAGCACCAGCTGCGCCATCAGCCCCTCAACCTGCTCATCATCCAGGGACGCCTCTTCCTGCACAACCTGATTAGCAGGAGCCATGAATTCATTCGGGAGAAAATATACCATGCATGTTGGAGCCGAACGCTTTGACCCTTCAGGTTGATCCTTTGGACGCCACACCTGCTTTGTCTGGATCCCCGCCTGCCTTAGTTCACGGTTCCTCAAGCGTTGAACCCTTCTCTTCTGACTTTTCCTCAGGCCAGGCGGGCACCATTGCCCCTTTTGCCAGATGTACTCGTTCTCGTCTTCCTCTTGATCAGCCCACCTTAAATCAGCTTGCCTTTTCCTGGGATGATCAATGATTTCAATTTTTTGGCGCCGATCCTCACTAGGATGCATCCTTCCAATTCTTTCGTGGACGGATCGGCGATTGGCAGTCTCCTGCCTGTACTCGAAATACCTATCACTGCACTCAGGGCAGTTCCTCAGCGTGGGAAACTTTAAACCTTCATTCCAACAGTGCCTGAAGAACGCACATCCCCAGTGCGCGCGCTCCTGCTCGCGCGTATACTGCTCCAGATCTATTCTACGTGCTTCCTCTTCGGCTCTGCGCCTCTCCTCCTCATATTTTCGCTTCTGGTAGCGCTCCTTTTCCAGCTGGCGCTGCCACTTATTGAGGAGGATACGCGTGGTGACCCTGGGCTTGGCTCTGGATGATTCCCCGATTTCGACGTGGCTCTTGAGGACGCGGGGGGCTTCACCATGCACTTGCTCCAACATTACCTGACGCTCCGGGTCTACTGCCCCATCTTGCCTTGCCCTGGCTGAGGTCAAGACTTTGACTTTGCCCTTCTCCTCAGCTGTTTTCACGTTGACCGAAAAACCCAGCATGTTCTGAGGGAAAGAGTGGCCATCCAGCTTCATCTTGTTATCAAATTTTAGGTGCCCCTCTTGGATGGCTCTCTGGATCCTCATCCTGAAGACCCTGCAGTCGTTGATGGAGTGCGAGTTCCTGTCGTGGAAGCCACAGTAACGTTTCTCTTTTACTCCATCGGGCCGAATCATGGAATGCCCTTCAGGCAATCTGATTCGGCCTTCCCTCACCAGGAGCTCAAACAGCTTGTCAGCTTTCGTGATGTCGAAATCATATGTGCCTTTGGTCTGTTTGACCCAGCGCTGATTCATCGTCAGTGGCTCCTTCCCCCACATGATTTCGGCCGCAGCCACTTCCTGTTCATCGTCAGAATCTTCCAATAGGTCGGCTTTGTCCAGGAACTGGTTGTAGATGTCCGCCACGTCGTGTTGTTTGCCAAACCTGGCATCCTTCTTGAAACCGTATGCTTGGTTGCTCATCAACGAAAGCTTTTGGGACAGCTGGCCCAGATTTTCGAACTCCATGCCAAACAGCTTCTCACGCACGGCCGGCAGCATCCCGGCAACGGCCATGTCGGCCAACTGGTCATCTGGCAAGTTGAGCGAAAAACACATGCCCTTAACTTCCCTGAACCTCCTGAGAAATTCCAAGGGCGTCTCACTATGCCTCTGCTTCAGGGTAGCGAGGTCGATTAGCTTCTTTTCTGAGTTGGCGCTGAAGTAGTGGGCGTGGAATTTCCGTTCCAGCTCTTTCCATGCGCTAACTGATTTAGGGGCAAAGATGAAAACCACTGGAACGCCGGGCCCGTCAGTGACGCGGGGAAGTATCTGACTTTGAACGCTTCTTCAACTGAGCACTCCCCAAGCTGCATCAGGTAGCGAGCAATGTGCTCTACCGTGCTCATGTTGTCCTGTCCGGAAAATTTTGTGAATTCCGTCAGAGGTTTTACCCTTGGCGGAAGGATCACGTTGTAGTACCACTCCGGGAACGACGGTGTGTAGGCAGGTCCCTGCATTTTTGGTTTAAGGCCGAACTGATTCTGCATCAACTCGGCCATCTTCTGCGCCAGGACGTCATCCTCTTGCACGCCTGTAGCTGGTGCGTAACCCGGATTCCGGAAAGCGTCGATGGCTCCGTAGTTCCCCACCTCGTGGTAGCCTCCGCTGTACAGGTTCCTCTGTAGCCAGTTGCTTGCTGGAGCGATCCTGTGGCCGGAAGCGAGCGGGGCTCCAGGCGAGCTGAATGCCAATTCCCCGTACGTGGGCTGGTACGGATTCGGCTGTTGCACAGGTGACCCGTGCTGCCCTGCGGTGGTGGCTGGACTGGTCGCCCTCCAGCGGCCTGCAGTTGGGGCTGCACTGGCTGACCCCCAGCACCTTGCGGAGGAGGCTGGAAAGCTTGGCTCCCGGCGCTCTGAGGAGGAGGCTGGGTTGGCTGGTGCTGCAATGGCGGTTGAGAACTGGACTCGCCTAGCTCCATGGTACCTCCTTGAATGGGCGTCTTACTGAACGCCTGTTCCATGCCTGGACCGAAAACAGCCACCATCATTTGTTTGAACGCACCCAGAAAAGCCATGTGGTGCTTGCTCAAGACGAAATCCACGGTGTCTCGGAACGCTTGCATGCATTCCTCTCTCTCCTGTTGGGTTGTGGCGTCGCTCTCCCCTGGCAGCAATACCCTGGGCATCTCATTCTTCAAGTACGGGACGCCACTCCTGTTCTTCTTGAAGGACAGTAAACACTTCTGTTGGAACTGGTCCACGGCGTCCTAGAGCTGCTGCCGTTTTTCAGGAGAGAGGTCTTCGATGTTGACGTCCATGATATCCCCTATGTCAGGCATCTTGATTATTCGGCTGTTGTCCCACCGGGCGTGCCAAAAAGTGTGTTGACGCAAAACGTGCACCTAGCGCCAAGCACACAGCAAGCCGAACAAGCTGGCTTCACACGTGCAAAGAATCACTAGACGTGCCAGTCAATTTTCCCTGAAAATTAACAAAAGACAAAGTAGTTAAATACCAAAGCTTGGAACTTGCCGGGTGGTACCAGACAGTTCCATATTTACAGCTACAAAGCCAGATGAGATGACATATAGCTATGTAAAGCTATCTGCCAGCAAACTGAAACCAATCGGGAGCTGTAAATAGGAAAAAGTAATATAGCCGAATGGATGACGTAAGCATGACGGCGATCGGTCTTTGTTTGGACAAAGATGCTTACGCGCAAGATCGCGACCGATCCCCGTGGTAAACAACATTAAATAAATAAATAAAGTAGAGCGCGAGCATAAACATGTAATAAACAAGCATGCATAGATCCAAAGCACTAGTCTACCGCATGTCTAGGTACTTTAAAACCCGTCGGGTACGATGCCAAACAAATCTATCCACCGCATGATACAACTTGCATGGGGATCGTACCACTTTACACAAATAGATCTATCCACCGCATGATACGATCTAAATATGGAAAGCTAAAAGCATACATCATTTAAAACATAGATTAAGCACGTGCTCTACTCGTGAGAAACATAACCGAATGCGGCTGAACAGCCGACTCGGGGTCCATGAAGAAGGAACGAACATTACCAAGAAAGATAAATCTATCAGATTGGTTTGAAAATCTAATCCACCGGATGACTAGCTCCAAAACAACCCAAAAATCTGCATCTACCGCGTGATACTCAGTTCTTTCAAGATTTATACAAACGTTGGTAAGCTTGAACCCGCAACATGTAACAACCTAGATTGATTCGGTTTCGGCTATTCGAGGAGCACGTGATCCACATGTCGAAATAGCCAAAGGATTGAACTTGATTCGCATAAGGATCATCAAAGGGTATAAAGCCGATCCAAACCTATCTAGATTGGGCAAAAAGTGTTACATGAATTTAAACATAAAGCAAAAACTCAAAGCAACACGGGGTAACTTAATGAATCTATTGGATCTTGCCAAAATCCAATAGAGCCGATAACTAGCTTCGAGCTAGATCTTAGCCTACCGCATGGCTCATGACCTAACAAGAAACCTTCTTGAACCAAGCTTGAATCTACCGTATGACACTAAGCATGGTAACAAGACTACTTGCATCAGATCTAAATCCACCGCATGATACTAGACATGATACAAGGTTGCCGGTACTCACAGAGGTCGACGGATCGATGAACCCTCTCGAAGAACTCGACGACACGACAAATGGACTCTAGGGTTTGGCGTAAAGCCGGTTTGTATTTTGTATTGAGAATGATTACGTATATCCGTTACATACAATCAGGGCTTATATTTATACCCTGCCAAGCACAACCTCGAATGGATTCGATACCTAATTTATCTCTAAGCTTGATCGCTTATCCATCCATTCGTCCTTCCTGCTTAAGCCACGTCACCGCACAATCCCGCAAAATCAGCTCAACTGTTCCCTTGCCGAACGGAGCAAATAGCCGACCGCGGATTTTTCTGCCGAATGCATCTGAAGAAACCTTCCTTCCACCGGACGTATTCCTCACCGAGCTGGACCCACAAGTCAGACTCCTTACCAAATTTTGGTGTTAACAGATCCGTCGTACCACCTTGGTCCTTGCCACCTTTAGAAGTGATTTCGCCTTGCATTCAAACACGAACGGAACTCCTCATTTGCTCTTTTGAACTTGTTGTGACTCCATCCCTTTTGTCCATGTTTTGCTGCAAAAACACAACACTTCCAAATGCACATACGAAGTTGAACTTGTTATATCATTAGTGTGCCTAGTGGCGGGTTAGTTACAAATCATAATCGAAACCAATGCATAACAAGTACTCTAGGTTGACGGAAATTCACCGTCAACATAGAGGCAATGTATCAGATCCATAGGTCGTATGTAGGTCAGGCTACCTTAGAATGAATATCAATAGCATAGGGGTTGGGGGATTAAACGTGAGGCATAACGAGTCCACAACCGTTTGGTTGTTGACCAAAAACCAACGGGCGCAGATTCTCGTACGGCGCGAGCCATTACTACCTTTATCCATTAGGTCGAAAGAGCCGTTGGAGAGGATATCCGTTGGGCGAGGATCCGCTGGAGAGACGTTAGGCATGGCGGCCCACAGCGCCACTAGGGCACATCTATAAGAGGCCGAGCCGCGGGTCGGGACCCTCACTTGCTCCCATTTCTGCGTAGAGTTTAGGGTTTTGCCGCTGCTCAAGCGCTCCAGCAAAATCAGTGACGTCGCTGCGCTTAGACCCACCACACCACGTGCCCTCGCATGCGCATAAAGTTGCTCTTAGTATTTAGAACTAGATCCATCGGTGTAGAGGAGAAAGAGATGGCCCCCGATCTTGCGCTGGCGCCGGAGACCATCTGGGAGCCGTCCACCATGATGGAGGAGCAGATCCAGGCCTTGGCGACCCGCGAGCTGCTAAAACCCAAGATGGAGGTGGCCTGGAGACCGGCAGGCGTTCCCCACCGAGGGGACCAGCAATACTGTCGCCTTCCTCACGCACATCGAGCGTGAATTCGGGGTGCCTACGGGTTTCTTTCGCGAGTTGTTGTACTTCTACCGGATTAACGTGATACACCTCGTCCCCAACGCCATCACAATTGTCTCATCCTTCATCCATCTGTGCGAGGCGTACTTAGGGATACCGCCACACTTCCACATGTGGTGGTATATTGACGGATGAAACTTGTATCCACCTACGATCCGCAAGCGTACGGACCTACATCTTTTTCAGCATGGGGATTCCCTAGGTTCTTATCAATCCGCGGAGCAAGGGGATTACACGTGTTTGATCTACCACTACTTACTAACTTATCCAAACCCTAATCTACGGTTAAACTAGAGAACAACTACATTACACTAGAGAGAACGATTAAGCCAACAAGATATGTAAAAGACACTTGCCCAAGGGTCTACGATACTTGAACATGCAACCGCTTAAGATATGAAAACCAATCTAATCTATTGGGGGTTGTGACCACGCTTTCGCCCTTTCCCTCCCCCCGTACTGTCACTACGCGGAGGTATTCATGACTAGACCTATGATGGACACGACGTATTGAATGGATCCAAGGAAGCATTGAGATCTTACTCCATTCACAGCATGGTAGCTAACCTTAAACACCAAAGCTTCTTCAACACTAGATGATAGATAGATAACTAAACAAAGTAGCGATTACATCTTCAAGTTTGATTACAACCCATGGACAAATGAGAAAATTACCTCATCGAGTTGCTAGACATGGCACCATTGATCATGGTGACGCTTCTGACGGTGTCTTCCTTCTCCTCCACTTGTAGGTGCTTCCTTCGAGTTGAGCGATCCTTCTCGCAAACGATCTTCCTCCTCTTCTCTCTAGCTTGTGGATGGCCTCTCGGGCGAATGGCTTTCTGTTCTTTGCGAATGGCGGCGCCTCCAGCAACTTAGGGTTGAAGGATCTTTGTGTGCAAGAAAAGGGAGGCCGAATCGACCCCCGAAGTGGGCCAAGCCGGCTGGCTTGCGCTGACCGGCCCAGGTCCATTCCGACCCGGTTCGGTCGCCCTTCGCTCACGTGGGTCCTCATGTATTTATGCACTTTGCCCCCCTCCACTTGCACCATTTTGACGATGTCATCCTCGCGTCCAAGATAGAGGTTCTCCTTGCACGAAGTCCGGCCTTTTATGATTCAATCCTCGGGGATGTTCCTTTGTAACACTTCGGTCCTTGCCACCTTTGAGAGTGATTTCATCAAGCTCATAAACACGAACGAGACTCCTAAATTGCTCCTTTGAACTTGTTGTGATGACTCTGTCCTTTATGTCCATGTTTTTCGATACAAACATAACACTTCCAAATGCACACATGAAGATGAACTTGTTGTATGATTAGTGTGCCTAGTGGCGGGTTAGTTCCATAATCAAATCCAAATCAAAGTGTAATGCATGTTTGGTGTAACAAAATACACAGTCAACACGGTATTTCTTCGAGCTGAAGAAGATGGGGAAGTCCGACGTCATAGGCAGTGTTGGGTTCATGTTGTGTTGGTACATGAAGCCGATGTACATCGACCTGGTGCTTCCTGACAACACCATGGGCTGGAAGCAGGACTGGTTCTACCTCGACAACCTGGCGCCAGTGCTACCGACAAGGTCTGGGTATGCGGGAAACCGATGCCCTCAAGCCGCTGCTGAAGGACCTGGAGAGGTTGAAGACAGAGGGGCTGATCAGTGGTGACGTGCTATTAGCTTCAGCTCGACGGCTACTGCAACCCATCCAAGATCGGGTGCACCCCGCATACGAGTACTAGGCCAATCCGATCCCGCCCGGGTCGCACGGTGCAAGGTCTCCAAGGAGGAGATGGTGGCGCGGGTGAAAAGCATATTCGTCGGGCGCATCCACAACCGAACGTGCCTAAGGCACCCAACGTGTACCGCCACATCGATGTTGTAAGCGACCTTGCTCCGAATTGATGTTGTTTGCTTTATTTGCCTTTTATACCTTCTAGTGATGCTAATGTTGGTCTTCTGGCCCAGGGTCGAGAGGGTGTGCATTGGTGTCCCGTTGCGCTGCACGACGAGGAGGAGCGGAGCTTCAAGGTTCTAAGCTGCGGGGGACGTCCAGGTGCCTCCTCCATAGTGCATTAAGGACTACCTATCCGACTCGTCGGTAGGTAGTGATGGTGAAGATCCCGTCGCAGGGAGGGCGACGACGAATGTCGTTGCTCCGCTGCCACAAAATACGCAACAAACCACGGGCAAGATGTCTGCGTCCAAGGCCGCAGCAACAATCGTCGCTACCCAACCGGCGGAGTCGAAGAAGAGGAAGAGGGGAGGTCTTACTTTGTCAACAGACACAGTGACAGCCAGCACCGACATCGAGACGGTCGTCGCTGATGAGGACGACGCAAGGTCGCCCGACGCGCTGATCGAGCGGGTGACGCAGATGCCTCGCAAGGTTGTGGAGGGAGAAGGGCACTAAAGGTCGGGCAAGGGCGAGTCGGGCTACGCAGGGTCGCTGAAAAAAGCGAGGAAGGCTCCACCCAAGTGAAAGGATCAAGATGTCAACTAGAGGGGGGAGGGGTGAATAGTCGAACCTGAAAATTTACAAACTTTTTCGCAGCTGTCAGTTTATGTCCGGAGCCTCTGGATATTTTTCCGGATACTCCAGGAAATCCATAGAATCCAAAAAAATGTCTGGCCTACGAGGGAGGAATCAAAATCAACAGAAATTAAACTTGCTCAAATTTAGATCTAAGAAAATAAGTTATGCACTGAGATGAGACAAGCCTGTTTATCCACCTAAAACCTGCAGGAACCTCAAAGGAGATACAAGCATACAACAAGATGAACAAGCACAAGAGACACAATGATTTGTTACCAGAGTTCAAGCTCACACCTTGAGGTCTACGTCTCCGTTGAGGAACCCACAAAGGGTGGACCTTTACACCTAGGTCACTTTCCTCCCTCTAACAACCACAAAGATCAAGCTAGAGTTACTTACTCAATTTTGGGGTGATACAAACTTCCTTGGGCAGCCACAAACCTTTGGATGCTCCAAGGCAACGCCTAGCCAGCTAGGAGCTCTAGGCTCCAAGAGTAACAAACACGAAATGTGCCAACCAAGCGAAGAACGAGGTGCTCTAGAGATGGGAAATCAGCTCACTAGCACTCTCCAAGCTCTTCTCTCAATCCCTCTTAAATCCCCAACAAATCTCACCAAACCAAGGCCAAGGGGAGTAAAGAGAGGAGTGAATGAGGTCTGAATGTTTGCAGGTCGAAATGGGCAAGAGAGAGAGGGGGGAAGGGTGGTGGAGGGGGCTTTTATACCCCCTCACACAGAAAAGAGCCGTTACAGCTCTAAGACCCGGAATGTTCAGAAAAATCCTGGAAACTCCGGGAAGTCCGAAGACTCCGGGTAAAACCCGTATACTCCGGCCTCCCAAGGTCAGCACCCAAGAAAATAACCTCGTGAACGTGTTGGTGCCAAGGTGCCTCTCATAGGTTTTGTTTTGACAACTAGAGCACCTGTTCAACTCTTGGATGATACATTTCCTGTCCCTCTTTATAGTACGGCGTTCCTAGGACTCAAATTCAAAATATAAAATAAATAAGCCTTCATAGGAACCCTTTGTAGCATCACTTCCTTTTTGTATAGACTATGAATCACACTTGATGTCACATACAATTTAAATACCTGCTCATACACTAGATAAATCATTAGTCATTTAAGCGTGTGTCATTAAATGCCTCTGAATAGTTTAATGAGTCGAAGACCCCCATAGTTCCCAACTTCGGACACATGTGAAAGCAAATGAAATGATCGCTGCATAAAATTAAAATAATTAATATAAATAGACTAAAAAATGAAGGCAAATGATGAAATAGTTATTTAAAGGATCTTACTCAAAATTGTAAGCAAACCTGATAGAATCCTTATGTTGGTTTTTCCTCAATACCCTTGCAATGTATACAGACACCTCATGAAGTTTAGCTTTTTCGTAACCCTTTGTTAAGTCTTCTTTCTCTTTTGGTGTCTTTGCTTCTTCCTCTATTTGCTTTCTTAGATGATCCGACATTATGAACGTGTGTTGTGACTTGCATACTTGTTGCGGGTCAATATATGCTACCTTCCACCTCCCATTTGTCTTCCTTTCATCAGACGCTTGCATCCTGCCAAAAAGTTTACTTAGGATGGTAATAACAACACATATGGAATTGAATAGATTTGGATGTCGTATAGGGATGTTGACTTACATGGACCAAATGGTGACGAGATTGATGTCTAGTTTGTCACGATGGAACATCGCATGCAAATCAGGGAAATCGATTCCAACCTTCCGTTCTAAAGAGCTACTGAACACCGATTTCGGGACATTGGCGGTGATAGTGTGAATGACTTGCTGTATGGCGTGCATGATCCAAGTATGCAGCCTCATCAATTCTGACGGCCCTTCGTTCAGTTGCCACCTAAACAAGAATGGTTTGCCATGCTCATACGTCTCATCCGACGAAAACATACTTATGTGCTCCTCCTTTTGTGTTTGAAAAGAGGTGCGGGATCAAGACTTTTCATCTGGTGCCTTCTTGAGTACTTGAATATTAGGTGATTCTTTACAAGATGTTGGAGCCCGTTTAGGTTTATTCTTCAGTACTTTCAAGAACAAGTCAACATCAGATGTCGTATTTGGTTCATATGAGTTTATCATCTTGTGTATTGCTGGCGTCTTGGTTGCTGGAGGAGGAGATGGTGGTCTTGGAATAGATTTCGGAGATGATGATGCCCCTGCCCCTGATGGTGGAGGAGCTTTTGGTCTGGGAACAGATTTCGGAGATGATGAGGCCCCTGCCCCTGCCCCTGATGGCGGAGGAGTTTGTGGCATGTTGTTGTCATTATTGTTAACTCCCTGCTCCACAACCATCATAGGTTGTTCCGTGTTCCCGACGTCTGCAACATCTTGGAAGGTCATGTTGTTGTCATTGTTACCGCCTCCATGTTCCCCACCCATCGTGTACTCGACCATTGCAGCATCTAGATCCTAGGGGGTACTCATTCTTGGCTAGGTTGCAAGGGACTTGGTGATGCATTAAGTATGATATCTCGACGATGCCACAGTATGTATTGGTTCAAATCACATCACCAATAACCTCGATCCCATCCTCAGTAGGGATATCAATCTCTCACGACTTATCAGAAACCGAAACAACTTGAACCCATGCGTACTCTGGCGGTGGTGGATTCAGAAACACATGACCTGTTAGTGCCATGGCTGTCCCAACTTCTCAAAACTTATCTAGTTTTCTTCCATATGGAATAACCAACTTGCATGGTGTATCCTCTATAATGTCATCCACAGGATGCTTGGCGTTAGCAATAGAACCAACACTACTTGGAGTCGGGATGACTCCGATCTGGGCAAGCATCAAGTTTGGAGGAACCTGTCCAAAACCACCAGATATTAGATTCTCTGCACTAGGCCCAACAGAAGCTTTTTGTTGTTGTTGTTGTATGAAGAAGCCTATCAATTCTTGCTTGGCGATTTCTCTCATCTTGTCTTCAAGTTGCTTCTTATAACGGTCCCGCTTCTTATAACTTGATCGGTGTTCACGAAATCCTTTACCCCAGGGCAAGGTAGAAGAAATCCCTCGAACACGGCCAGGGTGCTCAGGCATTCCGATCGCGGCGGTTAGCATATCTTTCTCTCCCTGTCGGGCATGAAAAGACCTTTCTTTTGCATTTCCGCAAGTCCTTCCAGCTTCTGATAAATTTGTTCTGTTGAGGGCTTCTGGAATGAAACATTGCCGTCAGGTGGTATAGCCAGAACTGGAGCAAGGATCCAATTCCTGCTACGCTCATCCATGCCTTCAAAAATAGTTGGTAAACCAGCTACCCTCCTTTCTTCTTCCTCCTTCCTCCATTTTGCCAATTTGGCAGCATATCCTCCCGAACCCAAGCGATGCGGGTTCTCAGCAGCTTTCATAGCGTTCTCCTTTTGTTGGACACTCAAAGCTACTGCTTCTGCTGTCTTCTTCTGATCTACGAATTCTTCCCAGACTACTAGCGGAATGTTACTATACACATCCCTAGCATCCTTGCCTTTCTGGACAAATTTAGTATTAAGTGTACACCTCCAATTCCTAAGAGCTCTTCCACAAAGGCCCTCAGCAATAGTTCTACCTGCATTTTCCGTACCTTCCGAATAAACAAACTTTTCTTTCACTTTGGCCCATAATACATCCTTTGTAGCCTTAGGGACTGTCTTCCAATTACTAGTTGTGATCCAAGACCCCAATTGGTCTCTGACAGTTGCACCGACGATGTTCCGAAACCTAGCAGCTATCCCCTTAGGTTCGACGGGCTCACCTTTGTCACCCAACCGTTCTATCATAAGTTGTCCTCATGTTTCCTTTTCAGATTACTAGAACTAGTAGTACCCGAAGGTTGTGGCTCTAAAATGACTTCTACCTCTTGGGCAAGAATGTTAGATGCTCTACGACGTCGTCGCGGGGATCGATCATTGTTCTACACATAAAACACTATTTAAAGTATATATTAATTTCAAAAACAAACATTAATTTGAGTGAATGTGCATGCAGACCTCATTATCGCTTGGTTCGTAATCAACATCATCGTCTTCGGGACGCCTACGAGGTCGTGGTTCACTTGGTTCGTACTCAGAGGGAGTTTCATAGTCTCCAATTATACCACTATCACTGGATTCCTCCTTACCAGATTCTTCGCTATTAACATTTGATCATAGGTAATTTACAATTCCTTCATATTTTTTACAATTGATCATAGATAATTTACAAGTCCATAGTACATATTTATACATCAATCTATAGTCCATATTTATACAAGAATCCATAGCCCATACTTATAATAAATCTATTTATACACAATGCATAGTCCATTTTTATAAAATAAATCTATTTATCCACAATCCATAGTACATATATAATTATTTATACAACAAAACTAATTAAATTAAATCCATAGTCCATTTTTATATAATAAATCTATTTAAAAATTATACTCAATTCATAGTCCATACTTATAATAAATCTATTTATACACAATGCATAGTCCATTTTTATAAAATAAATCTATTTATCCACAATCCATATCCCATATATAATTATTTATATAACAAAACTAATTAAATTAAATCCATAGTCCATTTTTATATAGCAAATCTATTTAAAATTATACACAATTCATAGTCCATACTTATAATAAATCTATTTATACACAATGTATAGTCCATTTTTATAAAATAAATCTATTTATACACAATGCATAATACATTTTAAACATTTTTAAATCTATTTACCCACCATCCATAGTCCATAATTAAAAATTATACACATGTAATTGCATTTTGGAAAAAAAAGAAAAAAACAACCGAGCCGGGGCGGTCCTCGCTGCGCCGCCGGCCCCATCCCCAGCCTCCATGCGTGGCGAGTGGGGAGGAGATGAGGCGTCGGTGGTGAGCGGGGGCGGTGGAGCCGGCGGCGGAGGCGGCGACGGAGCCGTCGGTGGCGGTTCCTGGCTGGCGGTTGGGGAAGGGGCCCGCAGGGAGAAAGACGTCATCCCGATAGGGAAGAGGGGCGGTGGCGCTTGGGGAGGAGGTCCGGCGGTCGGCGGGGCGCCCGCGGACGACGGCGTGATGGTGGTCCACGAGAGAAGGGGCGAGGCCCTAGCCGAAGACGGCGGCGGTCCATGGGATGAAGGGGTGAGGCCCTCGCGGACGACGGCAGGGCGCTCGTGGAGGTCGGCGGGGTGGTCAGAGGGGCGGCGGCGGTCGGGGAGGACGGCGGCGCTCGGTGGGAAATTTTGGCAGCCTGACAGCGTCGTTTCGTTTCGCACCAAGACTTAGAAAGGGAAGCGCGACTCGTATATATAAAGGGAAGCACCACTGGCAGGCCACATTAGACAGCCTTGATGGAAGCATCACCATCAAGTCTGTCTCACTTTTGTGGACGTTTCGTTTGAAAATGAAGTTTGACACCTTTTTGACCCTGTCTCACTTTTTTGCCTATGCACGTACTCAGTTCGGTGCCTCCATCAAGGCTGTTTAGTGCGACAATGGCTGTGAGTTTGACAACTTTAGCTCCCGCACGATCTTTCACACACATGGCACCCAACTGTGCATGTCTTGCCCACAGTTCAGCCCAAAATGGTAAGGCCGAGCGGATCATTCATTCCACCAACAACATGATTCACTCCCTTCTCTTCCAGACTTTCGTTCCGCCAGCTTATTCGGCTGAAGCCCTCCACAAGACGACACACTTGCTGAACATCCTCCCAACCAAAACTCTCCACTTCTCTACACTGTACTTTGCCCTCTTTGGCATTGTCCCTGTGCATGATCATCTTCGTGTTTTTGGTTTTGCCTGCTATTCCAACCTCTTCGGCACAGCCTCACACAAACTTGCCCCTCGGTCAGCATTATGTGTCTTCCTGGGGTACTCCAGTCACCACAAAGGATATAGGTGTCCCGATCTCGCCAGCAACTGGATCATTATCTCTCGTCATGTCACTTTCGATGAGTCCACCTTTCCCTTTGCTAGGGAACCCACCCCTTCAGCTGCCGCGGACCTCGATTTCTTGGATATTGACTCAAATAGTGAGCTGCCACCCATTGGCACCCCACTGCCTTTGTCTGCAGGTACTCCCACCCTCGGTGTCCCTCAGGCGCCGACGCCCGTCACGCCTCGCATGGTCATGGGCGCCTCAACACCCACCGCGCCACGCGCGGCCACCTCCACCTCGACGTTCGGTGTGCCCAGCGCCAACCCGACGGTCTCACTGTTCTCCGTGCCACGCGCGGCCCCGCTCTCCCCACCAGGCTTCCCTGTCTGGTCGGCCCACACCTTCGGTCGCGTCTTCACCCGCAGGGCTCTGGCTGCGACGCCCATGCAAGCTCTTGCATCGTCACCCGCACCGGCAGCTGCGACAACTTCACCCGCCCCAGCGCCCGCACCCAGCGGCCCTCTTCCACGCGGCGTTGTGCCAGTTGCCCCTGTGGTTAACCAGCACTGCATGGTCACCAAGGCCAAGCATGGCCTCTGTTTCTCGGTGGCATATGTCGCTGGACCCATCTCGCCGATCCCAAAGAGCTTCTTTACAGCCCTGGCTGATCCCAATTGGCGTGCTGCCATGGAAGAGGAGCATCGTGCCCTGATTAGCAACAACACCTGGGACCTTGTTGATCGTCCACCTGGCACCAATGTCGTCTCTGGCAAACGGATCTTCAAGCACAAGTTCAATGTAGATGGTAATCTGGAGTGTTACAAGGCACGCTAGGTTGTTCGCGAGTTCACTCAACGTACGAGCATCGACTTTGATGAGACATTCATCCCCGTCGTCAAGCCAGCCACCGTGCGCACAGTGTTGTCCCTTGCCCTGTCCCGCTAGTGGCCGGTTCACCAGCTCGACATCAAGAACGCCTTCCTCAATGGGATTCTCACTGAGACTGTCTACTGCTCGCAGCCCGCTGGGTTTCAAGATTCTGCTCAACCAAGCTTCGTTTGTCGTCTCCACAAATCTCTGTACGGCCTGAAGCAAGCCCCCAGAGCCTGGTACATCCGCTTCGCCACGTTATTGCTGACACTAAGATTTGTGGAATCCAAGGCCGACACCAGTCTGTTCGTGCTTTGTCGGGAATCTGACATGGTGTATTTCCTTCTCTGTGTGGATGATATTATACTCACCGCGTCCTCTGTGCAACTCCGGCAATGCATCATCACAGCTCTGCAGCAGGAGTTCTCCATGAAGGACCTCGATCAGCTCTACCAGTTCCTAGCAATGCATGTTCAACGCTAGTCTGATGATTTCTCCTGAATCAGCGACAGTACATGATAGACATCCTGGATCGGGCAGGCATGGCTACCTGCAAGCCTTGCGCAACCCCTGTAGACACCAATCCCAAGTTGTCCGCCACCTCCGGGGAGCTCCTTCGGCCTACCGATGCTACTGACTTCCGCAGCCTAGCAGGTGCTCTTTAGTACCCCACATTCACTCGGCCGGACATTGCTTGTAACAACCCAGGAATTTAGGTGTGTAAATTTTGCGAAAAATTTAAAACTTTTTGCTTGAATTGGAGTGCTATCAATTTTTGAACCAAATTGCTAGCCCTTTTCTAAATTCTCCACCAATTTAGCCCATTTATAAAACATATATTTAAAATATGGTAAAATATGTGAGTTGGTTTTTCTCTGGTTTATTTGGAGTTCAAATGTGTGTAGTTTGAATTTGAGTGGGAAACAAATTCAAACTCCTTTTCAAACCCTAGAACAAAAGCTTTTCTTTTTATTTTGCTAAAAGTCTAATAGGTGTGCTGGGCCGCTTTCATCCCCCTTCGCTTGGCAGCCGGCCCAGTCCGCAACCCCTTCCAGCCCAGTAACCCGCACTGCTTCACCCTCTCCTTTAGTCGCTGGCCAGTGGACTCCGCGTGTCAGCCGTTCCTTCTCACCCACCCAGCTAGCCCAGCCAGCACACCCAACCACAGCGCCGCCGGTCCCGTCGCACCCGCTCGCGCGGCGCGGCGCGCGGCCGAGCCGCCCCGCCGGCACGCACGCCGAGGGACCGGGCGCCCGCGCGCGAACCGAGCCGTGGCCGGGGGAGGAAAAGCCTCTTCTGCCCCGCGCCTTGCCCCTCATAGTCCACGGTCGCGTGAGAGAGAGAGCGGCCGGCGCCGCCACGGCACCGAGCGGTCCAAGCCGGGGGGCGGCCCTGGGATTTCGCCCTGACTTGGCGGCGCCGTGGGTTCAAAAGCGGGAGAAAGGCAAGAGGCAGCGGACCACCGCCACCAACCCACATTGGGGTTTTGCCCCCTTCCAGAGCCGCCGCCGAAGGGGAAACAGAAGGGAGGGAGGTAGAAGGAGAGAAGGAGGAGCGGGGAAGGCCGGGTGAGCCGCGCCGCCGCCGCACGTCGCCGCCGCGGAGTAACGAGTTCGCGAGGAGCCGACGAGAGGGGGGCGCCGTACGAAACCGAGGAGGAGCCGACCGGAGCGAGAGGATCGAGCACCGCCGGAGCGCTCGCTACGCCACGCCATCGACGTACGCGACCCGGCTTCGACTACACCGCCGACCCGCTGTGAGCGCTGTGGGCTTCTCCCTTCCCCCTGTGCCGTCCCCTTGCAATGTCTCTGTGTGAGGGCGTGCCTTCGAGCCGCCAGTGGCCGAGCGCGTCGCACCGCCGCCTCCCCATGGGCGACGCCGCGTCGTGTCTTCCCAGTGGGAGCCTGGGGCCGTGGCTACCTCAAGCCGCGTCGTCCCGGCCGTTCTCGCCAAGGTTGGGTCCCGGCAAGTCCGGGCAGGGAGGGTCGGGGACCACCCCCGCGCCGCGCCGTCGAGCTCGCGCCGAACGCGCGACGCGCCGCCAGCCCGTTGTACAGGAGCGTCCTTTCCGCCGCGTCGTGTCTCTGGGCGAGCCGCCGTGGTGGCGTGTGTTACCTTGCCATGAACCGGCCTTCGTGCCGAGGGTCTTCTCGCGCGTGTGCCGGTGAGCGCGGGAACCGGCCGGCCGCACCCATGCGCGCCATGGCCTTGGCCTCGCCACTAGCGGAGCTCCGCGTACAGGCGTTCCACGTCGCGTTCCGTGCTGTGCTGAGCCGGCCTTCGAGCCGAGGGCGTGTTTTTGCAGGTGATCGTGCGCTTGAACCCTAGCCGGCCGCACCCCAGCGCGCCATGGCTTTGGCCGCACCGTGGAGATGCACGCGCGCCGGGCCTCGATGTCGCGCCGCGCGCCGTGGCGGGCGTGCCGTGGGCCGGCCTTCGAGCCGTGCGTGCGTGCGTGAGAGTCCGGAGGGGAGAGGAAGGGGCGAAGCGCACCCCGGCCGGGTGTCCGGGGCCGCACCATCGCGCCGCCGCCGGTGCGTGCGCCAGCGATGTCGCCGCCAGGCGCTGCGGGCGCCGTAGGGAGGGGCGGACCCCCTTTTTCCTTTGGCCGCGGTTGAGTAAAAGGCCGCTGGGCCTCATGTGTTAACCGGGCCTTAAGAGCCGTCCGGCCCGTCGGGCTGCCGTGGAGGCCCACCGCGTGAACGGGGCTTGGACCAGGAATCCAGGGAGGAGTAGAGGACTTTCCCCATCTGGGCCAGTTGGGCCGAGCCCAGTGGGCCATTTTCGGCCCAGTAAATCTATCAGCCCATCATCGGCCCACGAACCTTGGAGCGCTGACGTCATGCTGACGTCAGCAGCTTATTTTCTGAAAATCCCTTTTCTTTTCTGTTTTAAAATTCCAGAAAATGCTTTTAACCTTTAAAAATTCATAACTAATTCTAGGGAGCTCAGAAAAATACAAAACTAATTTCTATAAATCCGTATTTGCGAAACATTGCTGATTGTAGGTAGTTTGGGTTCATTTGGATCTTCTAAATTGATTCTTATTTGGAGTTATTGCTTAGATGTGCACCGTTATCTTATTTTCGCGTCGAATCTCGTGCCGCGACCCGAGCTTCGACAAGGAGGACGTGGAGGACCCCGAGTACACTCGCTTCCGGACACGCGACCGCTTCAACGGCAACGAAGGTGTCATGTCACTCCCAACCATATAGATCCCATGTTGTTAAATAGTCGCTAGTGCTTTACTTTAATGCATTGATCCGATGAATCGCATAACCCGTTTATTAGTCATGCCTTGATGCTTTGTTATACCCCGTTTCCTTGTTCTTCTACCCCGCGGGACTAGCTACAGACCCCTAGCTAGTCCCTTACCTCAACTATCCATACTTTTGTTGTTTGATTATGGATGGTACTCTGGGCTTGGGCTGAGATGTGGGTATCTCGGTGTGATTCTAGCGTGCGTTCTGGGTGCGTATCTCCTTGCTGTGTTTTGGCGGGAGCGAGCCGCTTGGTTACTTGTGAACGGCTGCCGAGGGAAGATGCGATCTGGCCTCTTACCCGAGGGTCGTGTCGTGAGGGATGGAGATGATGAGTGCTCGCTCTCGGCCCCTTAAGGACCGATCGTCAGTTGACCTTGCTTCGGATGACTATTTTCGTACAGACCGCCCGCCTTGTATTGGGCGGGGGTGCGGGGTGAGACTGGTAGTGGATAGCACCCCTCCCCGCGGAGGATCGGTGTGATCGTGTCGGGAGTGGTCTTTCCCTCCTTAGTAGACTTTGCCCTGGCGAGGCCGGGGGGAAGGGTTCCACGGCCTTCGAGGGACCTCTCGCGGGTAGTATGAGCTCTGCCGCGGAGGCTGGGCCAGGCTCGGAGATGCAGAAGGGTACTATCCACTTACTTGGGCTTCAGCCGTATGGTAGGGTCGGGCACCGGTGACGGCCGGTTCCGGTCCTATTCGGGCGGGTACAGTTGTACAACCTCTGCAGAGTGTTAAACCTATAGCTATAGTCCGTGTCCACTGGTTATGGACAGTCTTTCGATCTCTCACCTGACTAGCTACACTTCTCCCCGTGCTTCTTCTCTCCCCCGAGTGTGTGAGCCCGGCTTCGGCCGTTGAGATGTGGGGATAGGAGCCGGTGGGCCCCACATCGCAGATGAGAGTTGGGTTCTGGATCGTGGTTGAGGTCCGGAGTTTTGGTGTGGAATTCCTTGAGCGGGGTATGAACCCCTGAGGTGTGGATCTCGGAAGCGGAAGCTTCCCCGAGGTGTGGACCTCATAGCTGTATTCTGCTTACCTTGAACGTTGCACTGCCGCTTGGCTTAAGCTTTCTACAGCCAGAATAGGGTTATCTCATGCATAGTAGAATATACACCGCTTTTGCCTCTTTGTTGGGAAGCTGACATGACCTACCCGCTTATCGGGTAGACCCTGATGCCTCTGACGCAGAGCCGGACTACGACTTCGGCAACGACGGTTGGGTGGACTAGAGCTCTTCCTACACTTGAGCCGCTCGCGGATATGGAGTTTCCCGCGCTTTCATGGAGCCGCCGCTAGACGTTTTATTTATGTTTGATTCGGTCCCCGATGGACTTGTACCCGGCATGTGCCGAAGAGATGTACTCGATTAATGTAATAAATTAAATGTTGTACTCTACTTTCATCGTTTTTATCTTTCCGTATGGATTTTTGGAATCGCCGAGACGGGGATTGCACGTGGTAGCCCTCCCGGGACTACCACCGAGGTGCTAAGATTCGGGGTTCCGTTCGCGTAAATCCGGTCGTTTCGGCTTGGTACCGCAGCCATGCTTGACCGTAGGACGAGCCCCGTGAATGGTCGATAGCATAGGAAGCCGTTTCGAACCTTGAAACTTTATATAAACCCCTTGGCTTCCGTATGTATATAACTATACTTATATATATGCATTACCTTGATTAACTTTCACTAACTACCTTACTAACTACGCTCTAACAACGTTGTGCAGATGGAGGAGGAAGCGTGGATCCCTTTGGAGTCGGACGGCAGGAAGGTTGGAGGCTTCGCCACTTGTCGAGGGAGTGCCGGAGGCCCGGGAGTAGAGACCGACCGAGTCGGCCACAAGGGGAGGACCATGGGGCACGGGGAGCGGACACCCACTTTCCCCGACCGTTACGGTGCCGGCGGACCCACGGGTGCCGCAGTTCAAGGAGGTTAAGGTGCACCCTCTTCGAGAGTTCGACCACGGAGGCACACCAGACCGGCGCACGCAGCTCTCAAGATGGTTTGTGTTCAGCTCAAGGAGAAGCTCAAGGACACACCGTTCAGCGTGCTTCCGTCAGGGATCTACGACCTGGGTCGTTGGGACACGAGCGACCGAGCACAGTACCTTGAGGTGACTTCTATGGAGGAGGACAAGAAGATGCACGCAGCCAGACGGTGCATCCTGGCTCAGGACCAGGCGCTTTTCTGGGCAGACAGTGAGATCGCGTACCTTCGGTGGAAGTGGGATGATACCCTGCGGCGAATTCAGGACCTGGAGATGGAGAGAGAGGATTTGCTTGACCGGTTGGAGGAGTCGCACGAGAGGAACGGAGAGCTGGGTACGGCCTTGGATCGGGCGAGCCACGGCCCGGACCGAGAGGGACGCCAGGAGGATCGCTACACTGGAGGCACGGCTGAGGACAGAGCAGGAGTTGCACCGAGCTAAAGTGGAGGCCACGCATGAGGACAGAGTGAGGCTTGCAGAGGCGAGGGACCAGTTGGAGTCGGTTGGAGCTGCAGCAGCTGACTATCAAGTCAAGGTGTGGGATCTTCAGGAGGCGAGTCGACACAACTACCACCACCTGTGTTACCTCGGTGGGTTGGTCTACGAGGAGAGAGACCGAGCAGCCAGGACCCGCACGGCCTGGGAGCATTCTGACCAGCAGAGGCTGAGAGAGTTGGAGGAGCTCTCCGCGCACCTACCGCTCAAGAAGAGGCCCCGACTGAGGACAGAGACCTTCGAGCTACCGCCGACACTCCTACCACGGGTACGCCCGTACCCGAGTGGTTCTCAGGACACAGCAGAGATGGAACGTGCTCTTCAGGATACCTGTGACTACTACGGAGGACCGGCGATCAGGGTGCCGGGATACCCAGGGGCACACTCACCGCCGTTCTACTCGGTTCCCCCAGACTCCAGCCCCGAGTCACCTCAGTGTACCCCGTGATGGGAGTAGAGATTTATCAGTAGATTCTGAGCCGTTGTAATAAGTTAGATGTAATGTTATCGCTCATGTTGTCGTGCCCGCAGTAGCTACCCCATGTTGTACCATGCGTTAGCGTGATGTGTTGCCGTGCACCCTCGAAGGTCGTTGGAGTGAACCTCGAGGTGCACCCCTTTTGTATGGTGGCATTGATTGAGTGACATGGATCTTCATGGTTTCTTTCGGATTTCATGCTTCTTTATGTCTGTCTGAAATTCTGTGATTGTTAGCAGGACTACTCCTTTATAGTTAATAACCTTAATAGATATGTTCTCCCTACCACTACTGACTCTTGCAACTGGAACAGATGTCGGGAGCAAGGAGATTCGGGCGACTCTTGGCCCGTTTCGAGGAGGTCACTGGGGACGACGGAGGGGAGGATGCCCCTAACCCAGCGGGAGCGAGAGGCCGCGGACGCCGTGGAGGTCACGCGCCACGAGGCGGGCTCCGCGGAGGCCCCGGCGGCCGCGTAGGCCGAGGAGGCCGAGTTGGCGGGCGAGGAGCCGCGCACGACGACGAGGGAGCTCGGGGAGCGGGAGCTCGAGCACGAGCAGGTACCCCGGCCCGCAGGGGAGGAGCAAGCCAGGCTCAGGGACACGAGGTGCCACCACCGCCACCTCCCCCGAACTTGGCCGACGTGATGGCAGTGCAGACTCAGCTGATGCAGATGATCACCCAGATGCTAGCTCAGAACAACAACAACAACCAAAGGGGTCAGAACCGCAACGCGCCAGAGGGATTCCAGAAGAAGGTTGAGAACTTCAACAAGCTGCGACCGCCTACCTTCGACCACTCAGCAGACCCGATGGACGCAGACAACTGGCTACGTGAGATTGAGAAGAAGCTGGAGCTGACTGAGCTTACAGAGGAGGAGTGTGTGACCGTGGCAGCGCACCAGCTGATCGGCACAGCCAGTGCGTGGTGGGACAGCTACTGTGACTCGCACCGGGACCCGTTGCACATCGGGTGGGACGAGTTTGTGGAGGCCTTCAGGAGCCACCACATCCCAGATGCAGTGATGGACAGGAAGGCTGACGAGTTCAGGCACCTCAAGATGGGAAACATGTCAGTGCAGGAGTACGCCAACCGCTACCAGGAGCTGATGAGGTACGTGCCAGACGACACCGACACAGAGAAGAAGAAAGTCTACTGGTTCAGGAAGGGGCTGCACAAGGGGATGGCACACCACTTGTCCGCACACGACTGCCCGACACTTCGCTCCATTATCGACAAGGCACTGATCGTGGAGAGGTCAAGGCTTGAGTACATGGAGGTTCGTGGAAGCAAGTCCAAGCGCACAGATCAGGCAGGCCGCTCAGGACCACCTCAGAGGCAGAGGACAGGTTACGCTCAGGGCCACCAGTCACAGCAGAGGCACCACGTCTCTCAGTCTCAGCCGCAGAGCAGAGCTAACCCAGGCGGGAGTGGGGGTCAGAACAGCTGGAAACCGAGGCCACCACCGCAGTCAGCAGACAGATCCAAGGTGACTTGCTTCAACTGCCGACAGATTGGGCACAAGTCGTTTGAGTGTCCACAGCAGGCGCCACCAGGGAGTCAGAACCGCAGCTCTCAGTTCCAGACCCCAGCCAAGCCACCAGCACCAGGAGGACAGCCACCCCGTACACAGCAGAGGACTGGCCGCCCGCCGCCTACTCGAGGCCTTCGAACCACCTCACCGCCGAGGATGCGAGCCCGCACCCGACGTCACACTTGGTGAGTTCCTTGTTGACTCAGTTTTGGCAACTGTTTTGTTCGATACTGGAGCTCAGTTTTCGTATATTTCTACCAAGTTTGTTAAAGAAAGGTCGTTACCAACTAAGCCTCGACCAAGGCCTATCTTGACTAGCTCTCCGCTAGGAGAGAAGAGGAGTACGTTAGAGTGCAGGGGAGTGAGGATGGTGTTTGAAGGGCTACAGTTCACGGCAGACTTGACAGTTTTGGAGTCCACCGGGATAGACGTGATCCTAGGGATGGATTGGTTGGCAAAGCACAACGGGATAGTCTCTTGCAACCCCAGAGTCATACAGCTAGAACACCCCAGTGGAACTATAGTGCGGATCGAGCCGCAGAATCCGAAGGTTGCTACGATGATGTGCAACATGAGTGGGAAAGAGATTGAAGAAATCCCAGTGGTCCGTGAGTTTCCGGACGTGTTCCCAGAGGAGCTTACGGAGTTACCCCCGAGCACGGGACGTGGAGTTCGTGATTGAGCCGATGCCGGGGGCGGGGCCCGTGGCAAAGAGTCCGTACCGGATGTCGTCTGACGAGCTGGACGAGTTGAAGAAACAGCTCAAGAAGCTACTCGAGCAAGGGTTTGTTCGGCCGAGTGCCTCACCGTGGGGTTCACCAGTGCTCTTCGTGGAGAAGAAAGACGGCACAAAGAGGATGTGCATTGATTACCGCACGCTGAACTCTATGACAATCAAGAACAAGTACCCGCTACCCAGAATCGAGGACCTGCTGGATAGGCTCAAAAAGGCAAGATTCTTCTCCAAGATCGACTTGAGGTCAGGTTACCACCAGATGAAAATCCGGGAGCAAGATATTCCCAAGACAGCCTTCACTACACGTTACGGCTTGTACGAGTTCGTGGTGGTTTCTTTCGGGCTGACCAACGCCCCTGCTTACTTCATGAACTTGATGAACAAGGTCTTCATGGAAGAGTTGGACAGGTTTGTAGTGGTGTTTATCGATGATATCCTGATCTACTCTGAGACCACGGAGGAGCACGAGGAGCACCTGAGGGTCGTGCTAGAGAGGCCGAGGCGCGAGAACCGTACGCTAAGTTCAGCAAGTGCGAGTTCTGGATGGAGAAGGTCGCGTTCTTGGGACACGTGTTGTCAGCAGAGGGGATAGCCGTGGATCCGTCCAAAGTAGAGTCAGTGACCAAGTGGGAGCAGCCGTTGAACGTGAAAGACGTCAGAAGCTTCCTTGGGTTGGCAGGTTACTACCGGAGGTTCATTGAGAACTTCTCCAAGATCGCAAAGCCAATGACAGAGTTGCTCAAGAACAACATAAGGTTCGAGTGGTCAGAAGCGTGTGAGAAGAGCTTTCAAGAGCTGAAAAAGAGACTCACCACAGCCCCAGTGCTTACCTTGCCAGATATCAAGAAGGACTTTGTGGTCTACTGTGACGCTTCAAAGCAAGGACTCGGATGTGTGCTGATGCAGGAAGGGAAAGTTGTGGCTTATTCTTCCGTGCACTCGAAGAAACACGAGGAAAACTACCCGACACACGACTTGGAGCCGGCGCACATTGTGCATGCGCTCAAAATCTGGAGACACTACCCGATTGGGAACAAGTGTGAACTCGTTTTCCGACCACAAGAGCCCGAAGTACTTCTTTACTCGGACGAGTTGAACATGAGGCGAGGCGATGGCCGGAGCCGATCAAGGACTACGACGTCGAGATCAACTACCACCCAGGCAAAGCTAACGTCGTGGCAGATGCACTGAGCCGGAAAACATATTGCAACAACCTCATGGTAAAAGAAGAGCAACCTGCTCTGCATGAAGAGCTAGAGAAGCTGAGAATCGAAATTGTAGATCAAGGCCAAGTCAACGTGATGCAAGTGACCTATGACCTGGAGGAACGAATCCGTACAGCCCAGAAGTTGTGTGCAGAAATCAAAGTTCTGCGAGAACTGATGAAACAGGGTAAAGCAGAGAACTACCGGGTTGATGAACAAGGCACCGTGTGGTTGAAAGAACGGATCTGTGTACCACAAGACAGGGCAATCCGGGAGCAGATCATGAGAGAAGCACACGACTCGAGGTACTCGATTCACCCGGGAAGCACCAAGATGTACAGAGATCTGAAGATCAGGTACTGGTGGAAGGACATGAAGAAGGATATAGCACACTACGTGGCCTGTTGCGACACCTGTAGCAGAGTAAAGATTGAACATCAGAAACCTGCTGGTTTGTTGAAGCCGTTAACTATTCCTGTTTGGAAGTGGGAGGACATCTCCATGGACTTTGTGGTGGGACTTCCTCGGACTCCAAAAGGAAACGACTCAGTTTGGGTTATAGTGGACCGACTGACCAAAGTGGCTCACTTTGTGCCGGTGAAGACCCGGTATGCAACCGAGAAGTTGGCAGAACTGTATGTAGAGCACATACTCAGGCTGCACGGGGCACCCAGAAGTATTGTATCTGATCAAGGGCCACAGTTTGTCTCCAAGTTTTGGCAGAGCTTCCACAAGCTTATGGGCACCACTCTTAGCTACAGCACAGCCTTTCACCCACAGACCGACGGTCAGACAGAGAGGGTCAACCAGGTGTTGGAGGATATGCTACGAGCGTGTGCACTCACCTATGGCACCGATTGGGAGAGCAGTTTGCCGTTTGCAGAGTTCTCGTACAACAACAGCTTTCAAGCAAGTCTCCGGATGGCACCCTTTGAGGCCCTTTACGGGCGGAAGTGCAGAACCCCGCTAGCTTGGTCAGAGGTGGGAGAGCGGACACTGTTTGGGCCAGCAATCATTGAGGAAGCGGAGGAGAAAGTCGAGAAAGTTCGTGAGAACCTGAGGATCGCTCAAAGTCGTCAGAAGAGCTATGCCGACAAAAGAAGGAGAGAGTTGACTTTTGCAGTTGGCGACCGAGTGTACCTGAAAGTCTCACCGCTCCGAGGAACTAAGAGGTTCTTGGTGAAGGGAAAGCTCGCACCGAGGTACGTGGGGCCGTACCCGATTACCCGTAGGATTGGGAGTTTGGCTTACCAGCTTGCACTACCCGAGACAATGGCAGGAGTTCACCCAGTGTTTCACGTGTCACAGCTGAAGAGGAGCGAGAAGGCAATGGAGGCTAAGCAAGTGCCCCTAGAGTTGCTTGATCTGCAAGATAACCTTGAGTATGCAGAGTATCCTGAGAAGATCTTGGACCGAGCTGTCAAGGAGACAAGGAGAACAACCATTCCTTTCTGCAGAGTGTTGTGGAGCAACCATACAGAGCGGGAAGCAACATGGGAGAAGGAAGCTGATCTCAGAAAAGAGTACCCTCACTTGTTCACGGAGGAGGTCGAGGACTAAATCTCGAGGACGAGATTCTCGGTGGTGGGGGAGAATGTAACAACCCAGGAATTTAGGTGTGTAAATTTTGCGAAAAATTTAAAACTTTTTGCTTGCATTGGAGTGCTATCAATTTTTGAACCAAATTGCTAGCCCTTTTCTAAATTCTCCACCAATTTAGCCCATTTATAAAACATATATTTAAAATATGGTAAAATATGTGAGTTGGTTTTTCTCTGGTTTATTTGGAGTTCAAATGTGTGTAGTTTGAATTTGAGTGGGAAACAAATTCAAACTCCTTTTCAAACCCTAGAACAAAAGCTTTTCTTTTTATTTTGCTAAAAGTCTAATAGGTGTCTGGGCCGCTTTCATCCCCCTTCGCTTGGCAGCCGGCCCAGTCCGCAACCCCTTCCAGCCCAGTAACCCGCACTGCTTCACCCTCTCCTTTAGTCGGCCGGCCGGTGGACCCCGCGTGTCGGCCCGTTCCTTCTCACCCACCCGGCCTAGCCCGGCCCGCCACACCCAACCACGGCGCCGCCGGTCCCCGTCGCACCCGCTCGCGCGCGCGGCGCGCGGCCGAGCCGCCGGCCCGCACGCACGCCGAGGGACCGGCGCCCGCGCGCGAACCGAGCCGGGGCCGGGGGAGGAAAAGCCTCTTACGCCCCGCGCCTTGCCCCTCATGGTCCACGGTCGCGTGAGAGAGAGAGCGGCCGGCGCGCCGCCACGGGCACCGAGCGGTCCAAGCCGGGGGGCAGCCCTGGGATTTCGCCCTGACTTGGCGGCGCCGTGGGTTCAAAAGCGGGAGAAAGGAAAGAGGCAGCGGACCACCGCCACCAACCCACATTGGGGATTTGCCCCCTTCCAGAGCCGCCGCCGAAGGGGAAACAGAAGGGAGGGAGGTAGAAGGAGAGAAGGAGGAGCGGGGAAGGCTGGTGAGCCGCGCCGCCGCGGAGTAACGAGTTCGCGAGGAGCCGGACGAGAGGGGGGCGCCGTACGAGACCGAGGAGGAGCCGGACCGGAGCAGAGGATCGAGCACCGCCGGGAGCGCCTGCTACACCACGCCATCGACGTACGCGACCCGGCTTCGACTACACCGCCGACCCGCTGTGAGCGCTGTGGGCTTCTCCCTTCCCCCTGTGCCGTCCCCTTGCCATGTCTCTGTGTGAGGGCGTGCCTTCGAGCCGCCAGTGGCCGAGCGCGTCGCGCCGCCGCCTCCCCATGGGCGACGCCGCGTCGTGTCTTGCCGGCGGGGAGCCCGGGGCCGTGGCTACCTCAAGCCGCGTCGTCCCGGCGTTCTCGCCAAGGTTGGGTCCCGGCAAGTCCGCAGGGAGGGCCGGGGACCACCCGCGCCGCGCGCCGTCGAGCTCGCGCCGAACGCGCGACGCGCCGCCAGCCCGTTGTACAGGAGCGTCCTTTCCGCCGCGTCGTGTCTCTGGGCGAGCCGCCATGGTGGCGTGTGTTACCTTGCCATGAACCGGCCTTCGTGCCGAGGGTCTTCTGTTGCAGGTGCTGGTGAGCGCGAGAACCGGCCGGCCGCACCCATGCGCGCCATGGCCTTGGCCTCGCCACCAGCGGAGCTCCGCGTACAGGCGTTCCACGCCGCGTTCCGTGCTGTGCCTGAGCCGGCCTTCGAGCCGAGGGCGTGTTTTTGCAGGTGATCGTGCGCTTGAACCCTAGCCGGCCGCACCCCGGCGCGCCATGGCTTTGGCCGCACCGTGGAGAAGCACGCGCGCGGGCCTCGATGTCGCGCCGCGCGCCGTGGCGGGCGTGCTGTGGGCCGGCCTTCGAGCCGTGCGTGCGTGCGTGAGAGTCCGCAGGGGAGAGGAAGGGCGAAGCGCACCCCGGCGCCGTGTCCGGGGCCGCACCGTCGCGCGCGCCGCCGGTGCGTGCGCCCGGCGATGTCGCCGCCGGCGCGGCGGGCGCCGTAGGGAGGGGCGGACCCCCTTTTTCCTTTGGCCGCGGTTGAGTAAAAGGCCGCCGGGCCTCATGTGTTAACCGGGCCTTAAGAGCCGTCCCGCCCGTCGAGCCGCCGTGGAGGCCCACCGCGTGAACGGGGCTTGGACCGGAATCCGGGGAGGAGTAGAGGACTTTCCCCATCTGGGCCAGTTGGGCCGAGCCCAGTGAGCCATTTTCGGCCGAGTAAACCTATCAGCCCATCATCGGCCCACGAACCTTGGAGCGCTGACGTCATGCTGACGTCAGCAGCTTATTTTCTGAAAATCCCTTTTCTTTTCTGTTTTAAAATTCCAGAAAATGCTTTTAACCTTTAAAAATTCATAACTAATTCTAGGGAGCTCAGAAAAATACAAAACTAATTTCTATAAATCCGTATTTGCGAAACCTTGCTGATTGTAGGTAGTTTGGGTTCATTTGGATCTTCTAAATTGATTCTTATTTGGAGTTATTGCTTAGATGTGCACCGTTATCTTATTTTCGCGTCGAATCTCGTGCGCGGACCCGAGCTTCGACCGGGAGGACGTGGAGGACCCCCGAGTACACTTGCTCCGGACAGACGGCCGCTTCAACGGCAACGAAGGTGTCATGTCACTCCCAACCATATAGATCCCATGTTGTTAAATAGTTGCTAGTGCTTTACTTTAATGCATTGATCCGATGAACCGCATAACCCGTTTATTAGCCATGCCTTGATGCTTTGTTATACCCCGTTTCCTTGTTCTTCTACCCCGCGGGACTAGCTACAGACCCCTAGCTAGTCCCTTACCTCAACTATCCATACTTTTGTTGCTTGATTATGGATGGTACTCTGGGCTTGGGCTGAGATGTGGGTATCTCGGTGTGATTCTAGCGTGTGTTCTGGGTGCGTATCTCCTTGCTGTGTTTTGGCGGGAGCGAGCCGCTTGGTTACTTGTGAACGGGCCGCCGAGGGAAGATGCGATCTGGCCTCTTACCCGAGGGTCGTGTCGTGAGGGATGGAGATGATGAGTGCTCGCTCTCGGCCCCTTAAGGACCGATCGTCAGTTGACCTTGCTTCGGATGACTATTTTCGTACAGACCGCCCGCCTTGTATTGGGCGGGGGTGCGGGGTGAGACTTGTAGTGGATAGCACCCCTCCTGCAGGAGGATCGGTGTGATCGTGTCGGGAGTGGTCTTTCCCTCCTTAGTAGACTTTGCCCCCGGCGAGGCCGGGGAAGGGTTCCACGGCTTCGAGGGACCTCTCGCGGGTAGTATGAGCTCGCCGCGGAGGCCGGGGCCGTGCTCGGAGATGCGAAGGGTACTATCCACTTACTTGGGCTTCGGCCGTATGGTAGGGTCGGGCACCGGTGGACGGCCGGTTCCGGTCCTATTCGGGCGGGTACGGTTGTACAACCTCTGCGAGTGTTAAACCTATAGCTATAGTCCGTGTCCACCGGTTATGGACGGCCTTTCGATCTCTCACCTGACTAGCTACACTTCTCTTGTGCTTCTTCTCTCCCCCGAGTGTGTGAGCCGGCTCGGCGCGTTGAGATGTGGGGATAGGAGCCGGTGGGCCCCACATCGCAGATGAGAGTTGGGTTCTGGATCGTGGTTGAGGTCCGGAGTTTTGGTGTGGAATTCCTTGAGCGGGGTATGAACCCCTGAGGTGTGGATCTCGGAAGCGGAAGCTTCCCCGAGGTGTGGACCTCATAGCTGTATTCTGCTTACCTTGAACGTTGCACTGCTGCTTGGCTTAAGCTTTCTACAGCCAGAATAGGGTTATCTCATGCATAGTAGAATATACACCGCTTTTGCCTCTTTGTTGGGAAGCTGACATGACCTACCCGCTTATCGGGTAGACCCTGATGCCTCTGACGCAGAGCCGGACTACGACTTCGGCAACGACGGTTGGGTGGACTAGAGCTCTTCCTACACTTGAGCTGCCTGCGGATATGGAGTTTCCCGCGCTTTCATGGAGCCGCTGCTAGACGTTTTATTTATGTTTGATTCAGTCCCGATGAACTTGTACCCGGCATGTGCCGAAGAGATGTACTCTGATTAATGTAATAAATTAAATGTTGTACTCTACTTTACTGTTTTTATCTTTCTATATGGATTTTTGGAATCGCTGAGACAGGGATTGCACGTGGTAGCCCTCCTGGGACTACCACCGAGGTGCTAAGATTCGGGGTTCCGTTCGCGGAAATCCGGGTCGTTTCATTGCTTATGCGGTTCAACAAGTATTCCTCCACATGCACACTCCTCGGGACATTCATTTGGTTGCTCTGAAGTGGATTCTTCGCTATATTCGGGGGTCTTTGCAACTAGGCTTGTACCTGCGCCCATCCAGCGTTGAGGATCTTGTCATCTACTCGGATGCCGACTGGACTGGCTGCCCCGACACTCGCAAATCCGCATCAGGTTATGCAGTGTTCCTCAGCGCCAACCTTATATCTTAGTCCTCCAAATGCCAGGCGAAGGTCTCCCGCTCTAGCGCTGAGGCCGAGTACTGTGCAGTCGCCAATGCTATGGCCGAGGCTTCCTGGCTCCGCCAGCTCCTCCTGGAGCTCCACGCCCCTCTCCGCCGAGCTAGGTTTTCTGCGACAACATCAGCACCGTCTACATGTCCAGCAACCCCGTCCAGCACCAACGCACAATGCATATTGAGATTGATCTCCACTTTGTGCGCGATCAGGTTGCTCTTGGACATGTAAAGGTTCTCCACGTGCCCACCAGTTCGCAATATGCCGATATTTTCACCAAGGGTCTTCCATCGGTTGTCTTCACGGAGTTTCGGTCTAGTCTGAACGTCACCAGCAATGACGATTCGACTGTGGGGGGGGGTGTTAGCATGTTGTATATGCCGGCCCTATGGGCCCTGGGTAGTCTATGCGCAGGCCTGATGGCCCTTGCACCGCCCCTTATTGGGGTGATGTAGATGGATAGAGATTGGGGCAAGGATCACCGTAGGATGGTTATCCCCTAGGTCATCCTTGCTTATATATGTACACGAGCTTAGGCTCCTCATCAATCAATCCATTATTCTCCTAGTAATAGTGTTTTCACCTCTTCTTCAGCAAGTGCTCAATAGTAAAACCATGTAAATGCCTTTCCGTACTTCGCACCTCGAGAGGTACTTAATAAGCGCTGGCTCTTTGGACTTGCTTTTCTTTTTGACATGATCCTTGATGACTTCAGCATCGCACTTTGACCAGGAAATTGATTGCTCCCAAGGCTCGTACTTTTCTGAGGCCCAAAAGGAGTGCCTCATACTTGGTGTTGTTGTTAGTGCACCTATCGGATGGATCTGAATAATCCAGCCTGGCTGCATATCTTAACTTGACCCCCGCTGGTGAAGTAATGACAACTGCAATTCCAACGCCTTTGTGCCCCCATGCTCTGTCGCACCTAATCTCCCATAAAGGAACCAACTCCTCATCACTAGTGCTATTGCCAGGCGAGGTCCAATCTACCACAAAGTCAGCCAGAACTTGGGATTTGATGGTTGATCTCTTCCTGAAATCAATTGTGTGCCCCGACAGCTCGGTCGCCCAGTTGGCAATTCTGGACGAAGTTTCTTTGTTGATGAAGAGATCATTGAGAGGCTGATCGATGAGCACAGTTTCTTTGTCAATCTCGATCCCGAATCCCCCAACACTACTAGATTTTGGGCCTTCGTCGAGAGCAAGGTTCCTCTCGACGAAGGGTGTATTCCTCTCATTGAAGGCTTCACCGAGAGGAGGCTCTCGGGGAAGGCCTCACGGCGCAGCTATACCGACGAAAGCGTCTTTGCCGAGAGCATGTGGGACCCTCTCGGCGGACATGGGCCGAGAGGCCCACCTAGTTCGCAGTGAAGAGGTTTTTATAAATAAAAAATATTAATCCCCAGGCTGGTCGGCAGCCCCCATCGCCACCCTAGCCCCCACCGCTATCGCCCTGGCCCCACCACCGACCACCACCACCGCCGCCGCTACCACCAGCACCACCACCACCACCACAACAACCACCGATACCACAATGCCACCACCACTAGAGCTGCCCGCCACCGCTCCGCCGTCCACCACCACCCCGCTGTCACCACCACCACCTGTGGAAGCAACAGAGAGAAGGGACATGAGAGAGGGATAGAAAGGCTGGGAAGGGGAAAGAACTTGGAACGTCCGGCAAGGGGCCGTGCCGGGGGAAGAAGGCCACCACGTCAGGATTGAAGCCGGGGAAGAGGAGTCGCGCTGGGTGGAGAAGGACGCCGCGCCGGGGGAAGAAGGACGTCGCGCTAGGGGATTCTTTGTTGGGGGAAGAGGAGCAGCTGCACCGGGGGAAGTTGGACGAGGAGACGGGGCCAGATCCGCCGCCACCTCACCTCGCCCCGCCGCCGCTCCTCGCCATGAGGTGAGGGGCGAGCGGAGGGGGAGGTGGGAGATGGTGTGGCTGCGCCTGATGGCGGGAGACGCGGGAGACTACAGGGCTGTGCCGGTGGCGATTTGCGGATCTGGAGGAAGGAAGAAGTGGGGGAGGCGGCGGATCTGCAGGGGAGATGGAGGAGGAGGTGGCGGCAGCGGGAGAGAGGACGAGGCGGCGGCGGCAGGAGGCGGCCCAATAGGGAGGGTAGGGTTAGGGTTTCTGGGTGGGGGGTGGGCGCCGGTTATATAGGAGGCAGGGCCAGGTGGGTTGGGCCGCCAGCATAAACTAGGCTGCCGACTGTGGTGGGCTATGGAGGGGGTTGGGCTACTTCGCCGAGAGCCCAATAAATGGCTCTCGGCGAAGATTTTTTTTTCTAATTTTTTGTAATTTAGTTAAAAATAGTAAATAAATGCAAAAAATCTCAAAAACCTAATATGACACTAGATATGTTGCGTATTGCTTATAAAAATGTTGTTGTGGTCAAACTCAAATTTAAATTTCTCTAATGTACCAAACCTAGTGACATTAGTTCAAATTCTCTGAAACTTCTCGTGAGATGTTCTGGTTTCTAAACAACGAACATGTCAAAGTGCTCAAAATGTTCTCAACTTTGTACCACAACCTCGACATAAGATATAATGAGCGCTTGACAAAATTCATTATTTTCAAACTTCATTTAAATTTTATACAATTTTAAAACCTTTCTGCGACACGATCTTCATCATGATCAGAGAACAAAATGTTTGAAATTTAGTTTCATTTTGTGTACATGGTCTTAGAGATATCTCATGAACATGAATCTCATTTTTCCAACAACTTTACTCTATGATTTCATGCACTTGCAGTTCTCATCAGACGTCTTCGAAAAATTACCTAGAATGAAGCAAAATTTTTTAAGTATGGCAAACAGAGATAAAATTGCGTCAAATTTGAACATATCCTTTGTATAATCGTATGTTTATGATAGAAAAAGTTTGAACGTGAAAAAGTGATTTTTAAAAAAAAAGATCGTCGAGAGCAAAAAATAAACTCTCGTCGAAAAATTTCTTCGTCGAGAGCCAGTCGGATTGCTCTCGGTGAATAATTTTTCGCCGAGATTTTTTTTTGGCTCTCAACGAAGAATATCTTCACCGAAAGTTTTTTTGGCTCGCAACGAAGAATATCTTCACCGAGAGTTTTTGTTTTCTCCGAGAATTTTTTTTACTCTTGGCAAAGAATTATTCGCGGAGAGCCCAAGGGAAGGCTCTCGCCTAAGATTTTTGCTCATGGCGAATGCCCTGTTTCCGGTAGTGCAACATCCGCCTCAGGCTCCTCCGCTTCCGATGGCGGCCTCCTCTGGCCTCTCCTCGATGCAATTAATTGGTGGGCCCGGCAGGTACACGCGAGCAGGTATGGCGGACACGGGTGAGAAAAATAATTCGTTTTTGGCATAAACACTCTCCAAATTGCGATTGTATGTGTCTTCCACCATATCTACTCCCCAATTAATTGACAAGTACCTCCACCGTGAGGGGTAAGACAGACCCAAATTTCTGGAGAAAAGTAATAGAAAACTCCTCTTTATAGTATAAATAAAAAATAAATAGAATAGACTGCTGTATGGTTTATCTTCTCTCTCAGAGTAATATCGACCGCCGTCAGGCCCTTGATGGGCTCCGATACGGTCTGCGGTTTCTCGTCTTTCTCACAGTAAAATCCAATAGGATTCCACCGCCGTGAATCCGTGATGGACTCCTTTGTCATAGCAAAATCGAAAAGGATTCCATCGCCGTGATGGACTCCGGTATGGACTCTCCCTTCCTCCCCGTACCATTATACATACAGCAGCCCCCATCAGCCAACAGCCTCGACCGCCCTCTCGCCATGGGTGCTAATAGCAATGGCACCGGCGACGACACCACCACCGTGGGGGGCGCCTGCATGTCCGACAACATCGTCGTTCGTTTGCAAGACCTAACAGTAAGCAGCACAAGCGACGCCGGCTCGGTAGGCGCCATGTTCAGCCAGCCAGCGCCGCCGTCCCTGCTGCCTGCCGCGCCGACGCCGGCGAACAACACCGTCGTTGTAACCTCTGTCGTCCATACCAGGGCCGTCACCTCCGGCTGCAGCAAGGGGTGGGATAGCAGTAGCTCCAACTCCAACTCCAACTCCAAGACAATGGCTGCTAAGCTCGACCGTTTGAGACGCCGGCGCCAATTCCAAGGATGTCTTCGTGTGCCCTCCGTGGACTCCATCACCGACGAACTACAAAACCTGATGGCAGGCGCGGGGGCCTTCCGTCCTACGGCGCTCGAGCTGGTCCGTTACTTCCTCCGCCCCATGATTGCGGGCCAGCCCCTCCCGCGCGCCGCCCGCTTCATCCACGACGCGGACGTCTACGCCGCCGCCCCCGACCACCTGGCCGCCACGCATGCGCCCGCGCCGCCGGATCCAGCGGCGGCCGGCGGCAGGGCCAACAAGCTCGTCTGGTACTTCTTCAGCCCCCTGCACTACCAGATGAGGTATCGCAAGACGACACCGTGCCGGCGCGTCGGCGGCAGCGGCACCTGGAAGGGGGCCGTTAACCGTGGGAGGCTCGCGGAGGAAGGCGAAGCCGCAAACTGGTACGAGATGAGCTTGATCTACTACGAGCTTAGGCATGGCGCATCGTCGGAGTCGAGGAACAAGACGAGTAGTCCGACGGAGTGGCGGATGCGCGAGTATGGCATCGCCCAAGGCGGCGGCGGCCTGCTACATCCGCTGGTCCTCTGCGAGGTGTTCAGATCTCCCTTCGGGTAGGGGACCGAGCTATTCTCAAGCAAGAAACGTAGTAGTATCGAATATCGACCACATGTTTTTTTGGATGCAAGTGTGATATTGGTGGAAAAATAGAGAGATAGAACTGATCTATTTAATGCAGTATGTCGGAAAAAGTGTGATCATATCTAAATAGTATAGTATTAAAGCAATGTTTGGAAGACATGGAAGTCATATGAATTTTCACACCAAAGCATAATGCAGTTGTGACATGGCCCTAGAAAGAAGAAAACTCAGTGAACATATTTAGAAAAAGTTATTAAACGGTTACCAAAAGAGGTATGTAGTGTAGGAACAAAAGCGGATCGTCACTATGGGAATCCATGTGTAGAGGATATACCCCCGTCACTACCGGAAACGGCACCTTCACCGTGAGCCCGCTGCTTCGTCGAGAGCCAAAGAATCGGCTCTCGGCACAAGCGCTCTTCGCCGAGAGCCTTGAGTCCCGCTCTCGGCGAAGCTTGGGCCCACGCACTACAAAAAATGTGGCGGTCTATGACGGTGATTTTTTATCATGGATCAGTGAAAAATCGTCATAAAACGGCTTTTATGACGAAATTTTATTTCGTCATGTATTGAGCGTCATAGATTAAGCCTTGTGACGAACTAAGATTTTCGTCATAGATTAACGTGATCTATGACGTTCTCGATAGATTTGTCTAAAGCCCATTGAACCCAGCCCGAAGCCCAAAATCTATTGACCGTCATAGATTAACTTGCCACATCACTCGTAGATGACATGGATGATGAGTTGGAAGCTGACGTGGATGAGGACGTGGCAGATGACGTGGCAGATGATGTGGCAATTGTTGACATGAGCGCCACGTGGCACATGACATGGCGTCCACGTGGGGCCACACGTGGCAGATTTTGTTCTTCTTCGCGTGGCGAATTTTGTGGGCGACACGTGGCACATATTGTGGCTGCCACGTGGCAGAAAATGTGGCATTGATGACGTCATACTTTTTTTAACACACCGAATTGAATATGGGCCTTAATCTGGTCTGATTTTTTTCGCCGCGTATGAATTTCAGCCCACAAATACATTACAGCCCAACCCAAATAGATTGCAATAAGAACCCATATTCATTCCACGCACATGTCATACATTTCAAAACAGCTATAATTCCCAGAAAACAAATCAAATCTTTTTAGGTCTAACATGACATAAAAATCTCGGCCTGAATCACCATATATCACCAAAAAGAGCAAAATATCAAAACTACCAGGATATCACCATCAAAAGTACCAGGATATCACCAAAAAGTACCAGGATATCACCAAAAGTACCAGGATATCACCATCAAAACACAGGTAACACAGTATAGACAAGTTTGGTCAAAACACCAGTTGTTGCCCACTGCACAGTTCGGTTCCTCCAAAGTTCCACCAAAAGGTAGCATACCATCTTGTCGCTTAGTTGCCTTGATTCGGAAGGAATTTACTGTTCTTTGTGTTTTTATCCAGCACATCAGACACAACTTTAGTTGTAGACTTGGGTTGTTGTTCACCTTCCATTGATGTAGACAGTTGGTTTTCCATATCAGTCTAGCAAGCAAACAAGCAGCAAACATGGTTCAGGATCATGAGATGTTGAAATCAAGCTTAGCTAATAAAGAGCACCATTAGAATGCTGACTTACAATAGCCAACTGTACAGCAGGCGTGTATCCTTTCTTTATCTTGCTATAGTGGCATAGCTTGAACAACTCAAAAGCATCAGACTCTTTACCCTTATACTCATCTCCCTGAAAAACAAGTACATTTATATTGGTTGAGCATGAACTGATGTGTAAGAATCAGATTTTGTACAGTAAACAGCATGCAGTTCAAAAAAAATGGATATACAATCTTGGTTGAGCATGAACTGAAAAAACAGCATACAGTTCAACAAAATGGATATACAATCTTACCAGATTTTCCACAGTAACAGGGTAACTACAAGAACCAGTAGTTTGATGGAACTTCACATTTCCTTGATTTTCTTTAGCTGCTTGGCATGCCCTCTACAACAGTCACAATACATGTAAGTTGCTTGCAAAATTAGCATTTACAAAGCAAAGTAGTTTGGTATTAAGGAAAAGTACCATCTTTTTGGGAGTTTTCCATAGCTCCACAAGATCCATCCACTGTTCATTACTGGTTGCTTTGACGGGAGACATTTTCCTAACCAAGTGTAGAGGATAAGGATCAAAGAACACCTGCTTCAGCTTGTATCTTTGTTGGCGAACAACAGACTTCATCATCTCCTTACAACCTTTTTAACTACTGGATCACTTGTGTTAATGTCAAATTTTGCCTATTGAGATGGAAAAAGAAGTGTAAGGTCATATTTGTGAAAATGATAAGCTGGTTGCAAATGTTGTAACAAGCCACATATCTGAGAATTTCTTAAGTTGGAAGAAAAAGATAACTGTGTAGGAATGTGGCTTTTATCTAAAATGCAGTGACAAAACATGCACAGAATCTAGTGAAAACAACTAGATAAGAGGCTAGTAACATATGGCACATGGTTCTGCCACTATTATTTGGATAGATGCTTGATACAATAATTCCAAGATCCTTAAGCCTTTTACTGTTCTGCATACATGATGTAGCGTTGCTGTACATACTCTTCCACTGGATGTGCTATGATAAAAGAATAAAAAAATGCAGCATCAGAATTCAAAGCTCTTTGCAAAAACATGCCACTACCTAACATCCATCTAGATCATGCTTACAATTACAACAGTCAATGTACAACTGAACAATCCTAACAGGGTGCGACTAGTAGAGCTCAACCAATGTGAGATAGAGCAGCAAGCTGGTGCTACAGCCATTCAATTTATCTATTCCCATCAGCTAATTTAATGCCAAACCTTACTAGAACATGCCAACATTCAGGGGTGCCAACCAACCTTCAGTAATCTAATCACATCTACAAGACTAGTATCTTCAGGCAAAATTGAATCTATATGCCAATCAAGCAAAATCCAAATCACTCATGAAACTATGGCGTGCAAAATCAATCAGGCATGCAAGCAAGTGAGCTGACACAAACCTGGCATCTAAAATTCTTGAACCTTCTTCGGTCTCTTGGTCTTTTCTTGGGCTTTGGCTTCCTGCAGTTGCGACGGTGGAGGTCGCTGGGGGCATCCTGAACCGGCGCTGGTGCAGGTGGCAGCAGGTTGCCTCTTGAGTTGACGAAGTGGTAGAGGAGGGACCCTTCTTGCGGCGATGGTGTCGTGGTAGAGATTTCGTTCAATCTGTCGGGGGCCGTCGAATTAGATGGGGTCGGGGGCCGTCGTCGAGGATGTGGAGATGCCATTGAAGGCGGCGATGCGGAGGCGGTGGCGGGTCGGCGGAGATGCTAGGGTTGGCGGCGGGGAGGAGATTCTAGGGTTTGGGGGCGGCGGGAGGAGATGCTAGGGTTTGGGGGCGGCGGGTTTGCTGAGCCAACGAAATGAGATTGGGGCCGCGGGAGGAGATGCTAGGATATTGGCCTTCATATGCGAAATTACCGAGATGCCTCCAAAGCTGTGTGTAAACTTTGTTGAGATGTATGGGTATTATGGTCATTTCGCTGTGGGAGTGGATTTCGCTGGCGGGTCTCGATTTCGTCCGCCGCCCAAACCGAGGAGAGGATTTGCAGCATGACGATTGGGGTCCATCTGAGAGGGTCCCATGTGTCGGTGAATGTGTGTGATAGACGTGCAGTGAGTGGTGCAAGTGGGGCCATGCGTGTGTGACTTGGTGCACGCCGCATGATTGATGTTCATGAGGCTACACATGAATGTTTTCTTTTTCTCTTTTTGATTCCTAATTAATATTTGTAATTGGTATTTCTCCCTCATAATAGCTCCAAATTGGTTGGTTTTTTTTTCTAGTTTTTTTCTAAAATTTCTCTCTTTAACTAGGTACTATTTGTATGTATGTTAATTGCTATTTACTGACTTATTTCATATGTCATGTTTTGTTCTAACTAAATGAAGAATTCAAAAAACATGTTTTGCCATCCAATTGCTAATGTAAGTTCATATTTTCTATTTATATGGTCAACATGAGGTCTTGTTAAGATTTGAAGTGTATACGAGTTCGGACATGTCATAAGGTGTTAGAAATCTTAAAGTTTGAGTTGAGTTGCATGAAACAATGTGAGAGACCTCTCTAGTTTGTGAAGAATGTATAGTTATTTTTGTCGAAATGTTATGAAACTTTATTCTCAATCTTCAACACCCCTACAATGACTATATTCCAATTTCCAGAATTTTTGGAGAATATTTAGATATTATTCCCATTAATTTTTAATAAAGATGGAAGTAGAAGTACAAATTTTCGCTACCAAACATTTGAAATTTCAATATATTTTTCAAGATATGAGATCATAATGAATAGATGTTATCAGGAACTATTTTTTAGGAATTTTTTATGCATTAATTGAGACACATGTAGTTTAAATTGCAATTAATTTCGAGATGGTTGCATTAATTGCAGGAATTCATTTAATCAGATTAAAATAGTAAATAGATTCAAAAATTCTTGAAAGTTGTACTAGATAACTTATATGCAGTATATTGAATATAAAAAATATATTTGTATGTATAAGGTTGATTAAGAATATAATATTTGTGGGAAATTGTATGCTATGGGAAAAAAAGGTATGCTTTGGAAAAAAAAGGTGAGGTCACTGGGTATCGAACCCAGGGTCTCCTACTTGCGGCCCGTTAAGACAAACCACTGCGCTACTCAAGGAATTTCGTATATATAAACTATGTTTAACAACACAGTCACATACCTGCAAGTAGCGTAGTGGTAAAGAGGCCTCAATCTATCCCTGAGGTCACCAGTTCGAAACTCCTTGCGCTTAGGATTTTTTTTTGTGCGCGGGGCCGCGCGCGGGGCGCGCGGCGTGGCGCGGGGGGGGGGGGGGGGGGGGGCGGGCGGCGTGGCGCGGGGCTGCCGCCGGCGTGGCTCGGGGCTGCCTGTGTTATTACAAAATAGATGGATGCAACCAAAAATCAACTAATGGTCTGTAGCATAGTGGCAAAGGGTGGCTCTAGGGAACCATGAGGTCCATGGTTCTAATCGAAATATATGTAGTTTTTTATTTCCATTTTTTTCTATTTTATTTCATACACTCACTCTATTTATTTTCACACATTATCTATGACGAAATCTTTTATTTCATACACTCACTCTATTTATTTTCCCACATTATCTATGACGAAATCTGATTGTTGTCATGGATGCATTGTGATCTGTGACGAAATTGACACATCGTCATAGTGTTTGGACTTCTTATCGGGCTTCATATCCAACACTGTGAATTTATGACGAAAACAGACCGTTTGTCATGGATGCAGTGTGATCTATGACGAAATCTGAGATCGTCATGAGAAGTTCATCATAGATCAAAGGATTTCTTATAGTGACGGCGCAGAGCTCCTTCGCCGAGAGCGTGAGGGCTCCGGCTCTCGGCAAAGGGCCAGCCCACGGTGCAGATCTCCTTCGCCAAGAGTGTGAGGGCCCCGGTCTCTGCGAAGAATCCAGGTGACGGGCTACATTCGAAAAAAAAGAGAAAGAGAGGAAAAAGTGAGAAGAGAGAGGGAGAAAAAAGGACAAGTGTCATACTAGGTGAGAAGGGCCTACCCCCGTACAGGAAATAAATTTAGAGATGAATAATGGAGACGTGTCCGAGTGCGAGTACAGCCCACATCTCTAAGGAGAGAGAAAAATGGACAAAAGTCGGGGGCAAGTAGAGCCCATCTCTCCAAGAATGGAAAGCCCAGATCCTAAAAATCTTAGAAAGAGAGATATAGTCCAAGAGCTAGGCTAAAAGGCTTACCACCTTTCACCCTCATCCAACATTATCATCCATTTATATCTTGCCAAATGTGACTCCTCCATGCTTGAGAAGGTCATACAAAGGATCTCTGAGTTTTATCTGAAAAATGTGCAAAACCCCAGGATGATAGTTGATCAAAGAAATTGAGATGTACTGCTTGACTTGATTGTTTTGTATTTTATTTGCTCAAGATTTATGAAAAGGCTATGTTTAATGGTTGAAGAAAAGAGAGAGCAATCTTGTTGAGGAGAACTAGTTTTTGAAAACCATAGTACTTTTGAGGTGTGAAAGCGTTGTAGCAACTCCTGATCCTACTAAAGAATATCCTTGCTAGGGACTAGCAAAGGGTAAGCTTGGGGGAGTTTGTTGACACATTTTATCTATGAGTTTTATCCCTCACATTCATTGGAAAAAGGGTTAAAATATAATTAGAAGGGTTTATATCAACAATTTCCACGAGTTATGGTGAATCTATGAATCTACATGGACTATTCAGAAAATAAGCAAAGAAACCACTCTAGAAGACTCCAGAAGGCTCTGAAACTCAACGTGACTTAGCACATAAGAAAGAAGCATCTAGAAGGATCAAGAGACCACCTAGCTGAAGTGGGACCCGAGGGGGGCCCACCACAGACCGATCGGCTTGGTGGTGGGGCCGGTCGGTCCCCCCGGGTCCCGAACCGCCTCATCTTCTGGAATGTTCCTCCACCACCTATGATGATCAATCTAAACCACATGTTTAGGTAGGTTTGATCCTATGGCGCACATCTACCCCTCAGGACTATATAAGCAGCCCCCTACCCCCTGGTAGAGGCATCTGGAAACCAGAGTTTGCATACACCAGATCAAGTCTTCAAGTCAGAGACACTACGCCCTAGAAACACCATATAGCAGAGTAGCTAGCTAGTTTAGATCTAGGAGGAGGAAAGGCTTCTACTTGGCTCCTGATCGTCTAGAGGCTATCGAGATACTGATCTAGGGCGATTGTGGACAAGTGGTTTCAGCCGAATTGGGAGGCAAAGCACCTCGAGCGCCGGCAGTGGCGTTTGAAGATGGCAGGTCCGCGCCTACTCTTCACCTACACGAACGCAAATCAAGCCACAACCTACACCTGCAATACTCGACCAAGAGTCAGTCCACACCACATTGTCAATCACTCATCACACCAGGGAGCGACCATCCACAGGTCCTCAGACGCTCTGGTTCTCAACCCGTCGGTGAGCCAATCCCTACGAGAGATAGGAAGGGAGCGAGGAAGGGGAGGAAGAAGGGAGGGAGGGGCCCGCTCGTCGCCAGGGCACCGGACCCACGCAGGAGAAGCCGCGCCTAACGCGGACGCTCGAGCGCCGCTACGCCCGCGCAAGGAGAGGAACAGACAGAGCTGAAGAAGCCAAGAGAAGATAAGGTTGAAGATAAGGCCAACGTTTGCAAAAGAACACCCTTGGTCTAGGGGTGCAAATGATTATGATGTGGTTGTCGGGCATACTCCCCGGGTACTCATGCAAGGAAGGAAGAATAGTAGAAGACGGACCCCTGGTAGAATTCCCCTGTACTCCTACTAGGACTCGCTCTGTGTACTCCTACTAGGACTCCTGCCTTGTAACCGACTAGGAACCCGCCCCTGGACTATATAAAGAGGGCCGGGTACCTAGCCGCACATCCCCAAT